>OX383948.1:16111666-17423333 GCA_947532085.1 Elegia similella | reverse complement strand
TTCAAAATAACTTATTACAGTTCAACGTCTGTAATATTAGCATCTTGCCGATTTGATCGGGTTATATATCGACAAAAACATTGCGGCGGAATTGTGATGTCTGCAAATTAAATATAGGATTGTGCTAAAATTCTCACGGAAAAAAGTATTAACCGGTGTTGGGTTGGTGCGTTATCAAATGACCATTATACTAAACAAGGTCTTGTGCAATGGAGCGATGTAAATCCCATTCAGGACGAACAGAAATAAATTCTGTAAAACATAATTTTCTTCGGTAAGTTTTTCAGTTAAAAGTGCATCATTAAAACCCAAAATACCTCAAAATACAACAATAATATTGTCAATTATATAACGTATTGTATAAATGACAACTTTTATAGGTATTTTGCTTAATATTATCGTTTTTTCCTTATTTCAAATTAGGTTAGTTTTTTTGCTAGTGATGTGGTAAAATCACGTATCTACGAGTATATCGATATTTTTTATGACGGTCTTGCTATCAGGGATATTTTTGTTAGTGTTGAGCCATGCAATAGTAATGTAACAAATTGAACCATCATGGTAATTAAACAACCAGCAAAGTGTGAGTCGGACTCGCGCACGAAGGGTTCCGTACCATCCTTACATATAATATTATAAATGTGAAAGTGAGTTTGTTTGTTACGCTTCCACGCCGTAACTTCTGAACCGATCATCATTAAATTTTGCATCATCATCATCACCATTGCACGATCTCTGGAGTACGGAAAAGAACATAGACATAAATTACATCTCAGAATAAGGTACTGTTATCGGGGATAGACATTAACGCGAGCGGAGCCGTGGGCGTAAGCTATAAAAACTCCCGAAATTTTTGTTTGTAATATTTCAACTGTCTCACTATCACGGTTCATGAGATACAGCCTGGTGACAGACAGATGGATATCGGAGTCATATTAGTAGGGTCCTGTTTTTATCCTTTGGGTACGGAACCCTAAAAAGAATCGATTTTTACTAATATGAAGAAAATTATTGTTGAAATTTTATTGCAGCTCCCTGAAGTAAAAGGATAAAAATGTGTGGATCCGAGGAACTTTCAAGCGACATATTGGACATAAAATGTCATACATACTCGAATTTGTTCAAAATATTTTACTGCCGTGCCGATAAATTAATTTCGAATATAAAATTAAATGGAAGCGATTGAAACACGATGCTTTACCTACATTTATATTTGCCGAATTATAAATCAATAGTAATAAGAAAGTTTACGGAAACGGTTTTATTATTTATATTTAAAATTATGAAAAACATATTTTATTTTGGACAGTAATGAAAGTGGGTAAAGTAATCTCTTGTTTTTCTTTACCTCTTGTTTTTCTATTACCAACACTGTGAATTTTTCTCAAATAACACACTGGCACATTTTTACCCTAGTGTAAAAGTTTTATAAAATAAAAAATATCACTTCGAATTATGTGTTTCTCTTTACCTACCTGATTATGTTGCCTTTACTGACTGTTCCTCAAAGCTAGCTGGGAAAAGCTTTAGATGGTTTTGGAATATGCTGAATGGCCCATTGATCAAGTGAAAAATATATCTGACCTTATATTACCTTTTGATACATGAGCGCCCCATTGCAATTTAGAGTCTATTGTGATTCCTAAGAAGGTGGTATCATTTACAAAGTCTATTTTACCTTCAACTAGTATGTCAACGTTGGACTGCCTCACATTGGGGACTGTAAATCGAATGCATTGGGTTTTTTGCGCATTCATAGGTAAGGTAGGTAAGTAGGCACTGTTTGAATTTCGAAATAATCGAAAATATGATTGACATCATATTAGGTATTCTGCCGTTCGACCAATACTGGGTAAGGCCTAATGACCAGCAGTAGACAGTAGACGCGCGGTGGGTAATGTATGGATTTTTTTTTTTACTTTTTTACGTTTATTTATCAGATGAAGCCAAGCGGCGCCATGCGATTAGGAGTTATTTAGGTGTATCTTGACGTAACTTTTAAAGTAAAAGCCTCTTTAGCGGCTTTGTGCACTTTTTGGGATGGGTAAAATAGAAAACTCGCGTCAGGACACGTGAATTGATCGAAAATTCGTAAGAAGGACACGGACCTGAGTATGCCGCAAAGGCGAGTTTTCACTTCTGCCGGCACTCCTGGAGTGCAACTAGTTGTTTTTTTTTTATGAATCGTACTCATTTAACGAATCGATACAATCAGAGTAGAGTACATTTATGACTTTCTTAGGACGAAACATTTAGTCGATAAATATATTTCATCGATATAGTACAACCCTGATCACATCAGTACCCCAGGCTCAGAAGAATAATATACATAGAAGCCGCATAAAAATAGAAACTGAAAACAGATAGTTGACACTGTATTTTTCTTATGAGCTTTCGCTTATGACAGAATGAGACAAAAACTTCAGTCAGTTTCTATTATTTTCATGGTTGTCCCGACTTGAAATGTCAATGGACTCCATTGGACTCCAATTAAATCCGACTAAATTCAAAATAACTTATTACAGTTCAACGTCTGTAATATTAGCATCTTGCCGATTTGATCGGGTTATATATCGACAAAAACATTGCGGCGGAATTGTGATGTCTGCAAATTAAATATAGGATTGTGCTAAAATTCTCACGGAAAAAAGTATTAACCGGTGTTGGGTTGGTGCGTTATCAAATGACCATTATACTAAACAATGTCTTGTGCAATGGAGCGATGTAAATCCCATTCAGGACGAACAGAAATAAATTCTGTAAAACATAATTTTCTTCGGTAAGTTTTTCAGTTAAAAGTGCATAATTAAAACCCAAAATACCTCAAAATACAACAATAATATTGTCAATTATATAACGTATTGTATAAATGACAACTTTTATAGGTATTTTGCTTAAAATTATCGTTTTTTCCTTATTTCAAATTAGGTTAGTTTTTTTGCTAGTGATGTGGTAAAATCACGTATCTACGAGTATATCGATATTTTTATGACGGTCTTGCTATCAGGGATATTTTTGTTAGTGTTGAGCCATGCAATAGTAATGTAACAAATTGAACCATCATGGTAATTAAACAACCAGCAAAGTGTGAGTCGGACTCGCGCACGAAGGGTTCCGTACCATCCTTACATATAATATTATAAATGTGAAAGTGAGTTTGTTTGTTACGCTTCCACGCCGTAACTTCTGAACCGATCATCATGAAATTTTGCATCATCATCATCACCATTGCACGATCTCTGGAGTACGGAAAAGAACATAGACATAAATTACATCTCAGAATAAGGTACTGTTATCGGGGATAGACATTAACGCGAGCGGAGCCGTGGGCGTAAGCTATAAAAACGCCCGAAATTTTTGTTTGTAATATTTCAACTGTCTCACTATCACGGTTCATGAGATACAGCCTGGTGACAGACAGATGGATATCGGAGTCATATTAGTAGGGTCCTGTTTTTATCCTTTGGGTACGGAACCCTAAAAAGAATCGATTTTTACTAATATGAAGAAAATTATTGTTGAAATTTTATTGCAGCTCCCTGAAGTAAAAGGATAAAAAGGTGTGGATCCGAGGAACTTTCAAGCGACATATTGGACATAAAATGTCATACATACTCGAATTTGTTCAAAATATTTTACTGCCGTGCCGATACATTAATTTCGAATATAAAATTAAATGGAAGCGATTGAAACACGATGCTTTACCTACATTTATATTTGCCGAATTATAAATCAATGGTAATAAGAAAGTTTACGGAAACGGTTTTATTATTTATATTTAAAATTATGAAAAACATTTTATTTTGGACAGTAATGAAAGTGGGTAAAGTAATCTCTTGTTTTTCTTCACCTCTTGTTTTTCTATTACCAACACTGTGAATTTTTCACAAATAACACACTGGCACTTTTTTACCCTAGTGTAAAAGTTTTATAAAATAAAAAATATCACTTGGAATTATGTGTTTCTCTTTACCTACCTGATTATGTTTCCTTTACTGACTGTTCCTCAAAGCTAGCTGGGAAAAGCTTTAGATGGTTTTGGAATATGCTGAATGGCCCATTGATCAAGTGAAAAATATATCTGACCTTATATTACCTTTTGATACATGAGCGCCCCATTGCAATTTAGAGTCTATTGTGATTCCTAAGAAGGTGGTATCATTTACAAAGTCTATTTTACCTTCAACTAGTATGTCAACGTTGGACTGCCTCACATTGGGGACTGTAAATCGAATGCCATGGGGTTTTTTGTGCATTCATAGGTAAGGTAGGTAAGTAGGCACTGTTTGAATTTCGAAATAATCGAAAATATGATTGACATCATATTAGGTATTCTGCCGTTCGACCAATACTGGGTAAGGCCTAATGACCAGCAGTAGACAGTAGACGCGCGGTGGGTAATGTATGGATTTTTTTTTTACCTATTTATCAGATGAAGCCAAGCGGCGCCATGCGATTAGGAGTTATTTAGGTGTATCTTGACGTAACTTTTAAAGTAAAAGCCTCTTTAGCGGCTTTGTGCACTTTTTGGGATGGGTAAAATAGAAAACTCGCGTCAGGACACGTGAATTGATCGAAAATTCGTAAGAAGGACACGGACCTGAGTATGCCGCAAAGGCGAGTTTTCACTTCTGCCGGCACTCCTGGAGTGCAACTAGTTGTTTTTTTTTTTTATGAATCGTACTCATTTAACGAATCGATACAATCAGAGTAGAGTATAAATTTCTTAGGACGAAACATTTAGTCGATAAATATATTTCATCGATATAGTACAACCCTGATCACATCAGTACCCCAGGACAACCTGCACATTTACGCAAATGGCATTGTATATGCATCTCTTTCTGATGCTTTAACAATGCCATAAGTAAAAACAGTGTAGAATATTGTATTTTGTTGTTATTTTAACACGGTTTCTATGCTTTAGTTATTGTTCTGAGACCCCAGGACAACCTGCACATTTACGCAAATGGCATTGTATATGCATCTCTTTCTGATGCTTTAACAATGCCATAAGTAAAAACAGTGTAGAATATTGTATTTTGTTGTTATTTTAACACGGTTTCTATGCTTTAGTTATTGTTCTGAGGTCAGCCCTAACAACAATCAGACAGAATCAGAATGTCAATGTCAGTCAAGTTAACAAAGAGTAAAATAATATATAGGGAAAAGAGAGCCATCTTGAGGCGTTTTCGTGCAAACCGAATTGACGGAACTGCCACGCCCTCTGTAAATTTATCCCAAACTAACGTACATACCTATTGACACCTATCTATATATATGTACAGTACATTGGACATTTGCTCCAGTTAAAACCGCGTATTGTAAATTAGCCAGCTATTTACTTATTTAATTTTGAGATTTTATATTAAACTCAAAATTAAATCAGATAATAGCTAGCTAATTTACAATACACGATAGGTATTTATGTACGGAAAGAAAATAAAACTCAGTTACATTGAAAACACGTACATTTATTTTAATATATATAATATTATCTTTTACATCATACTTACATTTATAACTTTCTGAAAACTAAAAAAAGTTATAATGCGTTATTATTATTTTCTATTTTTATAATGTTTGTGTTTTTCAAAATACAATTTAGCTGCATTTTTTATTTCGTCGTCTCCTTCGTAATTAATTTTACCAGCCAAAATGCGATTAACAGACCTGCACCAACTGTGTAAAAGAACGTTAATTATTAAATTAGTAAAATATTTACTTAATTGGTCCTTATGTTTTGGACATTCAAATGGGTAATCAACAAGCAGCTCTGTAAAGGACAATATAGTCTTTTTAATGTTGTATTTTGGGACATTTTCTTTCAAAAAAGACGTTGTTATATTTTGAATCTCGTGGAAGCAATTCTCTATATTTTTACTAGGATAACACAACCATTTTTTATTTTTACTATATTCTTTGGCTTTAATGAAGGAATTTTTAGTGTTTCTATTTTCATTGTCTAATAATGTTTTTCTGCAATGTTTACATGATTTCACAATATTTTTTAAACATTTGGTCAGGACCCAGCCACATACATAATTTCTTTGACCAGCATCTTCATGGTTATCTTCAATTAATAATTCATTATTAAAAAATACTTTTTCATTTTCTTCTTCTTCTAGTTCTGCTGCCTCATTGGGAACATCAGAAGATTGTATATTTTCTTTTAAGAAAAAATCCAGCGTTTGTAAACATACGTTACTGTCGTCCTCACAGTTAGATTTTTTTGAGTGAGGAGTATTATAATTATTCAGCAATAAAGCCTTGAATGCTCCTTCAAATGAGACTGTATTAGGGGCAATATTTCTTGCCCCATAACTTCTGATGTTCCCAAAGAAGTTTTCTATCGGGTCCTGATTAAAATTACGCGTTAACATTGCATCAAAACCATATTTTTCCGACAATAACTTCCAAATTGCTTCCATTCCTTCAATTGTCTTTACAAAATTTTTCACAGATGGTATGGTTGTTTCTATTAATCGGACTTTGTCCCCTACCTTCTTTTTATAAATGAATTTTACAGTATTTAATACCTGTTTAGCTTTGAGCCACAGAGCATGATGAGGCGAATGTCTTCTTATTGGGCCTTTGTAAATTTTCCCGTTTGGTGCAATTTTCAATGTATTGCCATTGAGACTGTCAAACAAATTGTCTAATAAAATAGTAATTTCTATTAATTGTCGACATTCTAATGGCAAGTCTCCTCTGGCCGTGTAATGCTCCGTGGCTGCCGCTACACTACGACTAAAAACTTGTGTCGCCGTTTTCACTCTCATTTTATTAATTTTTTGTTCATTAAGATGTTCCTCAGTTAGTTTATCTAATAAACATAGCTCTCCATATCTTTTATCTGCAGTTTTCACCATTTGGTAATATTCCCACTTTACAATTTTTTCTATGTTATCTATTTTGTAAGACATATCTTTATTTAACAAATTATTACGTATGCCTTTAATTAAATGAGGAACATCATAAATTGGTATTATACACTGTTTATTTACAGTAAACAAATCATGACGCCATGTCTTATTATTTCTTAAATAATTAGATTTTGCATCACTGACAAGTTCTGATACTGCACTGACATTAATTGAACTTTGGTCACATACTGTATTTAGTACAATTAAACCACATTTTTGAGCGTGGTCAATAACCGATACAATCAATGTTTTTAATTCTGATTTATTAAGGCCTTTCGTAAAATAGTAAGCAATTGGTTGTTTGAAATTATTAAGAACACCTTTGATCATAAAAACTAGAGCATGGTCAGCAAATTTAGATTTTTTATCACTGGTGAATCCCTCTAACGTATCCTTGCTAGTATTATAATATATCTGAGGCGTTAATGACATCTCATCAAAAATAAGACTGCACAATCTTTCTTTTGTATCCATAAGTGATACAGTAGTTTTCATTCTTTCAAAAATGATTGGGTTTATTCCTGGAGTTAATTTAATTTGACTGAGCAGACGTTTCATTGCCCTGGCTGATGGTAACGTAAAATATTTATACAAAAGTCTATAGCACTTTGGACTTTTCTTGTACAGAGATAAAGCAAGTACTTTTTCGTCAATACTAAAACGTCTTCCTTTAGGTTTTTTAGTACATTGTAATTGCATATGTAAAAAAAGTTGCGCAGGTTTTTTCATAATACCGACAGTTTTCTGAAAAGCTAGATCGTCAGCTAGCTTTTTTGCGTTAGCTAACCTGTCCTTGAACGATTGACTTCTTTTACGAAGGCGGGTAATCTCTGTGCGTAGATATTTTACTTGTTTCTTCAGAGACTTCAAACATGTGTAGTTGTAATTTTGTTTCTTCTGGTTAACATCTGCAAATAAATTTTTTTAATAAGTAAATTAAAGTAAAAAAATGATAAGGAGGCTCCTATACAACAACGTGACGTTTTCGCAAATTTTTGCTCGATATTGATAACGGAAAAAGGGAGATATATTTGCTTGAATATTCACTTTAAAATAAATAATAAATTTAATATTAAAGAGGTCTCCCATACATCCGACATTTTTTTTTTTACATTCATATAGATAATGGTACGGAAACCTTCGTGCACGAGTCCGATTCTCACTTGGACGGTTTTTTTTTTACATTGCTAGTTTTGTGATTTGTGTGTTGCATTTTCACCAATCGTTGCAACACAGGCGATATTAATTCAGCATAGTAGTCGCCGAGCCATAAAAGGTCAACATTTTAAATGCTTACCTTCTCTATATAGAGTCCTCTTTTTCTTAGCAGCCACACTGTAACTGTGTTCCATCATCATAGCAGCAACATTGACTTTGTCACAAGTTGTTCCTGAAATAAATCGATGATAGTTTAAGTATTTGTACTTATATAAAACATATGTATAAAAAAGACATTTAGGTCCTGTATAATTATACTCATAGTGTAGAAGTAGTTATCTTTGTAAAAATAAATGTCTAGTTAATTCAAAAAGGATGCTAAGAAATTAAGCTAAACGTTTGAATAACGAAAAAACGTTTGAAAAACAAAAAAGAAATAGATTTTTTTTTTAAGAACAATTTATTTTATGTCATATGGTACAAAAACAATAGTACCTGAATGTATTTCCTGATTACACGCATGGGCTTGAGATGTTGCAACGACACTATTATCAGGCACAGCTGAAAACATAAATAAATACCAATTTATCAGGAGGAATTACCTCAAAGGGATATTCATACTTTTGTTTGATACACCACAAGTAAAAAAAGCATAGGTTTTGCGAACCGAGTTCTTGTTGCTTTGGTTTTTAATATAAGTAAACTTCGATTCGTGGAACCAAAAATTATTGTAACAATGGCGGTTAGATACAAAGGCGGTCTTATCTTAAAAGAAATGGCGATAAGGCGCAAAGGCAGTTTACTTCAAAAAAAATGTTCGTGTTTCTAAAGACAATAGTATTTATTTTGTTAATCTTTTGTACTATAATGGAAATTTTGTTATCAATACACGGCAGCCTTTTTTTTTAGGTAACATTGGTAACAAAAGCAAATGTTAACAAATGCAAACTAATACGCAGACAATTTTAAAACATATACCCATAAAAAAACAAACTTACTTGAAGGTTCCAGTTCCTGTGCCACAGGTAATATATTTTGGTTTGAGATTGCAGGAATTACTGAGACACCTGTAAAAGAGACATCAAAATAGTAAAAATACAGGCAATGTATTACACACAGAATTTTTAGATTTATTTCTATACTAGCAGTGTCAATACTAGGACTCCGTTCGCATACATTTTATGTTATATTTGTGTGGGGGCTACGACTTATCATAACTGGAGTTAAAAATTAAGTAGCCTATTAGTTAGCCTGTGTCCTGTACTTCTAAATATATCTACCAAGTTTTATAAAAATCAGTCAATTTCTTTAAGAGTTATGGAGAAACATGCATACAAACAATACATACACAAACAAATTCAAAAAATTGTCAATTTAGTTTTAGTATTATGTATAGAGCTTATAAACACGATATCTCTGAAAATAAAGTAATTTACTCCATGACCACCCCTTAAAGATTTTTTAATAGTATTGATGATACCTTTACAGGTTCAGCTTTGTATTACGTGTAAGATAATTACACAATATAAAATGTGTGTACTGAGTGAGGGAGTATCTTTATTATTTGTTATACGTATGTGTGAGAGTAATTTAGTGTAAGATATTTCAGCTTGAAAAATTCTGACATCGTGGCTATAGTCATTCAAAATTAAAACAAATGACAAACCTTTTAAATGGAGAGATGGTACTGCTAAAGCATTTAAACGGTTATTACGGTTTCGCTCTCGGTCTGTGAAATGTATATCACATACTTTCATCTTCCTATAATATTCATAGTCTGACGAAGATTCTAGTTTGCCTCCAACAAGACTGACCCAGGTTTTGAAGCGGTCAGGACATTTGTCAGGATTTGGGAAAGAATGCAGCGTTACTCCTGAAATAAAGTAATTATGATATGTTAGATATGATATAAAATTAAAACTACTAAGTAATTTTTTGTAAATGTGTTTATTAAACTGAATAAATGGGTACTATTAATTTGCAATAAGTTAGCTGATCAACAAGTAATGATGTGCAAGTTTAATTTCCGAAATTATTTGGATAACAGAAAAAAGAATCAACAAGAATATGGAAAAAATTAAATGTATAAATGATAGGTAGAGCAACTTACCAAGGGGTCGGCAACCGAATGAACACAATCTTGGCATGGTTGTAATATAACTTATAAACTAAAATACACAAGATTATCACATAAATAGTGTCCGTATCGCAAATATAACGTCTCTGTCGTAAAAACGTCCTTTCGTTAAAATATTGCGGAGGAACTTCAATCAACTCAACGCCACACAACACACACACACAACACAGTGCGAAGCACGAAAAATTAATCGGCAGTAGAACGGAGGAACAGTAATAGCTCAACTCGGGTCTCACTGGAGATTTCACAGAGAAATGTAGACAAACTGCGAAAATGCGTGAGCGCAAGTTAATCTATTGGAAGCCATTAATTTGAAACTTGTTTGAAACTCAGTGCCAAGAAATGTTACCAGGATAAAAAACAATATTATTTTGCCAGGATGTTAAATATTTGAACATCATTAAAATTATTTTAATTTTGATCATACCGATGTAAACAAAATCATGTAATTTACTAAAAATATTTTCTTTTTAGAACTCCTTATATTATGTTTTTTTTATCTTAAAAATATAAACTGCGTCTGCACACCGACATCTAGCGATTTAATAATAAACTAAGTGATTGGGTTATATTACGAGATGGCGCCACCATAATTGTTGAAATGTCAGTTGTTCTAGCTGTCACCCCCCTGCAAGTTAATAAAAATGAACGCTGTGTACGCGAAATTGAAATCGTTTGTTTTTATGAAAAAATAATGTTAATTAAGTTTAAAATGTGAATAATAATCGTGTGTTTAAATTATCAACTGATTCGGTACATCTGTGAAAATGTCTGATCTCAAAATATGTAGAATTTGTCTTCGGACAGAGTGTAAAGTTTACAAGTATGATCAATTACAACTTAAATATTATTATGAAGAGGTGATGGCTTCAAAGGTGAATACATTTACTATTAAATTATTATTAATTGAGGGGCCCGATGGTCCAGCGGGTTTGAGTATTATTAGCGGTTACAAATGTTAAGCAACCTTGGGCGCTGTCCCCACTGGGATGGGTGACCGCAAGTGGTATAAAAATATATCTCGAGCTCCTCCGTGCTTCGGAAGGCACGATAAACCGTTGGTCCTAGCTAGCATCATTGATTGCAGCTGTAAAGTTAGGCCAGATGCCTTTAGGCTAGAGCTCAGAGTTATGTTTCATTAGCTGGTAGTATTCCCGGTTGCATCCTTGCATGGGTGCGAGGAGAGGATGCAAGAGGATGCCCTCTCACCTCCCCACCTGGAGATTTTTGTTCCTTAATTTATATCATTAATATTTTATAATTACTTCATGAAAAATTAAAAATATCACATACATATTTTTATGTCCTTTTCCATTGCAGGGTAGACAGAGCTTAGGTCTATAAGACCTAAGGCCACATTTAGCATGTCATGCATAAATTTTCACCCATGCATGCTAGAAATAGGCTCTGGTAACTTGAAGCCCATCTGCCAAATACTTTGTTAATTTATGTGCACCCAAATTGCTAGTGATGCAAATTCTACAAATTTTTGAATTATTACTGGATACAAACCCACCATGGGTATGGGATTTTCAGATTTACTGCTTGTAGACAATTTAATTGTTGTTGCCTCCCATCAACCACATTTAACTGCAACAAGAACCTCCTCCCCTCCATTGTCACAGTGAATGTGGTTGGGGCCTCTAAGATCCTCAGTAAGGATAATCTTACCTCTATGGTATCTATTCTATATTTTAATTTCAGATCAATGACAATGACGTACTACCTCCATACTTCTGCTACGAGTGTGCGACTCTGCTGCATAAGTTTCACAAGTTTAAAGAGAAATGTTACATTGGACAGAAGGTGTTGAGGGAGATGCTTTGGAGAGGACCGGTGAGAAAAATACATACATATTATCATGTCTTGTCACTTACGGAGTAGTCAGAGCCTAGGGCCGTAAAACCATGTGGTCCCAATGCCTAATGCACATAGATGGCGCCACAAGTTAATTCACAACTATGTATCCACCATATTATGAGAAAATTAAATCAGTATTCACAAAAAATATCTTACTTCAGATGAATAATATGAACAATATCTTTTAGTATTACTTTATTTTACCAAGTTAAGGCTAAGGCCATCTAGTGACGGGTGGTAAAGTCTCTCCGTCGCCCATAGTGGCAGTTAGTGGAACTAACTAAAGCGCCTATTATACCGTCCTGAATTTAGGATGCGGAATTCAGCATCCGATAAGGACAAGAAATTCAGTCGTCAGAGCTCCTGGTTACACCGTCCGGAACGTGTCCCGAACGGAGACTGCGCGTCCTGAGAGCCATCCGTTGGCCATCCTGAATGCGTGAGAGGGACGCCGCTATACGTGCGATGCGATTGGAGATATTATCGTATCGTTTCTAACGTATAGCGGCGTCCCTCTCATGCGGCGATCCTAAATTCCGGATGGTTTCACTTTATGTTTCCGTTATGCTTCCGATAAGGACGTCGGAAGCCATTCTGTCCTGACAACGGATCGACCGTCCTGAATGCGATTAAACTGTCCGTTGACTATCCATTGACTGAATTCCGGATCCTAAATTCTGGATGGTATAATTGGCGCTTAACAAAAATTTGCCTATAAACGTGCGAAAATGTGTCTCTAACGTCCACACTGCGAAATTTTATCGGCCGATAGTTTAGACGGACCTTTATGGTGAGGGTTTTCTGTTGTTAGTCGGTTGAAAATACAATATATAATATTATATTTTTAACCGACTTCAAAAATGCAGGATGTTCTATTTTCTACGTATGTATGTTTTTTCAATAAATTTTGCTTATTGCAGATAACTTACCAAGCAGTTTACGAAGTTGACAGAAAAGGTCAATCTTTAGACACAGGCCTCGGCATCATCATGGTTTCTCAACGCGTCAAGACATACCTTATGCTCGACAGTAACATGAACAGCAATGATGAATCTGATGATGATGGCATGGATAATGATCATCATTCAGATCACGACACCAATGAAGAATTAAATCGTACAAAACAAACAGATATGATTGAAAGTGATTGTGTTTTAGATGATATGCAAGTTATAAGTATTAAATCCGAAAAAGAAGAGACTGAGTCAAAGAGTTTGAAGTTTGAATCTGATTTGAGGGTTAAAAATTTGAGTTCAGAACATTGGAAGCGTATTAACTTTAATGAAGAGGAAGCCTTAACTGAATTTAGGGCTCGAGCGAAGAATCCCAAGTTTCTGAATGCTCCGTTTCAGTGTGTGTTGTGTTTTAAAGGGTTTTCTAAGGAAGAGATTTTGAAGAGACATCGTCAGACACAGCATAACGAGGTAACTTTATATTTAAACTAGTATCACATTGCAACCCCTTAGTATCACATTGCACCCATGCGAAGCCGGGCCGGGTGGCCCGGCTTCGCATGGGTGCAATGTGATACTAAGGGGCAGTAAATTATAATATAAACCTTCCTCTTGATTCCATCCAACGCTGGGCAATTCGTATTATCGACAATCCCACACTCACAGACGATTTAGACACCCTCAGTCTATAAATAAATAAATATATACGGACAAATCACACAAATTGAGCTAGCCCAAAGTAAGTTCGAGACTTGTGTTAAGGGATACGAACTCAACAATACTATATTTTATAACAAATACATACATAGATATACACATCCAAGACCCAGGCCAATCTGAAAAAGATAATTTTCCATCTTGACCTGGCCAGGGATCGAACCCGGGCACTCTCGTGTCGCAGGCAGGGAGCTATGGAGAGACGTAGGCTCTCTGTGTGTATTTTACTGTCTATACTATGGGGAGTGTTCTGAAGAGCTTTTTGAATTGGTGCCACCGTCACCTTTCTACCACTGCACCGCTCGCCACAGAAGTTTATTCCAGGATAGAGATGGACTTTAGTCCATCCCCACATCCTTGACACTTGGGTCTCCAAAAATGTCAGTGTTAAGTGGTTTTTTTCCTCGTACAGCAGCATGTTACTTTAAGGCTGATTTAATAGTAGCGCAGATGAAACGCGCCACTCGGGAAACGCGCGCTGCCGAAGCGCGCGCTCAATAATCAATTTGCAATGGTAGATAAACACGTTACCGGACTGGGTTTTTTGAACACTCATTTACTGCAAAATCTGTACGGCTTTGGAACTCTTTACCTTTGGAAATCCGAAAGGCTCAGACACGTCGTGCTTTCAAGAGTGCGGTACGCGCTCATTATCTTCGCGAACTATCAGATGGAATATAAATTAATATATATGTAGTATATGTACCTAAGGCCAAATCCTTTGTCTGCTCTGGCCAAGTATGGCTCCGGTAGTACAGAGAGGGTCATGTTCCTGCAGTGGAGATAAAAACACCTGATGATGATGATGATGATGATATGTACTTTATATTATATTTTAATATTTATGTATTTAGAATGTATGTTTATATATGACGATATATTTACGTATACAAACTTTAATATAATCTTTTTCAAACTTCTTTTATTTGCACCAACTTCCAAAATTTACTTTTCTCTGCACCACCCTGTGGGTTGACTGGTAGATAAAGCCTCTGGCTTGAAGTCCGCCTTTTACAATTATGTAATAAAGTTAAATAAATAAACAGCAAATCCTGTTATTATATGTGTCACAATGATGACGACTATACACAACTCTACACCTACACAACTACCGACTTTTACAAAGGGCAGAGCATAGGTGGTACATAGATCTAGGTCGCCGGTTCAGGTCCCGCCCGCATGAAATTTTTTCATCAAATTTTATTTCTTAATTTATTAAGAGTATATCAAAATAGCATTGTGAATGCAAAATAAAACACTTATTTAATATTGCATGGCTTCCTACATATTAGTTGATTTTCAATTCATTGTAAAATGAGTTGAATTAAATACATCACTTGTCCTATGGAGAATGGAATGCTAAACGTAGCGTTGAGCAGTCCATTGTTACATTCAGCACAATCAGTATACCCCTATGAAGCTGGCCTAGTCACACCAAGTGTACTGAAAACTCGAAAAAAATATTAGAATAAAAAAAAATGTAATAGTATTTTTTAATTATATATTTAGAATGAATTGTGCGGTAGCTCAGATGGCAGAGCATAGGTCGTACATAGACCTAGGTCGCCGGTCTAAGTCCCGCCCGCATGAAATTTTTGGCACGTAGGGACCAATACTGGACTGAGTTTCTTTCGGCGTATTCTTCTCAGCAGTGGTCGTTTCGAAACGCTAGTAGCTTATCGATTTTGCAAATATTAAAAATAATAATATGACGTTCAGAAAGAGATACATGATATCCAAATTTGAATAAAATTCTATTTCATTTCATTATTTCATTTCATTTTATTTCACCATTTTTTATTTTTTAATTTATTAAGAGTATGAGATTTCTGCTTCCAGAGTATCGGCCGCAACGAGTGCCGCTTCTGCAAGACGCGATTCAGACACAACTGCAAGTTAGCCAGGCACATGAGTGTCCACTACAGCAAGTTCCAATGCCTGCGATGTGACCTTGTGTGTTCTTCGGAGTAAGTGCTTTATCATAAGCTTTATCTTTAGCATGACGGCCTAAAATCAGTGTTGTACTAGGTCATGCATATGCCTAGTACAGCGTAATACTATAAATAAAATAAATATATACGAACAAATCACACAGATTGAGCTAGCCCCAAAGTAAGTTCGAGACTTGTGTTATGGGATACTAAATCAACGATACTATATTTTATAACAAATACATATATATAGATATACATCCAAGACCCAGGCCAATCTGAAAAAGATCATTTTCCATTTTGACCTGGCCGGGGATCGAACCCGGGCACTCTCGTGTCGCAGGCTGGCGTGTTGACCGCTGCGCCACGGAGCTAGTCGAGCTTTTGTAATACTGATGGCACCGTCTTATAATTATGTTTTTGTCTTATACTGTCCTTTTTTGTTTGTGTTGTGTGTGCCATTGTGTATTGCAATAAATATTTTTCATTTCATTTCATTTCACTTTTTTTCATTTTAGTTATTTCAATTATTTCATTCGTTTTATTCATTTCATTCGATTCATTCATTTCATTCGTTTCATTAGTTTCATTCTGTACATTCATTTCATTCATCATCATTTCGTGTAGGTGTCACGGTCTATCGATCAGGTATCACGGATGAGACGGCGTCGGATCACCGGAAGTCCACTGTATTCCATCTTAATTCAACACCTGTTATTTTTTCAGACAAGCGGCTCTCTTACATGATGAATTCCATAGTGGCGTTCTGAGAAAGTGTGCCTTCTGTAATGAGGAATTCAAGTAAGTAATGTCTGTAGTGTGTAGCGCGCCTCACGTACCTCTCACCTGTATAAACATGTATGATTTGATCTAATAAGAGTTATAAACCGAACGTCGAATCACAACTAAGTGTTTCATTTGGTACGCCCCTTATTTATTTATTTATTTACTTCTTCTTACAGCTATCATTACAGGATTTGGTACCTAATGCGATAGTGTAGCTATTTCAATCTATAGCAAATTACCAATAATGACATCCTTGTAAATAAACTACTACTTATATGGCGACCCTGCCAGGATGATAGGTGAGAGGTAAGTGAGGCGCGCTACACAGTCCACATGTCCCTCTCTAAGGTCAGGGGTGTTCCTCACCTGCCTGTTCGGTGTCAGCTATGGCATCGGGTACGCGCCCGGAGTCTCGAGCTGCTACTTGCTTGTCCCACATTCATCCGATTGAGATCCCAATACTTTAATTCCTTCCCAAATCAAACATTCATATCCTTTCCCCAGGCTCAAAATGCTTCCGATGAGCTGCAGCATCGGTAGCACGAGAAGTCAAAGAAACTGCGTTCGCTAATCCGCCTGTCAAGCCTAGTGATACGACAATATCCTCTCATGAAACGATGAATCCTTGAGAGAGGAGGCCTTTGTCCCACAGTGGAGTTTTTGCTGATAAAATGATGATGATGATGAATATGTCTCTCTCTCTAAGCCTGTTCCCGGTTGCATCTTTTGTGCTGCTTCGAAGCCCGGTGACCACTAGAAACAGCATGTTAGTTTATGTAGGTATGTATATCCGACGGCAAACGAGCAGACGAGCCACCTGATGGAAAGTGGTCACCGTCGCCCATGGACATCTGCAACACCAGAGGAGCTGCTGATGCGTTGCCGACGTGTCTTCCGTTTAGCTGTCTCTTTCTTTTACTCATGCTGTAAAATGCTAAGGTAATGTTTTTTATGCCCAGTCGCCTGCTGTCACCACTCCTCCGTATCGCCCCAATAACTTTTACAGTTATGTCACATACTTACAAAGTATAAGACAAATCAGAAACTTGAATGAAAGCCCAATGACGACGCAGTTCGTAAGAGACGATACGAGATATATCGTATCCTCTCTAACGTACTGCAGCGTCCTTCTCGTCTGTGACTAAATTCAGTAGTGTGATAGAGTTTTTACTCCTTAAATACCTGAGTGTGAGAGCTGGAGGTCATAAACAGGATCCTGACAGGTAAGGAGAAATAGGAAAACTAGGTAACCACAGAACAAATATGGTCACCTACTGCATAAGACGTAGAAGAAAAGATGGTGAAACCTATTTAAAAAAATTGGTTGTATGATAATTTTACGTGATAACGGTGAAAGAGTGATAAATGCGTCACAAGCCGAACGCTTAGGCCGACCGTGCGTCTCTATCGCTTGTTCCGCGCTCTGTCTTGCACACAGAACGTGACACTTTTTCATGCGTGCAGCCGGCGTTCATCGATTTATAAGTCGAGATACAAAACCACCGTTTGGTATCACAAATTTTCTTTTTCCCTGCAGACACATGTCGACGTACTACTCACACTTGCGCACGCACCGTAGCGAGTTTGTGTGCACTCTGTGTGGGGTGTCCTTCGTGAGCAAAGCCGGGTTACACCAGCACAAGAGAAGGAAACACGTGCTCAACGAGATCGTAAGTTTTATTATGACTCCGAGCGACCTCCGCGGCGCAGTGGTTAACTCGCCGAAAAACATCATATAACCCTTTTTTTCTTTCTACCTTATTAAAGTCGAATGGATCCTAACGATGCTCGTGTAAATTCAATTTTAGCATCAATCCCTACCAATATCAATGGGATTTTGGTCAAATCTTTACAAGAATGAGTCAAAGTCAAGTCAACAACCGATTTGTCCATAATCATTATCTCTCGCTGTATGGATTTTAATAGTCTGAAAATAAACGATTTTTATTTTTTATTATCATCATCAGTTCTTTTTGATCTCCCCTTCAGGAGCATGACCCTCTGTACTACCGGAGCCATACTTGGCCAGAGCAGACAGAGGATTTGACCTACACTCTCCTCGCTGGCCAGACGGGTTGGAGAGGTCTCGTTGATGTTTATGAGCTTTGTTTAGCTTAGCCTAAGTCGCCTCTTACGACATTCATGGGAAGACTTGGAGTGGTCCAATCCTACTTTGCCGGAAACCACACGGCGACCATAATAAGAACTCAAAATTTTCATATATGTGATAGTCGCCAACCCACCTGCCAAGCGTGGTGAGCATGGCAATATGGAGGATCTTGCCATACTCACCACGCAGGGAACGATTCTTTGGAGAGCCCCTTGTCCAGCTGTGGACTTCTGACGGCTGAAATGATGATCATCATCATCATCATCAGGTCCTTTTTAGTCTCCACTACAGGAGCACGACCCTCTCTGTACTACTAAGGCCATACTTGGCCAGAGCAGCCAGAGGACTTGGCCTACACTCTCCACGCTGGCCAGATGGGTTGGAGAGGTGTCTTAGATGTTTATAAGCTTTGTTTAGCTTGTATTTCCTAAGTCGCCTTCTTCGACATCCACGGGAAGACTTGGAGTGGTCCTATTGTACTCTGCCGGATACCACACGGCTGAAATGCTGATGATGAATCAAAAAAAAACTCTTTCTATTATCAGGACAGCCCGGATGACTTCGAAGACGTGAACACGTACTGCGGCCCCTGTGGCATCCGCTTCGAGACCAGGAAGGCCTTTGAAGAGCACCTCTTCCATTCCACTATGCATACCGAAAATTTGGGGTAAGATTAATTTAAACTGTTTGCTACTGTCACTCAATCTCAAGATATCTCAATATTCTATCATCATCATCATCATCATCACATTATCACGTCTTTATCCCTTACAGGGAAGACACAGCCAAAAGTCATAAGAAGAAAGGCCATGTTAAACGTGTTGGTGGGCGTAAAGGTGGAAAACGGAATCAAAATAGTGATGGGTTGCTAGCCGCATCGCCTTTTGTCATGATTCTTTAGATTTTCGCCCATTCCTTTGACCGGCTTCTACGGCCTGCGCCGGAAGAGAAGCAGCGGGCACATTCTACGTTTTTTCTTTTCTCCCAGACCAGCATGCAAGAGACATTCTACCAGATTAACTTATCGGGCTGGTGGTTGTAGCTTCGCTGCGTCGTCTGCGATCAAGCCAGTGGATTCGTGGTAATTGTCGCCGTAGAATCAACGAAATGAACTACACCACAATTTCTTTGATTAACAAGACTATGAAAAAGCGCGGGAAGCCCTCAATTTCGCTGTGGTACTGTTGCAGGTGTATGTTCGTAGAAGTCGATATAGGCCACTTTATACAACCATTGATAAGTTATTTTTATTTTCAGCGATGACACTGATGACATCAAGAAAAAGATTCTTAGCAAAAAGGAAAAGGCAAAGGTCAGTCAGTAACTGTGTTCATAATTATGTTCATATTCGCTGATAGTTACCCAAAATTTAAAAGATTTGTAACACAACGTGAAACTCACTTTGTTTTTGTTTTTAGGGTTCCGTACCGTAAAAGGAAACAAAACGGAACCCTTATAGGATCACTCGGTTGTCCGTCTGTCTGTCTGTCCGTCTGTCTGTCTGACCGTCTGTCTGTCTGTCTGTCAGTCTGTCAAGACCCTTTTTCTCGGGAACGCATAGAGGTATCAAGCTGAAATTCATATCAAATATTGTTTCGACATTCGCAAGGGAATCAATACCTACAGGGTACTTCCCGTGACCTCAGAATCTTGAAATTTGGTACGAAGCAACGTTTTATAGCACAGATATAGGAAAATTTGCAAAAAGTATAAATTTTTAATACCATCATATAATAAAAATATTTTTAATAATTTTTCGACACTTGCAAGGGAATCAAAACCTACAGGGTACTTCCCGTGAACTCAGAATCTTGAAATTTAGTACGAAGCAACGTCTGCACAGATAAAGGAAAAATTGCGAAAAACATAAATTTTGATTTACATCATATAAAAAAAATATTTTTAATAATTTTAAACTTTATATATAACTAGCTTTCGCCCGCGGCTCCGCCCGCGTTAATGTCGATCCCTCGGGAATAGTACTTTTTCCCGGGATAAAAGGTAGCATATGTCCTTCTCCGTACTCCAGAGAACTTGTATGCAAAATTTCATGATGATCGGTTCAGTAGTTACGATGTGAAAGCGTAACAAACAAACAAACAAACAAACAAATAAGCAAACAAACAAACAAACTCACTTTCGCATTTATAATATTAGTAAGGATAAGGATGTACGGAACCCGCAGTGCGTGAGTCCGACTCGCACTTGGCCGGTTTTTCTTCTTGATTATGACACTGATTCTGCTTTTTTTCTTTCTATACTTAAATTGTATTGCATACAAAGGTACAATAAAAGGGTTGTCAATCTAGTATAGGATTTTAGAATTAAGATATTATGTGATGTGCAAAAAAAACAAAATGTATATGTTCTGTAATCTGTCATTGTACCTGCCTGAAGTAAAAAAATAAAAATACGTTATAAATGTAGCGAATTCGAAAGGGCATAACCACAGAACCACAAACACATTAGAAGTGTTATCACGCGCGATTTCTATGAAAACCAGCCTCGCCTCATTTCAAGTATACTTAACGCAACACAATTGAGTAGAAACTCCTCCTCTGGTCAAAGTTTCACTAGGACTTCTCACTTTACACGTTAGAATAGCACACGTCGGCATTTGTAGATTATTTCACGTAAATATCACTTTTGTTTCTTTGACGATCGCGGGAAAAACTACTTAGGTGATTCAAGTGAGCTGATCGAGCGCATTGTGGGCCATTTCTAATGTCTTTGTTATTCTGTGGGCATTAATCCCAGTTCAGTTTTCATTTGACGGCTTCTGTCTAGTAGTCATGCCAGCTTGCTACACTGAAGGTTCAATCCCGATCAGCCGGCCTATTTGCTGACTCAGTGTACAACATTTTGATAGTCACTTTAAAGTAAATAAAATAAAAATAATCTTTATTTGTCTCCACAACAATACAAGTTATTACTTAACTAAAGTATTACAATATATGTAATTAATAACAAATATAGTTGACCTAATCTGTTGTGGAGAACTGGTGCCTGAACTAGGTAACCAGAGGCACCTCTCTTACAGGACACCAGGCCTCCCCTCAGACGGGGTACAAGAAGCCGTAGTAGCTTAGCCTAAGTAATTTTAGATTAATATTAAACGTGTACAAGTGACGCGTTAAGAGATATTATTAATACAAACAAAGACAGGAAGTGTTTGTTATATAATTATAAGATATGTTACTTAAGAGGAAATTATCCCATGCAGTGGCGCCGCCTCTTGTTGCTTACGTCACTAGATGGCGTGGGAGGGGCAAAAAAAAAAATTTGAAGTCCGACATCGTCACTTTAAAAAAATCATATTTTCATATTTTGTATGATAACTAGTATGTATTGTACCATTTTGTGATCGTAAAGAAACAAACTAAACATCTAATTGAAAATTATCGTAACACCACTTGTTTCTATTATGTAATTTTAGGTAAAAGTTAGAACTTTTTTTTCTTCTGCGCTTTTTATATTTTAATACGTTTTCGTGAAATAAGATATTATACATGCAAAGTAAGTATTTTTATTTATTCTAAAATATTCCCGCTTATAGTTTATAACTTAAACATAATACTACTCCATAGCTTTTTTGTCCATCACTATCGATGAAATACGACACCTACCGCCCGCCGCCACTCAAGTACTTGATAAAAACATAAACAACTTGAACTTTTTGTTCGAGACGGCGAACTTGTCAAAATTTTATTTATAAACTTAGATATGCTTCTAGCGAATGTAAACATGTTAAGGCGATAACAACTGAGAGTTTATTTATGTTAACCACTTAAAAAGTGCTGACGCGAAATCCACGGGACCCGTGGACGTGCCAACTATGTGATTAAAAAGTACATTGCGGCTTTCGTATGATTGATTATTTTTTATAAATAATAAAACGCAATGTATTTTGAAGTGACTATCAAATCGTTGTACACTGAGTTAGCGTTAAATGGGCTGGTTGGTCAAGATGGAAAATGATCTTTTCAGATTGACCTGGGTATTAGATGTAAATATAAATAAATATATAGGGACAAATCACACAGATTGAGCTAGCCCCAAGGTAAGTTCGAGACTTGTGTTATGGGATACTAACTCAACGATACTATATTTTATAACAAATACATATATAGATAAACATCCAAGACCCAGGCCAATCTGAAAAAGATCATTTTCAATCTTGACCTGGCCGGGGATCGAACCCGGTCACTCCGTGTCGCAGGCTGGCGTGTTGACCGCTGCGCCACGGAGCTAGTCCTAGCTATGTAACATATATATGTATTTGTTATAAAATATAGTACCTTTTAGTTATCATCCCATAACACGAGTATCTAACTTACTTTGGGGCTAGCTCAATCTGTGTGATTTACCGTATATATTTATTTATAAAAAAAAAACAGAACCCATAAGGGTTTAAATATATTTATTTTCTCCAACAACCTAAAAATTGACTAACAAGTATAACAAGGAGGTATAATCTCAGATTGATGGCGACTGGAGCCTGAAGAAGGCTAGGCCTGTGGCACAGATCTCCAGTCCTCTCACTTCTGGTTTGTCAAAAAAAAATGACAAAATTAAGTTACAAAAAAGGGTGCTTAACTAACATTTATAATACACTAGCTGACCCGGCCACGCGTTGCTGTGGCTAAAAAAATTGCGACTATAATTTGAGATTTAAACTATCCTATCTCTCAAGTTGGATCGAACTGCACATGGTGTGCGAATTTTATTATAATCGGTTAAGTGGTTTAGGAGTCCATTGAGGACAAACATTGTGACACGAGATTTATATATTTATAATACATAATAACATGGAAAAATGTATGGTAGTGAAAGTTGGGTATGGCAGAAAAGGCATGAAAGTAGAATTAATGCAGTGGAATTGAGAGCGCTTAGTTTACTAAATATGTGTGGTATAACTTTAAAAGATCGGATAAGAAATGAGGTAGTGCGGGAGCGATGTGGATTGAAAGATGATGTTGTGACCAAGATTGAGAAAGGAATGTTAAGATGGTTTGGCCACATTGAAAGGATGAATGAAAGAAGAACAACAAAGAAAATATATAAAGCCAGTGTGAATGGGAATAATGTTTAGGGTCCACCTCGTCGAACGTACTGCGATCAGATTGCAGACGTTCTTAAAAAAGGAGCTGTTCGAAGTACCCGAAACCGTAGAGCATGTATGAGGAGAGTAATGAGTGTAGAAGAAGCTAGAGATATATGTCAGAATCGTAGCAAGTGGAGATACATAGTCTCTGCCTGCCCCCATGGGAAACAGGCGTGATAATATGTATGTATGTATGGAACATTTTTCTTAATATTCTATAGTTTAGCACGAGGGTTTTATTTTTGTTGTTCTATTATACGTTTTCAGGTTCGGAACTAAATTAATATGCTTATTCAATAACAATCTGAAGAGGCTCTTACTTTTCTATTATAACTTTATATACATATATGTGGGACTTGAGGTAAATAAAAGATGATAGGACCGTAGAAAACTGTATATTTCTTCGTTACAATAAATATGTACTTGCAGTGTAATAGAATTTTTTGTCGTCCGTCGTGCGTGCGTGCCATCGAGAGAGAGCGAGTCCCCCGCCCATTCAAAAATCTTCATTCGTTGGCTTTTCATTCTCTCATTCGTTCGGACGTTCATTCTATAACCGCGTTCAACCAATCTTAAATCTTAGGATGCATTCAAAATTCAATCCCACATATATATTATCACGTCTTTATCGGTTACGGGGTAGACAGAGCCTAGTCATAAGACCGAAAGGTCACATTAGCGTGTTGGTGGGCGTAAAGGTGGAAAACGGAACCAAAATAGTGATGGGTTGCTAGCCGCATCGCATATTGTCATGATTCTTCAGATATTCGATAATAAAACGAAGATAAATTAAAGAAGAAGAAGAAGATATTCGATGATAACTTTATTTACTTCGTTTCAGATAACCAGGCACTTAAGGAAAATGTAAGTATCAATATATGTAATACTAGCTTTCGCCCGCGGCAATGTCGATCTCTCGGAGACATTACTTTTTCTCAGTATAAAAGGTAGCCTATGTCCTTCTCCGTACTCCAAGGAACTTGTATGCAAAATTTCATGATGATCGGGACAGTAGTTACGGCGTGAAAGCGTAACAAACAAACTCACTTTCGCATTTATAATATTACTAGCTTTCGCCCGCGGCTCCGCCCCGGACGAGCCGGCCCATTTGTGCTACAAGAAAAATATCAGACAATAAAGTGATTCAAGTAATAATCATAATTATTTGTAACTAGGAATCCAGATGATGAGCTGAAGATGCCTTACACACGGAAACGAGAGAAGAAAACGCGGCGTCTGCGGCGGAAACCTACCACATGTTACCAGGTAAGTGATCTTGTTTAAAAAATATTGCCCCATACATCACGAAACAATACTTCTCAAAACCATTGCCAATAGTTCCCATACTAATATTTCTCAAAACCATACCAACACCTGCAAAAACTATGGCCAATACTTCCCAAAACCGTACCAATACTATTCAAAACCGTGCCATGAAAACATAGCCGTGTGGTTTCCGGCAGAGGACCACTCCTAATTTTTCCATGGAGGTCGTAAAAAGACTAAGGAAATACAAGCTAAATAAGCTCATAAACATCAATGAGACCTCTCCAACCCGTCTGGCAAGCGAGGAGAGTGTAGGCCAAATCCTCTGTCTGCTCTGGCCAAGTATGGCTCCGGTAGTACAGAGAGGGTCATGCTCCTGCAGTGGAGACTAAAAAGACCTGATGATGATGATTATTTAAAACCATGGCCGATACGTCTCAAATTCTCTTCACTTATATTACAAAAATCATCACCTCATATAAAAAAAAGTGGAAATGGAACTAGCGATAGATTTATCAGTATTTCCATGGTACAAATGGCATTAGTGTCAAAGAATGTTAGGAAGAACAAGAAGATATTACTTAAATAATAACTGCATCCGTGGTCCAGTGGTTAAGGCGTTTATCTGTAGACCCGGGGGTCGTGGGTTCGATTCCCACGGGAAGCATACTTTGTACAGTTGTGTCCAGTTTGGTTAGGATATTGCAGACTTGAATCACCTGAGTGTCTGATAATTAAGATGATTCTGTGCTTCAGAAGGCACGTCAATCCGTTTGGTCCCGGCTGCCATCTGGTACTCGTTAAAGGAACCACGTCAGAGGCCGAGAGGCGAGAACTCTGACACCAGGGTGTGCATGGTCGATTGACCGTGACCTACACGAAATGATGATGATGATGACTTAAATTAAGTTTCATTTGCAGTGCGGCGAAAACTTTCCTACGCAGCAGGCTTACATGAAGCACCACCTGGCGGCGCATCCGCGAACCTCCTTCTACCCGACCACGGAGAGGGCCATATGTGAAGTTTGCGGAGTTTCTTTAGCTGTGAGTATGATTTCGAACTTTATGTAATGTTGCCGCTGTCCATCCGTCTGACGATCAGTGAGACTCATTGTCTGGCTTTTTTCTTAATTACAATGGTAATAAACAAGTCTATAGTTGGCTATAATAAATTCTTTATTTTGGATTATTCCATATTATAGAGGTACACATTCATCATCATCATTTCGAGTAGGTGACACGGTCAATTGACCATGCACATCCTGGTGTCAGAGTTCTTCGGAACCGCCTCTCGGCCTCTGACGTGGTTTCTTTAACGACTACCATATGGCAGCCGGGACCACCGGCTTAACGTGCTTTCCGAAGCACGGAATCAACTTTATTATCAGACAATCAGGTGATTCAAGCCTGCAATGTCCTAACCAGACTGGAAACAACTAAACAAAGTATGCTTCCGGTGGGAATCGAACCCACCACCCCCGGGTCTACAGGCAAACGCCTTAACCACTGGACCACGGAGGCTGTCGCACACATTACACACAATAAAATATTAAATGCGACCCCCTATACCCACCAACAGTTTTTAGAATGGGGCAGTCGGGATGCGAAGATATCATCCTTAATTTGCTGTTCCGCACACGTTGCAACGGAGAGGCGGCCTTTTTCCGTACTACGGCATGAAAGCCGTCCGTACGTGCCTCCGCAAACATGCCTGACGCCCTGCATCTACGTGGCAGCCCCAACAACATCCTAAAGATGTTTGTATTGGCTATATCTCGGTCGATAGATTTAAGCAAAGACAATATCATACGAACGTATAAATTACCAACCTGATAAAAAGTATTGGTCCATCTTAAGACCTGTTGACGGTTGGCTGGGATAGTTATTTTAATATTTTCTTGTTAAGGCGCTGTATCCCTTAACGTTTGTAGCGGTTGAAACTGGCGATACCGCTTGGCCTGTCATTAGTCTCATTTCAAACTTGTGTCTGCCATTTCCATGTTAATATTCACTTTTAATTTAATAATTCCATAATTATAACCAAATTTCGTATTTTTAGATATCCATCTAGCTCATTTAGTTATACATTTTATAGACGTAAAAAAATTGGTAGTTGTCGCTTAAAATATCAAGTAATTCGAGACGAAACACTTTCTGGATATAGCTTTTTTGTTATTTTATTTTGCTAGGATTTATAAAGTTTTTTGAAAATATTTTGATGTAACCATTTATTTTGATCTTTGAACTGTATATCATATTTTTTTCATGCTGGTATACCATGAAAAATAAGGCTAACTGCGTGACGAAAAAATAGACCTTTTACGGTATTCTTCTTAAGCACAGCGCCTTAATGTTATAATGCTATTGCCAACAGCCAGGCAGCATCATCATGCACGCGAATATGCATTCCCGGGAGAAGATGCACTCTTGCACGTACTGCGACAAGTCGTTCTACTCCAGCTGCAGCCTGAAGCGACATCTGGTGGTGAGTCTTCATTTAATTCTTACTATAATTCCAGGTTAGTTTCTTCAAAGAACGGTTAGATATTAAAAAAAATATTGGCCACGGTATTTTTCTTTCGAAAATTTAACAAAAATGATTTAGAAAACTATTCATATTCATTTATCTTAAAATTTCGTGTGACGTCAGTTTGCTTAACTTTTTAGCAAAATGTGACCAGTCCTCTCATGGAGTTTGACATGTTTTGTCTTTATCATTTAACTGGCAAAAGAGAAAAATATATATTACTGGGGTCAAAGTTAAGCCAGCAAGAAACTAAAACTCCCATTACCCTATTGTATGAGCTTGCCGTAGGCGCCAGTTGGTATAATCACAGGACAATGTTATAGGGACAACAGTGTATAAGCTATTATTGAGATTAAAAAAAGTTTTATTTTTCAGACGCACACCGGAGAGAAGCGATTCGCGTGTTCGTTGTGCGATAAACGATTCACTCAAAGCAACAGCATGAAGCTTCATTATAGGACGTTCCACCTCAAACAGCCGTATCCAAAAAGGTTTGTTATGTACGATCTTATCTTAAGGCTCCCCTAGAGGCGAAAAAATCCATACAAGCGAAAGGGGCTCGCGGTATATTTTAAAATATTGGTACAATTTTAAGCATAAAACCAATTTATCTCATCATAATACATGTACCTACCTTCCTATACATATTGATAAAAAAATATGTGTTTTAAAAAAATATAGTCTGAACATCGGTATTTTAGCACTATTTTTTAACTCAACTTTGGAGGTAAATAAATACTATTATGAACATGAAGATTGCAATATTATTCACTTGTGTACGTAGTTTGATTACTCATAAGTTGTAATAACATATTTTTTCGTAACTTTATGCAATATTTATCTGAAAATTCCTTATGTTCTAAAAGACGGAAGGCACGTTGTATATCGGATTTAGGTAAAATCGTCGTGTCATCTCGCTCGCTCGCGTAGCGCCCCCGTTTGATGCAGGTGAAACAGCAATTACCCGATAAAATGTCAATCGCCGAATTCGCGCGGCTGTCCAGCCAACTCTTAAACAACAAATACATATATTAAACAACTAGCTTTTTTCTCACAGAAATAGAAGAAAAAAGAAAGAAGAACCACAGAGCGCGATAGAAGACTCAAAATCTGATGGAGAATCCGACAGCTTACCGGAACCCGACATGGGGTCCATGGCGGACCCCAAAACGGGGCTCGAACCCGTACCCAACGTGCCGGTGGACGCGGGAAGACACATGGGAGACGAGAATATGCATTATTTGACCCTCACGTAGATTTAGTTTTGCTGTGAATAAATATAGTTTTGAAGTGAGGTTGTTTTTTTAACCGACTTCAAAAAAGGAGTTTTAGTTGTGGTAGTAAAATTTATTTTTGCTAGTAGCATGAATGGGCCGGCTCGTCCCGGGAAGTACCACACTCTTACAGAAAATCAACGTTTTAGTAGAAGCTTTACCGCTTCTATGCTTCGTTTGGTGAGTAAGAGCCGGAGGCCCATCCTCCCCCAATTCCTTGAAAGGCCGGCAACGCTCATGTCACACCCCGGTGTAGCAGTTGTCCATGGGCAGCTTACTATCAGGTGACTCGTATGTAAATATAGTTTAGTAATGTTGTCTACTGTGACAAGACATTTTTGACAGCAGCTGTCAAGTCTACCAATCATGTTTAATATTTTTTATAGTAGTCGTTGATACCGGCTGTTATCATTGATGGCAGTCGTTAAGCTATGTCAGATGCCTATGGGCAGCTTGAAACATTTTACACTTGTGCTGGCTACTTATACACACCACTAATAATAACAACAACTGTTATATAAATATATAGGGACATATTGCACTTTAGCTACCCCATAGTAAGTAGTGAACATGTCGTTGGATACAACCTCAACGATACTATATTTTATAAGAGATAAACATTCAAGACCCAGGTAAATCTGAAAAAGATTGTTTTCCATCATGACCTGACCGGGGATCGAATCCGGGCACCCTCGTGTCGCAGGCTGGCGTGTTAACCACTGCGCCACGGAGCTCGATGCGCGCTGCGGACTTCTTCTTCTTGTTTCTCAGCCCGTGTTCACCCATTGTTGGGTATAGGCCTCTTCATGGCTTTTCCACTTGACCCGGTCCTTTGCTGTGCGCATCCAGGTCTTCCCCAATATTTTAGTGATATCGTAGGCCCAGCGCATAAGACTAATTTGATTTAATTTTTCTTTGCAATCAATAAGTATTTTGTTGGTTTTGTATTTTTTTATGTTACGTATTATTTTTTTGCGTGCGTTATTTATTATGTCCTTAAGAATTCAAAAAATTCAAAATTCAAATTTATTTTATACAATCTTAAATTAAATCCTTTTTTTGTACACATATGGCTCCACACTAGGCAAAATGCCTGTCCTATGGCAGCCATTTCGTTAAAACTATAGCCGTCAACAAGTTGTATCAACGATATATGTTAACTATTCGATAAGTTTATAATGAATGACTTTATGATTTCATTAAACTATGCTACTAGACAAAATAAAATATTATAGAACTCAATTCAAATTCAATGTAAAACAACAACAAGAAGATTGCAATAGGGATGCCTCAACGACTTGAGTTAGGTACATCGAAAAGATAAAAAGAAGATAAAAATACATGTATAGAAGTTAAAAATGAATTACTTGACAATATCCAGAAATAGCGGTATACATATAATCCCACTTCATTAGCAGGGTTCTTAAAATGTGTTTACATAAACGTGTGTTTGTGTTTACATAAAGAATGACACGTGATTTACAGTCACCTGTATAGTTCTATAGAAGCTACAGCTCTCCTGACAGACTATCCAACTATTATATATAACGAACATTAAGACGATAGTGCACGAAATTGTGTAAAAAGACGTGTTTTCATATCACTAGTACTATGCGCTGAATTAATTAAATACATCAAAAGTATTTGTGTAATTTAGATCAATCTTTACACAAGATTACCCCTTGTTGGAATTTGAATTCCTGTTATAACATTCTGTGAAATTTACCTCGACAGATACAGCCCTGTGACAGACAGACGGATAGCGGAGTCTTAAAAAAGGGTCCCCGGTGGCAACCTTTAGGTACGGAACCCTATAAATGAAATAAAACCAAAACTAAAAAAACAACCATTTTATTGTAACATTGATCTATCTACTTTACAATTTATGATCTTAGGTAGTTATGGCTATAGGACACAGAGAACCTATATCTTAAATGGGACAGCTTCGGCGGCATGGCTCCAGCGCTGGATTATACCTTAGACAATAAGGCCTAAGGCCAGTACAGAAAGGGTCTAGCCCATAGATATCAGAATATTTGGTTCGAACGGTTCCCGGCCGAAATGCCTTATAAACACAATATTATGACTTCAGCATGAACGAATAAGTTATGGTAGGTGATGCCATGAAGTTTCAGACTCATAACGGAGCTTCAATATATATAATATAATGTAATTGTTGCATGAAAATAATATTTTGCACGCCTTTCCAAGGCAAAATGTGTTGGCACTTTTAAATAAGACCATCTTTTGTACCTACATGCAAATAAAGAAATTAAAACTGAAATTCAATTTTACACATAATCGCTGCACAACATGGTATTTTAGAAAAAAAAAAAACCAAAGGTGTCACGCGTATGCACATTAAACTCTAAAACTCGGTCACGTTATAAAATATAATCAGTTTGAATATATAGCGCCCGCAGGCCCCACTCTATACATCTGTGTGGTCTAGCCAGAGAGGGTCCCGCCAGTGTAGGCTGGCCCGACATTGTAAGGGGACTCCCCACATAGATTTCCACTCTAGTGAGCCCAGTTAATAGATAAGAAGCCCCCAATATTGTTAAAGCTGGGCTTGCACTCCACTTAGATTAGGGCGAAGACAATATAAAACGTAAAGCCTCATACAAAAATATTAGCTCAACTTGAAAAAGCACGTACAAAGTACCTAACAAGCATCCCGGCAGGCCGTGGTAGTTAGTTCCACTAACTGCCACTATGAGCGGCGGAGAGGGCGCTGCAATACAATCGTTACAAACTTTTCCACCTCTCACTAGATGATGGTACCCTTGACGTGGTAAAACCATGAAAAACTGAAAAATATCTTAAATAAGATATTTCTCGTGAATACTGATTCTATTTTCTAATAATATGGTGGATACACAGTTGTGAACATAGAGATAATATAATCCTGGTTGTGAATAAACCTGTGGCGCCATCTATGTCACGAGCCTGAAACAAATCGCACGCAATAGGCGTTGGGACCAAATACGATAACGCTTTATTTGTCACTCATCTGAGCGTGTGAGCGTCTGAGCCTAGTACACGAACGCGTCGCTTCGTAGCCTAGGAGGACTATTCTGGAAATCGCGTGTCGCACAAACGCAAGACGTATGCGTCTACAAGTCACACTCGTCGCCCAAGTCACGAAATACCATGTTGCCGTATTTCCGAAACCATCGCTTGAGCTGTCATGCGTCAACCATCAGCGAAAAATATTTTCGTTTGTCCGCGTTTCATACGGAAAACATTTAAAACGTTTGTATAGATAAAGACTTTAAAATGTTCATGTATGAAGTGTAGCGTCAAACGGAACGTAAAATCGTGACTTTCAAATGGCAGTTAATGACTTTGACGTAAAGGCATCCTGCGCCCATGGAAACGAACGGACTATACCCGTGGTCTAAACCACTCGTTGCAATCATTCATCAACTCACGATTAAAAATGAGGCTTTTAGAAACCACAATGAGTAAAGCGGTCAAAAATAGTATAAATATTAAAAAGTACAAGTATTTGACTATGTGCTCAGATTGGCCCTTCAGGCTATGCATTCACGCAATCGCGGCCCATCAGGCAATATGAGAGTTTGCTGTCTCTTCAAGCCTTGCGCACACAGGCAACGTCCAAAGCCGAGCTTTGTCCCTTTGGTGATGTTGTCTATGAAGGCTGAGGTCACTCTGCCCTCGCCTTAAAACGCCCGGTGAAATAGCGAAGGCTCTTATGGAGCTAGCTAGCTAGCTACATAGTCATTAAAAAAAAAAGTATTTTACCATGCTGAGAGTCGAGTCTAGAACCTTTCGATGCCAGCGTGGTAACCACGCCAGGAAGCCGTCCTCGTTTATGTGAACATTGAGGTGAAATGGTATCCAAAGCAGGCGTTCATTCATAAATTCATAAATATATTTTTATAAGGTATATTATAAGGTATAAAAATTGTTTTATATAAAAATAACTCACATATGTTCATAAAGTATCAAATAGTAAAGACATTGGCAAATTTGTATAAAAAATACTATAATAATTATTGAGTAATATGATATAGAGGTAATTTTGACACTATTTTCTATCGAGTCAATTTGTATGAATCGTATTTCGGTTTTCGCCAGTTACTCATGAACATTTAAAATTTTTAGAATAATAAAAAAAAAAATTGGCGAATTAGTAGTTTTTGAAACAAAAAGAAAGGTTTACCCAGCGCCTGAAAAATCGGCTTTGGATGGCATTTCACCTTCAGGGAGATGAGGAAATCTGGCGCCACCAGTCGTTTTATCGTTTTAGTCCTATGATATTATTTTTATGTATTTTATTTAATGTACGCATGCCACTGATATGGACTTGGTTGTTATAAAGATTATTTTATATTATTATTATAAATCAGGTCAAATAAAAAAAAATCTAAATCTGTCCTTCGGTATTAAATTAATTTAAGTATATTTGTATTACTTTTCATTCTTTTGCATTTCATAAATTAAGAGAATTATTGAACGATAAAAAGAGAATTGGTTATCAACTGGCGAAGTACAGCTTTGTTTTTTTTAAATTGATTTAGGAGGAATGGAATAAAATGACTGGTGGCGCTAGTGTCGTACATCTAAGCCCTTAAAAAGTTTTTACCTAACGGATGGTATAATACATATATCCTAATAAATATTATGTAAAAATGTACACACCTAATTGTAAAGATATAACTTTATAATACAAAATATATACAGATCTAGTAGGACGTGGTTTGAACAGTCTTTAAATTATTGTGACTCTGTTTTATGGCGTAAGGTATTAAATATCAGTAATTAAATAAATACATTAAGCTATACGTGCTTATACAGCGAACGAAGAAAGCATAGACTTCTTAAAGCATATGCCGCAGGGAGTTAAATCGAATCTTGTTTTATATTTTCCTGCATACAAATGTAATTGAGCATGCCAAAAATGATAAGAGATTTAATATCAAAGGCTTGATCTATGTTTTTTCGTTCACATAATAAATTAAATTATAGATAAGTACTTCACAAACATGTTTATAATGTAAGCTGGACTCAAGACGGCCTATATTATTATAATGAAACTGCCTGCTTCCTTCAATTAACGTATAATCACAATCTAAGTATACACTGGCAGCATTCCAACAATATGTCTTAACGCTAGTAGTGTGACCTCAAGACTGCCTGTCCGTTCCGTCCGCTGTCGGTCACCGGCGTCTCCCCCCACTTGCCCCCACTACAGGTGACGGTTACGCCGCTGGGTCCGGCCGAGTGAGACGCAGGTGACCGATCCGTAGTCAACTGCAGTACTTTTATTTTAAATAATTGTTACATTAATCATAATGAAATTTTATAAATTAATGAAATAATATAATAAATATCTATATAATAATATAATATTATTTAGAAAGCTTACAGATTCGTCCATCCTGACCATTAGTGTCACGCCCTCGTGACAAATGCATGAGAAAAAAAAAAAAGTGTTGTTTAAAATATACTGAACTAAATATTATGTACATTATTATTACCTATTCAGTTTACACCATGTTAATCTAGGATTTCATCGGAATTTAATACAAATCATTAACAACTTTCCTACTTCATTACATGGTATACTTATATTCAAATCATTAATTATCAATAAAATATATCGCTTAAATACAATATCCTTCCTTAAACTCAACTTTTTTGTTATCCTCCAATTATTTATACATTGAATAATAAAATTAGGCAATATCATTATTTACATACAATATCATTCCAGTATACTCAAAGTACTTTTTATCCTTCAATCATTAAACTTTGAAATCGATTTTCTTTTTAATCGTTATTGTAAATAACCTATAACATATAGAATTTGGATGCAATATCCCTCTATAATAACATACTCAACATACCAAACATTACCATCCTTCAAAAATAATTATCCAGTTTTAAACCCTCTGAAAAAAAATAACAAATTAGCATCCTTCCAATCAATTTTTAACATTACTAATCATCCTTCTATCCTTTATCCTTTTAATGTGTTTTTATCTCATTTTACCAATATATATATAGTTATATATTATTTTGGATCTTCAATAATAGTAATTTATGTTTGGCTCAAATATATTTCATTATCACTACTAACCTCCCTTTCATCAGAACCAGAATCATCCTCAGACCTTTTAAAGTTTAACCAGGGGTGTATCTTTTCAACCGGGTATACACCTTTGTAAGTTGCCTTCCCCTTACGTTTAGTAATTGGTGTGTCCTCTACTGCATATCTGTCATTACTCATCACCTCCACTATTCTATATGGTCCCACGCATTTAGATACTAATTTCTTGCTCTTACCAGGGCACAGAATTGACCTCTCTACTCTAACTAAATCTCCCACACTGAAATTGCGTGGATCACACCTACTTTTATCAAAGCGGATTTTCTGATCCTGTTGAGTCTTCTCAATATGCCTATCTACTTTGGTCCTGATTTCTTGTAATTTCTCTATTGGATCACTTTGACCTACTTCATCGTATACTGTAGAACGTAACTTGCCCTCAGCCATGCTTGTCATATTTAACCCAAACAGTACCTCCGCGGGTGTATGTCCTATTCCTTTGTTCATCGTATTATTTAGGCCCCACTGAACGTCTAAAATTTTTTTATCCCATTCTGATTCATCTTTACCGTGGTTCATTGCAGTCAAAGAATCTAAAATTATACGATTATATCTTTCCACCTGCCCGTTCGCACGTGGAGTGGAAACAGCATTCATTACGTGTTTTATCCCGATATCTTTCAAAAACTTTTCAAATTTCTTACCCGTGAATGTCGAATACCTGTCGGTTATTAACCTAACAGGGCAACCAAACGTGGAAAAGTATTCTTTAAAAACATTTATAGTTGTACTTGATTTGGTACTCCTAACTGCTTTTAAAACAATGAATTTGCTGTACGAATCTATTATTACGAGTAAGTATTTGTTCTTCCGCTTGCTTGTGTTAAATGGGCCTAAATGGTCGGCATGAAGGGTGTGAAAAGGTTTAGAGATCTTAGGTATCGGATGTAAGTAGCCAGACTTTTTCCCAGATGGGATTTTACTATGAGCGCATTCCAAGCACGACTGTACATATTTCTTAGTAAATTTATTCATTTTCGGGAACCAATAAGTCTCTTTAATTTTATCGAGCGTTTTTTCGACAGAAAAGTGTCCAATGTCGTCATGACACGCCTTTAAAATATGCCACCGGACACCCTTAGGTACCAACCATCTATTACCATTTTCAGTAACCCTGTATACACAGTTGTTTTTCAAACAATAATTTTGATTAATATCCACAATATTTTTAGCATTGGGGTCTAATAATATATTTTTAATACGTTCAATTTCACTATCATCAGACTGGACGGTTTTTAGCCATTCATTGGAAATAGTGAAAATTGTCGGTAAATCTAGGTCAACCGAGTCGTGACTGGAAACTGGGTTTCGACTCAATGCGTCGACATGCATCATCCCTTGTCCTGACTTGTATTTTACTTCGCAATCAAATTCTTGTATCAAACTCCACCAACGCGCCACTCTCGGAATCATGTCCCTTTTCATAAACGTGGCACGTAAAGAGTTACAATCCGTGACAATAGTGAATGGCATACCGATCAAATAAGTTCTGAACTTTACTAACGATGAGACAACCGCCAATGTCTCCAATTCATATGATGAAAAGTGTTGTTCGACGGGAGACGTTTGTCGGCTAAAGTAAGCTACCGGCTTCAGATCGCCGTTAGTTTGTTTTTGGAGTAAAATACCACCTACGCCCCACTTACTTGCATCGGTATGCAATTCTGTTATTAATGATGGATTGTACAGCGCTAGGATAGGTCGGGAGACTAACTTTTCCTTAAGTTCATTGAACGCATTGTTCTGTTCTAAACCCCAAACCCAGGGCGTATTATTTTTTAGCAAACTAGTAAGGGGTCTAGCTATGCTTGCGAAATTTTTAATAAATTTCCTAAAGAAACTTGCCAATCCAAGAAATTGACGAACATTGTGAACGTTCTTCGGAACGGGGAAAGATTGTACAGCTTCGATTTTCTTATATCCTGGTTTAATACCTTCGGGAGTTACTTGAAATCCAAGAAAGTCTACGGAATCTTGAAAGAAAAAACATTTAGATGGTTTAAGGGTTAAATTAAATTCTCTTAACCTTTTGAAAATTGACTCTAGCCTGCACAATCCTTCCTCGATCGTTGCTGAAGGCACTAATACATCATCCATATATGCCACAGCTGTACTGAAGCGAAGCGAACCCAAAGCTTTGTTTACGGTCCTTTGGAACACCGCTGGTGCGTTAACCAAACCAAAAGCCATTCTATTGAATTCCCACTGACCGTCCGGTGTAATAAACGCAGTTTTTGGTTTCGCTTCTTCTTCCAGTTCGATTTGATAATAACCACTAGCTAAGTCTAAGGTAGAGTAAAATGAATAACCTGATAATCTATTCATTTGATCCTCCATGCATGGAAGTGGATAGTGCTGTTTTATTGTTTTGCGATTGAGTGCTCGATAATCTACGCAAAGGCGCTTATCGCCGGATTTCTTTCTCACTAATATTATCGGACTAGCGTAGGGAGAGCTAGATTCTCTTATTATTCCGGTTGTACTAAGTTCATCTACCATACCCCGTACCTCCTCTCTTTCTTTTTGTGATAGCCTGTAAGGCCTATACACCACAGGCTGATCATCGGTTAGGTCGATATTCATTTTCTCTAAATCAGTACACCCGAGTTCACTTAGAGTTGTAGCAAAGCAATCGCGGTAAGAATTAATTAAATTCAAGAGATCACATTTATGTTGCTCAGAAATGTCACCTACATTTATCTGCTGTAGACTCAACGGTTCAAGTGATTGGATACTCTCTATCCTATTAATTTCGCAAAACCCGAATGATTCTAGAACCAGCTCTACTCTGGCAATCAGCTCATTTTTCTTGAACGTAATTGATTGTCCGTTCAATATTATGATAAGAATATGACCAATCCCATTTTTAATTGAATATATGCCTTCTTCGATTTGATATTCTCTACCGGGCTGACCACGGTATTTGTTACTAACGTACATGTCTACGTTTAGATTGGAATCACATACTACCTCTAAAAAGTCTACGCCTTTAACTGTAACATCACTAGCTATGCGTAATTGGAGTAACTGGGTTACCTTGCCTTCATTATTATTGTTTCTAAAAATCAATTCTTTATCAGTTTTAAGGATTTGTATGTGAGGTTGTTCGGTAAACGTCTGACCAATCAATAACGGATATTTAAGGTATTGATCTGGTACAACTACACAAGTGACTTTAGCAGTTACATTTTGAATTTGTATACTCGCTACACATGATCCTAAAGAATTAACAACCGCACCTCCAAATCCTATCATAGGTCGAGTGAAATTACGATCAAATTGATTTAATAGTCTTATAGCTTCATTTTCGCGAATCAACGTTAAATCACTACCAGGATCAATTAAGCATATTGTTTCCTTTCCATTCACCAACACTCGCTGGACATATTTGTTAGATGTTTCATTTGTAAATGACTCGTTAATCAATAGAACGTTTTTATCTTTCTTTTCGTTATCTCGGTTATTCTCGCTTTTTGACCTAAAACACTCTGCGTCGGTGTGACCCACCATGGAACAATTAGTGCATTTTTTTATAGGTTTAGGACACTTGGAAATCGGGTGTCCATCCTGCTTACAGTTATAACACCGAATGTTAACGTTAGGTTTATTTAAGGCACCCATGTGCGGTTTAGATTCTCGACCTCTTTTTATTACATTATTGAAAGTCTTAATTGATCCTGATTTTACATTACGCAAGTATGCTAAGAGTTTATCTGTGTCATTAAATTGTGCTGCTTCAGCACCGAGACGAACTGACCTATCATCTATACCATGCAAGATACACTCCACCGCTCTTTTTCCTACAATCTCACATCGGTTCAGAAGTGCAACTTTTTCATAATAATACTCCTCAAGTGATTCCCCAAATTTAGCCCGCTTCGCCAGCATATCTGATAACATTTGGCCGTAATTTTCCTCTGAAGGAAACGCTGATCTAAGTTTTTCTTGCCACTCGGCCCAAGAAAATAATAACGTTGGCAGACCTTCATACCATTTTTTCGCCACACCTACTAATTTGGGCAAAGCATAATGTACGATTTGTCGGTCAGACCACTCGTACAACACAGCACATTCGTTTACCTTAGTAAGCCAATTTGAAATAGTCTGGTTCTTTAGAGAGGGATTAAATTCGGGCACTACATTTATATTTGAAAAAGTGTCTCTATTATTTCTATTAGAAGATCCAAAATTATTTAAAATTTTTGTAAACTGAGATAAAAACTCACGTGAAGCGTCTTGTCTCGGTGATCTCTGCTCAGCACCTCGTGACCATTCTCTGCTGGTGTCGTGACGTCTGGACGACTCCCGGGTCCTACTATAGTGCGGCGATCGTCTTCTGGATCGGCTACGGTGGCGAGAGGCCCGCTGATCACGGTACCGGGTTCTATTTTCTTCGATGTAAGAACGACTGCGGCTCCTAGTACGACTTCTTCTCATACGAGACGATCGAAGCTCCTCACGCCGTGGAGTACGCAAAACACGGCTTCGCGAAGTGCGTGTAGAACTGCGTCCATGATTATTGTCGTTAGTCGGACAGTAGGCATGTGCTTCAATTTCCGCTGGTGGCGGAGCCCCATCTCCGTTATCCATTTGTTAAGCTGCAATAAAAATAAACGGACATCAAATGTTACTTGACAAACCATACATATAAATTGTATATACTTAAATAAAACAAAATAAAAATAAAAATAAAATAAAATAAAATAAAATAAAATAAAATAAAATAAAATAAAATAAAATAAAATAAAATAAAATAAAATAAAATAAAATAAAATAAAATAAAATAAACCTGAGTCAAAAATAAAATAAAATAAAACGAGAGGGACCTAAGTCAAATAAAATTAAATAAAATAAATTTAATGAGGTTATAGGCAAATTCACAAAAGTCGAAAAGCGTCATTAAAAGTGTACATGTTACTATTGTCCCGGAGGCCATAATGACTAAGCCGAAGATTAACCCCGGCCCTCATTCCATCAGTAGATTCGATAACAATTACACGGTTGGCCTAAGAGTACATACCAAACGTGTTCCTTTCTGCAAAAGTACAGCAGGGGAATAGCCCTGACACTGTCCCTTTATCATAGCAATCGTTCGCCACCGGGATATAAATAATTATAATACAATATATGCTTAAAATAAATGCTGTAGTGTTGTTACCAAGAGTAACCTTGGCCAATAACTTAATGATAAATCAGACACGTTAACGGCAGAAAATAATAAGGAACTATTGGCACAATGGATAATTCGGCATTAGAAACTTCAAGAGACTATTTAGTAATAAAGTTTTTACACTATCGTTCTTCAGTATGTAGTAACGGTTAATATTGTTTAAATAAATATCCGCGTGTTGTAGAATAATTGCTTAGAAAAATATTTTATTTTAATCAAGTAAGTATGTAATTATACGCGTTTAATTATTATATAAAAATAAAACCAAATAGTCTTTTTTCATTTTTACCGACAGGAAAGCAAATTTTTAAAGAAAATTATATCCACGTACCTTGCTGTTGTTCTCTTCTCGATCCCACTTCTGAGTCTGTAAGCTGGACTCAAGACGGCCTATATTATTATAATGAAACTGCCTGCTTCCTTCAATTAACGTATAATCACAATCTAAGTATACACTGGCAGCATTCCAACAATATGTCTTAACGCTAGTAGTGTGACCTCAAGACTGCCTGTCCGTTCCGTCCGCTGTCGGTCACCGGCGTCTCCCCCCACTTGCCCCCACTACAGGTGACGGTTACGCCGCTGGGTCCGGCCGAGTGAGACGCAGGTGACCGATCCGTAGTCAACTGCAGTACTTTTATTTTAAATAATTGTTACATTAATCATAATGAAATTTTATAAATTAATGAAATAATATAATAAATATCTATATAATAATATAATATTATTTAGAAAGCTTACAATAAGGTTTAAAATGTAGATACAAGTTTTAATTAATATAGGAACATTTGGTATAAAGTAAAAAGGAGTCTTTAACGGCAATATTTTAAATCAACTCATTCGTGATAATATTTTAAAACCAAGAAAAAAATATACGAATAAATTTAATAAAGACTTTCTAAGATTTATAACTAAAAAAAATATATATAATATTTTTAATTTTAACCTAAAACCAAAAGACATAATTTCTTAGCATAATCAATTCCTTTCAACGAAAGCGAATTATATTAAAATATTAGAACCGTTTGTTCGTAAAGCTTCAAAATGGCGGTATTTTCTTCTGAGGGTCCCACATCAACATTAATTATATTTTATTTATAATGTTTACACAAAACTAGTTTTAATCTTATAACATAACATGTATGTCAGCTTATTAAATTTTTTCGTAAACTTTTCTGCCTCTTTGAGCTAATAAAAGTAAAATTTTCTATAGACCTGTCATTACATGACAATGTTCGGGTGTCTCTCGTATTTGTTTCTTGCGCGATTCGACATTTCTTAATTTTGTCACGATTTTCGTGATAATCACCTTATGTGAACAATAAGTAGTCCTTGTAAAGGTGTTCTGTTAGGTAACTTTAAAAACCATAGAGTTGGCTGTGAACATTAAGTTTTACTTTGGTTTTTTCACAATCTTTGTTAAAAATGTTAAATGCTGCTGCATATAATACTAAATTTCGGTTAAATTTACCCACACTATTCATATAAATATAGTTTTATTACAAAACGCGGACTCGTTATAATTAATCGTTCGTATGCCAATCCGGTGTATAACATCATTATGGTCGCTTTGAAATCTAGTGCTGCTTTCGTATGATTGACTATTTTTATTTAAGATATATAAACAGTAATGTGACTGAAATTTCAGCACGCCTCCGCGACGTAACCCAAGGGCGGGCTGTTACTTTGTGCATAGGATTTCCATCACAGTGCAGAGGGGTAATATTGCCAGCCTTCTGGGCACCCTTTCCCGCGGCGACGTGCTGGCATATCTTTTTTACTTGTCATTGTTTCTTATTTTTGGCGTGTAATTTGATTTATGAATACCCCGTGCCCAATCGTACGCATTTTCCTCTAAATACAGCGAGGGAATTGGAATGTCGCAAGAGTTATGGGCACTTTTGCGCCATGTGCGATACGGGGCGGTCTTTTTGACTAATAATTGATTTGTTTGTTTATATATTTTTCATTGTACACAAAAAAGATACAATTTGAGAACTACAAACAGATTTATGGATAAATATGGACGGTGGTGGACTTATGCCTGAAGGGATTTCTGTCACTCAACCAAGTAGTAGTATTTTATTCTGACATTTTTTTTAAATAAAGTATGTAATTTGGTGTATGGATATACGTATAACCATAATGGATAATTAAAGTGGCCATCAAAACGTTTGTACACCGCAGTTGACATAAGTTAGCAAGTAGGCCGGCTGACCATTGGCTGTCAATATCAAAATTGACAATGACAGCTGAGAAAACGTCAAATTGATATGTGTTAACTTATTTTGGTCGGATTATAGCTCCTTTTATAATAAGACGGATTATATTTTTAAAACATGTATCTTAATTGTCAGTCAATCATTAATAAAATACTTGTATATATTAGAAGTTATTTACAAACATACCGTTTGAATTAGCTGTTTAACTGTGCTAATTCTAAGCTCAATAATTTAAAACTTATTATTTTTTTCATTAAAACGTCTCATATTAATGGAGGTATTTGTAAAATGTATATCAAGGTATATTATATGTAGTTTAAAGTCTACGAAATATCAATGGTAAATAGACAGTCAGACAATTTTATTTATATTATAATTATATCAAATGAGTCGTATTTCTTGTATATTTGCAAAAATAATTTAGACCACTTGATATATTACGATTATAAATGAGCCTTGGATGATTGATCCATATTGCTTTCTCTATCTGTTAGACCCGTTTGGCCTTCTGAAGGTTTAGCCTTTAACGTAATTTTCTAAAATAAACGGCCATACATAAATTACGTCATACAAATGTCATGATTTTAACACCCCTCCCCCGTTGTCACAGATTGTCACATTTGTGTGACCCCGCGCCCCCAGTGTGACGTACACTGTTACACGTACATATTTAAATTTAAGAAAATAGTTGAAACAAAATACACAAAAATACACTATTTTCGAAACTAAGTGAAACATAAATGTTTGGTTTCTAATATTTTCGCGATTGTTACACTTAAATTAAATCACTTAATACGGTTTTATCGTGTTTATCACATTATATAATTTTAATTTATATAATATGTCGTAATATTTTCAACACATCGAGCGATAGATTTTTTAGTTAGTAAAATAAAGCATCTGGACACCCAGTCGCCTGCTTTGTGCCTCACAAAGCTTATCCCTCCCCACCCCCCACTGTTGTCACACTTCGGTGACCCCCTCCCCTGTAGAAACGTGATTTATGGATGGCTCCTTAGTGGCGGCAGGACTGAGGCTTCGGGTCCTGTAAGTTGTTATTTGGCAACAATGTGTCATTTATTGCTGCTTGTCAAATATTATCCAATGACAGCGGCTCATCTAACCCTACGACTCAGTGCTGCCATCTAGTGGTAAGTGATTTAGAAAACCTCCATTTAAATGGGCCAACATAAAAGATTTTTAAAAAGTATCTTTTTGAGTATCTTCTTATTGGAAATGGTTTTTTAATGCAGCAAAGATCAGAGGCTGTATATAAAGCTGTATATATATCGAAAACCTTTTCATCAACCTCATGAATCTCCCGGACATCAACTTCAATATTATTATTATAAATCGAGCAGTCATCAGAGAGACGGATCATACTCTGAACTTTGCTACAACATCGATTGTCCTTAAATTGTAATTTTCTGCAATGTATATATGTGTTTAAGTTTATACAAATAAAGTTCTAATCTATTCAATGAGTCAATTGCGAAAGTCTTCTGCAGTCAGGTTTGTGTCTGGTTTTTTTTTATATTATATCAATCCAATAGTCTAATGAACGCCAAAGCCACATAACGGTCCTTACATGACATGTATAAGGGCAAATGTTTAGTAGGTAGTAAGCCAAGTCCAGCAGTGAGCGGTGCTAGGGGAACCTGACGACGCTGGCTCCGAGCGCGTCGTCACTACAAGCATGCGCCAGCGCAGTCTCGTAGTCCTGCGGCAAGTACACCTGCGGGGACAGGAATCACGAATCAACACATATAATAAAAGAGTAATAAAAATGTGTCTCTACAATGAAGGTATTTACAAAAAAAATATATAGGGCGATGGAGATACATTAATAGAGTGAGAATAAAAAAAAATGTCTGCTTGTATGTCTGTTTATACACGCTTATCTCCGGAAATACTGAACGGATTCGAATGAAACTCTTTTCATTGTATAGCTATCAAGCCTGAGCAACATATAACATTTATATTTAAAACACGTGCAGAACTATGACGGCTAAATTGTAAAAAAATAACAAAAGTTATTTAGCCTGATGAGCATTTCCTGCGGAATCCGCGAACGAAGTCGCGGGCATCCGCTAGTATACAATATGTAAAGAAAATCCTGTCAGATCCTTGAAGGGGTGATACAGCCTGTTAATATGAATAACTTTTCTTATGGGATCAAAGCTGGGAATTTGAAGGGAAGTTTGCATACAAGTTCTCTGGAGGACGGAGAAGGGCATAGGCTACCTTTTATCCCGGGAAAAAGTACCAATCCCGAGGGATCGACATTGACGCGGGCGGAGCCGCGGGCGAAAGCTAGTATTATATAAAAGAGATTGGATTAGAACTACAATACCAAACTTTTAACCGACTTCAAAAAAGAGGTAATTCGGTTGTGTTTCTTTTTTAATGTTTGCTACCGCATAACACCATGATTTATAACGGATTTTAAAAATATTTTTTTTTGTTTCAAAACGAGGTTTATTTTCAAATCGGTCCCTTTTAAAGTTCATCAAAAAGTTATTTGATTGACGTCGGTTTTTTTTTATATGAAAGATTATTCTCCTAAAAATAAAAGTTAGCAATCAATTAAGACAAAGTACAAAAAAAATACCAAAATTACATTTATGAGAAGCTAACTCTCGACCTCTCTCTGACGAAAAGCATTTTTGGAATGGGTCCTACTATATTTAATAAGTTACCAGATGACTTTAAAACTTTAAATCTCGTGACATTTAAAAATAAACTGAAATCATTATTGCTAGATAAATGTTATTATTCACTAAATGATTATTTAAATGATATATTGACATTAATTATTATTTATATCTCTAATTGTATATTATTTTTATTTTCTTATTTTAATTTTGTAATTTTAATGGCACGTTTTTTTTTTTATATTTTAAATTTTAAATATTGTACGTCCAACCAAGGACAGGACATGGTGAGACTGACAATCTATAAAGTGTTACCTATTTATACCTATGTTTCACAATAAAGATATTTGTATTTGACCTCCGGAATAGAAGATCAACTATAAGAGCTAACATTTTTTTTTACAAAGATGGCGATATTGTATTCTACATTGGGTAGTCGCTATTCGTCGTAACATACAAATATACACCATTGTCCTTAATTCGCATTAATAATATTCTCAAAATAGCAGATTCTCAATATAATCAAATTATAACCAAGAAAAAAAAATATTTTTGCTACAAGTACTATCAAGAAAAAATTAACGTTCATTATTTTGTTAATTTATTTTAAAATTTCTAGACAACGTAATTAGATAAAAAGAACCCGCGTTTACTTCATGATTTGAAAATCTATTGTATCTTCGCCTGACACACTGGAGCCAATGAAACTCGAAAATTCTTGAATAATTGATGTAATTTTAGTAAAGTACAATTTACAAGTTAAATGTTGCGAGCGCAACGTCGACCGATACAGAAGTGACAAGTTCTTAGTAAAATGACACATAATGCACTCGCGCCTACGCCGGTTATAAAGCAATTCAACACTCGCGCATAATTATTTTAAAAAATCAAAGGCATATGTAGGCCTAAACATCTATTATTATGCAAATAAATGACAATAACGACGAATTGCGATTACCCAATGTAGAAGAAGTTGGAGTACAGTTAAAATATGGTCAGAGGTGTCATCCTAAACTGTCTGGTGGGTGCAGATATGACATCGGGTACGCACCCCCAGCCTCCCGAGCTGCTTGCTTTCCCCCCATACATTCGAGTGAGTAGCATCCCAATACCTTTGATTCCCTTCCCAAATTCAACAAATTCCTATTCTTTCCAAGCTTCAAAATGCTTCCGATGGGCAGCAGCGTCGGAAGCACAAGAAGCCAAAGAAACTGCGCTCACCAACCCGCTTACCAAGCGTGGTGAGTATGGCAATATCCTTTCATGGAACGGAGAATCCTAGGGAGAGGCCCATGCCCAGCAGTGGACTTTTTGTGGCTGTAATGATGATGATTATGATGACCGTTAACTTTTTTAAATTATTATCTAAAAACTTTATTGAGCCTTTAAAGGTACAACAGGTAGACTTAATAGACCGGGGGCCGGTGGCATGACTTCCTACCTCATAAGATACCTCAATGAGACTAGTATGTAGTGAAAGTAGGTGCTTTGGAGGTGGGGGCCATGTAGGGTTGCCACCCCGTAACCTGGAAGAACCATAAAAAAAAAGGTGTCGAAAACGTCAATTTTGGCAAAAAATTATCTCATCAGATACTCGAACGGGAGTTCGACGTAGTGAAAGATATCCTTATGGAGAGGTGAACCAGATAAGGTTGCCTGCGGCAACCCTGGAAGAAGTCCAAGTTCAGCCACCCTGAAAGGGGCGATTTTTCATGGTATTTTATCTCATAAGATACCTCAATGAAACTAATGCCCGATGTTAGTTCTGAGGGTCGGCACTGCGAATAAAATAGGTTGCCTGCGGCAACTCTGGAAGAACCCATGTTCAGGCACATTTAAGACGTGGAATTTGAAAATTAAAGTAATAAAAAAAATCTCGGAACCATATCCAAAAGCTTCAGTGCTTTTGGATTACGATCGTAATGTCATTTTTAACCGACTTCAAAAAATAGGTTTTCAATCCAATGTTCAATACATTCTCTAAAACTTTTAATTGCATTGTAACTAATATTAACTGATGTTTCATATTATATTTGATTTAGTGTAAGTTCCATCGAAATCGGTTCAGTAGTTTTCGAGATATAGGCTAATACGAATAACAGTGCCATTTTTTTAAATCTCATTAGTACATGAATGAAACTAGTGCCCGATGTTAGTTCTGAGAGTCCGAACTGCGAATAAAATAAGTTGCCTGCGACAACCTTGGAAGCACCCATGTTCAGGCACATTTAATACGTGGAATTTGAAAATTAAAGTAATAAAAAATATCTCGAAACCATATGCAAAAGCACTGCAGAATTACGATCGTAATGTTATTATTAACCGACTTCAAAAAAAATAGGTTTTCAATACAATGTTTAATTTATTCTCTAAAACTTTTAGTTGTCTTGCAACTAATATTAATTGATGTTTCATTTTGTATTGGATAAATTATATTTAATTACCCACATATGTTCATATTAATTATAATAAATATGTCTGTAATCTAGGATAAACATTTCAACACAATTGGTTTTTGTTATGAAATAAATGAATTAAATTGAATTTACGTTACATTTGATTTAGTGTGAGATTCATCAAAATCGGTTCATTAGTTCTCGAGATATAGGCTAATACGTATAACTGTGCCATTTTTTATCTCATGTAGTACATGAATGAAACTAGTGCAGGTTGTAACCACTGACGATCTTGTATATGAATAAAATAGGTTGCCAATCCGTAACCTGGAACAATCCAAGCTCGAGGATGTACTTGGATTGTTCCAGGTTACGGATTTATACGTAGAATTTGAAAAATAATAATTTAAAAAGGAAGTTGGAATTATATTCAAAAGCAATGCGAGATTAAGATTGCTTGCTTCTCAACTTGCTGATGCTTTAATATCTGAATTACATCAGTCCTTAAAAACTTTGTCTAAAAATTATAAAACATCTCAGAAACAACTAAGTGAATTTACTTTGTCAGCTAAAACAGTAGTCGAGTTAGTCCACCATGACAATGATCAGCATGACACTCTCGCACACAAACATCAGTTAGGTTGTGTGACCCCCATGGGTAAAATCTCTCACCAGGCCCCCACAAGAGAGTGTGATAGAAATATGCTCATAAGTACTGTCAATAGTAATTTAAATAAAAAAGTAATTTGTAATAAATTGTTAGTTTATTCTGATGAACTGGGTCAAGGCTTTAGTAGCATAATCTCTAACCATTTAAAATTGACTGTACGGTTTTAAACTCTTGTACACCCGGTGCCTCTTTTTCACTCCTAATTAGCAGTATCAATACTGATACTATAAATGAGGACACAACAATACTAATTTTATGTGGTGACAGTTCCTCTGTTACAAAAAGGAACTTAAAGCAAAATGTTGACAAATTGATTAGTTTAAATTTAAAAACTCGTTGTAAATTTATGATAAGTACCTTTCCGTATTCGGAATCGTTAGACAACTTTAAAAATAGACATATACATGACTTGAATGTACATTTGTACAATATGACTTGTCGTCATAGCGACTTTATTTTTTATTTAGATATTAATAAATTTATATATAAATTTAAGTTGACACAGGATACTATGTATCTTCCATTTAGTTTTAGGCGACAAATTGCTACAGTTGTAGCTTATAATATACAACATTGTGTTGCAAATTGTACAACTGCAGTCTCCAACTGTGACATAGAAAACTGTATTTCTAAAAATGTAGTAGTTAATAATAGTAAGTGTAATTTAAACTAAGAAATAAGACAACAGTCAAAGCCAAAGAATTAAATATTATTCACCAGAATATTCAAGGCCTGACTAGCAAATTATTAGAATTAGAGTTATTTATAAATAGTAAAGATTTACATGTAGTTTGTCTAACCGAACATTTTATGCAGTCACATCAACTACAATTTAATATTGAAAACTACTCTAGGGCTAGCTCATATACCAGAAGGACAAAAGAGAAAGGAGGCAGTTTAATTGTAACGCAAAATGACTTGAAATACAAAGAACGTAAGGATATTGTAAGTCTTTCTATAGAGTGTAGTGTTGAATTAGCATGTATAGAGTTAGAAAATTCTATTATAGTATGTGTATACAGTCCACCTGATTCAGATTATAATACATTAGAACTTGTGATTGAAGATGTTTTAAGGAAATTATGCTGTAGTCGTAAAAACGTCATAGTTTGTGGCGACTTTAATGTAGACTTACTAGTAACTACTACTGAAAGTGTAAGATTTTTAAATTTATTTAATTTATTTTTGGAGCCAACCAGAGTTCAAGGTAATTCTGCAACGTGCATAGATAATGTTTTCTGTAATTGCACTCCTGTTGACAAAGTTATTATTAAAAACCTTACCTCTGATCACTTTGGTCAGTTCGTACAATTCGCAAACCACGTCGAAGTAGATTTACAACAGATCACCTTTAGATCTATTACAAAAGACAAAATCAAAGTTTTTAAAGATAATTTATCAAAAATAATGCCCCTTATTGAGGAAACTAGGGATGTTCCAGATATACTGTATAACAAAATGTTTAATGTTATTAAATCGGAATTTAACAATACGTTTAAAATTAAAACAAACATTAAACGTAATCGTAAAAGGTTTAGTGAATGGGCTACTCCAGGCATTTACGTCAGTAGAAATAGATTATATGAATTACTAGCCATGAAAGCCTATAATCAGAATCCTGATTTTGTTAAATTTGTTAGAAATTATTCAAAAATTTTTAAAAGGGTATGTGCGTGTGCAAAATCTTTATATACCAGACAGACTATTTTAAATTCTAGTGACAAAGTGAAAACAACGTGGAAAATTATTAATACAGAAACAGGAAAAACGAAAAAACGCGCCATTCCAATTGAATTAAAAATAGATAATAAGGTCCTCAGTACTAGCGAGGAGATTACTCAATATTTTGAAGACTTCTTTACAAATATTCCCGTGAATACTACTGCCTCCTTACTTTCATCATCTGTGGAATCTAAAAAGTTATTAACTAGTTGTATACCGGAATGTAACAGTCTTCTAATATTTGAACATGTAACCCCTCAAAAAATCATTATACGTTCAAGACTTTAAATAATAAAAAAACTGGAGACCTGTGGGACATCTCAGTATCAGTCATAAGTAATATTATAGAAATAATTGCTCCTTATTTAGCGTCTATTTTTAATAAATGTGTAGATACAGGGACTTTTCCTGATCTAATGAAATTAAGTAAAGTTATAATGTTGTACAAATCGGGTGATAAAAATGATCCAACAAATTACCGTCATTTCTATTCTGCCAGCGTTAAGTAAAATATTTGAAAAGTTAATTTTTAATCAGTTACTTTCTTTTTTTAATCTAAATGGTCTATTTCTTGGTGAACAATACGGATTTACGAAGGGTCGATCAACTACGGATGCGGGTGTTGCGCTTTTAAAACATATATATTATGCTTGGGAGAGAAAACAAAATGCTATTGGTGTTTTTTGTGATCTCTCCAAAGCATTTGATTGTGTAGACCACGATACCCTGCTGTCCAAATTGGAACACTGTGGGATTAAAGGTAAATCTATTGCATTAATCAAATCTTATTTGAGTAGCCGAATTCAAAAAGTTAGCGTTGATAGGGTTCAATCCTCGGGATCATCTGTTAAGATGGGCGTACCCCAGGGCTCTATACTAGGCCCCTTGTTGTTTCTTATATATATTAATGATCTGCCATACTATGTTAACACATGTAAAGCTGTACTATTTGCCGATGATACTTCTCTTATTTTCCCTGTTGATAGGACAACAGACAATTTTGACGAGGTCAATAGTACATTAGCTCAAGTGTTAGAGTGGTTTACAGCAAACAATTTGCTGTTGAACGCTAAAAAGACGAAGTGTATTAAATTGTACGAATGTTACAAAAGTACCAACACGCATAGTGGTCGAAAACGAAACGATAGATTTGGTAGATAAAACAGTATTTCTTGGGATGACAGTTGACTCGGTACTTAAATGGGGTGCCCATATCACATCCTTAGCGGGTAAACTTAGTTCTGCTGCTTACGCTGTTAGAAGAATAAGACAGTTGACTGACGTTGATACTGCGCGTTTGGTATACTTCAGCTACTTTCATAGTGTCATGTCGTATGGGATATTACTATGGGGTAACGCAGCAGAAGTTAATACCATATTCGTCCTTCAAAAACGCGCTATTAGATCTATATATAAACTAGGTGCTAGAGAATCTCTTAGAGAATTGTTTAAAAATATAAATATTTTGACAATCCCCGCGCAATACATATTTGCAAATATTATGTTTGTTCGTAATAATCTTCATCTTTACGCGAAAAATAGTGATATCCACAACAGGAATACGAGAAATAAAAATAAATTAGCGACACCAACTTTGCGATTACAGAAAACAATGAATTCATTTTTGGGACTTAGTATACGCTTCTATAATAGAATTCCTGAAGAAATATTGGCTCTGTCATTAGGTAAGTTTAAGACTGCTGTTAAAAATCAATTACTTAAAAATGCCTACTATTGTATTAATGACTATTTAACAGATAAAACTCCATGGAAGTAATATATTCAATAAATTGTTAATCAATATACATCAGTAATTACTTAATGTAAAATAATTCAATTTGTTATAAATATGTGAAAGTGTAGCCCTTCAGGCACGTAGGGACCAATACTGGACTGAGTTTCTTTCGGCGTATTCTTCTCAGCAGTGGTCTTTTCGAAACGCTAGTAGCTTATCGATTTTGCAAATATTAAAAATAATAATATGACGTTCAGAAAGAGATACATGATATCCAAATTTGAATAAAAAAATTCTATTTCATTTCATTTCATTTCATTTCATTTCAACTGACTTTAAAAAAGTGAGGTTATCTTTTCCATAACCTATTGGTTATGTTAATTTTACTTATTTTATATTATTTTGGTTTAACTTGTTGCCAGTTGCATTAAACTATGTTAGCAGTTTTCGAGTTATAAACAAATACGTCTTAGTGTAACCTTTTAGCTTATACGGAACATTTGTCTCCGTGATAAATCAGTGAAACACACCAACTTTCTATGTCTACAGAGGCAATAAACGATATAAGAGCATTTCAGACATTATTCTCGCCACACCCGGTGTTGCGAATAAGTTTAACAACTGGCGAGTAGAAGCAGATCTGCTACCTTTGTCTGATCATAGAGCCATGACCATGGAACTGGTATATGTGAATTAAATGATACAACAACAATCCCCCCAAAATACTAGTACAAGGAAATACCAAACAGCAAAAGCTAACTGGACTATATTTGAAAAAAATGTTAGAGGAAATCTCCTAGCAGATCAAATAACCCAGTACTCAATCAGCCGTATTAAAGATAGGGAAGGCCTTGATGACCTGGTGGCCAGATACTCGGAGATTGTTACAAGGGCTTGCGAAGCATCGATTCCCAAGCTTAAGCCTAAAACGAAGTGTAAATTAATAAAGTGGTGGAACCCGCTACTGGCTGAGATGAAAGCTGTTAAAAGAAAGAGAACATCTCTGGGAACGGCTTATAGGATTGTGAAAGCGTGTGGACTGGTGGAGAAGGACAGACTAATGAGAGATCTAGACGGAAGCGGCCTTTTGTGTCTTGAAAAGTCCGCAGAACTGCTGGCTAAAACCTTTTATCCAACCGACACATAGGCGAGGCTTCTTGAGTCATTGCTTAGAATGACTCAAGAAGCCTCAAAGCGATACGAGAAGAAGCCGAAAACATTGTACGGGCCCTGGATACCGAAAAGCTCATCTCGATGCAATGTAACCGTTTCGTATGTACGAGCTTCTTACAGTGCTGAATGGAATGAGCCCCAGAGAGGGACATGATGGCTTCACAGCTAATATCTGCACCCATGCACTTATGGCTTGTCCCGAGGTTATGCTTGCCTTATATAACGCATCCTTACGCCGCGGATATTTCCCCAGAACCTGGAAAAGAGCTGTTATAAAAATAATACCCAAACCCGGTAAGGAGGACTACTTCGCACTCACAATTGTAAAGGAAGCCCAACACGGGAAACAGATGGCATTAGTCGTATCACTGGACATTGAAGGGGCATGCGATAATGCCTGGTGGCCCGGTGTAATAAAGGGATTGGCAGAAAAGAGAACAGATCCGGCGTTGATGCGGCTCATGGCAAGCAACCTAAAAGATAGGAAAATAGTGCTCCAGTACGCAGGAGCCACAGTTGAGAGGAACACCACAAAGGGGTACAACCAGGTTCGACATGTGGCCCGCTACTGTGGAACGTATAGCTTGACCCGCTCCTGAGGGAAGCTGAGAAGATCGAGGCTCATGTAGAAGCGTTCTCTGACGATATTTTAATCATAGCATCGGGAAAAGACCAATACCAGGTTGAATCTAAAGCAAATGCCGCCCTTAAGCTTATTACGGCTTGGGGAAGGAATGTAAAGATTAGATTTGCAGCGCACAAAACTTAAGCAATGCTGGTCATACACAAGCTAAAGTTCTCCGAGCCTAGGGTGTATCTGGAGGGAGCGCCAATCGCATTGAGCGAATCGATTAAGATTCTGGGACCCTAGATAGAAATCTAAACTTTAACGCCCACATAAAAGAGGTCGCCAAGGAAGCCGTGAACCTCCATAAAATGGTAATGAGAGCGTCAAGAGCACAAATTATAAAAATGCTATTCACAGCGGTAATAGAGCCCACAGTACTCTATGCCGCAAGTGTGTGGGGTGATGCAGTGCAGAACAGGTGGGTGAAAGCGACTCTCGATCGCCTCACGAGACGATTCACAATAATGATCACAAAGTCACACCGAACAGTCTCATTAAATGCTACGTCTGTAATGGCCGGAACGCTTCCCTTAGATCTTAGAGCCAGAGAACTTAAAGAGCTCTATGAAATGAAAAGAGGAAAACCGATACCCAGTCTTCCAGGACGCCCTCTTAAAAGACCTCTGAGTCTTGCTGACCTCCAGCTCCAGATAATACAAAAAGAACCCCATTCTCACTTATAAGTAATTATAGTGATCTCAATAGGTTGGATGCGGAGAGTATTCGGATCTATATGTATGGGAGAAAAACTGAGGGCAGAGTGGGAGCAGGTGCAGGTGCATACTTCTGGAAGCTTGGAAGGAAATTTTAAAAACATCTTTTAAATTAGCAGACTACTGCACAGGGATTTTAGTATGGCGGCCAGAGCTGGCCGCCATACTAAAATCCCTTGAAATATCCACAAAAAGAACATATGACAAGGCTGCAGTTCTCAGTGACTCAAGATCAGTTCTGGAAGCGGTGGCTGACGATCGAAAACCACACGGCTAAAAACTGTATAAAAGAAGGCAAACATAACCATTTTGATTCGAAAAGGAAGAAGATTGGGACTGGGTATGGAGTTGACACATGAAAATACATTGAGAGCATTTGGACTACAGTAGACGAGTCATAAGATGTGTGGCTCGGGCGAACCGGGAAAAATATTTAATGTTTATATATAAATAATTAACATAACCAATAGGTTAAGGAAAAGAAAACCTCACTTTTTTGAAGTCGGTTAAGAACCATCGCAATCGTAATCTCGCCTTGCTTTTAAATATGGTACCAACCTATTTCTTAAATGATTAATTTTCAAATTCCACGTATAAATCCGTAACCCGGAACAATCCAAGTTCATCCCCGAACTTGGATTGTTCCAGGTTTCGGATTGGCAACCTATTTTATTCATATACAAGATCGTCAGTGCTAACATCGGGAACTAGTTTCATTCATGTACTATATGAGATTAAAAAAAAATGGCACAGTTATACGTATTAACCTATAGTATCTCGAAAACTACTGCACCGATTTTGATGGAACTTACACTAAATCAAATGTAATATGAAACATCAATTAATATTTGTTACAATGCAATTAAAAGTTGTAGAGAATATATTGAACATTGGATTGAAAACCTATTTTTTTTTAAGTCGGTTAAATATAATATTACGATCGTAATCCTGCAGTGCTTTTGGATATGGTTCCGAGATTTTTTTTATTACTTTAATTTTCAAATTCCCCGTCTTAAATGTGCCTGAACATGGGTTCTTTCAGGGTTTCTTTCGCAGTCCCGTCCCTCAGAACTAACATCGGGCACTAGTTTCATTGAGGTATCTTATGAGATAAAATACCATGAAAACTCGCCCCTTTCAGGGTGGCTGAACTTGGAGTTCTTCCAGGGTTGCCGCAGGCAACCTTATCTGGTTCACCTCTCCATAAGGATATCTTTCACTACGTCAAACTCCCGTTCGAGTATCTGATGAGATAATTTTTGGCCAAAATTGACGTTTTTAGACACCTTTTTTTTTATGGTTCTTCCAGGTTACGGGGTGGAAACCCTACACGGCCCCCACCTCCAAAGCACCTACTTTCACTACATACTAGTCTCATTGAGGTATCTTATGAGGTAGGAAGTCCTGCCACCGGCCGCCGGTCTATAATGCTAATAGCATTCTCTCCCAGTCAACATTTGGGAAAAATATAAAACAGAACAAAGGTCGTGTTACTAATTGGAAAGATATATAAGGATAGATAGAGCAAAGTTTCATAATACGAAAAAAATCTTACATTCCCAATTGCCATAGGCTATAATTTGTTACGTAACGATTCCTAGCAAGTAATTCTCGTCGCAATCGACATGAAGGAACGTAGGCCCAAAGTGAACTGACCTTGTCCAGCACGGGAGCGACGACCCCCGAGTCGACGAGCTGCGCGAGCGTGTCGAGCCCCGCGGTGAGGCGGTACTTGTCCTCCAGCCAGTCTGTGTGCGTGCCCAGCCCTACCATCCACTGGGAACAAATACATACATAAATATAGGGCATATCACACTGTTAAGTATGTTTTTTGCACTTTTATCATATCTGTTGTTGTTGAACGCTCGATCGCTTACGTGGAACGAAGTCTATAAAAATAACACATCGTATTATAATCCTGGTTCGCATGTGTAGAACTTATAATGATCTTGTACACAATCACAAATCCCTTGACATTCTTGGAGTCACAAATTAGTCAGATTCAAAACAAAAATTAGGCAGATTTTGGACATCTGGTGACCTACTCTATGTGTTTTTGTGTTTTCTTATGCATTATGGTGTCATTACATATTATGAAACTATTTTTTTGCAGCTATTGTACTTCATTATTACCATATATATATATATATTAGTTAGTAAACTATTGCTGGCCAGCGCCCACCCACTACTGTTAGTCCCTTCATGCCGCCACCAATAGTTGATGCATGCAACCCTGGTCTCATGTAGAGGCGAAACACGTGTCGCGAGCACAACGGTCGACATTGCTGCAGCCTCAACGGATGCAGCAGTATCGACCAGGGTTGCATGCATCAACTATTGGTGGCGGCATGAAGGGACTAACAGTAGTGGGTGGGCGCTGGCCAGCAATAGTTTGCGTGAACTAACTGGTGGCAGAAGCACGCAAAGTAAATTGTCTCAAAGTAAATGTAGCCCGTACCATTTTATATATAATGTATAATTACGGTGACAATTTGTTAAGTGTGTCTTATGAAAATAAATAAAAGATCGCAAACATAACGTGTTCCACAAAAATATGTAAATTGAAATTGTATATAACATGACATCGGAAAAAAAGAAAAGATTAAAAAAAATAATAATACAAAGCCCTTCAGGCAAGTAGGCGACCAATACTGTTGAAAAAAGAGTTTCTTTCGGCGTCTTCTTCGCTGCAGTGGTCGGTTCCGAAACGCTAAGAGTTTGTAGCTTTTGAACAATGATTAATAATTTGAATATAATTTAATAAGTATCATTTAAAATGTGAATTGACGTGAAAACATGCCTGAAAAGGCCTAGTTTCTGAATAAATTTTTGATCTATGTATATGTTGTCGATGGACAGATCGACAGATGACAGGTTTGAAGTTGTGTTGATATTAGAATGGTATCACCAAAAGAAAGTCTTTATTATTTTACTCCTTCACATATACAATACACACAAACTGAGCTAGCCCTACAGTACCTAAGTTTTTAACTTGTGTCGTGAGATACTAACTCAACGATACTATATTTTAAATAGATACTTATGTAGATAAACATCAGGACCCAGATCAATCTGAAAAAGATCGTTTTCTATCATGACCTGACCGGGGATCGAACCCGGGCAACCTCGTGTCGCAGGCTGGCGTGATAACCACTGCGTTTTTTTTACCCATCTCAAAAAGTGCACAACGAAAAGTTGTCCATATCGAGGGACTGAATCACCCTTGCAAGGATCCGACAGAGTTTTCTTTACATATTGTATAAGTATTTAAATACAATAATATAAATATATAAGTATTTAATAGTCGCGGTTCGAATCTTGCCTGTGTGTATTTTTTGGAGTCAAAATTTATTTAGCGGCGTTGTACACTTTTTGGGATGGGTAAAAAATGTTAAACCCGCGTCAGGACCAGCGCGGCGTAGGATAGGAAGTTATATCCCCTCTCTGTCTACCGCGCGGAGTTTTCACTTCTGCCGGAAATTCCGGAGTGCAACCCGTTGTTTTTATTGTTTATAATTAATGAGTATTTTGTTGGTTTTATATGTTTTGATATTACGTATTATCATCATTTATTATTTCCTTTTTAAATAAATCTTACAAAAATTCTGTACAAACAAATTATTCTTACCCTAAAAAGTCTGAAAGTGTAGAAGGACACGCCGAACAGGAAGGCGAATGGCATGGGCAGGCGATCTGTTATTAGGGGTTTCGGTCGGAGGTCGATCACGGAGCTTCGGGACGCTGTCGCTCTGTAAACAAACAATACATACACGGTGAAATTTTGATCGTTTTGGATCCTTAACGGGATGACTCGACCCATGCAAGACTATTCCTGCAAACTCAATCTTTTTTTTACATTTTCAGACAAGTTACCGGAACTGTAAAACAATTTTGTATGAAAATGCTGGTTTTTATTTCGAGTTCCCAGTGTTAGTCCTGTACGCAAAGTTGTTCATTTTGACATGCCGAGTCACCCCTTCAAGGGTAAATTTACACGCTGTATAGAACCACTCACGTACTGCTTTTTTTTAAATGTATATTTGAGTGAGCAGACGAGCCACCTGATGGGAAGTGGTCACCGACGCCCATGGACATCTGCAACACCAGAGGAGGTGCTGATGCGTTGCCGACTCTTAAGATACCTGTAAACACACCTTTTGAAGGACCCAAGTCATAGCACAGGGAAAAAACCTCGGAAGGGAGTCTGTTCCACATGGTTTAACCATTATCCGACCTCTTACGACCTCCATGGGAAGACTAGGACCACTCCTATTCTACTTTGCCGGAAACCATACGATACTAGTACTTATTCTATGGTAATTGTACGGGTTGGTTTGTACATTGAAATATGGTAGATAAAGTTAAAGTCTTGAATGGATAATTAAGCCAATGTTTATTATATAACACAAATAAACAGAAAAACAAGACAAGTAACAACTATACGTGTAGAATATAGTAAAAGGATTAAAAGGTAAAACTTATGGTAAAATTAAAAGTAAATGAAGATGTTATAAATATGGTAAATAATGGACTGGTAATGGTTAGAGAGCACACGCGAATATGGTAAGATGGTTGATAGTGTACTGACTGAGAAAAATGAATTACAATAAAAAGTAAAATTAGGGCGCAACGTCAATATGCTGACGGCGTACTTGCGCGGTGTCAATGTACGTACAAACCGTACAGTAATCAGTGACGTGCAGTCCATATAGACTGTTAGACACTGTCTACCCTGCAGTCGCTAAATAAATACAATTTTTGCTTACAAAGAAATAACCATATTTGGTGCGCCTGCAAAATTCTGCTAGCAAATACTTTATAGTCGATTTTGTTCAAGTACAGCGCTGCGTTCGCGGTCCGCGCGTGCCCGCGCTAAGCAGTATCTATCTATACGCGTAAGCCGCGTAAGACAAAATTTCAAAGGTCTGACTTATCACGCACACTTAGAAAATTATTATACACCGATAGGAAATCGCTTTTGTAGTAGTACAAGTAAACATTTTTCATCGGCTCACACATGCAAAGCAAATTGGCGCTGTGTGTGTGAATTTGAGACACTGTCTCCGAGGATTCTATTGGCTGCCGCACTCGATGTTAATGTCAACGTCACCTGTCAATGTCATTATAGATATTATTCATACTTAAGTAAATGTCATTGATTTACGTGTTTACAAACAATCCAAGAAGAAAGTTTTATTTTAAAATGAAATGCTTTATCAGTTAAATTTCATTTGTGACAAAAATATTTTCATGTGAAAGTTGTGTCGCTTAGTGTTTGCATGCCGAAATCGAAATATAAAGTGTTTTGTGAACATGCTTTTGAACGAATCATGTAACCGGTTAGTTATGGTTAGTTATTCTAAAGTTTAATCTTAAACTGTATGATACGTGTACGTGGCTCGCAGGTTGTAATCATATCTCTTATCTTTCGCTTGTTTTGAATACTTTTGCGGTCGAAGATCGAAAGACTATCATAATATTAAACGAGTTGTAGATAACTAGCCGTATAGTAAGGTAAGGTATATAGGTGGTATGTTTGTAAGGTAAGTTTTATAATTATGTCTACCCTTTGATAAATGTCTGTGCACGTCACTGACAGTAATAGTAGGGATACGTGAGGTTAAACCCACTTGAGTATGGTGGCGGCCGGCGGGGGCGTGGCGTGTGTGAAGGGCGGTCCGTTGCACAGGAACGCGGCGTCCCACGGCCCACACCGCGCCGCGTGCTGTCGCAACAAAGTCCACGGACACTCAAACGCTGTGGACGAGTTTTCTGGTTCGATGAACTCGTGGGCTCCTGGTGGGGTCAAATACACATTTTGTTTTAGTACGACTGCTCATGATGCTGGTGTGTTCAGAAGGTTCACGGGACTGCATGTCTTTAGGAACTGTATGTGACCGCTGACCGCATTATTATTTCGACCAATTTATATATAATTCGACGCCATTCCAGTATAATACTGGAATGGCGTCGAATTATACCTATATATATATAAAGCTTTATATATTATAATAAATGTCAACTGATTTCTTTGTAATTTGTATGAGTTTATATAGCCTGAAAATAAATGTCTTATTTTTATTTTTGGATTTCGCTTTGATTTTTATCTGTGAAAAATCTCCAGCAGCCAAAGACTAAACGTGCCTTGCAAAGCACGGAACTCGAGACTTTAATATGCCACTTGCGGTCACCCATCCTAATAGGGAGACTGCGCCCAGAGTTCCTTAACTTGCGTAAGCGCAAATTATGCTCAAGAATAGAATAGAATATTTTTTATTGCAACATAAATGACACATAACACAAAATAAAACGTAAACAAAAGTAAATACACAAAGAAAATGCATAGAACTTGTGCCAACAGTGTTACAAAAGGTGACGACTCAGCGTTACACTGGACTAGGGATATCCTAATTCATCATCAGGTCTTTTTAGTCTCCACTGCAGGAGAGCACGACCCTTTCTGTACTACCGGAGCCAAACCTGGCCAGAGCAGACAGAGGATTTGGCCTACCCTCTCCTCGCTGGCCAGACGGGTTGGAGAGGTCTCGTTGATGTTTGAGCTTTGTTTAGCTTGTATTTCCTAAGTCGCCTCTTACGACATCCACGGGAAGACTTGGAGTGGTCCTATTCTACTCTGCCGGATACCACACGGCTATCCTAATTCAGCACTGCACATTCAAGCTCACTATCTCTGAATGACGATGTAAGGCGGGGTCTCACCGAGTTCGAGCAGCGGCCTGGCGGCGGCGGGTCTGGCCAGGACGCTGGTGCGAGCGCCCCACGCCGCCAGGAGCTGCAGTAGCACGCAGCCCTCGCCGCTCGACGCTCCGCTCACCACCACGCTACACAAAAAATCCATTTACGGTTTAGGGCCGAGAGAGTCACCACCACACTAACACAAACATGTAGGTACATCATCATCATCATTTCGTATAGCAAATTACTGCAAAAATCCTATATATTTAATTTTAAATTTTGAAGCCATTCCTCAGCTCTCGGAGTTAAGGAATGAAGTTCGCTCAGGCCTCCGGGGAAACGATGAAGTGGGCACTCTTCGGCAATATGCCACAAAGTTTGGTCTGCTGCCCCACACTCACACTCTGGAGAAGCCTTAAGTCCCAATTTATGAAGATGGTGGTTGGACCGTCCGTATCCCGTCCGGAATCGGTTTAATTTTACCCACAGTGCTCGTTGAGCATCAAGACCTGCTGGTTTTTGGGTCAGCGTATGTAGGTACACAGAAGTGCACATTATGCATTCTTAGCGAGTGACGCCTGTCGCCCGATTAAGTCAGTCGAAACTCGCCACCTAACTAGGCAGTCTTGCTATACCGTGTCGCGTCCGTAGTAAATTAACTGTAACCAAATTGTATTCGTGTGTCTGTGACAATAAACGGAGTGAATGTTAATTGTGGTTTTATATTGGAACTCATCTACCCCAAAAGGAGTAACCTACAAACAAATTACTGCTTCTCATGTGAAGACAGACCCTATATGGAACGTTAAGGCCCAACGCGGACAGACTATCCGTGACGCACTTTTTAATCTGTGAAAATAGAATCTACGCAATAACACTCGAGACGCCATAGAGATTTTTTGTGCGCAGTAGACTCGATTGGACAAAAAGTTTGTCTGAGTTGGGCCTAAGTGAGAGAGGGCGGTATTTCCGAATCGATACGAGATTGGAAACACGAGTCTGTTTTTTTGAAAGGCCGGCAACGCTCTTGTTGCAGTTGTCCATAGGCGACAGTGATCACTTACCATCAGGTGACCCACTTACTATATGCCGTCCTAGGGCATAAAAAAACGGGTCAAGTGCGAGTCGGACTCGCGCACGAAAAGTTCCGTACCGTTATCTATAATAAGTTAATTTTTTTTTTTTTATTAACCTATATTGTCCCACTGCTGGGCAAAGGTCTCCCCCATTTCCTTCCACTTGATTCTGTCCAATGCAATTTCAGACAATTTTCAATTTCAAGTTAAAAATTAATAAAAATATTTTTATTATATGACGTAACCAAAAATGTATGCTTTTCGCAATTTTTCCTTTATCTGAGCTATAAGACATCGCTTTGTACCAAACATGATTCTGAATCACGGGAAGTACCCTGTAGGTTTCGATTCCATGGTTCAATCTGAAAAAGTTAATTTTACCAGATTATAAATACATGACCAGGGATCGAACCTGCAATCTCCGGTGTAGCAGTCTGGCATGATGACTCTAGGCCACAGAGCTCGTCAAAAAACATAACAACAAATAATTTAAAAAAAAGGAGATAGAGAAAATGACTCACCGCTTGCCTTTAACGTCGTGGGGGGAGAACCGGAGAGTGTCGAGCGCGGACAGGGCCGCGGCGCCCGCGAACGGAAGGGAAGCCGCGCTGTCCGCCGCCACACTGCGCGGACGCTTGCTCACGCGGGTGCTACGACAATGGACGTACATTTTTCATACAGCTAGCTCCAAGTCATCATCATCATTTCGAGTAGGTGTCACGGTCAATCGACCATGCACACCCTGGTGTCAGAGTTCTTCGGAACCGCCTGTCAGCCTCTGACGTGGTTCCTTTAACGACTACCAGATGGTAGCCGGGACCACCGGCATAACGTGCCTTCCGAAGTACGGAATCATCTTTATTATCAGACAATCAGGTGATTCAAGCCTGCAATTTCCTAACCAAACTGGAAACAACTAAACAAAGTATGCTTCCGGTGGGAATCGAACCCACGACCCCCGGGTCATCAGGCAAACGCCTTAACCACTGGACCACGGAGGCTGTTAGCTCCAAGTGAGCTTTCGCTACTCCACCGGGCGTTTGAGGCGACGGCAGAGTGCCCTCAGCCTTTATAGACAACATCACCAAAGGCCCCCAGGAGGACGGACCTCGGCTTTGGGCGTTGCCTGTGTGCGTAAGGCTTGGAGAGAGCAAACTCTTAAATTGCCTGATGGGTCGCGTATACGTGCATGCATAGCCTGAAAGACCAGTCAGAGTAACAATGGCAAAAGCATTTGGAGAGCAGCAACACATGGATGCATGATGCGGATTACCGTCTTTATAGGTATAAGGAAGTGTCCGAAAAATTTAATTTACTCGAAACTCTATAGACAACGCCAATTTCATAGGTAAAGACCCAATACACATTCTGTAAAAAATTCGACCTATTACGGTTCAATAGGTACAACCCTGAGACAGATAGACGGACGGCCGGAAGGACATCGGAGGCATACTAAAAAGGTTCCTTTTGGCACCCTTTGCGTATTTTTTTTTTTAGCTCTCTAGTAGTGTGTGACGACACGCAACTATCACAGCTACGATCACTTCGATCCTCCTACATAGTGCATGACGTAGCACGTGACGTCACACGTCACTGGCTCGTCAGGATTTAATATAGTTTAAACCCGACATTGCTATAGTCATTGCTCTACTAAATGGATTAGGGCTAGTTTTTAACCCCATTGGCAATCGTTTCATTTGATGTTGAATGTTTGTCCGCTATGAATGCAGTATATTTTCGGCTCTTAGCATCGAGTTTAATTTGGTAGTACGATTGATTCAAATCTAAGGTACTAAAGTACATAGCACCTGATAGAGAGTATTTCAGTAATATTAAGAAGCGGGAATTTATCATCTTTTATTTGTTCATTTACCTTTCTATAATCTATTACTAGTCTCCATTACTTATTCCCGTCTGCGTCTTCCTTTTTGGGTACCAGTAGTATAGGACTTGACCACTCCGATGTGGATTCTTCAATGATATCATCGTCCAACATTTGTTTTATTTGTTTATTTATTTCTTGTTTTTGAGACTGTGGTAACCGATAAGGCTTACTGTAGACCGGTGACGCGTTTTCTTTTAAGTGTATAGCTTGTTCATAAATATTAGTTGTATTTAGTAAATCACCCGGTAAGTGAAAGATATCTGCAAATTTTGCACATATATTAGAAATGGAATTTCCCTCTTCTTTATTTAAGTTTTGTAATTTTAATAATGAAAATAATAATTTGACTCTTTCCGCATTATTAGTACATTTATCAAACAAGAAACAATTAAATTCTGACAAACTTTTAATTTCAGGCGTGAAACATTTTAAAATTACCTCTTCATTCCGTGTATTTAATATTCTTACTATATTTTTTCCATTAATTGTTTTAGTAATTGTATTAGCTTCAAAAATTCCTTCGCCAATTTCATTTGAATAAATAACACAATCTCCTGATAAAGGAGTTGACAGCCCTATGAATGATTCACAGCGCGGCGGTAACTTGATACATGCCGTATGATTGTTTTCGCTATCATTTGCACTCACATATAATTGTAATGGTACTTGAATCTTATTGTTATTTAAGGTCAATGTCATTGTTCCACTTTCAAAGTTTAAAATACATTGATATTTTGTTAAAAAGTCTTGTCCTATAATTCCATCTATATTTAAAGGTAATGTATTAAATACATAAAACTTATTGGTAAAATACGTGTTGTGTTTACTATACAATCGTATTTTACGTACCCTTGTGACGTCATTTTACCTCCTACTCCGTTGATGTGTGTAACCTTCGGTATGACGAACTCGTTCATAGATGATGCAACGTCACTCTTGATTACACTTAGCGACGCACCTGAATCGACCAACCACATATATTGTTTTCCGTTTACGGTAAATTTCACAGAGTTCATATTGCCATACGTCATGACGTAATTAGTATTCACGAAAAAATTCGAGGTTGAAGTAATCTGCTGGATCTTCTTTTTCGCCTTCATTCTCCTGTATCATATGTATATGCTGTTTTTGTCCACGTGATGGATAGCTTGAAGATCGTTGATTCGATCGGAAGCTTGGTTTTCCTCTTGAGTTATTCCCACGAGGCCATATATTTGTCCTTGCGTTATTAGCTTGCCCATAGTTCCTAGGCTCTCCTCTGAAGGGTTTTATGACATTTGAACCTCGGCCGTGTATGTTGCTATTGCGTGTGTAATAATCGCGTGCGTAAGCTCCGCGTGCGTAGGCTCCGCGTGCGTAGGCTCCCCCACCGCGTCGCACGTATCTTTGCGCGTAGAAAACTTGTTCTGATGTTGACGTTTTTTTGTTTTTGGACAGGCATTTGTGGACTCTTTTCCATGTAAGATATATGAATATTACGCATTGCAAATTTGTGGTTTCTACAGATGCTTATATACTATGTGTTTACGTAAATAGATACGTCACATGACCTTTACTTAATCTAGTACATATTTTACAAGATAACATCGAACAAAGGGTTTATTGCGATCATCCTGACGAGCCAGTGACGCGTGACGTCACGTGCTACGTCATGCACTATGTAGGAGGATCGAAGTGATCGTAGCTGTGATAGTTGCGTGTCGTCACACACTACACTCTATGTCCCACTGCTGGGCAAAAGCCTCCACTCTTTCTTTCCACTTTTCTCAATTTTTGGTACACCACTCTGCGCTCCATCACTAAAGTCATAGATGTAGGTAGACAGGCGGCTAAATTAAAATGGGAGTGGGCGGGTCACGTCTGCCGCATGCATCCGGAAAGGAGGGCCCATATTCTCACTGACTGGGTCACTGAATAAGCAGTGTACGTGCCTCGTACAGATGGGTATAGAAAAAGAGGAAGACCAAAAACAAGGTGGTCAGATAAAATAAGAGCATTTGATAAGAACTGGATGGATACTACCCTTTGCGTATACTGGCTGAAATTGAATTCATTAGCAAAAGTTTAAGGAGCGACTCAGACCACGAATCTGAACAACTTTCATTATGAAACCAACTCCGAAATAGCCCAAAAAATATTTGCTGTTCCATAGATTTTGGCCAAGTAGATATTCCACATTTGTATGAAAGAGCAGATATTTTTTTCACGATGTCGAAGTTGGTCCTATAATGAAAGTTGTTCAGATTCGTAGTCTGAGTCACTCCTTAAACGTCTGCTAATGAATTCAATTTCACCCTGTAGAAACCAAATAATAACGAACAACAATAAAAATGGCTAACCTGCGTATGGTGAGTAACTCGGCCGCCGCCCCGCCCGCCCATTCGCTGACGCAGCCCCACACCTCGTCCCCCAGCTCGAATGACGTCACTCCCGGACCCACGTCCAGCACCACGCCTACAAAATAAACCCGGAAACTAAATCATCAATGATCCGACATTGGATACTTGAGGATGGTCGTCGTCGAAGGGGCAGGCCAAGGAAAAGATGGCGGGATGATCTCGACGCCTTTCGGCATGACTGGTCAGATATGGCTCAGGATCGAGATAAATGGAAGGACATGGGAGAGACCTTTGCCCAGCAGTGGGACAGAACAGGTATTTAAAAATAAATATAATAGTAAAAAGATGTTGGTCAAGAATCCTTTTTTTTTTACACAGGCTGTATTTTTCGTCTGTTTTTCTAAATGTTCAGGTCCAGATATCTCGAAAACTAGCGTGTTGATTCTGTTTACTTTTATAGCTTATGGATGCCAACCTATAAAATATTTGCGCTTAATTTAAATTGACCTTATATACAGACCCAACATAAACATTGAATGTCATACAAACTGAGAAAGGGAAATCTTTTACAGTGACAATGTATTATCCCCTGCATATACGCGTAGCGAAGTACCTTTACCCGGCTGCACACACACATCTATTCACAGCACAAATACCGAATTTCATCAAAACCATTAAATTAGAAAAACTATAGAAGCAGCATTGCGCTCAAAAACTTACACCACGCAAAGTAGATCAAAGCAGGCGGGGCTTAAAAGTAGATATTTTCGCGAACTAGTCTGCCACGCGCTCCATGATGGAAGGATGCGTCGATAAAAGCGTTTAACAACATATTTTTGTGAATATCGGCGGAATCTTAACGAATTAAGATAAAAATGACTTCTTGTGTAGTAAAGTAGAGCAGGAAACGCAAGGAAAGACAGAAAAGTGACACTGGAGTAACTTATCGTTGGTGAGTAAAATATTTTGCGAGCTGCTTGCCTGCCTACCTCCGCTATGTTGACACCATAGCGTTCATTAGATATGTTGCTACCGCCCTGTGACCTTGACGCGGCCAATCGCAAACTAGCTTCGTCTATGAGTGCGCAAGTTTTTCATTGTGATTTGCGTGATATGAGTTAAGCTGATATTTAATCGTTAGTTGTATGAGAGTTACGCTTCCTTATTTTTTTCTAATTTAACCGAACGCTTAGGCTGTAAACACACTAGTACGAAGGTACGCAGCTGAAGTTCCGCAGCTGATCATACGCTCCGACGTATTCGGTTGAGATGACACACTAAGCGCCGAAGTTACGCGGCAGAAAGTAGGCTGCGCAACGTTGTGTTTTTCTCAGCAGCGTAGCTACCGAGGGACTAGACGGGGCAGTGCCCCGGGGCCCTCAAGTTCAGGGGGCCCTCGGACTCCAACTTACAATCTATAAATTAAACTAGTGAAAAAAATCTCCCACATTCGGTAATAAATAAACCAGATTCCAGGAACGCGACTTTAATTATAGCAACTTATTTGAAAAATAGAGGGGAAATCTTTGTTTGGAACTTGCGGGGACACACTGTATACACAAAGGTGCTTACACAAGTTGCGTCCCATAAAAGACATAGTCCCCTCTGCCACGGTATTAACGTAATCCCATCCGGTCGTTTGCTATCCGTTCTAGAAAGACCCGGTGGTTCCAATTAGCACGGAACATTTGCCGAAACTAGCGCCCTACGAATACTACAGATAAACAGAAACAATCCTGATTGTTTCTGTTTAGCTCCGTGGCGCAGCGGTCATCACGCCAGTCTGCGACACGGAGTGACCGGGTTCGATCCCCGGCCAGGTCAAGATGGAAAATGATCTTTTTCAGATTGGCCTGGGTCTTGGATGTGTATCTATATATGTATTTGTTACAAAATATAGTATCGTTGAGTTAGTATCCCATAACACAAGTCTCGAACTTACTTTGGGGCTAGCTCAATCTGTGTGATTTGTCCGTATTTATTTATATTTATTTATTTATTATCTGTAGGCTCACACACCATATCAATTGTTAGGTGTTTTTTTTAAATGAAGGACGACAAACGAGCAATCAACTCACCATATAGTAAGTGATCACCGCTGCCCATGGACAACTGTTACACCGTGATAGGAGCGTTGTTGGCCTTTCAAGGAGTCGTAAAGTAGCAAAAAATATTTTTGCCGCTGAGCAGGGCGTTTTATTTTAGATCAGAAATAAATCGCCAAGCTTGTTCTGTGTACTGACCTGCGAACCCTCTTCCTAAAGTAGTGTTCCCCCTGCATATGAGGGAGCGTAGCGAAGCACCTCTACCGCGTAGCACACATCTATCCACTGCGCACACACTGAACGCTTGCACGCGAACTAGAACCTCGCCGTTTCCCGCGCCTGGGTAAAAAAAATGTCTGTAAAGTCGGTTAACGAACGATAATATTACGTGATAACGGTGGAAGAGAGATAGATACGTCGTAGCCGAACGCTTAGGCCGATCGTGCCTCGCTATCGCTTGTTCCGCGCTCGTGCACAAGGAACGTGACACTTTTTTGCACGTGCAGCCGGCGTTCATCGATTTATAAGACGTTATATAATAAAAATAATAATAATTCATTTATTTCAGGCAATAGTTAACACGTCATCACGTCAAAATAGTTCTAATATTATAAATCCAAAAGTGAGTTTGTTTGTTTCTTTATAACGCTTTCACGTTGTAACTACTAAATCGATCATCATGAAATTTTGCATACATGTTATCTGGGGTACGGAGAAGGATATAGGGTACATTTTTGCCGGGAAAAAGTACTGTTCTCGAGGGATCGACATAGACGCGGGCGGAGCCGCGGGCGAAAGCTAGTTGTTAAATAAAATACTGGCTAAGTTTGTGTCGTATAACGGTAAAAATATTTAAATACAAAAACCGTTGCTTCATAATGTATGAATGAGTACGCATAAAAACTCTTTCGGAGATATCTCTTAAATTGTTATCTAAATTCTTTCAAGCACGAACACTGCTGTTCTTAATTATCTGTGGTTTGACGAATCTGGAGTAAATAAAAAGCAACTTTGACAGAATCGGAAAAAAGCGCCAAAAATATTGTAGTTGTCCCTCACTTTTTATTTTATACTAGCTGTTGCCCGCGACTTCGTCCTGGGCAATTTCTGTTATTATGATTAATTAGTATAGATGTACCGTTTTCAAAACATTTCCATTTCCAATTTTATCCAGTAGTTCCTGAGATAAGCGCGTTCAAATAAACAAACAAACTCTTCAGCTTTATAATATTAGTATAGATTATTTTTATTATTTGTTGCTATAGCGGCAATAGATATGCATATTCTGTGAACATTTCATGTTTCTACCTGTACGGGTTCAGTAAAAACAGCCCTGTGACAGACGGACGGACGGAGGCCTTTGAGTACAAAACCATGAAAAACAAAAGAATTCTTACTCGGGGCAACAGCATCTTCAACTAACAGCACAGAGTGGTCTGGTTGTGAGTGTAGAGCCCTCGCGTGGGGTCCAGGGGACTCCCGCACGGCCGCGCGGAGCCCTATACAAATCCCGGCGCTGCCCCCTATCACGGCCCCCATCACGAAGATTATCACGCTTCGGCGCCATACTGAAAGTTAAACAAATAAACGACATAAGCAGAGAAAATACAGTCGATGCCTACGAATAACGCAGGTCTGCAGTATAATAATAATATCACCATCATCATTTCGAGTAGGTGTCACGGTCAATCGACCATGCACACCGTGGTGTCAGAGTTCTTCGGAACCGCCTCTCGGCCTCTGACGTGATTCCTTGAACGACTACCAGCTGGCAGTCGGGACCCGTTGGTCCCGACTGCCATCTGGTAGTGCTTCGGAAGGCACGTTAAGCCGTTGCTTAACGTGCCTTCCGAAGCACGGAATCATCTTAATTATCAGACAATCAGATGATTCAAGCCTGCAATGTCCTAACCAAACTGGAAACAACTAAGCAAAGTATGCTTCCCGTGGGATTCGAACCACGACCGGGTCTACAGGCAAACGCCTTATCCACTGGATCACGGAGGCAGTTCAATAATAATATAATAATAATTCTTAATTTCCATTTGTTCAATTACAATGCTTTAAACTATTGTTGTATTGTATGTACATTATAGTTAACATATCTATCTTATGTACTGCTTAACAATATTTTTTTTTAATACAGCAAAAGTCTAAGAAACTAAGATCGAACAGTTATCGACAAAGAGATAATCGTATACCCGCCGTAGCAGTAATAGTTTTATGTATACTGTAGCACAGTCGGATAGTGATCAAAGAAGCTTATGCTTATAATCTTAAGCTACATTCCCAAACGTGCGCATATACAGAGATGTAATAGAGTGGGTATGCGGGCGTGGCAGGTCCGAACGCTGTATGTTCAAACCATGGATTATATTATCTCTATGGTTCAAACTGATTATAAATAAATAAATAATATATACAGACAAATCACACAGATTGAGCTAGCCCCAAAGTAAGTTCAAGACTTGTGTTATGGGATACTAACTCAACGATACTATATTTTATAACAAATACATATATAGATAAACATCCAAGACCCAGGCCAATCTGAAAAAGATCATTTTCCATCTTGACCTGGCCGGGGATCGAACCCGGTCACTCCGTGTCGCAGGCAGGCGTGTTGACCGCTGCGCCACGGAGCTAGTCAAAATTGTATAGACTGGGTGTGCGGGCGTGGCAGGTCCGAACGCTGTATGTTCAAACTGATTATATTTCTCTATAACGAGACCGCGTTTTAGAGAACGGAGTCTATATGCATACGCGTAACACGTTTGGATTTTTTCTCAAATGCTATGTTGTGCAGTGATTTGAAACTCCGTTGTGGCTCTGTGGTTATGACTTTGAAACATCATGGCATCACAATAAGGAAATGTCATAATATTGTATTTATAAGGCATTTTTGAGCAAAAACTTGAAAGATGTTTATCCGGTGACATCCAGGGCCTTCCCAACACTGGTTTAGAATATCGAAGGCCCAACCTTTGTCCGAAGATTGTAATTTTATGACAATAAAGTATTATTAATATTGAAATGGATCGGGGGAACTTGTTGATAATTTTTACCTTAATAACAACTTGTCGGGTTTTTGTGTACCAACCTGCTCATTGATGTCAATAAGTCAGCACAGATATTTCTAACAGCTTTACTTATAACAGAATTTTCTAGAATACAGTATTTTCTTACCTCTATCTTTGAACAGCGCAACTAATTCTTCATAGAGTAAGACAGGCGACAGAGGCGGCGCGCCCTCTCTTACCCTCTGCACGGCGTCCCGGGTCCAGGCGGCGATGCGCTCCCGACTTTCCACTATCAGCTCGTTCTGCCATAGCTCCCGAAAGGCTTCGCGTATCTGACACAAATATATGTAATATTAGACCTTATTCAAATTGAAAATATGTGATGAAAAAGAATTCGGCCACAGGTAGGATTAAAGAAGTACGCATGCTTGAAATGCGTATATCCTACGGGGTAATATGTGATGAGAGAATTTGATGCGGTGATTCGAAGTCGCGGTGGTGTAGTGGTATCACACTTAGGCCGTAAACCTAAGGGACGTGGGTTCGAATCCTACCTGTAGCCGAGTTCTTTTTCATCACATAGAGCATTGTAATGCTATTTAAAAACAATTTAGGTAATATTAGACCTAAGCAGGGATGTTAAGGAGGTCCGTAATAGAAACTTTTATACATTAAATACGGTTTTATCGCGTTCATCACATTATTTTTACACCTGACGTTTCAAAAACTTTACAGTTTTCATGTTCGCAGGTAGACTAAGCTGACATTTGTCGTATATTACGACAAACCACATAAGGTAGGATCGGAAGTCTTAGAAACTAGGTATGTGGACTCAGTCCACATACCTAGTATCAAAGGTTTTCAAAAATTGTGAGTAGACGTCTTTTGGAGAAACTACACTGTGCAGTTTGTTGCCGCTTCTTCTGCACTCCGCTTTGGAAGCGGCATTAAACTTGACCATAGGTAAATGATTGACGTCAACAATTGTTGAGAAGTGAAATATGACGATTAATAAGTGTTCAAAGAAACCTATATTGAAAAAACGTTTCGAATTTTGTTTTTTTTTTTTTATTTTGTGTAAAAGTAGCGTGCACTAAGAAGGGTGTAAGACCAAGCCCTATACGTTCAAATCCGTTGGGGCATACAGAAGTTTTGGTGGAATAAATAAACTCACATACATATTTAATACTTACATACATACATTTACTCGTAAAACAATACAAATCCTTTTTTAGCAGTCATGCAATAACAATACACGTCAATATACTTTTGTGTTTTATTTTGCATTCACAATGCTAATTTGACGCGGACGGGACTTGAACCAGCGAACTTAAGTCTACATACTTAAGGTCGCAGGTTCAAATCCAGCCCGGTTGAAATTTTATCACCATATTTTATTTCTTGATTTAATGAATACGCGTCAAATTAACAAAGTCGTTTTTTTTTAATCTGATTTCCACCTAAATATCACCTTTATGATTAAAATATCGAACGCGCCAGCTTCCGCCATGGCTCTCAAACTACTGATATAGTATACAGATAATATGTATATAGTACTGTGTACACGGAGATGGCAAAAAGTAGGTTAGAGATAACATTGTATCGAAAAGTAGAGATTTCGGCCAAATCGTCAAGGTTAGAAAAACAAATGAAAACTATCACCTTTATCCATCACTAGCTTTCGCCCGCGGCTCCGCCCGCGTCAATGTCGATCCCTAAGGATAAAAGGTAGCCTATGTCTTTCTCCGCACTCAAGAGAACTTGTATGCAAAATTTCATGATGATCGGTTCAGTAGTTACGGCGTGAAAGCGTAACAAACAAACAAACAAACAAACAAACCAACAAACAAACAAACAAATAAACAAACAAACAAACTCACTTTCGCATTTATAATATAAGTAAGGATTCATCATCACTCGGAAGCAACAGGCTTCCGATCACGCATGATAGGGGTCAAACGCACTCAAATCACGTAGTAAGAAGCCCACTGGTGGACAAAGGCCTCGCCCAAGCATTCTTCGTTCTATGGGTAAATATTGCTGAGGAGGGGAAGAGGTATGCAAGGGGATTGGTGGACAAAGACCTCGCCCGAGGATTCTTCGTTCTATGGGTAAATATTGCTGAGGAGGGGAAGAGGTATGCAAGGGGATTGGTGGACAAAGACCTCGCCCGAGGATTCTTCGTTCTATGGGTAAATATTGCTGAGGAGGGGAAGAGGTATGCAAGGGGATTGGTGGACAAAGACCTCGCCCGAGGATTCTTCGTTCGATGGGTAAATATTGCTGAGGAGGGGAAGAGGTATGCAAGGGGATTGGTGGACAAAGACCTCGCCCGAGGATTCTTCGTTCTATGGGTAAATATTGCTGAGGAGGGGAAGAGGTATGCAAGGGGATTGGTGGACAAAGACCTCGCCCGAGGATTCTTCGTTCTATGGGTAAATATTGCTGAGGAGGGGAAGAGGTATGCAAGGGGATTGGTGGACAAAGACCTCGCCCGAGGATTCTTCGTTCTATGGGTAAATATTGCTGAGGAGGGGAAGAGGTATGCAAGGGGATTGGTGGACAAAGACCTCGCCCGAGGATTCTTCGTTCTATGGGTAAATATTGCTGAGGAGGGGAAGAGGTATGCAAGGGGATTGGTGGACAAAGACCTCGCCCGAGGATTCTTCGTTCTATGGGTAAATATTGCTGAGGAGGGGAAGAGGTATGCAAGGGGATTGGTGGACAAAGACCTCGCCCGAGGATTCTTCGTTCGATGGGTAAATATTGCTGAGGAGGGGAAGAGGTATGCAAGGGGATTGGTGGACAAAGACCTCGCCCGAGGATTCTTCGTTCTATGGGAAAATATTGCTGAGGAGGGGAAGAGGTATGCAAGGGGTGGGCATCAGGTTGCCATGTATATTCGGTACAGATAGCCAAATTTGATGTTGGAATCTGTGGCCCGAGTATAACACGCCAGTCTGATACATGGGGCTCTCAGAATTCGTCGATTTTAAAAAATCATTTGAAAAGGCTTTCAAATTGGTCACATTAAAAAAATACAAAAAAATATCTTGACCTGCCCGGGAATCGAACCCGGGAACTCTGGTGTGGCAGCCTAGCACGATAACCACACTAGGCCACAGAGCTCGTAAGCCAGGCGTCCAATATGGCTATACGGGCCTGAGTGGTGGAGGGTTCTCATTAAAAACTCACCCTGTTTATGGTATCGGACGTTTGGTTGTAGGCGTCTTGGACCCGAGATTTGCCGCCGTTCGCGGCGGTTTTCGCTGCTATCTGTAAATAAAAAATATACCATTGTTAAACAGCGCCATCTGACGGCTTACTGTAAACTAAGGTTGAGCGCCACCTAGCGGAAAGATTTCGAATTATCTAAGACCTTTGCCGACATATGTAATAGTTCTCGGGATTTCCGTGGGGGCGCTTAACCAAGTTATATAAAATGAGTGACAAGTGTGGCTAGCGGTCTGCTCTCTGAAGACATTAGCGAATTAATCAAAATAAACAGATTGTATTGCAAAGATCCTCTCTCTTATTGGGCACCCGATTTTACAATCATCATCAATCATATCAATCAATACTATATAATAATAATAAATCTCTAAAGCGCCTGTTAAACCATCCTGAATATCGGATCCGATGTGAGGGACGCCGCTATACGTTAGACACGATACGAGATATCTCCAATCGTATCGCACGTATAGCGGCGTCCCTCTCATCGGATCCGATTCAGGATGGTTAAATATAATATATATAATACCCCCTTCTTCTTCTTTTTGAGTCGGCGGCAAACCGTAAAATCATAATATTGAATTATATCCTGCCTATGCTTAGCCACCTTTGGTGGCGGCAACACTAAGGGTTGGTCATGGATAAGTTACTTTGTTTTCAGAGATATCGTGTTTATAAGCTCTTTTGAATTTTTGAAGCTCTATACGTGATACTGAATCGAAATTGAGGATTTTTGATTTTTTTCTGTATGTATGTTCCTCCATAAGTCTTAAACGAATTAACTGAATTTTATGTAACTTGGTAGCAGGGGTTGGAATACCGGTAAAAATCCATTACCGGTACCTCTATGAAACGACAATACCGGTAATTGGTTTGGTACCGGTACATTTGGTAACGGTAAAAATCAAGTACCGGTACCTCTATAATACAACGGTACCGGTAATTGGATTGGTACCGGTACCTCAATAAAACGACGGTACCGGTAATTGAAAGAAGTACCTGTACCAAATACCGGTAAACAGTACCGGTACTTAGTACCGGTACTCGTATTGGGAATTATCATTTCGTTAATGTGTGTCGTTGCCGTGTTGTGCATGTGCGGCGTGAGGCGGGGGCCCACAATAGGGCTGCACTTTTACAGTCGAGCGAGTCCCATGCGGAAGACGGCAACAATGCGTAGGTACCGGTAAAATTAACGCAATTTTAATACCGTTAAAATTTGACAGAATAGAGGTACCGGTACTTATAATGTGAATTTGGTACCGGTAACAAGTAGCGGTAAAATTACCGTTAACTGTTAACAATATTATTACCGTTAAATACTAGATTACCGGTACCTCATATTACCGTTAAAATTTTAACAGAATAGTAATACCGGTACTTACCGGTACTTATAATGAGAATTTGGTACCGGTAACAAGCCCTGCTTGGTAGATAAAGATTTAGACGTCTATGATATAGGCTACATAATGTTTTCTCCAGTTATGATAAGACGTGGCCCACAAATCTACACGAACGAAGTCGCGGGCACAGCTAGTATAATTATAAATTATGAATTACATTACAACAAGACGAAGTTTAGTTAATAAAACCCGACAAGGGACTAATATTTCTTGGCATATTTTGCATTAATGGGAGAATAATACTAAGTATATATAATATATATAAATTTATATAAATTTTAGTGGAATTCTATTTAACTGAGATTAGCTGCTCATCATGTTTTCCTTTTATTCATAACGTATTGTTATTTGTGTAAGTATATTGTATAAGATATGTAGTAATGGTTATGTGAAAATGAAAAAATGAAAATGTTTTTATTTCTTTCACATTTGTTTCCTTATATAATAATCGCAGGAGCCTCCTTTTAGACTTAAATGGTCTGTGTTAGGCAGTGACGTGCAGTCCATATAGACTATTAGACAATGTCTACCCTGCAGTTGCTAAATAAATACCTACATTTTTTTTTCTTACAAAAAAATAATTATATTCGGTGCGCCTGCAAAATTCTGCTAGCAAATACTTTATAGTCGATTTTGATCAAGTACGGTGCTGCGGTCGCGGTCCGCGCGTGCCCGCGCCAAGCAGTATCTATACGCGTAAGCCGCGTAAGACAAAAATTCAAAGGTCTGACTTTTCACGCACACATAGAAAATTATTATACACCGATAGGAAATCGCTTTTGTAGTAGTACAAGTAAACATCTTTCATCGGCACACACATGCTAAGCAAATTGGCGCTGTGTGTGTGAATTTGAGACACTGTCTCCGAGGTTTCTATTGGCTGCCGCGCGCGATATTAATGTCAACGTCACCTGTCAATGTCATTATAGATATTATTCATACTTATGTAAATGTCATTGATTAACGTGTTTACTAACAATCCAAGATGAAAGTTTTATTTAAAAATTAAATGCTTTATCAGTTAAATTTCATTGGTGACAAAAATATTTTCATGTGAAAGTTGTGTCGCTTAGTGTTTGCATGCCGAAATCGAAATATAAAGTGTTTTGTGAACACGTTTTGAACAAATCAAGTACCTAACCGGTTAGTTATGGTTAGTTATTCTAAAGTTTAATCCACGTTTAATCTTAAACCTTACGTGTACGTGGCTCGCAGGTTGTAATCATATCTCTTATCTTTCGCTTGTTTTGAATACTTTTGCGGTCGAAGATCGAAAGACCATCATAATATTAAACGAGTTGTAGATAACTAGCCGTATAGTAAGGTAAGGTATATAGGTGGTATGTTTGTAAGGTAAGTTTTATAATTATGTCTACCCTATGATAAATGTCTGTGCACGTCACTGGTGTTAGGAGACACCGCTCTTCCTTAACTATGGTACGTCATTCATTCATTTCGAGTAGGTGTCACGGTCAATCGACCATGCACACCCTGGTGTCAGAGTTATTCGGAACCGCCTCTCGGCCTCTGACGTGGTTCCTTTAACGACTACTTACAAAGTTATTAACATACTCGTAAGTACAGAATCAATAGTTTATATAAAGCTAAGTTAACTTATAGAATTTTAATTAAGTATAGAATGATATATATTTTATTTGTATGAAAAAAATATGTCTAAAATGTGTGTGTGTGTATGTGTGTGTGTGTGTGTGTGTGTGTGTGTGTCGGTGGGGTGTGGTGTGTGTGTGTGTATGTGTGAGTGTGTGTCAGTGAGATACCATAATTAAGCCCTACGATAAATATCTTGGGATCGGTAGCTGCAGCTATGCCGCAGCTCCACTAATTAGAATTTGCATATCTATATATATACATGTATATATAAATTTGGTTGAGTTAATACATATGTTCCAGTAGTTCCTCTGTTTCCTGACAGGTTTTTAACTCTAACCAATCAGAAATGATTTTCTTACACTTATTATACTGTTTATTATACAATACAAGTTCCTTATTGGCACAATTATACAGTTGAGCCGAGCGTTTACTATATTGCCTACTTGCAAATTCGGTCTTGAAAAGCGGTATTTTAGCAACAGTGCCTTTCCTCCTTCTATTACTGATAGTAGGGTCATAAGGCAAGGTTCTATGTTTTTTTAATATTGTGTGTATGATGTATAACTTCCTAACGAAAGGCAGCTTTGCTATACAATATAGACAATCAGTAGGAAATCGAATTTTCTTAAAAAACATTACTTTAAGTAAGCTGCGATGTGCACGTTCTACATCTAAGAATCGTGTCTTAGCGGCACCGCCCCATATGGGCAAACAGTAAACCAGTACAGATTGCACCAAGGCTATATATATCTTCCGTAGTAGGTTATTATTGGATTTCCTAGAGGTATCAACCTCCCTTGGCACAACGTGACGTAGTTTTTTGAATATCCAGATTAATTTTCTGATTCTTACCACCATATATTCAATATGTGGATACCAAGAGAGGCGCTGATCCAACAAGACACCCAGGTATTTAGTTTGATTTACCTTTCGTATGATTGGGCTACTACACGTATCCCTGTTTACTGTATGGTTACATTTATGAATTCTTATGGTAAAATCACCAGTAGGTTGGGAATCATTATATATGCTAAAACATATATAGTTGGTCTTATGTATCTTATTATATTTTTATTAATGTAATGTTTATGTAATTATTTATTTTCTGCGCCGCCAATATTCCTACCGCTAACATCTCCTTCTACCCAAAGGTTGGCTGGAAGAGATTGCCTGGCAATAAGTCCGCCTTTGTAGCATGATTTGTTTTAAATGTTCTCTTGTTTTTTTTTGTTTATTATTTATGGTGCAATAAAGAATAATTGTAATTGTATTGTATAAATTATATGCTTATGTAATCTACATAAAAAAATATATAAAAACTAGCTGTTACCCGCGGCTTCGCCCGCGTTTATGTCCCCTATATATATATATCCCTCGGGAACAGTAGAATTTTCCCGAATGAGAAGTAACCTATGTCCTTCCCAGGTCCTCAAACTACCTCCATACCAAATATCTGTTCAATGTTTTTTATAAGTGTTTACTAATATTCAGGAAGCCATGTTTCATTAGTTGATTTTCAAATTCATTGTAAAATGAGTTGAATCAAATAACTCACTTGTAAAAATCGGGTAGTTGTGGCGGTGACCTGAGCCTTAATACGTATAAGGGGAAATGGGATATGGTGGAGAATTTCGGCACCGAGACTGAATTGTGTGGTAGCTCAGATGGCAGACCATAGATCGTACATAGACCTAGGTCGCCGATTCAAGTCCCGCCCGCATGAATTTTTTTACCATATTTTATTACTTAATTTATTAAGAGTATATCAAAATAGCATTGTGAATTCAAAATAAAACACTTATAAAAATATTCATGGCTTCCTACATATTAGTTGATTTTCAAATTCATTGTAAAATGAGTTGAATCAAAAACCTTACTTGTAAAAGTCGGGTAGTTGTGTAGGTGACGTAGGCCATAATACGTATAAGGGGAAATGGGATATGGTGGAGAATTTTGGCGCCGAGATTGAATTGTGCGGTAGCTCAGATGGCAGAGCATAGGTCGTACCTATGTACAACCTATGCTCTGCCATCTGTGTTAGGTCTATACCTAGGTCGCCGGTTCAAGTCCCGCCCGCATTAAATGTTTTCACCATATTTTATTTCTTAATTTATTAAGAGTGGTTGAAGCGTGAAAAGACGACAGAAAAACAGACAGAGTTCACCTACACAGATCTTTTTTAATTGTATGCGTGGACTTACATTCCTTTTTTTATACATCTAAGTCTAGAAATGAGAAAATTTGCATACAAATTCTACCCCCCTATTTTACCCCTTAAGGCAGAATTTTGTTCATTTTACCAATACAGATCTTTTTTGATTGTAATCAAAAACTAATATACCTATTTTTATACTTCTAAGTCTAGAAGTTACAAAAATTCCATACTAACTTTACCCCCCTATTTTACCCCTTCAGGTAGGAACTGCCTCCGTGGTCCAGTAGTTAAGGCGTTTGCATAGATCCGGGGGTCGTGGGTTCGATTTCCACGGGAAGCATACTTTGATAAGTAGCTTTGAGTTTGGTTAGGATATTGCAGGCTTGAATCACCTAAATGTCTGATAATAAAGATGATTCCGTGCTTCGGAAGGCACGTAAAGCCGGTGGTCCCGGCTGCCATCTGGTGGTCGTTAAAGGAACCACGTCAGAGGCCGAGTGGCGGTTTCGAAGAACTCTTTTCAATACTCAATACTCAATACTTTATTGCTCCTTAAAAACATGCAGACTGTTTACAGTATTATATGATCCCACAATCATTTAAGGACCCTGTTGGGCACTGCAAAGCAGAGAGGAGGAATCTCGCCATAGTTATTTATAATTACAAATTCAATTTATTTATTATTATTATTTCATATGTCATTAGTTTAATATTATTATGTCATTGCTTAATTAATTTATATCTTACTAATTTAATTTATCGTCAAGGTACTCTGACACAGAATAATAACATTTAGAAAGTAGAAGCTGCTTTATTTGTTTAATAAATGTTTTATTATTGGTTGCATTTTTTATATGTTCTGGAAGTTTGTTGTATATTTTGACTGACTTAGCTAGAGGGCTATGCGAGTGTAATGTTAATTTAGAGTTTGGTAGTTGTAATTTGTTTTTGTGTCTTAATTCATACCTATTAGTTAATTCTATTCTTTTTTTTGAAGAAAGTTAAATTGTTTTGAGCGAATTTGCATGTTTCTAATATATGTATACATGGTAGAGGCAAGATTTCCAATTTTTGGAAATGAGGCTTGCAACTTTCTCTTTGCTTTATATTTGTTAATATTCTTATAAGCTTCTTTTGCACTTTGAGTAGACTTTCTGAATCAGTACTATCTCCCCATAGCAGCACGCCATAGCTCAGCCAAGCGTAGGCGTATGCATAGTATGCAGAAACAGCTGTTTGTAAGTCAGTTGTCTTTTTTGTTTCCCTTAGTGCATATGCAAAGCTAGATAATTTACGTTTTATACTATTTATATGTGTTTTCCAGTTTAAATGTGTATCAATTATTAGGCCAAGCAATTTGAATTCGTTAACTACTTCCAAATCTGTGTTATTAAAATTTATTTTTATGTCAATTGGTTTTCTTTGGTGAGGACGAAATGATATTAGTTTAGTTTTTCGCAGGTTAACTTCAAGGTTGTGGTTTATCATCCATTCGTTTATTATTTTTAAAGCGGATATTGACTTTTTCTCTAATTCATTCACGTTACCGGCCGATATAAGCACCGAAACATCATCCGCGAACAAAACACAAAACTCAGTCATCATACCTGGGAGGTCATTGATGTATATCAGAAACAGCAGGCAACCCAGGACAGTACCTTGTGGTATTGACGAATTAATGATTTTGCCTGATGATCTTACATTTTTAATTAGTTTTTTATTAAAATCGTGAAATTCTACTTCTACATATTGTTCCCTATCTTTAAGATATGAAGTAAACCATTTATATGCTTGTCCGCGGATTCCTACTTTATATAGTTTTGATAATAAGATTTTATGCTGAACTCTATCATAAGCTTTTGTCATGTCTAACATGATACCTAATGAGTGTTTTTTGTCATTTAAGTTATTAAGAGCCTCTTGAATAAATTTATATACTGCTAATATTGTTGACCGTTTTATTACGAAATCCATTTTGACTATCATGGAAAATTGCGTATTTTTCACAGAAACTGTAGATTCTATTATACATTGCTTTTTCGAAGATTTTTGCAGCTGTAGGTAATAGAGATATTGGTCGGTAGTTATCAGGGTCCGTTTTTTTCATTTTGTTTATATATAGGTTTTATTATAGCTTTTTTTAAGAGACGTGGAAAGGTACCTTCTTGAAAAGACTGGTTTATTAATCTTGTAAATGGCATGGTTAATTCATCCGCACATTTCTTAAATAATATAGGTGGTAGCTCGTCTATACCACAAGAATTTTTGCTTTTTAATTCTTTTATTATTTTAAATATTTCCTTGCCATCAACGGGGCTGAGAAATATTGAATTTTCGATAAAGTTCGAGACGGTTGATTTCTGGGAAGTTGTTTTATTATGTTGGTTACAGTCACCGATGGTGGCAAAATAATTGTTAAAGACATTTGCTATTTCTGCTGGTTCAGATATTGTAGCGTTATTTATTTTTAAATGTATATTCATTCTATTTTTATTAATCTTTTTGTTGGTTCGTTCGTTGATTATGTTCCACATTGTTTTTATTTTATTTGAAGAGCATTTGATTCTATTTTTGTATTGAATTTTTTTAGCAGTGTTAATGGTTTGTTTTAATAGTTTTTCGTATTTTTTATAGTATGAATTGAATATTTCATTATTTGACTGTATTTTTAATAATTTTAAGAATCTTTTATTTCTGCATGATTTTTTAATACCCGTAGTTAGCCAATACTTTTTGGTTTTGTTTTTTTATTTTTATTTTCTTTTTTGGTATAATAATATTTAAAATTTGTGTTAGTGTGTTGTGAAAAGCCGTGTAGTTGTCATTTATATTGTTAGTATTCTTTATTATGTCATCCCAATGTATTTCCTTAAGCTTTAACTTAAATAATTCTATGTTTCTATTATTAAATATTAAATCTCTCTGACTCTGACACCAGGGTGTGCATGGTCGATCGACCGTGACACCTACTTGAAAAAAAAAGGGAGGAATTTGGTACATTTCATCTACACAGATCTTTTTAATTGTAATCGAGAACTTCAAGTCTGGAAATGAGAAAATTTCTATATAAACTTTACCCCTTTAGGGGGAAATTTTGTCTAATTCACCTACACAGATTTTTTTTTTATTTTAATCGAGAACTTATATACCTACTTTTATATTTCTAAGTCTAGAAATGAGAAAATTCCATATAAACTTCCCTTAGTGGTTGAATTTCTAAAAATATTTTCTTATTGTCTATTCACATCATAAAAAAAACCCTGTACCAAATTTCATTTTTCTAGGCACAGTTGTTTCCGCTTTGCGTTGATTCGGGTTTGCCTTTTGTTCGTGGCTCCGCCCGCGATAGTGTGGATCCCTCGGGAACAGTTGAATTTCCCGGAATGAAAGGTACCCTATGTCCTTCCCCGGGCCTACCCCCATACCAAATTTCATCTAAATTGGTTCAATGGTTAAAGCGTGATATGAAGATAGACAAACAGACAGAGTTACTTTCGCATTTATAATATTAGCATGGATTTGGTTCATGACTTTCAGTGAAAGACCTTAATACTTATTGAATTTCAATCGAATAACTTCATAAACGGAAAGTTTCATACTAACTTTGCATCCCCGTTTTACCCCCTTAAGGGATGATTTTTGAGAAAAATATTTTACTCGTGTTTCATGCCTTTTAATAAAGTACCTACATGCTGAATATCATTCGAATAACTTCAAAAACAGCAAAGTTTCATACTAACTTTGCACCCCTGTTTAACCCCCTTAAGGGATGATTTTTGAGAAAAATATTTTACTCGTGTTTCATGCCTTTTAAATAAAGTACCTACATGCTGAATTTCATTCGAATAACTTCAAAAACAGCAAAGTTTCATACTAACTTTGCACCCCTGTTTAACCCACTAAGGGATGAATTTTGAAAAAATATTTTGCTCATGTTTCATGCCTTTCAGCAAAGAACCTTCGTGCTGAATTTCATTTGAATAACTTGAAAAACAGCAAAGTTTCATACTAACTTTGCACCCCCGTTTTACCCCTTTAGAGGATGAATTTCCAAAAATCCTTTCTTAGTGCTCCCCTATATTACAAAAGGAACCCCTGTGCCAAATTTCAAGTTTATAACCCTTATAGTTTAGGCCCTGCGTTGATATGTCAGTCAGTCAGTCAGTCAGTCAGTCAGTCAGTCAGCTTCTCCTTTTATATATATAGATGTAGCATGCTGTCCCCGAAATAACATTTATTAATAGGAATAATTCCTGGAAGTCAGACGGAAAATTATTTTTCCATATACGTGCTTACACAAGAATCACTTGTTTAAAATAATATAAGGTTACAGTTACTGTTCACCATAATTAAATAAGATTGATGTAACTTTGTTTCGACGCGTGTATTAAAAATCTTTTTCGGGACTAACCCAACAGTGGCGTCCACTAGTGGACAAACAAAACCCGGTAGCCGGCATTGGCGTATGTGTGGAAGGAAAAGGGAATCAAAATAGTGATGGTTTACTTGACACACATTATATATAGAAATTATCTTTATCAAAATTATCAAAAACAACTGAACAGATTTGAATGAAAATTGTCATATTGTTCAGGCAAAGCCGAACATTTTCATAGTATTGATTTTTTACATACGCAGCGCTACGTGCGATCCACATTTTTATAAAAAAATTATAAACGAGCATTTTTAATTTTTTAGTGTAATAAACGCACTCGGCTAATTCGATCGTCGTTTTCATTGACAGTCTTGGCGACCCGGGTTTGTCTGACATTGTGACATTGCATCCTTAGATTTGAAACTATTTAATTGTACTGATCCTAAGCAGGGAACCGTACACATATTAAACTCTTTATAAATACGCGAAATTTAAGGTAAAAACTAGTGTATACTATAAAGAAAGACTTACAAATACAAAAGGGATCCAGTACTTCCTTCTCAAAATAAAACTACTACCACATCTTGTCAATTCGATCACACTCAGAAGCAAAACTTGCGTTATTTTCATTTAGAAAACAGATATATAAATATGTCATCGTCACTATGTACAACGTGTAAAATACCCGTAATAAATATACTAGGTACAATGAAATTAAAAAAAAAAACTAAAAAATAGACAAAAATAACGAAGTGAATGGTAACATGTTATTTACATGACGACTAAAACAGAAGTCACATTGGAGAAGTCAACTTACAACATGAATGACTTTGACATTATGACTTCCCTTTGACCCTCGCGGAGTTTGGGCGTAGCAGGATTACTTAACCGCCCAAAGCATCAGAAATTAAGGGGCAACAGGCCCCCTTTTTCTATATTTTTTGTCGATCGTCATGGGATCATCAAAAAAATATAGAAATCATGTAACTTAAAAAAAAATAGAGAGTAACTATGAATGACGCAATTAACAATGTAATATAAATTTGTATTCCATGAATGTTAAAAGTAAAAGTATACACAAGCAGGAGGAAGGCAAAAGGGTCCCTTAGGGTACTTCATTTTTGCTAGTAAGACAGCCTTCGTGGTCCAGTAGTTAAGGCGTTTGCCTGTTGACCCGGGGGTCGTGGGTTCGATTCCCACCGGAAGCATACTTTGTTTAGTTGTATCCAGACTGGTTAGGACATTGCAGGCTTGAATCACCTGATTGTCTGATAATAAAGATGATTCCGTGCTTCGGAAGGCACGTTAAGCCGGTGGTCCCGGCTGCTATCTGGTAGTCGTTAAAGGAACCACGTCAGAGGCCGAGAGGCGGTTCCGAAGAACTCTGACACCAGGGTGTGCATGGTCGATTGACCGTGACACCTACTCGAAATGATGATGATGATTTTTGCTAGTAGCATGCATGGGCCGGGTCGACTGGGGAAGTGCCACACTCGAAAATCGAAGTTTGACTAGAAGCTTTACCACTTCTATGCTTCGTTCGGCAAGGGAGAAAACCGGAGGCTCAAATTCAATTAAGTCCTATCTTTCCCCACCTTAAAATTGCTTTTGATGGGCGGCAGGGTCGGAAGCAGACGAAGCCAAATAAATTGCGCTCGCCAACCCGATAGCCAAGCTTGGTATGGCAATATCCTACCATGGAATGAAGAATCCTTGGAAGAGGCCTTTGTCTAACAGTGGATTTCTTACAGCTGAAATAATGATGAGAATGGGACAGTAATTGGGCCCCAGACTAAAGGGGGCACGGCCAATGAGAAATTTTTAGCTGAAAATGGAATATTTTCATAGCTATATTTTATGTGGAAACTTATTTGTTATTATTTATGCCTCTAGCAGGACATTTTTGCTCTGGCTGGGGACTGCGGGCCAGACAACTTAGTTACATCCTGATTGTGAAGCGTCGGAGCCTTATCGAGTCGATAAATCTTATGCCGAGGATTTCAAACGCATGCAAGAATCTTGTGTGGCATAGGGCACTTCTATCGAAATTAGTATCGTATTGACCACTTGAGGTGAGGTGGAGGACAGTGGAGGTGTACTCAAGGTGGAGGTGTTCAGCCTTATTACTTACTAGCTTTCGCCCGCGGCTCCGCCCGCGTTAATGTCGATCCCTCGGGAATAGTACTTTTTCCCGGGATAAAAGGTAGCCTATGTCCTTCTCTGTACTCCAGAGAACTTGTATGCAAAATTTCATGATGATCGGTTCAGTAGTTAAGGATTCGTAGTGTTCAGCTCGTCAGCTTTTATCAGGTCTGATCATCCAGGTCCTTGTAGACGGTGCATGATCGGAGATAAAGTCTATAAATGCTGGTGTTCCACAAGGTTCTGTTATATCGACAGTACTTTTTATACTGCTTATCAATGATATGTTACAAATCAACGCAGATTGCTATGCACTGGCGATGCCGTGTATAAAAACCAGGCGCCTCTCGTGGTGTTGTGAAGGAGAACCGAAACGGGCTTGTGTCTGATATTGAGTCTCTTCTCGAACAAGTCTCGAATCGGTGTCAACTTTAGACTCAAGACTGCGCTCTTATCGCTAAAACATCGGGAGGAACCGATAGCCCAGTGGTCGTGAGCATTAAAATCGCTTACACATGTTCAGCAAACCTGGGGGCAGTCCCTACTGTGATGGATGACCGCAAGTGGCATCAAAATAATTCGAGCTCCTCCGTGCTTCGGAAGGCTCGTTAAGCCATTGGCCCCGGCTCTGTCAGATACTTTTAAATGCACACACGAAAACCAAACAATCACTAAAAAACTCCTATCATAAACGCTATTAAGTTTCAGGTACTTGCTCCGTGCACATTACTCTTACAGTCACTTACAGCCTATATATTCCTGGTCTTACCATCTCGAAAGCCCAGTTTCGGGATCATTTGTGAGATAGAGCTAAACACTTTTAAAAAGCTTGGCGTGCATCCTTATCCTCCTTACTAATATTATAAATGCGAAAGTGAGTTTGTTTGTTACGCTTTCACGCCGTAACTACTGAACCAATCATCATGAAATTTTGCATACAAGTTCTCTGGCGTACAGAGAAGGACATAGGCTACCTTTTATCCCGGGAAAAAGTACTATTCCCGAGGGATCGACATTGTCGCGGGCGGAGCCGCGGGCGAAAGCTAGTAATAGATAAACGCTATTTCGATCCGGCCCTTCAGGTAATGTTTTATAACTGCCACTATGGGCGACGGAGAGGGCGCTGCAGTGCAATAGTCACAGACTTTTCCACCCGTCACTAGATGGCGTTAGCCTAAACTTGGTAAAACCAAGTAAAACTAAAAGATATTGTTTTAATAGAAGCCAAAAATATAATTTTCATCTGAGAGAGATCTCTTTATAAGAAATTTCTTGTGAATACTGATTTTATTTTCTCAGAATATGGTTGATACATAGTTGTGAAAAAAGAGAAGCATTCTCCTTGGTTGTGAATATACCTATGGCGCCATATGTGTAATGAGCCTGACAAAAATCGTACGCAATAGACATTGTGACTGCCTGTATTGAGAATCGCACCCAGGGCTCCTTATATAGAAGGCTGACGTGTTAACCACCGCACCACGGAGGCTTGGAAATGGAAGCGAGACGTATAATTGCCCTAATAATAATAATAAAAAATAATATACCATGATATGATACATAATTTTGATGGTCAACAGTCGGACTCACTTTTATCTGTAATTACGATCTAAAATGCTGTCATTCAAAGATAACAATACATTTATGAGACCTTGATTTGATGTGTGTGATGATAACAGATTAAATAGATGAATGTACCCTGGTTTTAGACTATTAAGAATTGTCAAATTTTATCGAGTAACTAGCAGTGCCCGCGACTTCGATCGCCTACATTTTTTATGTTTGTATGGGCAGGCGAAAAAAAAAAATAGCCTATCCTGTGTCCTTTATGCCTAAATGTATATCTACCAAGTTCAACCCCGGGCGCAGTCCCTACAAGGATGGGTGACCGCAAGTGGCATAATAATATCTCGAGCCAATCGGTCCCGGCTGTCATCACTGATGGCAGTTGTAAAGCTATGTCAGATGCCTTTAGGCAGCTTGAAAAATCTGACACCAGTGTTGGCCATTTACACACACGAAAAACAACAAATGAAAAAATCGGCGAAATGCGTTTCGGACTTGCGCATAAAGGCTTCCGTAACATTATTAAGGTTTGTTGCATGGGAGCCTTACATGAATATCTATTTTATTCCGTTATTAGAATTTGCTGTTATAGCGGCAATTATTATAATCTGTGAAAATTTTAATGGTCTAGCTATAACGGATCATAAGATACAGCTTCGTGATAGACAGACAGTTAGACAGTGGAGTCTTAAGGCCCGTACTGTCCCGCGCCGACGGAGTACTGACACTGCTGCATCAGTCATCCAGAGACCACGGCCGGTGCAACCTGGTCGAAAAGTTTGAAGAAAAACGGTATGTCGCCTGCGACACAAGGGTTCCCGGGTTCGATTCCTAGTCAGGTCATGATGGAAAACGATATTTTTCAGATTGACCTGGGTTCTGGATGTTTATCTATATAAGTGTTTATTATAAAATATGGTATTGTTGAGTTAGTGTCGTACGACACACATCACAACTTACTGTGGGGCTAGATCAATTTGTGTGATATTTCCCTATATATATTTATTAGTTATTACCAATGTATATAATTCTCGGATATGTAGCCATTTATTTATACTAACTTCATACGGAAGAAAGATTTGGGTATGTTTTTGTTTGTTTGTAATGGAAAATCACAAAAACAAATGACACAATTTTTAAAATTATTTTTTGTATTGAAAGCTAACTATTTCAATGGGTACCACAGGCTATAATATATGTGAATTAATTCCTGGGGATAACCTAGTAATGTACCCTCTTCATCTCTCAGCTGTGAAACGTCCGTCTCTGGGGTCTGCTAATAAGCAGTTGTTTTATTGTTTTTCGTGTGTGCAGGCTTGTTGCTCAAAAAAATACTATTAAAAATAATTAGTCCATCTTATAGATTATCGAAAAATATTAGATACATATTTTTTTCTTTTTTCAATCAAACAAAAGATGATAAAGCGCATCAAAGTTCAGGAGAAGGACGCTCATGACGCAAATACTGGTAAGTACCGGTATTTCCATTGAGTTTTACAATTTTAACAGTAATTAAGGGTATCAATCTGGTAACATAACAATATAATATTGTTAAAAATTACGTTAATTTTACCGGTACCAACGCCTTGTTGCTGTCCCGCACGAAAATCCACTTTTAAACAACATTTTTGGCCCTCATCTAGCGCTGCACAACACAAAACAGCAACGCTGCACATACTTTCACTGTTCATTTGTTTTTCGTATTTATAACACTGATGTTAGATTTTTCATGCTGCGATCAAGGATGACATCAATAAATGATTAAAAAAGTAATTCCTGATTCTACCAAGTACTGGTAAAAGGAATTGGTACCTAAATGAACAGTACCAAATACCACTAAAATTGTATTAAATAGTCCTTACTACCCATAACGATACCCCTGTGATTGTGATTAACATTACCTAATTTAACAGTACCAATCCAATTACCAGTACTGTAGTTTCATAGAGGTACCAGTACTGGATTTTACCAGTATTCCAACCCCTGGTGTTAGCTTGTAAAATTTTATAGGTATCACACATTTATTTCAAAGATGAGTAGATGAAAGAAATGTAATATCATCATCATCATTCTTTCTAGGTCCTTTTTAGTCTCCACTACAGGAGCAAGACCCTCTCTGTATTACTAAATGTAATATGAATAAATGTTATAATCAAAGATGCTCTTTATTGTTAGTTTTAGTATGAATATCTGTTAAATGAAGCCCTAAACGCTATCTGTGTAGTTAATGTTCGAAGATGATAGTGTGGTAGTGTTCAATCTTCATAGGGTTACAGAATTGTGATATATATAATTAAGTACTATAAACTCTGTATTCTGTAATCTGTGATTGTGCCTAATAAATAAAAATAAAATAAAATAAAATAGGTATCTTAGTATTTACAAACAAACATATTAAACCATCCTGAATTTAGGATCCGATGGGAGGGACGCTGCTATACGTTAGAAACGATGAGAGATATCTCCAATCATATCGCACATATAGCAGCATCCCTCTCATCAGTTCCGATTCAGGATGGTACAATACCCCCTTTTTGCCTAACACTATATTTATTAATTAGTACTGTTTTATTATGCATAAATATAATAAGATGGTACATATATCTGTGTGTCAATTTTATGACCCGTGGTGGACCTTCTTCCTACACTCTTGCAGGTTAACCGGTGGCTGGGTAGGCACAGAACAGAAATAAATCTACACCAAAATACACTTAGTTCCTAGCCACAACCCAATTAGTACAATAATATTGAATTATTTAGTACTTAAAATATGACTATTACTAACAGTCACAGATTAACAGGAAGATGCATCATTTCATTATCTTAATCAGGGAAAAGTATAATTAGCACTACAAGCATAGGTAGTTCTCACTTTTCACAACATCTGAATTACATAAGCTCAGGGTCATCGTAAGTAGGACAATGACATCTCATTAACACAACAAACAAACATACACATTTTTATTGTACTCCTGTCAGTATTCACTAAAAACCTTTCATACAAAACTTTCACAAAACTTCTGTTAGTGAAAGTGTCAGAATTCCGATAAAATTCGCGCGCTTAGTACTAGGAGAACATAAGTTGCGAAGAAGTGTGACTTACTTGAAATGCCTCGAGTTTCTCTCCAGCCCTGCTCTTCAGTTCATCCATATCAGGTATAGGAGTCTTAGGATGGTGTAGCTACTTCGCGCTCGTAGTAAATTGCATATTAAACCTTAACCTTTGGTCAATCAGACTAAAAATATTGTTGCCGAAAATAGACTAACATGTCGTCACTGCAATGGCCTGAGAGACACTTGAAGCCAATTACATGCACAACACACTACATTTACACTGGTTTTGGTTGATTTGGAGCCGGGACACCGCTAGATGTTACGTAAAACGTGAATTTTGCCTTATTCAAACATAACCCTTTTGGTTGTTTGAGGTACGGGTTGACAGGTCGATTTGATAGACAGCTGTTCAACTGTCAATGAAAAAAAAAATGAAAATGTCATTTGCGTTTTGTTGTATGTACGCTTTATTTTTCATGTTCGGTTTTTGCCATGCTGAACTGATAAAAAAATAAAATCAGGTAAGTAACTAATTTATATTCCTGACATCGTGCTAACAGATTGATCGACTCGCCAGGTAATGCTCATCGATATCACCATTCCGCATAAAGAGAACCTTGTGAAGGCTGAGAAAGACAAACTTACTAAGTATCGAGACTTGGCCCACGAGGTGACCGCTATGTGAGATGTGGATTCGACGATCATTGTCCCGATAGTCGTTTCAATTAACGGTCTTATAGCGAAGAGCCTCGATCAACACTTCAAGAGGCTCTCGCTAGATGGCTGGATCAAGGGTCTACAGAAGGCAGTACTCCTAGACACGGCGCGCATCGTCAGGAGGTTCCTTTCTCTGTAGCTGTCGGTAGCTTGAGCCCTGCCCCGCTGCAGACAGCCCTCTAGGATTAGGTTTTTATAGCAGTTGTATTTTTTGTATGATATTTTGTTATATTTTACTTTTTATATGAGTTTTACAAATGCCTAATTCTAAGATACCAGATAAATAAACAGAATAATAATAACTGACTGTAAGATATACTGGGACAGAACGATTATCACCGCCAAAACCATCTACTTCAAAAGGCCTGACATCACGGTACATGACAAAAGAAACAAAAAGTATACTTGATTGACATATTTAGCTATATATTCACTTTAAAATAAATAACTAAATAAAAATAAAATTCATATTAAAGGGCTCCCATACTATAGACATGATTTTTTTTTGCCGTTTCCCTTCGTGCGCGAGTCCGACTTGCACTTGGCCAATTTTTTATACTGCACTTTAATAAACTCCTCTCATAGTGTGGTTGTCGAAGTGAGATTTACTTAGCGGGCTGATGGTTGCCCGCCGAATGAATATATTGCGCCAATTATCTGCTCGTTTGCCGTCGGATATACATAAAAAAAAAAAAAAAAATTGGTTCTGAATAAAGTTTGAGGGCCTAATAGTTTATGTTACCAATAATAGCAAAAAATACCTATGATTATGTTAATGTAGTATAGACAAACAATTCATATAGAAAGCAAACCAGATGGAGGGGAAATAAAAAACTGTTATTCGATTTTGTACTGTTTTTATTTTAAAAACTATATATTTTCAACGTCGATCAATTTTCAATTAAAATCTTTTTGGTCTGGCATTTGCTGATTGGCTTGGTGGTCAACGTCATCATTATTTGTAATGTGATTAAGTATGTGAATATTGCTTTATATATCCTACGTTTTGGATTTATTTCAAAAATAAAAAAAAATAATTAAAATTGGATAAAAAATCTCTGGAAGTTTTTACATTTAGGATTCTTTCGATTGCATAAATAATAAAAACCATCACTTCCGGTTTATCGCAAGTTGTCAATTGAGATTAAAGCCCAAACGGTCCATATTGTGCCCATAGTGCTTTCATACACGGTAGGTATCTCAAAATGCTTAGATACGCTAGATATGCCATCACACATACTTACCTTGATCCAAAAAGCCGAGATCCTTTATACTTGCCGCATCACCCGGAAGTTCTTGAGATCTTCGACACTAACCTCTACCCATTGAATTAGAAAAACTATGGAAGCAGCATTGCGCTCAAAAACTGACACCATGCAAAGTAGATCAAAGCAGGCGGGGCTTATGAAGTATATCTTTTCGCGAAATAGTTTGTTACGCGCTCCGTGACGGAAGGACGCGTTGATAAAAGCATTTAACGACATATTTTTTGTGAACATCGGCGAAATCTTAACTAATTAAGAAAAAAAAAATACTTCTTGTGTAGTAGGTGGTGCAGGAAACGTAAGGAAAGACGGAAAAATGACACTGGAGTAACTTACTATTGCCGAGTAAAATTATTTTTTCACTAGTTTTCGCCCGCGGCTCCGCCCGCGTCAATGTCGATCCCTCGGGATTTTTTTTCTTTCGCACTTATAATATTAGTTAGGATTAGGATTTAGGTAGGGTAGCTTGCGACGAGCTGCTAGTGTGCCTACCTCCGCTATGTTGACACCATAGCGTTTATTAGATAATGTGACACCGCCCCGTGACCTTGACGCGGCCAATCGCAAACAAGCTTCGTCTATGAGTGCGTAAGTTTTTCGCTGTGATTTGAGTTAAGTTTGCGTAAATGGGACTGATATTGAATTGTTAGTTGTGTTGTGTGAGAGTTACTCTTCCATAGTTTTTCTAATTCAATGCCTCTACCTATAGCATCCAATGTTTCGCTACGCTAGGCGGCCCGCTTATTAGGTGTAAGAATACCCTTTCGCGAGGAGAAAAAACTGATAAATAGAATAATAATAATCATTTATTACAGGCAATTTTTTTTACAAAATATATTTTTTTTTACAATGAAACTATTAGATAATAAAAGCATTATTTACTTATTCAAGAGAGATATAATTCTAATAAATATTAGTTAATAGATAGATACAACAATTAGATATCTAAGTTGACTTAATTAACTGTTATGGAAATGCTTACGTAGTAATCGCGTACTAAGTAATTAAATTATCGAAAATTGTCGTACAATTTTTTTTTGAACAAGTAGGTAACTACCATACAACTGACAAAAGTGGTTTTTTATCGCGGTCTAGGACTAATACCTAGGAAGCCGAAATTTTTCCCCAGGTATATCGATATCGATTTTCGCCCGTTTCAAATCGTTTCACATTTTCAAGCTTCGATCAACAATACCAACTGGTATTGGTATCGAAGAGTTACGCATTGTCGCACCGCTCAACCTCGCACATCTCTGGTGGAAATGCCGCATGGAGCAGCAATGTACTGCATGCACAGCACGTCGCGGCAAAGTACCTATTGCTATGAAATCGTCGTTTTCTATAGAGATTTTCGAGTAAATTGAATTTTTAATACTAACGTTTTTAGTAACATTTCGGGTTTGATAAATTCAATTATAGTGAAATTTTGCATGTATTTACGGACAACAGTAAGCTTGACGCATTATACAATTTATTGCTGGTAAATTTATTGCTGGTATTGGTTGCCGCATATTATTGTGTTTCGGCCAGTCTCTAGTACAAAGTTCAGACGCCGTTTTTACTAAACACTATCTTGTGAATAAGCCATTATACAGCCATCCGTCCTAAGCGTAACATTTTATTTTTTACAGTCGTTTTATAAGAGTCATTTATTGTGAACATCGAAAGGTATTGCGTTCTCGCCGCTGTCGGCGCTTTCTAAGTGGTCTAATGGCGCTTCCAGCAGGATTTTGTCGATCCACGCTCGACTGTAGGACACCTGAAAAAATGTTTGGTAAAGTTATTATTAAATTCTCTGTCTGCCCTGGCCACGTATGGTATATCTGGAAGTACAGAGAGGGTCATGCTTGAGGGCAGTTACATTATCTTAAAAACTACTTATAAATAAAAAACAAAATTACAAATAAAATAGCCCTGGCAGCTCATTACCCCGTGGTAGCATGCCCAGAAGGCTGGCAGCAGAGATTTTAAAGATCTATTGTTGATGATGATAAATAAAGGCATTATTATATAAATGGTTAGAAGTATGAACAATGTATAAAAAATAAAAATAGTCGATCATACGAAGGCCGCAATGTACTTTGAAAACAGTATGAAAACGTACACTGGAGTTGAAAAAAGTTAGCGAGTAGCGCAAGCGCAGCTGAAGTATGATTTCTCGCTCTCCGCAACGAATGTTCATCAAACTTCCGCTTGTAAAATCTTACTTGGGCCTATTTTACAAGTTTTTATTTAGAATCACCTGTCCCGATGTTTGTCTGTATAAAATCTCGCAAGTTAAATTTGATCTACTTCCTGGTTACCGATTGAGCTGAAATTTTGCATGCATGTGTAAACTAGATGACATACAATATTATGGAATCGTTGCGCTGGTCTGACGATGGAATCGGGGCCATAGGAACTCAACTAAACAAAGTCAAAAGGTACACCAATCGTGTTTGGGCTCATTTGATTTTCCTTCTTATACCTTAGCAAATATTCCAGGTTTGGACTTATAGGCACATTCTTCGGTTCCCGAGAAGAGGGCTATGCCAAACAGAGTGCCAGCTCGGTTCAGCCCGCTGAAGAGTACTGCTGGGTCGCCCGTATCACCCTGTGAACAAAGAGATTTTTGAAGGCGTGGAAGGTTCTAGATGGACAACGCGCAGCAGCCTTGATATTAATTTTTTCTTATGCTTTTCGTGTGTGTAAGTGGTAACACTAGTGTCAGATTTTTCGAACTACCTAAAGGCATGTGACATAGCGGACTTTCATCAATGATGTAGCCGGGATCAACTTAACGTGCCTTTGAAGAGCACGGAGAAGCTCGAGATATTTTTATGCCACTTGTGGTCACCCATCCTCGTGGGGACAGCGTGCATTGGGTTGCTTACGAATTCTTACGCCCACTAGGCGACGCATGTACATAGGTGATGCAAGTATCACGATTTGTATGGAAACTAAATGAGCCGACTTTTAAATACCTACCCAATGTTAAAAAGTCTGATAGAATTATATTCTTGCCTTCGGGTGTTTGCCATTTGCCATGATTCACAGTTAATGATCACGCAACTTAGCATTTTCTAATTTTCGTAGCCGTCCGGCAGATGTGCGTGGACTATCAGTAGCCGCGGTCAACGTTGACGCTTGGTCGCGGGGTTCGGACACGCGAAGTACGTCATCCATATACGTTAAACGCCTTTTTAATGTTCATTCAGAAGAATTAAAAGCAACAAAGACACTTACGGCACACAAAGCAACTCCTTTGACCACGCTCTGCAGACACATATGATCGTGCTGCAGCCTATAGTCATTCCCGTACACCAATCTGCATTCTGCACGAGGGATCTCTCGGACTATCATCCTACGCAGTTCCTGGTTCTCTCCTTCTCTGATCTGACCTGTGATCTGGGAACAAAGTCAAAGAATCAACATTTATAGAACAGAAGTTAGTATGAATTTTATTTTCATCATTATCATTCCAGCACTAAGTTCACAGCTGGACAAAGGCCTCTCCTAAAGGATGCTTCGTTTCAAGTGAGGATATTGCCTAGGTAGTGTGAATTTATTATCTCCTTTTTTACAAGATTTTATTTAGTTTGACCGGTCCCGATGCAATGCCTGTAATCAAATGTTGCAAATTAAATTTGATCCACTTCCTGGTTACCGATAGAGCTGAAATTTTGCATGCATGTGTAAATCGGATGACAATACAATATTATGGAATTGTAGCGCTCGCACTGGTCTGATGATGGAATCAGAAGGTGGCCATAGGAACCCACAAGGCACAACAATCGTGTTTGGGCTCATTTGACTGGTCTTGGAAAGCACATAACAGTGTGGATTCGTTCTAATATAAGTTTTGAAAAACTCTGTTAAAGACGAATTTTGAATCAATTTTGTAAAATTTAGATGATATGCATGGGATGCGGAGTCATGCATGACGCGATTGTCAAATCAAACTACAAGGATTTTCATAGTTCGATCAATCATACCTATAGGTACTACGTAGTGGAACAACTAAATATATTGAAGGTCGAGTTTTAGTCGGCTTAGGCTTAGCAAATTCTAGCTATTGCATCATAACTTCTCGGTATTCGTAGTGTACGTAACTATTCACTATACGTAATAACACTGGCTCATTATCACACCTAGCGCAGGACACGTCTTCACACTGTCTGTGCCGATACCGAAATGACTGACTACTTTAATACTGACATTTGTGCTCTCCACTAGTGTGTGAGACAGCGTATGCATCTATTTCATAGACACAAACACTACTACTAGGTATGTACAAACGTAAGTATTCTTGAACCCTCAGTATTACCACAGATCCATATCCAGTAACGACTACTTCTCCGAACATGGGCGGCAGGTCAGCATTGGGGGAGGGCAGTGCCACTGGCTTCATTCGGGCGTTCGGCAAGATGGCCAGGTTCATCTGGAAGAAGAATACACAATTAACGGTAGGTAATTTATCTTCGAGAAAGCAAGTTTACTTCCCTTTTCTTCATATTTTTGCATTTGTTCCATCTTCTCCTTGTTAAGTCAAAATGACTTCGTTTAAATACCTTTTGATCAGTATTTTGCCACGCTAATCGCCCTGTTATTGGTCTCATTATGGTGTGTTAACACCAATGTTGGCCACTTGCTCACACGAGAAATAGTTGAGACCCGATGGCACAGGCTATTGTTTTTTGTCAATCGATGCGGCGCGTGCGATGCGGCCTAGTCTCACTCAACTAGGCCGTATATCACGCGCCGCAGTCGCTTTTGTTTCAGGTAATGCGGTGACTGCGGCGCGGGGAGGTGTGCGAGATTATATACATACAACTTCTCATAAAGAATTCGAATGCGGCGACTGCGGTGAGAATGCGGCGCGTGCGGCTCAAGTCTGCGTTCACCTTTAATCTAGATGTGCGTACCTTGACCATAGCCAAGTTGTGTTCAGGATAGTACTGGTCGATCCGGTAATCAGGGTGCAGCTGTATGTCTATCACGGAGAGCAGCTGCCCGCCGAAGTCCCTGAACACTGATCCAACGCGGACTGACACTTCTTCTTTTGTTACGCTGTGGAGAAAAATGAGAATTTGTACCTGGTGCCAATACCACGTGATTTTGAGCCTGTGAACTATATTGAAATCTCCCAAGATCTGATCCCAATCAGAAGCCCTAATGGAATATAGACTGCAAAAAAAGCTAAAAATCGAAAAAAAATAGGTTTCCCATACAAATCAGCTGGACGGTTGGTTTTTTTTCGTTTCTTACCTTTTTTTTTCCAATTCTGTATTCCATTTGGGATTCAGATTCCAGGATTTTAATATAGTTCAGAGGTTCAAATCACGCTGTTTTGCGCAATACGACAACTAGCGCGTTCGAAGTCAAGAATTAAAGTGTACCCTACCTATTTTATTTCCAAGCATTTCTTTTTTATAGAGGTACAAACTAAACTCCACAGTGTCTGAAGATCCGCCTCTGTAATCAATGTATTCTGCTCACCATGACATATGGTGCGGTGCCGAGACTTGGCCGCTTACTTAGGAGGTTGTGCACCGAATCAGACTTGCACAAAGAGCTATGGAGCGAGCGATGCTCGACATCAAACTTCAAGATCGTGAGACCAGACAAAGACTGAAAAGCGAGTTATTTGGGCAAAAGTGTTTGTTTATAGGTAGAATAGGGTTTTGACAAAATGGTGACCCATATGGCAAGCGAAGCGTATCTCGTCCGACCGGGGCGAGGCGGGACTTAAGTACTTATTTAAAAATGCGAGAAAAATATACATATAACAATATACATGGCTTGCCTTTTCTAATTTTTGATATTGTTTTGACCTATCAGTGTAATCAGAATAAAACATAAAGCTATGAAATACCTGAATGAAAATGTGTAATAGTATTTAATAAAGTATTTTTCATACTTACTAATCAAAACATTGCGCTGCTGTGAGCACCCACTGTCTGCTGACGAGGGTTCCTCCACACCAGTGCTTTCCATGCAACCTGTGAAACAAAAGTACTTTATGTATGACACCATCTTTTTTTAAGCTTCCAAATTTTTTCCCAATTCTAGACATGAAAATAAAATATTTGTACTCCCCAGCTGCCCATAGAAGCTCGGTAAGTTTTTTTTCTTATGGTACAGCTCAGATCATGAGACAACCATGGCAAATAAAAGATTTTGCCCCCTCTTATCTCAAACGTTGGCAACGCCCTTGTGAGAGGATGAACTTCTGCTCTCCCGGTTTACCTCTGCCATCATCATTTCGAGTAGGTGTCACGGTCAATCGACCATGTACACCCTGGTGTCAGAGTTCTCCGGAACCGCCTTTCGGCCTTTGATGTGGTTCCTTTAACGACTACCAGATGGCAGCCGGGACCAACGGCTTAACGTGCCTTCCGAAGCACGGAATCATCTTAATTATCAGACAATCAGGAGATTCAAGTCTGCAATGTCCTAACCAAACTGGAAGCAACTAAACAAAGTATGCTTCCCGTGGGAATCGAGCCCACGACCCCCGGGTCTACAGGCAAACGCTTTAACCACTAGACTATTGGGGCTCTGCCATGAGCTGTTATGGTAGCCGTACACTTATCAACTCGTAAACGAAACGTATACGTATCAACTAGAGCAGTTCAGTATTCTTTGTATGAAACTCCCTACTGCATCGCACACTATTCGGATTCGTAACGTAATCGCCTCGTCTCGGGACCAGCTCGCGGTCAAATCGCGGTCCCCGCGCTTACGACTCGTCGTCCACGCGCTTACGCCTCTCCGTAAAGTCCGTCCGTCTTCGGGTTGCGTTGATTCTCTAAATGTTGTATTCTACTTTCTAATACATTCTTCTATAGATTGCAGTATGTTATAAAAGAGATATTTTGACTAGAAAGATATACTAAGTTAGCAAATAGGCAGGCTGGTGCCAGCCAGATCAGAACGGTTGGCGAGATCAGCGCGGCGTCGCTTAGCCGTAGCCGAGTCTACGTCAGGTGGACGGCGCGGTGAGAGGCAATACGGTGTCGATCTCTTTCCGAGATGATAAGTGTAACCTTTAGGCTACTTATCTGCGGACACTGTATGAGGGTAATCTTCCAGGCAGACCCCGCCCCCAGTCTCCGTCGTGAGTCGCTTCCTCCTCCATCCAGCATTTTCACCAACTCTATCTTTACTCTTCCTGTCGGACTACCTTGGTGGGCCAGTGGTTATGGCGTTTGCCTGTAGACCCGGGGGTCGTGAGTTCGATTCCCACGGGAAGCATACTTTGTTTAGTTGTTTCCAGTTTGGTTAGGACAATGCAGGCTTGAATCACCTGATTGTCTGATAATAAAGATGATTCCGTGCTTCGGAAGGCACGTTAAGCCGGTGGTCCCGGCTGCCATCTGGTAGTCGTTAAAGGAACCACATCAGACGCCGAGAGGCGGTTCCGAAGAACTCCAGACACCAGGGTGTGCATGGTCGATTGACCGTGGCACCTACTCGAAATGAATGAATGATGTCGGAATACTAACCTGACAGACACTGTGTATGGGTAGTCTTCCAGGCAGACCAGCCCGGTCTCCGTGGTGAGCCTCTTCCGCCTCACGTGCGTGAGGTCTTCCTCCATCTTCGGCGGGAACTCGCATTCTAGTTCCGGTTTTAATGATGTCGGTAGATATGATTTTCCCGGCTTTATGGTTGCCGCTGGAAGTGAAAAAGTAGTTGCTATGTGCAAAAAGAGCTATGGCAGATTTTTAGTTTATAACCAAACTTAGCGTCAAAACCTGGTCTTCTATGATTATGATTCTTTTACCTTTAGAACCAGGAATATATGTTCTATAAAACAAGGTATATTTCATTCATTGACGCTAAAATTATGTATGGGAAGCTGCCGTAGCTCTTTACGCCAGCGACACGTAGAAAAGTTTTGACGTCACTGTTGGGACCTATGAATGGCCTTTCAAATATTACGTACCTAAGCAGGGCATGGGGGGTGGGGAACTGATTCAGGTTAATTTTATTGACACTTGGGGGCACCGTGTGCACGGTGATGACGTCAGCAACATTTTGCAAAAGAAACAAACATATTTTAGGAAAATGTTACCAATATTTACGTAAGCTTGGGGGGACGGGGAGGGGAGTTTCTTACTCTTGTTAACAAGGGGTCAAAAAGAGCTGTTAACTGCTAACGTGATACTTAAACGGTTAAGTACAGGGTGAAATTTAATTCATTAGCAAATTCAAGGAGTTCAAGGAGTGACTGAGACCACGAATCTGAACAACTTTCATTATGGGACCAACTTCGACATCGTGATAAAATTTTCTGCTCTTTCATACAAAAGTGGAATATCTACTTGGCCAAAAACTATGGAACAGCTGATTTTTGTTTTGCAATTTCGGAGTTGGTCCTATAATGAAAGTTGTTCATATTCGTGGTCTGAGACACTCCAATTCCACCTGTAATATGGATATATATAAAGACTCTGTAGTATCTAATCCAGTTGTTGTCGCTATAAAGTGGAAGTTTGAGAGCCAGCGGCCATAACTATTGCGAGGTTCCGGGCCGTAGATCTTTGCGAGAAGACAAATGGCGCGGCCAGTGGCGTAACAAGTTTATACAATAGGCCCTTATGGGCTTGAGTTCAGCTAGCGGCTTCTTAATGGCTTAGGCTTATATCATTACCGATGCTCATGTATGTATTCTACAACGGGGTGTGCTTTTTGATTGCATTTAGCGTCAATTTTCAATTTTCTTATTTCTAAGAATGCTTCAATTTTTCTATTTATTTATGTTACATTGTTTATTTATGTTTTATTTGTGTTTAATTTTCTATAAGCTCGAAAGGGATGTGAAAACATCTTTTATTAACTGCTAGCTTTTGCCCGCGGGAATAGTACTTTTTCCCGGGATAAAAGGTATGCCTATGTCCTTCTCCGCACTCCAGAGGACTTCTATGCAAAATTTCATGATGATCGGTTCAGTAGTTACGGCGTGAAAGCGTAACAAACAAATAAACAAACAAACTCACTTTCGCATTTATAATATTACTAGCTTTCGCCCGCGGCTCCGCCCGCGTCAATGCCGATCCCTCGGGAATAGTACTTTTTCCCGGGATAAAAGGTACCCTATGTCCTTCTCCATACTCCAGAGAACTTGTATTCAAAATTTCATGCTGATCGGTTCAGTAGTTACGGTGTGAAAGCGTAACAAACAAACAAACAAACAAATAAACAAACAAACTCACTTTCGCATTTATAATATTAGTAAGGATAGTAAGGATAAGGATATCTATACATATATAAAACAGTAGGGGGCCGAATTCGTACATTATGGAGTTTTAGGATTTTTTACCGGGTTGGATATAATTAATGGATAAATATGACAAATTTGATCTTATATCGAAAAATGTCTGTCTTTCTGTTTGTGTGTCTTTCCGTCTGTCTGTCTGTCTGTAATAGTATCACGCAAAATCTTATCTGGTTTACTTAACATTCGGTAATTGTAAAATCCCCCCTAATTTTACAATACCAGATCTTATACATAGTTTATCCCGGTAAACTGTAAGGTTCGTATAGAAATAAACAAGCGAGCGGACCCACAGGCAAAAGATAATAAAAATAATCTCACCACTATTTACACTAAGACTAAAACTAAACAAGAATATGAAATACACTAAGATCATTTTGGCAAACTGTCCATCTTCCGCCGCGGAAATCACAGAACTGGATATCTTAAGTAAAGTTCTCTGCCTGTTAGGTAACCAATATAGGGAGAACAATGGTGGTAAAACAAACATTTAAGTTAATCTCAGCTATATTTCTAAACATGGCTTTAATAGGAATGTGTTTAGAAAATTTCTCGGCTGAAGAATAACTTAGGCGGTTTGTATGACGTGACGTAATTGTAACAGCCATACTTCTAGCTATGTCGCATTTACAGGCCAATCGAGAACTTGAATCAAGAAATTGCTATACTTTTCATGTCTTTATCCCTTACTATGTAGACAGAGGCTAGGGCCGTAAAGCATGCCTTCAATCGATCAACATCACTGTGTTTTTCTTATATTTTGGATACTAGTTGTTGCCCTCGACTTTGTCAGCGGTAATTTCTGTTATTATGATTAATTGTTTTTTTTTTATTAGTATAGATGAATAATTTTCCCCCGTTTTCAAAAGATTTTTATTGATGCTTCGCTCCTACTGGTCGCAGCGTGATGTTTTATAGCCTAAAGCCTTCCTCAATAAATGGACTATCCAACACAAAAATAATTTTCCAATTTGAACCAGTAGTTCTTGAGATTACCGCGTTCAAACAAACTCTTCAGCTTTATAATATTAGTTTATATATGTAGATGCCGTGATCACATAACTCTTGATCAGTGGTATTGTTTAGCTTTCAGGTCTATGGCCAGGGGTACGGTGGGTCTGTAGCTATGTAAGGCACTACAGACCATAGTCTGTAGTGCCTTACAATTACCCCCAACGTGGCCCGTTTAGCATGTTGGGGGTAAAATGGAATCAGAAAAGCGATGTAGGTATTGTTAGCCAAGCCAATAATCTTTTTAGATTTAAAGATTTATTCAGAAAATATGCCTTTTCAGGCACTTTTTCACGTCAATTCACATTTTAAATAATTCTCATTATATTAAGTATATTCAAATTATTAATTATTGTTCAAAAGCTACAAACAACTAGCGTTTCGGAACCGACCACTGCAGAGAAGAAGACGCCGAAAGAAACTCTTTTCAGGTTCCATACCCAAAGCGTGCATAATGATTCCTTATGAATGAAGACTTCTTCCATCTCAGAGGCATCGGAAGTGCCTTTGAATCGCAGGGTCCTGGAGTAATAGGTCCTGGGATAAATGGAGGCTAGGTACCTAATGATAAATAAATATATACGGACAAATCACACAGATTGAGCTAGCCCCAAAGTAAGTTCGAGACTTGTGTTATGGGATACTAACTCAACGGTACTATTTTTACAACAAATACATATATAGATAGATATGCATCCAAGATCCAGGCCAATTTGAAAAAAATACATTTTCCATCTTGACCTGGAGGGTGCCTGAGTTCGATCCCCGGTCAGGGGATCGAACTCAGGCACCCTCGTGTCGCAGGCTGGCGTGTTAACCACTGCGCCACGGAGCTCGCCTATGGAAAACGATCTTTTTATAAAGTATAATATAAAGTATATTATAAAGTATAAAGATACGAAGCAACGTCTTATAGCACAGATAAAGGAAAAAATTCGTAAAGCATTAATTTTGAGTTACACCAATTAATAAAAATATCTATATACATATAATAAAACAGTAAAAATATGTTGTCTGTACATTTAGAATTTTTGACTGAAATGGATAGAGGGACACTTAAAAAGAATAATAGAAAGCAAAAAAAATTCTTTCGATTTGTTTTGTCTGTCTGTCTGTCTGTATGTATGATCACGATTATCTCCGAAAATACTGAACCGATTTACTTCAAACTTTCACCAATTGCTTTGTTTTAACTCAGCAAAACATCTAACGTTGTTTCATCAAAATCGGTTCATTAAAAAAAAAGTTATCGTCAGTTGAATGAACTCAAGGCATTAGTTTGACTGCAAATATACACGGTGTATTTTTATCGTTTTGGACCCATAAAGGGGTGACTCAGACCATCAAAATGAACAACTTTTCCGATGGGAACAATGCTGGGAACTCAAAAAAAAATTCGACATTCCCTCCCATACAAACTGGCCGGCGGGACTCTTTTGTATGGAAATGACGAATTTTTTTTGAGTTCCCAGCATTGGTCCCATAGAAAAAGTTGTTCATATTGATGACCTGAGTCACCCCTTTAAGGGTCCAAAACGATCAAAATTTTACCGTGTATAGCACTTAAATAGTAAGTGATTAAATAATAAGTGACAAAAGAAAATTAAAATACAAAGTCAATTCATCATCAGCATGCATTATACCTATCCATACTAATATTATAAATGCGAAAGTTACTCAGTCTGTCTGTCTGATTTCTTTTCACGCTTCAACCATTGAACCAATTTGGATGAAGTTTAAGACCCGGGAAAGGACATAGGGTACCTTTTGTTCCGGGAAATTCTACTGTTCCTGAGGGATGGACACTAAGGCGGCGTAGCCGCGGGCAAACGGCAAACTAACCGAAACTGCTGCGCCAAGAAACTTGAAATTTGGCACAGGGGTTTTTTTAATGATGTGAGTGAGCGCTAAGAAAGTATTTTTAAGAAATTTAACTTCTAAAGGGGTAAAATTTATATGGAATTTTCTCATTTCTGGACTTAGAAGTATGAAAGTAGGTATATAAGTCCTCGATTAAAATTGAAAACGATGTGTGTAGGTAGATGAAATTTGCAAAATTCCCCCCTTAAGGGATAAAATGGGGGTGGGTGGTATAAACTTTGTATCGAAATTTTCTCATTTCTGGACTTAGACGTGTGAAAATAAGTATATAAGTTCTAGGTTACAATTAAAAATATCTGTGTAGGTAAAATGGACGATATTTTCCCCTGAAAGGGTAAAAATAGTATAGGAATTTACTCATTTCCAGACTTAGAAGTATGAAAATAGGTAAATAAATTCACGATATCAATTGAAAAAGATCTATGTAGGTCAACTGGAAAAAAATCCCCCTGAAGGGGGGTAAAGTTTGTTTGGAAATTGGAAATTTTCTCATTTCTGGACTATAAATAAATAAATAAATATATATGGACAAATCACACAGATTGAGCTAGCCCCAAAGTAAGTTCGAGACTTGTGTTATGGGATACTAACTCAACGATACTATATTTTTTAACAAATACATATATAGATACACATCCAAGACCCAGGCCAATCTGAAAAAGATCATTTTCTATCTTGACCTGGCCGGGGATCGAACCCGGTCACTCCGTGTCGCAGGCTGGCGTGTTGACCGCTGCGCCACGTAGCTAGTCTACTACTCTGAAGTATGAAAATAAATAGTTATGTAAGTTCTCGATTACAATTAAAGATATATGTGGGTGAAATGGACAAAATTCACTCCTAAAGGGGTAAAATGGGATAGTAAAGGTTTTATGGAAATTTTCTCATTTCCGGACTTACAAGTATAAATAATATCCATACTAATACTAATATTATAAATGCGAAAGTCGTTTTTTTACGCTTCAACCATTGAACTGATTTGGATGGATTTTGGTATGGAGGTGTGCGGCCCGGGGAAGGACATAGGGTATGTTTGATTCCGGGAAATTCTACTGTTCCCGAGGGATCGACACTAACGCGGGCGGAGCCGCGGGCAACAGCTAGTTTTTAATAATTTCAAACTTATTACAGCGTGTACTTTGTACCCTCTAGCTATATTGAAATCTGGGTATCAGAATCCCTAATGAAATACAGAACTGTATTTAAAAAAGATAAAAACAAAAAAATAAATTTAACCTTTCATAGACATTCGTCCAGCTGAGCGGCGACTTTGTATGGGAAACCTAATTTTCTTTTTCGTTTTTTACCTTTTTTTCTTGCAATTCTGTGTTCCATTAGGGATTCTGATTTCAATATAGCTAGAGGGTACAAAATCACGTTGTATATATAATGTAAGGAACCCTACCTGCGCGAGTCCGACTCGCACTAGGCCGGTATTTTTATAATGTGTACGTGCAAAGAATTACAATCTTCGTGTCTTCTTTTTACTTCAGTAACGCCTACATTTCCGAGCATGTTTGAGAAAAAAACCTAAAAATTATTTTTTTCAAAATTTTATTTCAATACTTATTAGTTTCATAGATAGGTAAGGTATGGTATTTTTTTGTCTATTTCTAGAAAATATGTTAAGATTGTCAAAACAAGCCTTTTAATTTCACACGTCACAATCACAAGGTACAGTTTGCATAACTTTTTGAAAAATATTCTGAATTATGACCCCGAAAAGTGCCCCCAAATTCTACATGTATTTAATGTTGCAACATATACTTGTTTGGATCACATAAGTCTGTAAGTGTACAAAATTTCAACTTAATCAGTCCAGTAGGTTCGCAGTAAATTGGCTGTGACAGACAGACAGACAGTGGAGCTATATAACAAGACCTACACAAACACTAAGACAAACTCACTATAAAAAATCTAAGACATTTCGGAGTTATCTTTTGGAAAACATTTTTTTTTTGTTTTTACGTGTCCTAAGTCGTAATTAATAATATAAATGCTAGTGAGTTTGTTTGTTTGTTACGACTTCACGCCTCATCTACTTAACCGATCGTCATGAAATTGTGCATACCTGTTGTCTGGGGTACGGATAACAATATAGTGTAAATTTTATCCCTGGGAAAAGTACAGTTCCCGAGGGATTGTACTCGTGCTAGTACCTATTAAAATTTTAATACTCACTATTTTCCATGACACGTTTAGGCGGTCTAAGATACAGTGCAATAGACTTATTTCCCAAAACTTCATCATTTGTAGTTTTATTCAAAAAATCTGCAACATCAGTTGTCGGCTCCAAATCATTATCAATTCTGTTTTTGTTGTCCTCGTTAACCAAATCCTCACCTTCATAATCTTCCAGACTGGCTTTCTCTATTGTATTATTACAACATCCAGTTCTATTATTACTAATTTCTTTTTCTGCTTTATTTTCAGCACTTACTCGTTCGTATGTATCCTGTTTATTATCCAAAACATAGTCTTCGAAGCCATATCTTTCAACCGTCTTGGTATTTGCCCTTATTAATCCTTTTAACTCATTGATTTCTGCACTTTGTGAGCCTATTTCGCTTAAATCGTCATTTAGTGACAAAAGAAAATTAAAATACAAAGTCAATTCATCATCAGCATGCATTATACCTATCCATACTAATATTATAAATGCGAAAGTTACTCAGTCTGTCTGTCTGATTTCTTTTCACGCTTCAACCATTGAACCAATTTGGATGAAGTTTAAGACCCGGGAAAGGACATAGGGTACCTTTTGTTCCGGGAAATTCTACTGTTCCTGAGGGATGGACACTAAGGCGGCGTAGCCGCGGGCAAACGGCAAACTAACCGAAACTGCTGCGCCAAGAAACTTGAAATTTGGCACAGGGGTTTTTTTAATGATGTGAGTGAGCGCTAAGAAAGTATTTTTAAGAAATTTAACTTCTAAAGGGGTAAAATTTATATGGAATTTTCTCATTTCTGGACTTAGAAGTATGAAAGTAGGTATATAAGTCCTCGATTAAAATTGAAAACGATGTGTGTAGGTAGATGAAATTTGCAAAATTCCCCCCTTAAGGGATAAAATGGGGGTGGGTGGTATAAACTTTGTATCGAAATTTTCTCATTTCTGGACTTAGACGTGTGAAAATAAGTATATAAGTTCTAGGTTACAATTAAAAATATCTGTGTAGGTAAAATGGACGATATTTTCCCCTGAAAGGGTAAAAATAGTATAGGAATTTACTCATTTCCAGACTTAGAAGTATGAAAATAGGTAAATAAATTCACGATATCAATTGAAAAAGATCTATGTAGGTCAACTGGAAAAAAATCCCCCTGAAGGGGGGTAAAGTTTGTTTGGAAATTGGAAATTTTCTCATTTCTGGACTATAAATAAATAAATAAATATATATGGACAAATCACACAGATTGAGCTAGCCCCAAAGTAAGTTCGAGACTTGTGTTATGGGATACTAACTCAACGATACTATATTTTTTAACAAATACATATATAGATACACATCCAAGACCCAGGCCAATCTGAAAAAGATCATTTTCTATCTTGACCTGGCCGGGGATCGAACCCGGTCACTCCGTGTCGCAGGCTGGCGTGTTGACCGCTGCGCCACGTAGCTAGTCTACTACTCTGAAGTATGAAAATAAATAGTTATGTAAGTTCTCGATTACAATTAAAGATATATGTGGGTGAAATGGACAAAATTCACTCCTAAAGGGGTAAAATGGGATAGTAAAGGTTTTATGGAAATTTTCTCATTTCCGGACTTACAAGTATAAATAATATCCATACTAATACTAATATTATAAATGCGAAAGTCGTTTTTTTACGCTTCAACCATTGAACTGATTTGGATGGATTTTGGTATGGAGGTGTGCGGCCCGGGGAAGGACATAGGGTATGTTTGATTCCGGGAAATTCTACTGTTCCCGAGGGATCGACACTAACGCGGGCGGAGCCGCGGGCAACAGCTAGTTTTTAATAATTTCAAACTTATTACAGCGTGTACTTTGTACCCTCTTTAGTAGTATTTTTTCGAAATGTATAAATCATGATTGTACTGTACTAAACACATGTACACCCGGGGTATCTTTTTCAAATTTAATTGATAGCATTGACAGTAGTAATATAGATGAAAACACAACAATATTAATATTGTTTGGTGACAGTTCCTCTGTTACAAAAAGGAACATAAAGCAAAGTATTGACATTTTAAATAATTTGAATTTAAAAACTAGGTGTAAGTTTATGATAAGTGCTTTTCCGTATTCGGAATCACTTGATAAAGACAGAAATATACACATACATAATTTAAATGTACATATGTACAACATGGCCCGTTGTCATGGCGATTTTATTTTCTATTTAGATTTAAATAAGTTTATATCTAGGTTTAAGTTGACACAAGATACTATGTATCTTCCATTACATTTTAAGCGAAAAATAGCTTCACTTGTAGCTTTTAATTTACTTAGTCCTGTAAAAAGTAGTAAAACTGCTATGTCTTTTGACATAGGTAAATCTAATAGTAACGTTCAAGGTAGTATTATACCTGTAATATATAACTCTCACTCTGATTTAAACTGAGTGATAAGACAACAGTCAAGGCCAAAGAATTAAATATCATTCACCAGAACATTCAAGGCTTGACTAGCAAATTATTACAATTAGAATTATTCATAAATCATATAGATTTACATGTAGTATGCCTTACTGAACATTTTCTACAGCCCCATCAGCAACAATTTAATATAGATAATTATTCAGTGGCAAGCTCATATACCAGAAAGACTAAAGAGAAAGGAGGCAGTTTAATTTTAACGCGAAACAATGTCAAATGTAGAGAACGCAAAGATATCGTCAGTCTTTCGGTAGAATGTAATGTTGAATTGTCATGTATTGAACTTGAGGAATCTATTATAGTATGCGTATACAGACCCCCTAAGTCAAATTATAATACTTTGGAATTAGTAATTGAAGATATTTTGAGGAAACTATCCTGTAGTCCCAAAAATATCATAGTGTGCGGTGACTTTAATGTTGATTTATTAGTAACTACAACTGAAAGTGTTGGCTTGTTGAATGTATTTAAGTCGTTTAATTTATTTAATTTATTTTTAGAACCAACTAGAGTTAATGGTGATTCTGCAACATGTATAGATAATATTTTCTGCAATTGTAGTGCTCTTGATAAATACATAATTAAAAATCTCACTTCTGATCATTTTGGTCAGTTTGTCAAATTAGTAAATCAAGTAGAGGTAGACTTACCAAAGATAACGTATAGACCTATAACCAAAGGCAAAATCAAGGTATTCAAGGAAAATATATCAGAAAAAATGCCCCTAATCGAAGAAACGAGAGATGATCCGGATGCCCTTTACAATAAAATGTTTAATGTCATAGAAACTGAATTCAATAATGCCTTCCAAGTTAAAACTTGTACCAGACGTAATCGTAAAAAAATTAGTGAATGGGCTACTACAGGTATCTACATCAGTAGAAATAGGATATACGAATTACTGGCTATGAAGGCATATAACCAGGATCCTGAATTTATTAACTATGTTAGAAATTATTCAAAAGTTTTTAAAAAGGTATGTATGCATGCCAAATCATTATATACTAGAAATACTATCTTAAATTCTCAAGATAAAATAAAGACAACATGGAAAATTATTAACACAGAAACTGGTAAGAATAAACAGCGTGACAATAAAGTAGAATTAAAAATAAATAATAATGTTCTCAGCAGTAAGGCAGACGTTGCCCAATATTTTGAGGACTTTTTCACTAACATTCCCATAAACACCACTGCCTCCTTATGTTCATCGACAGATGAATCTAAAAAATTATTAACAAGTTGTATACCCGAATGTAAAAATAATTTAATATTTCAACATGTGACTCCGCTCACAATCATTGATACATTTAAAAGCTTAAATAATAAAAAAACTGGAGATTTGTGGGACATCTCGGTATCCGTCATAAGTAATATCATTAATGTAATAGCACCTTACTTAGCTTCTATTTTTAATAAATGTTTGATACCGGTACTTTTCCAGCCTTGATGAAGCTGAGTAAAGTTATACCATTATATAAATCAGGGGATAAAAGTAATCCCACAAACTACCGGCCTATTTCCATAATACCAGTTCTCAGTAAAATATTTGAAAAATTGATTTTCAATCAATTATTGTCTTTTTTTAATAAAAATGATCATTTTCATAGTGAACAGTATGGATTTACTAAGGGTCGGTCAACAACTGACGCGGGTGTAGCTCTTTTAAAACATATCTATGAAGCTTGGGAGGGAAAACAGAATGCTATTGGGGCTTTTTGTGATCTTTCTAAAGCATTTGACTGCGTAGATCACAACACCCTTATATCCAAGCTGATACACTATGGAATCAAAGGTAAATCTCTCGACTTAATCAAATCGTACTTGAGTAGCCGAATTCAAAAAGTTAGTTTAGATGGGGTTCAATCTTCCGGATCATGTATTAGGATGGGTGTACCTCAGGGCTCTATCCTAGGGCCTCTTCTGTTCCTTATATACATTAATGATTTACCGTACTATATTAACACATGCAAGGCTGTACTATTTGCCGATGATACATCTCTCATCTTCCGAGTAGATAGGAATACTGACTCTTCTGACGAGGTTAATAGTACATTAGCTCAAGTGTTGGACTGGTTTACTGCGAACAATCTTTTGTTGAACGCTAGTAAAACTAAATGTATTAAATTTTGCTTACCAAATGTTGCAAAAGTTTCAACAAGTATAGTCGTCAATAATGAAACAGTAGGATTGGTAGACAAAGCAACTTTTCTTGGAATAACTGTTGATGCTGGGCTTCAATGGGGTGCCCATATTGAAAAATTGGCAGGGAAACTTAGCTCTGCGGCTTACGCGGTTAGGAGGATAAGACAACTAACTGATGTTGATACTGCGCGTTTGGTATATTTTAGTTACTTTCATAGTCTTATGTCGTATGGAATATTACTATGGGGAAACGCTGCAGATGTAAATACCATATTTGTTCTACAGAAACGCGCTATTAGATCAATATATAAATTAGGCGCCAGAGAATCTCTTAGAGAGTTATTCAAAAATATTAATATTCTGACACTCCCTTCACAGTATATCTTTTCTAATATTATGTTTGTGCGCCATAACATTCATTTATATAAAAAAAACTGTGATATACATAGCAGAAACACTAGAAATAAAAATAAATTATTTACACCAGCATTGCGATTGCAGAAAACTATGGATTCTTTTTTGGGTCTTGGAGTACGCTTCTATAATAGAATTCCCGCAGAAATATTAGGTCTGCCATTAATTCAATTTAAAACGGCTGTAAAAAATCATTTACTTAAAAGGGCTTATTATTGTATAAAAGATTATTTATTCGATAAAAATGCTTGGTAATAATTTAAATGTATATTTTAATGTAGTTAAATTTAATTTTTGTAAAATATATTGTTATATTCGAGCCCTTCAGGCACATAGAGACCAAGACTGGACTGAGTTTCTTTCGGCGTATTCTTCTCAGCAGTGGTCATTCCGAAACGCTAGTAGTTTTTCGATTTTACAAACAAAAGAAAGAAAAATAAACAACAGAAACATATGACGTTCAAAAAGCGATACATGTATCCTACTTTGAATAAAAATTATTCATTTTCATTTTCATTTTCCTCTAGCTATATTGAAATCTGGGTATCAGAATCCCTAATGAAATACAGAACTGTATTTAAAAAAGATAAAAACAAAAAAATAAATTTAACCTTTCATAGACATTCGTCCAGCTGAGCGGCGACTTTGTATGGGAAACCTAATTTTCTTTTTCGTTTTTTACCTTTTTTTCTTGCAATTCTGTGTTCCATTAGGGATTCTGATTTCAATATAGCTAGAGGGTACAAAATCACGTTGTATATATAATGTAAGGAACCCTACCTGCGCGAGTCCGACTCGCACTAGGCCGGTATTTTTATAATGTGTACGTGCAAAGAATTACAATCTTCGTGTCTTCTTTTTACTTCAGTAACGCCTACATTTCCGAGCATGTTTAAGAAAAAAACCTAAAAATTATTTTTTTCAAAATTTTATTTCAATACTTATTAGTTTCATAGATAAGGTATGGTATTTTTTTGTCTATTTCTAGAAAATATGTTAAGATTGTCAAAACAAGCCTTTTAATTTCACACGTCACAATCACAAGGTACAGTTTGCATAACTTTTTGAAAAATATTCTGAATTATGACCCCGAAAAGTGCCCCCAAATTCTACATGTATTTAATGTTGCAACATATACTTGTTTGGATCACATAAGTCTGTAAGTGTACAAAATTTCAACTTAATCAGTCCAGTAGGTTCGCAGTAAATTGGCTGTGACAGACAGACAGACAGTGGAGCTATATAACAAGACCTACACAAACACTAAGACAAACTCACTACAAAAAATCTAAGACATTTCGGAGTTATCTTTTGGAAAACATTTTTTTTTTGTTTTTACGTGTCCTAAGTCGTAATTAATAATATAAATGCTAGTGAGTTTGTTTGTTTGTTACGACTTCACGCCTCATCTACTTAACCGATCGTCATGAAATTGTGCATACCTGTTGTCTGGGGTACGGATAACAATATAGTGTAAATTTTATCCCTGGGAAAAGTACAGTTCCCGAGGGATTGTACTCGTGCTAGTACCTATTAAAATTTTAATACTCACTATTTTCCATGACACGTTTAGGCGGTCTAAGATACAGTGCAATAGACTTATTTCCCAAAACTTCATCATTTGTAGTTTTATTCAAAAAATCTGCAACATCAGTTGTCGGCTCCAAATCATTATCAATTCTGTTTTTGTTGTCCTCGTTAACCAAATCCTCACCTTCATAATCTTCCAGACTGGCTTTCTCTATTGTATTATTACAACATCCAGTTCTATTATTACTAATTTCTTTTTCTGCTTTATTTTCAGCACTTACTCGTTCGTATGTATCCTGTTTATTATCCAAAACATAGTCTTCGAAGCCATATCTTTCAACCGTCTTGGTATTTGCCCTTATTAATCCTTTTAACTCATTGATTTCTGCACTTTGTGAGCCTATTTCGCTTAAATCGTCATTTAGTGACAAAAGAAAATTAAAATACAAAGTCAATTCATCATCAGCATGCATTATACCTATCCATACTAATATTATAAATGCGAAAGTTACTCAGTCTGTCTGTCTGATTTCTTTTCACGCTTCAACCATTGAACCAATTTGGATGAAGTTTAAGACCCGGGAAAGGACATAGGGTACCTTTTGTTCCGGGAAATTCTACTGTTCCTGAGGGATGGACACTAAGGCGGCGTAGCCGCGGGCAAACGGCAAACTAACCGAAACTGCTGCGCCAAGAAACTTGAAATTTGGCACAGGGGTTTTTTTAATGATGTGAGTGAGCGCTAAGAAAGTATTTTTAAGAAATTTAACTTCTAAAGGGGTAAAATTTATATGGAATTTTCTCATTTCTGGACTTAGAAGTATGAAAGTAGGTATATAAGTCCTCGATTAAAATTGAAAACGATGTGTGTAGGTAGATGAAATTTGCAAAATTCCCCCCTTAAGGGATAAAATGGGGGTGGGTGGTATAAACTTTGTATCGAAATTTTCTCATTTCTGGACTTAGACGTGTGAAAATAAGTATATAAGTTCTAGGTTACAATTAAAAATATCTGTGTAGGTAAAATGGACGATATTTTCCCCTGAAAGGGTAAAAATAGTATAGGAATTTACTCATTTCCAGACTTAGAAGTATGAAAATAGGTAAATAAATTCACGATATCAATTGAAAAAGATCTATGTAGGTCAACTGGAAAAAAATCCCCCTGAAGGGGGGTAAAGTTTGTTTGGAAATTGGAAATTTTCTCATTTCTGGACTATAAATAAATAAATAAATATATATGGACAAATCACACAGATTGAGCTAGCCCCAAAGTAAGTTCGAGACTTGTGTTATGGGATACTAACTCAACGATACTATATTTTTTAACAAATACATATATAGATACACATCCAAGACCCAGGCCAATCTGAAAAAGATCATTTTCTATCTTGACCTGGCCGGGGATCGAACCCGGTCACTCCGTGTCGCAGGCTGGCGTGTTGACCGCTGCGCCACGTAGCTAGTCTACTACTCTGAAGTATGAAAATAAATAGTTATGTAAGTTCTCGATTACAATTAAAGATATATGTGGGTGAAATGGACAAAATTCACTCCTAAAGGGGTAAAATGGGATAGTAAAGGTTTTATGGAAATTTTCTCATTTCCGGACTTACAAGTATAAATAATATCCATACTAATACTAATATTATAAATGCGAAAGTCGTTTTTTTACGCTTCAACCATTGAACTGATTTGGATGGATTTTGGTATGGAGGTGTGCGGCCCGGGGAAGGACATAGGGTATGTTTGATTCCGGGAAATTCTACTGTTCCCGAGGGATCGACACTAACGCGGGCGGAGCCGCGGGCAACAGCTAGTTTTTAATAATTTCAAACTTATTACAGCGTGTACTTTGTACCCTCTAGCTATATTGAAATCTGGGTATCAGAATCCCTAATGAAATACAGAACTGTATTTAAAAAAGATAAAAACAAAAAAATAAATTTAACCTTTCATAGACATTCGTCCAGCTGAGCGGCGACTTTGTATGGGAAACCTAATTTTCTTTTTCGTTTTTTACCTTTTTTTCTTGCAATTCTGTGTTCCATTAGGGATTCTGATTTCAATATAGCTAGAGGGTACAAAATCACGTTGTATATATAATGTAAGGAACCCTACCTGCGCGAGTCCGACTCGCACTAGGCCGGTATTTTTATAATGTGTACGTGCAAAGAATTACAATCTTCGTGTCTTCTTTTTACTTCAGTAACGCCTACATTTCCGAGCATGTTTGAGAAAAAAACCTAAAAATTATTTTTTTCAAAATTTTATTTCAATACTTATTAGTTTCATAGATAAGGTATGGTATTTTTTTGTCTATTTCTAGAAAATATGTTAAGATTGTCAAAACAAGCCTTTTAATTTCACACGTCACAATCACAAGGTACAGTTTGCATAACTTTTTGAAAAATATTCTGAATTATGACCCCGAAAAGTGCCCCCAAATTCTACATGTATTTAATGTTGCAACATATACTTGTTTGGATCACATAAGTCTGTAAGTGTACAAAATTTCAACTTAATCAGTCCAGTAGGTTCGCAGTAAATTGGCTGTGCCAGACGGTCAGACAGACAACCGAGTGATCTTATAAGGGTTCCGTTTTGTCACTCGGTCGAAAGGAACCCTAAAAATTACAAAGTTGAAGTTGATACCGAACCAATAGTAGGTCCTAGGTAGCTACTTCAATATTCATTATATCTATCTGTTGCATATATACTGGGTGATTTTGTACCTATGAACTATATTAAAATCCTAAAATCGGAATCCCTAATTAGATACAGAACTGTAAGAAAAAAAGGTAAAAAACGAAAAATAAAATTGGACCTCCCATACAAAATTGCCGATCAGCTGGGCGAATTTCTATGGGGAAGTCAACATTTTGTTTTCGTATTTTCCCTTTTGTTCTTACATTTCTGCATTTAGTTAGGGATTCTAATTTCATGATTTTAATATAGTTCATAGGTAAAAAATCACGCGGTATATATCGCTAATATGAATTCTATCGTCTTCATCGTCACTTACCATCAGGTGAGTTGGGAGACAAATGCCTAATTCAATACTTATTTTTTTAAAAGGTAGCGTCTACTAAGCCCGTTGACCTGATGGATCTCCACATTTCCGTCCTTTCCCTTGTCCGGCTTTATTCTCCTATTCATCAACGATATTTATTAACGAGTATTCCTCAGTATAGTAAAAACATAGCTAATAAATTAGATGGAATATTGATATTATAACAAAACGCGTTACTTACGTATTACTTAGTTTTAACACTAATTAATTATTAAAATGTATTACCTATAAATATTTGATAAATTACGTCGTTTTACAAAGACAGGTGTTCTAGCTTAAAAAGCAAATTGTGTACTATCACGAAATATCTTTAGTTGAATGATGTTTGTTCAAAAACTCTTCTTATTAATACTATTGTTCGAGCACAATGTCCTATTGGTTCTAGTTTTTTATTCTAACTATTTAACATCTGTGGTCGAAGCTGGGTTTCTAGTCGAATTTATGATCTTCATCAACATGATACAGCTCTGTTAGGTAATTCATCTTCACTTATTGAAGCAATAAACCTAAATAAAAATAATAAAAGTAACAAATTAAAAGTGATTTTCAAGTTAAAAGTGACTTTAATATCAGTGTAACATAATAGAAAATATGTTTAAATTGAGTTATTTATTGTACATTGTCCTCATTAGGAAAATAAATGGTTTAAATGACGATTTAAGCGAAATAGGCTCACAAAGTGCAGAAATCAATGAGTTAAAAGGATTAATAAGGGCAAATACCAAGACGGTTGAAAGATATGGCTTCGAAGACTATGTTTTGGATAATAAACAGGATACATACGAACGAGTAAGTGCTGAAAATAAAGCAGAAAAAGAAATTAGTAATAATAGAACTGGATGTTGTAATAATACAATAGAGAAAGCCAGTCTGGAAGATTATGAAGGTGAGGATTTGGTTAACGAGGACAACAAAAACAGAATTGATAATGATTTGGAGCCGACAACTGATGTTGCAGATTTTTTGAATAAAACTACAAATGATGAAGTTTTGGGAAATAAGTCTATTGCACTGTATCTTAGACCGCCTAAACGTGTCATGGAAAATAGTGAGTATTAAAATTTTAATAGGTACTAGCACGAGTACAATCCCTCGGGAACTGTACTTTTCCCAGGGATAAAATTTACACTATATTGTTATCCGTACCCCAGACAACAGGTATGCACAATTTCATGACGATCGGTTAAGTAGATGAGGCGTGAAGTCGTAACAAACAAACAAACTCACTAGCATTTATATTATTAATTACGACTTAGGACACGTCAAACAAAAAAAAAATGTTTTCCAAAAGATAACTCCGAAATGTCTTAGATTTTTTGTAGTGAGTTTGTCTTAGTGTTTGTGTAGGTCTTGTTATATAGCTCCACTGTCTGTCTGTCTGTCACTAGACTTCTTTTGCTCTTTTCTGATGCTGCTATAACAACAAATGCTGAAAACCACATGTCCCACCCACGTAAGAAACTTAAGGCCCACTAAATTTATTTTAATTTCATTAATCACGTTCCCATACTAAAAACGTGAAACTAAAAAACCGGCCAAGTGCGAGTCGGACTCGCGTACCAAGGGTTCCGAACCATTATCTATAATAAGTTTAAAATTATATAAATATTTTTATTATATTATATGTATGATGTAACTAAAAATGTATGCTTTTCTCAACTTTTCCTTTATCTGTGCTGTACTGTATGACATTGCTTCGTACCAATTTTCATTCATCATCATAGATTCTGAGTTCACGGGAAGTACCTTTTAGTACCCTGTAGGTTTTGATTCCCTTGCGAATATCGAAAATTTGCGGCTTAAACGGCTGTGTCTTTTGATTGCGTCGGCTTAGAAGTTTGATTTTTTCACAGCTCCAAAAGACCTGAGTATTTTATATAAATAGACTAGCTCCGTGGCGCAGCGGTCAACACGCCTGCCTGCGACACGCAGTGACCGGGTTCGATCCTCGGTCAGGTCAAGATGGAAAACGATCTTTTTCAGATTGGCCTGGGTCTTGGATGTTTATCTATATATGTATTTGTTATAAAATATAGTATCGTTGAGTTAGTATCCCATAACACAAGTCTCGAACTTACTTTGGGGCTAGCTCAATCTGTGTGATTTGTCCGTATATATTTATTTATTTTATTTATTTATAAATTTCAGCTTGATACCTCCAAGCGTTTCTGAGAAAAAGGTCCCGACAGACATACAACAAAGTGCTCCTATAAGGGTTCCGCTTTTCCTTTTGAGGTACGGAACCCTAAAAAGTTATAATATAGTGTCTAATGTTGTATAGATACGGAACCCCGTTATGCGTCCGACTCGCACTCTCCAATTTTTTTTGGTACTGTTGCGTGTGCAAGATTTCATAAGTAGGTACTATTTCCAGAGAAGACCAATAAAAGTACTTATCGGTCGAATAGTGCGATTTTTAGGATTCCGTGTCTCACGTGGCAAAAAAGGAACCCTTATCAAGGATCAAAAGATCACTTCGTTTCGAATGTATGTCTGTCAAGAACCTTTTCTCAGGATGATGATGGTCTGCAGTCCTTTGAGAATGGGAAAAATTCAGACCAGAGTGTGTCAGGAGCGTTGCCGGCCTTTCAAGGAGATGGGGGAGCACATGGGGGGAGGAAATGGCGGAAGGATGGGTCTCTGGCTCTCTCACTCACCGAAACAACTGCCTCCGTGGTTTGCTGTTGACCTGGGGGTCGTGGTTTGGATTCCTATGGAAAGCATACTTTCTTTTGTTGCTTCCTGGTTAGGACATTGCAGGCTTGACTCACCTGATTGTCTGATAATAAAGATGATTCCGTGCTTCGGAAGGCACGTTAAGCCGATGGTCCCGGCTGCCATCTGGTAGTCGGTAAAGTAGCCACGTCAGAGGCCGAGAGGCGATTCCGAAGAACTCTGACACCAGGGTGTGCATGGTCGATTGACCGTGTCACCTACTCGAAATGATAATGATGACTTACCGAAACAAAGCATAGAAGCCGTAAAGCTTCTACTTCAATGTCGATTATCTGTGAAAATGTGATACTTACTTATACGGAAGCATCGGTGCGCGACACCGACTCACACTTGGCTGTTTTTTTTATCATGACGTCTTACGGTTACGACTCTGAAAGTAAATTTCCTAAAAAATACTAATTTTTGTTTTTCTTTCCACAGACAGTGATGCTGAACAAGCAGTGACGAGAAAATCACGTAATCAAGTAATTGTTGGTGAGTATACTTACATCTTCATCATCATTATCATTTAATTCGTAAGAAGAAAGCTTGGTACCGGATGCTTGCCTTGATCCTTACTTCCTTACCTTACTAATCCTTACTAATATTATAAATGCGAAAGTGAGTTTGTTTGTTTGTTACGCTTTCAAGCCGTAACTACTGGACCGATCATCATGAAATTTTGCATACACGTTCTCTGGAGTACGGAGAAGGACATAGGCTACCTTTTATCCCAGGAAAAGTATACTATTCCCGACATTGACGCGGGCAGAGCTGCGCGCGAAAGCTAGTATTATTATAAATAATAAAAATGACATGAATTGGTATATTGTTTATTCGACATTAAATTAATAATTCAAATAGTAAACAATCAATACTTTTTTTTTATAAATAAATATTTAAGGACATATCACACAAATTGAGCTAGCCCCACAGTAACTTGTAAACAGGATACTAACTCAACGATACTACGTATATTTTACAATAGATACTTATATAGATAAACATTCAAGACCCCAAGTCAATTGAAAAAAAGATCGTTTTCCATCTTAACCTGACCGGGGGTCGAACCCGGGCACCCTCGTGTCGCAGGCTGGCGTGTTAAACACTGCGCCACGGAGCTTGCCATTTATTTCTTCATATTAATAATAATTGAATTTTATATTATGACATGACAATATAAGCTCAAGTCCACACATTTAGATCTAAGTATTTTCATTTGGAGAAAACGCGCTGTGCAGTTTGTTGCCGCTTCTTCTGCACTCCGCTTTGGAAGCGGCGTAAACTAAGCTGTAAGTAAGTTATTGACGTCAACAATATATAATACGAGTATGTATAATAAATAATAATGTGTAATGAAAGTTAATGTTCACCAAAATATATATTTACGAAAAAAGGTTATTGAAACAAAGTTTATTTGTCTCATCAGGGCACCCAGAAAAAATGTTCTTCAGGAGATGCCGCGACAAGGACAAAGATGATCTCTGCAGAAACACCTTAATCGACTACCCATACGCTGTCTCCATCCAGAAGATGGGTTCCCACTACGCCACTGGCACCTTGCTGGATAAGAGATGGATTTTGACGGTGGCTGGAGAGTTTTACTAGTGAGCATTTTTACTTCTATTTAATTTCAAAAGTCCGATGTGTCATCATCATCAGGTATTTTTAGTCTCCAGGAGCACATCCTCTCTCTCTGTACTACCGGAGCCACACTTGGCCAGAGCAGTCAGACGACTTGGCCTACACTCACCATGCCGGCCAGACGGATTAGTGTGTTTGTAATCAAAGTTGCGAGTTAATAATTTTGATCCACTTTACGGTTACCGATTGACCTGAAATTTTCCATACATGTGCAAATCCGACGACAATATTGACCATACAATATTATGGAGTCGTTGCGCTGGTCTGATTAAAGAGTCGGAAGGGGCCATAGGAACTCTTTAAGTAAGGTGGGTACACCAATCGTGTTTGGCCTCATTTTATTTGTTTCGAAAAGCACTTTACAGTGTGGATTCGAATAATAAAAGCTTGTCACAAAAATGAAATTTTTGTAAACTCTTAATTGTTAACGAATTACGCTTAATTCTTCATTTTATGGTAACTTAGTATATAAAATCGCAATGAAAAGAATATTATTTCCTCATTCATCATTATTTTCAGAACTATGTTCTTGACGTTGGAGTATTTTCCATCCTTCCTATCCTTCGCTATCTCCTTGTCCTCAAGGTAGGAAGACCTGGACTGCACTTTGGTCTTCTCTTTTATTACGTCTACTAGCTGTCGCCCGCGGCTCCTCTCACGTTAATGTCGATCCCGCAGGAACATCACCTTTTTCCGGGATGAAAGGTAGCCTATATGTGTCTATGTTTTAATCCACCTATGCAAAATTTCGTCAAAATCCGTTCAGCCGTTTTGGCGTCATTGATTAACAAACATCCACATACTCACAACCTTTCGCGTTTATAATATTAGCGAAGGGCCTTTCCTTTTCTCTTCTGATTCTGACTTCTATCTTCCCTTGCGAAATGGTTTGATGAAATCGTCGTGTCATATAAGATGACCAAACATCTTTCAGTCCATCATTCATCTTCATTCATCATTTGTTTCATCGTGCGCCCTAGTTGCGACGGAACCCGGGGTATAACAGCCTTCATAGTATGATATTATTTGCGAATGTTTATACATTGTCCTGCTTCCTGCCCGTCGCCAAGCCTCCGTTGGTTTCTCCAGAACCGCAGATCTATGAAAAACAATCACAAGTATTTGCCCACGCCCTGAATCGTCTTGTGCTCCTCGTGTCACATCACAGACTGTTGGCGTGTTTATTTAACTAATTAATACGGTTTGTGCTCAAATATTCTGCATCTTTGTAATATTAGTTTTTATAATTATTTTATTGCAGCATCAGAGAATCAATCAAATTCTTCAGAGCGCGACTAGGCTCGGTGAATTGCAAAAGAGGTGGCCTTTTGCTGCCGCTACAGGAAGTGAGCATCCACCCGCTCTACGTCCCCGACAAGCCGGGGTACGACCTGGGATTGCTGAGGCTGGGCGAGACTGTCAACTACACGGATTACATCCGGCCTATACGGCTGTCATCCGTCACGGATGGAGTCCTGAGCGCAAAGTTTTTGACCAATTACTGGGCGAGACTGATTGTGAGTACTTCTCTGGAGGTAATCTATTTAGAAGACCTGAGTGATTAATTGCGGTACACGAATACCAGGTGCCAAAGAAGTCGAAAATTATTCCCTATTTCCACTTATGGATATGACTTCAAACTCTTTATTTAAAAATTCAAGCATAAGTTTATACTTACGCTTGAATTTTAGTAGTAGGTCCCCGTAGTAGGCTCACTTAGAGTGCTTGCTAATAGACGCGAAGAAGTGTCCCTTTAATAGTATCCACCTGCTGTTCATGGTACCTAGGTCTGCTGCAGCGGCGTAACTTTACCATCTGGAGCCCGAAGCAAACTCATTTAACTGGGCCCATAAGAGTGTGAGTTCAGCGAATAGCTTCTTGGTGACTTAGCGTTACCCCATTTAACCCTGGTCTGCTGATGATTGATGAGGCTTAAAAATATGATAATTTTGCTTTAGGTGAAAGGCGAACTTCTACCCCATAACGCACGAGAACGTACCAAGGCCAACAGCATGCGAGTGTCCACACAGAAGCTGATAGGCTGGGAGTACTGCCACAAGATGATGTTGGAGATGAACGAGCATCTTGAAGACACCAGTCTATGCTTGAAGCCGTTGGTTACTCATCACAGCTTGTGCATGGTAAATTTATTTAAACGACAATAAGCCGCTGCTAACTTTGTTTAACCAGCAGGAAAATTTAATTGCTTTGGTGTATATCTATGCTGCATTGAATATTAAAAACCCTTATAAAAAAAAAGAGAATTAGGGTGACTTGCCTTGGTCTACAAGGAAGTTTTATGTCATATACATGTTACATGTGGTTAGAAAACAATGCGTCTATCATCCCGCTGTCAGAGCAAGGTAGATCATGACCAAGGGGGGCCTGGTCATGATCTGCCTTGGGCGACATGGAAGTCCTTGAACAGACTCCGGACTAAAGTCGGCCGAAGCAAGGAGAACATGAACAGGTGGGGTTACAGCTCTGATATTTCCTGCCGATGTGGTGCTACTCCTCAGACCATGGCACACCTGTTGTCTTGCCCTGCGTGTCCTACCACCTGCACACGCGAGGACCTATACATTGCCACTGATAACGCTGTGTCAGTGGCAGAGTTCTGGTCAACACAAATTTAGTTCGCCCGAGTCCACGCGATAAGAAGAAGAAAACAATGGTAAACAGCAGCAGCGGCCTTAACCATTGTAAGACCTTATCCAGCTCGCCTCCTCGTATGGAAGCCACTGGCAACAGGCGTACAACGGCATTTTCTTGTCATGCGGCATCTCCGACTCCGAAAACTTGCACATCAGAGGCCTATCAAAAGCTATTTTAGTAGCAAAAACTTAATACTAAATGATCCGACCCCGGGCTGGTGTAGATAGATGCCAGGAAAACCGAGTTAGGTGATGGCCGGTTAATAAGCCACCTTTGAACGTGTTCTAAATCCCCACTGCACAAAAAAGAATCTAGAGGAGGCAAATGATAAGGTAGTGGATGTGGCCGCACAAAGGTTCAAAGATTTATTCAGAAAATATGCCATACCAGGCACTTTTTCTCGTCAATACACAATTTCTTCCTTGCTGGTCTGGGAGAAAAGAAAAATCGTAGAATGTGCCAGCTGCTTCTCTTCCCGCGCAGACCGTAGAAGGCAGTCAAGGGAATGGGCAAAAATCTAAAGAATCACGTCAATAGGCGAGGCGGCTAGCAACCCATCACTATTTTGATTCCGTTTTCCACCTTTACGCCCACCAACACGCTAAACGTGGCCTTTCAGTTTTATGACTTTAGGCTCTGTCTACCCCGTAAGGGATAAAGACGTGATAATATGTATGTAATTCACAATTTAAATAATACTTATTATATTATATTCAAATTCTTAATTATTGTTCAAAAGCTACAAACTACTAGCGTTACACACTGGGCAAAATTACTGTAGTAGTAACATTATGACTCAAAAAAAAGAAGAGGAGTATACAATTATCTCGTTTTCTCTTGCAGCCAGACCCGGGCGCTCCTATAGTAGCTGACGACGGTCTCTGGGGCATCACCTCGGGTTGGACCTCCAAGCTGTGCTACTCTCTACCCGGACCCACGATCTTCACAAGAGTATCTGCCCCGCTTGTTCGATCCTGGCTGGATTCACAACTATTAGGCGTTTAACTAGATTAGACACGAACCTCTTCGATTTTATGATATCTTGGTGTTGCTGGCATATATTGCTTATTATTAAGTCTGGTATATTGTTGGCGGTTACTTGAGTTTGATGACCTGAAGGGTGATGCCCTTGAGGTCATCAAACTCGGCTGAGCTGCTCTCTGGTCGGACCTTCGATCTTCACTGACTGGACTAAGCTATTAATTGTTTAACTAGCTTAGACAGGAACCACTTTCTTCTTATGATATCCTAGTACCATTATGAGTTTCCTCCATTCAAAATCGTAAGAAACTGTTACTAGGGGCCTTGTGGCCTACCGTCACTAGCAGAAATTATAACCAAAATTTAAATGTTTAAACTAAAAACATCACCCTCCCTAGGGCGTCATTTGGATAAATGTTACATAAGAATTATGGACGCTACGAATGTCTACGAGAAACTACGACGTAGCTACCTTGTAGGTCCTCGTAGACGTCTAATATTGTAGTTTTTGTATCTTACGGGGAATAGGGAATTAATATAAATAAGGAATTAATATTAATAATAAGGAATTAATAAGGAAAATTAGTATCCTTGAGTTAGTATCCCATAACACAAGTCTTGAACTTACTTTGGGGCTAGCTCAATCTGTGTGATTTGTCCGTATATATTTATTTATTTAATAATGTAGAGCACATTATACAGCGTGTAACATAACCAACGACGTTCGCGTGAAGGGGTGACTCAGCCCGTCAAAATGAACAACTTTTTTATAGGACCAATGCTGGGAAGTAAAAAAAATACATTTTCATACAAAGGTTTTCGGCCGGCCATTAGTATAAAAATATAAAAAATTGTGTTCCCAACTTTTGTTTAATAGGAAAAGTTGTTCACTTTGACGGGCTGAGTCACCCCTTGACGGGGACGTCGTTGATTATGTACACTGTATATGAAATCGGGTGTTTAAATTTACTCTTAACATGCTTTGAAGAGATGACTTAGCCCGTTTGCGGAGCCCAGGGTCCATAACGATCAACCTGAGAACTCGGTCGGATGAGAGAGTGAGACAGTCAATTTGAATAACTTTTTTCTATGGGGCCAATACTAGGATCCAAAAAAAGACATACTCGTACAAATTGCTCAGCGTCGATGAAAATGTTGTTTTTTTTCGTGCAGCCAGCCTTGTTCATATTAACGGGCTGAATCGACCCCCGAGGCTTGTTCGTGGGTAAAGTTACACCCAGTATTTAGTATTTATTTAGCATCTTAACCTGACTACGTTAAATACCACTTAAAGTTGAACCTTTTGTCCTTAACAGAAGCTTTCAATGCGGAAGACCTCTGTGGCCTAGTGGTCATCATGCCACACCGGAAGTCCCGAGTTCCCTTGTCAGGTTAAGATGGAAAATCATATTTTTCATTGTGCTGCCTCTTAGATGCTTATCTATATATGTATTTGTTAAAAAATATAGTATCGTTGAGTTAGTATTCTATAATCGAACTTGCTTTGGGGCTAGCTTCTCTGTGTGATTTTCCGATATATTTATTTATTTATATAAATATTTTACAATTTAAATATTTTATATTTAAATTGTATATATATTGATAAAATTAAACTTTTTCTTATATATTTATTTATCGTTTAATGAATATCTAAACTTTCGAAGCATGGTAAAGTACTAAGTAGATAAGTTTTGTACAATATGGATAGTAAATATATTTTTGATACTACAATCTTCTTTTATTCTATTGTTGCGAGCAACCCCCTTGTTTTTAGGGATTTGTACCTCAAAAAGTAAAAAGAACCCTTTATTATAACCTTATAGAACTACTTTGTTGTCCGTCTGTCTGTCAAGATCCTTTTTCTCAAGAACGCGTAGAGGTAGCTGAAATTCATACCTGAGTCTACTGTCCCTTAAATTCATACCTGAGTCTACTGTGCCTTAGAGCTGTAAAAAAAAATCTAAGGTGTTATTTTTTGGGGCGATTCAGGTGAAAGAGACAAAATATATAAACATCAAAAAAGATGTTTGCGATCAATGTGCGAATTGAAACCGAGAGAGAGTTGCGAACCTTTGTTTAAATCCCTGAAATTGTTGACCTTCCCATGCATATAGGTATGTATTAGAAATTTGTGTATTTGTCAAAACCAATCAACATCTGTTTGCTACACTAAGTGATACAAGAAAGAGAGTTGAACATATTCGACCACAATATAAATATAAATTAGTAAATGCCGGTCATAATACGGCCCTTATGAGAAAAAGTGTATTTGGTATGGCACCTGTTATTTATAATAAGTTACCTAAGTTTACCTAAGTTATATTAAGTTACCATTTAAATCCTTAAAACTGTCAAGTTTTAAGGATTTAAATGTGACGACTTTTAAATGACAATTAAAATTATTTTTGACTAAAAAATGTTATTACTCTATTAATGATTATTTAATGGACAATTTACAATGTTGATGTTATAATTTCAAAAAGATTAATGACTTATATAATTGTATGTCCTAATTTGGGCAGGAAACGGCTGTACTAACACTATTGTAAGAACTTTTTATTTACCTGTGATCCACAATAGGTTATTTGTATTTGTATTAAGCTAACGCAATCAAAAGATACAGCTGGCATTAATTTTGACTTACATCATATAATGACAATACTTTTAATTTATTGAGAAAGACTCTGCTGGACCGATATTAACCAAACATAGCTAAGAGCCACCGCAAGGAAACTTCATCCTTTTGAGAGCTACAATGCCACAGACAGACAACGACGTCAAACTTATAACACCCCTCTTTTTGCGTCAGGCGTTTAGAACAAAACAATACGACAACCACGACGTAGCAGGGGAAAACACTCGGGAAAACACATATACCATAATATTGATACTGTTATGCAAATAACAAAAAAGTATATCAGTCTATCGCTCGGCTTCAAACATCACGAGACAGAAATATCTCAGATTTCCGAAGAGCAGTAAATTATATCCAGCTATCAGCATTGTTTACTTTTCTAAAATGTAATAACCTGACAACATAATCTATTATTTGTTTGTATCATATATTTATATATATATAGTATAAACGGTAAACCTGACTCATATATCAACGCCCAGCCGAAACTACTGTACCTAGTAACTATGTACAGGGGTTTCTTTCATGATGTAAGTGAGCACTAAGAAAGGATTTTGACAAAGACGAATTATATTACTAGGCGATGCGGCTAGAAACCCATCAGTATTTTGATTCCGTTTTCCGCTTAATAATGCCAATAATATGTAATGTATATCAACCTTAAGGGGGTGAAATACAGGAGTGAAGTTGAAACGGAATTTTCTCATTTCTGGACATAGAAGCATGAAAATAGGTATATGTATAAGTTCTTGGTTACAATGAAAATGATCTATGAAGGTGAAATGGACGAAATTCCACTCAAAATGGGGAAAATGAGAAATAAAGTTTGTATGGAAATTGTCTCATTTCTGGACTTAGCAGTATGAAATAAAGTTGCAGTTTTAAAGTTAGCAAGTTATTTTTAAAAGAATTGAACCACGGAGCTCTCAAGTGGTGCCGTGGTCCAACTATTTTTTAAGTTGGACTACTGCCCCTAATCAAGGGCCATGGTCCAACAAGTTGGACAGAGCAGTTGGACCACTGCCCCGGACTGGAAAGTTGGTCATCATCATCATTTCGAATAGGTGTCACGGTCAATCGACCATGCACACCCTGGTGTCAGAGTTCTTCGGAATCGCCTCTCGGCCTCTGACGTGCTTCGGAAGGCAGGTTAATGGTGGCCGATGGTTCCGGCTGCCATCTTGTAGTCGTTAAAGGAAAATTGGTACATAGGGCCTTGATTACAAATAAAAATGATCTGCGTAGGCAAAGATAGAGAAAGAAAAAGTGGGCGCCACTTAGGCCGATCGTGCTCTATCGCATGTTACGCGCTCTCGCTTGCACACGGAACGCGACACTTATTCATTCACGTCAAAACAATACGTCCTTGTTATCGAGTTATTTATAAATTACATTCACAGTACGTGAGATAACCTCTCCTACAACCCTATTTGCCTGCGTAATATGTTTGTAGCGTAAATACCTCACGTGTCACATTTGTTTGAGCTGAGCAAATTGTTGTCCCTATCCGACGTAGTAACCCCAAGCTATTTTCGGATGTTGAGTAGGGTTGAACCTACACTATTATTTTGTCTACGGGACTAAAACGTGGTTTTTTCCTCGTACAGCAGGATTATGGAATGGACCGAGGTTTTCCCTGTGTGCTATGACTTGGGGTCCTTCAGAAGGCGTGTTTACAGGTCGGCAACGCATCAGCACCGCCCCTGGTGTTGCAGATGTCCATGGGCGACGGTGACCACTTCCCATCAGGTGGCTTGTCTGCTCGTTTGCCGTCTAATATACATTATAGAAGGTTGAATTTGTTTTGTCTGTCATTTCGGCAACATTGCAGCTGCCATTTTCACAGACTTACTGGAACTGCTGTGGTATGATGAACATATAATACAATTAAATCAGCAAAAATTGATTTTACTATCCTACTACTTATGAATGAATAATTTGATATGATATGGATTTGTTTGTACTCTTTGATCAAATCCTGTATTTATACAAACAAAAGTATATTTTTTAAAATCATATTTATAACGGATTTATGCGGTAACAAACATAAAAATATACAACCGAATTGATAATCTCCTCCTTTTATCTGAAGTCGGTTAAGAACACGTTGGAATTGGAACCATAAAGCTACTTAGAAACAAAGCTTAGAAAATACATTCAGAAACAACATTACGATCATCCCTGATAAAAAGTGCGCTATCAACGATCACGCCATTACTTTGTTTCTAATAGAAATCTTTAACATTTCTGTCTGTACATGGATATTTTTTATGTGAGAATCTTGGTTTTTGACTTTTGTTATGAATGAATGAATAAACCGAAAGGATTCAGTTTCTTTAGATATCACAATAACATCCTTGTTTGAAGGAAAATAATGTGTTCGATAGGTCAATCAAACATAAGACTTTCTGTGTGAATTAGGATGTGCGAAATGTGGAGAAAGATATTTCTGTCAGATGGGTTGACGATGTAGTGAAAGTCGTGGGTCGCTCTTTGTTGATGTAAGCAGTACAGAACCGAGACGGATGACGGAAACCAAGAGAAGGCTATTCTCAGCAGTAGGCGGAAGATGAGCTGAGATAAAGATGAAATCAAATCAGATTTTAGGTCAAACTCGTCCGAGCTTATTTTGTCATAGCACTACACAAAGACATAAAATGATTGCGACACGTAATGGAAAACGTACACGGGGCGTAAATATTGCAGAGGCTAGTTTCCTGGGTCGTAATAATAACATAACAATTAGTCCGTCAGTTAGATAATCAAAAAATATTGGACACGTATTTTTTCTTTTGTCAAATAAAAAATTAATAATAAAGATAAAGCGCGTCAAAGTTCAGGAGTGGGGGCTCATGACGTCAAAGTTTGCTAAAAATTGTAGCAAACTATGACGTCACACGGAACTTCAAAGGGCTATCTTTATCATTTTTATGTTTTATCGACAAAAGAAAACATACGTGTCCAATATTTTTTGAATATCTAACTGACGGACTAATTATATTTTATTAGGAAACTAGCCTATTTCGAGAGGGGTGCTTTGGTGCGCCCGTGACTAGCCGTTTCCTTTAAAAAAACAAACTATATTTTTTATAGAACGTGCAGTTTATTTAACTTAATTTTTATTATTCTTATCAACTTTTCTATGATGATGATCTATTTGTAGTAAATCCACTTTTCGCGATACCTGACGGGGTCCATATTGTCCCTGTATCTGTATAAGAAGTAAAAACTGATTGTATAATATGGAATGCAATAAATGTAAGAGGTAAACTGTTCATGCCGTGGGACGGATGAAGTCGCGGGCAGAAGCTAGTAGGTTTGTACAATTGTATGTTTACTAAACTACTTATATAAAAGCATTGTTATCAAAGTAATGTTGCATATTTTTCCACCAAAAATGGGCGGCGGCCGGTAGTGAGCTAGTGTTAAAAAAGAGATTAGATTTAGACTGAAAAAATAAAATTAGTTATAGTTTTATGATATATTAGAATTAAGATAGAGAAAACAAAATGAAGAAAGGACATACTTACGTCCAGTGGATGGTGGCTTTTGTGGGTAAGCAAAAACAATTCATCGTGTGTGAGTTAGGGTGTCATCATTTTCAGATCTATTGTATGATTGTGAAGTACCTGACGAATGGAGTAGCAGTTTCTTGATACCTATTTTTAAGGGAAAAGGTGACGTCCAGGATTGCAATGGTTACCGGGGAACAAAGTTGATGTCACACACAATGAAGTTATGGAAGAAAATCTTAGAAAAGCGATTAAGGTATGAGACTGAAGTATCTAAAAACCAGTTTGGTTTCATGCCTGGGAGAGGCACAACAGACGCCATATTTACTTTGCGGCAATTAGTCGAAAAATACAGGAGAGCACACAAGAACTTGCATATGGCGTTTGTGGATCTTGAGAAGGCTTATGACAGGGTACCACGTGAAATCTTATGGTGCACAAAGGTTCAAAGATTTATTCAGAAAATATGCCATACCAGGCATTTTTTCTCGTCAATACACAATTTCTTCCTTGCTGGTCTGGGAGAAAAGAAAAATCGTAGAATGTGCCAGCTGCTTCTCTTCCCGCGCAGACCGTAGAAGGCAGTCAAGGGAATGGGCAAAAATCTAAAGAATCACGTCAATAGGCGAGGCGGCTAGCAACCCATCACTATTTTGATTCCGTTTTCCACCTTTACGCCCACCAACACGCTAAACGTGGCCTTTCAGTTTTATGACTTTAGGCTCTGTCTACCCCGTAAGGGATAAAGACGTGATAATATGTATGTAATTCACAATTTAAATAATACTTATTATATTATATTCAAATTCTTAATTATTGTTCAAAAGCTACAAACTACTAGCGTTACACACTGGGCAAAATTACTGTAGTAGTAACATTATGACTCAAAAAAAAGAAGAGGAGTATACAATTATCTCGTTTTCTCTTGCAGCCAGACCCGGGCGCTCCTATAGTAGCTGACGACGGTCTCTGGGGCATCACCTCGGGTTGGACCTCCAAGCTGTGCTACTCTCTACCCGGACCCACGATCTTCACAAGAGTATCTGCCCCGCTTGTTCGATCCTGGCTGGATTCACAACTATTAGGCGTTTAACTAGATTAGACACGAACCTCTTCGATTTTATGATATCTTGGTGTTGCTGGCATATATTGCTTATTATTAAGTCTGGTATATTGTTGGCGGTTACTTGAGTTTGATGACCTGAAGGGTGATGCCCTTGAGGTCATCAAACTCGGCTGAGCTGCTCTCTGGTCGGACCTTCGATCTTCACTGACTGGACTAAGCTATTAATTGTTTAACTAGCTTAGACAGGAACCACTTTCTTCTTATGATATCCTAGTACCATTATGAGTTTCCTCCATTCAAAATCGTAGGAAACTGTTACTAGGGGCCTTGTGGCCTACCGTCACTAGCAGAAATTATAACCAAAATTTAAATGTTTAAACTAAAAACATCACCCTCCCTAGGGCGTCATTTGGATAAATGTTACATAAGAATTATGGACGCTACGAATGTCTACGAGAAACTACGACGTAGCTACCTTGTAGGTCCTCGTAGACGTCTAATATTGTAGTTTTTGTATCTTACGGGGAATAGGGAATTAATATAAATAAGGAATTAATATTAATAATAAGGAATTAATAAGGAAAATTAGTATCCTTGAGTTAGTATCCCATAACACAAGTCTTGAACTTACTTTGGGGCTAGCTCAATCTGTGTGATTTGTCCGTATATATTTATTTATTTAATAATGTAGAGCACATTATACAGCGTGTAACATAACCAACGACGTTCGCGTGAAGGGGTGACTCAGCCCGTCAAAATGAACAACTTTTTTATAGGACCAATGCTGGGAAGTAAAAAAAATACATTTTCATACAAAGGTTTTCGGCCGGCCATTAGTATAAAAATATAAAAAATTGTGTTCCCAACTTTTGTTTAATAGGAAAAGTTGTTCACTTTGACGGGCTGAGTCACCCCTTGACGGGGACGTCGTTGATTATGTACACTGTATATGAAATCGGGTGTTTAAATTTACTCTTAACATGCTTTGAAGAGATGACTTAGCCCGTTTGCGGAGCCCAGGGTCCATAACGATCAACCTGAGAACTCGGTCGGATGAGAGAGTGAGACAGTCAATTTGAATAACTTTTTTCTATGGGGCCAATACTAGGATCCAAAAAAAGACATACTCGTACAAATTGCTCAGCGTCGATGAAAATGTTGTTTTTTTTCGTGCAGCCAGCCTTGTTCATATTAACGGGCTGAATCGACCCCCGAGGCTTGTTCGTGGGTAAAGTTACACCCAGTATTTAGTATTTATTTAGCATCTTAACCTGACTACGTTAAATACCACTTAAAGTTGAACCTTTTGTCCTTAACAGAAGCTTTCAATGCGGAAGACCTCTGTGGCCTAGTGGTCATCATGCCACACCGGAAGTCCCGAGTTCCCTTGTCAGGTTAAGATGGAAAATCATATTTTTCATTGTGCTGCCTCTTAGATGCTTATCTATATATGTATTTGTTAAAAAATATAGTATCGTTGAGTTAGTATTCTATAATCGAACTTGCTTTGGGGCTAGCTTCTCTGTGTGATTTTCCGATATATTTATTTATTTATATAAATATTTTACAATTTAAATATTTTATATTTAAATTGTATATATATTGATAAAATTAAACTTTTTCTTATATATTTATTTATCGTTTAATGAATATCTAAACTTTCGAAGCATGGTAAAGTACTAAGTAGATAAGTTTTGTACAATATGGATAGTAAATATATTTTTGATACTACAATCTTCTTTTATTCTATTGTTGCGAGCAACCCCCTTGTTTTTAGGGCTTTGTACCTCAAAAAGTAAAAAGAACCCTTTATTATAACCTTATAGAACTACTTTGTTGTCCGTCTGTCTGTCAAGATCCTTTTTCTCAAGAACGCGTAGAGGTAGCTGAAATTCATACCTGAGTCTACTGTCCCTTAAATTCATACCTGAGTCTACTGTGCCTTAGAGCTGTAAAAAAAAATCTAAGGTGTTATTTTTTGGGGCGATTCAGGTGAAAGAGACAAAATATATAAACATCAAAAAAGATGTTTGCGATCAATGTGCGAATTGAAACCGAGAGAGAGTTGCGAACCTTTGTTTAAATCCCTGAAATTGTTGACCTTCCCATGCATATAGGTATGTATTAGAAATTTGTGTATTTGTCAAAACCAATCAACATCTGTTTGCTACACTAAGTGATACAAGAAAGAGAGTTGAACATATTCGACCACAATATAAATATAAATTAGTAAATGCCGGTCATAATACGGCCCTTATGAGAAAAAGTGTATTTGGTATGGCACCTGTTATTTATAATAAGTTACCTAAGTTTACCTAAGTTATATTAAGTTACCATTTAAATCCTTAAAACTGTCAAGTTTTAAGGATTTAAATGTGACGACTTTTAAATGACAATTAAAATTATTTTTGACTAAAAAATGTTATTACTCTATTAATGATTATTTAATGGACAATTTACAATGTTGATGTTATAATTTCAAAAAGATTAATGACTTATATAATTGTATGTCCTAATTTGGGCAGGAAACGGCTGTACTAACACTATTGTAAGAACTTTTTATTTACCTGTGATCCACAATAGGTTATTTGTATTTGTATTAAGCTAACGCAATCAAAAGATACAGCTGGCATTAATTTTGACTTACATCATATAATGACAATACTTTTAATTTATTGAGAAAGACTCTGCTGGACCGATATTAACCAAACATAGCTAAGAGCCACCGCAAGGAAACTTCATCCTTTTGAGAGCTACAATGCCACAGACAGACAACGACGTCAAACTTATAACACCCCTCTTTTTGCGTCAGGCGTTTAGAACAAAACAATACGACAACCACGACGTAGCAGGGGAAAACACTCGGGAAAACACATATACCATAATATTGATACTGTTATGCAAATAACAAAAAAGTATATCAGTCTATCGCTCGGCTTCAAACATCACGAGACAGAAATATCTCAGATTTCCGAAGAGCAGTAAATTATATCCAGCTATCAGCATTGTTTACTTTTCTAAAATGTAATAACCTGACAACATAATCTATTATTTGTTTGTATCATATATTTATATATATATAGTATAAACGGTAAACCTGACTCATATATCAACGCCCAGCCGAAACTACTGTACCTAGTAACTATGTACAGGGGTTTCTTTCATGATGTAAGTGAGCACTAAGAAAGGATTTTGACAAAGACGAATTATATTACTAGGCGATGCGGCTAGAAACCCATCAGTATTTTGATTCCGTTTTCCGCTTAATAATGCCAATAATATGTAATGTATATCAACCTTAAGGGGGTGAAATACAGGAGTGAAGTTGAAACGGAATTTTCTCATTTCTGGACATAGAAGCATGAAAATAGGTATATGTATAAGTTCTTGGTTACAATGAAAATGATCTATGAAGGTGAAATGGACGAAATTCCACTCAAAATGGGGAAAATGAGAAATAAAGTTTGTATGGAAATTGTCTCATTTCTGGACTTAGCAGTATGAAATAAAGTTGCAGTTTTAAAGTTAGCAAGTTATTTTTAAAAGAATTGAACCACGGAGCTCTCAAGTGGTGCCGTGGTCCAACTATTTTTTAAGTTGGACTACTGCCCCTAATCAAGGGCCATGGTCCAACAAGTTGGACAGAGCAGTTGGACCACTGCCCCGGACTGGAAAGTTGGTCATCATCATCATTTCGAATAGGTGTCACGGTCAATCGACCATGCACACCCTGGTGTCAGAGTTCTTCGGAATCGCCTCTCGGCCTCTGACGTGCTTCGGAAGGCAGGTTAATGGTGGCCGATGGTTCCGGCTGCCATCTTGTAGTCGTTAAAGGAAAATTGGTACATAGGGCCTTGATTACAAATAAAAATGATCTGCGTAGGCAAAGATAGAGAAAGAAAAAGTGGGCGCCACTTAGGCCGATCGTGCTCTATCGCATGTTACGCGCTCTCGCTTGCACACGGAACGCGACACTTATTCATTCACGTCAAAACAATACGTCCTTGTTATCGAGTTATTTATAAATTACATTCACAGTACGTGAGATAACCTCTCCTACAACCCTATTTGCCTGCGTAATATGTTTGTAGCGTAAATACCTCACGTGTCACATTTGTTTGAGCTGAGCAAATTGTTGTCCCTATCCGACGTAGTAACCCCAAGCTATTTTCGGATGTTGAGTAGGGTTGAACCTACACTATTATTTTGTCTACGGGACTAAAACGTGGTTTTTTCCTCGTACAGCAGGATTATGGAATGGACCGAGGTTTTCCCTGTGTGCTATGACTTGGGGTCCTTCAGAAGGCGTGTTTACAGGTCGGCAACGCATCAGCACCGCCCCTGGTGTTGCAGATGTCCATGGGCGACGGTGACCACTTCCCATCAGGTGGCTTGTCTGCTCGTTTGCCGTCTAATATACATTATAGAAGGTTGAATTTGTTTTGTCTGTCATTTCGGCAACATTGCAGCTGCCATTTTCACAGACTTACTGGAACTGCTGTGGTATGATGAACATATAATACAATTAAATCAGCAAAAATTGATTTTACTATCCTACTACTTATGAATGAATAATTTGATATGATATGGATTTGTTTGTACTCTTTGATCAAATCCTGTATTTATACAAACAAAAGTATATTTTTTAAAATCATATTTATAACGGATTTATGCGGTAACAAACATAAAAATATACAACCGAATTGATAATCTCCTCCTTTTATCTGAAGTCGGTTAAGAACACGTTGGAATTGGAACCATAAAGCTACTTAGAAACAAAGCTTAGAAAATACATTCAGAAACAACATTACGATCATCCCTGATAAAAAGTGCGCTATCAACGATCACGCCATTACTTTGTTTCTAATAGAAATCTTTAACATTTCTGTCTGTACATGGATATTTTTTATGTGAGAATCTTGGTTTTTGACTTTTGTTATGAATGAATGAATAAACCGAAAGGATTCAGTTTCTTTAGATATCACAATAACATCCTTGTTTGAAGGAAAATAATGTGTTCGATAGGTCAATCAAACATAAGACTTTCTGTGTGAATTAGGATGTGCGAAATGTGGAGAAAGATATTTCTGTCAGATGGGTTGACGATGTAGTGAAAGTCGTGGGTCGCTCTTTGTTGATGTAAGCAGTACAGAACCGAGACGGATGACGGAAACCAAGAGAAGGCTATTCTCAGCAGTAGGCGGAAGATGAGCTGAGATAAAGATGAAATCAAATCAGATTTTAGGTCAAACTCGTCCGAGCTTATTTTGTCATAGCACTACACAAAGACATAAAATGATTGCGACACGTAATGGAAAACGTACACGGGGCGTAAATATTGCAGAGGCTAGTTTCCTGGGTCGTAATAATAACATAACAATTAGTCCGTCAGTTAGATAATCAAAAAATATTGGACACGTATTTTTTCTTTTGTCAAATAAAAAATTAATAATAAAGATAAAGCGCGTCAAAGTTCAGGAGTGGGGGCTCATGACGTCAAAGTTTGCTAAAAATTGTAGCAAACTATGACGTCACACGGAACTTCAAAGGGCTATCTTTATCATTTTTATGTTTTATCGACAAAAGAAAACATACGTGTCCAATATTTTTTGAATATCTAACTGACGGACTAATTATATTTTATTAGGAAACTAGCCTATTTCGAGAGGGGTGCTTTGGTGCGCCCGTGACTAGCCGTTTCCTTTAAAAAAACAAACTATATTTTTTATAGAACGTGCAGTTTATTTAACTTAATTTTTATTATTCTTATCAACTTTTCTATGATGATGATCTATTTGTAGTAAATCCACTTTTCGCGATACCTGACGGGGTCCATATTGTCCCTGTATCTGTATAAGAAGTAAAAACTGATTGTATAATATGGAATGCAATAAATGTAAGAGGTAAACTGTTCATGCCGTGGGACGGATGAAGTCGCGGGCAGAAGCTAGTAGGTTTGTACAATTGTATGTTTACTAAACTACTTATATAAAAGCATTGTTATCAAAGTAATGTTGCATATTTTTCCACCAAAAATGGGCGGCGGCCGGTAGTGAGCTAGTGTTAAAAAAGAGATTAGATTTAGACTGAAAAAATAAAATTAGTTATAGTTTTATGATATATTAGAATTAAGATAGAGAAAACAAAATGAAGAAAGGACATACTTACGTCCAGTGGATGGTGGCTTTTGTGGGTAAGCAAAAACAATTCATCGTGTGTGAGTTAGGGTGTCATCATTTTCAGATCTATTGTATGATTGTGAAGTACCTGACGAATGGAGTAGCAGTTTCTTGATACCTATTTTTAAGGGAAAAGGTGACGTCCAGGATTGCAATGGTTACCGGGGAACAAAGTTGATGTCACACACAATGAAGTTATGGAAGAAAATCTTAGAAAAGCGATTAAGGTATGAGACTGAAGTATCTAAAAACCAGTTTGGTTTCATGCCTGGGAGAGGCACAACAGACGCCATATTTACTTTGCGGCAATTAGTCGAAAAATACAGGAGAGCACACAAGAACTTGCATATGGCGTTTGTGGATCTTGAGAAGGCTTATGACAGGGTACCACGTGAAATCTTATGGTGGGCAATGACAAGAAAAGGGGTACCGGTAAAATATATAGAGTTGATTCGTGCCATGTACAGAAATCCTGTCACTGTGGTAAAGTCTGTCAGGAGGATGATGACAAAGGCCTTTCCCAAGGAGTCTTCGTTCCATAGGAGGAAATTGCCATACGCAGCACGCTTGGCAGGCGGGTTGGCGAGTATTTGGTTTTTTATGCGGTCCACACTGCTGACCATCGGAAGCATTTTTAAACTGGGGAAGGATAGGTAACGCGATTGAAGGTATTGAGTGGGAAACTACTCACTCGGACGATTGAGAAGAAAGCAAGTAGCAGCTCTTTCGACCGGGCGCGCGATCCTATACTTGCAACCACCAGACAGTCAGTTGAGGGTGACACCCGCCCTGACCTAGTTAGTCAGTCAATACCCAAGTGCTCCAGACTGTATTCACTTTTATAATTCCAAATATAAAACAGACAGCAACCATATAATACAGAATTGATTTTGATTAAATTTAAATTAAACCAATAGAAAATCATATTCTTTTATAAGTGACGGAGTACATAAAGTAAGACGGAGATAGATATATTCCGACGAATTGAGAATCTCCTTCTTTGCAGTCAGTTTAAAAATGAAACCTCTAACAAAAAGTGGGATATACCTACTAGTAGTAGTACCAGCCTGCTACACGAGGTCCGCCCTGATCATACATACATACATATTATCCCGTCCTTTTCCCTTGCGGGGTAGACAGAGCCCAGGTCCATATGACCTAAAAGCCGCGTTTAGCATATTGGTGCGTTAGGTGGAAAACGGTATCAAAATAGTGATTACTTGCTAGCCGTATCACCTACTACTAACATTTTTCGCCCATTCCCTTGATCGGCCTTTACGATCTGCGCGTGGAGAGAAGCAGTTGGTACATTCGACGTGTTTTCTTTTCTCTCATACCAGCATGGATGATGGTCTTCGTGAACCGAAACTTATCGGCAAGTCCCACTGAATAAACGTGAGCATAACAGATTATCTATAATCATTATCATCATTTCGTGTAGGCGACACGGCCAATCGACCATGCACACCCTGATTTCAGAGTTCTTCCGAACCACCTTTCGGTCTCTGACGTGGTTCCTTTAACGAGTACCACAGAAGGCAGCCGGGACCAACTTTATTATCAGACCATCAAGTGATTCAAGCCTGCAATGTCCTAACCAGACTGGAAACAACAAAGTATGCTTCCCGTGCGAATGGAATCCACGACCCCCGGGTCTACAGGAAAACGCCTTAACCACTGGACCACGGAGTCAATTATAATCAAATTGTAATTCACATTCTAGCCGAGATGACAATGCTGACTTACGGTCTGCAAGCGGGATGGGTGTCACCCATGACAAAAATCCTCAAATCACCCTCATCCCCTGCCGGACGACCGCTCACGGACATGGAGATGTCCTGGATCGCTAGCATGCTGCCTTTAAGTGGCGTTATTGGAGTACCCCTGTTTGTGTACCTGGCTGATAACTATGGAAGAAAAGTTGGGGTTCTGGTGATGGCCATCATGCAGTCGGTAAGATATTCAGTCCGCTTTCAGTCCTTAGATGCGGCTTTGCTAGCCTTCGATGACTTTCTAGTCTTAAGTATCATCATCATCATCAATGCAGCCACAAAAAGTCCACTGCTGAACATGGGCCCAAGGATTCCTCGTTCCATGGGAGGATATTACCACATACTTACTCATCATAGTTTTTTTTGCTTCTTGTGCTTCGACGCTGCTCCTCATCGCAAGCATTTTTAAACTGTAGAAGGCCTTTCCTTCTCCAGTTTAAATTTGTTGGATTTGGAAAGGGAATGAGAGATATTGGGATACTACCGACTCGGATCATCATCATCAGGTCTTTGTAGTCTCCACTGCAGGAGCATGACCCTCTCTGTACTACCGGAGCCATACTTGGCCAAAGCAGACAGAGGATTTGGCCTACACTCTCCTCGCTGGCCAGACGGGTTGGAGAGGTCTCATTGATGTCTCATTATGAGCTTTGTTTAGCTTGTATTTCCTACTGACTCGGATGAATCGGGGAAAAGCAAATAGCAGCTCGGGATGCCGGGTGCGCGTATCCGATGACATATCCGCAACCGCCGACAGGCAGTTAAGGATGACATCCCTGACGTATAACATACAATAAGATGTTATTATCAGCTTTAAAAACTGAAGGCTTGAAGCGGTGCCCTAAGGCCTTCGCGGAACGCTAGCTTGCTACATGATGGGCGCTGGGTTCAATTCTCGGCGCGGGAAAATACTCTATGATAATAATTGGAAATAGCTCATTTTAAGGGAAAATAAAGATGTTACCGTAAATACTGCTTACGTATCCAATGCGTTTTCCAGATGTGCTGGATAATCAAACTCTCAACCACGAGTGCAACCAGCCTGATCATAGCCAACGTCTTTGCTGGTATTCCTGCTGGTGGCTGCTTCCAGCTCATACCGGTGTACGTCAAGGAAATAAGCCAGGACAACATCAGAGGAACGCTGGTCGCCATGTTTCTCCTGATGCAAAACATTGGAGTCCTAACGATATTCGCTTTGGGAGCGTATCTGGATTACTTCACGGTGCTGTGGATAGTGCTGGTGATTTCGCTGGTAGCGGTCGCTGCACTGATAAAGGCTCCTGAGAGTCCTTCATTCCTGGTCAGGGTGGGAAAATATGAGGTAAGATATTATTTGGACCCGTTCTTATTATTGGTTATGTCACGTAGGCAGTCATTGACGCTGAGTTCTGTTTCCCATCTATGTATGAGAAGAATCAGATGGGTGGTGAAGCCTAATCCAGGCTTAACAAAAGAAAAGAGACATACCTCACAGCGTCCCTCATTCCTGTATCTTAGCATTCTACTGGGCATGATTTCGCTTGGCTGTCTAGTTGCCTGCCAAAAGTAGAAATGTAGAATGCTAGCTGCATTTTGCTGGTAGCATGAATGGGCCGGCTCCTCCGGGATAGTACCACGCTCTCACAGAAAATTTGTTGTTTCTCGACATTTGAGTAGAAGCTTGGCCGCTTCTATGCTTCGTTTGTGTCTATGTCAGCCCAAACTCCTTTAAAGGCCGGCAATGCTTCTGTCACACCATGGTGTTGCAGTTGTCCATAGGCAGCGGGAATCGCATAATCAGGTGACTCACTTGCTCGTTTGCCATCCTCTACAAATAAGAAGACTTATACTTATTCGTAGGCCGTCCTACATATAACAATAATTAAAAAAAAACTGTTTTTGGAATAGTGCAAGGCGGCGCAATAACCACAAAAAGTGCTTCGAGAGTTGATGAAGGCTGGTAAAATCCGGAAATTCTGATGACGAATTCTTTTTTCAGGAAGCAGCAGCAACCGTTGCGTTCCTGCGAGGCCTGGCCCTGGATGACAAGGAAGTGCAAAACGAGCTGAACTGCATGAAAGACGACAATAGGCCGTTCAAAGATCTGGATGACGTCACCATCCTTAGCATTTGTAAGTGTTAATGCAAATCAAAACACTACTCTGTGTGCTCTGTCCCATTTTTATCACATCATCATGCATGGCAGCCATAACAAGTCGACTACTGGACAAAAGCGTTTCGTTGCGCTGGTTTAATGATGGAGTCGAAATCGGACGTTGGTCATAGGAACTCTTAAACTAAACAAGGTACACTCATCGTGTTTGGGCTCATTTGATTTGTCTTGGAAAGCTCTTTACAGTGTGGATAAAAAAAGCTTGTAAAAAAATGTAATTTTTGCAAAAAAAACTAAAATGAGAAACGACAACGGCGTAGTAGATAATCTTAATAAGTTAATTCCAGTGAGAAACAAGTCGTTCTATTCCAGTGAGAAACAATTCGTTCTATTCCAGTGAGAAACAAGTCGTTCTATTCCAGTGAGAAACAAGTCATCCCGCACCGGTCTACTCCTCATTATCCTGGTGATATCCACGCAAGCGATGAACGGCAACTTCTCGATCCTCACGTACGCGTCCACCATCATGTCAGCTTCGGGAGCCACTCTGAGTCCTGAGCTGCAGACTTTGACCATCCCCATTGTGATGATTGTCGGATCCTTCATGTCTATGAGTTGCGTGGAGAAGATTGGCAGGAAGGTGAGGCTAAGACTTATGTTGATGTTTGTTTTGTTTTCCATGTATATTGGCTGGTGTTAGATTTTTCAAGCTGCCTGAAGGCATCTGACATAGCTTAACGCCTGCCATTAATTATAACAGCCGGGACCAACGGCTAAACGTGCCTTTCGAAGCACGGAAGAGTTCGAGATATTTTTATGTCACTTGCGGCCACCCATTCCTGTGGGGGCCATGCCCGAAGTTGCTTGACATACGAAAGCCACTGGATCGGGCTCTGAAATGTGTTAATGATGTTGCCTAATTTGTTAAAAGAGAATTCATGATAGCCGCATAAAAGCCAAGGGCCTCTCCTCTTGGGAGAGGCCCTTGGCTTTTATGCGGCTATCATTCTTCATTCATTCATTCTTCGTTCCATGGGAGGATATTGCCATACTCACCACGCTTGGCAGGCGGGTTGGCGAGCGCAGTATCTTTGGCTTCTTGTGCTTTCAACGCTGCTGCCCATTGGAAGCATTTTTAAGCTGGGGAGGGATTGGAATTTGTTGGATCTGGGAAAGGAATGAAGGAATTGGGATACTATTCACTCGGATCATCATCATCATCTCGGATGAATGGGGGAAAAGCAAGTAGCAGTTAGGGAGGCCGGTCGCGCGTACCCGATTCCATACCTGCGACCACCGGACAGGCAGTTGAGGGTGACACCCCCTGAATCCACTCTGAATCCAGGACAGATCATCATCATTTCGAGTAGGTGTCACGGTCAAGCGACCATGCACACCCTGGTGTCAGAGTTCTTCGGAACCGCCTCTCGGCCTCTGACGTGGTTCCTTTAACGACTACTAGATGGCAGCCGGGACCACCGGCTTAACGTGCCTTCCGAAGCACGGAATCATCTTCATTATCAGACAATCAGGTGATTCAAGCCTGCAATGTCCTAACCAGACTGGAAACAACTAAACAAAGTATGCTTCCGGTGGGAATCGAACCCACGACCCCCGGGTCAACAGGCAAACGCCTTAACCACTGGACCACGGAGGTCAGGACAGATGAGATCCTATAAGAAGTCACCTATTTCTCTTGATATGAGAGTAATACAACAATCTATAGAATCAAATACGAAATCACAATAAATATGCTGTTTCATACATTTTGGAGACCCAGAATCTCCAGGTTTTTCTTTTGGGCTCGGTTAGTTAGGTAAAAGATGAGATGGGAAAAGATAGGCTACGGTAACCGCTCTCCATCAGGTGGGCCGTATGTCTGTTTGCCTTCTTAGTTATATAAAAAGAACAGTCGGACGGGATGTCAATGACACCATGGAGGCTGGGAAAATGTCTGATTGAGACGCGACGTGCGTGGATACTCTCACTTTCACGCATGTGGCGCCAACGTGTGTGTGATCCGCCGTGGCGGCTGTTAGGCCCTGAAATGTAGAAAATATGGAGATCTCCTTGGAAATTACATTTTGGTATCTTTCGCCACAGAGACGATAGGTTTATGGGGCCCTGAAGCAAAATCTTTTGTGACTGACATTTCAACGCGTCTCCGTGATGTTACTAAGAATATCTATCGCAATGCAGAGGGGTAATGCTGCCAGCCTTCTGGGGCCAGTAAGTAAGAAATTAGAAGAAGTAAGAAATTTGTAAAAAGGTAAAAGATTTCATCATCATCATTTCGTGTAGGCGACGCGGTCAATCGACCATGCACACGCTGGTTCTTCGGAACCGCCCTTCGGCCTCTGACGTGGTTTATATAACGGCTACCAGATGTCAGCCGGGTTTAACGGCTTAACGTACCTTCCGAAAGCACGGAATCATCTTTATTATCAGACAATCACGTGATTCAAGTCTGCAATGTCCTAACCAAACTGTAAACAAAGAAATAAAGTATGCTTCCCATGGAATTCGAACCCACGACCCCCGGATCTACAGGCAAACGCCTTAACCACTGGAGCACGGTGGCAGTGACTGGCATGGTGGTAAAAGATTTGACAAAACACATTTTTTTTTTATAATACTTGCAGGTAATCCTGGCAGCAACGTTTGCCGCATCAACGGCAGCCCTCATCTGCCTTGGGACCACTCTGTTGGTGAAGCAGCAAGGCAGCAGCTTCCCCAGCTGGCTACCCATCGTGGCCATTATCACATCGGTGTGGTGCTATTCAGCGGGGATCTCCCCCATGCCATACGTCATCATGTCCGAGATGTTCAACTTCCAAGTAAGAATAAGTTTTAACCCAAGTTAATATCAAAAAGTATTCAAAAGATTTGTAGTTCAATAGATTCAAGAGGTTCCTGTCCTCGTCTGGTCCTTGAAAAAGCCTCCCACCTAAGCTGTCGAATACAATTTCACACACATGAAAAATGCGTGTATACAGACTCAACATAAACATTTATTTTCATACTAGCTGTGCCCACAACTTCGCTCGTGTACATTGGTATGGGGGCCACGGTCTTATCATAACCGGATAAAAAATTTAAGTAGTCATATTAAAATTCAAAACGTTTATTCAATACAAGTTTCTTTGAACACTTATTAATTGTCATATTTCACTTCTCAACAATAGTTGACGTCAAAAATTTAGGTACTTATGGCTAAGTTTAATGCCGCTTCCAAAGCGGAGTGCAGAAGAAGCGGCAAAAAACTGCACAGCGCATTTTCTCCAAGGACGACAAGTCACAATTTTTAAAAATTGTGAGTCTATCTTGTGTTGAAATTGTGAGTCTATCTTGTGTCCTACAGGAGAAGGACACAGGATAGGCTACTTAAAATTGATTACTTTACGCGCTTCGATTATCTGGGGGAAAATGAATATTTATTACTTCCCGTACCGTTCGCGTACATTTATTTCTAAACTAAGAAAAATTAAGTAGCTTATCCTGTGTCCTGTACGTCTAAATGTTTATCTACTAAGTATCACAAAATTCCGTTAATTCTTTTAAGATTTGTGGCGGAATATACATACAGAAAAAAATCTAAAGATCGTCAATTTAGTTTCATTCAGTATCATGTATAGAGTTTATAAACACGATATCTCTGAAAACAAAGTAACTTGCTCTATGACCAACCCCTACAGATTTAATAATAGTATATTGATGGATGATATTGATAAACTGAAAAATGTAAATCTTTTGCAATGACAATGATTTTTTTTTTGTTAATGATTCTGGCACGCCATAAAATAAATCCCATGGTGTATCTGATTATCCTGTGGCTACAATATACCTGTACCGTTACCTCAAAACCAATCCTCCAAAACTGGTGACCACCGACTCAACACTGCAAGAATCTGAAGAAAGCGGAATCCCTGCACGGTTGCCCAGTCAAGAAAAATCCACACCACGATGAAAGAAAATACTGCAAGCCGTCAGATCGAAGAAAATACCACCGCCCAGCCTGAGATTGCCAATATCTCACTGGCTCTCCGCATTCCACCATTTTGGCGCGACCGACCTCGTCTGTGGTTTTATAGTTTCGAAGCTGCTACCCACGACCAGAAGAAGGGCGAACAACAAATGGCGCAAATGGTCATCGCTCGACTCGAGAAACAAGACATCGAACAAATCTCCGACCTGCTGTATAACCCGCCAGAAACGAAGCCCTATCAAGCCATCAAGGAGCGTCTTATCACTGCGTACGAAGAGTCAGATAGCCGGCAGTTCCAAAAATTACTATCAGAAATGGAGTTAGGCGACCAGAAGCCGTCTCAATTACTACGTCGGATGCGTGATCTCGCCCGTGACCGAATCCCAGACTCGACGTTACGACTTATGTGGACGAATCACTTACCATCAACAAGTTCGTTCCGTACAAGCTGTCAGCGAGTCATTCAGCACGAAAACCGCACTAGAAGAGCTCGCACTACTCGCCGACAAGATGATGGAGCAGCACCGCGAAGTAGCAGCCGTCAGCATGACACCGTCTCAGACAACCACATCTCAAGCAGCCGATACACAATATCTCATCAACGAAATTAGACGACTATCGATCGAAATCGCCGAGTTACGAACAAATCCACCGCAGTACAACAACTACAGAAGAAATCGGTATCCATCTCGAAGCCGCGAAAATTCTCGTTTTCGTAATGCAAGATCAAGAGAAAATTCGCCGTCACCGCATTGCTACTACCATCAACGTTTTGGCGCTCAAGCAAGAAAATGCACATCGCCGTGTTCCTTCATCGTGAAGACAGAAAAAACGCAGGAAAACTAGATAGAACGTTGGCCGAGGCGGACTCCGGCGTTCAAGAATACTCATACCGCCTATTCGTCACCGACAAGAAAACCGGCATATCATTCCTCGTTGACACAGGAGCCAATATCTCAGTCCTACCCAAGAGAAAAACTCGACTCACAACACCGCTGTCATTCAAGCTCTACGCCGCAAACAACACCGTCATATCAACATATGGAGAGAAAACACTCGAACTTGATCTCAACCTTCGTCGACCCTACAAGTGGAAGTTTATAGTCGCCGACGTGTCAAAGCCGATACTGGGAGCCGATTTTCTCAAACATCATCAACTCATCGTAGATCTCAAAAACAAGAAGCTTATCGATAACGTAACTAACCTACAAATCAGCGCACCGATTCAAGCGACATCTATACCTACAGTTAGCAGTATAAACACGAAAAACTCTTATCACAACATTCTCGCCGAATTCCCCGGTACTACGCGACTAACTGCGATGAATATTAACAACAGCAAGATCGACGTCCAACATTTCATCGAAACTGAAGGCCGACCTATTCACTGCCGTGCACGTCCAATACCGCCACATCGCTATGAAAAAGTGAAGCAAGAATTTCAAAATATGATTGACCAAGGACTATGCCGTCCCAGCAAGAGCCCATGGTCATCACCTCTTCACGTCGTGCCCAAGAAAAATGGAGACTTACGCGTATGTGGTGACTACCGCCGCCTAAACGCGATCACCAAACCTGATCGATACCCTATACCTCGCGTGAAGGACTTCACTCACCAGCTTGACGGGAAGACAGTATTCTCCACCATCGACCTGAACAGAGCGTACCAGCAGCTGGCTGTTCGCGAGGAAGATATAGAGAAGACCGCTATCGTGACGACGTTCGGTTTGTTTGAATTCCCCCGCATGTGTCCAGGACTCAAGAATGCTGGTCAAACCTTCCAGCGATACATCCACCAAGTGCTCAGCGGACTGCCCTACGTGTTTCCATTTGTTGATGATGTCCTGGTGGCTTCAGAAGACGAGACTCTTCACCAAGAACACCTAAGAACAGTACTAAGAAGATTCGAAGAACATGGCATCACAATAAACCCAGCAAAATGCCATTTCGGTCAACCAGAAGTTAAGTTCTTAGGCTACAACGTATCAAGAGAAGGTATCAAGCCTCCAACAGAGAAGGTCGATGTCATCATGAACTTTCCGAAGCCTAATACCATCGAAGAGTTACGCCGTTTCCTGGGTATGATGAATTTCTACCGCGACCACATACCTAACGCAGCGTCCATACAAGCACCACTCAACGCGCATCTCCATAACACCAAAAAACGAGACAAGACCGTCATACAATGGACTGAAGAGTCAACAAGAGCATTCGAAGCTTGTAAGGAAAGCATAAGCAACGCCGTCTTACTCGCACACCCATCGCATCATGCTACCTACGCGTTATTCTGCGACGCGTCCGACAAGTCAGCTGGCGCCGTCCTACAACAATACGTCGATAAAAAATGGCTACCACTTGGCTATTTCTCGAAAAAATTCTCCAACGCGCAATCAAGATATTCTACATACGATCGAGAACTACAAGCAATCTACATGGCTGTGAAACACTTTCGCAAGATGTTTGAAGGTCGACCACTCATAATCTTCACCGACCACAAACCCCTTACATACGCAATGAGCAAAATTACGTCAACAACCGAAACGCCAAGACGCACGAGACAACTTTTGTTTATCAGCGAGTTTACGACCGACATACGTCACGTGAGCGGTAAACAAAATATCGTCGCCGACGCACTCAGCCGCATCGAAACAATATCATACCCATCTACGATCGATTACGAAGAAATTGCGACAGCTCAACAACAAGACACTACCATACCACAGTTACAACAGCAAGAAAACATCAATTTGAAGAAAGTCATAATCCCAAACACCGACATAGAACTCTACTGCGAAACATCAACATCGCACATACGACCTTACATACCCGAAAAACATCGACAAGAGGTGTTTAGAAGCATTCACAACATCAGTCATCCCGGCACGCGCACGACTCGCAAGTTAACAGCACAAAAATATTTTTGGCCGTCAATGAACAGCGACATTTCCAAATGGACAAGAAGCTGCATCGACTGTCAGAAAAACAAGATTCAGCGTCATACATTTAGCGCAACGTCGAGATTCCCGCCAACAGAACGCTTCAGGCATCTCCATATCGACATAGTTGGTCCATTACCTACGACATCTCAAGGCTATCGCTATCTAATAACAATGATCGACCGAGAAACAAAATGGCCAGAAGCAATACCTACAGACGACATAACAGCCGAAACAGTTGCCGAGACTATCTACAAACACTGGATAGCAAGATTCGGGTGCCCATCAACACTCACCAGCGACCAAGGACGTCAATTTGAAAGTCAGCTATTCAAGAACCTCATGAAGCTACTGGGTATAACCAGAAACCGCTGTTCTTCATACCACCCAGTTAGCAACGGGATTTTGGAGCGCTGGCACCGCGTTCTTAAGACATCGCTACGCGCTAAGCTGTCAAACTCAAGCTCGTGGATCGACGAGCTGCCTACAGTACTTCTTGGTCTGCGAGCCACCCTACGCACAGATGCTGGAGTTAGTCCCGCCGAACTTACCTACGGCTACAACTTATGTCTACCAGGCGATTTTTTCACTTCAAGCCCGAAAGACACATCTATGGACTACACATATGTCGAAAAACTACGAACTACAATAGAAGAAAACAGGCCACAATTATGCACGACTCATCACAACAAGCAACGCATCTTCGTTCATAAGGACTTACTACAATGCAGTCACGTGTTCGTCCGAGTCGACGCGGTAAAGAAGCCATTACAACCACCGTACGAAGGCCCTTATCGAGTTATCAAGAGAACGGACAAAGTCTACACTTTACAGATAAAAAACAACGAAACAAACATCTCGATTGATCGTCTCAAGCCCGCCTACCTACTGCAAGATATCGAAAACTCACCTACTACATCGCAAGATACGTTACCATCAAGAAGTCAAGTTACCACATCACCGTTACCACAAGTTGTTACCTCGCCACAGGAAACTACAATTACCTCGAGCAATGTGACGTCACAGCCACAGCCGACTGATAAGAAAACACGTCATGGCCGCTCAGTCAAATTGCCCGTACGCTTCGCTTGAAGGGGAGTCCTGTGGCTACAATATACCTGTACCGTTACCTCAAAACCAATCCTCCAAAATCCTAACTAATATTATAAATGCGAAAGTGAGTTTGTTTGTTTGTTACGCTTTCACGCCGTAACTACGAGTACTAAACCGATAATCATTAAATTTTGCATACAAGTTCTCAGAAGTACGGAGTAGGACATAGGCTACCTTTTATCCCGGGAAAAAGTAGGTACCATTTCCGAGGGAATTGACGCGGGCGGCGCCGCGGGCGAAAGCTAGTTAAACATATATCTATCCATGGAGACTTCAATGATGAGCTACAGATGGTTGTGTTACAGAACTTAGGTACAGATACTAACTTAGTAACAGATGTTTTTGTTCTGACACAGAATAAGTACTAGTACCTACGTACAGAAGTCTCACTTTGCAAAGGTATTCAAAGAAATATCAACTCAATGTAGTGAGAGATACGGTGTAACATAGCTCGCATCTCTTCGTTTAGATACTTAAAGAATCCATTGCAAGCCAATTTCATTCTTATAGCTTTGAACAAACGATTCATGTGACCAAACCAAACGAGCGCCGTCCCTACTGATTTGCCCGGTGTTACTGCTTTGAAGTGGTCGCCGCGCGTAGGTATATTATCTATACCGACACGGGGAGTGAAGCTAAATTCAGTCACTGACAAGAGGCCTCAATACGTGCGATACGATTGGAGATTCAGGGGTTGAAATACCGGTAAAATTCATTACCGGTACCTCTATGAAACGACAGTACCGGTTATTGGATTGGTACTGGTACATTTGGTAACGGTAAAAATCAAGTACCGGTACTTCTATAATACAACGGTACCGGTAATTAGTTTGGTACCCGGTAACTGAACTGGTATCAATAAGTTTAATAACGTTAATAACAGAGGTATCTGTAAAATTTGGTACTAAATACCGGTACTTAGTACCGGTACTCGTATCGGGAATTATCATTTTGTTAATGTGTGTCGTTGACGTGTTGTGCATATGCGGCGTGAGGCGGGGCCCGACAATGGGGTGGCACTTTTACAGTCGAGCGAGTCCCATGCGGGACGGCAACAATGCGTAGGTACCGGTAAAATTAACGCAATTTTTAACAATATTAATACCGTTATTTTTCTAGATGATTACCGTTAAAATTTAACAGAATAGAAGTACCGGTACTTATAATGTGAATTTGGTACCGGTGACAAGTAGCGGTAAAATTACCGTTAACTGTTAACAATATTATTACCGTTAAATACTAGATTACCGGTACCCCATATTACGGTTTAAATTTGAACAGAATTGGAATACCGGTACTTACTGGTACTTATAATGGGAATTTGGTACCGGTAACAAGCCCTGTCTCGTATCGTGTCTAACGTATAGCGGCGTCCCTCTCATCGGATCCGATATTCAGGATGGTATAATAACCCTTAAGATAGGCCTGGTCCTAACAAATATTGATATTTTCCAGATACGAGCAAAAGTGGCTGGCTGCGTGGTGTCATACGCCTGGTTCATCTCCTTCCTCCAGCTGTTAGTGTACACGCCCGCGACCGCCTGGTTGGGTCTGCACAACACCATGTACTGCTTCGCGGCTGTCAACCTGACCGGCGCTCTCGTCACGCTGGCGGTCGTACCGGAGACCAAGGGCAAGAGTGTGGAGGAGATTGAGAAGATGTTAGAGAAGAAATGAATCCTTAATCATTAATATACCAGCAGAAATCGAATTATACTCATCGTCTAATAACCGATCAGTTTCCCCATTCATTCGAGTGACAGTATCCAAATACCTATATTACATACATACATAGTACCTATCACGTCTTTTTCCCTTGCGGGTTAGATAGAGCTAGGTCTATAAGACCTTACGGCCACATTTAGCATGACTAAGGGCGTGTAAGCTTCGCCTATTGACATAATTGTGCAGATTTTCGCCAATTCCCTCGATCGGCTTTTACGATCTGCATTTAGAGAAGCAGCTTGTACATTCTACGTTTTTCCTTTTCTCCCAGACCAGCGTGGTATGTCAATCAATACCTTTTTTCTCTTCCCAAATCCAATAATATCCTATCCTTTCCCAGCTGTTTAAAAATTGCCACTACCATGCCAATATTTAGTAGATAATTAGTCGCCAAATGGGGTGGAAATTGGTCAAGGACTACCTCCTCGTGGTTCCCCCCCTGGCAACGGACTAGCCTACAAGCGACATCCGGCTAAATGCTCTTGACCCAACTCTGGCTCACCAGACTGATCTCGAAGCGATTTGTGAATCTCCCGGTGCTATGTCTGCCTTAACACCAAATTTGCCAAACATAAAAAGTAGTCGGTCTGTAGTTTAGAAGATAAGCATGTTTTAGTAGCCAAGCCAGGAAGCACACTTTCTAGCGTGGCCACATCAGGAATCTCCGAAACTATAACACCTAGCGATGATCTGTTTTCTCCCAGATTTAATCGAGAATTAGTCGAAATCACTCGTCAGTTTATTTTACCTACGTTAAAAATCGTACGGTTAAAATTAGAATATTTTTTCAGAAAGATTTTAATGAAGACTTTTTGAGTATAGGTACAGTTCAAGTTAATTTTATTTTTAGTTGAAGAGAAAATTCAAGATACGGTAGAGGGTATGCTCAGGTATCTTAGTAGTAGTGTACATAGGCGTCGGGGTTAACAACACATCACTAATTTTGATTCAATTTTCCACATACAAGCCCACCAAAACTAAATGTATCTTTAAAACTTAAGACCCTATCTATTCTAGACTTTATCTACGATGTAAAGCAGAGGTCCTCAAACTTCTTTTCCTCGTAGAGCACTTTAAAAAAAATACTAGTTTCGGTGAAACCCTGCTGGTACATTTCAACTATAGATAAAATGTAAAGTTTAGATGTAAGTATGAGAATTTGCTCCAACCCTAAATTCAGTGGTAAATACAAAAATAAGTTATTTTAATTATTTATTTTATTTATTATATTTCAAAATCATGTACAGTCAGCCAAGGAGATATCTGACCCCCTACAACAGCGCCATTTTTCGCAAACTAAAGAACCATCCGTGGTTTAAACCCAAAGATAAAAATATACAAGTGTAATATGCTTTGCGACTAGTGCCATCTATTGAATTGTGAATGAACAAATAAGGTTAATAAGCAGAAATCTGATACCCTTGATGACTAATGCCATCTATTCGATTTTTGATAAATAAAACAAGCCCTAGCATACGATACGCTTATTTCAAAGATACTTCAAAAGTTAGATGTAGCGCAAGTGGTAGGCACTACGGTTTAATAGTTAGTGTTTATGAGGAAACAGGTTCAAATCCTCCAAAGATTTTTATTTTTTACAAATATCACTAACTTCGTATTGTGATGTTGGTGTAATTTTGGTTGTTTTAACATAATGTTACCGAGCTAATTACTGTTAATAAAAAGTATTTTAAATTTTTAATTACTTTATTACATCAAAAAAAAAAACAGTGAAATAAATACCTGCCTACTTAATTCAAACTATGATTAATCTTCTGTAGAGAGAACCAACATGTTAATAAATAACAATTTACATCTCTCAACTTTTTTTTAATCATAGTATTATATTTTTTTAAATGTGTAGGGTCAAATAGTGCTATGTGAATAATTAAATGCTTCGATAATAGTATAAAAATGAATATGTAAACGTATGGCATTAAATGAATTTTAATATGGGAGAGGGTGACCCCCATTTTGTAGCTTTTTTTCAAGTCTATTTGTCATTTCACTTACCATGTTAGATCAGATCACATATCACTTATGCGCATATTTATTAATTTAGTATAACCTCTTTGTCTAAATTGATTTATTTTCAAACTTTACTCGTGTCTCGTGTCCCAGTTAAGCACTATTTGACCCTACAATCTGGGATTTTAATTGGTCACTTAATAACAGTTAGATCACAGAACAATTGTCTTAAATAAAATATATTCTACATTGCACACTGTTGGAATCACCACATCTCATAAAATTTCCGAGTATTTTTCTTTATTCATCCGGCCGCCGAATTCTACCAGCTCCCCTGGGCCCATTGAAGACATCTGTCCCCAATAACCTGCAAAACAATAATACGATCAGCTACCTAATAATCTACACTGCGTAATACACTAGGTATTAAATATTATTATTATTTTACTTAACTATTTAATGAATATTTTTACCTAATGTTATCCTGCCACTGTTCTCAAAGGCAAATTATTTTGATGGCTATACGCTGGCCATGTCTTCTCCGCAATATTTTTCTGCCATCATCATCAGACTTAAAACTTTTTTCATCAGAATAAAATACGATCTCGTTCTTGTTGAATGTTTCCTCACTGTTTCAATTGAAATATTATGTTACGCCAGTTGATCGAGTCTTCTTAAATCTCCGAATCCACAAACGGACGGTGTTTCTCTGTAAGAGATATATTTATCTTAGGCATTTATCACAAACCCTGTGTTTTACGGAACAAAAAATAGTGTGACAATTAAATACTTATAATTTATACTTACCGATACCTAATTCTCTAGATATAGATACTTTAAATACTGCGGTTGTCTTCACTATACACTATTAGCTTTCACAAAATCAGCTATATGAGATGAAACAGGATGCCTAATAACTGGTGGGGTTTTGGATCACTATACAGTAATCGCAGTATCTTGAATGTTATTGTGACGCGAGTGAACAATATTTTTGTTTAGTTGGTATCAGGTATAAATAAATCTGATAGATTACCCTCAATTTATTTGTTAAAGCAATGCGTTGCAGTTGGTGACAATGATGTCATAGCAGTAGAAATAGATAGCTAATTTCGCCCGAGATGTCATATCGTCGGTTGGCGTATTGAGATGAGCGCTAGCTTCTCAAGTCGTAGGTCCATGGTTCGAATCGAACTTTACGTAGGATTGTTTTTGATTCTTTCTTGTTCTTACCATTGATGATTACTTGAATTATTAGCTGAGATTATTAGAAATACAAAATTTGCAACTGAGCAGGTTATCAGAAACAAATTTATACTAGCAGTTGTCTGTCTACTTGCCAAAAATCACGGTAGGTGGCGCTTCACAGCAAAGTGTGAATTTACGTTTTAAAAGTCAGGGGGTCAGGTATCTGCTTGACCGACATATAAACAGAATATAGATACATTTCGGAAAAAGCCACGGATGTTTGTGATGAAATGCAACAACAAACATCTTACAGTGATTCAGTAGCAACTAAATACATTTAAAAAAGAAAAATAATTAAAAAAACAACTACGGCAAGAGTCAATACTATCCAAGAAATATTTCTTAAGTTTATTCTTAATGTTCTTAATGGAAATTTGATACCTTAAATCACCTGGCAACTCGTTGATTAAACGTGGTATTAGATAGCGCGTCGTCGTTTCGCCGTAGACGTTGTTTGCGCGCTCCACGTATAACCGGTTCCGAGCCATGGCGCGCGTGAATACAGCATGATCAATTTTTGTTTGCAAGTCGTTGTTAAAATAATTTTGTTTTAATAAAGTGTATTTAATATTTGAGTGGATTGGTAGTACTTCACAATGCTTAAAAAGACCCGATTCATTGTCATGGTATTGTAAGTTGATTTTATTAGACACGATCGTTTTTAATATTTTTAACTGCAACCGATACACGTTATTCAAGTAAGTGTTATATGTTCTACCGTAACTACTGAGACCATATAAGGCTAAGGATCTGTAAAGTAACAGCTTAACCTTGTACGGAATACGGTTTTTGAGAATTTTCATGTTCGATAGAAAGTGTCTTAGTTTGCTACACACATTATTTACGTGGAGTTTCCAATTTAACTTGCTATCTATAATCATAGAATATATCGGGCTAATCAGCCCGAGGTAAGTGTGAGAGTTAACAAGTTCTATGGATGGGCAATTACAATTTCCAATAGCCACAGAGCCGTGAAGACATGCGTGCTCGTGACCTATAAGGCTGTTGTTATTTGCAGGCATTTTTAAGTATGGTGATCTAATGTGCAGAAGTTTTGTTTTATTCGTATTGATTACCAACCCATTATCGTGACACCACTTACATATAGACTCAAAGTCCATTTGTAAGTGCTCATAAGCTTTATCAAGACTCCTTTCATTAATCACTAAGCAAGCATCATCTGCAAATTGATAGATTAATATTGTAAAACAATATTTTCATCATTTTAACTGACTTTGTTTTATAATTTAAGGAATAACAGCAAATCTTCCCGTAGTGTGATGTTCGCTCTGTTTCTTTTTTACAAGCTTTTTATAAGCTTCACCTGTATGTTTGTTTGTTTTTTACCGACTTCTTTGAACTCGATTTTGAGCCACTTTAAACGGTCAGATCGAATTATAATTTTGTAGACTTATCAAAGACTTATGACAATACTATAATTTCATAGAAGCGTGTTTTTAGTTTTTTAAAACAACATTTCTTTTTTTGTTAGATAATAAGTTTGTAAGAAATGAAAAAGATTTTTCGACAAGGAATGACGAAGGAAACGATTTTTTTTATTCCTGCCAGCTTTGAACCCCGCCCAGTCCCCCGTGGACCCCAGGGGATCCACCCGGACCACTTTGGAAACCACTGATGTGAAGGATAAACGCCTGATTAATATGTACATGTACATATTAATCACGCGTTACCTTACTTCACAAAAATTACCCTAAGGGAAACAATTGTCAAGTTATGGGTGCAAAATAAAAGTCAAAATTCGTCCGAACCACAATATATTTATCATGAACACAAGCTACCGCTACCGCAAAGTAAGTACCAGCGAACAGCTATAATTCCAAAACCCACCCGATCCCCAGTCAGGCTTAGTCTACTACACAATTGTGACTCAGTCGTATCATTATTGTCCCTCTGTGACAGTTTTTGAAGTGTAATCTTTTGGCGTGTAAACGATTTTTTATAGGATACGCAACGTGATGGGTATCGAGTCAGAAGATCATACGCGACACTATTGCCTTAATTTTTTGGTTATTTGTCAGTTTTACGGTCTTCTTGAATTACTATTATATGTTACTACATAATAGTGACGTGCACAGACATTTATCATAGGGTAGACATAATTATAAAACTTACCTTACAAACATACCACCTATATACACCTTACCTTACTATACGGCTAGTTATCTACAACTCGTTTAATATTATGATGGTCTTTCGATCTTCGACCGCAAAAGTATTCAAAACAAGCGAAAGATAAGAGATATGATTACAACCTGCGAGCCACGTACACGTAAGGTTTAAGATTAAACGTGGATTAAACTTTAGAATAACTAACCATAACTAACCGGTTAGGTACTTGATTTGTTCAAAACGTGTTCACAAAACATTTTATATTTCGATTTCGGCATGCAAACACTAAGCGACACAACTTTCACATGAAAATAATTTTGTCACAAATGAAATTTAACTGATAAAGCATTTAATTTTTAAATAAAACTTTCATCTTGGATTGTTAGTAAACACGTTAATCAATGACATTTACATAAGTATGAATAATATCTATAATGACATTGACAGGTGACGTTGACATAAATATCGCGCGCGGCAGCCAATAGAAACCTCAGGGACAGTGTCTCAAATTCACACACACAGCGCCAATTTGCTTTGCATGTGTGTGCCGATGAAAGATGTTTACTTGTACTACTACAAAAGCGATTTCCTATCGGTGTATAATAATTTTCTATGTGTGCGTGAAAAGTCAGACCTTTGAATTTTTGTCTTACGCGGCTTACGCGTATAGATACTGCTTGGCGCGGGCACGCGCGGACCGCGACCGCAGCACCGTACTTGATCAAAATCGACTATAAAGTATTTGCAAGCAGAAATTTGCAGGCGCACCGAATATAATTATTTTTTTGTAAGAAAAAAAAATGTAGGTATTTATTTAGCGACTGCAGGGTAGACATTGTCTAATAGTCTATATGGACTGCACGTCACTGCTACATAATAATAATTCGATTGAGTCACTATTTGTATGGCACACTTAGACCCCAATAACATTGATTAGAAAAATATAGGTTTCAATAATCCGAAATTCATCAACAAATTTAACAACATCCGAAGGCATTTTGCACTTGTGTATTTCTCATTCAAGAGAGCTTCTCTTGTATCAGAAATACACAGATGCAAAAATAAAAACAACTCAGTCTATATCATTATAATTTAATTTTAAATTTATTATACTTAGCGCCCTGTTACTTAATATATTGCTATTTTAATTAATATTCAAATAGAGGAATGATGGATAAAATTAACATACATCTATATTGATTAATTTCTCCCGAAAATAGACCGTATAAAGCTATACTAATCTTCGAACTATTGAAACCATTACAAATTTGGAATATCATAAAATATCATGATTACATTTATTGACAATATCGAGATATTTATTCAATAATTTTTCAACCAGGGAACAAAGGCTGACTTACATAAAATCTGCGTGATTGGACTATGCAGTGAGCAAGAAAATTGTTAAGTATTTTACCTTATTATCACTGTAACAAACATGAGATAAAGAAGACATCCCGTCTTGTAAACTCCTTGAAAATGATCTCCTAATGAGTACAAAAAATATAGTCTGCACAGCTATCCGTGTATGACTTTTTAGTATGTAAACATGTTCCATGTCCCATTAATTATATGTAACTATTTCAATTGTATTACTGTTTTGTCTCGTTTATGTACAGGGAAGGGGTTATAACTAGTAAAAGATTTTCCGACTGAATTACGCCAGTGCATCCGTTGTAAAAACTGCCTACTATGGAAATAGGTTACTAGATTATTTGAATTAGAACAATTATAAAGCGACAAACGGGACTTCGTTTTTTGTAACGGTTTGTTTAAATCTCCTTATCATATATACAGGAATATACTTTATATCTCATTCGGTGGCTCGCGCTCAAGCTAAGGCTTTAGCAAGATTAGTTCCAAAAGTCATCGTTAGATGGCAGTATATACATTGCTAGTTAACAAGACTTTTCAGAATTTATTGATAATACGCAATTATTTAAATGATGAAAATGTGATTTTACCAAATTTATTAATCGAATATGCTTTTCTTCTTTAATTCGAGTATAAATATCTGTTAATGTGTCACCTAGCGCCCTCTGTACAGTTGCAGCGCAACTCTAGTTTGTATGACTCGTGGAAATGGCAAAGATCATACCACCTACTAAACTTTTATGAATACAATTTTCTTGCTCACCTCTCCTGAAAGCCAACCTACAGGTGCAGGAATATAGATACAAATATGTAAAGAAAAGCCTGTCCGATTCTTGAAGGGCTGATTCAGCCCGTCGATATGAACAACTTTTCTAATAGGATCAAAGCTGGGAACTCAAGAAAATTCACATCTCCAAACTAAAATTTTCGGCCGCCCGTTCATTTTGTATGGGAACGCCAAAATAAACCGGTTAAGTGCGAGTCGGACTCGCTGTATCTTTTCATTGCGTTGGCTTAGAAATTTGAATTGTTTACAGCTCCAAGGGACAGTAGACCTGAGTATTTGATATGAATTTTAGCTTGATACCTCTACGCGTTCCTGAGAAAAAGGGTCATGACAGACCGACAGACAGACAGACGGACAACCGAGTGATCCTATACGGGTTCCTTTTTAGTTTTTGAGGTGCGGAACCCTAAAAATATTAAGTTCATTATTACAAGCATTGGTCAAATAGGAAAAGTTGTTGATATCGACCGGATGAATCATCCCTTCAAGGATCGGATAGGCTTTTCTTTACATATAGTATTTATTGTGACGGCGTTTAATTACAACAATATGTCATAACATGCTTTTTAACTAGACTATAGAAAATATGCTCAGCTATCATTATTTTATTTTACAATCCCCATTTAGCACCTCGTGGGTTTTCGTCAATAATTAATTGTCATTTTGGGTTTTTGATTTGATTTTCAAATAAAAGGAAATTAGAGTTTTGTAACAAAATATCAAGAATTAGGTACATGAACTGAATACTGATTTAAGTCTTCACAAATAATGTGTATTCTGGTTATAAATTTTAAACTAATCTAATAATACATGAAAATAATAAAAAATACAACAGAATATATTATAATTATAAATTACTCTATTATTTTATAATCACAATATTATAATCAATTTAAAAGTCTTGAACGTTTTTTTGATTCACGCCCTGTCACTATTATAATCAGGAAGAATTTCCGTACAACCGGTATTTTTTTTTATGTACATTTTTCCGGCAGCGACACAACAGGGCAGCGTCGAAAAAAGGTTGGAAATCCTCTCTCTCTCTTTCTCTCACCAATTTTTCAGTAAACAGTCATTATAGGTATTTTTATTCATGTCATCAATATTTTACATAGTAAAAAAAATCAAATTACAAATTTACATTTATTTTGAGACAATTTACTTTGCGTCCTTCCGCCACCAGTTAGTTCATGCAAACTATTACTGGCCAGCGCCCACCCACTACTGTTAGTCCGTTTATGAACTAACTGGTGGCGGAAGCACGCACAGTAAATTGTCTCAAAGTAAATGTATCTTTGATTTCCCCGCAAAGTTAATAACAAATTTAATTTAATCAACAATATTTCAAATAGTTTAGTTTTAAGTTATAGATAACATTAGAATTACCTTTGAATAGACATACAAATTTTGAATAGTAACATGAAGATATAAATTATATAAAATAGGGAATACTGAACACATGAAAGTGATGTAGTATACAAGTTACAAGAATAAGTCCACATTTGTTTAGAAGTTTTGGTCAAAAATGATTATTATAGACTAGCGAATGATACATAAATAAATATATAAGGACAAACCACACAGATTGAACTAGCCCCAAGGTAAGTTAGAGACTTGTGTTATGGGATACTAACACAACCATACTTTATTTTATAACAAATACATATATAGATAAACATCCAAGAACTAGGCCAATCTGAAAAAAATTCCGACGTCCTGACGGCCATTTTTATTTTATAACAAATACATATATAGATAAACATCCAAGACCCAGGTCAATCTGAAAAAAAAATCCAAATTGACCTGACGGCCACTACCTAAATGCATATTTTTAAACAAAAAAGCCTTGGACTTCTCATAGAAATAATGTGGAGAATTTGATTAGCGTATACATCTACTTGTATGCGTGGCCCACACATTTATATCGCATTTCTCAAAATACACCAAAAAGGACAGTTTTTCACAGTCTTTAATAGTTAACTCTCACTCTGTGAATACTGTAATTATAGAAATGAAGATATTTTAATTTTAGAAACAGTGTGCTTTCCAAATTCTTGACCAAAACTTAGAACATCGAGATTCTCTATATAATTAAAAGCGTTGGAATGTTATTTTCTAAGTCGAAAGCAAAGCACAAAATGTTGGCTTGTTCTCTCTAGTTCGATTTATAAATTCCATCGTCGAACTAGGGAGAATTTTTCTCATTTGTTCGATCGTCGAACGAGCGAGACTTTTTTACATGGTTTTTATTAGCTTCATCTGTAGTTTTGTTTGTTTGTTTGTAACTGAAATTTTGCTTTTTAATTCGATTGCTCATAAAAGCGAGTTTTTTAGTTTTTTAAACTATATTTTTTTTGTTCGACCGTTACATAACAAAAACGATGGACACGAAGGGTAGGTTAGGTTCGTTAGATTTCCTTGTGACCCAAACGGGAGCAAGCGAGCGAACCCAAGCCCTCAATATAACAAAATGATGGTCGTATACCAAATGACAAAAAAAACCTCACTGGTTCGACGGTCGAACTAATGAATCAAACTAGTGAGAACAAAGGAAAAAGTTTATCAAAATTTTCTTCAAATAGTACTTATACGAAAATATGGCTAGAAAAGCAATATATGGAAATTATAACTATGGTTAACATTTATTTTGAGAGGAATTGAGTCGACTTTTTAATTGCTACCTAGCCTAGTCGATGTGTTTCCAGTACAATTAGAAGCGATGCGATTATTATCTTGCCGTGTCTATAGAGACTAAATGCCCCACGCATAATTATAATTTTCAGCCCACATCAGCCCACTGATGTGCATAGGCCTCTTTATGCCATGTTCTACGGTCTTGTGTTAGTCTCATCCACAATGCCCCCATTGTTCGACAATTACAGAATACCAGACTAGATCCCCTGTTAATGAGCTCAGATTTATAAAAATATATTTTTCAAGCAACTCTGTTAGAATAGTCCTCATTATAATGTCAAATCATGGTCCCAAATCATCAATATTAAAATTAACATAATCTAAAGAGCAAGTACTGGAAGCATTAAGTACCTAAATAAATAACAAATGTATAGTGATTGTGAACATAGTATGTCTCCGTACCGTTAGTAATTTCCTTCTCCGAAAATATCCCATTTCTTTCACTTAAGTATTTTCCAATTACCGGCATCCACCTGCAACAAATAAAAAATATATTTTTCAGAGGCAAACACAATGGTGTCCGCTGCTGTTTCAAGCTGCCTAAAGGCATCTGACTGCCGTCAATGATGACAGCCAGGACAAACGGCATTTATAGCTATAAATGCCGTAGGGAGCTCTCTATACAGCGTGATTTTGTATCTTTTTCCATCTACTTTGTAACAAATGCGTATTAACAATTTTTACGCTTTACCTAATACAGTCTAATTAGTGTAGTTAACTAACAGTTGACTTGCTTGTTTAAATTTATGTGTAAGTGGCCAACACTGGTGCCACATTTTTCAAGTACGCCCGGTAAAGTAGCGAAAGCTCACTTGGAGCTTATTTAGTCATTTAAAAAAAACCTCTGTGTTTAGTTGCAGCGCCACTATAATTTGTATAAAACGTCTTACGTTTTCACTTCAAAAAACAAAAACAATAATAGAGCCGACATTCTGTCAGTACAGTAAGTTGGCTACTACACTGGCACTATACTTTTTTTTCATATTTGTTTTACGGCTTCTATTCTATGCCTTTTAGACCTTCATATGTTTTACATGCTAGATATCAACGAAATGGTGGTATAATTCATTTCATTGATTCAATGGAGCCCCTGGCGACAATTCCCACAAATCCACTGGTTTGATCATAGACGCAGTAGCAGTAAGGCGAGCGTCCACCAGCCCGCTATGTAAATCTCACTACAGCCGCACCATGACACTTTATTTCAGTTATTCCACACATTGTTCATAAACATGGGCTTTATAACACCAAATTACACCGATTTCATATTAAAAAGTCCACTAGAAGCAATTTGCGAAACAATCTGTTGGTGTGACTTGCACATACCTAGTACAGGAACAGCTCCGGGAAGTACTTGTTGTAGGGCGACACGTGCTGTTGGTGTGACTTGCACGTACCTAGTACAGGAACAGCTCCGGGAAGTACTTGTTGTAGGGCGACACGTGCTGTTGGTGTGACTTGCACGTACCTAGTACAGGAACAGCTCCGGGAAGTACTTGTTGTAGGGCGACACGTGCTGTTGGTGTGACTTGCACGTACCTAGTACAGGAACAGCTCCGGGAAGTACTTGTTGTAGGGCGACACGTGCTGTTGGTGTGACTTGCACGTACCTAGTACAGGAACAGCTCCGGGAAGTACTTGTTGTAGGGCGACACGTGCTGTTGGTGTGACTTGCACGTACCTAGTACAGGAACAACTCCGGGAAGTACTTGTTGTAGGGCGGCACGTGCTGTTGGTGTGACTTGCACATACCTAGTACAGGAACAGCTCCGGGAAGTACTTGTTGTAGGGCGGCACGTGCTGTTGGTGTGACTTGCCGGGGGCGCAGGGCGAGCACGAACCGGACCCGGTCGCCGGTAGTAAGGGTTCTTCTGAAATGCTGCTGAAGATCTCGTCTAGCTTGTCTTTGATTTCGTACTGGAAATATACATTTTTCGTTTGATAGTTCATTATTCAATGTGCCCATTGATATAAATAAAATATATATAATCAATGTATATACCCTACAGGGTAATATGTGTTGAGATAATTCGACGCGGTGATTCGAAGTCACGGTGGTGTAATGGTATCTCACTTAGGGCGTAAACCTAAGGGACGTGGGTTCGAATCCTACTTGTGTCCGAGTTCTTTTACAACACATATTTTCAATTTTAATACCCATAGATATTGCTGACTTGCAGTGAATGTGGACGCACTTTCACTGCAAAAATTGGCTATATCTGTCACCTGCGAGCTCACGAACGTTGCCCTCATTAGCCAGATGCCAAGTCGCTGTGGCCGAAATCGGTCTGAATGAATGGTATGGTATATATGATAAGGACGCTGATACAACAATGAGATTTACAGCATATCAGAGCCTCAGAATTTAATTTTAAGATACATTTCAATGCTTTTTTGGATATTGGTACGTTTTAAAAATACAACCCATTTACATATAATCCTAACTAATATTATAAATGCGAAAGTGAGTTTGTTTGTTTGTTTGTTACGCTTTCACGCCGTAACTACTGAACCGATCATCACGAAATTTTGCATACAAGTTCTCTGGAGTACGGAAAAGGACATAGGCTACCTTTTATCCCGGGAAAACGTACTAATACCGAGGGATCGACATTAACGCGGGCGGAGCCGCGGGCGAAAGCTAGTACCTACTATATTTACGATTATTTTTAACAAAATTTCAAAATCTAGAATTATTCTTACCCTATCATAGTATCATTTAGGTACTGATGAAGTGACACAACATTTTCCACGTTTTTAAAAACTGTCTCGTAGTTAGAAACAACTGCTGAAATATTTACTTTTATGGACAGGTTGTCTATCTGCCTCTGCACCCGTGGTATAAAATGGTTGTACGAGCTTACCTCGCACATTTGGGCGACCCGCGACTTACATCATGTAGGTCACTTGTCAGCTACTTTAAGATTCAAAGATTTATTCAGAAAATAGGCCTTTTCAGGCACTTTTTCACGTCAATTCACATTTTAAATAATACTTATTATATTATATTCCAATTATTAATTATTGTTCAAAAGCTACAAACTACTAGCGTTTCGGAACCGACCACTGCAGAGAAGAAGACGCCGAAAGAAACAGTATTGGTCGCCTACTTGCCTGAAGGGCTTTGTATGATATTTAATTTTTTTATCTTTTTTTTTTAAATAATATGAATAGCTCTATAATCTTAAAACATATCGAGATACATATCGATGGCGTCATGATACACACATCGATCGGTCGGCGATACTATAGCGCCTGGACACTGCCATCAAGAAAGGATCCGTCACATCCAGCTAGTAACCAGCAAGAACAATAAATAACTTTCTCCGTGACGTGATCTCGTATTTCCACACCACCATCTTCAACCTAGCAAGCAGCAACATCTCTTCATGTATGGTGTTGGGCCTAACACCAAGTCTGGTACCATATTTAGTACATTAGTCGGTACATTATTTGTGGAAGAGCCACGCTACCGGCTAAATTCATTTTTGCTAGTAGCATGCATGAGCCGGCTCTTCCGGGGAAGTACCACACTCTCACAGAAAATCGACGTTTGAGTAGAAGCTTTACCGTTTTTATGCTTCGTTCGGTGAGTGAGAGGCCAATCCTTCCCCCATTTCCTCCCCCCATGTCCTTTCCCCAACTCCTTGAAAGGCCGGCAACGCTCCTGTTACACCCTGGTGTTGCAGTTGTCCATGGGCAGCGCTAGTCGCTTACCATCAGGTGACTCGCTTGCTCGTTTGCCGCCCTATAAAATAAAAAAACAAAAAATAACAATATAATGGCATTGCCCGTACAAATGACATACCTTGGGCTGTGTCATGGCGACCAGGTGTTGGAATGGAGCGGTTCTGAAGGCGTAGTTGAGTGTGGCTCGTTTCCTCTCGGCGTCTCGTCTCTCGGCGTCGCTGGGCCCGGTGGCGGCGCGACGCAACGCTTCCAGAGACACGCTCTCATTTTGCATAGGGTGCTGCAAATAAACGGAACTATTACTTTTTAAATCTGTTAGCCGTGTGGTTTCCGGCAGATAGCCGTGTGGTTTCCGGTAAGATAAGATAAGATAAGATAAAGATTTATTTGCATGAAATACATTACAGTAGTTAATATGTAGTGGTTAACAATGTAGGTCTTATGTAAGTAATGTAATCAGCCTGCTTGCAGGCGTGCAAATATTATTTTTATAAATTTTTACATTTGCCATAAAATTAGAAATAATGGTAGCAACAATCAATTAAAATCACAATAGTAGAATGGGACCACTCCAGGTCTTCCCGTGGATGTCTTAAGAGGCGACTTAGGAAATACAAGCTAAACAAAGCTCATAAACATCAATGAGACCTCTCCAACCCGTCTGGCCAGCGAGGAGAGTGTAGGCCAAATCCTGTGTCTGCTCTGACCAAGTATGGCTCCGGTAGTACAGAGAGGGTCATGCTCCTGCAGTGGAGACTAAAAAGACCTGATGATGCTGAAATCGGTTAAAGTTTATAAATAGAAACTCTGTACAGGTCTCACTTCCCGTGTCGAAAACATAGCTATGCGCGGTGACCACTTCAAAGCGATAAAACCAGGCAAATCCGGTAGGAACGACGCGCGTTTGATCACATGTGTTTACCGACTTCAACGTATTATGAATCGTTTGTTTAAGAGCTATAAGAATAAAATTGGCTTGCCACGGATTCTGTACGTATCTAAACTAAAAGGTGCTGCGTTCTGACACGAGCTAAATTACACCGTATCGCTAACTACATTGAGTTGATATTTCTTTGAATGCCTTTGCAGAGTGCGATTTCTGTACGTAAGTACTAATACTTATTCTGTGGTACAGTTCTAATTAATTATGAAATCGAGCGAGATTTACTTTTTGATAGTCCTTGCAAGTCATGAGGGTGAGTAACATGACGTACATTGCAGTGGTGTGCATCAAATAGCATAAAACAAAAAAGATTGAAACAAACAGTACCTATATATTATATCAAAAATTAAAAACCCTATCTCTCTCCCTTTTATTAGCTACCTAAAGACACTTGGACACATAATATAAATATGTAGGCTGTTCCATATTAAATTGAAAACCTACTGATTCAAAATGTACGGAGCAGCTGATTTTGACGCGATAGAGTCTTATAAATCGATGAACACCGGCTATACGCACGAAAAATTGCATGTGCAAGCGAGAGCGCGGCACAAGCGACAGAGAGGCACGATCAGCCTAAGCGTTCGGCTTGTGACGCATCTATCTCTCCGTTCACCGTCACGTTATCACATAAAATTATCGTCCAACAACCAACTTTACAGACAACCAATGTTTCTTGGTTTAAACGATTCCAAAAATTTCGAAAATTATATTTATAATCCGGCGGGGCTCGATGAAAAAAAATGTTGGGACACCCTGATCTATAATAATAATAATCAATATATAATAATAATCCTCTGTCTGATCTGGCCAAGTATGGCTCCGGTAGTACAGAGCAGGTTATGCTTCTGCAGTGGAGACTAAAAAGACTTGATGACGATGATGATGATGATTATGATGACCCTGAGCTAGACAAAACGTTAATACCGTCTCTCGATGTCTCTTCTGCCTCATATCGAGCGTGCCACGACCGTCTGTATTCTCGTGGCCCCAGTACCAAAACTCGTTGCCCGTTTGCTGGGAAGGGAAAGGAGACAGAAAGGATACTATAAGGGAATGGAAATAGCATAGGTATTATAATTATACAGGAATAGGCTTGGAACAGGTATCTCCATTGAATTAGAAAAACTATGAAAGCGTAACTCTCATACAACTAACGATTCACTATCAGTCCAATTTACGCAAACAAACTTAACTCAAATCACAACGAAAAACTTACGCACTCATAGACGAAGATAGTTTGCGATTGGCCGCGTCAAGGTCACGAGGCGGTGACAACATATCTAATGAACCCTATGTTATCAACATAGCGGAGGTAGGTAAATATCACTCGCGACAGCAGCTCGCCTCGCTCGCTATGATAAATTACTCCAGTGTAATTTTTCCGTCTTTCCTTGCGTTCGCTGCACCACTTTACTACACAAGAAGTCATATTTATCTTAATTCGTTAAGATTTCGCCGATATTAACAAAAAAATATGTCGTTAAATGCTTTTATCGACGCGTCCTTCCATCACGGAGCGCGTGGCAGACTAGTTTGCGAACAGATATACTTTTTAAGCCCCGCCCGCTTTGATATACTTTGCGTGGTCAGTTTTTGAGCGCAATGCTGCTTCTATAGTTTTTCTAATTCAATGATATCTCATTCGGCGCGCTCGGGCAAGCTTAGTTTCAAAAGCCATCGGTAGATGGCAGTCGGTCCACTGCCAGTTTATTGGACTAACTAGAATGTGTTAAAGCGTAATTAAAAATATTTTTTTAATATTATAGGACGGCAAACGGGCCAGCGGGTCACCTGATGGTAAGTGATCACCGCTGCCCATGGACAACTGTAACACCAGGGTGTGACAGGTGCATTGTCAGCCTTTCAAGGAGTTGGGGGAAGGAAATGGGGAGGGGAGGGGGGAAGGATGGGCCTCCGACTCTCTCACTTACCGAACGAAGCATAGAAGGGGTAAAGCTTCTACTAAGACGTCGATTTTCTGTGAGAGTGTGGTACTACCCCGGAGGAGACGGCCCATTCAGGCTACCAGCAAAGACGGTGACATCAAACGTTAGGTATGGAGTTGATTGCACACCGAATAACACGAGGGCCATGATCACATGAGTTAGATAGTAGACAAAGCAATTTCATTACATAGACGAGCCGGCCCATTTATGCTACTAGCAATTCATTTTGCCGGTAGCATGGCTCTACCACGACTAATATATCGCTTTTCTTTTTTAATCTTTCTCGCTTTAAACACACGGTATATAAACGAGACTTAGCTCGAACCTTTTTATTTGTTTCCGTTGTACCTTTCAATGGAGTTACATCCATCGTGGTCGCAACGAGTCTCGTTGGGACCACGGTGGATGTAACTACATTGAAACGTTCGTTCATAAAATTGTTCATCGAAAATAAAAAGGTTCGTGCTTAGTCCCGTTCATATACATAATTATGTATTTAAAGCGCGAAAGTTTAAAACGTAGGATGTAACTCCATTGAAACGTCCACGGAAACAAATAATAAAAAGGTTCGTGCTAAGTCCCGTTTATATACATAATTGTCCCCATATATTTACTATTTATCTGATAATTACATAGGCACCGAAGGCAACCGCGGACGGTCTGTAATTCCTATTGTATTTCTCCACGAACATCCTGTATTCTTCATCTAGGGCGTCGTATTGGGCTCTCTGGAAGGGTGGAAGGGAATTAGGTCTAGGAAGTGGAGAGGGATTGATATTTTGTAATTTGTTCCTGTTATCAAATCATCTGATGATTATAAGCAGTCGTCGGAACGCGTGGAGCATATTTTCCTTAATTTTTAGTAATAAATCACAAGGGTGAATAATAATAGTATTAAAACTTACGATATATAAATCATCATTATCACCACATAGTATAAAACAAAGTCGCTTCCCGCTGTCTGTCCGTCCCTATGTATGCGTAGATCTTTAAAACTACGCAACGGATATTGATGCGGATTTTTTAAAAGATAGATTGATTCAAGAGGAAGGTTTAAATGTACATTGTATTAATATAAATAAATAAATATATACGGACTAATCACACAGATTGAGCTAGCCCCAAAAAAGTTCGAGACTTGTGTTATGGGATACTAACTCAACGATACTATATTTTATAACAAATACATATATAGATACACATCCAAGACACAGGCCAATTTGAAAAAGATCATTTTCCATCTTGACCTGGTCGGGGATCGAACCCAGACTCTCATTTCGCAGGCTGGCGTGTTGACCGCTGCGCCACGGAGCTAGCCATAAGAGATAAATTCCAATAATATAATGACAGTGGCAGATAGCATTGTCAATCGTGACAGTGACATTTGAGCCTGCGACGTTTGTCTTGTAATCTCCCCTTCCTTCCCTTTTGAGTTTCGTAAATGCTGTAGGTACTGTCTGATATTAAAGGAACTGTCTATTATTAAAACCTAATTTACTTTTATTTTCGGCAGACAATCTTCTTTTATTTTCGGCCAAAAAGCCAACAAATACTACCACGCAAAAACACTCTTTTATTGAAGTAAAGGCTAAGTGTTCCACGCTACCAACCACTGCTTAAGAGATCAGACGTTTATCGTTTTCCATAACATCTCCGACAGCTCAAAAGTAAACGGATATTTTCATACAAAAGCGTTCGGCCGGCCCGGCAATTAGTATGGAAATGTAAAAAAATTTAAGTTCCCAGCATTTGTCTCATAGGAAAAGTTGTTCATTTTGACGGGCTGAGGCACCCCTTCACGGGAACGTCGTTGGTTGAAAAATTTTGTTTTTATCCTTATCCTTACTAATATTATAAATGCGAAAGTGAGTTTGTTTGTTTGTTTGTTACGCTTTCACGCCGTAACAACTGAACCGATCATTATGAAATTTTGCATACAAGTTCTCTGGAGTACGGAGAAGGACATAGGCTACCTTTTATCCCGGGAAAAAGTACTATTCCCGAGGGATCGACATTGACGCGGGCGGAGCCGCGGACGAAAGCTAGTCTATAAATATATTTTTATTTTATTGTTGAGTTTGTATCCCATAACACAAGTCTCGAACTTTTTTGGGGGTAGCTCCATCTATGTGATTCGTCCGTATATATTTATTGATGTGTATTGATGTGGAATGGTGTGACTCACCCTTAGCACGCCGGGCGAGCTGTTAGCGCTGTCCAGTTCAGTGACCGGGCCGGCCGTGATGTCGGCCAGGCTGTCGCGGCCTTGCGCCGCTCCTGGAACATTTCATATTGTCTACTTCTGATCGTGTATGTCTTTGGGCCGCGCTACACTGAATTGGCATGGGATGACATCGGAAGCGACGCGTCATTTCAAAACAAGCTATTATGACCTTTATGTTTAGTGGTATAAGAAGACTAGGCGGCCGCGAGCGCGCGTCACATCGAGACGCCGCGTCGCGCGCTCGCAGGCGTCTAGTCATCTTATACAAATAGACATAAAGGTTAAAATAATTTTGTTTTAAATTGACGCGTCGCTTGCGAAGCTATCCCATGCCAATCCAGTGTAGCGCGACCCCTTTTGTAATCTTCACCCTAATAAACCAAAAAAATGATACCCATGTCGATTTTTTATGAAAAGTTGCGCCATCTTTGATTCCGAAACTGACTTCACTTTCGAGGACTCCTCAAAAACTTTAGAAAACGACACCTATGTCGATTTTTCATGAAAAGTTGCGCTATCTTTGATACATATACATATTTAGTCAGTTCGTCCTAGGCGAAACTAGCAAGTCTTGAAATCAGGATTGTACTGAAATCCTGTCATCAGAATGCCTAATGGAATACAGAACTGCAAGAAAAAAATATAAAAATTGAAAAAAGATTACTTTTCCCATACAAAGTCGCCGATCAGCTGGGCGATTTTCTATAGAAGGTCATTATTTTTTTCGTAATTTACCTTTTTTTTCTTGTATTTATGTATTCAATTAGGGATTCTGATGACAGGATTTCAGTATAGCTCATCAAATCGCACATCAATTAATACTCAATGGAAAATCTTCTAATCGCAATAAATGTCCACCAAAGCAAAAAGATAATAATTCCATTATGAACAACAATTCCATTAGCAGGGAAATAACATTAGAAGAATTAATTGTGTCTGTCCAATCCCTAAAGTGTGGAAAGGCTTCAGGAATAGATAACATATCTGTAGAACAGTTGAAGCATCTGGGTCCCCTTGCTATGTCTTGGCTCCTCCAGTTGTTTAACAATGTCCTTGTTTCTGCACTAACCCAATACATCGAAGACGGTTTTCAAAAAGGACTAGTCTCCGGTGTGGTATTTGTAGACCTATCTGCGGCTTATGACACAGTAAACCTCAAACGATTGCTTTGGAAAGTAAGGGTCTTTACAGGGGATGACCAGTTTGCCAATGTTCTCAGCGAACTTCTTCATAATCGGAGATTCCAGGTCCACCTCTCATCAGACCAAAGCAGGTGGCGTCTACAACGGAACGGCTTACCACAAGGCAGTGTTCTAGCTCCCATGTTATTTAACATGTACACAAACGACCAGCCCATCTTCCAGAACGTTGCAAGCTTCATTTACGCCGATGATCTGGCACTTGTCGCTCAGACCAAATCATTTGTGGATTCAGAACTAAACCTCACACTTGCTCTCCAAGACCTAGATAAGTACTACGAGGTAAATTATCTGAAGCCCAATCCATCCAAAACGGAGTCATGCCTTTTTCACTTGCGAAACCATTTTTCATCCCGCACTCTGAATATCGAGTGGAGAGGGGTTCCGATAAGGCATAACAGCCACCCAAACTATTTAGGCGTGACTCTTGACAGAACTCTGAGCTACAAGCAGCACTGTCTCAACACCCGACAAAAAGTGTGCGCTAGAAACAACCTACTCCGTCGCCTCACAACCTCCAAGTGGGGTGCTGCTCCAGAAGTTCTTCGTACAACGGGGATGGCTCTTTCATTTTCGGCAGGTGAATATGCGTGCCCCATATGGGGCAGATCATCACACGCAAAGCAAGTGGATATAGCACTCAACGAAACCTGCCGAATCATAACTGGATGCTTAAAGCCGACTCCGCTGAATATGCTATATCCACTTGCTGGCATAGCTCCGCCAAAGGTCCGCAGGGATGTGGCTAGTGCCGCCGAGCGTAGAGCCGCGGAACGGGATCCACGGCACCCTCTGTTTGGCTGCTCACCGGCTCCACAAAGGCTTAAAAGTCGTCATAGCTTCACTGCCAAGGTAGTTGCTTTGGACAGTAACATCCATACGGCACGGATGAAGCTATGGGAGAGTGACCACACTACAGCAAATTTTACCACCCTTCAAGAGCGTCTACCCCCTGGCCACAATTTGTCTTGGCCCATCTGGAAGTCGCTCAATAGACTGCGAACGCAGGTGGGTCGATGCAAAGACAATCTGGCCAAGTGGGGTATGATAGATACTTCACAAAACGTTTGCGAGTGTGGACACTCTCCCCAAACTATGGCGCACCTCCTCTCTTGTCCAAGGTGCCCGAACACCTGCACTCTGGACGATCTCCTTACAGCATCTAAGGAAGGAATAGAAGTGGCCCATTATTGGGCTGCAAAAATATAAGAACTAAAGTACCATCGACACGAAAAGAAGAAGAAGTATAGCTCAGAGGTTCAAAATCACGTGGTATATATTCATTCACCATTCTCATTGTCATTGTGCAAAATTCTCAAAGATTCAGAGCAACCCTAGTGTCAAGTCCCTTAATAACACCCAAGAGCGGGGAGGAGGTCCGGGGACGCCATATTACGGGGGACGCTGCGAGCTTCCGTTCTGTGCGTCAGTACTTATAATATCTGTGACACTAGAGTAACTTCTCAACTTAAAGATGGTTTTATGTACGTTGAAAAATCTGACAACAAAGATTACGTGTAAGTAGATACTGGATACTAGCTGTCGTCTGCGGCTTTGGCCGTGTGAATGTAGACCTCCCCGAGGCCGAAAGTATCCTTGACATGTGCCGTACCAAAGATAATATAATACTAACGGAAAGACTGCCAAGCAGATACATATATATTGGCCTGTTAAAAGCAACAGACCGGTTAATGGTAGACTGTGGTAGTTACTTACAATAACTGGCACTATGGGCGACGGAGAGGCGCTGTAGTGCAATAGTTATAGACCTCGCACCGCAGGTACGAGGTTAGTGAGTGGTATCAACCCTGACTAGGTTCTCTACCTATATCTTGAATTTTCTTTTAAACAATAAATAATAATAAAATGCAAATGTATATACAGAAAGATTATAATGAAGTCTTTCATAATATACATTTTGTTAATTTTTTTTATGTTATAGGGCGGCTAACGAGCAAGCGAGTCACCTGATGGTAAGCGATCAACGCTGCCTATGGACAACTGCAACACCAGAGTGTGACAGGAGTATTGCTGGCCTTTCAAGGAGTTGGGACGACATTGGGAGTAGGGAAAAATGGAGGACATGGGGGAAGGGGGAGAAGGATGGGCCTCCGGCGCTCTCACTCATCGAACGAAGTATAGAAGCGGTAAAGCTTCTCAACCGTCGATTTTCTGTGAGAGTGTGGTACTTCCCCGGACGAGCCGGTCCATGCATGCTACTAGCAAAAATGAATTTTGTCGGTAGCGTGGCTCTACCACAACTAAAATTAATGTTAATATTATTTATAGTTTAGGGGAAAATTCAAGATATAGATAGAGGGCCTGGTCATGTATCTTTTTTTTTTAAATTGGATTAGGCATTTGTCTCCCATCTCACCTGATGGTAAGTGACGATTAAGACGAGGATGTTACATGCCTATCCAAGAGATACCCATTTATTCTACTTTTGAATGTCCCGGGACTGTACTTGTCTGGGAATATAGGCGCAGGCAGTTCATTCCACACCTTAGCTACTCGAACCAAAAAGGAACTGGTATCTGTCGCTAGCTGTCTGTCGCTGACTCACCCGCCTCGACCCAGCTGTGTCGCTGCTGCAGCGCCAGTGCGGCGCCGGCGGCATAGGGCGAGGCCGCCTGCAGCCGCGACAGCTCCAGCCCGCAGCCCTTCAGGCACTCGCTCAGCGCCAGCTGCGAACACGCAGGTACTCAGCCAAGGACATTCCTGACCCCGCCGTCTACCTATATCTTTCGTTTTCTCCATAACTAGCTCCGTGGCGCAGCGGTCAACACGCCTGCCTGCGACACGGAGTGACCGGGTTCGATCCCCGGCCAGGTCAACATGGAAAATGATCTTTTTCAGATTGGCCTGGGTCTTGGATGTTTATCTATATATGTATTTGTTATAAAATATAGTATCGTTGAGTTAGTATCCCATAACACAAGTCTCGAACTTACTTTGGGGCTAGCTCAATCTGTGTGATTAATCCGTATATATTTTTAATTTTTTTGTTTCTTAATAAAAAATAATATTAATATGAAAATATATATTCAGAAAGATTTTAATAAAGACTTCCTGAATATACATTTTCATGTTAATATTACTTTTAGTTTATGAGAAATTTCAAGATATAGGTAGTTGGCGGGGTCAGGTATCTCCTTGGCTGACTGTACACGGTCTAATTTTTATCGTTCTGGACCCATAAAGGGATGATTCAGCCCATATAAACAACTTTTCCTATGGGACCAATGTTGGGAACTCAACATTTTTTTGACGTATTAATTTGACCTGGCGGCCGAACATTTTTGTATGAAACTAATCTTTTTTTTTGAGTTTCCAGCATTGGTCCCATAGGAAATCGCCATCTTAGATTCCAAAAGTGACGTCATTTTTAAGATCTACGCCTGAAAAAGCGTATTAAACGACACCCACATTATAAAAACTCGTAGCCTCGACATCTTTTTCGAAATCTACATCCCGAAATTGAAAAACGACATGTATGTCGAGTTTTATAAAAAGTTATGTCCGCCATCTTGGTTTCTAAAACTAACGTCATTTTCAAGTACACACTTACACATTTTCACGTCTGTTTCCCATATTATGGTGGTAGACTAAAAAACTTAATAAGCTATCAGTCATCCCAAAATTACTTCAAACAAAAATTAAAGCCTAGGTTGTCGCTCGGGCGGGTATAACATATAACATATAACGATAGATAATGCTTTAAGGTATTCAAAAGTAATTGTCGAATAAGATGCTATAATCCATACTTACATACATATGTACATGATCGCTAATAACCTTTCATATATAAAAAAATAAACAACTTTTATCAAATTACTGAACCGATTTTGATGAAATTTAAATGGGACCAACTTTAGAGCATACCCTTTCAAATAATTTTTCAAATCGGTTCATAAATAACGGAATTTTGAGGTAACAACCATTTAAAAAAGCAACCGATTTGACCTCTTCCGTTTTTTGAAATCGGATAAAAACAACAATGCACTCCTTTTTATGAAAGTCGTGTAAAAAGAAAATTATCCAAAATACATATGACATAAAAGCAAAAGTACCTGGTCGATCATCAAGTAGGGCAGCTTTGCGGGCATGCCGGCGGCCGGGATGTGCTCGCCGTCCCGCGGACCGGGGGGCAGCAGGTGCGGGGCCTCCTCCCGCCTCGCCTCGATTATCTGAGGACAGTGAGGATATTATATTTCCTTTACGAAAATTGGGTCTTCACCTATAAAATTAGCGTTTTACTGTGTACGTCAGAACCGCAGGTCAACAGTCGTATTTAACTGTGAAATTGTGCCTAAACATTACTTATCAATTGCTTATATTTACTTATCTTGACAGAATTGCTTATTAGTAAATTAAAAGAATTCAAACATTTAAGGTTGACGGTCCATTCTGATGTCAGAATGGCTGGACAATTGCTGTACAGTAGTAACTGTGTGGAATTATTCAAATTTTCATAGGCCAAAAATTGCTTATTATTTGCTTATTTCACAATGTATATACCAAGGCCATGTGTATTCTTCCTATAGGGCTAGCCATGATTTTAAAGCCCTGCGCCTGTTAAAAAGTTGAAAGCAAAGTGACGTTTGTTATGAATTGATAACTTGCGATAAACCGGAAGTGATGGTTTTTATTTATGCAATCGAAAGAAACTTAAATGCAAATACTTGATTTTTCAATTTTATCCAATTTTCCAAAACTGAACTATAAGGCCATAAATCTTAATTCAGAAGCAATTGGCACCGAATGAATAATCATTCGGCGGGCAACCACCAGCCCGCTAAGTAAATCTCACTTCATTGAGTGGAGTTTATTATTAGTGCAGTATACAAAACAAGGTCCTTGTACTTTGTACGAATTTTGGGGAAAATATTCCCCAACCTGGTAACTCACTTGGCAGTCAACGTTATAATTTTTTGACAAGTTGACTATAACATTGACATTGTCATGTGATTAAGCATGGGAATATTGCTTATATAATATAGCTTATAAACACTACATTCGGCCTTTTATTCAAAATTCTTAAAAAATTTAAAAGTTGATAAAAAAATTGATAAATTCTGTAAGTACCTATTTACATTTAAGGTTCTTTCGATTGCATAAATAAAAACTATCACTTCCGGTTTATCGCATATTGACATTTCCTAACAAACGTCACTTTGCTTTCAACTTTTTAACAGGCGCAGGGCTTTAAAATCATGGCTAGCCCTATAGGAAGAATACACATGGCCTTGGTATATACATTGTGAAATAAGCAAATAATAAGCAATTTTTGGCCTATGAAAATTTGAATAATTCCATACAGTTACTGTACAGCAATTGTCCAGCCAATCTGACATCAGAATGGACCGTCAACCTTAAATGTTTGAATTCTTTTAATTTACTAAATAAGCAATTCTGTCAATATGATAAGCAAATATAAGCAATTGATAAGTAATTTTTAGGCACAATTTCACAGTTAAATACGACTGTTGACCTGCGGTTCTAAAGTACACGTTTTACTATATAAAGTTCCCAGTAAATTGAATTTCTCATACTCACGTTCTTAGTATCATTTCGGGTTTGATAAATTCAACTAAAATGAACTATTGCATGTATTTACGGTTAACAGTAAGCTTTACGAACGCATTTTAATACTAATAAAAAATGAAAAATAATAGAAATATGACAGCACTTTTGAAAACAGACAACATCTGAAACAAGTTGTTTCCATGAGCATTTTTCAATAATTATATTTAGACAAAAAAATGCGCTGGTTGGCAGGTCACCTTGAGTATGTAGTCGGCGAGGCGAGGCAGCATCATGACATGAGGCAGTAACGCGGCCAGCGAGATGGCCACGGCCTGCAGCTGGCACTGCTGCGCCAGCGACAGCACCGGGTTCGATAGCGACGACTGCTGGATGCTGGAAGTCAATGCTAATTCACTCACGACTTTTTTTAAGATGGGTGTTTTTTGTGTAAGCGGCTAATATGGGTGTCAGCTTTTAAAGCTGAAATGATATATATTTTCATCCTTACTAATATTATAAATGCGAAAGTGAGTTTGTTTGTTTGTTTATTTGTTTGTTTGTTTGTTACGCTTTCACGCCGTAACTACTGAACCGATCATCATGAAATTTTGCATACAAGTTCTCTGGAGTACAGAGAAGGCCATAGGCTACCTTTTATCCCGGGGAAAAAGTACTATTTCCGAGGGATCGACATTAACGCGGGCGGAGCCGCGGGCGAAAGCTAGTAATTATATAACTGATAAAAATGCGTGGAAATTAATATAAATTTATTTCATGTTAACAATCCTAATCCTAACTAATATTATAAATGCGAAAGTGAGTTTGTTTGTTTGTTTGTTTGTTACGCTTTAACGTTGTAACTACTGAACCCATCATCATGTAATTTTGCATACATGTTCTCTAGAGTACGGAGAAGGACATTGGCTACCTTTTATCCTGGGAAAAAGTACTACTCCCGAGGGATCAACATTGACGCGGGCGGAAGCTAGTTTAATCTATAATATGAAAAATTGTGTCTAATGTTAACAATGTATTCAGAGCCCTTCAGGCACGTAGGAACCAAGTCTGCATTGAGTTTCTTTCGGCGTATTCTTCTCACCACTGGTCGTTCCGAAACGCTAGTAGTATTTCGATTTTGCATATATTAAAAAATATATAAGAAATTGACTAGCTCCGTGGCGCAGCGGTCAACACGCCAGCCTGCGACACGGAGTGACCGGGTTCGATCCCCGGCCAGGTCAACATGGAAAATGATCTTTTTCAGATTGGCCTGGGTCTTGGATGTTTATCTATATATGTATTTGTTATAAAATATAGTATCGTTGAGTTAGTATCCCATAACACAAGTCTCGAACTTACTTTGGGGCTAGCTCAATCTGTGTGATTTGTCTGTATATATTTATTTATTTATTCAAATAAAAATATGACGTTCAAAAAGAGATACATGTACCCAATTTTTAATAAAAACTTTTGACTTTGTGTAAACGGCTTATATGGGTGTCAGATTTTAAAACTATCTGGGTTTAAAGAATCTTTATTTCTCAAAAGAACATAGTTCGCTTACATGAGATTTAACAATATTTTATAATTTACTAAAAGTTAATTATGCTAGTGTAACGAGTGAGATAAATTAGGTCTACATAGTGTCTAGATTAAATTTTTTTACTTACAAAGTTAAATAATTTCTTCTTAAATAACGATAGGGTTCTACATCCGGTTACTTCTTGTGGCAATTTATTAAATAGCTGTGCTCCCTCGTAATATATACTCTTTTTGCCATAATTTGTCCGTGGAGCTTTTACTACAATCAACTTCTTTTTTCTTAAGTTATGTGTATGAGAACGTTTAGTAAATGTAATATTAGTATGTATGTTTTTATTCATTATTTTCCATATTAAGACACATATGTGATATGTATATAGTTGAATTAGATTAAGTAATTTAGTTTTTTTATATAATGTTTCAGTAGATGTTAAATAATTGTAACCATAAAGTACTTTTATGACTTGATTTTGTGCTCGCTGTAATTTTATTAAGTTAGATTTAGCAGCACACCCCCATACTTCTATCAAATAAATTAAATGAGACTTCACTAGAGAGTTATAAATTGTCAATTTGACCTTGTCAGGAACGCAACTAGCCATTTTACGCAAAGCACCAGTGACTGCGATTAGTTTGTTACGGATATGTTGAAGATGTGGTATCCAGGTTAACTTATCATCAAGTATAAGGCCTAAGTATTTTTCTTCGTGTGATTTATTCAGTACATCATTATTTATGGTCAATATTTTGTGTGTAGTTAGATTTTTGTTTTTAGCCGCAAATACCATGTATGAAGACTTAGTTGCGTTGATAGTCAGCAAATTACACTGGCACCACATGTTAAATTTGATCAGGTCATTTTGGGCCTCAGTCATTACTTCATCTACAGAGTGTCCAAAATAGAACAGGCAGGTATCATCTGCATATAAAGTTAGATGTCCAGTTAAGCCTATATCAGATATGTTATTAATATATATTAGGAACAATAAAGGACCTAATATAGAGCCTTGGGGAATACCAAAATTTATTTTATGGGGTGTACTAGTGTTATCTTCTATTTTTATTACTTGTACTCTATTTGTTAGGTAAGATTCTAGAATTTTATAAGCCTGCCCAGTAACACCGATGCTTTTTAGTTTTTGAAGAAGTATTTGGTGACAAACGGTGTCAAATGCTTTCTTCAAGTCAATGAACACTCCCAAACTTATATGTTTTTGATCTATGTTACTTTTAATTTTTGTGACTAGGTCTATAGCAGCTGACAATGTACTTGATTGAGGGCGAAATCCATATTGGTATTTTGTAATGAGGTTAAAAGAATTTAAATATTCATTTAATCTAGTATAAAGGACTCGTTCAATTATTTTTGATAAGATCGGTAGTACAGATATCGGTCTGTAGTTACCCGGATCTGACTTGGTTCCTGCTTTGTATATTGGACAAACCTTAGCTACTTTGAGATCATCAGGGAAACAGCCCTCTGATAAACATTTGTTGATACAATCGACTAAATCTTCTAATATAATGTCTTTAATGCATTTTATAGCCTTCGAACTAATACCGTCAATACCAGTACTAGTATTGGAATCTAAATTATCTATTATTTTAGAGACTTCATCTTTTGTACATGGTTCAAAAATTGATAGTTCTTTATCCGGGTTTGGGCAATTATTTGAGAGAGTATACGTAAGATTGTTATGGTATTTTTTCGGAATTTTATTACATAGTGTCTCCCCGATTGAAGAGAAATATCTATTGAATTCCTCACAAATATCTACTAGGTCAGTTATTTCTTTTGAATTAACGATTAGTTTAGAGGGAACACAATTATTTTTACATTTATTCTTTGCAAGGCTATCAATCAACTTCCACATATCTTTAGGACTTTTACTACATTTAATGAATTCTTCTAAGTAATATTTAGTTTTGCTATCTTTTATCATTGTCCTGATTTTGTTTCTTTCTTCTTTAAATTTCTTTCTCAGTTCTTCATTTTCTGGATCTTCTTTTAATAATTTCCATAACAAATTTCGGTCGGCAATTCCGTTTATAACATTTTTATTAATCCAGTCTTCACGAGGTAGGTTTAATATTTTGCTTTTGAGCGTTTTGTTGCTGTCCACCTGCTGTTTTATAAAGGATTGTAGTTTGTGAAAGTCTTTTTCTTTATTATCTGTCTGTGATTTTGTTGCGTTGTTAAATAATTCTTTATAGTCTAAACTGTGATATTGTATGCGTTTTTTATTATTTTTTGGTGTTGATTTTCTTATTTCTAGGTATATTTGTCGATGATCAGATATAGGTGAATCAATCAAAGCAAGAAAGAAAAGTTCTGGATCTATATTTGTGATTACATGGTCCAAAAGAGTTTTTGAGGTGTATCTCGTGTAGTAATCTGGATGAATTTTATTGACAGTGGTGTATCCGCATTCCTGAAGAGTGCTCTGATAGTCTCGAGTGTCACGTTCTGAAGTTAATAGATTAATATTGAAGTCACCAATTAAGACACTTCTCTTTCGCTTCTCGAGTTGGGGTGTTAATTTTTCTAGTAATCTTGTGCAGTTTTTTCCGTCTGGATTGTATACAGCTCCAAGGCTTAGTGCAAACTGATGGAGATGAACCCAAAGATAATGGATCCCATTGTCATAAATCTCTTCCGTTAATTCATGCTTTACGCTGTCATGCACAAAAATTGAGACACCCCCACCCTTTTGGTCTTTTCTGTAGTTGTATATATGCGTATAGTTGTCTATGGAGTATAATTTTGCATCAGCTTCGTCTTTTAACCATGTTTCTGTTATTATAATTACATGTATAATGGTACCGAAAGACCCAATAGTGCATAACAATTCGTCGAATTTACCCGCCGTGCGTATACTGCGAAAGTTCGCGTAAAAAATTCTTATTGAAGATATGTTTGTGCAGATATCTTGATAGTTTGATACTATAGAATGACGACATTCCTCTTGTGTATGAAACGGTGTAGTTTGCCGGTCAATTTTTTTCGTTATTTTTGACATCCGTGTAGACCCTACTTTGAGTTTTTTGGCGGTTTATAGACTATCTTAGGTACGCCTCTGTAATACTTAATCATGAGGTTAGTTTCACCATCAGATTCTCTTCGTTTTAATTCCTCCTTAAGATTTTTAAAGTAACTTTGTTGACTAGGCGTTTGGTCCGCATAAAGCCGGAATTGGTCGTCTAGCTTGTTTCTGTTGCGTAACAATGATTTGACCGCCGCTGTGTTTTCGAAAAATATTTTTATTGGGCGACTTTTTATTGGATCGTATTTTCCCACACGCATGGTTTTTAGTGGTTTAGGGCAATCTGGACAGATGTTACTTATTATTTCCGTAGCTCGCTCGTGATCATAGTTTTGCCTCGATGAGTAGCTTTTATCATTCAACTCGCTAATACCCCACAGTACGATATTTTTTTTCTCGTTGTTGACGCTCGTTTAATTCCAGTATGAGGTTTTCGTGATTAAGCGGTAGCGATTTTGGTGAAAGCGGTTGCTGAGAGCGTTTTTCTGTCGAGGATGGACTCTGATCTATTGCTAATTCGACGTTTTTAAGTCTGTCTTTAATTTCAATATTTTCCGATTTTAATGTGGTAATTTCGGTAAACAATTTTTTATTTTCTTGTACCAAATTTTCGTTACTCATTTTAATGCTTTTGTAATCTTCTTTCATTTCCTTCAGTTCTTGTTGAATTTTTAAAACGTTTTCATTTTGGCTTTTAGCAAAATCTTTGAAAAATGACATTATTTCATTTTTAAAATCACTTAATTGATTTGAGATATTGTTTTCAAAACCGCATTCAGATACCTTGCGCTTAACTCTTTGAGTTACATGGTATTCATCTCTGCTTAGTGAAGATAAATCAGGATTCGAATTCGATTCGCTTCCGCTTGTAGTTAACCCGCTATTCGACGGCTTGTGTAAACTCATATTGTTTACGAGTTCGCAAACCAGTGCGTGAGCGAAATGGGAAGCGATGACAATCGCGTTGTAAACGTGTTGATGAAGTGGGATAGCAGATCAGCGTCACTGCGACTCGTCTGGCGGGGGTCTATACATGCAGTGGTGTAAGTGCGCAAAGCGTGTACGCACAAGAGCGAAATATGAATGTGTTAATTACCTGCGTCTCGGACAGGTGTTAAACTGGTTATTCCATGTAGAAGCAATAGGTGTTATGTGCCATCTTCGTCACTTGCAGACTACGCCGTAATTCTATGTTGTTTAAGTGCAAACTCCCTGTATACGGGATTTATTTTTTAGTAATAACTTTGTCTAAAATCTAAATATATCTTTACATAATATACAAAACATATCGCTTCCGCTATCTGTTAGCTTAAATCTTTGGAACTACGCAACGATCGATTTCATCATTATCAACAGGTCTTTTTAGTCTCCACTGCAGGAGCATGACCCTCTGTACTACCGGAGCCATACTTGGCCAGAGCAGACAGAGGATTTGGTCTACACTCTCCTCGCTGGCCAGACGGGTTGGAGAGGTGTCATTGATGTTTACGAGCTTTGTTTAGCTTGTATTACCCCCATGCTATAAGTTAATCAAGTTTCACTTACGCCATAATGAGTTGCAGTACGTCGCATAGCGTTTCCTCCGAAGCTAACTCTATAATCAGTAGCGCCAACGTCGTGTATATTGCTTCTATGTTCTCTTTCGTGTTCGATTCCAGTTGGAGTCCTGAAAATAAATTCTAATTTAAACATTCACCGTGTTATTATAAGACGAGGACTAACTTTAGTTTAGGTTTAAACCATCATCCGACCAAAATAAATCGACACTTGTCATTTTGACGTTTGGTCAACTGTCATTGTCAATTTGTTTTGGAGGGATAGTGGTTTTTTTTTATTAATTATTAAAGTAGGCGTTTGTTTCCCATCTCCCCTGATGGTAAGTGACGACGAAGACGAGGATGTTACATGCCTATCCAAGAGATACCCATTTATTCTACTTTTGAATGTCCCGGGATTGTACTTGTCTGGAAATATAAATTCATTCCACACCTTAGCTACTCGAACCAAAAAGGAACTGTCAAAGCGTTTAGTTCGACTCTTTGGTATTAAAACGATAAAAGGGTGAAATTCCTGTCTGCATCTCGTAGTCCGATGGAGGAATGGTGAGGGTTCTACTAGCTCAAAGAGCGCTTTAAACCAGATACTAAAGTAAGTCCTCGTTTTATAATAAGAATGATTATATAAAATTTAAATATAAATACGAATATACCATTATATAATATAATAAAAAAAAAACCGGCCAAGTGCGAGTCGGACTCGCGCACGAAGGGTACCGTTATCTATAAAAACGGCAGATAAAGTCGAATGTTGTATATACAAATTTCATTTTGCGGTTGACTCCATACATTTTGTTCGGCCGACTGTAACTACATAAGTTGGTCGAGTTGTATAACAATAACTATCTATGATACCGAGACCGCTATAGTTTTAAAAGAATTACCGTTGCCAGCTTTTAAAAACAAGTTGCGTGGTCTCCTAATAGATAAATGTTTTTACTCTATTCAAGAATATTTAGAGGCATAAGTAGTTATGACACATATATTTAAAAATGACTAATGAATTCAAATTAATATGACATAATAATAGTGATGAATTGAAAATAGGGATGAATATTATTAGTTTTAAATATGTAATTAACTTTATGATTTGTTAATATTTGCATGCCTAGATAGGTTAAAAGTGTGATCTTAAACTGTAAAAAAACACCTCATGTAACCACTTTTACAGCAAATAAATATGATTTGATTTGATTTAATTGAAAGTACATACCTTGAGGTATATACCACATTTTGTTTTCAGAATTATTTTAGTAATAGTTCAAAAGTTACGGTGGGGGGACACCTCGTATTTTAACTTTGTATTAGATTATCTCAAGATCAATTCTAAAATACCTTTTCAACGATACCCCACAGGTTGGGGTAGGAGCAATTTTTTTTTTAATTCACTTTTCGTTGGGGTGGCTGAAAAACAATTTTTTTTTCATAATTTTAAAAACCCACTTTTGGAACTACAATATTCTCCACCAATTTTCATGACAATCGGTGCAGTAGCGCCGGAGTACGAGCCCGAACGGACAGATGGACGAACGGACGTACGGAAGGACATGAAGAAACTATAAGGAACCCTAATAAAATTATATAATGTTATTTTGATTTAAAATCATAACAAGCTTTTGCCTTTTTAACAAGCTTTTGCCCGCGGCTACGCCCGCCCGCATGAAAAATTCAATTTAGTCGATTTTTTATAGAAAACGATTCATAGGTAAAGAGCCAATAAAAGTAAATACCTTCATACAGCGAGCTGAATATCGCGTATCCATGTTTGCTGATGAAGATCAGGTCCTGGCGGGAACACTTCTCTACGGAGATACCTAGTTGTTCGTAATCCACGCTGAAACAATTCATAAATAGAGTAAAAATAATAAAGTTACTGGACAGTGAAATAATAATATACTATTATGAGTAGTTTTGACGTAATAACGTCTTATAAATTTATGAACGCCGGCTGCACGCACAAGACAGTGTTACGTTCCGTGTGCAAGCGAGAGAGAGGCACGATCGGTCTATGCGTTCTGCTTGTGACGCATCTATCTCTCGTCCACCATTATCACGTAAATTTATTAGTTTTATTAGTTTAATTTTTTAGTTAATAGATTCAGGTGTTACTTTTCTGAAGTTAGAAGCTACATTTACCTTGAGACAATTTACTTTGCGTGCTTCCGCCACCAGTTCATCATCATCATCATCATCATCATCATCACTACACCCACTACTGTTAGTCCCTTCATGCCGCCACCAGCCACCAATAGTTGATGCATGCCACCCTGGTCGATACTGCTGCATCATTTGAGGCTGCAGCAATATCGGCCGTCGTGCTCGCGACACGTGTTTCGCCTCTACACGAGTCATCTGGCAGTGAAATCTAGATGTTGATCATCTTGGGGGGGGGGGGTATATACAAAGATTAAAGAGATCCTTTGGAATGTCCTGCATGTATACGATGAAGTGATGCCATGTTCATGATTTTGAATATTTCCACTGCGCAAGGGGCACAAGGGGGCATCAGATATGGTCTGCGTAGAATGGGATCTAGGAATATTCGACAGTTAAGGGGACCTCTGATGTAAGGCGTAATACGGCGTTTCTTATATATAAAATTCTCGAGTCGCAGTGTTTATAACCCTTCCGAAACCGCTCGACCGATTCTTATTACATTTCGTGTATATAGTTTACGTCCTATTATCAGACTAAAGTATTTGAGGTCTGATAATAGGACGTAAACTATTTTTCATACCTTCTTAGTAATAAGGGTGGTTTTATATGGCAGAACAATATCATCATTATCAGGTCTTTTTAGTCTCCACTGCAGGAGCATGACCCTCTTTATACTACCGGAGCCATACTTGGCCAGAGCAGACAGAGGATTTGGCCTACACTCTCGCCGGCCAGACGGGTTGGAGAGGTCTCGTTGATGTTTATGAGCTTTGTTTAGCTTGTATCCTAAGTCGCCTCTTACGACATCCAGGAAGACATGGAGTGGTCCTATTCTACTCTGCCGGAAACCACACGGCAAAACAATATAGCATGTTGTAACTTACGTGAACTTACTGAACAGATCAGCCTGGAAACATCTTGTGGCTGGGGCAAATTATGGTGGTCACGACCCTCAGTCATGAGGAAAACGACCAAGAAGAAGAACTTACGTGGGATATTGCAGTCTCGGCGCGTTCCCTCGTCGGTCCAACAAAGTGTGCAGTATCCGCTGCAGCAAGGCCCTGGCGGCGGGGTCTCCGGAAGCTGACACCCGCAGTAACGCTTCTAAGAACGCCGCCGGGAACGCTTTACTCAGCTCCGTAGTTTTGTACGTCGTGCCCACCTGACATACACATATTTTTGTTTCAATACTAACTCAAATGATGATTAAGAGCCCCCTGGTAACATTTTGATATAAAAGTCAGAATTGCTATACATAAATATTATCACGTCTTTATCCCTTACGGGGTAGACAGAGCCTAAAGTCATAAGACCGAAAGGCCACGTTTAGCGGGTTGGGCGTGAAAGTGGAAAACGGAATCAAAACAGTGATGGGTTGCTAGCCGCATCGCCAACTAACATGATTCTTTAGATTTTTACCTATTACCTTGACCGGCTTCTACGGTCTGCGCGGGAAGAAAAGCAGCTGGCATATTCTACGTTTTTTTTCTTTTCTACCAGAACAGCATGGAAGAGAATTGCTCTATAGAAACTCTCTTACATGCTGGTTTGGCTCGCACTTTTCTGGTTTTTATTTTTTCTCTAAGAAAAAGAAAAAAAATAAAAACCAGAAAAGTGCGAATCCGTATCGCAGGCGCAAGGTTCCGTACTACATATATCGAGTAAATTAGCCACCGACATTCCCTTGATGGGGTGACTCAGCCCGACAAAATGAACAGTTTATCCTATTGGACTAATGTTAGAAACTCTTTAGACGTGACAACGTCTTAAAAATCGATGATCACCGGCTGCACGAAAAATGTCACGTTCCGAAGCAGCAGCAGTAGTAGTATAGTAGTATCTATCACGCATCTATCTCTCATCGCTTTCACGTACAATTATCGTTCGTAAACTGACTTTATAGACTACCAATTTTTTTTTTATATTATTATTGCGAAGCTCCCGAAATGTAACTAGAAACTTCCCGAACACTTTTGTATGGCAATGTCGCTTTTTCCTATATCCCAGAATTGGTCCCAAAAAAATTGCTCATATTGACGGGTCGAGTCACCCCTTCAAGCGAATATCGAGGGTAAATTTACGCTCGGTAAAATATATAACTACTAGCTTTCGCCCGCGGCTCCGCCCGCGTCAATGTCGATCCCTCGGGAACAGTACTTTTTCCCGGGATAAAAGGTAGCCTTTGTCCTTCTCCGCACTCCAGAGAACTTGTATGAAAAATTTCATGATGATCGGTTCAGTAGTTACGGCGTGAAAGCGTAACAAACAAACAAACAAACTCACTTTCGCATTTATAATATTATATAGTAAGGAAAGGATGAAAACACGTTTTTTATGCTAAAAGTGTTTAATTTCATTTTGTTGTTATTTTTCCTATCATGGTAGTAGCTCATTTCTGACGGCGATTCGGTTTCTGGTGGGGTCGTAGTACTAACCCAACCTAACCTGCTTTTCTGGTAACAAGTCGTTTCTTATGGGGTAGAAGTTCTAACCCAACCTAACCTACTTTTCTGGTAGAAACTGATTTACGAAGACGTATATTTAATTTAATTATGTGTCTAAATACTATTAGTCTTATAGTTATTATGCCTAAAGAGATTATGCATGTTAACAAATTAGTAGTATGCCAAAAAAACAATTATGCGTAAGAACTATAATGCAAAAAAATTATGCTAAAACCGGTATGCCAAAGAACATTAGGACAAATTAAATTATGGCGAAAACAAGGAATCCCTCGTTTTGTCTCATGTATAAGATCTTCTATCTTGCCTTCCAAGATGTCACCAACTTTTAACAGCGACTTGAGCAGAATGCTCTGCAACATGACGTCGGCCCGGAGGCAGGTCTGTGTCACCTCACCCCCTATGTCGGTATCGAAAATATAACTTTGAAGCGGTCACACTGGGCAAGTCCAGTAGGATCGACGCGCGTTTGTTCACATGTGTTCATCGATTTCATCGAATTATGAATTCTTTGTGCAGAGCTATAAGCCTGAAATTGGCTTGCAATGGATTCTGTAGGTGTCTAAACGAAAAGGTGCTGCGTTCTGACGCGATCTATATTACACCGTATCGCTAACTACATTGAGTTGATATTTCTTTGAATACCTTTGCAGAGTGCGACTTCTGTACGCAAGTACTAGTACTTAATCTGTGCCAAAGGGGAGGCTTTTGTGCAGCCAGGGACCAACCTTATAAAAAAAATCTGCAGGAAAGAAATTACTTACTTTTAACAGCGACTTGAGCAGGATGCTCTGCAGCATAGCGTCAGCCCGAGTTCCCTTCCCCCCGCCCGGCACCTTGCTGACGATGAACATCATGATGTCGATCTTCTGGAAGTCGGGCAGGTGGTCTGCGAACTCTCCCAGCGCGTTGATCAGAGCTTCTTGGTATAGTTTCTCATCCGTCTCTTTCTGTTAATAGAAATAGTTCAAGATTGCAATGTCGGCCTTGATGTAAGAACACAGATATATACAGCGTGATTTTGAACCCCCTAGCTATATTGAAATCTGGAAATCAGAATCCCTAATAGAATACAGAATTGTAAGAAAAAAAGGTAAAAAAACAAAAATTAAATTTAATCTTTCATAGAAATTCGTTCATCTAATCGGGACTTTGTATGGGACGTAAGAACACAGATATATGTCTAGCTCCGTGGCGCAGCGGTCAACACGCCTGCCTGCGACACGGAGTGACCGGGATCGATCCCCGGCCAGGTCAAGATGGAAAATGATCTTTTTCAGATTGGCCTGGGTCTTGGATGTTTATCTATATATGTATTTGTTATAAAAATATAGTATCGTTGAGTTAGTATCCCATAACACAAGTCTCGAACTTGCTTTGGGGCTAGCTCAATCTGTGTGATTTGTACGTATATATTTATTATTTATTTATTTACAGATGGTACAGTTGCACGAGTCCCTGTGGATCTCAGGTGGTAGCTGAAAATCAGTGGTTTGTTCTGCGAGCAAACGTATCGCTGAGCTACAACCTTTTGGTATCGTTGCGGTACACATGCTAACAAGATTAGGCTATTTTTGTGTTTTTCTTAATGTTTATAACTGTGTTGTTTGTATATATTATGTTTGTATGTGTATCGTCTTGATGCTAATAAAGTTGATATCTATCTATCTATCTAACGTTTTGATAGTCACTTCAAAGTACATTACGTTCTTTAGATACTATTGTTTACCTCAGAATCTCTCGCTACAGAAGCCCTCAAATTGGTCAGGAGATTGTTAATGATCTCCAACACGGATGGACCTGAAAACAATAGAAATTATCAGAATTACTATAGTGTTTTTCAAAAAATACTGGTTTGGAAGAAAAGAAAAAAGAAACCGGCCAAGTGCGAGTCGGACTCGCGCACTAAGAGTTCCGTACCATTATCTATTTTAAGTTTAACATTATTTAAATATTTTCATTATATAATTTGTAACTAAAGAATTATGCTTTTCGTATTTTTTCTTCTATCTGTGCTATAAGATGTAGCTTCGTACCAAATTTCAAGATTCTGAGTTCACGAGTCAAAAATCAGCGGCATAAACGGCTGTATCTTTTAACTGCGTTGTCTTAGAAATTCGATATGAATTACAGCTTGATACCTCCACGCGTTCCTGAGAAAAGGGGGTCTTGACAGACAGACGGACAACAAAGTGATCCTATATTGATGCCGTTTTTCCACCTTACGCCCACAAACATGCTTAACATGGCTTCTAGGTCATAAAGACTTGAGCTCTGTCTTCTCCGCAAGTGAAAAATACGTGATAGTATGAATGTATCATCATCATCATCATCAGGTCCTTTTTAGTCTCCACTGCAGGAGCACGACCCTCTCTGTACTACTAGAGCCATACTTGGCCAGAGCAGCCAGAGGACTTGGCCTACACTCTCCTCGCTGGCCAGACGGGTTGGAGAGGTCTCACAGATGTTTAAAAGCTTTGTTTAGCTTGTATTTCCTATGTATGTATGTATCATACGAATTGCGAGTCCGCCTAAACACTTTTGTATGCGAATGTCGATTTTTTTGGGTTCCCAGCATTAGTCACATAGAAAAAGTTGTTCATTTTGACTGGCAGACGGTCTACCTGTTGCCATTATCAAAAACACGAGCAAAAACGAGCAAAAAAATTACGTTTGTTGTATAGGAGCACCCTTAAATATTTATTTTATTCTGTTTTAAAGTATTTGTTGTTACAAAATTTTTAACTGGTATCGCGGTTCATAAGATACAGCCTGGTGACAGACAGACGGACGAACAGCGGAGCCATATTAATAGGGTCCTGTTTTTATATGTGGATTCTTTTTTGGGTCTTGGAGTACGCTTCTATAATAGAATTCCCGCAGAAATATTAGGTCTGCCATTAATTAAGTTTAAAACGGCTGTAAAAAATCATTTACTTAAAAGGGCTTATTATTGTATAAAAGATTATTTATTCGATAAAAATGCTTGGAAATAATTTAAATGTATATTTTAATGTAAGTACTTTAATTTAATTATTGTAAATATATTGTTATGTCCAAGCCCTTCAGGCACATAGAGACCAAGACTGGACTGAGTTTCTTTCGGCGTATTCTTCTCAGCAGTGGTCATTCCGAAACGCTAGTAGTTTTTCGATTTTACAAACATAAATAAAAGAAAAATAAACAACAGAAACATATGACGTTCAAAAAGCGATACATGTATCCGACTTTGAATAAAAATTATTCATTTTCATTTTTCATTAACCTTTGGGTACGGAATCCTAAAAACGATTTAAACCCGTTTGTTACAACTTACCCACACTATCCCCGGCGGCTATAGCAACGATGTTACTCAGAACAGCGGCCCTCGCAGCCCTGACTCTCGTGCGAGCCTTGGGGTCAGTAGACCCGGGGCCAGCCGCGTCTAAGTGCTGCATGAGAGCTTCCACCACGCTATACGAGTATTGAGCCTGGAAAAGAATTGGTTGTCTGTAGTCGGCTAACGGACGATTGGCGAGCTCCGTGGCGCAGTGGTTAACACGCCAGCCTGCGACACGAGAACCTCGGGTTCGATCCCCGGTCAGATCAAGATGGAAAATTATCTTTTTCAGATTGGCCTGGGACTTGGATGTGTATCTATATATGTATTTGTTATAAAATATGTATCGTTGAGTTTGTATCCCATAACACAAGTCTCGAACTTACTTTGGGGCTAGCTCAATCTGTGTGATTTGTCTGTATATATTTTTTTATTCGTAATAACGGTGAGAGATAGATGCGTGATTGATACTACTACTGCTGCTGCGGAACGTGACATTTTTCATGCATGCAGCCAGTGTTCATCGATTTATATGACGTAATCAAGTCAAAAACAGGAAATATATGTATGTAACTATAGTCATAAGATACACTAAACTTTTTGGAGAAGATCATCATCATCATCATCAGGTCTTTGTAGTCTCCACTGCAGGAGCACGACCCTCTCTGTACTACCGGAGCCCTACTTGGCCAGAGCAGACAGAGGATTTGGCCTACACTCTCCACGCTGGCCAGATATCCAAAATCGATATTTATTTATTTATTTATGTACACAGAAAAAGTTAACACAAAATATAATATCCAGAGAATTAGTACAAGGGTACTACTTATTTAATATATATGTGTTATATATATATTATACTAGATATTTGATTTCGTTGGAGAAAATAAATATATTTATGTAATACTAGCGGTTCGATGACTAGTTCTATAGCCAGTGCCGGCGTCAGCAATACTGGCGCCCTGGGCGAGATTTCTACGAGCGCCCCCTCTTATTGGGGAGAGGGGGATGCAATGCGATTGAATCACACTGCCCTGCGTCCTCTGTCCTTGCTTGGTTGTTTTTCGTGTGTGTAAGTGGCCAACACTACCATTTACACACACGAAAAACACTGAAAAACACTTGTTAAAAATTAAAAGCTTTGGAGGATTTGAACCTGTTCCCTCATAAACAAATTAACTATTAAACCGTAGTGCCTACCACTTGCGCCACATCTAACTATTGAAGTATCTTTGAAATAAGCGTATCGTATGCTAGGGCTTGTTTTATTTATCAAAAATCGAATAGATGGCATTAGTGCGTGTTAAGATTGTAAAAGGCGACATCTGTTCGTGACATGGCACACTAATTCCTAATCTCCATATATAGCGCACACATATTAGAACCGCGCTACTGGTAGTTCCGTCACGCACGAACAGATGGCGCTTCCTGTTAGTATAAGATCAATGTTCCCTCCAAAGGAGGCCTCTTTTTCCGACTTCGGCACTAAGGAATATACGAATACGCACTACCATTGGATCTCATTCATCCCCAATCTCGCCAACTGGTGTCAGATTTTTCAAGCTGGCCTAAAGTCATCTGACATAGCTTAACGCAATCGTTAAGCTATGTCAGATGAATTTCGTCTTTACTTAAGTATACCACGCTAATCCCGACCTCTGTTAATACTCACCTGAATGGAGAACATGATGATCTTGAAAGTGTGTACGGCGAAGTCATTGGGCACCCACAGCTCGTGCCGGTCGAAATGCCTGCGACAATAACCCTCATTTTAATACCATGCATAATACAGACATAGACATACTTTTATTTGTACTGCAAGACACTTTTTTTTTTTAAAAGCCTGTTAAGTGTCCCACTGCTGGGCAAAGGCCTCCCCTTCTTTTTTCCACTGATCTCTATTTAACGCTGCCTGCTGCCAGTTCGCCAAGAACTTTAATAGAACTTTTTTATTTTTTAAGACACATATATTACAAAAATAAATCAATAAAAAAATAATTGATTGTCTGTAAAATCGGTTTACGGCTGATAATTTTACGTGATAACAATGGAAGAGAGATAGATACGTCACAAGCAGAACGCGTAGGCCGGTCGTGCCTCTCTATCGCTTGTTCCGCGCTCTCGCTTGCACATGGAACGTGACATTTATTGTGCGTGAACCCGGCAATTTATAAGACGATATCACGTCAAAAAGAAGTACACACATATACAAAAAAAGTATATATTTTATAATAATACAACAAATATAATGAAACATTCACGATGCGATACATAATGATCAATCATATTTTACTTATATACTTAATACACATATAAATAAAAATAATAATACAAAAACACACTTATTATAGCACGTCGCAGTAAACAGATACAATACCTACCACTTCTACTATATTGGCTGTGCGTTCGCGCTATAATTATATGGAGTTTACTGGGGTGCCGAGAATTATGAGCACGACTCCTTTCGTTTTTGGATTTTAAATCTTACGTAGTAGGTATAAGTTCGTTATTTCACTGATATTTTCATTCGGTCGTAGGTTGTGCTATTCTAAATCCGAACAAAGCCGAATCAACTTATAAAAGTGGTAGTACTGTAATACTGGTGGGTACCCAGTGCCGGCTTTAGCATTACAGTCGCCCTGAGCGATAATTCTGCTTTGCGCCCTGGAAAGGAGGAAGGGCGTATCGAATGATACTGCTCTCGGTTTTAAAATGACGAGATTTTTGGCGCCCCTTCCTTATATAACTTAGCGGTCGCCCTGCCCTAAGGCAGTTACTAAACTGTATGACCAAAAGTGCCCAATCTTGGTCTTGTGCCACGTTGGGTCGTTAATTATTACTAAGATGATGGTTCTCTTAGACGATTGCGTAACTTCTTGCCTACTGGCACTAAAATTGCGCTTGCACAATCACTTCTTCTTCCTATATTAGACTACGCTGATACTTGTTACCTTGACATCACTGAAGAGCAATTAAACAAACTTGAGCGTCTTCAAAATCTATCCATTCGATTTATATTTGGACTTCGTAAATTTGACCATGTATCTATTTTCCGTTCTCAACTCAAGTGGCTCCCTATACGACTTCGTCGCAACATGCGTATTGTTACTCTTCTTTATACTATTTTGTTTAATCCTCATTCTCCTCCTTATTTAAGACATCGTTTTAGTTTTCTCAGTGATGTTGAAGGTCGTGGTTTGCGTAGTACTGTTTCTTTCAGGTTAAGAACTCCTGCTCACAACTTTAAGTTCTTCTCTAAGTCCTTTTCTGTTCAAGCGGTGCGCTTATGAAATGCCCTCCCCCTCGCTATTCGGAAAGCTCAAACTGTCACCAACTTCAAACATCTCCTAAGGTCCTACTATCTCCCCACACTTTCTTAAATTTCCTTGTTGTTAAAAATATATTTTTATATGTATCTATTTTTATTTATTCGTATATATCTTTAATTATTACGTCCTCCTTATTTCATTTGTATCTGTTCTGCGCCAACGCAAATCATATGTACTCTGTCCATCTACCTTGACTGGAACAGATCGCTAAAGCGATAAGTCCGCCTTTGTACCATCTTTATTACTTTTTTCCTGTATGCATAACTAATTTGTATGTTATTTGCTATTCTATTCTAAGATCTACTGTCTTTAAGACAAAAAATCAAGCCAAGTGCAAGTCGGGCTCACGAGAAGAAGTTACGGAATAGTAAAAAAGAATATCAAAATCAGTTGGCTTGATATAACAATGAAACCAGTTTTAAACAATGTGCTATGTGACATATTGCCTAAAGGTGCTGACACAAAAGTTACTCTACTTTTAATTAAAAAGATATTCCTACTACTACATTTATCCTTATCCTTACTAATATTATAAATGCGAAAGTGAGTTTGTCTGTTTATTTATTACGCTTTCACGCCGTAACTTCTGAACCGATCATAATGAAATTTTGCATACAAGTTCTCTGGAATACGGAGAAGGACATAGGCTACCTTTTATCCCGGGAAAAAGGACTATTCTCGAGGGATCGACAATGACGCGGGCGGAGCCGCGGGCAAAAGCTGGTCAATTAATAAAAAAGACCATATATAAGTTACGTCTTAGTGGATTAGTCAGAGCTCAGGTCAATAAGACCTTAAAATCACGTTGAGTATGTTACGCGCGCGAAATAGAAGCAGTGTATTTTTACGATTTTTTCTTCCTAAACCAGCATGTAAGAAAAAAATATGATACTTTGCGGGACGGCTAGCATGGAAATAATTTTATACATACGTCTTATGAAATGAAATAGAATTTTATTCAAATTTGGATATCATGTATCTCTTTCTGAACGTCATATTATTATTTTTAATATTTGCAAAATCGATAAGCTACTAGTGTTTCGAAACGACCACTGCTGAGAAGAATACGCCGAAAGAAACACAGTCCAGTATTGGTCCCTACGTGCCTGAAGGGCTACACTTTCACATTTATAACAAATAAAATTATTTTACATTAGGTAATTACTGATGTATATTAATTAACAATTTATTGGATGTATTACTTCCATGGAGTTTTATCTGTTAAATAGTCATTAATACAATAGTAGGCATTTTTAAGTAAATGATTTTTAACAGCAGTCTTAAACTTACCTAATGTCAGAGCCAATATTTCTTCAGGAATTCTATTATAGAAGCGTATACTAAGTCCTAAAAATGAATTCTTTGTTTTCTGTAATCGCAAAGTTGGTGTCGCTAATTTATTTTTATTTCTCGTATTCCTGTTGTGGATATCACTATTTTTCGTGTAAAGATGAAGATTATTACGAACAAACAAAATATTTGCAAATATGTATTGCGCGGGGAATGTCAAAATATTTATATTTTTAAACAATTCTCTAAGAGATTCTCTAGCACCTAGTTTATATATAGATCTGATAGCGCGTTTTTGAAGGACGAATATGGTATTAACTTCTGCTGCGTTACCCCATAGTAATATACCATACGACATAACACTATGAAAGTAGCTGAAGTATACCAAACGCGCAGTATCAACGTCAGTCAACTGTCTTATTCTTCTAACAGCGTAAGCAGCAGAACTAAGTTTACCCGCTAAGGATGTGATATGGGCACCCCACTGAAGTCCCGAGTCAACTGTCATCCCAAGAAATACTGTTTTATCTACCAAATCTATCGTTTCGTTTTCGACCACTATGCGTGTTGCTACTTTTGTAACATTCGGTAAACAAAATTTAATACACTTCGTCTTTTTAGCGTTCAACAGCAAATTGTTTGCTGTAAACCACTCTAACACTTGAGCTAATGTACTATTGACCTCGTCAAAATTGTCTGTTGTCCTATCAACAGGGAAAATAAGAGAAGTATCATCGGCAAATAGTACAGCTTTACATGTGTTAACATAGTATGGCAGATCATTAATATATATAAGAAACAACAAGGGGCCTAGTATAGAGCCCTGGGGTACGCCCATCTTAACAGATGATCCCGAGGATTGAACCCTATCAACGCTAACTCTTTGAATTCGGCTACTTAAATAAGATTTGATTATCACAACCAGAATGCCCGGGTTCGATCCCCGGCCAGATCAAGATGGAAAATGATCTTTTTCAAATTGGCCTGGGTCTTGGAGTTTATCTATATATGTATTTGTTATAAAATATAGTATCGTTGAGTTAGTATCCCATAACACAAATCTCGAACTTACTTTGGGGCTAGCTCAATCTGTGTGATTTGTGCGTATATATTTATTTAACTCCTTGAAAGGCCGGCAACGCTCCTTCACACCCAGGTGTTGCAGTAGTCCATGGGCAGCAGTGACCGCTTATTATCAGGTGACTCGCTTGCTCGTTTGCCATCCTATGACATAAAAAATATAGGCGGTACTGACGTGAGCACGGGCCGCAGCACGCTGCGGATGTGTCCGAAGCCGGCGCGGCCCACGAGCTCGCGCAGACAGGCCTCGGCCAGCCGCGGCGGTTCCTCCTCGCCGCCCGCCTCCGTCTCCAGGCACGACACGGTCTCGTACTTCTCCGCCGTCTGCAGCACATCACATCATTGCTATATCATATCATATCAAGTCAAGCTACTGGAATCATCAATGCAGAAGATCAGCAACCCCCATAACCTCCCCCCCCTCCCCATAACAGCCTCCGTGGTCCAGTGGTTAAGGCGTTTGCCTGTTGACCCGGGGGTCGTGGGTTCGATTCCCACCGGAAGCATACTTTGTTTAGTTGTTTCCAGTTTGGTTAGTGCAGGCTTGAATCACCTGATTGTCTGATAATAAAGATGATTACGTTAAGCCGGTGGTCCCGGCTGCCATCTGGTAGTCGTTAAAGGAACCACGTCAGAGGCCGAGAGGCGGTTCCAAAGAACTCTGACACCAGGGTGCGCATGGTCGGTTGACCGTGACACCTACTCGAAATGAATGAATGAAGCAACCCCCATCAACCCCAGCACTGTCACAGAGAGCACAGCGAGCCGCGGACCGCGCTGCCCGCGCCGCACGCATGCCGCGTCGCTCGTCACTAGTGTCTCGGTTCACATTCGCCCTGAGGAAGACCTCCGGATGAGGTTGAAACACGTCTTCCAGTAGCTGATTTCGTACGTGAGTAACACGTAATTCACATATAAATTAGTTTTAATCAAAAAAAAAGAAAGTCGCGGCACATCATTCATTGCAAGGGGATGAAAGGCCAAAAGCGGTCATGGAGGAAGTAAAAGCGAAGAACGAAATCGTGTCGTGGCTCAGGCGCGAAACGTCTCTTTCGCAAAATGTCCCCTGGTCTTAAAACGTCTCTTTAGCAGAATGTCTCTTTCGCAAAACGTCGCGCCAGGGACTTTAGAATGAAACTAGTATTCTGGGTGGGGGCGCGGGCTGCGAGCAGCCCGCGAGGCGGTCGTGCGACTGTATGGGCGGGGTCATTTAACCCTTGCAGTCGTAGATGCGTCAGGTGACTTGTGGTGGTTGAAAAAGCCGTATTAAGATTGACAGTCAGTTGAAATTCCATTAAAACTGAGGGGGGGGGGAGGTTTGACACTTCTAAACGGCCTCGGTCGGAGCTCGGCCTTCGGCCTCACAGTCACTGAGTGAGTCAGTCAGTGTTAATGTAGCTTTATAATATTATAATATGTTCGATTTTCAAAGCAAAATCATTTATTAAAATTATATTGAGTAATTATGATGTCAAAATTTGGGTACTTAAATTTACTTAAGTATGTATTCCAAATAAAAACAATATCAATAAGTATCAAACATTTTACACACATTCAAAAGTTAATGTGAATCAATAGTGTTAGTAACATATCCACAGATAAGATAATAGTAGCTATTTATTACTAATCATCATTCGTGCAGATGACACGGTCAATCTCTCTTTAATATCAATCAGTCTATAATTTTAATAAATGATTTTGCTTTCAAAATCTAAATTTCATTCTAAAGTTCCTGACGCGACATTTTGCGAAAGAGACATTCTGCGAAAGAAACGTTTTGCGCCTGAGCTCGTATCGTATAGAGAAGTCAAGGAGATCGAGGAACATGGAAAATACTTCACAGACAAGAACATAATTCTTAAAAATGATGATGTTATCATGTACCAACAGTGTTTTGATCTCATGACCCTTCTTTCTTTTCGACTCGAAATGGTTCTATCTAATAGAACCATTGCTCACCTCATTAGCCTCATTGAGACCCTGTACCGTGCAAGTAGGGAGGCAGTTAGGGCATGACAGAAGCCGATACATATACTAACTGGCACCGCAGTCACATAGATTGTTGGTAGAGAAACCCAACCTAACTCTGTTTTCTCGACACCTCCCAACACCAGCCCGGAGTCGATAAGAGACTTCCAGACAGCCCAGAGAAAATCTTTTTCAGCTGGTAGCTTTTCAGCAGGTGGAATATCGGATGGCCTGGGTGGGTGCTTTCTTTTCCAATTTCTAAACCTGATTATGACCCTGACGAGCCAATAATATGAGTCCACGCATATACACATTGTCTGTATGTGCGTCCACTCGATAGCTACCAGTGTCGCCCATAATTACCATCCTAATCCTAACTAATATTATAAATGCGAAAGTGAGTTTGTTTGTTACGCTTTCACGCCGTAACTTCTGAACCGATCATCATGAAATTTTGCATGCAAGTTCTCTGGAGTACCGAGAAAAGACATCTACTTTTTATCCCGGGAAAAAGTACTATTCCCGAGGGATCGATACTGACGCGGGCGGAGCCGCGGGCGAAAGCTGGTAAAAGAAATATAAATTACTTCTTTGACGACACCCGTAACAAAGGGTAAGAACGGGAACCTATTAATAAACCAACGCTTTCCACCCATCCGTCCGTCTGTCAAAGGACTGTAGCTATTGAACCCTAATAGATAGAAACTGGAAATTTTCATAGAATGTGTAATCTATAGTTATGCTGTAGTTTCCTAGACAGTTGTATAATGACATGACGGAGTGCGAAGGTGGGAGCAAAGTGAACCTATCATACGTCAAAGGGAAGTTGTATAGATTTTTCGCTCTTATAATACTGAGCCACAATGTATATTTCGATACAATTTAAATTATTTCTTACCTGCATGTTGTATAATAGTGAAGGCACGATCTTATCCATGTGTTGTGCCTCCCAAATATTTTCTACCAAGTCGTCAGACACCGTTTTTCTTATGACTCCCTGAAATAAAAACATCATGTCATCTTCACGTTACAAGTTGACTATAAGCTGTAGTTTTTTTTTCCTAGCCTGTAGATGTTATGTCTCATTGCTGGGCAAAGGCCTCCCCCTTTAGTATTTTTATGAAGGGAAAAGTTTTTTAGCGGCGTTATGCACTTTTTGGGATGGGTAAAAATGTTAAACTCGCCTCAGGTCCCGTGACCTGATCGAAAATTCGTAGGACGGACACGTGACCTGAGACCGCCGGCGCGGCGTAGGAGAGAAGGTAATATCCTCCTCTCTTTCTACCGCGCAGAGTTTTCACTTCTGCCGGCACTCCCGTAGTGCAACCTGTTGTTTTCTTTTATTTATAATAAAGGCGCATATGAGCACATGACATGGTAAGTTTCATCAATTATCACCTCTGAATGCCGGCCTATGAATTTTGTGGTTACTATGGCACATAGCCCACATCTACATAAAAACGTCGCAGCACAATTATGTACTAGGTTAGCATAAATATAAGGAGGTGTTCTATCTATGGCGAATCTCGAACCGATGATGACACCAATGGCATGATTTACTCAAAAAAAAATAACTTTCAGGGCCTTGACATACACCTAAGACCACCTTGACGTACTAGGCAAGCATAAAAGTAAAGGAGGTTCGGTTTAGCCAGATATTCATTCAGAGCTGCTTTAAGGTATGAACTCAAAATCATATTTTGGCAGTTTGAAGTATTAGGCTAGCATGACATTTAGGAGATGGTTTACCCACCTTGGTTGATGACCACGCGAATCTTTAACCATTATAGAAACACATTTTTAGTGATGAGTTACTAAACTAGCATAAAAATATAGCAGTTTTAGTATACCTGCAGTCCCTGGATTCCGGCCAGGCGGATCTTGTCTCTAGTGGCGATATCGGAGTGGTTGCTGTGACACATGGCCGAGAACTTGGACACGAAGAAGTCGTAGCGTCTGTGGTATGATGGAGTATCCTCTTCTATGTTTGCGAAGCGGACGAACTGAAAACGTAACATATATTATGCCTAGCTTTCGCCCGCGGCTCCGCCCGCGTTAATGTCGATCCCTCGGAAATAGTACTTTTTTCTCGGAATAAAAGGTAGCCTATAGGTAGGATAAAAGGTGTCCTTCTCCGTACTCCAGAGAACTTGTATGCAAAATTTCATGATGATCGGTTCAGTAGTTACGGCGTGAAAGCGTAACAAACAAACAAACAAACTCACTTTCGCATTTATAATATTAGTAAGAATAAGGATATGTTTCATCATCTTTTTCAAACGTGTTTCACGCGGTTCCTCATCCACGATTATGTTGGATTAAAGAAACGAACATTGCCCTCCTTTTGCCGTGTTTTGTTTGTGTATTATAATATCACGTCTTTTACCCATGCGGAATAGACAGAACCCCAAGTCTTTAAAACCTAAAAGCAACGTTTAGCATGTTGGTGGGCGTTAGGTGGAAAATAGAATCAAAATAGTTATGGGTTGATAGCCGCATCGCCTACTAACATGATTCTTCAGATTTGCCCATTCCCTCGATCGGCTATTACGATCTGCGCGGGAAGAGTAGCAGCTGGTACATTCCACGTTTTTTCTTTTCTCCCAAACCAGCATGGAAGTTGATGTATTAGTAAACAGTTATATATCTTAGAGTGCAAGAGGTTTGACGCATCCGGGCTTCGGGATTTTTGAGGGGGAAAGAATATACCCCTATCCCCTCGCTAATAATACCAATACAGAGGCTCGATGTATTGTGGAGGTAGGTAGGGTGCACGGGGCTATTGTTTGCACCCGGGCGTCTAATGAGATAAAGACGATTTTTTATTTTTTATTTATAGGGCGGCAAACGAGCAAGCGAGCTCCTGATGGTAAGTGATTACCGCTGCCCATGGACTACTGCATCACCAGGGTGTGACAGGTGCGTTGTCGGATTTCCAAGGAGTTGGGGGAAAGAAATGGGGAGGGGAGGGGGAAGGATGGGCCTCCGGCTCTCTCACTCACCGAACGAAGCATAGAAGCGGTAAAGCTTCTACCTAGACGTCGATTTTCTGTGAGAGTGTGGTACTTCCACGGACGAGCCGGCCCATTCATGCTACTAGCAATTCATTTTGCTGGTAGCGTGGCTCTACCACTACAGACATAACGATGCAGACAGCAGTTCGTAGCAAGTTGAAATCAAAAATTACGTTTACTTACGCTCTGTGTGGCGAGTATCTGCAGTTGAGGGTCAGTGGACTCCAATAGCTTCTGCACCATTTTGAGGAATGATTCCACGAACAAGTTCAAGGTCTGGGAGTGACATGCCAGGAGGAGCTGGTCCATGGCCTCCATCGCTATTATCACGAACCTGCGGAAGATAGACAAGAACCACTATAAAAATACACCCATTAACCCGTTGCATGAAGTCCGCGACGCCGATTATATCGCGCGTTATGCTATCCACATCTCTTTCTTTGATATTACAGCAACAAGATGGCGATAAACAATAAACATTGTCCCGCGTACCATGCTACGGGTGCTGATGATGATTTTGATACTGACCAAGTGACAGTTCTGGGCAATATATGAACCAATTAGAGAGCGGCAATTAACATGGGTCCCAGCAGATAAAGGAGTTAACCGAGGTTGTTGTTGCAAAGGATCATATGCGTAGCGGTAACAGATATACATACACACACACATATTTCAAGAGATACAGCCCCGTGACATACAGACGGAAGGACAGCGAAGACTTAAATTTGAGTCACGTTTTTACCCTTTGGGTATGGCACCCTAAAAAGCACTAGGCTAGCATAGAATGAAGGCAGTCGTCTCATTTGGAGCACAGCGCAAGTGCCCATGTCTTCGACTGTAAATTACTCGAAGAGGCATTCTCCAATACTGTCGAGTTTATCCGGGCTAGAAACCGAGTAAAACGGGAGTTTCTTTATGGATCCTCCTTTTTCATTTGCTATTCTTGGTTTGCAAAATAAAGTAGCCACTGCAAACATCTAGGTACTAGGCTAGCATAAAATGAAAGCAGGCCGCTACTTAGAGTAATTATATTAATTCTGTGACTTAGCCTTACTTTTTTCCGTTGATACTTGTGTTCTTAAATCAAAAGTACTGTAGCATAAGATGGAGGCAGTCCCATTTAAGTCATACGAATACATACCCATGTCTCCGCCTGTAAATATCTCTCGACGCCTTCTGGAAGAGGTATTCGCCAATCCTGTCGAGTTTCTCCGGGCTGGAGAGGGAGTAAAACGTGAGTTTCTCCATGTTGGACTTGACGAGGCCATCTTGGGGCGACGCGGGGAATATGTTGTCCACCAGCCGCTTGTAGCGCGGCCGCAGGGCTGAGCAGCAGCCGCAGCAGCCTGGAAATTAAAGAGAAGTTAAAATAAGTGAATGCGTAAAAAGATCTTTGCTTTACTTGTTTTAATGTACTTTGCTAATTACACATTGACTACATCGTAAATTAGTTAATCAAAACTTTTAAATCTTTGATCAACTAATTTACGATGTAGTCATGTCTACACAATACAAAAACATGTCTAAAATATCCACAATATAGTTGTCTAGGATAATAATGAAAAACTTTTGTAAAAATGAGACACATTTTTAATAATCTTTAAAAAAATTGATTGTGCGAGCGAGACAACCATCTAAGAGTCAAAGGCCTCTTAAAGATTAATTCTGGTAAAGAAAATACACCGAGCAAGACGTTTCAAGATTCGAGTAGCGACTGTGATCACGGAGAAGCTTCTCTAAAGGACCACCGCTACTCAAAACCTTCCTATCCTAATGCGGATTAAGGTAAACCTCAAATATTCAAAGCAGAATGGCAAATAGGCAATAATAAATAATACTAGCTTATAAGTTTCTAGTTAGTACTTATGATAGTACTTATTGTTCTTCGCGAGAGGTGACTTAAATATGCGACTGGTGGCAACATTTCATCCTTTTGATATTATCTACATTAAAAAACCGGCCAAGTGCAAGTAGGACTCGGGCACGAAGGGTTCCGTACCGTTATCTATAAAAACGGCAAAAAAAGTAGAATGTTGTATATTACAAATTTCATTTTGCGGTTAACTCCATACATTTTGTTCGGCCGACTGTAACTATATAAGTTGGTCGAGTTGTATAAAAATAACTATCTATGATACCGAGACCTATAGTTTTAATTGAAAGTACATACTTTGAGGTATATACCACATATTTTTTCAGAATTGTTTTAGTAATATTTCAAAAGTTACGGTGGGGGGACACCTCTAATTTTAACTTTGTATTAGATTATCTCAAGACTGAGGGGTTTGATCTACATAGTTTCAAAGCAATTTTTGTTGCATTTTATTATTTGACCTTTTCAACGATACCTCACACGTAGGGGTTAGTCCAATTTAATTTTTTTAATTCACTTTTCTTTGTATGAGAGGGGGAATATAAACATTTTTTCATAATTTTAAAAACCAACTTTTGAACTTCAATATCTATCTCTCCACCAATTTTCGTGGCAATCGGTGCAGTAGCGGCGGAGTACGAGCGCGGACGGACAGACAGACAGACGGACGAAACTATAGGGGTTCCTTGTGGACTACGGAACACTAAAAAGGCTAGTTTCCCTAAAAAATATTAATAAACTGAAAGTGTAGCCCTTCAGGCACGTGGGGACCAATACTGGACTGAGTTTCTTTCGCCGTATTCTTCTCAGCAGTGGTCGTTCCGAAACGCTAGTAGCTTATCGATTTTGCAAATATTAAAAATAATAATATGACGTTCAGAAAGAGATAAATGATATCCAAATTTGAATAAAATTCTATTTAATTTCATTTAATAAGTCCAGTTAGATACCTAATCAAAAAATATTGGACATGTATCTTTTCTTTTGTCAGTCAAACAAAACGTCAGGAGCCCCACTCATGATCTTTGTCGCGCTGTATCTTAATATCTTTTAGGTTATGGGAGGATATTGCCATACTCACCATCACCAAGCTACAGGCGGGTTTGCGAACGCAATTTCTTAGGCTTTTATTACGGTGAAAGTAAAAGGTGATTTTCTTCGAGGTATTCGAGGAATTCATTTAACCATACCAAAGAATATATACTAATGTTTATAAGTTAGATGTTTTTTGGTTTAGTTAGAAATTAAGTATTTTCGCACTTTGTTTAATATTGTACATATTTGTTACGCTACCCTGTAGCCTTCTTACCTATCTTCTCGAATGCCGGTTGACTGGAAGAAATCCCTTATTGGGATAAGTCCGCCATTGTACTTATTTAGTTTTTTAAGAATTGCCTTTTGTTACTTACTTTTTTTTGCGTGCAATAAAGAGTTTACATACATACATACATACATATACACTACGCGAAACCATAGGTACTAATATTTTTGGGCATTGTTATAAAAAATCATTCTGCATTATTAATCAAGTCTATATTCTGACGTCAGGTAATCGTTAGCCGTGTGGTATCCGGCAGAGTAGAATAGGACTACTCCAAGTCTTCCCGTGGATGTCGTAGAAGGCGACTTAGGAAATACAAGCTAAACAAAGCTTATAAACATCTAAGACACCTCTCCAACCCGTCTGGCCAGCGTGGAGAGTGTAGGCCAAGTCCTCTGGCTGCTCTGGTCAAGTATGGCCCTAGTAGTACAGAGAGGGTCGTGCTCCTGTAGTGGAGACTAAAAAGGACCTGATGATGATGATATTCTGACGTCACGTGCATCTGCATTAACTCGCGCTTGACCATGAGTGAGATTTGCTTTGAAACCAAATTTTAACTGGAGATACCTACATATACATACTTTGAAAGTGTTTTGTTTTTGTGTTTGTAGTACAGTCAGCCAAGCAGATACCTGACCCCCTGACTTTTAAAACGTAAATTCACACTTTGCTGTGAAGCGCCACCTACCGTGATTTTTGGCAAGTAGACAGACAACTGCTGGTATAAACTTGTTTCTGATAACCTGCTCAGTTGCAAATTTTGTGTTTCTAATAATCTCAGCTAATAATTCAAGTAATCATCAATGGTAAGAACAAGAAAGAATCAAAAACAATCCTACGTAAAGTTCGATTCGAACCATGGACCCACGACTTGAGAAGCTAGCGCTCATCTCAATACGCCAACCGATATGACGTCTCGGGCGAAATTGGCTATCTATTTCTACTGCTATGACATCATTGTCACCAACTGCAACGCATTGCTTTAACAAATAAATTGAGGGTAATCTATCAGATTTATTTATACCTGATACCAACTAATCAAAAATATTGTTCACTCGCGTCACAAATAAGATACTGCGATTACTGTGTAGTGATCCAAAACCCCACCAGTTATTAGGCATCCCGTTTCATCTTATATAGCAGATTTTGTGAAAGCTAATATTGTATTGTAAAGACAACCACAGTATTTAAAATATCTATATCTAGAGAGTTAGGTATCGCGGTAAGTAGAAATTATAAGTATTTAATATACTTACTTAATTGTCACACTATTTTTTGTTCCGTAAAACATAGGGTTTGTGATAAATGTCTAAGATAAATATATCTCTTACAGAGAAACACCGTCCGTTTGTGGATTCGGAGTCAACTGGCGTAACATATACACTACAATTATTCAATTGAAACAGTGAGGAAACATTCAACAAGAACGAGATCGTATTTTATTCTGATGAAAAAAGTTTTAAGTCTGATGATGATGGCAGAAAAATATTGCGGAGAAGACATGGCCAGCGTATAGCCATCAAAATAATTTGCCTTTAAGAACAGTGGCAGGATAACATTAGGTAAAAATATTCATTAAATAGTGAAGTAAAATAATAATAATATTTAATACCTAGTGTATTACGCAGTGTAGAATAATAGGTAACTGATCGTATTATTGTTTTGCAGGTTATTGGGGACAGATGTCTTCAATGGGCCCAGGGGAGCTGGTAGAATTCGGCGGCCGGATGAATAAAGAAAAATACTTGGAAAATTTATGAGATGTGGTGATTCCAACAGTTTGCAATGTAGAATATATTTTATTTAAGACAATTGTTCTGTGATCTAACTGTTATTGAGTGACCAATTAAAATCCCAGATTGTAGGGTCAAATAGTGCTTAACTGGGACACGAGACACGAGTAAAGTTTGATTTAAATCAATTTAGACAAAAAGGTTATACTAAATTAATAAATATGCGCATAAGTGATATGTGATCTGATCTAACATGGTAAGTGAAATGACAAATAGACTTGAACAAAAGCTTCATGCCATAGGTTTATATTCATTCTTATACTATTATCGAAGCAAAGTTATTCACAAAGCACTATTTGACCCTACACATTTAAAAAAATATAATACTATGATTAAAAAAAAGTTGAGAGATGTAGATTGTTACTTATTAAGTAACATGTTGGTTCTCTCTACAGAAGATTAATCATAGTTTAAATTAAGTAGGCAGGTATTTATTTCACTGTTACATTTTTTTGATGTAATAAAGTAATTAAAAATTTAAAATGCTTTTTATTCACAGTAATTAGCTCGGTAACATTATGTTAAAACAACCAAAATTACACCAACATCACAATACGAAGTTGGTGATATTTGTAAAAAATAAAAAGCTTTGGAGGATTTGACCCTGTTCATTCATAATCACATTAACTATTAAACCGTAGTGCCTACCACTTGCGCCACATCTAACTATTGAAGTGTCTTTGAAATAAGCGTATCGTATGCTAGGGCTTGTTTTATTTATCAAAAATCGAATAGATGGCATTAGTCGTCAAGGGTATCAGATTTCTGCTTATTAACCTTATTTGTTCATTCACAATTCAATAGATGGCACTAGTCGCAAAGGATATTACACTTGTATATTTTTATCTTTGGGTTTAAACCACGGATGTTTCTTTAGTTTGCGAAAAATGGCGCTGTTGTAGGGGGTCAGATATCTCATTAGCTGACTGTACATCTACACGGTGAAATTGGAATCGTTCTGGACCCTTAAGGGGGTGATTCAGCCCATTGATATGAACAACTTTTCCTACGGGACCAATGCTGGGAACGCAAAAAAAATGGGTAGTTCCATACAAAAAATTTCGGCCGCCCGGTCAGTTTGTATGGGAACGTCAAAAAACTTTTGAGTTCCCAGCGTTGCTCCCATAGGAAAAGTTGTTTATATCAACGGGCTGAATCATCCCTTTAAGGGTCCTGAACGATCAAAATTTCACCGTGTATGTTTAGAGAATTGTTCATTTTTGAACTTTGTATTCTGCCTCTGGACCTATTATTGGGACGTCAAACCACAGATAATTAAGACCAATAAAGTCACCGCATGAAATACCAAAGAATCCTTAAAGGTTAACCTTGCTTAACCTCACCAGAGAGGCTGTTGATTAAGATATGATAGTGTCAGCGCAAGAGACGTTAACCTTCTTAAAGGTTAAACTTGGTTAACCGCACAAAAGAGGTTATTGATTAAGATATCAACAACACAAAAAAAAAACATTATTTATTCATAATATTTATTACCTGTACCACGTATAAAACAGATAAGCAAAAGAGTGGTTTTTGCAAGACATTACCTTGCGTCACGCATGCCGGAAACAATTCAATACATTATTCGTCGCTTCTTCCAGCGGAAAATATTGTCTTATTCTGTCCAAAAATACTCACACGTCATATACACAGTTCTGCTGACGAAGAAACACGTTCGGTGGGCTATTTTCCTGAACGGTATCATGTTGTCCAACACTGAATAACACTTATGAAAACACTGATAAACTTACGAGTACACACATTCTACACAACAAATGTCTAAGATTATCTTCAATTGGAATTCTTGTCACTATTTGCACAAATGTTCATTTTGAACCATAAATTCACTATAAATTTTTGGATACAACGTAAAATAAATACATTGCTTTTAATGCATAATGCATTTTTTTATCCAGTTATCCTTATTGATTTTGTAACATATTGTAATTAATGGTTTTTCACACTATATTCGATTACGATCCAATAAACGCGATACCTAATCATAATATGATAACAAATTTTTGATTTTTTTTTATTATTATTGAGACAGCAAGAGGACTGTTTTGCTCGGGAAAAGTGCCCTTTATTATTAAAACACGAACACCGCTGTGGTCAGATCTAGCAATCGTCTGCTCAAGAGGTTTATATTCACTCTAATTATCATACACTATAAATTTAACTTTATAATTATCGTGATTTTTTTCCTCACAAAAAAAAAAAAAAAAACTTATTTTGACTAATTGAGTCTGTCCTTCTAAAATTATATTTTAATATTTAATAACAAAATGTATGTAAAATATCGGTGGGTATATAGGAACACGTTTCAAGACTGACGCCTTACAATCTACAGTGATAAGAAGTAGTTGTGATAGATAACGCCTGACATTTACTATGATCATGTAAGGTCACTGTCCTATCGTTGATTTGTGGGACACAGGCAAGTTTTTCGCGTATCTTCTCAGTCGATTACTGTTTTTTACATTTCGCCGTATAGATCACATTCGAAACACCACGCTACGAACCAAAAACCAGATAAAAGATGTCTGTGTGACGTCAGCATAGCTGAAATGGGACTGGGCGCGACACTTCTACTGTATGCGACAGGACAGATGGGCCAGAATGGCTACTATGCCACCTGTCCTGTCGCACATCTGGTATCCGCATAGTTGTGTATACCAGATGGCAAATCAACAAGACTAGAAATACACGCTTTTTGAAACTAATTTAATAGAGCTGGTAATCAAGCAAGACTTTATGTTTTGGCTAGCTCCGTGGCGCATCGGTCAACACGCCAGCCTGCGACATGAGAGTGCCCGGGTTCGATCCCCTGCCAGGTCAAGATGGAAAACGATCTTTTTTAGATTGGCCTGGGTCTTGGATGTGAATATATGTATTTGTTATAAAATATAGTATCGTTGAGTTAGTATCTCATAACACAAGTCTCGAACTTACTTGAGGCTAGCTCAATCTGTGTGATTTGTCCGTATATATATTTTATTATTTATTTATAATGTAATATTTTTGTTTTTAAAAAAAGTTTAAGAAAGTATCAACAGCGGGCGGGAGAGTTGATTGTTGAATCGGATTGATTTTTGAGTAAATAAAACCACTGGTGACCGGATATGTACAAGTGACTCATTAATTTAAATCACATTGCACAATAAATAACATCATTAATGTATTACTGATAAGAACATGCTTTTTTTGAAACTGTATTGGTTGTTTGCCACTTTAATATTGTTGTTGTATTTGCCACTTATGGATATTATATTCAATCTATGAATAACTATAAAAGTGCAGATTTAAGTTGAAAATATTTTATGTCAGTCAAGAAAAAATCAGCATTAAACAGTGAAATTTGATTGAGATATGGATACCCTACTCAAGTCAAGATTTCCTAGTCTGAAAACCACTAATCTGTGCTAACTGTTCCAAAGGATATTGCACCTTATTTCTTAGGAAATAAAGTACCTATGGACTACAATGATAAATCACAATTATGTGTATAAAGTTGGTATAAAGGTAATCTAAACAGCTTAATCTCAGGACATATTTTCAGTTCAAAAATTAAAGTTTAGTTTTAATCTGTCTTCTCATATCCTTTGGGTGAAGATAAATAAATATTTGTGAATTTTCTTATGTTTTTTAATACCTTTTCAGCTACAATTTGCAAAAAATCCAACAAATCAAGGATCATAAAATCAGTCTTAGCGTTCTAAACTTATAAATGGTGTAGCTATTTAACAAAGCCGACTATGTTTAATATAACTATAGTACCTATATTTGACTGATTAAATACAATATTTTCCCTAAAGTTCACAATAACGGTGACACCGTGCGGTCGGACGCACGCTTTACCGGCAACTGGTCTAATTTTAGACTATCCTGAAATAGAGGACACCTTTCGATGAACAGAGGTGGTTATATAGGTCTCGATGCTGACTACTTAGCCCTTAGACTAAAGATAAGTATGTAATAAGGAGTAATGTACAGCTGGTGTAATTTATAGGACATCTTTGCGAAAGCAAAGATGGTTATATGCATAGGTCTGGATGCTGATAACTTAGGCATTAGACTGAAGAAAGTATGTCATAAGGATTAACCCGGAGCTGGTGTAATTTAGACAATATCTTTGCGAAAGCAGCGATGGTTATATAGGTCTGGATGCTGGCTACTTATCCCTTAGACTGAAGATAAGTATGTTATAAGGAATAACCCGCATCTCGTGTAATTTCAGTCTGAAACAAAGGACACCTTTCCGAGCGTAAAGATTTATTATATAGATACCTTTCAACTCACTTCCGAACACTTTCCTTAAAGGTTTTAACACCTTTCTGAGAGTAAAGGTTATATGGGTCTGGATGCTGACTACATAACCCTTAGACTGAAAATAAGTACTATATGCAATAAGGATTAACCCGCAACTGGTGTCAGTCTTAATCAAATAGAGATCTTTCCGAGATTGTCGATTATGGCGATTAAATAGGTCTGGATGCTGACTTAGTAGTCAGCATCCAGACCTATTTAATCGCCTTTAAGACCGGATAAGTATTAACCCGAAACGGGTGTAGGTAATTTCAGTCTTTCTGATATCTACCTAGAACATCTTTTGGAGAGCATAGGTGGTTATACTGGTCTGGATGCTGACGACTTAGTCCTTAAACTAATGAAATAGAGTAATCTTTCCGAAAGCAGAGGTGGTTAAGCCAGCTGATTCTGATTCTGGCAATATTTAAGTCTTGGAATCAGGATCGTTAATACACAAGATAGTAAGAAAAACTCATAGTCACAAATGGTATAGTGCTTTAACTATTAAAATGGCACGTTCTAATACCAAATTATAGCACAGAGGGGAGGAGGGAGATAAAACAGTGGGTATTCGCGGATAACCTTTTCAATAGGGCAATTCTAATAAGGTTGCGTCGCCAAACGACCTGAAATAATTGACATTTAATGGTTCATCTCCTATTTGTCTACTAAATAAGTAATCAATATTTGGTACAGAGGGTGTAAACAGTAGGTATTTCGTATAGGTATATTTATTTATTTAAAAAAAAACCACAAATTGTATATTGTATATATGTCTATGTCAATGTCTACTGTCTATGTGAATCATGTCCAAATAAAGTTTTATTGGGTACAACCTACCTACGTATATAATCTTTTCAACAATTTCCAATAAGGTTGTGTGGTTGTAATAACCTGGATTCATTTATCCGACGAGACCGCCACCTATAATAGCTATCTACAACCTTCCTGCTTTTCCCCCATTCATCCGTTCGAGTGAGTAGTATGCCAATACTTTCATTCCTCTCTTGGGAAGGTATATAAAGTATCCGCGTAAGAAACTTAGGGCGACGGTGACCACTTTCCATCAGGTGGTTCGTCTGTTCATTTGATATCAAAAATACATAAAAAAAGTCAAATGGGGTTGAATCCAGTGACCCGTGAGGCGAGCTCCGTGGCGCAGTGGTTAACACGCCAGCCTGCGACACAAGAGTGCCCGGGTTCGATCCCCAGTCAGGTCGAGATGGAAAATGATATTTTTCAGATTGGCCCGGGTCTTGGATGTTTATCTATATATGTGTTGTTATAAAATATAGTATCGTTGAGTTAGTATCCCATAGCACAAGTCTCGAACTTACTTTGGGGCTAGCTCAACCTGGATGATTTGTCCGTATATACTTATTTATTTACCTAAGAGCTGCTTTCCCCATTCATGCAAGTAAGTAGTATCCCAATACCTTCATTCCCTTCTCAAATCCAACAAATTCCTATACTTTCCCAGTTTAAAAATGCTGCCGATGGGCTGCAGCGCCGGAAGCACGAGAAATCGAAGAATCTACTCTCGCCAACCTTCTTACAAAGTGTGATGAGTATAGTGGTATAGCAATATCCTCTCATTTAATGAAGAATCCTTGGGAGAGGCCTATGTCCAGCAGGGAACTCACCCTCATCGGCATGAACATGAACAGAGTAACAACATTTAAGTATTTGGGACATATTCTTGCGGACGACCTTAAAGACAATGCAGACGTTGAAAGAGATCGCAGGGCGCTGGCGGTTAGGGGCAACATGCTGGCGCGTAGATTCGCTCGTTGCAGCCAGCAAGTTAAAATAACACTCTTTAAAGCTTTTTGTCAAGGGTTTTACACGAGTAGTCTATGGGTCAGCTGTGCCAAACGATCGTTGGACGCCCTGCGTATCCTATATAATAATATTTTTAGAATGCTGTTGAGACTACCTCGGTTCTGCAGTGCCTCGAATATGTTTGCACAAGCCAGAACGGACGGATTCCATGCTGTAATATGTAAACAAATGGCCTCATTACTGAAAAGACTGAGAGCTAGTCAAAACAGCATTCTAAAAACTGTGGCGGAAAGACTAGACTCGCCGATAATGAGGCATCTTGTGCAGGGAACTAAGGCCGTGGCCTCTTTTGGGCAAATATAATATGCTGGCCGATTCGCTGCACAGGGCGTCTCAATTAAATAAATTTTGTCGATTTCGGTTAAGTTCACACTAACATAGATATAAGTAAACTGTAACTAACAAAATGGATCCGAGTCATCCGAAATAAAGAAATTTTGTTTTGATTTGATTTATGGCTGAAATAATAGCGGGCAACATTGGTATTTAATATAAAAGAAGCCTAAAGAATCAAATCAAAATCCAGGGAACAGGAAAGTATTATCACGACATTATTACGAGTACATGCCACAAAACTACGAGTAGCTACTCTCGCTAGCACTATACAATAACTGAAACCGTGGGCAGTATTCAGAGATGCATGAAATTGATTCTGGCTCAAATTACCTGACCTAATTAGTTATTCAGCCATTTGTCTGGTCTCACTTCAAACAAGTAACTCCCAAGACCTTTATATCGCGTTTATTACATCATTTTTAGGGTTCGGTACCCAAAGGGTAAAAACGGGAACCTATTAATTAACGCTGTCCGTCTGTCTGACTGTCTGTCACCAGGCTGTATCTCATGAACCGTGACAGTTAAAACAGTTGATATTTTCCCAGATGATGTATTTCTGTTGCCGCTATAACAACAAATACCTACAAAAAATTTTAATAAAATAAATATTTAAGGGGGCTCCCATACAATAAACGTGATATTTTTTTTTCTTGATTGCTCGATATAAATAACGGCAACAAGTAGACGCTTTAAATATTCACAGAATATGTAGTCATATATTTACTTTAAAAATAAATAATTAAATAAAAATAATAACAATATTAAAGGGGGGCTCCCATACAACAGACATGATTTTTTTGCCGTTTATATAGATAACGGTACGGAACCCTTCGTGCGCGAGTCCGACTCTCACTTGGCCGGTTTTTAGATCAAACGTTTCGATAAATTCCCAATTCTCATGTTCGCAGGTAGACTTAGTTGAAATTGTTATAAGTTCTTATAAATGTTTACCTAGTATAAAATGAAGTCAATCCGGCTGTTTGTACGGATAGATCTTTTAAACTAGGTACTTAACGGATTTTAATGCAGTTTGCAGCAACAGATAGAATGATTCAAGAGGAAGGTTTATATGTATAATTTACTGCCCCGTATTAGTATCTACATTGTAGGTACCAGTGCGAAGCCGGGACAGGTCGCTAGTAAGGTAATAAACACGATTGGTGAGGCCGAAGTTTCCGAAACCGAAACAGTCGCCGAAACACAATTCTTCTGTCGATATTTGCCGAAAAAGAACATTCGGTCACACTCTAGTTAACTTACCTAAAAACATATCGAACATTGCCATCGAAAGCGTCTAACTCTCACCAAAAAGTTTCCTTTTTTACACTTTTATTCACTGATATATAATTTGACAACTGCAAAGCAGACCCCGGGCTCCGAAGCACACAAACTGGGATGCGATCGTTCAGACAAGAAATTTTGATTTAAATACAATGTCAAATAACACCCTCTATTTCTGATCGCAAGTTAAAAAAACATTCCTACAAACCACAGAACAAAAAACACATTAGAAGTGTTATCACGCGTGATTTCTGTGAAAACCAGCGACACCTCATTTCTCACATACTATTAACGCAACACAATATTGAGTATAAACTCCTCTTTTGGTCAAAGTTTCACTAGGACTTCTCATTTTACACGTTAGAATAGCACACAATTTTTACGGCACATGATTTTTTTCACATAAATCTCACTTTTGTTCCTTTGACTATCGCGGGACAAACTACTTAGGTGATTCAAGTGAGCTGATCGAGCGCATTGTCGGCGCGCGTTACACGACCCCTTGCCGTTTCTAATTTCTTTGTTGTTCTGTGCTACAAACACACTTAATGTCTCCTGATACAACCACTTTGTACAATAATAATACAGTAAATGAAATTATAAATATAACATGAAAACCATCCCTAGCGGCAGATCAAGGCCGTCTATTGTGACGTGAAGGCCGAGAATAATTAGCTACCAATTAACTAGCATTTCTGATGATTCTGCGTGACCTTTGAATGTCGAGTTTTGCATACTAGTTTGAGAACAGTTTTGTGTTGTTATTACATACATACTTTCACGTATTTTTGCTTGCGGGGGAGACAGAGCCCAGCCGGCCTATTTGCTAACTTAACGTTTTCATAGTCACTTCAAAGTACATTGCGACTTTCTCATGGTTGACTATTTTTATTAAAGATATATAAAACGTAATGTATTTTGAAGTGACTATCACAACGTTGTACACTAAGTTGGCAAATAGGCGGGCTGGTCTTTAAGACCTTAAAGCCACGTTTAGTAAGAAGTTGTATTGCATAGAGAAATTGCGAGGAACCTGCTATGCAGATAAAGCTAAAATAACACCAATTTTTTCAACTATAAGATTAATTATTGATAATCTTTCAAATACAAAAAACCGACTTCAACCAAACAACTACACCCATTTTGATAAAATTTTATGAGTCTATTTATTATCCAACCAAACTATATATTACTAAACTAGATATTTTTCAAATCTGTTCAATAATAACAGAGTTATGTATGGGGGTATGAGGTAACGTAAAAAAATAGATTCAGACTAATTGTGACTTTTGTCAGTAAAGACAAGTGCTCTAGAAAAAAAATATTAACTGCTTTACTCAGGAAGGCATAAAATAATCCATACATCCAAGACATCATTTCCGTCACAAAAAGTCGCACTGCTGGACATAGGCCTCCAAGGATTTCCAAAATGACCAGTTGGTAGCGGCCTAGATCCAGAGTTGCGTTAGGCGCAGACCATTCAAGAACTTTTCTACTTAATCAGCCATTCTACGAGCTGTGCCCAGTCCACTACCACTTCATCATCATCATCATCATCAGGTCCTTTTTTAGTCTCCACTACAGGAGCACGACCCTCTCTGTACTACTAGGGCCATACTTGGCTAGAGCAGCCAGAGGACTTGGCCTACACTCTCCACGCTGGCCAGACGGGTTGGAGAGGTGTCTTAGATGTTTATAAGCTTTGTTTAGCTTGTATTTCCTAAGTCGCCTTCTACGACATCCACGGGAAGACTTGAAGTGGTCCTATTCTACTCTGACTCACAACATATTATGGGTTGTCATCAAGCACTACCTACTGTGGTCCAGTGGTTAAGGCAATTGCCTGTAGACCGGGGGTCGTGGTTCAAATCCCCCGGGAAGCATACTTCGTTTAGTTGTTTCCAGTTTAGATAGGACATTGCAGGTTTGAATCAACTGATTGTCTGACAAATTAAGATGAATACGTGCTTCGGAAGGCACGTTAAGTCGTTGGTCCCGGCTGCCATTTGGTAGTCGTTAAAGGAACCACGTCAGAGGCCGAGAGTCGGTTCCGAACAACTCTGACACCAGGGTGTGCATGGTGGATTGACCGAACTGTGACACATGTTTATAAAAATTAAAGAATCATATAAATTATGTAATGATTTATTTAAGAAAATTTGTTCACAATAGTATAACACTAATGCTTTCTCTTATCATCTCTACTATCCCTGCTAGATTTGGACCTGTCATAATCATCATACTTTCTTGAAGATCCTCGACTCCTTTTATCATCGGACCTTCTTTCTCTCGAACGGTCTGTGTCACGTTCCCTTGAACGAGACTTGTGTCTTTTACTAGAACTAGAATATTCTCGTTTACGGTCATATGGTGACCGTGACCTACGGTCCTTCTTAGATTTATGACTACTATGGTATTTGGATGTTAACGGAGGTGTCTTTGGAGACTTATCCTTCTTTGAATCACGTCTGGAATCTTTAGAAGTTGATGCAGTCGGTGATTCTGTTTTCTTTTCTTCTGTCTTAGCACTGTCTCGTTCTCTAGCTGCCTGCCGATTGGCTTGATAAATTTTCTTCAACAAATCTACTTTGCTTTCCAACTCATCCGGATTTACTTTAGCTCGTTTATAAAGCTGTAGGATTCTCATACATACTTCTCGTATCTCCTCTTCAGTTACTTTGAATAGTAAGAACCAGTGTGGGTTATTTGGCAGTGGTAGCCCAATTTTACGGGCTGTTAGGTAGATACAGGCACAAGCAATTGTTTCTGGAGGGAACCTCATGAAGACATCAGTACGTAGTGCATCATTCATGTAATTCCAAGACATTTGCATCAATTGTCGGTTCTTCTCATATTGCAGGACTTGTAAATACACAACAATCAGCTTATGCGGATGTTTAACATGAACACAGAAGCCTAGTTCCTTTAATATCCGTCTTTCAGCTTTAATAACCTGATTTTTCATCTCTATATAGTTCTGATCAACAATTAGTGGGCTAATAGTCTTCTGGGCTCTCACCTGTTTGATATGATGAAATACATTGATTACATCACGGATTCTGCAAGGCTTCTCTTCCACTTTTGAGGCTAAGTAAATGCTCCCCATCGCCATTATCTCCATTGGGAATCTTACAAAGGATTTTGAGTAATAAAACCTTTGTAGGTATATCTGACCTGTTGCCATTGCTACTTGTGGTAGTTTAAGCAGGATACCAGCAGTTTGAATGTGTTCACATCCTAAAATCCGCAAGTCTGTCTCGGTTTCAATGTCCAAGCCATCAGCTTGCGATGGCGTCTCTTTGAAGACAGATTCAGGTAACAGACAGTTGTATAGCGTCAGGACGATCTTCCCATAGTTCTTCTGAGGCTTGGCAGGCGCGGCAGTGTTGGTTTTTGTAGCATTTTGCACGGTGGTTGCGGTCATATTGATTTCGCTTACTTTTACTTTTCACAGTTATTTATTGAACGTGGATTGTATGTCGTCCAGTCACTTTACACTTTCGATTAAACGGTGTTAATATTTACAATGATTAATGTAGAAAATCATAAGTAAATCCATCATTTCACGATGAAATCAACAACGCTCGTTAGCGGATCGCAATTTGACAGCTAGGCCAAGATGGCGCCACGAAAGGCCAAAATGTCAAAGTCGAGCTTTGTAAACAAAATACCTAAAGTAAAACAAGAAAAATTCTTAAAATAACGTATCTACGTACCTTGTGCCATTGTCTTCAGTTAACTTTTAACAGTTTCACGTTAAAATAGGAAATGGACACATTTAAATTAAAAGGGGCGACGTTTATCAATGAATCAGACATTCAATTCATTACTGCAGTGACGTGACGTTCCGTTTCACCCATCCACTGTAGTGTATAATTTTTTTACTGTATTATTACAGATTACCGATGAATATTGCAAAGTAATAATTACAATTACAATTAGGAGAATTTTCACGAACAATAGCCTACTTTTAGTTCTGAGTTATCTGACCTTCACGACGGAACGTTCCAGCGGAACATGTACATGCGGAACGGAAATTAAATTTTCCGGAAGTGGTGCATTCTAAAAATAGCGGCAGATTTTATTATAACTGAATATTGCAAAAAAGGTATTAATTATTATAATCAGGATAACCATTCACAAACAGAACTCTAGTTTTAAGTCCTTCATTAAATGGAACGAACGTTCCAACTTATCTTTTCACGGAGCGGAAGAAACTTTTCCGGAAGTGGTGAATTCTAAAAATAGCGCCAAATTCAAATCCTCAATCAATAAAATGTTTCGCATTCACCTCGTACCTCGCACGCTCATATCATTCTAAAAATAATATCAAGTACCGTGCCAATTAATAAATTGAACTATACCACAATGAAAACAAGAAAATAATTTGTTTTAGTATAATTAATAAACGACAAATATAATTTTAAACTATACTTACAACCAGGATCCGTGCATTTTTGGACGAAGGAATCCAAAAAATCGTGTCCTTCTCCAGCTTCGAAACAGCACTTTACGAAAGACATTTTGCTACTTATTTCACAACGATGATAAAGAAGAAAAGAAACAACTAGGCTACTAAATTCTAATATTAACCTTTACTGTCTTATCCATTTATTAGGTATTTTGATAAGATTGCTTTGAAGTAGGTACATAACATTTTTAATAATTATTAACGCTTGTACGGGGATTACACTGTTCGTTTTCGTAGTTATATTAAATTATCTTACAACAATAACAGATGTAATATTATGACATAGAACAATGTTATTTTGATAACACAACTATATAACAACAAAATTTAATAACTACAATCACTAAATAGGGAATTGCTTTTAACACTATCACTAGAAAATACTATTTTAAATTATATCTAAAAAATCAGGTAAACGGAGTCACATTTCGGAGATATTAGCGTTTTTTTCGTTTATCGAAACGGGGGTGCGTGCGTAATATTTATAACATTGCTAAATTACGTGCATAAATTAATGATAACAAATGTTTTGCAGTCGTAACTTCCTAAATTTGGTCGGTTAATGCGCGAAAATGCATAATTTCACTTTCTCGGAAAAATAACTACAGAGGGCGTTGTAAATATATTGTTATTTTACTTCCCGACAGATGGCGTTGATCGTGAATGTTTGGTTGATGGTCACATAGATGTCACTACATACTAGTCTTATTTACATTTTTCTTAACCGATTGACTCGGATAGAAGGCTCATGTTTTTCTCATGAACCTATTCATCATGTAGTCACAATTCACATAAGTAAGTTATATATATAATGAGAATGCCATGCAATATTTTATAAGGTCATGCTTACCCAAGCATGACCTTATAAAATATTGCATGGCAAGACGAAAAAAATTAACAGAAATTAAAAAGTAAAATGTGATGTTAGATATTTTCTTCGCATTTGGATAGTCTGTCGCCACTTTTATAAGTTTACGAGCTTTCGGGATTCCTCCGGAACTTCTTTCTGGAATAAAAGGAGCATTTTGTTTAAATCATACCACTCTATACCAAATTTCATCTAAATTTGTTCAGACGTTGAAGCGTGAAAAAGTAAAAGTCAGACGAACAGACATATCATAACTAACGATTCGGCTTCGCACGATTAGCAAAGCATACCTACATATTTTGTCTGTCGTAGGATCGCATTGCAAGGTGTAAGCATGGCGTCCCGTCAAGGTTGCTTCGGTTGACTTTTTCCGACATTTCCAAAATTATGTATGTATGTGTATGAGCCACTGTAGTCTCTCGGGAAAACCATGACAGGGAGTTATTCTACAATTTATGCGTACATTTAGAATCGAAGTTGTGAGTTGTGAGGGAGTTCATCCCCTGTCGATCATATTTATATTTCATTTTATATGTCATATTTATCTACGACTGCCTACTTCCGGTAAGATGGTAGTATTTGAGCTACTCAGTCAGATGCTTTAAGGCAGCTCGAAAAAAATTACACCGGTGTGGTGTAATACCGATTTCTAGTTCATTGGACATGGCGTGGGCGGGTCGGTGACTGAATAGGAAACGCCTGTTACATGTTTCATATTGCCTTTAATAGTTATTCGTACCTACATATTACCGCACAAACGGTACTTATTTATTGCGTTATTTTTATGATATAGAACGGCAAACGAGCAAGCGAGTCACCATGGTGATCACCACTGCCCATGGACAACTGAAATACCAGGGTGTTACAGGATCATTGCCGGCCTTTAAGAAGTGGCGAGGAAATGGGGAAGGAGGGGAAGGAGGGGAAGGAGGGGAGGATAGGCCTCTGGCACACTCACTCACCGAACGAAGCATAGAAGCGGTAAAGCTTACTATTCAAACGTCGATTTTCTGTAAGAGTGGTACTTACCCAGACAAGCCGGCCTATTCATGCTACTAGCAAAAATTAATTCTGCCGGTAGCGTGGCTCTACCACGCACGACGCGAGGTTCTTATCGGAGTCATGGTGTCGATAGAAGCGCTCGCAATGCCCATTTTTGGCAGTAAACAATGGAGTGGCTTGCCGGTGCCTACTCTATTATTAGCAAACAAAAAACGTAGGTCTGAGTGGTGGTAGCTCCATCGAGCTCACCTTTCCGGCAATATGGCGTGAAGAGTCAAGTTCCACATAACTGTTCTGTATGCATAACGCATTTTTCACATATAATAATTCTACAGGAGAATATCTCCTAAAGGGGAGGGGGGCCTGGTGACTTGTAAGACAGGTTCTTAGGATACCTAGTTCAGGCACCAGTCCTCCCCAACAACCCTGTACACTTTCACCAATGTCACACTGTTACACAAACCTAAAGTTGTTATTAAGTTGTAGTATTAAGTTAACTTTTGTTGTTGTTGTGGATGGATAATAAATAATATTTTTTTTTTATTAATGTCTTTTGTATGAAACGACGTAGAAACTCAAATAGACCTAAGTATCAAGTATCTAATAGCATAGACCATAGATACGATTCTATAAGATTATAGTGCTTATAGTATCCTTACTAATATAACAAATGCAAATGGATGTAAAGATGTGAGGACGTAAATGAATGAATGAATGAATTATACTTTATTGCACCAAATAATAGGATACAACATTTAAAAATATATTACTAAGTTTAGCACAAGAGGCGGTCTTATCGCTTAAAGCAATCTCTTCCAGACAACCCTTGAAGAGATGGTAAAGTATAAGGAACATAGGCATGTGGCGCATAGTGATGGGATAAAATAAAGAACATATTTATGACTTAAAATATATACGTTTTTAAAATAGTTACATAAATATACATATACATATAAATATATACTAATAAAATATATACAAAAATATATCCATAATGGAAATAATTGAATATTCATACACATTACTGCAGAGAACTTAATAAATAAACATAGAATTACAGAATTGCATGAAGATTATTGTGACTCAAAGGAAACCATGGGCGGCAATGTTATGCCTTCCCTCGACTGGCTTTTACAATTTACGATGAGAAGTTGGTTGATTCAGACAGCGCCGGATTTAGGGGCAACCGGGGCTTCAGCCCGGGGCCTCCACAAAGAGCGGTAGGCTCCACGATAAATACTTCGGAAATAATCAAATTCAGACAACTTTTCCTTTGATATTTTTTTTCACGTTTTAACTTTACCTAGAGTACTTTGTACACGCATGATTATATTAAATATTGTCCATATTATTTGGAAACAAAGCTTAAAAACATCCTCGAGACCTCTCCAACCCGTCTAGCCAGCATGGAGAGTGTAGGCCAAGTCCTCTGGCTACTCTGGCCAAGTATGGCTCTAGTAGTACAGAGACGGTCGTGCTCCTGTAGTGGAGACTAAAAGACCTGATGATGATCACGATTATTTGGAAAATTATTTGGGGCCAGGGGGCCTCCACTCCGTTGTTGTCCCGAAGCCTCCAGACCTCTAAATCCGGCATTGCATTTCGTCATGAAAGACGTAAGCCAAAATATTCGAAACCCATATTCTAGTCTATGTAAGTATGTTTTAAGTTCTGCGTTGTTATGACCTTGCACCGAATCGAAATCGAAAGTCTCTAACACCGAAAACAAAAGAAAAAATGTACTGGCATACAAACAAGCGTTGCGGAAAAGATCAAGATACGGTATTGGTTTAACTTTAACTACAGTTTAATAGTTTCCGCGTTTGAATTAACATTTTTTTTTATTGCTGGCCAGTATTAAGCATCACCGGAAGGAAAAAGATTTTAATTGTTTTAACTTTGGAATCCTGGAATTATTTTAATTAATTTAAAGTACCTACCTACTTACTTTGTTTTGTTTTTTTTTGTGTGTGAAAGTGGCCAACATTAGTGTCAGATTTATTAAGCTACAGGCATCTGACATAACTTGACGACTGCCATCAATGATAACAGCGGGGACCATCGGCTTAACGTGCCTTCCAAAATACCTCTTACTGATTAACTTTCTTCTGTAGTCCGTTCTGATAAAACAGAACCGGCCTAGTGCGAATGAAATTACATAAAGAGTTCCGTAGCACCATATAATATTTAACTAGCTTTTGACCATCATTTCACAAACACTTATTAAATTAAGAAATAAAATATGCTGAAAACCTTTCATGTGGGCGGGGCTTGAACTAGCGACCTTAGGTCATATGTACGACCTAAGGTCACTGGTAAAAGCCCCCGCCTGCATGAAATTTTTTCACCATATTTTTTCTACTGCCCCTTAGAGCTGGGAAAAAATCAAACTTCTAAGCCAACGCAATTAAAAGATAGGTACAGCCGTTTATCTATACATATAATAAAACAGTAAAAATATTTTGTCTGTACAATTAGAATTTGTGACTGTAATGGATAGAGGAACACTTAAAAAGAATAATAGAAAGCAAAAAAAAATTTTTGGAATTTCTTGTCTGTCTGTCTTTCTGTCTGTCTGTATGTATGATCACGATTATCTCCGAAAATACTGAACCGATTTACTTCAAACTTTACCAATTGCTTTGTTTTAACTCAGTTTAACATTTAAAGTTTGTTTCATCAAAATCGGTTCATTAAAAAAAAGTTATCGTCATTTGAATGAACTTAAGGCATGAGTTTGCCTGCAAACATATAGCAAAAATAAAATAAAATAACAAGTGACTTATGAAAATTAAAATCCAAAGTCAATTCATCATCAATAAACGACAGCATTATACCTATCCATACTATCCATAGTAATCCATACTAATAAAAAAGGAGAAGCTGACTGACTGACTGACATATCAACGCAGGGCCTAAACTATAAGGGTTAGGAACTTGAAATTTTGCATAGGGGTTTCTTTTTTATAACGTAGGGGAGCACTAAGAAAGGATTTTTGGAAATTCATCTCCTAAGGGGGTAAAACGGGTTGCAAAGTTAGTATGAAACTTTGTCGTTTTTGAAGTTATTCGAATGAAATTCAGCATGAAGGTTCTTTACTGAAAGGTATGAAACACGAGTAAAATATTTTGCTCAAAAATCATCCCTTAAGGGGGTAAAATAGGGGTTCAAAGTAAGCATGAAACTTTGCCATTTTTGAAGTTAGTCGAATGAAATTCAGCATTAAGGTTCTTTACTGAAAGGCATGAAACACGAGTAAAATATTTTTCTCAAAATCATCCCTTAGTGCAAAGTTAGTATGAAACTTTCCGTTTTTTAAGTTATTCAATTGAAATTCAATATAAAGGTGTTTCATTGAAAGTCATGAACTAAAATAATATATTCCGGGTAATTCTACTGTTCCTGAGAAATCGACACTTACGCGGGCGGAGCCGCGAGCCAAAGGCAAACCTGACTTATATATCAACGCACAGCCGAAACTACTATGCCCAGAAACTTGAAATTTGGCACAGGGATTCTTTTTATGATGTAAATGAGCACTAAGAAAGGAATTTTACAATAACAGTAAGGTAAGTTTGTATGGACATTTCCTCATTTCTGGACGTTCTGGATTACAAATAAAAAGATGTATGTAGGTAAAACCGACGAGATTTTCGCCTGAAAGGATAAAATAGGGGAGTAAAGTTAGTATGGATTTTTTTTCATTTCTAGATTTAGAAGTATGAAAATAAGTATATACGTTCTAGATTACAATAAAAAAAGATCTGTGTAGGTGAAATGTATAAAATTCCCCCCTTAAGGGATAAAAGGGAGGGGTGATGGTATGAAAATTTTCTCATTTCTGGACATAGAAGTATAAAAATAAGTATATATTTTTACATTACAATTAAAAAGATCTGTGTTGTTAAAATGGACGAAATTTCCCCTTGAGGGGGTAAAATAGGCGGGGTAAAGTTTGTATGGATTTTTTTTATTTACTTATATGACAATAAGAAGTTCTCCATTACAATAAAAATATATCTGTGTACGTGAAATGGGCAAAATCCTCTCCTTAAGGACTAAAGATCTATGCAGGTGAAATGTATTAAATTCCCCCTAAAGGGGAAAAAGCCGAGGGGGAGGGGTTTGTATGGACTTCTTATAATTTCTACTGTTCCCAAGGGAACGACATTAACGCGGGCGGAGCCGCGGGCAACAGCTAGTATATACATATGAAATGAAATGAAATAGAATTTTATTCAAATTTGGATATCATGTATCTCTATCTGAACGTCATATTATTATTTTTAATATTTGCAAAATCGATAAGCTACTAGCGTTTCGAAACGACCACTGCTGAGAAGAATACGCCGAAAGAAACTCAGTCCAGTATTGGTCCCTACCCTACGTGCCTGAAGGGCTACACTTTCACATATTTATAACAAATTGAATTATTTTACATTAAGTAATCACTGATGTATATTGATTAACAATTTATTAAATATATTACTTCCATGGAGTTTTATCTGTTAAATAGTCATTATTACAATAGTAATAATGACTATTTAACATATGTCATTATTACAATAGGTTTGCTTTCTCTATATAGTTTTCTCTTTTTTGTATAGTTAGGGTTAGTTTTAGTTTTTAATTTTTCAACATTACCATAATGTAAGATGTTACAATAGTAGGCATTTTTAAGTTATTGATTTTTAACAGCAGTCTTAAACTTACCTAATGACAGAGCCAATATTTCTTACATCATAGTATCACGTCTTTTTCCCTTGCGGGGTAGACAGAGCCTAGGTCTATAAGGCTTTATGGCCACATTTTGCACGTTGTAGGGCTTGTAGATGGAAAACGGAATCAGAATAGTGATGGGTTCTAGCCACATCGCCTATTGACACGATTCCACAGATGTTCGCCCATTCCCTCGATCGGGTTTTACGATCTGCGCGGGAAGTGAAGCAGCTGGCACATTCTACGTTTTTTCTTTTCAAGAATGAAGAATCCCAGACAGCCGTTTATGCCGCAAATTTACGACATTTCCAAGGGAATCAAAACATACAGGCACAGAAAAAGTAATAGTCTGCAGGGTACTTCCCGTGAATTCAGAATCTGGAAATTTGGTACGAAGCAGCGTCATAAAGTACAAATAAAGGTAAAATTGCGAAAAGCATACATTTTTAGTTATATCATTCTAGCTTTCGCCCGCGGCTCCGCCCGCGTCAATATCGATCCCTCGGGAATAGTACTTTTCCCGGGATAAAAGGTAGCCTATGTCCTTCTCCGTACTCCAGAGAACTTGTATTTACGGCGTGAAAGCGTAACAAACAAACAAATAAACAAACAACTAAACTCACTTTCGTAATATTAGTAAGGATAATAAAAATATTTTTAATCAGTGTTATTAAAAAAAATCGGCAAAAACCAGGTTTAAACCTGGTCTACCTTAGTCCGGACTAGCGATGGATCAACCTAGGTTTAGCAAATTAAACTTTGTTTCATTACAAAAAATGAACTAAGTCAAGACTAACTTAGACCTGAGACGATCTCTGGATGATCTAACGGAAGCAGGATTCATTCAATCATTCGTTCAGTATGCTACTACTACGTTCCGATCTTTACTAATATTAAACTAAATAATAAAATTTATTGTTTGAAACTAGTATAAAACTAAAAATAATAAAATTGAAATGGAGAAACATGTTTATTTATGTCAAAAACGATATATTCAGTAGTCAGATAAAAAATCATACTTTATACAAAACGATTTAATAATTTTACAAACCTGAAACGGAACGCGTGTGTGCGCGCAACAAATTGAATTTCTTCGAAAATAACCTCAAAGTTTGTTTACAAATATGATTGTAAAAAAATATTTTTATTTAATAAATTAACGGTGCAGTGTGTCGAAAGTAATTGTTTTTAAAGTTGCTGTGAGATTAAATTTACGTGACTAAAGTAAAAGTGAATATGGTGAAAAAATTTGTTTATATTTGTACGATCTATTTTTTTTCTAATATGAAACTAAGGTTCCTAAAAGTCATTGTTTTGTGGCGGTTGTGAAATATAAATGACGACAAAAGCGTTGAAAATAATCTAATTAAATGTTTTGATATGTTAAAATGCAAATAATTAAAATATTTTTTCATAATTATATGCGTTGGTTTTATTCATTTCTTCGCATTTTCCAGGTTTTTGCTCATTGCGAATAGGTTAATAGGATTTGACATAGATTTTAGCATCAAAGCATTTTTTTTGGTGAAAAGTGACCTATTTGTTGGTAACAAAATAAGTTAGTACTAGAGTTAAACTAGGGAATTGTAGGTTTATCTTTAGACCTAGGATCATCTATGGCTTAAACGATAAACCTCGTTTTATAATACGATTTTCCTTAGTACCGGACTTGGACCCCGGCTTAAACCTGGTACTAACTTTAGTCCTTGTTTTATAATAACACTGAATAAGTTTAAGCTTAAGAATATCATCATTCGTGCGCGACTCCGACTCGCAGTTGGGCGGTTTTTGCTTATCTCGGGTGCAACGTACCTTGCCCGTGTTAGTCCGAGTCAAGACGGCGCTATCCTTGTCTTGTCATCTGTGATACTCTACTCATCATCATCATATTTCGAGTAGGTGTCACGGTCAATCGACAATGCACACCCTGGTGTCAGAGTTCTTCGGAACCGCCTCTCGGCCTCTGACGTGGTTCCTTTAACGACTACCAGATGACAGCCGTGACCACCGGCTTAACGTGCCTTCCGAAGCACGGAATCATCTTTATTATCAGACAATCAGGTGATTCAAGCCTGCAATGTCCTAACCAAACTGGAAACAACAAAGTATGCTTCCGGTGTGAATCGAACCCACGACCCCCGGGTCAACAGGCAAACGCCTTAACCACTGGACCACGGAGGCTGTCAAAGTCTAGTTTACTGTATCGGTAACATGCACAAGTGTCACTGCGTCGGTTCGTAGAGCAAGGAAGGCAGTGTCACAAATTACTAGGAAGATCTAGGACTTGAAGGCAGTAAGCAAGACCGTGTCGTGTCACCGATTCTGTAATTAGAACACAGATTTGTTATATGATATAACAAATCTGTGTTCTAATTACAGAATTAACATCATTCATCATCATCATCATCATCATCATCGCAGCCGTAAGAAGTCCACCGTTGGACGAGCGCCTATCCCAAGGTTCCTTGACGTTCTCTTTTCCATGGGAGAATATTGCCGTACTCACCAAGCTTGGCAAGCGGGTTGCCGTGCGCAGTTTCTTTGGCTTCTTGTTCTTTTTTTATTTTTTTTATTTTATTTATTTAGAAAATCAACAGCGTTACAGAAAAGTTTTAACAATGAGTATATATTACTAAATAAGGCCAATTACAGATTTTCATACACAATATTAACATAATATTATTTATAGGCAGGTTCAAATATGTTTCTTAAGTATATTGAGTATCTATGTAATAGAAACTAGAAATCTTAGATAAGGAAAAAAAAACAACTTCAAATTGCTCAGCAAGGTGCGAATTCATGACGTCATTGTATTCAACTGCAATAGATGGGAAAGAAAATTATATATTTATTTTGTGATATAGATATATCAACACACACTTCATTGAAAAAATATGTACCTTAGTAGTTCTAATATAGTAAAAAGGTAAACTGCTATCTTTAAGTTTAAATATTCATAACGTTGTCCTAAACTTAGATTTTAACTTTAGTACTTCAATACTGAAACACCCAACACCGAAAACCAGCCCTACGATAACCATAATTACAGTATCTTGGGATCGGAATTCACAGCCACTAGTTTTCGGTTTTGTATGAGACGTCGTGGACACGTCCAAGACGATTCCATCATGGTTGTAGATACCTACAAGGACCTGATGATGACCGGCATTTCAGAGTTTCTTCCTCAAGCGCATTTGTCAAAATCATACCACGAAAACTATACATCATCTCCCAACGCAGTCACCACGTGCTTCTTAAATACTAGTTTACTATGAGTAAAAAGATCAATATCTTTAAAGTTCGTATTATAAGTTCTAGGCAAACGCGCTAAAGGTGCGTTGCTGGCGTAGTTAGTAGTCATCACAGGTTCATGCAGGAGAGGTGGGGGCCGGCGGCGTGAGCGACGCGCGGGAACGTTGAACACGACGCCTTCCACCAACTCGGGGCAGTCAATCCGACCCCTTATTATATCGTACAGGTAGCATACGTCCAACACCTTCCGTCTATCTTCAAGTGTTAATAGGTTATATCGTTTACAATTGTCCTTATAATCTGAAAGAGATGTATTGGAAAATCGGAAGTCTAAATGCCTTAAAAATTTTCTCTGTATACGTTCTAAACGGTCTTTATATATGACATATTGGGGTGACCAAACTGGGCTAGCGTATTCCAGTATACTTCTAACATATGCATAATACATAATTTTAAAAGTGGAAATATCTTTAAAGGGTTTGCATGATCGCATTATAAAACCTAGATTTTTAAAAGCCTTGTCTGTAACTTTGTCTATGTGAAGTGACATAAGCATTTTATTGTCAAAATGTACACCAAGATCTCTAGTAGCAACTGACCTTCGAATAGTGCATTTGTCAAAATTATAATCAAAATTAACAGGTACTTTTTTCCTTGTTTTTTTTTTTTTTTTTACAAAATTTGAATTAGGCATTTGTCTCCCATCTCACCTGATGGTAAGTGACGATGAAGACGAGGATGTTACATGCCTATCCAAGAGATACCCATTTATTCTACTTTTGAATGTCCCGGGACTGTACTTGTTTGGGAATATAGACGCAGGCAGTTCATTCCACACCTTAGCTACTCGAACCAAAAAGGAACTGTCAAAGCGTTTAGTTCGACTCTTTGGTATTCCAACGATAAAAGGGTGAAATTTCAGTCTGCGCCTCGTAGTCCGATGGAGGAATGGTGAGGGTTCAACTAGCTCAAAGAGCGCTTTCGCACACTCTCCAAAATGGATCCTATAAAATACCGATAGGCAAGCGACTTTACGGCGATGCTCCAAATTGTAAAACTAATACATTCACATTTATCTATATTTACTGTTATATGGTTTTTAAGATAGTAATTAAATAAGGCATCTAGATCCGATTGTAATTTCACACAATCATCTTCTGTTTGAATTTTATAAAATATTTTCTTATCATCTGCGTACATAAGACAATTCGCATTTTTAATACATGATGTAATATCACATATGTACGCATTATACAGTAATGGGCCTAACAATGAGCCCTGAGGAATACCCGTAGGGATATGAATGAAGTCGGACCTAAAGCCACCTATGACGACCGCCTGAGATCTATTACTAAGATATGATTTAAACCATCTAAGTAAATCACCATGTATACCTAGGAACTGTAGCTTCTGCAGTAAAATTACATGGTCTACTCGGTCGAAAGCCTTTTCAAAATCCGTGTAGACCACGTCCACCTGGCCTCCGCCCTCCATATTTGTCAATACATAATTAATAAAACAGGTTAAGTTTGTAACTGTGGAACGCTGCCTAAGGAAACCGTGCTGTTGAATTGGTAACCCCTTATTTATCACTGGGTATGTGAGGTCAAAAACAATATTTTCAAAGACTTTATCTATAACATTTAAGATTGATATACCCCTATAGTTTTCTATTTTAGTTTTAGTTCCTTTTTTGTGTATTGGAACGACATGCGCTTTTTTCCATGTGTCAGGAAATTCTCCCTTGGTAAGTGACATATTAAAAATTATAGCAATGGGCACACAAAGTGATTTAGAACAACTGTACCAGAATAATGGTGGTATTCCATCACAGCCCGCACCTTTCGATAAATCCAGGCGTGATAAATATTTTTTAACGATGTCAGCATCGATTTGTACTTTAGATAGACTATCATAGGTATTTGAAGTTTCACTTATGTCTACCGGATTACTACTAGGCACACCAAAAGCGTTTTTGAAAAATTCATTAAACGCATCGCATATGTCTTTGCCACCAGTAACAGTGTTTTCTTTGTATGTAAGTTGTTTTGGGTAGTTAGAACCACCACGCATTGCTTTAATATAGGACCAAAAATTTTTAGGTTTAAACTTTATACTGTCCTCTGTGCGTTTTATATCTTAATTGAAACTAATTTCTTGAACTCGATTTTGACGTTTGCGCAGTAATGAAAATTCGTCGTAATCTAATAAGCTACCAGTCTCTTTCCACCTTTTGTGTGCTCTTGTTTTTTCTTTTATTATTTTTACTAAAGCGGTACTATACCAAACAGGGTAGTGATCATTATGGGGTTTTTTACATGGCACGTACTGACTAATCACTTCGTTAATAATTTTGTAAAAAATATCACAAGCTTCTTGGGTAGTGCAAGAATCAAATTTAGTATACCAATCAACTACTCCTAGTACTTTATTTATTTGCTCATAATTAGCTTTTTTGAAAATATATCTCGGGGTTTTTGCCTCTATTAATGGTGTTACTGAGAGATCTAGAATTTCGAAAGATAATGGAGGATGGGCAGGATCGACTTTTAATAAAGGTGAGTCACAAATGCTGATTTCGATCGGAAGATTTGAGAAAATTAAATCCAAAGTATTACCGGCGTAATTTTTTATAGTATTATATTGCTTCAAACCCATAAAGCTCATTATGTCAGTTAATTTAATTCCTACATTTTGTACATCAACTTTCCCTATATTTAAATGTGTTGGGCCATCGGTACTCCAGGATATACACGGAAGGTTAAAATCACCAATTATTAAATAGTCGTTTTGCTTGTCCTCATTTTCCTCCACAGATCCCAAAATTTGCAAGGCATGCTCAATTTCTGTGACAATTATTGAATCTGAGGGTGGGATATAAATAGCGGCAATATATAAACTAGATGTCGACGCAAGTGCATTAGCCGGTATCTTTACCATAATCATGTCTGGCGGGCATTGTACAGTCGCTATGCTCGGCGTGTAAAGCGAGGCGCAAAGTTTTGATTTAATTAATATCATAACGCCACCGCCGAATAATTGCTGTCTAGTAACCAAGTCGCGATCGCATCGAAATATTTCATATCGATTATCACAGAATTCTCCGTCAAAAATCCCATCATGCAACCATGTTTCTGTGATAACAATAACATCGTATTCATTGCGCAGAATTTCTTGACGGAGTTGTAAACATTTTGTTCTCATCCCCCTTACATTTTGGTAATATATATTTAGTGTATTCATTTTAACCTGGTTCATCATTGTACAAATCAATTATTGTAACTAAACCAGTCAAATAAAATATAATTACCAAATGGTAAGGGTAACGAGAGAAAAATGTATTTCTTTTTAGGTTTACGGAATATATTAGTAACTTCCTTAGATAGAACGTAAAAATAACTAAACAAATATACCGACACAGGGCTACTACGATGGCATTCATCTGGCCAGACCGCACATCGCTAATTTTATAGTCACAGTCAGTCATAGTAGACGTCATTACGATATAAACATTTTTTACACCTACGTATATCGGTCTCACAAAGTCGTTCAAACCAATGCACACCTTACAAGTAACATAGAACAATCCATCAGTCAGTCGCATTTTAGTATAGAAGTATTCGTTTCTTAATATTATATAAGTAAAAAAGAGTTTACGTGTTTGGCAAATGTTCGGGTCATAACAGTGTCGATATAAACAATTATAAGATAACCCGCATTTGCGGCGATCTTCGATCATTAATACCAACTAGATAACGCATTACCTACAAAATCGTAGCAAAATTCTGTCCGCTCGAACATATAGCTATACATCTACATTGACTTACTAATAAACAGAGACTAAAGTTTTAAAACCATTTTAATATCAAGATATTGCAGACCATATCACCTTACAATAAAGTCGCTTTTTTTAAAACAATTACCTTATGCTTACGATTATTCGTCACGAAGACTAGCAAAGTAATAAATAACACCTGTCACTTAGAAACGAAGAATCATTTTGTCTAAGAACATCCATTGTGATGACAACCTTATTGCACTAATCATAAAGTACTTTTCTCGTTGATTACATTGCGAGTTACGTCGTTTTGTTTCGTTTCTGTTTGCTTCTTCAAATGTTTGTGCGGATGTTGGCTAGCTTGGCCAAACATTTCTTGCCGTGGTTGAAAATCGGCAACTTTTATTTAAAATGTTTATTATTACTTAAAAGGTAAAATGTATAAAATAGTTAATTTACCTACCGAAAATAAGATACTCCGGACGAAAAATTCTTTTTTCGGCCATTATTTCGACAAGTTTTTAGTGCACACTGCGGCATCGTGACACTTCGTTACGTTGGCTGTGTTTGGACCGAACTAAATAAAATAGCCCCACACTGCTTGAGTGAGGGGCTATTTGCCGAGCCGTTTTTTATGCGCTGACCCGACATCTAGTTGGTATTAATGATCGAAGGCGGCGATCCATCGATGTACCCAGTAGCTCGGAATGCAACATCGTTATCATAAATACGCTAACACAGGGTGCACTATTATTTCTATGTTTGTGCGATATAATTTCGAATAGTATGTGTAAAAGTTTACATTGTCTTGGATACGACTGTGACATAAACAGGATAATATACAAGTATGTTTGGAAAAAATGTATATTACACCGTAGTACATACATTTTTAAATCACTTTCTTTTAAGTATAGCAGAACTAAAGAGTACATTTGAGACGTGAAACTATAGTATAATGATACTGATTTAAATTGTATAGTGTAATAATTTGAAGTGTGTGATGTCATATCCAGATCTAGGTAATATGTTGAGCTAAAGGTTTCGTAAAAATAATAGCTGAGCACGAAGTATCGCACATAGTTTGAGCACTTGATTAATACTAACTTCACAATGAACCTCAATCTATATAAAGGAGTATAGGTACTAACAATATGATTACCTGGGTTATGAGAGTAATACAGTATACTACAGTTTAATGATACAGCAGATATTTCATAAGAACTGTGCATCCATTTGTGTCTGAGTAAAGAAAAGTATAAAACAATATAGATAACCAAACAAAATATTGAAAAACAGTATATAGTTACTTTGATGCAATTTTTTTTTCGAGATCTTCTTCTTCCGTGATCAATAAGGCCGGGGATGTGTCGTTCTTTCGCATAAAGATGCGCCCGTTTTTTGTCCATATAAATTGATACTGTCTCAGTTTAGCTAAGTCTTTGCATTTTTTAAGAAGTTGTTTATTGTACGGCGTAAGGTGCTCATTAATGAAAATAGATCTTTTGTCGCCTGATATCCCAATGTCTCTCGTAGTAACGGGATTTTTGCGCCCGCTAGATATAAGATTATCCCTCAGGATCTTTGTTCTCAACTTGGCGATGATCACTCTCGGACGTCCTTGTGACTTCACTTTTTGGGTTATCCTATTGACCTGAAGTATATCATTGAACTGCACGTCTACGCCAACCATATTTCCAATTTTCAAAATTATACTGTGCAGGTCTTCGCCACTGGATTCGGGTATACCGATAATTTCAACATTATTTAGTCTTTCTCTTTGTTCATTTGTGTTTAGTTGTAGGCTAAGACGTCGATTTTGTAATCTTAGATTCTTAACTTCTGAGTCAATAACATCTATGTTTTTAACGTCGTTTTTTAGCACTTCTAATTCCTTCGAATGATCTTCCTGTCGGCTGATAATTTTGGTTTGGTTGGAGTCCAACGTGGCGAAGCTAGACTTCATTTCTTTGTATTCACTGCGCAGAATGCTAATCTCTTCCTTCATCTCGGCTGAGTTTTGATTTAATTGTTTTAAATCATTTTTGACTACATTGTTTATAGTATCCCTTATTAAGTGCAATTCATTACGCATTTCTGTTTTCCAGCTATCCATCGTATTTTTCATACTCTCGGTGAACAATTGGAACGATTCTGCCAATTCATTCTCATATTTTCGCTTTCTTGGGGCAGTATTCAAATCAGGATCCGAGTCATAACGCTTTGTATTGAGCGGTGAGCGCTGCATGATAATCGATCTTATTGCGTTAGATACAAAGACGATTCGTACTAACCTTGCGACGATATGACGTGTAAATAAAACCATTAACAAATGCACTATGGAATTCACAATTACGCTGCAAACTATAATCGACTTTAAAACTGTAGTATAAATAGTGTAAACTGTAGTATAAGTAGTGTAAATTTTGCAAGTGTCTTAGTAATACCGATTTATTTATTTATCGAAAGCTTGCGGACACGACCGACCACAACGCGCTCTGCGAGCATCATGTACAATGTCTGCGAGCATCATGTACAATTCTTCTGACGCTGCTGCCCGTCGGAAGCATTTTTAATCTGGGGACTATTAGTTTAGTTTTAATTATTACTAGCTGTTGCCCGCGACTTCGTTCGCGGCAATTTCTGCTATTATGATTAATGAATAATTTTTCCCTTTTTAAAACATTTTTTACTGATGCTTCGCTCCTATTGGTCGCAGCGTGATGTTTTATAGCCTAAAGCCTTCCTCAATAAATGAACTATCTAACACAAATAATTTTCCAATTTCAACCTATTCAAAGTAGTTTTTTATTTTTTATTTTGAATAGGCTTACTCTTGACCTTAGAATAACCCAGAGGGTAAAGACAAGATCTACGAGTAGTTCCTAACATTAGTGCGTTCAAACAAACAAACTCTTAAGCTTTATAATATTAGTATAGATTAGTATTATAAGTTAATTAGTATTATTTTAGTATAATTATATTGTACCTTTCTAAAATAAAAAGCTGGAGAAGGATAAGAATTTGTTTAATTTGTATTTATTATTATTATTTACCTCTCAAGCAGTGGGGGATGACACCCCTGACCTATTTATGACCTATACAACCATAGTAACGTCTTATTATTTATGCGGTAGATAGAGTTCGAGACACAGGGGTACTATTTTTGAAAGTGTGACACTCGTCTTCGAGCGATTTTTGTATGGAAAAATCGATTGAAGACGAGTGGCATACTTTCAACAATAGTACCCCAGCCGGCCTATTTGCTAACTGAGTGACCAACGTTTTGATAGTCACTTCAAAATACATTGCGGGTTTCCTATGATTGACTATTTTTATTAAAGATATACAAAACGTAATGTACTTTGAAATTACTATCAAAACGTTGTACACTGAGTTCGCAAATAGGCCGGCAGGTTGGCCTCCGAGACAGTGCCTAGAAGGCAGTGCCAGTGTAAATGATTCCTTCGAATTAAGCTCATTGCCTCGGTTAAATTTCACCACGGCAGTAAGACTTGCAGATCAATGGTGTTTTCTTTTCTCGTAGACCAGCATGGAAGACTTTAAGAGATGGTTCAAAATCACACAATTAAGTATGTTCTTTATTGCGACATTTGTGCAGAACATATGTCATGTCACCACTCGCCCTTGATCTAATAAATAACGACTCAATCTAAACACAAAAGTTGTTAATGAAATGAGCATCCATTATTAAAATCAGTGTCAATCGTAACATATAATAAATGCGTAAGTGAGTTTGTTACTTTCACACGCTTTAACTACTACGCATTTACAATTTACATATGTAGTTCAACAAAAATAATACTGAATAAAAAGAAAGAAAAATTACGTAGGCTACTTTTCATTCCGGAAAAAATATAGTCCCGAGGGAACGATATAAACGCGACTGGAGCCTAGAAAAATATAGTTTGCAATAAAAGCCACTTATTTCTTTGCAAGTGTACACATATTCATTATATTCATCTGGAAGACCAGGGAGTTGTGTCTAAAATAAATACAATTACGATAATCTACAAACTAAACCCAAAGATAAAACCTAATCTAAAAGATTATGACAGTGTGTGTGCCTTAAGTTTTTTTTCCTAGTTGCCTAAACGCATCTTCTTTTGATAGTAACTAGAACAACTAATTAATGTGCTTTGCAAAACATATAATAGGTCATGATGAACATACATTCTAACTAACTCAACGATACTATATTCTATAACAAATACATATATAGATACACATCCAAGACCCAGGCCAATCTGAAAAAGATCATTTTCCATCTTGACCTGGCCGGGGATCGAGCCCGGTCACTCCGTGTCGCAGGCTGGCGTGTTGACCGCTGCGCCACGGAGCTGTCAAAATATACATTAATTATACATATGTCAGGGACAGCGATACATGACCAGGCCTTCTAACTATATCTTGAATTTTTTCTTTTCATACAAACAGTCACCAGTGAACCAGACTCCGTAGAACCGATTAGAAACAATGGAACTAGGTAAGTAATAAATAATAATAAATATATTATTATTGGATGTCGTAAGAGGCGACTTAGGAAATACAAGCTAAACAAAGCTCATAAACATCAATGACACCTCTCCATCCCGTCTGGCCAGCGAGGAGAGTGTAGGTCAAATCCTCTGTCTGTTCTGGCCAAGTATGGCCCCGGTAGTACAGAGAGGGTTATGCTCCTGCAGTGGAGACTAAAAAGACCTGATGAAGAAAATATATACATATCACACAAATTGAGCTAGCCCCTGTAATCTGAAAAACATCGTTTCTGACCGGAGATCGAACCCGGGCACCCTCGTGTCGCAGGTTGGCGTGTTGACCACTGCGCCACGGAGCTTGCCAAAGGTGGTCAGTAACCTAAATGTATAATCTCTTTTTCTTAGCGTCTACCGATTAAATCTTTAGCGGTAAGAAATGCTTAACTACCTCCGTGGTCCATTGGTTAAGGCGTTTGCCTTTAGACCCGGAGCATGGATTTCCACGGGAAGCATACTTTGTTTAGTTGTTTCCAGTTTGGTTAGGACATTGCAAGCTTGAATTACCTAATTGTCTGATAATAAAGATGATTCCGTGCTTCGGAAGGCACGTTAAGCCGTTGGTCCCGGCTGCCATCTGGTAATCGTTAAAGGAACCACGTCAGAGGCCGAGAGAAGGATCCGAAGAACTCTGACACCAGGTTGTGCATGGTCGATTGACCGTGACTCCTACTCGAAATGAATGAATGAGTAATGCTTCGGAGGTATCATCCTCATATACCTGTCCGGTGGTTGCAGATATGGCATCGGGTACGCGCCCGACCTCATGCTTTTCCATTCATCTGAGTGATACTATACCTGAATTGCCTTAATCCAACAAATTTATATCGTTTCCCAGCAAAAAATATTCTGGGTAGCACCGTCGGAAGCACAAGAAGCCAGTGAAACTGCGCTCGCCAGTCCACCTGCCAAGCGTAGTGTATGGCAATATCCTCCCATGGAACGAAGAATTCTTGTGAGAGATCTCTACCTAGTAGTGGACTTCATGCAGATGATGAATGCTTCGGAGCCCTAGGTCTAAGGAAAGGCCTTAGCTGTAATGCTTTTGAGCTCGGGCTTCTATGTCATCATCATCATTTCGAGTAGGTGTCACGGTCAATTGACTATGCACACCCTGGTGTCAGAGTTCTTCGGAACCGCCTCTCGGCCTCTGACGTGGTTCCTTTAACGACTACCGGATGGCAGCCACGTGGACCACCAGCTTAACGTGCCTTCCGAAGCACGGAATCATCTTTATTATCAGACAATCAGGTGATTCAAGCCTGAAATGTCCTAGCCTAACTGGAAACAACTAAACAAAGTATGCTTCCGGTGGGAATTGAACCCATGACCCCCGGGTCAACAGGCAAACGCCTTAACCACTGGACCACGGAGGCTGTTATTCATAATTCTATGTCATAATCGAATAGGACTTTTGTTTACTCTACTATTGCAACATTTGCACCCAAAAACTTATATGTTGCCCTTGACTGAACAACAACTCACTCAATCTAAACACAAAAGTTACAATAAAATTAGTATCCATTATTCAAATCAGTGACAATTTGCAATAAAAAAACAGCAACTTGTTTTCCTTGCAAGTGCGGCACCTACACACGATACTACCTACCTCTAAAGTCACTCAGTCGACCTCGGAAGCCTGGGGAGAGCGGGCGCGCGCCATCTTTATAGTGATGTGATTCGAAACTAGTAAAAATAACAGTGACGTGTTTTTGTGATTTTCGTGATTTCGGTGTTTGTGTTTGTGTTTTTGGAGGGAAAATATAAATTTGGTAAGTTTTAGATATAAATAAACTAGTGTTTTTCGTTGTTGTAATATTTAGGATTAGTACTTGAAGTGTTAGGTAGTGACTTTGTAGATATGTTAAGTAAGTGTGCAAAATTAGTGCTATTACTTTACTATTAATAATAGTCCAGGGTTTTGACAAATTAACTACCTACTTACCTGTAAAGCAATATTTGTAGGTGTTATAATAATATGTAGATACTTTTATATAAATAAATCCATAAATGACTTTATATGTATGATATAAAAAAGTTTAAGTAGCATTTTATAAGGTGATTTTGCAATGAAATACGGAATGTACCAATAAAGAGAGCTTTTAAGCTGTAAGTGGTGCAAACCGTAGATAAAGCTTAGAAAGGATAGAACGCAACATTGCGTCAGGTGTCTGCTATCTGTGGCTGAAATAAGTACATTCAATATCTTCTAGATTTTATTACATACTTATGAACAACACGCTCTGAGTGCGTCTACTTATATTTAATTTTGTAAGAATTTCTCTAATTGATATAAGCTAAGGAAAAGGACGTGATACTATATCACGTCTTTTTCCTATGCGGGGTAGACAGAGCTCACATCTTCAAAACCTTAAAGCGACGTTAAGCATATGAGTGGGCGTTAGGTGGACAATGGAATCAAAATCCTCGTCTTCATCGTCACTTACCATGCGGTGAGATGGGAGACAAATGCCTAATCCAACATTAAGTAAAAAAAAATATTGATGGGTTGCTAGCCGCATCGCCTAATAATACGATTCGTCAGATTTGCCCATTCCCTCGATTGGCTTTTACGATCTGCGCGGGAAGAAAAGCAGCTTGTACAATGCATTTTTTCTTTTCTCCCAGACCAGCATGGAAATGCATTTTCAATTGATACCTACTAATATTTATTCTATCGACCTAGTTCGGAAGAAAAGCAACAACGTACAATGTAGGTTCCTACCAGCTGTTTCTCTTTCCGTGCAGAACGTAAAAGCCGTTTGAGGGGATGGTGGACAATCTGAGAAATCTGTAGACTTTAGGTGTTTCTTTCTCACTCGGACTCGGACTCTATCTACCCGTAAGAAATAAAGACGTGATGATTACAAATATAAATGTAATCGTATTGTCACGTCCTTTTCCCTTGCGGGGTAGACAGAGCTCTGGTCTATAAGACATAAAGCCACGTTTAGCATTTTGGTGGGAGCGTATGTGAAAAACGGATTCAAAATAGTAGCGAAGCGGCTAACAACCTATTGGTTGTTAGCCGCTTCGCCTTTTGATATGACTCTTTAGATATTCTCCCATTCCCTCGATCGGCTTTTACGATCTGCGCGGGAAGAGAAGCAGCTGGTACATTCTACTTTTTTTATTTAGACCAGCATGGAAGATACTATGCATCATTTAAAACACAAGGTCCTGAAAAGAAATTAAAATCAATCGATCAGTCAAGAAAATTACTTACCCAACGAGTTTTCCGCAAAAACATAACATACGAACAAAGCTGAGGACGTGAGGACATTATTTATTTCTCCATTATCATTTTATCTTACGGGGTATACGGCCAAGTTTAGCGTGTTGGTGGCGTATAGGTGGAAAACCGAATCAATTAGTAATAGGTTGCTAGCCGCTTCGCTTATTAACATGATTCCCTACATTTTTATCCTCGGCCGGCTTCTACAGTCTACGTGGGAGGGGAAGCAGCTAGTATAATCTCCTTTTTTTCTCTTAAGATCAGCTTTTACCACCTGTATTTTATGAATCAGCCCACCACGAGATCTGTCCAAGTGTCCACGCAGTGGCAATGGATATACCATATTTCATATGACAGAACAATAATCCTTCAACTGACGTCATCCACATCCCACATTGAATGTCACAGGTATTTATCACAGTGATACCAAATACGTAGTTTTGTCACGACGCGTATGGCTAGGCTAATCATTGCATTTGAATAATGTATCAGTCATGGGCGTAGCGAGGTACGGGCAGGGGGCACCTGCCTTTTGACAAGAGATCTCTAATAGGCTGGAATAAATGAAAAAATAATAGTTTTGGTTATTTAATATTTCGCGATTGTTACACATGTAGTAAATCACTTGATATAGTTTTATCGCCTTCATTTCGAAATTTTATGCCTAACGTTTCGGAAACTGCATTTTTCATGTTCGTACGTAGACTAAGTTGACATTTGTCTACTGTGTTGTCATAACACAGTAGACATTAGCAACTTAGTTGACTTGCTTTGATTTATTATTTACGTCGCCAGAACTTCTGCTAATGTAAGTTAATAAATAAGAAAAACACAAAGATTAAACACACTAACACACTGTGAACTGGTGTGTGTGACGTAGGATTCAACAATATTCAAAAAATATTGGACACGTATTTTTAAAATGATAAAGATATAGCCCTTCGAAGTTCCGTCTGACGTCATAGTTTGCTACAATTTTAAGCAAACTTTGACGTCACGAACCCCCACTCCTGAACTTTGACGCGCTTTATCCTTATTATTTATTATTTATTTGACACAAGAAAAAATACGTGTCCATTATTTTTTGATTATCTAACTGACGGACTAATTGTTATGTTATTATTACGACCCAGGAAACTAGCCTATACAATATAAGAATAGCTTAGCACGGGTTTGTAATTTCTGAGGATCTAATTTTATAGAACTCGCTTTTCTCTTTATCACAATATGATCTTTAAAGCGCAAAAATACTCACATCTGCTTGCACGTGTCTCCTTCGTTCATAGGTAACTTAACGAACCTAAATCACATCGAGGCTAAGTTGTTTTTGTTATGTTGGGGGCTTCGCCCTAAGTTGAAGACGCTCGTAAACACAACATAAACTAATATATCCTAGGATTTTCTTAGCTTCCCTTTAAATAGCATCCTGGCTACGCCCTTGTGCCAGTTCTGAGTCGCCTGACAGTTATTCCAACACACGGTATATTAAATCCTTTTATAGGTATGATAGATTTCTTGAATCAGGTGTAATTTTTCTTTGTGAGTTCAGATTAAGCTTAGACTTAATAAAACTCGTTAGTTGACTTCGCGTAGGTTGTTTGGCTGTCAAAAGTGACTGTAGGTGGATCACTGTACAATTTTAACACAACACGGTTGTATATCAATACTAATAATAAATCTTTACTAATAAGGGTTGGTCATGGAGTAAGTTACTTTGTTTTCAGAGATATCGTGTTTATAAGCTCTATACATGATACTGAAACTAAATTGAGGATTAAATGTTTTTTCTGTATGTACGTATGTTTATGTATGTTACTCCATAACTCTTAAACGAGTTAACTGAATTTTATGAAACTTGGTAGATATACATTTAGGCGTATAGGACACAGGATAGGCTACTTATTTTTTTTCTCCTGTCATTATAAGACGTGGCCTCATACAAAAATAACATAAAATGTACGCGAACTAGGTTGCGGGCGCTGCTAGTACATATATAAAACGTTTCAGTTAGTGGTAACTACCTTGGCCAGTCGGCATGTTTGCCAGGTTCTTTATACGTGCTTCTAACAGGCTGTTGGGTGCACGAAAAAGTGTCATGTTCCGCGAGCAAACAAGAGCGAGAAACAAGAGATAGAGACGCAAGATCAGCCAAAGCGGTCGGCTTGTGACGCATCTATCTTTCTTCTATTGTTTTCACGTAAAATTATCATCCGTAAACCAACTTTACAAACAACCAATTTTTTTAAATACCGTAAAATTGTCGTCCGTAAAACGATTTTATAGATAACCAATTTTTTTTTAATACAAGCTTTAATTGAGAGCGAAATTTGGTGACCGATGTAACTGTATATAGCGTTGAGTTCGTTAACCCATTATATTGCATAGTCATCCGATTTACATGTATACGCTAAATTTCATCTTAATCGGGCTTCGCGATGTCGTTTAAAGACTTGCATGATAGTATTAAAACTTACTTCGCTGGCTCAGAGACCCGAAGTGAATCTTGGCCTCCGACATTAAAGTATTACACGCACACTAGATAAATTCATTATAAAAACACGGTTTCACTCACGTTTATTCAGTTGGAATCGCCAACTAGTTTCGGTCTGTCACGAAGACCATCATCAGGGCGAGTGTTAGGGGTGGCGACGCGCTGGTTTCGCTTCCCTTAAATCACTGAAACTGAAACTAGTTGGCGATTCCAACTGAATCGTGTTTTTATAATTAACTTGCATGATTTAATTTTTATTTATTTATTTAGCCTTTTTGCTACATACTAAATATAATATATCACTTCACTGTTTCACTACATAGCTTGTCTTTCGACATAGTCCTCCTCCAGCAACTTCCATTCCTCTCTATTCCTTATATTATTCTCTGTCCTTCTCCACACCCTCTAGCATGATTTAATTATAGACAATCAAATAAAATCATAATATTTACCCTGCTGGTCTGGGAGTAAAGAAAAAATATAGAATGTGCCAAGCCTGCTTTTGTATTGCTTCTCTTCCCGCGCAGACCGTAGAGACCCGCCGAGGGAATGAGCTAAATCTTAGAAATTATGTCAATAGTCGATGCGGCAAGCAACCCGTCACAATTTTGATTCCTTCTAACCGATTCGCCCACTTGCATGGTAAACGTTGGCTTTGGGCTTTGTCTACCCCGTAAGGGATAGAGATGAGAGAAATATATTTATTTACTCTGGCCGTTTTTGCAACCGCGATTAGTAACAAAGTTGCTTGTATAAGCAACTTTGTTACATCTGGGGCCCTAAGAATAACGAGTATTAGTTTGTGTATGGAACGTGACACTTGAGGTACTATTTTTGAAAGTGTGACACTCGTCCGTCTTCGAGCTATTTTTGTATGGAAATATCGCTCGTTTACGAACGGAGTAATTTCAAAAATATCACTCCCGATTGTTGTCGTCAGGTGACAAGGACCATGACAAGTACGAGTTTGTTTTTCGTGTGTGTAAGTGGCCAACACTGGTGTCAGATTTTTCAAGCTGCCTTGAGGCATCTGTCATAGCTTGACTGCTATCAATGATAACAGCCGGGACCAAGAGCTTAACGTGCCTTCCCTTGCCTTCCGAAGCACGGAGGAGCTCGAGATATTATTATGCCACTAGTCACCCATCCCGGTGGAGACTGCACCCAGGGTTGCTTAACCTGCGCAAGCGCTAATTATTCCACACGCACTAGGCCATCGCGCTCCTCTAGTACGAGTTATATAGAGATAAAGGCCATCCATAAGACATGCATCTACTAAATTCCGACACAAGTGCTGCGTTCCTTAGTTTTCTTCCACGATTAACCCACTGAAGATATAATTATACAGTACAAGGTCTTATAAAAGAAGAGCTTTTGAGACGATATCTAAAGGCAAATCTTTTATTCGCTATAAAATTTTAAATATAAAATTAAAGCTCCGAAACCCCGAGATAAGTTCGCTTGGTACACCTACTTTATTTTGCTGTATACAATTATTAACTACTAGCATTCGCCCGCGGCTCCGCCCGCGTCAATGTCGATCCCTCGGGAATAGTATAATTCCTGGGATAAAAGGTAGCCTATGTCCTTCTCCGCACTCCAGAGAACTTGTATGCAAAATTTCATGATGATCGGTTCAGTAGTTACGGCGTTAAAGCGTAACAAACAAACAAACTCATTATAATATTACTAGCTTTCGCCCGCGGCTCCGCCCGCGTCAATGTCGATCCCTCGGGAATAGTACTTTTTACTGGGATAAAAGGTAGCCTATGTCCTTTTCCGTACTCCAGAGAACTTTTATACAATATTTCATGATGATCGGTTCAGTAGTTACGGCGTGAAAGCGTAACAAACAAACAAACAAACAAACAAACTCACTTTCGCATTTATAATATTAGTTAGGATTAGGATAGTTAGGATTAACTATATTAAATAACTATAATAAATGTATTTTATTATACTTGAATACAGTAAAGTGTTGTTCACATTTACTGATCACCCAACATTTGAGCACGCACTGGCTGACTCACAAAATGCCAAAGGCAACGTTCGAATTTCAAAACGATTTAAAAACAAATGGCCGCCATAATGTGAAATAATTTGAGCGGGAAACGGCACAGATTAAACAAGAATCAGCCTTTGATTGCATGGGTTATGTAATTATGATTCATGTGGTTTAGAAATTGGTTTATGCGTTTGTTTTTATTTTTAAGAGCTGATACTTAAACTGATCCACAGAGTCTTGCCCGGGGGCTTGGACTAGGAGTTTGTTTATATAACTCATGTGATATTACGTTGGGATTGCCTATACTTAGTTTCGGAATGGTTTCGAACTCGTCAGGACTCAGGAGCCCATTATCAAGGCGCATATTAGGTCCCTCGTTTAGCGCGTTTGTGGTGAATGTTGGGTTGTTTGTTAGTCGTATAGCTATTCCCTCGTCTTTGACAGTCTGCGCGGGAAGTGGTACGGTAGTTTTGAAGTGAAAACTTGTTTAGACGAGTTGGGCATTTATTGAGATGGGAATAAACCATTGAACTCGCTACACTGCATCCAACACCTTTGATACAAGTTTGTTTGTCTTTCCTTCTATTTGGCCCTTAGATTTCATTAATAAGCTCTCCTTAATTATACTTACTTACTTATTCTTACTTACTTACTTACTTACTTACTTTACTTACTAATATTATAAATGCGAAAGTGAGTTTGTTTGTTTATTTGTTTGTTTGTTACGCTTTCACGCCGTAGCTACTGAACCGATCATCATGAATTTTTGCATACAAGTTCTCTGGAGTACGGAGAAGGACATAGGCTACCTTTTATCCCGGGAAAAAGTACAATTCCCGAGGGATCGACATTGACGCGGGCGAAAGCTAGTATAATATAATATGTTTTAGCCAGTATCTAGTTTCGAGTTATTCTTGTGTATCAAATAAATGATGGTGTAATTCATTTCGTTGATTCGTCGGAGCCCCTGGCGACAATTCCCACGAATCTACTGGTTTGATCGTATACGACGCAGCAAGGCGAGCAAACACCAGCCTGCTAAGTAAATCTCACCACAGCCGCACCGTGACACTTTATTTTGGTTATTCCACACATTGTTCATAACATGGGCGTCTATAACACCAAATTGCACCGATATCACATTATAAACTCCACTAGAAACAATTTGCAAAACAATCCAAAACAAAAACCGTGCAGTCCGTCGAAATTCCCGCCAAGAACTCTTTATATAAGATACCCTGAGTGCGACTGCATTTTTCTTCTAAACCAGCATGGAAGGTCACTCACATACCTTCTGACTTTATATCGACAACAAATTCCAAAAAAATTGTTTAACAAATAATGATTAATTTTATAGATGAAAATTCAAAATCGTTACCCAAACTTACGCAATCATTTTGAATCATCTACCCTGTATTACCACATTACTGCCCAAACCCAAAATAACCACCTCATTGAACTTCAATGAGGTTAAACAACAAAGAAGCAGAAATAATTAAATTCCAATTCTGATGTATTAAATTCAGTGGCGTATTTGAATAAATCGTGCCCTGGGTCCATTTGATTTGCTGGCCTCTAAAATGTATCACTATATTGTCTGTCTTTCCCTATGTATGCTTAGATCTTTAAAACTGCGCAACAGATTTTGATGCGGATTTTTTTAATAGATAGAGTGATTCAAGAGGAAGGTTTATATGTATAATTTATAGCACGCATGCGAAGCCGGGCCGCTAATTTCAAATAAAAACAAAAATATATATTAGTCGAAAACGATCAGAGTGAAAAATCGAACTACTCATATTTTTTGTTAGCTATTTAGGTCCCACTGCTGGGCTAAAGCCTCCCCTTTATTTTCTCTCTTCAAGTTTTATCAAAAGTCATGTCTCCATCTTGTTTCGAATGCCTCTTGATCGTTCCCGTCAGTAGGTACCATCAATGAAAGTTTAAAATATAAAAGGTGAAGTTTAGCATGGTTAAAAGTGCATACTATTTATTTTGTACTATCTATATATTATTGTACCACTTCTACTGAAAAATTCATTCATAAAACCTCTTTTACGAAGAGATCAATGATAACTTTGTGAGAAACAGAAATACCTGGCGCGGCTTAGGATTGTTTCATAGCTTAGTTATCACCTCGAAAGAGAATCAATATATTGGCAAATATTTTGACCTCTCGGCCTGCTAACCTTGCTTGGAGCAGGAATAAGACAAGGTGGAGTGAGACTTTTTACTGGCGTCCGTGGATACGCGGTCAGAATCAGAATCAGAGTTGGCTAGTGGTCAGTGGTGGCTTGTTTGTGAGATTGCCCCGGGCGCTAGCCCTTTAGCGTAAATACGCCCTTGATTACATCCCACTTCTGACGTCGTGCCTTGAGGCGTGAAATTGTCAAGTCATGTGAACAAATGGCCCCATTGAATGCCCATAATCCAACCATATGAGATAAGCCATTATGAAACACAAAAGAAATGTTACTTATCTTCTTTTTCTTTTTGTAGTCAGGCTTTTTTAGGTGGTAGTTCAAATTATTTTAAGGTAATCTGTATAAACTGTGTGTACACACACAACCCTTTTAAACAAAAGAATAACTTAAAAAATCGGTTCATAAATGACCGAGACATGCGGTAACAATCATAAAAAAATACATTCGAATTGAAAACCTCCTTTTTTTATGAAGTCGATTAAAAATCTGCTAACATTCAGTGTTTTTCACTGTTTGCTATCAATAAGAATAAAATTTGCTAATATTGCTAATATTTACCTTTATTTATAGATTTTAAAGGAAACATTTTGATAACGCGACTTCGTAATTTGGTTTGGGACACGGTTCCGGGAACAAGGTTCGTTGATGTCTTTTGTATGCAGTAACAAAATTTATATGCTTTGAGTATAATTTTCTTAGTAGTGGCCTACTAAACTTACCCTTCACATATCTCTAGATAAATATAGTGATAAAAATATAACTTTATTGTAGTTACCCTTAGTTTCAGGCGATAACAACTGTAATGTAATTGTATAATTTATTTTTAATGATCTATTATCTAGTACATACAGAAGTTTCATTTTATTATGTATTATATGTGAAATTAATCTATATGAAATAAAACTTAATAATTTATTTAGTGTAGGCCAAGTCCTCTGGCTGCTCTGGCCAAGTATGGCCCTAGTAGTACAGAGAGGGTCGTGCTCCTGTAGTGGAGACTAAAAAGGACCTGATGATGATGATGAATATATTTCCGGGCTTATATTCAAAGTTTCATGGGAGAATTTTACAATAGAATATATATAAATTATACACTTTTATAATCTTCATAAAAATACAGCTCGCTCTTCGGGCTCGTGAGCATCCAGGTCTTCGGCCTCAGACTTGGTAGTAGACACTCGGGGTCTCGATTTGTATGGCGGCCATTTTGATTCATGCGAAAATTAAAAAAAAAAATACCGGGTCGAGAATTTGACCATGACCCCCTACAATACATTTTATTTGCAAAAAACGTAGTTTTTAATTTTATGATTTATTTTGTTCTAGATACAAGGAAAACCGAACATACATATATACATACATAGCGGACAAAATCAAAACCCTCTTTCTGGTTTTTCTATTTTCGCGATTTCACAGTTGATTCGATAGTGAAAGTTGTTCGTTTTGATATACTAAACTTGCTATGTAAGTAATTTCATGTATTATCAACAAGTATATGCCTCTGCAATAATACTTAAAAAAAAATAGCTTCAATTCGGATTTACCTCTAATTAAACCCATCTCAAATAACTCCAGGTGTTGCTTGCCACGGTCATTCCGAATCATGTAGACCTTAATTACTAAATTCCAGAAGCTCGCACAAAAAATTAGTAGCCCGTTAAGAACCGTGTTAATTGAGACGTTTTTTATCATTTTTTGCTTAGTTCGAGGTATCAGTGACGTCATCGGAACCAAAACACATATTGTTTACAAAATACTACCTAATATTTTAATTTTTACGCTTTTCGTGGTATATAAATAGAACAGTTTACTATTTATATCCGAGTTTGGTATTATCATAGATAACTGCCTTCGTAGTCCAGTGGTTAAGGCGTTTGCCTGTAGACCTGGGGGTCGTGGGTTCGATTCCCACGGGAAGCATACTGTGTTTAGTTGTTTCCAGTTTGGTTACGACATTGCAGGCTTGAATCACCTGATTATCTGACAATTAAGATGATTCCGTGCTTCGGAAGGCACGTTTAGCCGTTGGCCCAAACTGCCAACTGATAGTCGTTAAGGAACCACGTCAGAGGCCGAGAGGCGGTTCCGAAGAACTTTGACACCAGAATGTGCATGGTCGATTGACCGTGACACCTACTCGAAATGATGATGATGATTATAAGTACAGCAGGGGTTTCTTTTTTATTTCTCGATCCCTTTTCTAGATGAAAAATTCAAGCGAACTCCTTGTGCCATTGACAGACAAATAAATAATTACACGACGACTACGTTAATGATATCGCTCCGCTGTCCGTTTGTCTGTCTGTCTGTTTGTCTATCTGTCGGTTTGTCTGTCTCTCTTTCTGTCCATCTGTCACCAGGCTGTATCTCATGATAGTTAGACAGATGAAATTTTCACAGATGATGTATTTCTGTTGCCGCTATAACAACAGATACTATAAAATTGAATAAAATAAGTATTTAAGAGGGCTCTTATACAAGCCAAGCGTGGTGTATGGCAATATCCACCCATGGTACGAAGAAAGCCATATCCAGCAGTGGATTTTTTGCGGCTGTAATGATGATGACGATTGTCCACAACGTTATTCTGAAAATAATATACTACATTATTTTGTTTAATATAAAAAACATTATATTCCTTTATTGCCATTTATCGTATCTTATACCTTTAATCGAGCAATTCTTGTATATTTATTTATATATATTATATATGTATGTTATATATAAATCTCGGAAACGGCTCTAACGATTTCGCTGAAATTTAATATATGCGGGTTTTCGGGGATAAACAATCGATCTAGATTAGTCTTATGTTTGGGAAAATGCGTGTTTTCTTCCTTTCGTTTTTTTTTATATGTTCAAGTTTATATATTTTTTTTTTAATGTTTGAGATTCTTTCTCATAAATATAGATTATCACCTAAACACCACCATATTACAAAAAATAGGTAGTAATAACCGAGCGAAGCTCGGTCGTATATATATAGGTACTTGCCATTAAATCCAGCATGTACTATGTATCGCTAAAAAGCTCAATCAAAATGTCTATGCATATTGTCAAAAGTTGGAAACAAGTCTCGGCCCGAAACTTCGTTAACAAAAAACGAGTTTTTGCCAAAATTACCGCCGTCAAGGTCGTATTTTCTTCAACGCGGGCCTTTGTTGCTTTTCAGGGATCCGTAGAAAGTGTAGTAAGTAACAAATAATTTTGGAAGTCTTTGAAAACGGCTTATGTCTAGCAAAAGATTTCTGAGATGATGAAGCCTCCAAACAGTTAAAGAACAAACAAATAAATACTATGAAATTTAATTATGATGTTTTTATTTATTATAAGGACGGCAAACGAGCAATTGAGTAACCTGATGATATGTGCTTACTGCTGCCAATGGACAACTGCAATATCAGGATGTGTCAGTCAGGAGCGTTGCCGGCTTTTCCAGGAGTTGGGGAGGACATAGGGGGAAGGGGGTGATAGGAAGGGTTCAGTGTGTGAGAGAGCCGGAGGCCACCTTGGCCTCCGGCTCTCTCACTCACCGAACGATGCATAGAAGCGGTAAAGCTTCTACTCAAACGTCGATTTTCTGAGAGTGTGGTACTTCCCCGAACGAGCCGGCCCATTCATGCTACTAGCATTTCATTTTGCCGGTAGCGTGGCTTTACCGCGACTAAAAATTATTTGAATAATTATTTTGTACATACATACATACTATCACGTCGTCCCTTGTAGAAGACAGAGCCCGGCCGGCCTATTTGTGTACAACGTTTTCATAGTCACTTCAAAATACATTGCGGTTTTCGTATGACTGTCTATTTTTATTTAACCCTAGAAGCCTAATCTACGCCTGCGAGGCGTACACGGAATCGAATATTCGCTGTCTCTTTCTAATGAGTGACGTTAGCGCATCGTGCTGTTTAACCAACTCTGTGGCCGAGGAGAGCTTGCCGACGGTGCCTGTGACGCTGCGGTAAGTTCCGCCATTTTTGAGTTCTGGAGGTATTGCACGCCTGCGAGACGTATGATTAGGCTTTGTGTAACATTCAACCGATTTAACTTTTTTAAATATTTTCGATACTTTTATAGGTATATTGCTTCCTTTTAGATAACAGTATGTCGCAGTCTCAGAGACTAAGGGATGACGATATTTGGGCAGTTTAAGAGGAGGACAAAGATGAATTTTCTGTGCCAGAATCCGCTTCTGAAGACAAGGACAATGAGGTTGTAGATGACGTTCAACGCGAAGATGACAATATACAATACATCAGCTCAAGAACTACAAGAAGGAGAACCTGAGCCCAAAAAGCGAAAATACTGTTTTTTGCTGATATAAAAAGAAAATGATGTCAAAATTAATGATTATGATGCTATATGTGTAAAAAATCTGTGTGTGGCGAGCACAAAGTTGATGTCTATGTAGACTGTTCTAAAATGTGTCTCAGTCATTAAAAGTCTCATTATTTCTTAAGATTATCTTAAGTTAAACTGATATATGTTGAAATATCACAAGATTTTTGAAAATAAATAAGATATTTTCCTTATTTTCTAAGAAGTTGATTTTATTGTTTAAAATTAGACATACTTGCTACTAAATTGTAACAAAATACTGTAATTGTTAAGTTTTTGATAAAACTGTGTTTAATTAAAAGTTTATGTTCCTACCTTACATATCCTTTAAAAATTTGGACAAAAGTAAGTATATTTTTGGTTATAAGCTATAATCGATATATGTACGCCTCCGAAACGTATGATAAGGCCTTTTGTATCTCTGAAATAGATTAGGCTTCTAGGGTTAAGATGTATAAAACGTAATGTATTTTGAAGTGTCTATCAAAGCGTTATACAATAAGTTAGCAAATAGGCCGGCAGGTCTTTATGTAAGACCTAAAAGCCATGTTTAGCATGTAGCTGGGATTAAGGTCATCATCATTTCGAGTAGGTCTCACGGTCAATCGACCATGCACACCCTGGTGTCAGAGTTCTTCGGAACCACCTCTCGGCCTCTGACGTGGTTCCTTTAACGACTACCAGATGGCAGCCGGGACAACCGGCCTAACGTGCCTTCCGAAGCACGGAATCATCTTTATTATCAGACAATCAGGTGATTCACGCCTGCAATGTCCTAACCAAACTGGAAATAACTAAACAAAGTATGCTTCCGGTGGGAATCAAACCCACGACCCCCGGGTCAACAGGCAAACGCTTTAACCACTGGACCACGGAGGCTTTAGGTGAAAAGCTGAATCAAAATAATCATGGATTACTGGCCGCATCGTCTATTAATATAATTCCTCAGATTTCGCCTATTCCCTTAAACGGATTTTACGATCTGCGTGGGAAGAGAAACAGAGCTATGAGTACATTGTACATTCTTTTTCTCCCAAACCAGCATGGGAGAGAATTTATTCATTATTATTTACTGTACGTTTAATAAATATTATACAGAACCCATAGGTCATGCGTTTTACTTCTACTGGCTGTTTTTTATCTGCCATCGGTGGGTGACATCACGCTCGCTGTTTTTGCTACACGTATTTAGCTTGGAAAGGCTTTTTTGGTCTCGTCGTACAATTTTAACGTTTTCAAAAATAGCAATTTTGATGTAGTCGGTTTTTTGATGCATATAGTGTACGTTGAGGCTCTATATCATTTGTGATGGACAAAAATGTTAATGTGTTAGATCCTATCTCATTAAAGGCCCGAAATCAGGCAAAACGAAATTCATCATCGGGATTGCCGAGTACTAGTATGGTCGGCAATATATATATTTACCAACTATAGTAGGTAATCCCGACGAAATAGCATGTGAGTGACCCGTTTTTAATACATAATGTCTGTATATCATGTTAGTTTCAATGATATAATCCTGTTGATTGTTCTCAAGTCCACGTGAATGTCTTATTTAATTTGTAAATTTGGAGATGTTGAAAATCTTATCGCACCCCGACCTGATGTGGTGGGAGTTCAGTTTTATATAATATGTAAATAAAACCCTGTTTCTAACGTACTGCGGCGTCCCTCTTTACAGTGACTGAATTCAGGATAGTTTTATAGGCGCTTTAAACTGATAGGTATCACTACAAAATCATGTTTATGTCGGATCATAAACAGTGATTTGGCTAGAAGCTGCTCTTTCTTAGAATATACACGGTGAAATTTTTATCGTTTTGAACATTTAATGGAGTGATTCAACCTATATGAACAACTTTTACTAGGGGAATAATGCTAGGAACGAAAAAAAAAATTCGACGTTCCCATACAAACGGGCCGAGCGGCGGGACTCTTTTGTATGGAAATGACGAAATTTTTTTTGAGTTCCCAGCATTGTTCCCATAGAAAAAGTTGTTCATATTGATGGTCTGAGTCACCCCATTAAGGGTCCAAAACGATCGAAATTTCACCATGTATATTATATGTATAGAGAGAGGGACGTGCTCCTGTAGTGGAGACTAAAAAGGACCTGATGATGATCATCATCATCAGGTCCTTTTTAGTCTCCACTACAGGAGCACGACCCTCTCTGTACTACTAGGGCCATACTTGGCCAGAGCAGCCAGAGGACTTGGCCTACACTCTCCACGCTGGCCAGACGGGTTGGAGAGGTGTCTTAGATGTTTATAAGCTTTGTTTAGCTTGTATTTCCTAAGTCGCCTTCTACGACATCCACGGGAAGACTTGGAGTGGTCCTATTCTACTCTGCCGGATACCACACGGCTGATGATGATGATGATATTATATATTATCACATCCGATATTCATTGCCCTTTAACATTATAACTTGTACATTTCCAAACACAATGTAATATTATATTGTCTTGACATTATATAGCTCACATATATGTAGGTAACATACCAAGAGTGCGCTTGCGTGAATTATTATGCAAAGATTATGCGGTAGTTAATTCTTGACCGATAGGTGTATTTGCCGTGTGGTACCCGGCAGAGTAGAATAGGACCACTCCAAGTGGATGTCGTAGAAGGAAACGACTTAGGAAATACAAGCTAAACAAAGCTTATAAACATCTAAAAGACCTCTCCAACCCGTCTAGCCAGCGAGGAGAGTGTAGGCCAAGTCCTCTGACTGCTTTGGCCAAGTATGGCCCTAGTAGTACAGAGAGGGTCGCTATGATAGTTTATTTTATTCAAAGTTTTTTTCAGTATTTGTTGTCTGTAAGTGGCCAATACTGTCGTCAGATTTTTCAAGCTGCCTAAAGGCATCTGACACAGCTTAACGACTGCCATCAATGGTGATAGCCGGGACCAACGGCTTGACTTGCATTCCGAAGCACGGAAGAGCTCGAGATATTTTTATGTCACTTGCGGTGACCCATCCAAGTATACCGCGCAACCGGGCAGCGCCCGGTCTTTGTTGCCGCTAACGACATAGTGAAGTACATAAATGTCGCGTTCCAACATTAAAAAAAAAAACCCCTGCCTTTCTTTAATCATTTATCAACACTTGGGTTTTTGAACATACCTTAACTAACGTAATTCATCCAGCCATTTGGAAGATAAGAGGTAATAAAGTTTACAAAGATACAAAATACCCGCGAAACATATAACTCTTCTTGACAGTCGGTTAAAAGTTGAGTAGGTAGGTACTCAACTTTTTACCAACTGCCAAGAAGACCTAACATACAAAAAATAAAGACTGACGAATAAAAAACATGGAAATTTACGAAAACACATCAACATATTTGATTTTGGTAAGGTTTTATTCTTCATCTTATTTCGGGAGGATCGACGTTCTATCATCAACATTTATAAGCATGTTTATATAGTCGAAATGGCGGACTAATGCAGCCTTATACAAAGACCGTCTTCATGGCGAGTTTTAATGATGGAGACACGGTGATTTTTTTCCTGGAGACAATTTCCAAGAGTAAGCAGCGTGGCCAAAAATACTCCTTAAAAGATATTTATTTAAATGAAACTATTTCGACTTTACAAGAAGCTAAATAAAGCAATAAGTAGTTAATTACGGTGACACGTTGCAGCGTGAAGGATAAACAAATAGACACACCTATACGTAAGAGAGGTAGACAACAGATTAAAGCTAGTGTTGCATAAGTGAAAAACCGGCCAAATGCTAGTCAAACTCGCGCAAGAATGGTTCCGTACCGTTATATATTTGAGCCTCCTTTTAATATTATTTTCTTTTATTATTTATTTTTAAAGTAAATATATAACTAAATATTCTGTGAATATTTCAAGCGTCTACCAGTTGCGGTTATCAATATCGAGCAAAAACAAGCAAAAAAAATCACGTTTGTTGTATGGGACCCCCTTAAATATTTATTTTATTAATTTTTTAAAGTATTTGTTGCTATAGCGGCAACAGAAATACTTCATCTGTGAAAATTTTAACTTTCTTACTAGCACGGTTCATGAGATACAGCCTGGTGACAGACGGACAGCGGAGCGACATTAATAGGGTCCCGTTTTTACCCTTTGGGTACGGAACCCTAAAAATATCACTTGTCACGGGACAAGATATGGTTGCGCAGCGCTTTCCCTGAGAGTTTATTACTGATACGTGCGCGACCTTCGAGAAAGCTAGTTATAGTTATTATAATATACTATCTACTAGAGATCACTTCTGAGTTGCCATTTTTTTGTGAAAGTTACTAAACTTATATAATACAAGATTATATTTATGATTAGCCGTGTGGTTTCCGGCTGAGTAAAATAGGACCACTCCTAGTCTTCCCATGGAGGTCGTAAGAGGCGACTTAGGAAATACAAGCTAAACAAAGCTCATAAACATCGATGAGTACTCTCCAACCCGTCTGGCCAGCGAGGAGAGTGTAGGCCAAATTCTCTGTCTGCTCTGGCCAAGTATGGCTCCGGTAGTACAGAGAGGGTCATGCTCCCATGTCAAAAACACCTGATGAAGTATGTACAGAGAGGGTCATGCTCCCATGTCAAAAAGACCTGATTATGATGATGATATTTATGACTTTACTATGAAAAATAAAAGTACGCCAGACTGGGAGGATGTAAAGATTCGTGGTATAAAGATACTTACTTATTGTAGAAACACAAATAGCCATAACTTGAGATATAAATACAATATTATGACAATGCAATAGAAAATGAATTGAGCAACAGAGTGGAGGAATTGAAAACCGCAGTGAGTGTTTATTCATATCAAATGAAAAACACACAGACATGAAAAAGAAATGAGAAAGATGTCAGCGCGAGCGCATTGCTTAAAATGTAATTTAGGCTCGTTTCCTATTATATCCAACTGCATCCGTGGTCCAGTGGCAGCGTTTGCCTATAGACCCGGGGGTTGTGGTTCGATTCCCACGGGAAGCATACTTTTTTGTCAGGGGTTTAATATGCAGCAGTGTTTCCAGTTTGATACATTGCAGGCTTGAATCACCTGATTGTTTGATAATAAAGATGATTCCGTGCTTTAGAAGGCAAGTTTAGCCGTTGGTCCCGGCTGCTATCTAGGAACCGCGTCGGAGGCCGAGAGGCGGTTCCGAAAAACTCTGAGACCAGGGTGTGCATGCTCGATTGACCGTGACACCTACACGAATGAATGAACGATCGACGTTCAAAGCACATAATCAATCGGTGGTAAGTACTACCTATTCTTAAAATAACAAATGAACTTGCAAACATACATTCATGAACTTCGGACACATTACACGTGTTGATAGGCGTATAAGTGAAAAACGAAAATCAAAATAGTGGTGGGTTGAACCCGCCTAGGTTTCTGCCCATTCCCTCGGCTGGCTTCCACGATCTTTAAGGGAAGAGACGCAGATATCCCAGACCAGCATGGTTGGATTTTTTGTTTCTGTCACTTGATGGTAGCCTGCAAGAGATTGCTTAGGCGATAAGGCCGACAATTGTACATAAATCTTATTGGTCATATTTCTTTTTGGACATTACACTTGCAAAACAATCATATTGTTTACATTTTTTCAATTTAATGATGATGATGAAATGAATGTTTGATCATGGTGCAATAAAGTGATTTTACTTACATGGAAGATACAACTGTGTTAATTTGAAATTAGCTGACATGTCTTTTTCATCGCGGCCAGGCCATATTAATTTACTTTACCCGTTATTCACATAGGCTTGAATGACGGCGTCAGGCTAACAGTTAAGTTAATTTACTTCAACGGGCTTGGGGCTCAATCACAATATTTCACAAGACATACATACATAGTATCTCGTCTTTTTCCCTTGCGGGGTAGACAGGCCACGTTTAGCATGTTGGTGGGAATTAGGTGGAAAACGAAATCAAAATAGTGATAGACTCCTCAGATTTTACCCATTCCCTCGATCGGCTTTAACGATCTTAAACACCTGGTCTCTGTCTACCCCACAAGGGGAAAAAACGTGAAAGTATGTAAGATATGAATGATAAAAGGTAGCTTATGTCCGCCTCTGTTAGCAAAATTTAATGCGTAACAAACTCACTTTTGATTAACATGTGCTGCTTAGCCCTTCCCTCTTGATGGTGCGTCTTTCCATTTTATACAACGCCAGAACGCAGCCATAGGAAACTGCTCGCATATATATTGTAATCCTGTTATTAAATCTGGTATTAGGTACAACTTATACACGAATTTTGGGTACTGATCGTGTATAGTTTGTAGCATGGATGCTCACGTCTTCGTTCCATACTATACTATACGACTTACTTACACTTGTCAGGAGTGTTAAAAGTATGTGGAAATATATTTAAACTTTATCTATGTTTTGGCGGTGGTTGCTGAAGGTTGGCCTTTTCAAAATCAAAATCAAAACGTTTATTCAGAAAATAGGCCTTTGCAGGCACTTTTTCACGTCAAATCACATTTTAAAGGATCTAATTTATCATATTTATATTATTACTCAATGTGCAAAAGCTACAGACTACTAGCTTTCCGAAGATGTACCAATTCAAGTAATGTAATTAAAGTTAAAAAAAAAATACCATCCATGTAATTTTCATATACAACAACATTATGAGGATCTGGCGCCAAGCCGTGGCCAGATATTTTTATTAATTTATTTATTTTTCATCATCTTTATTTTAAGAACTATGTTCTTATCAGTGGAGTATTTTCCATCTTTCTCGATTATCTATAATATATCATCCATATATATTTTTATCGTTTAGATAATCATAAGACCTGTAATAAGCCTTTTTACAAACTTCCTGTTTATCATACGCTTTAAATTTTCTATCTGGCAACCTATTATAATAATCATAATTATACCTCCGAAGACCTCCGGATGAGGTTGAAACATGTCGGCCTGTAGCTGACTTCGTACGTGAGCAACCCGTAATTTACATATAATCATAATCATAAAAAATACACGGTAAAATTTTGATCGTTCTGGACCCTTAAAGGGATGATTCAGCCCGTTGATATGAACAACTTTTCCTATGGGATTAATGCTGGGAACTCAAAAATAATATAATTTCGGCCACCCGGTCAATTTGTATGGGAACGTCACAAAAATTTTTGAGTTCGCAGCATTGGTCCCATAGGAAAAGTTGTTTATATCAACGGGCTGAATCATCCCTTTAAGGGTCCAGAACGATCAAAATTTCACCGTGTATAGCGTAAGGACTTGGAGGAAGAAATAGATACAAGTACATTTTCCACTAAACCTCAGTGAAACAGTTAACACATGCTCTTATCTCAGAGAGAAAGTGAACAGCCTTGGTTCGTGCACCGGCCCATAGTGTGGCTAAGCAACGTTATCGAGATGCAGTGCTAGATGGGTCGCCAAGATTGGTACAAATCGTTCATTGTAAATAATCGTGTGATATATATCTAACAAATTGGCGACATTCAACAGTAAGTACATAAAAACATGAACTCCAAAAGTAATTTGATATATTGCTTTTCATATATAAATTGCTATGCTCTGTTTTTCCTCGACGTCAAGAAGTCCAGCGGGCCTGACGGCATTCCAGCAATTGTGCTCAAAACATGCGCTCCTGAGTTGGCTCCGGTGTTAGCACGCCTATTCTCGCTGTCTTACACCTCAAGAATGGTCCCGTCTTCGTGGAAAGTAGCCTACGTTCACCCTATTCCTAAAAAGGGTGACCGCACAGACCCGTCTTACTATCGGCCTATTGCGATAACTTCCCTGCTCTCTAAGGTGATGGAGCGTGTGATAAACATCCAGCTCCTTGGTTACCTTGAAGATCATCAGCTAATTAGTGACCATCAATACGGTTTCCGCCACGGGCGTAGTGCTGGTGATCTTCTTGTGTATTTAACGCACCGATGGGCAGCCGCCATCGAGAGCAAGGGAGAAGCACTGGCATTTAGTCTAGATATCACAAAGGCATTTGACCGGGTCTCGCATAAAGCTCTTCTTACGAAGTTACCATCTTACGGGCTTCCTGAGGGACTATGCTTGTGGGTCGCTAGTTTCTTATCTGGGCGTAGCATTCAGGTCGTTGTAGACGGATTATGCTCCGATATCATGCCCATCAATGCTGGCGTCCCCCAAGGATCTGTTTTATCACCTACGCTGTTTCTTCTGCACATCAACGACATGCTTAACACTAGTAGCATCCATTGCTATGCAGACGACAGTACGGGTGATGCATATTATGCAGGTCGTGCAAATATCCCTCAAACACAGGTGGAGGAGAACAGAAAGAGACTTGTGTCTGACATTGAGACCTCTCTGGAGCAGGTCTCTGAATGGGGTAAACTAAACCTAGTTCAATTCAACCCCACTAAGACACAAGTCTGCGTGTTTTCCGCTAAGAAGACCCCATTTAACATAGCACCGAAGTTTCGGGACACCTTTCTTACCATTTCTAAGAGTCTTGGGATCCTTGGCGTCGATATTACGAAGGAGGTCCAATTCCGGAGTCATCTGGAAGGTAAAGCCAAAATGGCTTCTAAAAAACTTGGGGTGCTCAATAGAGCGAGGCAGTACTTCACTCCGGGTCATAGACTCCCTCCCGAGGTTTTCCCTGTATGCTATGACTTGAGGTCCTTCAAAAGGTGTATTTACAGGTATCTTAAGAGTCGGCAACGCATCAGCAGCTCCTCTGGTGTTGCAGATGTCCATGGGCGACGGTGACCACTTTCCATCAGGTGGCTCGTCTGCTCGTTTGCCGTCGGATATACATAAAAAAAAATATATATGCATATACTGTACTGTAGTAATACTGACGTAGAACGAATCAAATCGGTTCTAAGGTTTTCAAAAATTGTGAGTTGACCTCTTTTGGAGAAAATGCGCTGTGCAGTTTGTTGCCGCTTCTTCTGCACTCCGCTTTGGCAGCGGTATTAAACATAGCCATAAGTAAATTTTTGACGTCAACCATTGTTGAGAAGTGAAATATGACAATAAATAAGTGTTCAAAGAAATCATCATCATTTCGAGTAGGTGTCACGATCAATCGACCATGCACACCCTGGTGTCAGAGTTGTTCGGAACCGCCTCTCGGCCTCTGACGTGGTTCCTTTAACGACTACGAGATGGCAGCCGGGACCACCGGCTTAACGTGCCTTCCGAAGCACGGAATCATCTTTATTATCAGACAATCAGGTGATTCAAGCCTGCAATGTCCTAACCAAACTGGAAACAACTAAACAAAGTATGCTTCACCTAATGCCCCCTCGCCTCCAAACCTGATCATATACTACTGATGCGTGAATATATATAACTAGCAGTGCCCGCGACTCCGTTCACGTACATTACTATTAATTTATGTTATGTTTGTATGGGAACCACGTCTTATCCTATCTAGAGAAAAAAAAGTAGCCTATCCTGGGTCCTGTACGTCTTAATGTTTATCTACCAAGTTTCGAAAATTCAGTCAATTTGTTTAGTTGTGGAACATACATTCATATGTACAGTCACCGGCAAAAGTCCATACATAGTCTTAAGGTGAAAATCGATTGCACCGATTAGACCTCTCTAATCGGTATCATATACATTTAGCAATATCATGAACCTTATGCCACATACATAAGGTTGTAATTCTCTTCCTCTTTATCCTTCTCCCACTATTATGTGGGGTAGGCACAGCACGTCAATCTCTTCCATTTTGCTCTGTCGCTGGTCAAACCCTCTGTTACGTACGCCCTTCCTATCCATATCCTGTTTGACGCACTCAATCCAGGTTGTAATTGCTACGAATACTATTTAAAAATAACATTTTAAATAGTATTCGTAGCTACACACGAATTTTTTTACGCAACTTCTATATGGACTTTTGCAGGCGACCGTACATACTAAAAGAAAAAATAAAAAAAAATCATCAATATAGTTTCAGTATCATGTATATATGTAGAGCTTATAAACACGATATCTCTGAAAACAAAGTAACTTACTCCATGACCAACCCTTACAGATTAATTATTAGTATTGATTATGAGCATGTGATAGAGCAGCCAGAGGACAATATGCTTTGGCCAAGTATGGCTCTAGTAGTACGGAGAGGGTCGTGCTCCTGTAGTGGTAACTAAAAAGGACCTGATGATGTATAGTCTCCCTGGCCGTATTTCGGCTGCGGTGACTGGCAATGTCTTAAAAATCATGTTCTGTCGTGCGTCCTTATATGGCTTATGTATCCTATTTTTGCCGTAAATTTACGTGCACAATGAGGACACGTCAAGGTACCGCCAACGTAATTATAAGTGATAGTGGAGGGTGGTCTGCTCTTAATAGTATCTCTTTTAGTGTCGAGTTCATGCCTCTTTCGGTCTTCAAACAAGTCGACGCTACGCTGCACTGTACTTCTCACCTGATGATGACGACGATGACGACGATGTGATAGAGCTCTAAGGTTATCTGTTATTCCGAGGTTAAACCCCTAATTTGACTGGACTAACAGGTATATCAAATAAAATAAATAAATAAAAATCATCATAAAGAAACTGCACAAGGGACCCACATAATTGTACAATTTTTCTGAAAGCGATTTAATCTGATTGCACAAGAATTTCAAACTTTCATCTTTATTATGACATAAATGATGTTCTGATGGTTGATACTGATAACACGCCTGTATACAAAGCGAAAGTAGCACAAAATAATTGGATTCTATTAAAATCTAGGCAACTGTTTACCCCAAGATTATTTTAGCTTTGCACGAGATTGAGGTCCCAACCTCCCCCCCCATTTCCTCCGTCCCATCCATCCTGTCCTTTCCCCAACTCCTTGAGGCCGGCAACGCTCCTGTTACAACCTGGTGTTGCAGTTGTCCATGGGCAGCGCTGATCGCTTACCACCAGGTGACTCGCTTGCTCGTTTACCGTCCTATAGGAAGATATATGAAATATCATAAAAAAATACTCTTGTTACACCCCTGGTGTTGCAGTCTGTCTATCGTAAATAGCTGCCTTTCTGCATACCATAAAGCATACATAAACAAATAGTACCGTGAGAACTAATGTTTATATTGATCAAGACACGGGGACATGTTGTCGCCTGTCTGTCATATCCATACCGTATTGTATCCCTAATGAGCTTTTGAGTTTAAGCTTAGATGGAAAGCTCTTTTGGTTCATATTATCTTACTATATTATTAGCTTCATTATCTTACGATATTATCAGATGACTCGCTTGCTCGTTTGCCGTCCCATAACATAAAAAAAATGAGGTCTTTGAAACACAATGAAAGACTAAAGGAAAACAGATTGATTAAGATGTGATTCTGAAACTCATAGACAAAGGAGAATACTGTAATCATCATCATTACAGCCGTACCAAGTCCACCGCTGGACAAAAGCCTCTCCCAAGGATTCGTCCTTCCATGGGAGGATATTGCCATACTCACCACGCTTGGCAGGCGGGTTGGCAATCGCAGTTTCTTTAGCTTCTTGTGCTTCCGACGCGTCGGAAGAGTTTTTAAGCTGGGGAAGGATAGGAACTGAATGAAGGTATTGAGTTTCACTCACTGAGGCAAGTAGCAGTTCGGGAGGCCGGGCGTGCGTACCCGATGCCATACCTGCAACCACTGGACAGACAGTTTCGGATGAAACCCCTGATCTTTGTAAACATCATCCGTAAGCAATTCTTTGATTATTATCCGTCGCCGTCGGGGGTCGTGGGTTCGATTCCCACGGGAAGCATACTTTGTTCAGTTGTTTCCAGTTTGGTTAGGACATTGCAGGCTTGAATTACCTTATTGTCTGATAATGAAGATGGTGCCGTGCTTCCGAAGGCACGTTAAGCCGTTAGTCCCGGCTGCCATCTGTTAGTCATTAAAGGAACCACGTCAGAGACCGAGAGGCTGTTCCGAAGAACTCTGACACCAGGATGTACATAGTCGATTGACCGTGATTGATACCTACACGAAATTGATGATGAATGATGATGATCAAAGAATTGCTAACTGTTTGTTTAACTAGAGACAATCATAAACAAGCGGCTGGTCGTGGTATCTGGTGTCATTTTTATTTAAAGAACATTTTGTGAACATTTATAAGTTTTACTTAGTTCTAAGTTTTAGTTTGTGTTATTTTTTTAATTATACATTTAGTGGTTTTCTGATGATTTCGCGATTGTTCCACATTTAAATAAAATCACTTTATTTTTGTGTTGTGTTTACCTGCGACCATGAAAACTGTAAAGTTTTCGAAACGTTAGGTTTAAAATTAATGAAATATACGCGTTAATACCGTTGTTAAAGTGATAAATTTTTATATTTGCTTCTAAATCTTGTTATACATACGTTTCACTAGAGACATATCTTCACAAGGAGTTTCTAATCCTCTTTCCCCACAATCTATTAGCGGAGACATGCATTTACACAGTCAAATGGAATCAGACGCCATGCAAGCCGTATTGTGTGCTAATACGGCTATTAGGTGGTTTGTAGGTTTAGTATACTTTCTACAGCTTGTAGGGTCGTGAAAGACGTCGACGACCGAGCTTCTCCCATGGATAAACTCATTTCCCACAGATGGGAACAAGCTATATTGTTTTTTTGCCAACAACATATTTAAAAAAAAAAAAAAAATTATATATTTAAAAAAGTATATATTTATACATACTTTTTCTTCTTCTTCTATTGAGACGTAAAATAACTTTACATACATTTTAAATAAGTTTTGACCAGTGTTTTGCAACCATAATTGCCCGTTCGTTTGCCTCATTCTATTTGGCTAGCTCCGTGGCGCAGCGGTCAACACGCCAGCCTGCGACACGAGAGTGCCCGGGTTCGATCCCCGGCCAGGTCAAGATGGAAAATGATCTTTTTCAGATTGGCCTGGCATGTGTATCTATATATGTATTTATTATAAATTATAGTATTGTTGAGTTAGAATCCCAAAACACAAGTCTCGAACTTACTTTGGGGCTAGCTCAATCTGTGTGATTTGTCCGTATATATTTATTTATTTTATTATTTATTCAGATCCTGCTGGGAGCGAGAGAGCTGGACTTTCTGGGCATACATACTAAATTTCATCGAAATCGTGTGACCTGTTTCCGTTATTTTTATAATAAACTGGCTTTTTTTATCCGCGTTTTGTAGTGTGCAAAGGTATACACAGACAGAGCAAATACTTTCCATGCTGGTCTGAGAGAAAAGAAAATGTACCAGCTGCTTCTCTTCTATCGCAAACCAAAGCCGGCTAAGGAAATAAATAGGTCATTCGAAAAAAAAATCGAAGGAATTATGTTAATATGTCATGCGGCTAGCAACCCATCAAGATTTTAGTGTATGTAGGTGAGTTCGTTTATATTTATGTAATTAATAAAAAAAAAAAATAGCTGAGAACAAGTTTTTCACTCAAATATATTACCAGAGAATAAAGTAGGCTTTAATTACCGCAGACAATGCGGGAATCAACTAATATTTCATATAGGCACTTAAATATAACCTTTTCTAGATACCTACAGTTTCATTTGTATCTGTAAAACCGTGCTACAACTTTTTTGTAGGCAATACGAAGAGTAAGAAATACTACACATACATTCGGAGTGCATCGCAATGCGCGCTCGGTGACGCACGCGCCCCGCTAATTGAAGAGTCTTCGAATTTTATTCACGATAAGCGCGGCTATGTCCGCTGCACGAACCGACGCTATGAGTTCCTCTAAGCAACTTATAGCCATGGAGCTGCTGGCCTTTATTGACTACGCTAAGGACAGCATGGATGAAGTCAGCATCCTGCAGATCTGCAAGAGCAACTTCACCCTGGAAGAGATTAATAGTGGCAAGACGCTACTATATGAGACGCTCGGTAAAGCCGCGCAGATGCCTTCCCGGCGGAGGGATGAGAAAGGTGAGAAGAGTCTCCAAGACATTATCAACCTACTCAAGGAGACCGACCCTGACGAAGTTCCCGCATTTTGTGCTCGGCGTTTACAGAAATTGCCACCGGTGAACTTCGATCACGTCGATGTGACCAGACTATTAAAGGACATCACAGCTCTTAAGTCCAGCCTGGCCGTCATGCAGTTAAGAGTAGAGGCATCAGAAACTACCATCACTGAGCTACGTGCCGAATTATTATCTTTAAAGAGTAATGATTCGGTAAGTAGGTCACCTGTGGCCTCGAACATTAACACGCGCCGAGGTGCGCAGAATGTGTCAATAGCAAGTTTCGAGTCAGCGAAATTTGAAGCTTCGCCGGCCGTCGCTGTGACGCATGATACTCCGCGCCCCGCTCCCCGCTCCACTGCCCCCGTGGAGAAGACGAGCACGTCGACCCCGACTCGTGCCTATGCTGCCGTCGTCAACACCCCTGCTGTTGCCGTCGGCGACAATGCCGCCACCGATAGGGTTGTTGTCGCTAATATTGCCCCGGCTGTCCCACCGCGTCAGCGACAACCGAAACGCAAGAAGCGAAAAACCCCAGAGGGACAGAAATGTGTTCTTCCTAGCAAGGAAGAAGACAAGGTAGACAAGGAGGGCTTCACTAAAGTCGAACGAAAAAAGAGAAAGCTTCCTTGCCGGAATCAGTGTGGAACCGCACCAACAGGAGCCAACCATCTGCTGCGTCCAGCCATCCCGACGACGCAGATGTACGTTTCCCGACTCTTCCACTCTACCAAGGCAGAGGAAGTGGTGGAATACGTCCGCGTGAAGACCAACATCACGCCGAGGGTCGTCAAGTTGGAGTCGCGCCATGACGTGAACTTCACGTCGTTTGTGGTGCGGGTCCCGACGGAGAAGCTGGCGACTTTCATGGACGACAAGTTCTGGCCGAAGGGTGTGGTGTATCGCCGTTTTCGCGGAACGATACCCGACACTCCGATGACGCGCAACACGTCGCTGGCTCAACGTGGAATGTAGCTTTTTAAGTTTTATATTATATTTATATGTATGTTAGTCTGTAAGGTATATGTATATTCTATGGGCCTGTAATATTTTATAAGTATTCTGTTGCCTGATGCAAATAAATAAATAAATAAATAAATAAAAAAATTATATACATATATATTCATATTATCTTTTACCCGCGACTTCGTCCGCGTAGAAATACAAAATTTAACCAAGGAATCTACTATACTGACTTTACCCCCTTTTTTCACCACCTTAGGGGTAGAATTTCGGAAAACACTCTTATCGAATACCTACATCATACAAAGAACACAGCCTCCAAGTTTCGGGCCCCTACGATCAACGATAATCCGTCAGTCAGTGAGTCAGTTATTTAGGACAAAGCATTTTATCTTATAGAAATTATCTTTGACATTACTAATAAGATAGCCGTGTGGTATCCGGCAGAGTAGAATAGGACCACTCCAAGTCTTCCCGTGGATGTCGTAGAAGGTGACTTAGGAAATACAAGCTAAACAAAGCTTATAAACATCTAAGATCCTCTCCAACCCGTCTGGCCAGCGTGGAGAGTGTAGGCCAAGTCCTCTGGCTGCTCTGGCCAAGTATGGCCCTAGTAGTACAGAGAGGGCCGTGCTCCTGTAGTGGAGACTAAAATGGACCTGATGATGATGATGATAAGATACTTTATCTCTACAAAAAGATATAATTTTATGTAAAATACGAGGTGTTTGTATATCTAGTCTCGTTTTAAACAATAATGTGTTTATTGTGGGAATACGGGCATTTGTACAATGTAGAGTTAAACATTTTGCAGACATGATCTCATGATTATTTCCATTCATTAACAATAATAATTTTGGTGCAATAAAGAATATTTCATTCATTCATTCATATCTGGTGGTTAGTAAGGTTTACTTTACTACCAGACTTAAGTAAGTATATTATTGTTATTACTAGTAAATTAATACAGGCATATGGACAAATCACACAGATTGAGCTAGCCCCAATATAAGTTCGAGACTTGTATTATGGAATAGTAACTCAGCGATACTATATTTTATAACAAATACATATATAGATAAGCCTCTCTCAAGGATTCCTCGTTTCATGGGAGGATATTGCCATACTCACCACGCTTGGCAGGCGGGTTGGTGAGCGCAGTTTCTTTAACTTCTTGTGTTGATTCCTGCCAAAAACAATTATTGTGAGAGTTTCTTTACAAAAACGACAAGAGCCTGTAGCTCTTAAATTCCGGACAATACTCTAAAGAAAAAGATTGGTATTTATTGGCCCTACTACAGTAGTTACCTTTTATTAGAATGTAGTACTTTTATTTCCGCTGAGAATATAAGCTATATTTCTTTATCACCACAATAATCATAAGCTTTGTTAGTTACGCAACCGAATTTTATCGGTGTCACAAGGCAAGCATCACAGGTGCAGTCCGTTTTGCAATGGGTGTCCGGTTTTATCTTAATCTTACTTTACTCGTAGGTACGTTACTAATGTGTGATACGACCTTGTGATCGCATTGCTGTCCGTCTTGTGAAGCAATTATCATTGATGGAAGAAAAATGTGAGCCCGAACGCATAGCCCAAGATAGAACTGATAGAGAAGTAGGTACAGTGGAAGCCCTCTGGGCTACCCCATGCAACGTTTGTTGTATGGGATCTCCCTTAAATATTTATTCTATTCAATTTTTTTGTACTTATTGTTATAGCGGCAACAGAAATACATCGTCTGTGACAGAAATTCTAACTGTCTCACTACCACGGTTCATGAGATACAGCCTGGTGACAGAAGGACAGCGGAGCGACATTAATAGGGTCCCGTTTTTACCCTTTGGGTATGGAATCCCTTTGGGTAACAATCATCTAAATTGGTTCAATGGTTGTATCGTGAAGTGGCAATAGACAGAAAATGCATTCATAATTTATTTTTAGACATGACTTTCGCATTCCTTATTTTTAGTATGGATTTTAAGTGAACTAACAAAATTATTTGATTGTCACTTCTAACCACGTTTTACAGTCTATAGCCATCATCAATTCTAAATTGAGATATGAAAGCTAATAACATCGAGTGCAAGAGTGCATTTACAACTTTTTAGGATTATGCAATTTTGAGTTCCCAGCATTGGTCCCAAGTTGTTCATATCGACGAAGTAATATTAACAGGAAAATGTATATTCAGAAAGTCATAATTAAAATCTTTCTGAATATATATTTTCATGTTAATAATATTTTTAGTTTAAGAGTAAATTCATGACATAGGTAGATGGCGGGGTCAGTTATCTCGTTGGCTGACTGTACTAAAGTGTTTGGAACTGGTAAAACCAAAATTATAAAATGTAGTGCGCTGTCCACTCATTTCAACACACAGCCTTCACAGGTGTTTGGTGAACGGCTTGTCATATCAGCTTCGGAGACAGAGCAAGATAAAATATATATTTGGACTGAAAACGGCTATGACTGGAATCCATATTTTGTATTTTTAGCGTTCCTTAACTCAAAAGCAAAAATCCCTTATAGGATATGTTGTCGGTCTGTCTGTCTGTCAAGATCCTTTTTCTCAGGAAGCGTGTAGGTAGGTATCATGCTGAAATTAATATCAAATACTCTGTCCTACTGTCCCTTGGAGCTGTGAAAAAATCAAACTTCTAAACCAAAGCAATCAAAAGTTACAGCCGTTTATGCCGCAAATTTTCGACATTCACAAGGGAATCAAAACCTACTTACGATTTTTAAATGAAGAGACGAGACCTTGGACAAGAGTATAGGCAAACATATGCGAGGCTTTTTTTGATATAGGACGGCAAACGAGCAAGGGAGTCACCGGCTGGTAAGTGATCACCGCTGCCCATGGACAACTGCAACACCAGGGTGTGACAGGAGCATTGGCGGCCTTTCAAGGAGTTGGGGGAAGGACATTGGGGGAGGTGGGCCTCCGGCTCTTTCACTCGCCGCACGAAGCATAGAAGCGGTAAAGCTTCTACTTAAACGTCGATTTTCTGTTACAGTGTGGTAATTTCCCAGGACGAGCCGGCCTATTTATGCTATTAGCAAAAATGAATTTTGCCGGTAGCGTGGCTCTACCACATCATCATCATCATCAGGTCTTTTTAGTCTCCACTGCAGGAGCATGACCCTCTCTGTACTACCGGAGCCATACTTGGCCAGAGCAGACAGAGGAATTGGCCTACACTCTCTTCGCTGGTCAGACGGGTTGGAGAGGTCTAAATCATGTTTATGAGCTTTGTTTAGCTTGTATATCCTAAGTATGTATTTCCCAATTGACTTACTAGACTGAACTTCCTAAAGCCGTTAAGGTGGGGTAGCCCATATATTATTAGTAAGCCCAGAAAGCTTCCACGGTACTTCTCTACTTCTTACAATCACTATGGGAAGACTAGGAGTGGTCCTATTCTACTCTCCCGGAAACCACACGGGTAACCACCACTATATATGTATTAACTAGGATAAAATATGATGTAGGTGTACCTACACCTACATCATATTTTATCCTAGTTAATTGTATAAAAAGAGGAAGATTACCACCTGGTAATCTTCCTCTTTTTATACATAAGCACGATGGGACTGTGTTTTCCACTAGTAATGTATCATCGTCAGGCCTTTTTAGTCTCAACTGCAGGAGCATGATCCTCTCTGTACTTACCGGAGCCTACATCCTCCTCGCTGGCCAGACGGATTGGAGAGGTCTCATAGAAATGTATTAAAACATTATAATATTCTGATATCTCATAGATATAAGACATCATACTTTATTTTTGATGCATAGAATATTCTGAACAACACATTATGATCAGATCATCATAATGTGTTTACTTTCCTACTCAATGTTAAATGTATACAAAACATACTTCCATAAATGGTTGTATAAGTAATACCATGGACATTGCACATCTACGCAAATAGAACCATAAAAACCGTATATATTTTCCACCTACTCGCTGTTCAAGGAAAATGCAACTGCATAAAGGCAGATTGTGATGTCATTTCGTTTTATTTTCATCATCATATGGTTTTAGAAGTAAGTTAATCCCACACGCTTATTTTACAATTTAGTGTAGTCAAGGTTATGCAGAGTTTTCGGGAAGTACGGGTTTTCTTTTCTTATGACATGGAATGGCAAACGAGCAAGCGGTAAGCAATGACCGCCGTCTATAGACAACTGTCACACCATTGGTGTGACAAGAGCGTTGCCGGCCTATTAAGAAAACATAAATTCGTTTTTTGATGGTTCTAATGTTTACCTTTACTAATGCCTGATAAATGTTACGCGTTATAATTTGACCAGGTGGCCGTACGTCCTGACCAAGATCGCAGGAAGCCGCTGGATGCAGGCCGCTTCTAACCGGTCATATTAGAAATCCCTGGGGGGGAAGGTCAGGGGTGTCATTACTGAACTTGTCCGGGTACGCGCTCCCGACTTTCCGAGCTGCTACTCACTTTCCTCTATTTATCCGGGTACGTAGAATCAATCCTCTCCACCTCTATTCCTCTCTCAGATCCAACGAATTCCTATCCTTCCCCAGCTTAATAATACTTCCGATGGGCAGCAACGTCGGAAGTACAAGAAGCCAAAGAAACTGCGCTACCATATCCTCCCAAAGAGCTGGGAACTCAAAAAAAGACTTTGTCTGGACATTTCGACAGCTCCGTGGCGCAGTGGTTAACACGCCAGCCTGCGCCACGGAGTGCCCGGGTTAGATCCCCGGCCAGGTCAAGATGAAAAATGATCTTTTTCAGATTGGCCTGGGTCTTGGATGTTTATCTATATATGTATTTGTTATAAAATATAGTATTGTTGAGTTAGTATCCCATAACACAAGTCTCGAACTTACTTTGGGCTAGCTCAATCTGTGTGATTTGTCCATATATATTAATTTCCAAACAAAAATGTTCGGCTACCCGGACAATTTTAAGACGGTACTGCCGGTACTGAAATTGACGTTTCAAATCACTGGTACTATGCGCTGAATTAAATAAATACATCAAAAGTATTTGTATAATTTAGGTCGATACTTGCACAAGATCGATTTGAAACAGATGCATATGAAATTTAAAAACGATATATATGTATATGTTAGGCCCGGGGAAGGACATAGGGTATGTTTGATTCCGAGAAATTCTACTGTTCCCGAGGGATTGACACTAACGCGGGCGGAGCCGCGGGCAACAGCTAGTGATATCTAAAATCATGTTTCTTCGAAAAGTTTGTAAATTTAACGTCTAGAACAATAATTCTCACGGAACAATATGTATATTTACGTCTCCGAGGTCGCCCCCTTTCTTATTTTTTTTATAAAAATAGAAATATGAAAATACTAACTTTCATCTTTTTACATAATGGCCTAATGGTTCTGCGCAGAATTTTGGCTTGCGCAGTCACGACGTTTTTCGTACGCGCGGATCTTAAAAAAATAGTTATCAGTTTTCTTTACATGTTGTATAATTCGTATTTGAAAAAGAGGTATGGAAGAATCTGTATGTCTGTAACTGTAGAGATGTGTAAACAGCTTTTTTAATCTCCGAAGCCACCGTGCCACGTGGGCGACAAGGTTGCGTGACGTCACAACCCACCTTGATGTTTGTCGCTGCATTTTCCTTGAGACACGAGTAGGTGGAAAATATTATACCGTTTTTGTAGATGAGTAAATATTTAAAGATAAAATATTTTATGAGTAAAGAAATATATTCGTTCTGGTCCCTTGATGCTAAGCTACTTCAGAGCCAGGCCCCTTATATTATTTAAGGAGGGACTTACTATGGGTACCCGTTTAGGGGGGTGTTTTTTTTAATACAACACTTATTTACAGCGGGAGTCCCCTCTCCTTAGGTCTCCATCACGTAGTCAATATACTTTAAGATTTCGCGCTCTTTGAGGCTATTTTCGAATTATCATCATCATCATCTGAGCCACAATTAGTCTACAGCTCTCCCAAGGATTCTTCTTTCCATGGGAGATCAATCGTCATCATCATCATTTTAAGTAGGTGTCACGGTCAATCGACCATGCACACCCTGGTGTCAGAGTTCTTCGGAACCGCCTCTCAGCCTCTGACGTAGTTCCTTTAACGCCTACCAGATGGCAGCCGGGACCAACGGCTTAACGTGCCTTCCGAAGCACGGAATCATCTTTATTATCAGAAAATCAGGTGATTCAAGCCTGCAATGTCCTAACCAAACTGGAAACAACTAAACAAAGTATGCTTCCGGTGGGAATCGAACCCACGACCCCCGGGTCAACAGGCAAACGCCTTAACCACTGGACCACGGAGGCTGTTATCAATCTTCACGACAGCACATAGCACAAAGGCTTTAAATTACGCGGTCAAAGTCTCAAGTAAAAGCTTCTAATATAATACTAATCTTTATCTTTTCTTTCCATAGTATAAAAGAAGTTGCTTCCGCTGTCTGTTCGCTTAGATCTTTTAAACTACTCAACGGATTTCAATTCAGTTTTCAGCAATAGATAGAGTGATTCAAGAGGAAGGTTTATATGTATAATTTACTGCCGCATATTAGTATCTACATTGCACCCGTGCAAAGCCGGGGCGGGTCGCTAGTTATCAATAATCATCATAAGGTCTTTTTATAGTCTCCACTTCTTCTTATCGAGTCGGAGATGGCTATTTTTAAATGTATTTTGACCAATATTTGGCCACGGTGACCGCCTTGTCGTTGGCTTTGTTAAAATCTTCATTTGTACAAGAAGTAGGGCAGTTGGGACACGACAAGTCTCCACTGCAAGAGCATGACCCTCTCTGTACTACCAGAGCCATACTTGGCCAGAACAGACAGAGGATTTGGCCTACACTCTCCTCGCTGGACAGACGGGTTGGAGAGGTATCAATATTATTTAGTTATCAATATTTTGCTAGAATGAGTCGCGCGCAGGTAAAATTACGTCAGATTACGTCATGGCGTCACTTTACGCCCACGTGCTCCACGATGGTGGCTCGCTTAATTGCCTGTGAAGTACTTAAAAGACTCTACATACAGAGAGAATGATAAACATTGCTATATAAATTCTATATATATAAGTATGTTTAAGAAATAATGTAATAAATTTTGATAATGTTTAATTTGATGACAAATATAAATGCTAAAGTGAGCTTTCATGTCTTGGATGTGTTCTATATATGTATTCTATAACATATAGTATTGTTGAGTTAGTATCCCATAACACAAGTCTCGAACTTAATATGGGGCTAGCTCAATCTATGTGATTTGTCCGTATATATTTATTTTATATTTTTTGTTTTACTTTGACAATATATCCTCAAGTAAGTTTCAACGAAGTAAAAAAAAATGTTAAAGCTATTTCCGCATTCAAGCAAACCTGAACAATATTGACATTGTTGTTGAAAAGGACATGTAATCGCGTAGGCACGCGTCAAGGTGACAAAACTGCGTGACAAAAGAAGCGGAGCAGTGCCAAAGAATATACATTACGCGAAAAGAAACTGGTGCCCGAACTCTCACGCACAAGGAGTGCCACCACGATGGCAGTACGGAGCTAAGCAGAGATCAGCTAAAATAATTTACCAATCACATTGCTCAAAATACACATCTCAACTCAAGGAGCTTAGCGGCGCATGAATTGACCAATCACAAGACTTGAAATCTGATTTCGAGTCTTGTGATTGGTCAATTCATGTTTCGCTAAGCTCCTCTCCACTCCATTCCGCGTCAGTGGAGACACACCTTCAGCCATTTCCACAGCTGCACACAGCCCCGCTTCAATGGGAACGCACCCTTAGGCGGTATTTCGATGACATCATAGTTGTAGATTTTACAGATTTATTTAGGGGTCTTTATCAGGATTTTTGCCAACGGAACCCCCATTTATTTTCATATTTATGTAAACTGTTCCTTTTTGTGCAGTAAAGAATATTGTACTTTATTGTACTGTACAAGGACTTCGAAAACTTTCTTCTTTCGAGGAAGAAACAACACCATGTCATAAAGATATCCTATGTTACACAGGCCATTATTATTTCGTATGCAGGTACCTGCATGAATCCTATATAGAATTTGATCATAATAAAAAAATTGTCTGTAAAGTCAATTTTCGACACGATTATTTTACGTGATAACGGTGGAAGAGATAGATGCGTCACAAGCCGAACGCTTAGGCCGATCGTGCTCTATCGCTTGTTCCGCGCTCTCGCTTGCTCACGCAAGACACTTTTTCGTGCATGCAGCCGGGGCGTTCATCGATTTATAAGAGGCAGTCACGTCAAAAAAAAAAACGGAACCATTCGTAATCACGTTTAAGTCACACTTGACATGTTTTATTTGTTGTATTCTCATTTTATTGGCAGTAAATTGGTATAATATTGACGCAGTCGTGTCTGTTTGGTTTACGTGACATGACAGAGCAGACATTCAAATACAGCAATGAATGTTTAAGTATTATTTATGATCGTACGATAATAATTACCTAGCTTAGCTATGTTTTTTTAATCTGTATCATCGAGCGATTGACCACGATGTCACTTGATGTTAGAAGATGTGGTCTATGGCGGCGCTCGCTGGCTCATTAAAAACCATAGATATCAGAATATTATTAGGTAGATTAGATCGGTTTCCGGCTGAAACGGCTGAAATAAGCCCATAGACAACTGCAACATCCGTATTGCAGTTGTCCATGGGCACCGGTGATCACTTACCATCAGGTGACCCGCGTGCTCGTTGGCCGTCCTATGTCATAAAAAAACCGGGCAAATCCGAGTCGGACTTACGCACGAAGGGTTCCGTACCATTATTTATAAAAACAACAAAAATATCATGGCTGCTGTATGGGAATATTAAACAATATTTGTTTTTATTTAATTATTTATTTTTAAAGTGAATATATAATTGATATCTCTTCAACGTTAGTTGATACTGCGATATTTGTACCAGCCTACAGCGGTAGGCAACATGGAGATAACAATAACTCTTAGTACCAAACAGTCGTGTTTTGTTTTGCATTCACAATGCTATTTTGATATACTAAGAAATAATAATTGTGCGGTAGCTCAGATGGCAGAGCATAGGTCGTACATATAAACCTAGTTCGTCGGTTCAAGTCCCAGCCCGCATGAAATCACCATATTTTATTTCTTAATTTATTAAGAGTCTTGATTTTATTGCGTATCCAATGCTCCTTGCGACCTGGCCTTTTCAGTGCTTATGTATACACGGTGAAATTTTGATCGTTTTGGACCCTTAAAGGGGAGTCTCAGATCATCAATATGAACAACTTTTTCTATGAGCCAAAGCTGAGAACTCAAAAAAAATTTCGTCATTTCCATACAAAAGAGTTCCCCCGCCGATGTTTGTATGGGATAGCAGATTTTTTTTTTATTTCCCAGCACTGTTCCCATATGAAATGTTGTTTATTTTGATGGTCTGGGTCACCCTTTTAAGGGTCCAAAACGATAAAAACTTCACCATGTATAAAGAGTAAAGATAATCCTCGTATTATACCGAACCACATTGCATAAGGTTCCCAATTTATTAGCCAGTCTAAAATAGCCCCGCTATTCAAGCTAGCAAGCCATTAACATCGCTAATGACAAGTGCACGCGTACTAAATAGATTCGTATCGCGGAATCGCGAATTCGTGACATCTCTCGTATGCAGGGTTGGGCATGTGTGGACTGTGTGATGAGCGGAGCGGTTTATACAGATGAAATTGATAGTTAATAGATTCAGGTGTTACTTTGCGGAAGTCAAAGCTACATTCACTTTGAGACAATTTACTTATCATTCGTTGCTTGTCATTCGAACGATCAACATCTAGGTTTCACTGCCTGAAGATGACACGTGTCGCGAGCACGACGGCCGACATTGCTGCAGCCTCAACGGATGCAGCAGTATCGACCAGGGTTGCATGCATCAACTATTGGTGGTGGGTATGAAGGGACTAACAGTAGTGGGTGGGCGCTGGCCAGCAATAGTTTGCATGAACTAACTGGTGGCGGAAGCACGCAAAGTAAATTGTCTCAAAGTAAAGATGAAATTGAATTCATAAGCAAACGTTTAAGGAGTGACCCAGACCACGAATCTGAACAACTTTCATTATGAGACCAACTCCGAAATTGCAAAAAAAAAAACAACTTTTCCATAAATAAAAGTAGATTCTCCACTTTTGTATGAAAGAGCAGATATTTTTTTAACGATGTCGAAGTTGGTCCCATAATGAAAGTTGTTCAGATTCGTGATCTGAGACACTCCTTAAACGTTTGCTAATGAATTCAATTTCAGCCTGATATTGAATATTATTACTAGCTTTCGCCCGCGTCAATGTCAATCCCTTGGGAACAGTACTTTTCCCGGGATAAAATGTACCCTATGTCCTTCTCCGTACCCCAGATAACGTGTATGCAAAATTTCATGATGATCGGTCCTGTAGTTACAACGTGAAAGCGTAACAAACAAAACAAATAAACAAACAAACTCACTTTCGCATTTATAATATTAGTTAGGATGAACGTACATATTTTCTTCTTTACGAGTCAAAATAGCTATAGAGCAAAAAATTATATTAACTTTGACCAGAATTTGGCGTCCTCTTCGGCTCGACCATTTGCCTCAATCAAGTCTTCTACAGTGCAGGATAGCTGGGGCAATACATTACATTTTTCTTTTTTGGTGTGTATTTCTTGCACATCAGAGGCGCTTATTTTATAGCCCACTCTCTATCTTTGCCTTTTATATATTTACTAGCTTTCGCCCACGGCTCCGCCCGCGTCAGTGTCGATCCCTGGGGAATAGTACTTTTTCCCGGGATAAAAGGTAGCCTATGTCCGAGTGCGTTACCCCAGCCGACTAAGTGCTCCTTTTAGGAATTGATAAATGCAAATAATTAGATCATTACTTCGTGTAAATGTCCCCGAAAGTAAATAATTTGACACCCCGCCGTTTCAGAGATAATGAGGAAAATAAAATTCGGCTGGCGTAACGTTACCCCAGCCGACTTTTTTTGATTCCGTCGGTTTATCTGGATAAAAAGTATGCACAAAGATAGATTGAATTTGCTCTCAAATGTCCCCGATAAAATTAAATTTGACACCTTTATGGATTTCGAGTTATTTCATTTTCTGCTGCGGTAACGTTTGGTCAATCTCTGTATCTCTGAAACCGTAAGACGCAGAATCATGATTTTTTTTATACGTATAGAACGGAATTTGTCACCATTTGACACCTAGTTATCTTAAATATTAATAATATGGTTTGCGAGTAATAAATATTATTCTGAAAACCATAATTTCGGTTCTAGTTATTAAACGAGGGAACCCTGAAAATTCAAACTAGTCCTAATAGATGCCTCTTATAGAGACATACAAAACATCAAAACTTTCATCAGCCTGATCCATAGCATTGGCAAGTTATAATGATATTACTGGTTCCAGAAAGCCAGATTCTGGGCTCTCGATTTAAACGAGGAAAATAATACTTTTCTTCCACTTGGCTGATTCCATATTTAAACAATAATTAGACACTTTAACCAAAAATATATATACAAATTTTCAGCTTAATATACTATCGTATATAAGAAATAATAAATAAAAACTAAACCTAGATAATTTTCCCCGATTACCCGACCAAGTTCGAATGTGCATCTAAAAGCGGCCGTACGATACATAACGTATACCTTCTAAAATCTGCACAGTAATAATAAGTGGTTGGGTATATTCAAGTAGAAAAATTGTTAGGATTAATTTTAATATTATAAAGACTCGTATTTAATAAATGAAACCTTAGGGTCAACAGTAGAAACAGCCTCCGTGGTCCAGTGGTTAAGGCGTTTGCCTGTTGACCCGGGGGTCGTGGGTTCGATTTCCACCGGAAGCATACTTTGTTTAGTTGTTTCCAGTTTGGTAGGACATTGCAGACGTGAATCACCTGATTGTCCGATAATAAAGATGATTCCGTGCTTCGGAAGGCACGTTAAGCCGGTGGTCCGGCTGCCATCTGGTAGTCGTTAAAGGAACCACGTCAGAGGCCGAGAGGCGGTTCCGAAGAACTCTGACACCAGGGTGTGCATAGTCGATTGACCGTGACACCTATTCAAAATGATGATGATGATGATGATGATGAATGAAACCTTAGGGTGACTTACAGATTTTCTCTTTCAGCAAAACTATTACTTAAATGGCAATGTCTACATACTAATAATGTAAATAAAATATCTTTTTATATTTTTTTTTGTTTGAATGATTTTAAGGCAGACCTCTTAAATAGAGGTCTGCCGCCTGCATAATAGTTCAATCCAACTGTCACCGTAGTTGGTAATCAAAAACCAACGAAAACAAGGTTATATTCTATAAGGTAAGACTATCAAGAGATAAATAAAAAAAAATCTTTAGTGTTATTTATTTTTGCTGCTCTCGCGTAGAAAGTGTCAGTTTTACAAATTGGGAGTAAAATGTGTATCCATCAACTAGGAAAACGCGTCGTTATTAGCTAAACAAATGAACTAGAAGTCCGTATTTCTTTTTCTATATTATGTACTGCTTGTTTTATTGTGCATACATTGCTTTATGCGAAGATGTAGGGGACATCTTACAAAGATTTGTTCGAAATCAAAAGTAGTCGGTACCACAGTACAGAGTATCAATACTTTTTTGTGTCCTTCTTTGAAAATAAAAAAATATATATACTAGTTTTTGCCCGCGTCAATGTCGATCCCTCGGGAGTAGTACTATTTCCCGGGATAAAAGGTAGCCTATGTCCTTCTCCACACTCCAGAGAACTTGTATGCAAAATTTCATGATGATCGGTTCAGTAGTTACGGCGTGAAAGCGTAACAAACAAACTCACTTTCGCATTTATAATATTAGTTAGGATTTGTTATTATGCGCGAGCAAAACTAGGGACTATCGCTGCGCTGTCCCGCTCGCGCACATTAGCCAATGAAATTGCAGTTCCGAGCAAGTGCAGTTGTATTTTTTTCTAATTCTATCTAACAAAGCAAGTATTACATACTCGTATTTCCAATATTACCTATAGCTGCCTTTGGTCTTGCAATAATAGACTTTGTCAATCCCGTTAGGAATCAATACATTATAAAGTATAAGTATGGAGGAAATAAGTAATTCCATTCTATAAGGCATATATTTTTTTATTAAAAAATTTCCACTCGCCTGTACCATCCAATTTAGAATACAATGCCGTCGAATATGGAAGTATATCTAGTAGTATGCCGCAGCCGCTTTCAGATGCACATCAGAACTTGGTCGGGTAATCGGAAAAAATATCTAGGTTTAGTTTTTAATTATTATTTCTTATATACGAAAGTATATCAAGCTAAAAATTGGTATGTATGTTTTTCGATAAAGTGTCTAATTATTGTTTAAATATGGAATCAGCCAGGTAAAAGGAAAGTATTATTTTCCTCGTTTAAATCGAGAGCCCAGAATCTGGCTTTCTGGAACCAGTAATATCATTATAACTTGCCAATGCTTTGGATTACGCTGATGAGAGTTTTGATGTTTTGTATGTCTCTATAAGAGGCATCTATTAGGACTAGTTTGAATTTTCAGGGTTCCCTCGTTTAATAACTAGAACCGAAATTATGGTTTTCAGAATAATATTTATTACTCGCAAACCATATTATTAATATTTAAGATAACTAGGTGTCAAATGGTGACAAATTCCGTTCTATACGTATAAAAAAAATCATGATTCTGCGTCTTACGGTTTCAGAGATACAGAGATTGGCCAAACGTTACCGCAGCAGAAAATGAAATAACTCGAAATCCATAAAGGTGTCAAATTTAATTTTATCGGGGACATTTGAGAGCAAATTCAATCTATCTTTGTGCATACTTTTTATCCAGATAAACCGACGGAATCAAAAAAAGTCGGCTGGGGTAACGTTACGCCAGCCGAATTTTATTTTCCTCATTATCTCTGAAACGGCGGGGTGTCAAATTATTTACTTTCGGGGACATTTACACGAAGTAATGATCTAATTATTTGCATTTATCAATTCGTAAAAGGAGCACTTAGTCGGCTGGGGTAACGCACTCCCTATGTCCTTCTCCGCACTCCAAAGAACTTGTATGCAAAATTTCATGATGTACGGTTCAGTAGTTATGGCGTGAAAGCGTAACAAACAAACAAACAAACAAACTCACTTTCGCATTTATAATATTAGTAAGGATATAATATTAGTAAGGATAAGGATAAGGAAGTAAGAATAAAGTACAGGTCGATAAAGATTATTATCATCATCAGGGCTATTTAGAGTGGGGACTAAAGAAGCATGACCCTCTCTGTACTACCGGAGCCATACTTGTCCAGAGCAGACAGAGGATTTGGCCTACACTCTCCTCGCTGGCCAGACGGAGAGGTCTCATTGATATTTATGAGCTTTTTTTGCTTGTATTTCCTAAGTCGCCTCTTACAACATCCATGGGAAGACTTGGACCACTCCAACTTCCATTCTGCTCTGCCGGAAACCATACGGCCATGAACACTACACGGCCATAAAGATTAAATAGGTACTTATTTTGTTATTTTGTTCTTTATAAAGGGTTACATCCGATTTTCTTTTCTCTCACACTAGTATGGATTTACTTACTCACTACTGACCATTGTCTTTTCTTTAATTCACAAAGAGTTATCTAAATAGGTCAGCTTCAACATGAAGACATCAACATACTGTAGGTACTAAGTAAATGTAAAGGCGCGCAGGGCATTCTGTCAACATTTGCATGAGAAAGAGCGTGACCGAATAGTTACAGTACAGCTCACATGTCGTGCCGACTCGGTCACTCACGTCACACCAGTCACACTGATAATGTTACGCAATCACTGTTTAAAGCTTTTTGTTTGTTTTGGTTGTACTTGTGTTTAAAGGAGTAAACTTAAAGGATGTTTAATGTTTTCGAAAAAGCCTATCTTTTATTTAATAAACTGGCTAACTGCGAGTCGAACTCGCGCACGAAGGGGTCCGTACATTATACATAATAAGTTTGAATTATTAAAATCCTTACTAATATTATAAATGCGAAAGTGAGTTTGTTTGTTTGTTTATTTGTTTGTTTGTTACGCTTTCACGCCGTAACTACTGAACCGATCTTCATGAAATTTTGCATACAAGTACTCTGGAGTACGGAGAAGGACATAGGCTACCTTTCATCCCGGAAAAAAAACATTATTCCCGAGGGATCGACATTGAAGCGGGCGGAGCCACGGGCGAAAGCTAGTAATATATAATGTAACTAAAATTGTATACTTTTCACAATTTTTCCTTCGTCTGTGTTAAAAGACATTGCTTCGCACCAAATTTCAAGATTCTGAGTTCACTGGAAGTACCTTGTAGGTTTTGATTTCCTTGCGAGCGTCGAAAAATTATTATAAATATAAAATTATTAAAAATATTTTTTTGTATAGCCGTGTGGTATCCGGCAGAGTAGAATAGGACCACTCCAAGTCTTCCCGTGGATGTCGTAGAAGGCGACTTAGGAAATACAAGCTAAACAAAGCTTATAAACATCTAAGACACCTCTCCAACCCGTCTGGCCAGCGTGGAGAGTGTAGGCCAAGTCCTCTGGCTGGTCTGGCCAAGTATGGCCCTAGTAGTACAGAGAGTGTCGTGCTCCTGTAGTGGAGACTAAAAAGGACCTGATGATGATGATGATGAAAAATATTTTATTATATGATGTAACTAAAAATGTATGCTTTTCGCAATTTTTCCCTCATCTGTGTTAAAAGACGTTGCTTCGCACCAAATTTCAAGATTCTGTGTTCACGGGAAGTACCCTGTAGGTTTTGATTCCCTTGCGAGTGTCGAAAAATTATTAAAAATAATTTTATTTCTTATATGATTATATCATGTAACTAAAAATGTATGATTTTCGCAATTTTTCCTTTATCTGTAAATAATTACAAATATAAACACATACGAATATACATGTTTAAAGTAATCTATACATATAATAAAACAGTTAAAATATTTTGTCTGTACATTTAGAATTTTTGACTCAAATGGATAGAGGGACACTTAAAAAGAATAATAGAAACCAAATTTTTTTTTCGAATTTTTTGTCTGTCTCTCTGTATGTATGATCACGATTATCTCCGAAAATACTGAACCGATTTACTTCAAACTTTCATCAATTGCTTTGTTTTAACTCAGCAAAACATTTAAAGTTGATTTATCAAAATCGGTTTATTAAAAAAAAAGTTATCATCATTTGAATGAACTCAAGGCATGAGTTAGCCTGCAAATATATAGCATGGTATTTGGTATGGAGGTAGTTTGAGGCCCGGGGAAGGAATTCTACTGTTCCCAAGGGATCGACACTAACGCGGGCGGAGTCGCGGGCAACAGCTAGTATACAAATAAATATACATACTAACATCATATAGGTATATGCGATCCTGTTATTTCTTAATGAGCCACGGGGCTGTCCAAGTATTACGTAAGCAAAATATCAGCTTTTTAGGGTTCCGTACATCAAAAGGAAAAAAAAAAGCTTGTAAAAACGGAATCCCTAAAGGATCGCCGTTTATGATGCTTTTCGACATTCGCAAGGGCATCAAAATATCAGTCAGAATCTTAAAATTTAAAATTGGTGCGAAGCAACGTCTTATATCACAGATAAGGGAAAAATTGCGAAAAGCATCAATTTTAGTTACATCATATGATAAAAAAAAAAGTATTATAGATAATGGTACGGAACCCTTCGTGCGCGAGTCCGACTCGCACTTGGCCAGTTTTTTATAACCCCATCCCCCACTTGTCAGTAAAAGTAAGCAAAACTCTTCCGCCTCCCACAAGCTTACGTAAACATTGGTAATAAAATATTAATTTATTATGCAAAATGTTGCCAACGTCAACATTTTATTACGTAGTGTTCACTCAACACTATGTAATAAAATGTTAAATTAAAATATGGATTTATTAAAGTTTTCGTGATTGTTAGATATTTAAATTAAATCACTTTATTTACATTTAACATTCGAAAAATATCATGTTCGCAAGTAGACTTAGTTAAGAGGAAATAGGAGGGTCGTATTTCCATACCAGCGAAGTCCCTTGATTCCTCGCCGGAAAGTACTAGTAGAGTTATGCTTTTTTACCAAAAAAATCTATGGATATATAAATACCATAAATTAATGTTGCGACTTTCTGGAAGGGTCACTGCATTCTCCGATCAACCCCAGAATCACAGCAAGGAAACCTGGATTCACTGGTGAACAGGATTTGGAAGGATTCGCCCGCGACAGGCCTCGTGGCGGCTGGCTGGGAATTTTCCTGGCTTGAACTGTATTATTTTCTTACTACCTACACTAGTGGTACAACATCACACACGCGCGATGAAGAATTAGGGTTGTTTTCGGCCAGCGAAGCCCTTAGGGTCGTTATTTTTGGAAATTATATTAGCGCAAGGCGCTGTTCAACTCGACTCGCACGCCATATTTTATCGATATTAGCATATCCCCATTTCATAATTTTGTTCATAATCATTTCCGTTGTGTTCAATTATCTACAAAACACAGACGCGATTATATTAGAAAAAGAAAACAGAAACACAACCATAGCTAATTTTAAATTTTTTATGAAAAAAAAAATTTAATCTTTTAAGTATTGGAGAAGAAATCAGGGGACTACGAAGCGTTAATTTTGTGTACTTTTCATAGGTATTTTCGGTCCGAGCTGCAGCTGTCTCTATCCCACTCTGCGGGGATTGTTAGCACGCGGCGCGACAGCAATAGATTTTACAAATACCTATATTACAATTCTCTCGAGCTTAGTGTTTCCTCTTATCATTTTTCTATTAGGTTATATCTTACACAAGGATAAATAAAACCGTATTAAGTGATTTAATGTAAATAAAATATGTGTTTGTTTACAATTAGATACAGTTTCTCTTTGCATTTTGTTTGGAAATTGATCAGTTATGTTAAAATGTCTGTTTTTGTTGCAGGTTTGTGGACGAGATATCTGAAATTCAATGCAGAAATAAAGGTAAGAGTAAGATCTATTTGTTTTCCTTCTTTCTATAGAGTGACTACTTACTAGGAAAAGATTGATGGCACAGTTGAATTCAAAACGTTTATTTAATATAGTTTTCTTTAAACACTTATTAATTGTCATATTTCACTTCTCAACAATTATTGACGTCAAAATTTACATTAAACTTAGCCATAAGTAAATTTTTGACGTCAATAATTATTCACTCTATGATGTATTGTTATCTGTCTATAAGCACTTGATATATTACTTATTAGCACTTACGCATTTTAAGCAATCTGGGCGCTGTCCCCAGTGGGATGGGAGACCGCAAGTGGCATGCAAATATCTCAAGCTCCTTCGTGTTCTATAAGGCACATTAAGCCGTTGGTTAGTCCTTAAAATAAATAAATTAGCTTTTATTGCTGTCGTTACAGTAGTGCCTTTTGCGGCAAACGGTCGATAATTTTTATACAGCTTGTCTACCGACAAAGGCCTCCTTTAAAGATTGCCATTTAGTCATAACTTTTGCTGTTGGAGTCCATGTAGGACCCGCCACTTTCTTAATATCATCCTCTCACCTCATAGTCTGTCTACCTCTGTTTTTCTTTCCGTCTATGGGGTACCATTCCGTTATTAATTCTGTCCTTAATTTATGTTAAGCGCCTTTAGTGTTGGTCACTTGCCTACTTGAAAAATGCCAATATTATTACTGCCAATAAAGAATTTAACAAGTTTAAAATAGGTTTATCTCAAGAAATGACATGGAGATATACGGCTCGACAAATCCCCATGTCAACCTTTTGTATAAAAAATAGTACATAGGCTAAACATTACACAGACGAAACCGCAGGAAAAAAGTAGGTAATAAACCTATGTGATCGAAAACAAGGAGGCAGATGTCAGAATAATACTCACTTTGAATTAATTAAAATCTTGTGGTAGCGATAATGCCGGTATGTACAACGCCGTACAAAGGCTATCATTGAAATTCATGAAAATGCATAAGCGTGCATCTAAACAACTGTATAATTCACGAATGAATCTCAAAAACGCACTCTAAGTACACACAGTAAGGAATATAATTGAATGTGCAATACGCTTTTGATACACGGGTAAAGTTAGCGATAGAGTACATGTGAGTACTTGGGAATATTTCATTTCATAGTTTCAAATAATGTATCCTAATTTTGGTGCAATAAAGAATATTTCATTCATTCATGTAAATAAAAAATTTAATAACACCCCTACGCAAAAAATACTTATCAAGATCATATCCTGCGAGGTACTCATTAAAACTAATATATTAAATCCAAATACGATATGTCTGCTGTAAGTTTTCGAGGAGTTAGGTTCTCTGGAGACCATTCTGGTTTCCACCATCAGGTCGAAGTCAATTAATTGTCATTTAACGGTTATACTAGCACGCGTGAAGCACTTAATACGTCATTACATCATTTTGGAATAGAGCTGGTACTCTTACGCTGCTGGACCGATATTAACCAAACATAGCTCAGAACCATCGCAAGGAAACTGGCTTTCAAATGAAAAAAACAGCATCGAAATTGGTCTAGCCGTTTGAGAGTAACGGTGGATACCTTTTACTTTCCTGTCGGTAGAAACTTACTTAGCCGTGTGGTTTGCGGCAGAGTAGAATAGGACCATTCCAAGTCTTCCCATGGATGTCGTTAGAGGCGACTTAGGAAATACAACCTAAACAAAGCTCATAAACATCAATGAGACCTCTCCAACCCGTCTGGCCAGCGAGGAGAGTGTAGGCCAAATCCTCTGTCTGCTCTGGCCAAGTATCGCTCTGGTAGTACAGAGAGGGTCATCTCATGCTCTTGCAGTGGAGACTAAAAAGTCCTGATGATGATGATGATGTCGTTAGAAAAGTAGTTTAGTGACTATCTACTCTACCGTTTACTCTCCTCGTGTACCGAAGATTTACACTGATAAGCAACGATGAATAAAGATTTCCCTTCGCAGTAAACAATAATTAACTTTATGACTATGGTAATAAGGGTGATTATTGTTACTGGGTGGGCGCATGAATATGGATGTGCATTGTACATTGCATCGCAATTGTTTAGCAGTCTCATCTCTATGGTATAGTGAGAATTTATTAGGTTTGAACCTGTTAACCCACTTAAAGGCGGTTGGTATTTTAAAAAAACACGTAGAATGTACCAGCTGCTTGTCTTCGCTCGCGCAGATCGTAAAAACCGATCGAGGGAAGGGGCGGAAATCTGAGGAATCATCTTATTAGGCGATGCGGCTACCAACTTGTCAATATTTTGACTCCGTTTTTCACCTCGTGCCCACCAACAAGCCAAACGTGGCTTTGAGGTCTTTAAGGCTTGGGCCCTGTATACCCCACAAGAGAAAAAGACGTGTTAGTATGTGTGTATTTCAAAACGGAGGTATTTAAATTAATCAACACAGAACTTATTTTTCAAACCAGTTCAACTAACTGTCGTGGTAGAGTCACGCTGCCGGCAAAATTGATATTCGCTAGTAGCATGAATGGACCGGCTGATCCGGGAAAGAACTACACTCTCATAGAAAATCGATTTGAATAGAAGCTTTACCGCTTCTATGCTTCGTTCGGTGAGTGAGAGAGCCGGAGGTCCACGTTATCACGTCTAAATAAGTTTAGGATATACGAAAGAACAAACGAACATACATACATAACGCAATATAAAACACATCCCGTAAATAGTAGGGCTTAGATAAAGTCTTCTTTATATCATACATACATACTATCATGTCTTTTCTCTTGCGGGGTAGACAGAGCCCTGGCTTATAGGATCTATAAGTGTGGCTCCGTGGCGCAGTAGTTAACACGCTAGCCTACGACACGAGGGCCCCGGATTCGATCCCCGGTCAGGCCAAGATGGAAAATAATCTTTTTCAGATTGGCCTGGGTCTTAGATGTGTATCTATATATGTATTTGTTATAAAATATGTATCGCTGAGTTAGTATCCCATAACACAAGTCTCGAACTTACTTTGGGGCTAGCTCAATCTGTGTGATTTGTCCGTATATATTTATATTTTATACTTATTTATAAGTCACGTTTAGCATGTTGGTGGTCGTGTAGGTGAAAAATTAAATCAAATTTCTTTATATCATCTGATAGGTAAAGCCTTTTTTATGTCATGTGTTACATACATAGTATCACGTCTTTTTCCCTTGCGGGGTAGACAGAACTTAGGTCTGATAAGACATTTTGGCGACATTTAGCACGTGTAGATAGAAAACGGAGTCAAAATGGGTTGCTAGCCGCATCGACTATTGACATGATTCCGTAGATTTTATCCCAATCCCTCGAACGGCTTTTACGATCTGTGCGGGAAGAGAAGCAGCTGGCACATTCTACGTTTTTTATTTTCTCCCGTGTTAGGTAAAGTCTTATTTATATAATATGATACTAGCTGCCCCGGCGAACTTCGTTTCGCCATAAGTTAAAAACTATCCTATCTCTCAAGTTGGATCGAACTGCACATGGTGTGCGAATTTTATTATAATCGGTTAAGTGGTTTAGGAGTCCATTGAGGACAAACATTGTGACACGAGATTTATATATATTAAGATATACTTATTTGCAATGCTAAATAGCAGATTAATCAATAACACTTAAAAGTCTTTAGGTTCATGTAAAGTGTTATTTCTGATTATTATTCACCTGAAAGACTGGCAAGGTCGACTCATCGTATTTGCATTACAAAGAAACATATGTTTTACTTGAGCTCTTAGCTCTTACAACGCAGTTATGAAACACGTCACTTGTTTTCTTTTATGACTTTTCAATATTGCTAGCACAAAGGAAAGAATACTTAGTACTCCTTTTTTGAAACAGTCGACTTTCGTCATCCACACATTGCTCGCCTGTTTTATAATCTATACTAGCTTTCGCCCGCGGCTCCGCCCGCTATAATGTCGAACCCTCGGGAATAGTTTTTTTTTCCGGGATAAAAGGTAGCCTATGTCCTTCTCCGTACTCCAGAGAACTTATATGCAAAATTTCATGACGATCGGTTCAGTAGTTACGGCGTGAAAGTGTAACAAACAAACAAACTCACTTTCGCATTTATAATATTAGTAAGGATAAAATAAGGATATAATATTATAAAGCTGAAGAGTTTGTTTATTTAATTGTATCTTTGTTTGAACGCGCTAATCTCAGGAACGACTGCTTCAAATTGAAAAATTATCTTTGTGTTGGATAGTCCATTTTTTAAGGAAGGCTTTAGGCTATGAAACATTACGCTGCGACCAATAGGAGCGAAGCATCAATAAAAAATATTTCGAAAACGGGGGAAAATTATTCATCTCTACGAATAAAAAGACAAATTAATCATAATAACAGAAATTGCCGGACGAAGTCGCGGGCAACAGCTACTAATAGGTAAATGTGCGAGGAATGTGTGCTAAGTCTGGCAAGCGGGAAACTGGCGGGAAACATCGCGTCCTCGGTCGTCCCCTCCTGCGTCCACCATTGGGATATTGGGATGAGCCCAACGATCTCCATCCATCCTACAATCGTGACCAGCCAAATCCTATTTAAGCTTAGCAGCTCTGCGTTCCACATCGGACATACCAGTTTTAGAACAAAGTGTTGTGTTATGGATTTTCATCCTTGGGACACCTACGTACGCTGATGAGTATAAATAAATAAATATACCGGGTGTTACAAAACTACGAAATAATATTTAAGGGGCATGGTCAGTCCATAATAATATACAACTTTCCATATGGGATAAACTACGAACCATGAAAAGAAAAATTGAAATGAATTCTCTGAATAAAGAAAAATCTAAGAAAGTTCTCCGATACATAATAAGCAATTCTGTATTCCATAGGGATTCTGACTATATTTCAATATAGCTAGGAGGTTCAAAATCACGGTGTATATAAAAACATCCAAGGCCCAGGTCAATCTGAAAAAGATCATTTTCCATCTTGACCTTACTGTGGACCGAACCCGACCTTCGGTATGAGAGCCTGACATGTTGATCACTAGGCCAGAGAGGTCGACAGAAAAATGAGAAACGTCAAAAGCTTATTTTTTTCAAAATTAGAAATCATGTTATTTTTTTTATTTTTGAAATGACTATGTAACTAGCTCCAAGTGAGCTTTCGCTACTTCACCGGGCGTTTGAGGCGAGGGCAGAGTGCCCTCAACCTTTATAGGCAACATCACCAAAGGGCCCCCAGGAGGGACGGACCTCGGCTTTGGGCGTTGCCTGTGTGCGCAAGACTTGGAGAGACAGCAAACTCTCATATTGCCTGATGGGCCGCGTATGCGTGCATGCAAGCCTGAAGGGCCAATCTGAGAAACAATGGCAAAAGCCTTTAGAGAGCAGCAACTCTCATCTTTTGTCTTATGGGCCGAATGCTACGTTGCCAGAAGGGCCTATCCTGGGTGCAAGTCACCCGGGACCGCCAGGCGGTCACCATCGGAGCTAATCCTACTCTACGCACTCTATTCCGGTGGCGAGTGCGACGGGGTCGGATAGTGGGATTCCTCTGGCTATTCGGAGCCGAAGAGGGGTCGGGGCGGGCTTGTGCGATGTCAATAGGATCATCGGGATCGTCAAGTACGTTCCTAGGACGTCTACGACGTAAGGTCGTATCGTGTAAGTTGGGGGAGTAGTTAGCAGCTTGCACTACTAACGGGTTGGGGTGGCGTGCGGCTTTCTCAAAGTAACGCTTGGAGGCGTTTTTGAGATAGCCGCGGATGGATAGGAGATCTAGGTCGCGGTGTAGGTCTGTCATGCGCAAGTACCGATGGTGACTCGTATTTGTGGCACTGGTGACGAAGCGGTTCTGCAAGCGTTGCAGCCGATCGATGTGGGAGGGCGCGATATGGGAGAAGACTACGCCGGCGTAGGTCATGATAGGGCGGACGCAAAGCTTATAGAGTGTCAACTTATTTCTAAGTGACATCTTAGCATTGCCTATCATGGGGTGGAGACGGCCTAATACGAAGGCGGCATGGTTGCGCATTTATTTTCCTTAAACAGGGTACTTATATACATGGTATGTTTTTTCGAAGTTCAAACCTAATTAGCAATATTAATAGCATGCAAATTAAAATGTTACACTATACAAAATGAAAATACCTAAATATTATTGTATTGGCCGTAATTTATGTTTAAATCTTTACTTAACCGTCTGAACTAGCAAAATGTCCCGCAAATAGTCTCGAATCGGTGCAACAGTTATTTAATTTGCAGTAAATGAGTGAATGTCGTCCAAGGCTGGCGCAGAGGCCGATCCTGCTGGTTAGGGTGATCGCACAGTTGCGAACTTGCGATAAAACGTAGAAACAGTAACAGCTGTAGTACTTCGGACCTTTAATTAATAAATAATATTTAAACTTATGAAAAATCATCATCATTCTCAGGTCTTTTTAGTATCCACTGCAGGAGCATGACCCTCTCTGTACTACCGGAGCCGTACTTCGCCAGGACAGAGGATTTGGCTTACACTCTCCTCGCTAGCCAGACGGGTTGGAGAGGTCTTATTGATGTTTATGAGCTCTGTTTAGCTTGTACTTCCTAAGTCGCCTCTTACGACCTCCATGGGAAGACTAGGAGTGGTCCTATTCTACTCTGCCGGAAACCACACGGCTAAGAAATATATGCTATGAAAAATAAGAACTGAAAAGATGTAGGCGCCTACAGGATAGATCAATGAACAATAATAATACGCGGTCCGAAAAAAACTTTTTTTTTGTGAGCGGCTCTTCAATTTTCTCAAAAAATACATGCTATTCTAAATCGAATGACACCTCAAACAGCACTTGCTTACTAGAGTTTAGTTCTAATCTAGTAGTAGCTAGGCTATTCGACTATTCTTGTTATTGGTAAAGGTAATTATGAATTTATAAGGAAACCTATATGCGAGTGTCACACGGGCTTAAGTGGCTTATATTGTGTCTTTGAAATTTGACCTATGATATCGGCGTTTTCTATATAGAATTTCGAGTAAATTGAATTTTATATAACTAACACCGGCCATGTGCGTGTCAAAAAAATATCCACACTTTACATAAATGGGAGGAAACCTATTGTATTTTTGTAATTTAATTTCACTAGTATGTCAGCGTAAACAATATGCTTAATATATCCAATATCCATGCCAAATTGCAGCTTTCTAGTATTAATAGTTTCTAAGCTAAAACGGACAGACAGACGAACATAGCGTAACTATAAGGGTTTCTTGTTTACTACTATCCTTAAAAATGTTTTTGAGAAAATCACTTTCGTACTAACGCAAGTTAGTTAGTACGAAGTTTCGTACTAAATCAAGTTTGTGTGTGACGACCTTTACCGGTAACTCTTTGTTTACGCGATTGGTTCACGAAACCTGTAATGTATCTTGTTATTAAATCTTATTGTAATGAAAGTGAAGTAGGCAACAGATACAAAAATCGGCAAAGGCGAGACGAACTCGCGCACGAAGGTTCCGTACCATTGTATATCTACTTAAACGTCATTAGGCACTAAACTATGTATTATAACATTTTATTGTTAAATTTTTAATTGAATTAATTATTATTAAGCATTTATTTTTAAAGTGAATATGAATCTAAATATTCTTAAAATATATCAAGTTTTTACCTGTTTTTATTATTAAGATCAAGAAATGAACGGCAAAAATATCACTTTCGTTGTAAATATTTATCCTCATAAATATTTATGTTATTTTAATTTGATTATTTATTTTTAAAGTAAATATACAACTTAATATTCTGTGAATATTTCAAGCGTCTACTTGTTGCCGACATTAGTATCGAGCAAAAAACGTGTGGGAGCCCCCCATAAATATTTATTTTATTCTGTTTTTAATCATAGTTTTTAAACCGGCAACAGAAATACATCATTTGTGAAAATTTCAACTGTCTAGCTATCACGGTTCATACACGAGATACAGCCTGGTGACAGACAGACGAACAGTGGATCCATAGAAATAGGGTCTCGTTTTACCCTTTGGGAACCCTAAAACAAGTTAAATTTGATCCACTTCCCGATTACCGTTTCGGCTGAACTTTTGCATGCATTTTAAAATCGGATGACAATACAATACAATATTATGGAATCATTGCGCTGGTCTGATGATGGAGTCGGAAGGTGGCCATAGGAACTCTTAAACTAAACAACTACATCAATTGTCATCATCATCATCATCAGGTCCTTTTTAGTCTCCACTACAGAAGCACGACCCTCTCTGTACTACTAGGGCCATACTTGGCCAGAGCAGCCAGAGGACATCAATTGTGTTTGGGTTAATTTGATTTGTCTATGAAGCACTTACAGTTTGGATTCGTTTATAATAAAAACTGGTCACAACAATGTATTCTTTGCAAAAAACTTGTTATATACTATACCTATAAATAAATTATATTAGCCGTGTGGTTTCCGGCAGAGTAGAATAGGACCACTCCTAGTCTTCCCATGGAGGTCGTAAGAGGCGACTTAGGAAATACAAGCTAAACAAAGCTCATGAACATCAATGAGACCTCTCCAACCCGTCTGGCCAGCGAGAAGAGTGTAGGCCAAATCCTCTGTCTGCTCTTGCAAGTATGGCTCCGGAAGTACAGAGAGGGTCATGCTCCTGTAGTGGTGACTAAAAAGACCTGATGATGATGATGAAATATATAAAAAATATTATTTTTTTATATCATTTATAAATCGCCAACAATAAAAGCTGGTCTTAAAAATTAATCCATATTTATGGTGGAAGCTTTGCCTAAGTGAGCGTGCGTGGTAGGCGAAAATTAATGGCGCGTGAATCCGTAGGACGAGGCTGGGCGTGATGTGTGCTTATTATTTGGCAATAACCGACGCTCTTGTGCACAAATACACGTTCATTATCATCATCATCAGGTCTATTTAGTCTCCACGGCAGGAGCATGCATAACCCTCTCTGTACTACCAGAGCCATACGTGGCCAGAACAGACAGAGGATTTGGCCTACACTCTCCTCGCTGGCCAGACGGGTTGGAGAGGGCTGTGAGTTTTGTTTAGCTTGTATCTCCTAAGTCGCCTCTTACGACCGCCATGGGAAGCCTTGGAGTGGTCCTATTCTACTCTGCCGGAAACCACACGGCTATCACTTCATACATAGTATAAAACAACGCCTCCCACTGTCTCTCAGTCCCTATGTATGCTTAGATGTTTAAAACTACGCAACGGAATTAGATGCGGTTTTTTTAATAGATAGAGTGATTCAAGAGGAAGGTTTATACGTACATTGCATTTTATGCATAATGTGACTTTTAGGCCTTGAAAGACCTGGGCTTTATCTACCCCGCAAAGGAAAAGACGTGATGTATGTATTTACAATTTTTATATTCCGTGTTTCGGAAAGCCCGTTAAGCCGTTGGTTGTCATCTTTGATGGCAGTCCTTAAGCTATGGCAGGGCAGATGTCTTTAGACAGCTTGAAAAAAAATCTTACACCAGCATTGTGCAGCCACTATCACACTAAAAACAAACTTTAATCGTCTTTTGTATATATGTTGGTAAAAAATTGGAGCAAGTATCTTTCAAACTTAACTTTAAACTGGGGATGCAAGAGATGCGTCGCACCCGGTCTCTGGGTATTAGGGACGTCGACACCTCCTCTGCCCACTGGATACCTCGTCCGTCCACTCCCGCTGAGGACGACCAGTCAAGCGTCTGGTAAAGCTGCCAAAGCCTGGCAAAGGCGCCGGGCCCAGCCGCGTGTTGGCAGATATAAGGGGCGCCAGTAAATTTTCTCATCTGGGCCTGCTCGAAGAAATCATGTAACTAAAGATACAAATTAAATAGTTTCTTGGTAGTTCTATAAAACAACTACCACGCCACTATAATTACGCGACACAGTTAGATAATGAGCTTAAGTAGGTGCAAGTACTATGGTCAAGGCGACCGTGTCTGTTCGTGCGTGTCAACTCATACTAAGTCGATATGTCGAACAGGTACATTGCTGAATAGATTACTGAGAGTTATTAGTTCGGGGAAAAAGTATTTTTTCTCAAACATGCTCGGAAATGTAGGCATTATTGTAGTAAAATGAAGCCACGAAGTTTGTAATTCTTGGCTGGTGCAATACTTTACCGGCCTAGGCCAGGAAAGTAAGTATGAAAATTCATTCCTGGCCACTGCTCAAAACTTTTTAATTAATCTATGTAACTTGTACTATGTAACTTGTCATACAGCCAATGGCTACTACATTATAAAAGAATGCACTCATCGAGCATATAGTTATATGATATGAATATGAAAATAATTTAATTAAAATGTTGGTAAAATCACACAAATATACGCCAATAATAAAAAGAAAAAACGCGGGAAAGCAGATTTTTACGGTATTACATTTTTTGAGTAAAATATGACTGGGCTGTATAGGCTATGTTTCCTTAGCACGAAATGACAGTTGAAATTAAAAAAGAAAATAACGCGGGAATGTACTATTATTTATTTTACTGCAAGCAAGGTTGTTGTTTTGGATTGTTTTGCAGATTGCTTATAATGGATTTTATAATGTAAAATCGGTGTAATTTGGTGTTATAAATGGCTATGTTTATGAACAATGTGTGGACTAACTAAAGTATTATGGTGCGGATTTAAAGATTTACATAGCGGGCTGGTGGTCGCTCGCGTTACTGCGTAGTCTATGATCAAACCAGAGGATTCGTGGGAATTGTCGCCAGGAGCTCCGTCGAATCAACGACATGAATTATACCATCATTTCTTTGATAAAACGTTGAAAAATATTAAGGAAAAGGCATAGAACACTAAATGCCGTAAAACAAAAATGAAAATAAAAATGAACATACTATTATCGTTTTTTATATTATACTCATTTATTCACAGTAGTACGTCTTTCATTATTTACTCGCATTTATTGAGAAAAGCACAATACATGCCTTTGCCGGGAATCGGCTTGCCGGACTCGTATTTATTCCAAGGCCTCGCTGACGCTCGGCCTTGAAAACTCTACTCGTCCGGCAATCCCTTACTTCCCGGCCTCTGCAGTAATGTACTATTGTATTTTGTATCTCGATACAAAATACTTTTCCCCGATCTTTATCTGTTCATAGAAAAAAAAACTATACGTTTGATAAATTAAAATACAAAAAAAATCGCTTGTCTGTCGTCGTAAAGTCGGTTTACGGCCGATAATTTTACGTGATAACGGTGGAAGAGAGATAGATGCGTCACAAGCAGAACGCTTAGCTCGATCGTGCCAACTGTCGCTTGTTCCGCGCTTGCACGTAGAACGTGACACTTTTTCGTGCATGCAGCCGGCGTGCATCGATTTATATGACGTTATCACGTCAAAAACGCTTAAATCAATCTTTTTCTTGGGTTCATTGTTTATTAGGATTGATGTAGGTTCATAAACATCAACATTTTATTCGTTTTTCCTTATTATTTTTAACAAACTTTTATAAATGTGTAAAATGTCTTCATTCATCTGATTCATTATAACCTCCGTCATCATCATTTCAAGTAGATATCACGGTCAATCGACCATGCACACCGGTGTCAGAGTTCTTTGGATCCGCCTCTCAGCCCCTGACGTCGTTCCTTTAACGTCTACCAGAAGGCAGCCGGGACCAACGGCTTGACGGACCTTCCGAAGCACGAAATCATCTTTATTATCAGACAATCAGATGGTTCAAGCCTGCAATGTCCTAACCAAACTGGAAACAACTAAACAGAGTATGCTTCCCGTGGGAATCGAACTTACGACCCCCGGGTCGACAGGCAAACGCCTTAAACATTGGACCACGGAGGTAGTTAACCTCCGTGATTATAACTGACAGAAACATAGTTGTCACATCTTTTGGCTTGATACTTTATTGAGGAGGTATATTGCGAAGGGTTCAAGAGTCTAGACTGAGAGGTGAGGGCGTTGAAGAGTCTAGGCGAGACGAAAGCTATCCTGTCCAGAAGGCAATAAGAATTCCTGAAAACAAGAGGGGTAAAGGCAGGCCATTAGCTACGTCAGAGTCAGGGTGACATCCTCAAATGTTTGTCCGCTGGTTGCAGGTATGGCATTAAAAAGCTTAGTGATATAAGACCTTTTGGCCACATTTAGCGTGTAGGCTGAAAACGGAATCAAAATAATGATGGGTATACCCGCATCTATGCTTATCATCTTGGCTCTCATAGTACAGAGAGGGTCATGCTCCTGCAGTGGAGACTCAAAAGGACCTGATGATGATGATGATACCCGCATCGCCTATTGGCATTCCTCAGATTTTCGCCTACTCCCTCGATCGGCTTTTACGGTATGCCCGAGGAGAGAAGCAGCTGACATATTCTAAGTTTTTATCTTTTCTCACAGACCAGCATGGGAATTGCTGAATAGGTTACAGCTACCTTTACGATTGCAGAAAAAAGACTAAAGTCTCCAGTCACAGTAGTTCTCTCTCAGTCGATAATTGTTCTTTCAATGGCACTATCTTCTGGCATTTAACACTATGGCAAAAAAATATCGAGATAAGGTTCCGGAATAAATAACTGCAGACAAATGTACAGCTGTTAAAACAGGTTCTTTGTTATGTAAAATAAGATCATGTCTGTATCTATAACGAACTGAATATAATTATGCGTTTTATCTACGTATATTTAAGTAAATAAAGATTATTCTATTCTATTCATAAAAAAATATCTCGAGCTCCTGTGCTTCGGAAGGTCGTTGTTCCTGGATGTCGTAATTTATGGTAGTCATTACGCATATCAAATGCCTTTAAGATAGTTTAAGAAATCTAACACTAGTTTTTTAGAACAAGACTTGGAGTGGTCCTATTCTACTCTGCCGGATACCACACGGCTAAACAACATCTCAACAGAGTTTAATTATGTCTCGCGTAAGTTTTAATAATATAACGTATCTGCAGCATAATTTGCAACTGCATAATGCAGCTCGGCCAGATGCAGTTCACCAGGAAGCGATTGAAGGACGAGTAGTGCGTTGTACACTGAGAATGGCCATACCTATCTGGAACGTATTACAAACTAAGTAAGACATTAAAGTTAACACCTTTTATTTACTTTACTTTTTACTTTGTTTCTTATCTGAGCGTGTTCTCGGATGTTTTTACAAGCTTTTATTTAACGTGCAATGTATGCAATATATGTCACTATGTTTGTTCGGGCGGAATCTTACAACAAATATTCAAAGATTTATTCATTCATTCATTTCTTTTGGGTGACACGGTCAATCGACCATGCACACCCTGGATTTAATAAGATTTATTCAGAAAATAGTAGGCCTATTTTCTAAATAAATCTTATTAAATCCATCCAGGCACTTTTTCACGTCAATTCACATTGAAAATTATACTTACTAAATTATATTCAAATTATTAATTATTTTTCAAAAGCTACAAACTACAAGCGTTTCGGAAACGACCACTGCAGAGAAGAAGAAGCCGAAAGAAGCTCTTTTCAACAGTATTGGTCGCCTACTTGCCTGAAGGGCTTTGTATGATTTTTATATTTTTATCTTTTCTATTTTTCTGTACGTACGAACTTCGGAACGCACGCTAAGCCGTTCGTCCCGGCTGCCATCTGGTAGTCGTTAAAGGAACCACGTTAGAGGCCGAGAGGCGGTTCCGAAGAACTCTGACACCAGGGTGTTCATGGTCGATTGACCGTGTCGCCTACTCGAAATGAATGAATGAAACTACCAGGGCAACAGCGTTCAGAGAGAGGTAATAATATCCCAACACAACTCGACCAGACGACAAGGCCACGTGTTTCGACAAATAGACTACTAATATGCTTAAATGTCAGTTGAAAGATCTTATGAGAGATATTAATCGTTCCTCTATTTGTTTATGTCTTTACGTTGATGAAGAATAATGTCTTTGAGACGCATTTTATTAAATGATGGCTTAATGGTTACACTTAAAACAAAGGTTAATGTGTGATTGAAACATAGATGTTATAATTCTACAGGAATACTATCTCTATGGATTTATTGAGCTATATTCGAACAATCAAATCTTTCCTCTTCATCTATACTAATGAATCATCAAAAAATGTTTTGAATACGGGGGAAAATTGTTCATCTTTACTAAGAAATAAACGAATTAATCATAATAACAGAAATTGCCGCGGACGAAGTCGCGGGCAACAGCTAGTATTAGTATAGAACTATAGAAAAACCTGATAATATTCATAAAGCATTCATCAAAAATTATTTGTAAGTATTACCTATGTGTAAAATGACATTATTATTTGATTAATTATTAAGTATATTAAAAGCTTAATTATATAATTTGAGCATACGAAAACTGCACTAGACGCTTTAGCTTCGACGGTAACTTAAACTGGTTCAGCAGAGTGCAGTCGTTGCATCACTTTTACTTCGCCGCTTGTTATTTATGGTTGAAAGTGCAAGTGCCCCGCCGATCTGTTCGTACGGTAATTGTATGAGCATTGAGCAACGAGCGAAAGTTATATTTTATGATGATTTGAGTGAATTTAATTATGTTTTCGCATAAACAACGTAAGAAATACAAGATAAACAAATCTCATAAACATCAATGAGAGCTCTCCAACCCGTCTGGCTAGCGAAGAGAGTGTAGGCCAAATCCTCTATCTGCTCTGGTATGGTTCCGGTAGTACAGAGAAGGTCATGCTCTTGCAGTGGAGACTAAAAAGACCTGATGATGATGATAATCAACATCGTATGAGAAGTTGGTGGTCCATCGATGAGACCGGTTGACGACATAAAGGTCGCGGGTCGTACCTTAAGACGGGTTGATATGATGATGAATGTTAAATCCTGCTTGAGCTTGGAAAATGTATGAAATGAAAAAGAATACGTTAGCCGTGTGGTTTCCGGCAGAGTAGAATAGGACCGCTCCTAGTCTCCCCATGGAGGTCGTAAGAGGCGACTTAGGAAATACAAGCTAAACAAAGCTCATAAACATCAATGAGACCTCTCTAACCCGTCTGGCCAGCGAGGAGAGTGTAGGCCAAATCCTCTGTCTGCTTTGGCCAAGTATGGCTCCAGTACTACAGAGAGGGTCATGCTCCTGCAGTGGAGACTAAAAATACCTGATGATCACGTCTCTATTTCTTATGGGGTTGCTTCGGAACGTTAAGCTATTGGCCCCGGGTGTCATCATTGATGTCTATCGTTAAGCTATGTCAGAAGCCTGCAGGTAGCTTGAAAAACCTGATACCACTGTTGGCTACTTACTTAAACACGTGAAAATCAACAAACAACAACAACGGGGACCAATACTGTTGAAAACAGTTTCTTTCGGCGTCTTCTACTCTGCAGTGGTCGGTTCCGAAACGCTAGTAGTTTGTAGGTTTTGAACAATCATTAATAATTTGAATATAATTTAATAAGTATTATTTAAAATGTGAATTGACGTGAAAAAGTGCTTGAAAGGGCCTTTTTCTGAATAAATCTTTGAATCTTTGGGGTAGCCTGAAGCCACAAGCCACGTGTAGCGAGTTAGTGGGGGAGGTGGAAAAAAGCATTAAAGCTTCAAAAAACGAGTCTTATGCGGCCACGCTCTTGTCACACCCTGGTGTTGCAGTTGTCCATGGACTGTGGTGATCACTTAGCATCAGATGACCCGCTTGCTTTGCCGTCCTATATCATAAAAAACGGAATCAAATTCTAATGGGTTGATCGTTAGATTTTTGTCCATTCCTCGGCCGGCTTATACGGTCGGCGCGGAAAGAGAAGTAGGTTCATTCTACGTTTTTTCTTTTCTTCCAGACGATTAAGGAAGACAAAAGATATGACAGATGATATATAAATAAATTCGTCGCTAAGTAATCCTGATAAATCCAATATGGGTATCTAAGTGGTCACTGATCTTAGTAAGACTAAAGAGAAAATTTAAGAGGAAGCAGTAGGGCCGTATTTCAACACAAGCGTAGTCCCCTGATTTCTCGACGGATAGAACCAGTAGAGCAATGTTTTTTTTACAAAACATTCTATGAATACATTAAAGAGATAAGAACCTGAAAAAATAGAAAGAATTTCCGTTGTGTACAAACATCAAGGAAACAAAGACGCGATTATATTATAAAAAAAAAAAAACATAGAAACACAGCCGCAGTTATTTTAATTTTTTTGAAAAAAAAAATTAAATCTCTTAAGTTTTGAAGAAGAAATCAGGGCACTACAAAGCGTTAATTTTGTGTAATTTTCGTAGGTATTTTCGGTCCGAGCTGCAGTTGTCTCTATCGCACTCTGCGGGGGTTGTTGGGCACGGCGCAACAGCAATAGATTAAGTACCTATTTTTCAATTCTTTCGATCTTAGTGTTTCCTTTTAATAAAGTTGACTTAAGTGTTACTAAAAACTGCATTAGAAAAGTTTTGAACAGAGCAATGAGGCGTAGAATTAACGTCATGGTATCATGACATGACTAACCGCAAAAACCTCAACTTTACAAGGAAGGACATATACATGCAACTTGACACTGTACTGCATTATACTCACTCACACTAAGGAAATTCTCTGGATTCACATATTATATCATCATCATCAGGTCTTTTTAGTCTCCACTGCAGGAGCATGACCCTCTCTGTACTACCGGAGCCATACTTGGCCAGAGCAGACAGAGGATTTGGCCTACACTCTCCTTGCTGGCCAGACGGGTTGGAGAGGTGGAAATTATACACGGTGAAATTTTGATCGTTCTGGACCCATAAAGGGTCTTAAAGGGATGATTTAGCCCGTCGATATAAATAACTTTTCCTATGGGACATTGCTGAGAACTCAGATTTTTTTTTGACTTTCCCATGTAAATTGACCGGGCGGCCGAAATTTTTTGTATGGAACTGCTCATTTTTTTTTGTAGTTCGTATGTGAGTGAAGTCGTTCATATCGATGGGCTGAATCACCCCTTTAAGGGTCCAGAACGATCAAAATTTTACCTTGTATATCATTTATTAAATAAATTCTTAAAGAAATTATTACCTGCGAGAACATTACTATCCGTCAGCGTAAAAAGGCTCTAAGATCTACCATGTTGTCAAAAGACCTATGACCTTCTATTGTGTCAATACCTGACATAGCGATCGTGACAAACTGCCCACAGTTCAAGGGCAGGCCGCAGGAGCTAATGTGATTACCATCTGTTGTCACAGCTTATTAATTCTCGGCCGTGACTTTCAATTGTTTTATTGTAACATCCGCCCATACACGAGAAATTTTCATTCGAGGGTTAGGGCTATCTCCATAGCCCTTAATCATCATCTTTTATATCTGAATTACGGGTTACTCACGTACGAAGTCAGCTACAGGCCGACATGTTTCAACCTCACCCGGAGGTCTTCCTCAGGGCGTATGTGAACCGAGACGCGCGCACGGAATCGTCCCGATTCGCACTCTCGTTCGTGAGTAACCCGTAATTTACATATAAATAATATAATGTTATTATCTCGTGTTAGTTTCAATCAAAAAATCATCATCATCATTATAAATAATACTTAAGTTAAGTAATAATTACTGTAAAACCTGATCTCGTTCGTACTATCACACGGGGTGCCAGCTCAAAATAAGCTTATACTCTATGGCTGAGCACTTTTGTGTCACTGTGGCACAGAAGTGACATTTTAGCCATCCATTTTATAACATTGTTGAACCTCATATGTATTTGCATGTAACTTGTGTGAAACAGAGAACAAATAAATACTTTATCTATCTTATCTATCATCAGCTTGCACCGACCCACTGCTGGGCCATTCCTCTCTATTTCTACCCATCGCAATTCCAGTTCTTTCCAGCAATTTGCTTTGTGTCATACATACCTAGTACTTGTCTGTCCGTTGTAGGGAATATTTTAATTAAGCACGAAAACATGGCAGACTTATAAGTAGTGTAAGAAAGGTAGAGCCGGTAAAGGATTTTATTAGTAAATAAAAGAAAAAAATACCCATGTTCAGAATAGTTTGTAGGAATGTACACAAAGATAAACATATTCTCACAACACTTACTTATTTTTGGAAGTCGGGTAAAAATAATTTAACATTTCGACGAAAATTACTGAAAAATTTGAGGTTATGAAACTGCACTTCGTTCTTAGTGTCAATAGCAAAATTCCTAAAAAGTTTAAATAGGTATGTAGTTACTAACATGCAAAATACGTTAAAATGTAAAGTGTATGCTTTCAACATGTCGTCAAATCAGTTCCACGAAGCCGACCTTGGCATTTGGTCAAATTATATTAACAAGGTTTGTTAAATTTTAATACTTGAATAAATATAGAACTAGTAGTTTTTGTTCCAACGTCTGACTATTTTGTTTTTTACCTGTGATATATTGGATGTCGTATCATAATTAAAAAACTCTAGTGTTGTTTTAAGATGCCATTATTAAATTTGTTTTGTATAACTTCGACAGAAGAAGTGTTTTATTTTGCATTCACAATGCTATTTGGATATACTCATAATAAAGTGAAAGTCCCATCAAGAGGCATATGTTCAGCAGTGGACGCAAATATGCTGAGAAGAAAAAAATTAAGAAATAAAATATGGTAAAAAAAAATTATGTGGGCGGGACTTGAACCGGCGACCTAAGTCTATGAACAGTACGACCTATGCTCTGCAATCTGAGCCCGCACAATTCAGTCTCGGCGCCGAAATTCCACCATATCCCATTTCCCCTTACGTAAAATGGTGAATTTTTTCACCATAATTTATTTCTTAATTTATCACGAGTTTTTGTTTGTGTGTTTACTTCTTTGTCTTACAACCTCAATAGCTTAAGGATATCTATGATTTCTGGGGTTCAGTGTTCATTTGAAATATAATATGTAAAGAGAACCCTGTCCACTCATTGAAGGGGCGATTCAGCCCGTCGATATGAACAACTTTTCCTATGGGACCAATGCTGGGAACTCGTCTGTCTTCTTTTAAACTTTCGCGCTTCAAACACATAATTATGTATAAAAACGGGACTTAGCACGACCGTTTTCGTCAACGGAAACAAATAATAAAAAGCTTCTTAGCAGTTGTGTGGAGTCGTCTGTCTTGATTATGCGATTGACATGTTTTTTTACCGTGACGTTGTTTTGATAGTGATTTTTCCTGTTATGTAACCTATTTGTCCTTTCAAGATGATTGCACTTGTGCTATGGAATAGTTAAGACTAGTAACAGTATGTAAAATACTTCAGGATACTGCACTTATAAAAATGATGTACATATCCCCGCGGTTAGTATAAAAAAAAACATTTGAATCTACGATTTGAATCGATAAAAGCCTAATGCAGTCGTATTACCATGCATAAGAACCTCGCACGAAAGAATTTTTTAATGACATGCTCGCGTGATGCCGTGCCATTCTCAATAAACTTAAATTAGATAGTCCATAGTGGTCGAGTGAAAGGGTGAGTAGGAGCCGAATGGTTTGACCATACTGCCGTGCAGACCCTAAAATGCAGTAATAGGATTTTTAAGAGATTTTAGTTGAATACTGAACCTTATAGAGTACGTTATAAGGAGCATTGTGATTGAACCGATTTTTTAATACGATGATTTTTAAGACATAAAAATCAAGTTTAAGATTGCAGTAACTCAAAATCGCATGCCTGAATACACTATTAAACTAACTAACATACAGTAAGAGCATTTACGTATACGGGTCTCCATGACTTTACCAAGTTAAACGCAGTAAATATCGTTACTGCCTTTAATTTCTACCTAATTAAATATGATTGCATGTATATTAAAATGCAGTAATATTTTTTTGTATGATAAACATTATTACTGCATTAATGTTTATTATAATAATTACTAATTAAAGTGCAGCAAAGCACTTGAATACGGTATCTTATTTAGTATTCATAAAGGGGTTTCTGAAATTAAAACTAACTAACTTGCAGCATAATCAAAATACTGCTTTTTAGTTCTATTGTGCAATATTTTTGAACGCGAGTGTTAATGTTTAAAATGCAGTATATTTATTATTTACTGCAGTAAAGTAAATTAAATAGTAGACTAATCCAAATTTCCAAAATAGCTTAAAGATAATTTAAACGCAGTAATAATCACTATTACTGCATTTCAATTGGTAACGTAAGCAATAAGACTGTTTTTACTCTAAACTAAACCTTATTTACTGCGTCTTGTCGGCTCGGGATACGTCGCTCTTTCTCGCTCTAGCCACTGTAATGATATCTTTACCGTGCTCTAGCAGTCGCCTACCGACCCTACCGTACGCAGTGGAAGAAAGTCGTCTGCGCTGGTGCGGAAAAACGTTTTTTTCTGATCCTTAACAAAAAAGAAAAAAGTCTACGAATTTGAAGACTTTTGCGCTGCTGTTGGAACTGCAACTTTCGAAAAAATATTTATCAAACACATAGAAATATCTGATTTCTTCCTTTTTAAATTGTATATTGCTCTACGGAAAAACTTAAAGATGAAGATGGCAATACCTAAGTACCTAAAAATATAGTTAAAATAAAAGTTGACAGAGGCAACTACTGCATCTATTACAAAAAATATAGCGAATTGAATTGCCTAAAATAAAAATAAAATCCCAAACCTGATATTTAAACTACACCTAAAGGCTTCCACCATAAAACAAAATATTATAAGAACCTATTAAAGAATGGTCCTACCATTGATGCCGGAAAACAGGTTGGCACTGGCCTGGAAAAGTTTACCTTTTTCAGCTGAGGAAACCAATGGTTCATTGGTTATTGCAAATTTATTTCTATTGGTTAATGGAAATTATTTTTGTTGAGGATAGCGAAAAATGATGATGATTCCTAAGAGGTGTTTTTCCCTCAGCAGATTTTGTTGTCTAAAACTCGTATTAAAACTTTTAAAAAAATGTAATTAACATTTTATGCGAAGTTCGTTTTCGTTTAGTTATTTTATTAAGTTTATGTTTTTGTTGTCTCTTTATAGTTTTTGATAATGATGATACCGAGTATAGAATACTAATATCATTGCCATATATTTTATTTGATTGTCTATCGTGTTTTTTTTCATTTCATGTGCCGTTAAAAGATCTCATGTGTTTTGCTAAAAGCTATTTGACTGATATAGTTGTAAGTTTATACATAAATATAGTTTTATTAAGTTATTATGTTCAAACAAAATACTATTTAATAATTTGATATACGAATAGTACATATTATTTTCAATTTTTCAAATTGTTTTTTTATAAAGATTTATTTATGTAAAAATTTTATATTTCCTTACTACTTGCTGATTTACACGAATATTCACTATACAAATTAAAATGAAGTAAAGAAAGCGTTTTGCTGCAAATTAGTCTGCAAGGCTGCAAACGAATCAAAAATAGTCGCAGTATTAGGTTTTTTTGTCGCATTTTAATCTGCATAAGTTTACAATTTTGTATGCAGTAACAGTCATGATTTTGAAAAAAATCTATTTATTTAGAAACAAACAATTATTTTAAAATATTTTTTACGTCAGTTCAATCTTTTTGTTCAGTTATTCATCGTAGTAAAAAAACAACTTACCAAACATATGAAATAATATAAAAAATAAAGCATCAAAAAGATTTTCGCGCTTTTCTCGAAACCGCTTTTTTTCTCTTACTGCACTTTAGGTGCTGCAGGGCAGCATAGATATCAGAATATGGTTTCACACAGATTGTTTCCTGTCGCCTTGTGATACTTCATTTAACGTCTTAAATATGATACAAGTTACCGGCATCTACTTGTGGTAAAAACGTTTCGTGTTTGTATGTGTGTCACAGTGTGCATGAGAGTCGGATCATTCTCAAATAGTTGAACCGAAAAAGAACGGGTTTCTAGTAGTTAGTGTTAAAAAAGACTTCTGGATGCCTTTTTTTAATAATTGCTCGATAGTTATTTGATAAGTGATATTTAAGGATCCTTCTTTGAAAAAATATACTTACTTTGTTTTGTATTTTCAACTCTAAAGATTATTATGATATTTTTGAATCTCGCCCAATGATAAATTTAAGTGTCATTAAAATTGCTATAGAGGTAAAATCAGTAAAACGTTTAATGTTTGTAAACGATTGATACTCGATAATCACGTATCAATTAGCCAGACGACCTCTGTGGCCTAGTCGCTATCATGCCATGCATGCATTCGGATATTATCCTGATTTCGTACCCCACTGCTGGGCAAAGGCCTCTCCTTCTTTTCTGCATAGATCCCAATCTAAAGCAGCTCGCTGCCAACCTCTCAAGAATCTGTCGATGTCATCCCGCCATCTTGTCCGTGATACATATATTATTTGTTAATTTCGAGCCATCATGTCTCCCACTGCTGGGCAAAGGCCTCCTTTCACTTTTTCTATTCAGTCCGGTCCTGCGTTATTTCATTTTGGCAAATGATTTCGGGGCAAAGGTCACCTCCTGCTGACTATAATACTCGGTAGACCAAGAACGCGATGAAGCGATGAGCTCGATAAATTTAAGAATATTGATGGAAAGAAATAACTTATTATATGATATATAAGTTATTTCCTTCCATCTATTATGAACTATATTGTAATCCTGGAATCAGAATCCCTAACTGAATACAGAATTGGAAGAAAAAAAAGGATAAAACGAAAAATAAAATTTGACATCCCGTACAAAACTGTCAGCCGTGTGGTATCCGGCAGAGTAGAATAGGACCACTCCAAGTCTTCCCGTGGATGTCGTAGAAGGCGACTTAGGAAATACAAGCTAAACAAAGCTTATAAACATCTAAGAGACCTCTCCAACCCGTCTGGCCAGCGTGGAGAGTGTAGGCCAAGTCCTCTGGCTGCTCTGGCCAAGTATGGCCCTAGTAGTACAGAGAGGGTCGTGCTCCTGTAGTGGAGACTAAAAAAGGACCTGATGATGATGACAAAACTGTCTATCAGCTGGGCGTATCTCAAAGGGAAGTCAAATTTTTCTTACAATTCTGTATTCAATTAGGGATTCTGATTCCAGGATTTCAGATTCTGATTCCAGGATTTTAATATAGTTCGGTATTATATTTAAAAAAATACTACTTTTCTCGACTAATCTGAACTTCTATTACTTCAGATCAGACGACTTGACAAGTTGAATTGAATTATAATTTGTTTGGGTGTATGATTTGTTTATTGTCCACAATAAGAGGCTTAGCTTGGATATGACAGCTGACGACTAAAAAAACATGGTAACCATAGTTGAGTAGCAGTCATCAACGAGCCTTTTTAGGGTTCTGTACCTAAGGGTAAAACAAAACTAGTTGCCTGTAAAGTCGGTTTACGATAGATAGAGACGTCACAAGCGGAACGCTTAGGCCGATCATCATCAGGTCTTTTTGTCTCCACTGCAGGAGCATGACCCTCTCTGTACTACCGGAGCCATACTTAGCCAGGACAGAGGATTTGGCCTACACTCTCCTCGCTGGCCAGACGGGTTGGAGAGGTCTCATTGATGTTTATGAGCTTTGTTTAGCTTGTATTTCCTAAGTCGACTCTTACGAAATTCATGGAAAGACTTGGAATGGTCCTATTCTACTCTGCCGGAAACCACACGGTTCGCTTAGGCCGATCGAGCCTCTCTGTCTCACAGAAACGTGTTATTGACAGTTAGTTTAAATATTATATGATGGTACGGGACTCTTCGTCTGTGATTTCGACTGCCGCTTGGCCGGTTTTTGTTGTGTGATAGGCCAAGACCAATACTTATCAGTGTTTTCAAGGTGCTTATATTCTCATCTGACAAAGGTCCGAGTGCTGTTTAATGATAACAGCTGGTACCAATGAAGTGTATTGTGTAAAACTAGTACGAAGGAAAAGGATTTCTTTCTTTTCTGACCTATAAACAAGCTTGGCAAAGATTTTTGTTTTTCGTTAAATAAGCGCGTTGGTGGCGCGTATGGAAAACGGAATCTGTGGACATTCTTTACATTTTCGTCCGTTCTTTTTCATCATCATGCCCTCACAAAAAAATGACATTTTTTTTGTGAGGGCTAGTCGCTGCAACAAATTTGTTTGTACCGTATCGTCGTTAGGGGCTGAGTTAGGGACTATTCATAAATTAAGTCGCACGTTGAGAGGGTTATTTACGACGTGTGTGTGACAGTAGATGATAAAGGGGGAGAGAGTCATAAGCTTTTTGATGATATGCACAAAGCCACTTGAACACGAAACGTGGTTACTATGGGCCTCTTAAGAAAGCTCAAAGTCTCTCAAAGAGCTATGGAGAGGGCTCGGTGTTTCTCTGCGAGATCGAATCAGAAACGAGGAGATTCGTATTCGTATAGCTCAGCGGATTAGCTCTTTGAAGTGGCAGTGGGCGGGACACATAGCTCGTAGAACCGATGGCCGATGGGGCAGAAGGGTTCTCGAATGGCGACCACGTACCGGCAAGCGCAGCGTCGGACATCCACCGACAAGATGGTCGGACGACCTGACTAAGGTAGCAGGAAGACGCTGGATGCAGGCCGCTTTCAACCGGTCGTATTGGAAATCCTTGGGGGAGGCCTATGTCCAGCAGTGGACTTCTTGTGGCTGATATGATGATGATGATGACAAAGCCACTCGGTTTCCAAACCGGGTTTTAAATAAAAATCACGGGCTGGGATTATTGGTACACTCCCACCCGTGATGACAAGCTTTTATTAAGTTTTCCTGTCCCGATGCCTGTCTGTAATCGAATCTTGCAAGTTAAATTTGATCCACTTCCCGGTTACCAATTGAGCTGAAATTTTGCATGCATGTGTAACAGATGACAATACAATATTATGGAATCGTTGCGCTGGAAATCTGATGATGGAGTCGTGAAAACTACTAAAAAAGATATACCAATCGTGTTTGGGCTCATTTAATTTGTCTTGGAAACAACTGTAGGTTTGTTTATAATAAAAGATTGACACAAAATTAACACTTTTGTAAAAAAAAGCTTGTATTTACTTGAAAATTTATACGCAAAATTTTTCCAGTAGTTTACTACATTACTTTCGACAGAAATGTTATTTTTTGTATTGTGAGTATTATTTCCTTAAATTAAAATGTGTCGTCACACTAGGGGGTCACACAAATGTGACCATCTGTGACAAGGACGGGGGAATCTACATCATGAAATTGGTATGACGTTATTATAAATGGTCTCCAAGTTACAAACGAGAAAAAGCCTTCAAATTAGGCTAGTTTCCTGGGTCAAAATAATAACATTACAATTAGTCCGTCAGTTAGATAATCAAAAAATATTGGACACGTATTTTTTCTTTTGTCAATTTAACAATAAATGTAAAAGATAAAGCGCGTCAAAGTTCATGAGTTGGGGCTTGTGACGTCAAAGTTAACTATGACGTCACACGGAATTTCAAAGGGCTATATATACATATCTTTGTAACGTTTTATTCAATCGACAAAATAAAAAAATACATATCCAATATTTTTTTAATTACTAACTGACGGACTAATTATATTTTTTTAGGAAACTAGCCTATTAGCAAGGTTTAGCAAGAAGCCAGTATCTTTGGTCATGATCTGCCCTTGGCTAACTTATTCTTAAACCCGGCTATATCCGCTAATTGGGCCATTGTTTTCCAGTCGGCAGTCGAATTTTGAGGTTCATCGCACAGATTTACATAGGACGGAAAGGGCGACGCGGTAGAAATCTTTTTATGAACTCGTATTTAAGTATTTGTCTGTACCTAAAAAAAAAAGTTCTACTACAGATAAGAAGGCCGTAGTTTATTGGTATATATATATATATATATATACGGACAAATCACACAGATTGAGCTAGCCCCAAAGTAAGTTGGAGACTTGTGTTATGGGATACTAACTCAACGATACTATATTTTATAACAAAAACATATATAGATAAACATCCCAGACCCAGGCCAATCTGAAAAAGATCATTTTCCATTTTGACCTGGCCGGGGATCGAACCCGGTCGCGTATTGCCAAACTGTATACTGACCCAGACACCCATAGTCTGTACTGAACTACGTCGTGCTCATTAAAATCACAAACAAATTGGAGCAAAGTACATACGAGCTCAGAACAGTCTGAGACGGTATGCACTTTGCTCACTTGTATGTAAAGCAAACTGTGACACGCAAATATCTTTAACTAACTATACAACGTGTTTCGTAATTTCACAGAGGTCCTCAGGGGTCCAGAGGCTTAAGCGACGAGCACAGGACCTCTGTGACCCTGAGCATGTGAAAGAAGAACTTGAGCATGTACAGAAGGTACTAAAATTGAATGGCTATGAGGTGAGAGAAGCACATAGTCGACGCAAGCGGGGCTTAAGAAAATCTGAGGTGGACAGACAACCAGTATTTTTGCCGTATGTGAAAGGAGTTACGGATAAAGTTGGAGCGGCACTACGAAATTACTCCATTAAGGCTGTATACACTCCGTACTCCAAAGTAACAATGCATATACGTTCACCGAAAGATGTTATTCCGTACCAGACGCCAGGTGTCTACAAAATAAATTGCAGCTGCGGGAGTTCTTATATCGGACAGACTAAGCGGACCATAGCAGAAAGGGTCAAAGAACATATCGCAGCTGTAAAGAATCGCCAGACCAGTAAGTCCGCCATTGCTGAACATCTTATGGACACCAACTGCAACCACTGGATTGAATTACACCAGCCTAAAATATTATCCACTGACCGGCACTATTACAAGAGGATAGTACGGGAAGCTGTAGAAATTAAAAAGTTTAAAAATTTCAACAGAGAAGACGGATACAAATTATCATCAGCATGGAATGCAGTGATTGCCAAAATTAAACCGCGTCGTCCGAAGTTGAACAAAAAGTCGGACACTGTTAGTGTAGTGTGTACCGGGGCTAATGCCTCAATACAAAACTTTATGTGGGTAGTGAAATTATCAAAAATTATTAGTGAAACTGCGTCCACCACCACAAGATGACACCGCAGTACTCCAGTCTCGTTGCGACCACGATGGATGTAACTCCATTGAAACGTCAACGGAAACAAATAATAAAAAGGTTCGTGTTAAGTCCCGTTTATATACATAATTATGTTGTCAAAGAAAGATGCACTGACACAACAAATTGTACCTATTTTTAATTTCAGTCTAGGTAATAATAACTCAAATAAGTCGATATTATTAGTGATCGATAACAAAGTAAATTAATGAATCAAGAACAGAAAATGGAAAATTTTCATTAAATGCCAAAACAAAAACTCAAATACCAAGAGATGGCGTCACACCATGCCTTTTGTGCTTTATTTCCATATCGATTTTTTTGGTAATAATCGGAAAGTGCGAAATAAAAATTATATGTTAAAAATATCAGTAAATATGCCAACTGTTTTTCTACCAGCATACTCATACCGCAAACTAGCCAAGTGTTCATTTTATTCAAATTATTAAGGCTTACACCGATCTATAAAAAAAAAACAGTTTTAATGTCGGTTTATTTTTTTAAAGTAACTCTATTTTTACACTTTATTTAATAAACACGTGCGTAATTGCTAATAAAGTCACGACCACTGTCCAAAAAAAGGATTCATGGTTGCAAGCGGCGCAAGTTTTAGAAGGCGAGGCAGGGAAATAAAACATGTCTGCATTCGCATGCATTTTGTTCTAAATTATCATGCCATTACATACTACACCAGACGCTGGAAAGTATGGATGTCTGGAATCGTATGTATTTTGCTCAAGTATTTTAAAGCAAAATGTATTTTGATTCAGACACTCTCTGAATAGGTATACAGTTTGCTCTTCAACTACAAAGGCAAACTGCGATCGAACTCAGAGCAACCCTGGTCTGGGTCAGTATACAGTTTGGCAATACGCAACCCGGTCACTCTCGTGTCGCAGGCTGGGGCGTGTTGACCACTGCGCCAGGGAGCTAGCCCGTAGATCATAAAAGATACCTACCTTTTTATGTTTTAGAGTTCCCTAGTCCACTTTTTACACAACTGTTCGAAAAAGAAGTGTAATGTTTTCAGGGTTCAATCGTGGTGGTATCACGTTTTTACGACGTTTCATATAAACTAGAGTGAAACAAATAAACACAGAGGTCGGTTCATGCTACATTTGATAGATAATCATTCTAGAACGAATAATAAAAATAATTTTCGATTATTTAATTTATTCAGATTTCAATTATCCTTATCCTTACTAATATTATAAATGCGAAAGTGAGTTTGTTTGTTTGTTACGCTTTCACGCCGTAACTACTGAACCGATCATCATGAAATTTTGCATACACGTTCTCTGGAGTACGGAGAAGGACATAGGCTACCTATCCCGGGAAAAAGTACTATTCCCGAGGGATCGACATTGACGCGGGCGGAGCCGCGGGCGAAAGCTAGTATTATATAATAATATAATTTTATATAATTAATTTTGTGTGCTGGAAACAGTTAAGTAGTATACACTTATGCTAAATAAATTATTTGAATAAGTTGTTAATATATCGATTCATTAAAACATTGTAAATTCGATTAAAATCCTCATATATTTTATCTGCCGTGTGGTATCCGCCAGAGTAGAATAGGACCACTCCAAGTCTTCCCGTGGATGTCGTAGAAGGCGACTCAGGAAATACAAGCTAAACGAAGCTTATAAACATCTGTGAGACCTCTCCAACCCGTCTGGCCAGCGTGGAGAATGTAAGCCAAGCCCTCTGGCTGCTCTGGCCAAGTATGTCTCCGATAGTAGAGAGGGTCGTGCTCTTGTAGTGGAGGGAGACAAAAAAAGACCTGATGATGATGATAGGTACATACATAGTATCACGTCTTTTTCACTTACGGGGTAGACAGAGCCTAGGTCTATAAGACCTGAAGGCCACGTATAGCATGTTGGTGGGCATTAGGTGGAAAACGGAATCAAAATAGTGACGGGTTGCTAGCCGCATCGCCTATTAACACAATTCCTCAGATTTTACTCAATCCCTCGATCGACTTTTACGATCTGCGCGGGAAGAGAAGCAGCTGGTACATTCTACGTTTTTTCTTTTCTCCCAGACCAGCATGGAAGAGATGATGATGATGATGATATTTTATCCATTTGATATCATCGCTCTCAATCGATAATCGAGTCTGTTTGTAACACGAAACAAAAAGAAAAGTTCTGTCCTTTTCGTCCTATGCTAATTCAGTCAATGAACCAGCAACGAATTTACAAACACAAGATGCTTCGTCCATGCTGTTTTATTTGATAAACTAGCGACCGGCCCCGGCTTCGCATCGGAGCGATATTTTATACATATAAACATTCCTCTTGAATCACACTAACTCTTAAAAAAAACCGCATCAAAATTTTTTGCGTGATTTTAAAGATCTTAGCAATCGGACAGACTGCGGGAATCGAATTCGTCTATACTATATAGAGATATTGCTATCCTTTCATGCTGGTCTAGGAGAAAAGAAAATCTCTTTCCACGCAGATCGTTGAAGCCAGTCAAGGGAATGGGCGAAAATGTAAAGAATCATGACAATAGGCGATGCGGCTAGCAACCCATCACTATTTTCATCCAGTTTTCCACCTTTATGGCCACCAACAGTGAACATGGCCTTTTGGTGTTATGACTTTAGGCTCTGCCTACCCCTGTATATTTGTCATCTCATACTATTTGTGTTTGCTCACACATAATGCCCCATCATTAATGAACCGTTTATTTTTTTTTTTATTTGGATGGCTATACTTTCAATCTTAGCCGTGTGGTTTCCGGCAGAGTAGAATAGGACCACTCCTAGTCTTCCCATGGTGGTCGTAAGAGGCGACTTAGGAAATACAAGCTAAACAAAGCTCATAAACATCATTGAGACTTAGGAAATACAAGCTAAACAAAGCTCATAAACATCATTGAGACCTCCAACCCGTCTGGCCAGCGAGGAGAGTGTAGGCCAAATCCTCTGTCTGCTCTGGCCAAGTATGGTTCCGGTAGTATAGAGAGGGTCATGCTCCTGCAGTCGAGACTAAAAAGACCTGATGATAATGATGATGACTTTCAATCTGGTTCCATTAAAAATTTATGAAAATCGAATTTGTAATTTGGTTGTATAGTCGATTCTTTTTCTGAAAGATCATAAATGATATTGCCCACATTTATAAATTATTACTACTACAATAATATATACGTCATTATATTTCAAGTAAAATGCACACACACATTTTCATATACCATAACACAAGTCTAGAACTTACTTTGGGGCTAGCTCAATCTGTGTGATTTGTCCGTATATATTTATATTTATTTATTTATTTATTTTGAACTTCAGAACTTCCTGTTTCGTATGTAACAAGTTTCTGACCTCACGAGACAAGGTGACTCTGCGACGGGTCGTCGGACCTTCAGTCCCAATTCGGCAGTCGCTTTTTGCCCTGTTTTGGAAACTTTCGATTACAACTCGGAGATAATTATTCTGGGATTCTTTTTATTGTAGTATACTTTTGTACCTCAATATAAAATACTTGTGATGGCAATAGGCTGCTACTGGCTGCTACAGTACAATTTTAATAATAAATAAATCTATATTAATATTATAAAGCTGAAGATTTTTTTGTTTGTTTGAACGCGCTAATCTCAGGAACTACTGGTTCAAATTAGAAAATTCTTTTTGTGCTGGATACTCCATTTATTGAGGAAGGCTTTAGGCTATAAAACATCACGCTGTGACCAATAGGAGCGAAGCATCATTAAAAATTGTTTTGAAATCGGGGAAAAATTATTCATCTATACTAATAAATCATAATAACAGAAATTGCCGCGGACGAACAGCTAGTATACAATATAATATTACTTTGCACTTCTACTATATTTAATTCTCCGCGTGATCGGTTGGTTGACTGATAGATAAAGCCTTCGGCTTTAAGTCCGCCAATTACGTTGTTGTAATAGAGTTTTTAACTAAATAAATAAATGGAAAAAATCACATAGTTTGACCTAGCCCAAAAGTTAGTTCGAGACGTGATATGGGATACTAACTCAACGATGCTATATTTTATAACAAATACATTTATAGATAAACATCCAAGACCCAGGCCAATCTGAAAAAGATCATTGTACATCTTGCTCTGGCCGGGGATCGAACCCGGGACCTCCGGTATGGCAGCCTGGCATGATGACTACTAGGCAACAAAGCTCGACATTTAGGTAATCTTCACTTCTCTCTGCATTTCGTATCAAAGGATTGATAACGCCGCAAATTTTCATGTTTTTTCGACATTCGCAGGAGAATAAAAATCTACCTAACTTCCCGTGAACTCAGAATCTTGAAATTTGGTACAAAGCAACGTCTTATAGCACAGATAAAGGAAAAATTGCGAAAAGCAAAAATTTTTAGTTACATCATATAATAAAAATATTTTTTAGATATAATGTACGGAACCCTTCGTGCCCGAGTCCGACTCGCACTTGGCCCGTTTTTAGGGTTCCGTGCCCAAAGGGTGAAAACGGGACCCTATTTATATCGCTCCGCTGTCCGTCTGTCTGTCAGAACAGAATAAAAAAAATATTTAAGAGGCTCCCAAACAACAAACGTGATTTATTTTCTTGTTTTTTCTTAATATTAATAACGACAACAGGTAGACGCTTGAAATATTTACAGAATATTAAGTTATACATTCACTTTAAAAATAAATAATTAAATAAAAATAAAATTAATATAAAAGGGGATCCTATACAACAGACATGATTTTTTTGCCGTTTTTATAGATAACGGTACGGAACCCTTCGTGCGCGAGTCCGACTCGCAATTGCCCGGTTTTATTCCTTTTGAGGTACGAACCCAAAAAAATTGAATACTTTACAACTTTGTGTCATTCCTCTACACTTGTCGACACTGTAGTTGCTAAAAAAATAAACATTACCAAACCTCGAGTGTGTAGAAACATTTCCAAAAGGTTCTTAACATCCCAATAAACTTAAAAAAGCGATGAAACAAACTTTATCACAAGGCTATAAAGTTTAAAATTGTCCATCTCCACATTTTAGGATTTCAAAGCGGTCTGGTGCAGAATTTTAATAAGATGACGCCATTTTTGGATAATTCATGAGATGAAGTGAACCTTGTATTGTATTGTTGGAGATATTGACCTCAATGGTGTTGAATAACCATAACGACACTTTCAGGATGTATGTAAGTATCTTTAATAAAAGCTGGCCTAGAGCGAGTCGGATTAACAGTGACAATAACCAGGTTTTTATCTCATTTATACAAAAAAACAAAGAACGGTTGCCCGTATACAGGGTCTTTAATACGTTTTTATTCCCGAGGGACTAAAAATGTAAAAAAAAAGGGGTACAAAGGCTTGTCTTTAAGACTTAAATGACATACCACACAAAGTTTTGATGTTACGCAATCCACCAAGATAAAAACACATACGTACATCGTTACCAAATACTTAATTCGCATTGCAAAAAGCCCTAGAGCGCGACATACAAGGCCCGCATGTATTTCGGTCAGTCCCTCATATGGTGCGTTTAGGTTTTGTAACACTGACATTTTTCGTCTCAAATGGACTGTGTTTAAGAGAGAGGGAATAATGATCTGATTGGAACTGGATTGACGTGTCTTGCTGCCTGCTTTAAAAGGGGGGTAAGGTTTTTGGATGTAATTTATGAGAATAGAATAGAAATATTCTATTCTATTCTATTATATTCTCATAAATCCGAAACTATGATATAGAGGCTATGTTACTTTGTTAAAGTACGCGTAGCACAGGGCCATGAAGCCTAGGTAACGTTTAGTGACCATGAACGTAGCTAGCCTTCTCATTTATGACTTGTATCCTGAGATATCTGCCAATTTTCTAGACCAGCTTTTACGCAGTGTTGTAAAAAACTCGAGTACGGGAGTCTAAAAATTCTGACTCGACTATAAATCACAAGACTCGACTCATAAATAGACTCCATTGCTCGATGTGTTAGTTATACTCGAGCTCCCGTAATAGACTCGAGTTCGGTATAAGTGCTCGAGTGTGAGTATGGACTGAGTCGCGCCGAGTCGAGAGAATCTGGATGTGTATCTATATATGTATTTGTTATAAAATATAGTATCGTTGAGTTAGTATCCCATAACACAAGTCTCGAACTTACTTTGGGGCTAGCTCAATCTGTGTGATTTGTCCGTATATATTTATTTATTTATTATTTATTTATTATCTACACGAGAAATAACTAGTACACTCTCTGCTTACTTTATATCTTTTATGCGTTGTAGGAATATATGGTCGAAGGTTTTGGGTAAGAAAATCGGTAACCATTACTTTATATTATATTCGATACCGTATGTATCGATTTTTGCAGCATTTTCACCCGAACCATAAAATGACAACAATACTCAGCGTCAAACGGAAACCATCTTATTGAGTCGTGGGTTAAAAAAGGCTGTATCCATTACATTGTATCTCGGTATTTCAATTCGTATCCGTATCGATTCCTGCCCGCTCGCTTCAGGCGAGTTGTTAATCGAAAAACCATCGGGAGTATAAATATTAACCTATTTTTAAAGTAATTTACTTCAAAATGTTTATGTCGTACTGTCGAGTACAGGAGTGTTAAGATTTTCTATTTTTAAAGCTGTTTATATTCATCTTCTGTACGTCTATTCGTATCACAAAAGACGAGACTGGAACTACATTCGAGACTTCGAGGCCACGTCTCGACTATACTAATTCTGATAGTACTTTAAATCCTTTTGCTTCAATCTAACGTTCCATTTTTATGTTGATGACCTGGCCAGAGAACACTCTGTTTTAGTAGTATTTGAAAGATCCTCACTTTTCAAGAGTTAAGTCTTTCTAATAAGTTAAGAGTTAAATAAATTACCTATATATTTTGATAGATTATTAGAATTCTGTCCGGAGAAGTCTGTCAAACCTGTACGTAAGATGATTTCTTTTACAAACTATTAGGTATAGGTGTTTATGTAGGGCGTAGGGGTGATGTATCTGTTTAGCTGTTTCCCAACTCGTTCAATTTAGAGATTTCCAAGGCAAGATTGGCTATTTGAGATTGCGGTACCACCTTAGACCTCATCGTTGTTTACCACCAGGCAAGATAGAGGACCAACGCACTCAAATTATTCATAAAAAACTAAATCTGGGTTGTGCCGCTGGAAAAATACCTATTTTTGAGCATAATAGCAAGGAGAGTTAGCTTTGGCTAGATAAACAATATTTTTTAACAAATCATATTACAGCATGCATAGTATAAAAGTGCCGTGTGGTATCCGGCAGAGTAGAATAGGACCACTCCAAGTCTTCCCGTGGATGTCGTAGAAGGCGACTTAGGAAATACAAGCTAAACAAAGCTTATAAACATCTAAGAGACCTCTCCAACCCGTCTGGCCAGCGTGGAGAGTGTAGGCCAAGTCCTCTGGCTGCTCTGGCCAAGTATGGCCCTAGTAGTACAGAGAGGGTCGTGCTCCTGTAGTGGAGACTAAAAAGGACCTGATGATGAGTATAAATCTGTCAGTTGCCATAACAGCGGACCTTGGGGTCTGGCATACCAAAGCTGACAATTCAACCGGAAAAGCGCTTGAGTAAAGTGGAAATTGTACAAAAAATCCCCTCAGTACCTATATTTTTAAGACTCTTGCCCTCGACTGTACCAACAAAGATAAGAGCCAGCGATTTATATTTCGCCTGACATGTTTTTAATTTAAACACGTACTGGGCGCCGTAAATCGGGCTAGATATCGTATCACCGCCAGCTTTATGACTGCTGCCTAACTACGACACTTTTTATTCCTTCGCCGGTTTCGCATCGAAAATAAAAACGGCGATTTAAAACGCGCATATTTTGTTTTGAACTACCAACTATCTGTTGCCAGTAATTCAGATTCAAATCTTTGCACGCATTAACTAAATTTAATCCAAGTACTTTAACTTTCTGTCAAAGAGACTGATCGAGGTATCCCGCGACCAAAAGGCTGGCAATTACCTGGCACAAAGGATAAGCTTTGCCATCCAAAGTGTCAATGCTGCCAGCCTTTTGGGCACGTTGCCGCAGAATGACGGTTTGCAGGGACTATATAATTTGTAAATGATGATATTTTTAAGTAGTTTTACAGTAACTGTAACTTACTGTAACAGTAACTGTAACTTACTAACTTAACTTACTGTTACTAAGTAAACTCACTGTAACAGTTACTCCGTTACTGTAACACTCTAACAACTCCGTCGAACCTGTCGCGACACCCAAGTCAAAGTATCACCGCTGTGCCGGTCGGAGTGGAGGGTGTTAGGTTTTTTCTTTACGGAATTCTGGATTCGGTCTCCACGCTCAAGGCTCGCGATAGAAGCTATGTAATAGCTTAAAAACCGATTGAGAAATGCGAGAAGTTTAGGGATGTTTTTGAATGAATATATGAATGACTAAAGTTGAAGTTTCGAGAAGCCCGATGGCCCTATGGTAGTGAGCATTAATAGCGCTTACGTAAGTTAAGCATTTTAGCCATTGGTCCAGTCATTATTGATTGCAGTCGTTAAACTATGTCAAATGCCTTTAAGCAGCTTGAAAAATCTGACACCAGTGTTGGCGAGCCCCAAAGTAAGTTCGACACTGAATGAATGAATGAAATTTATTGCGTGAAATGTGGTAAAAGTGATGGATTAAAAAGAAAATCTCACACATTAGTAATTTCTGACATGCAACAGTGTTAGGTTTTGGTATTTTTGGTTGAAGATATCTAATAGAAATCCCAGATTTAGTGTGATGCAATTTTGGACATTAGCTAAACATACAGCTTAGTGATAATAAGGCAATAAAAAGTAGGTGGATGAAACGAAAGGTACCAGGAACTCGACCCAGAACAGGTGATTCATTTACTGATTTAATTGTTACTCAAAACAGTGACGTCACTCGTTGGTCACCTGGCTACAGGAAATCTTGATTTAACATGGTCGATGACGAATGTTATAGTCAGAAGGTTATGTGACATCTTTTGTGAATTGTGTGAGCAACATTTAGCATACATTTAATTTTTTAATAGCTTTCGCCAGCGGCTCCGCCCGCGTTAATGTCCATCCCTCGGGATTAGTACTTTTTCCCGGGATGAAAGCCTATGTCCTTCTCCGTACTCCAGAGAACTTGTATGCAAAATTTCATGATGATCGGTTCAGTAGTTACGGCGTGAAAGCGTAACAAAACAAACAAACAAACTCACTTTCGCATTTATAATATTAGTAAGGATAAGGATGTAATTTTTTTTTATGTTTTTATGGTTCCGTACCTCAAAAGGTACTATTATCTTTTTTTATTATATTATTAACTATATTTTTATGTCTTCTGTTCTAAACAGTCGTATTCTACTCCGCAAGCGAGAAAGATGTGATAGAAAGAGATTCTATAAGTACAGAAATTAACATACTTTTTCCACCATAAAATCAATAGATTCTGCCATCCTTTGGTCCACCTTATCTGTCGTAAAATTACCCATCAGCATCCTCTTTAGTACGAGGGATGGCAGGAGCCAGAACAGTGCTGATGAGTCATGGTACTCAAATACAGATGTGTCAGTGAATGTGTTGCAGAGCACTAGTGATGCTACTCGACTAATCCTAACTAATATTATAAATGCGAAAGTGAGTTTGTTTGTTTGTTACGCTTTCACGTTGTAACTACTGAACCGATCATCATGAAATTTTGCATACAAGTTCTTTGGAGTGCGGAGAAGGACATAGGTTACCTTTTATCCCGGGAAAAAGTACTATTCCCGAGGGATCGACATTGACACCGGCGGAGCCGCGGGCGAAAGCTAGTCGAAAATAAAGTGATTGAAAACCAAAAACCCAAAATAGTCATTTTTAAAATGATTATGCAAAATATTTATGATGACTAATTATATTTCATGTGTCATTCATGCCTCTTAAATTACCTCAGCTGTTATTTGTAACATAAAAACATTAAGTGGGCAGCTGAGCCCACGCCCACTGGTGGGAAACATGGCCACGTGGGCTGAGTATTTCAAGGCGCCGGCCTCAAGCGTGCGTAACATCCTTGCCTCTTCTGATTTCCTAGTATAATCCTGGGTGTATATGTTGCAATTTATTTTGTACTAGCGAACCGGACCCCAGCTTCGCACGGATAACTCTATCTATTAAAAACACTAAAACAAAATTCGTTAGACGGACAGAAGTTCGGGCGAATGAACATCGGAGGCTTAGTTTATTTATTACTAGATTTTTTTGTCAATGTCGATCCCTCGGGAATAATACTTTTTCCCGGGATAAAAAGGCTACGTCCTTCTCGGTACTCCAGAGAACTTGTATGCAAAATTTCATGATGATCGGTTCAGTAGTTACGGCGTGAAAGCGTAAGAAACAAAGAAATTCACTTTCGCTTTTATAATATTAGTTAGGATTAGGATTTACTTAGTTTGTTTGTTTTTTGTGTGTGTAAGTGGCTAACTAAGGCCTATGTCCAGCAGTAGACTTCTTGCGGCTGATATGATGATGATGATGAAGTGGCTAACACTGGTGTCAGATTTTTCAAGCTGCCTCAAGGCATCTGACATAGCTTCACGACGGCCATCAATGATGATAGCCGGGACGGGACCAATTCTGAAGCACGGAGAAGCTCGAGATATCTTTAATGCCACATGCGGTCACCCATCCCAGTGGGGACCTCGCCCGGGGTTGCTTAACATGCGTAAGCGCTGATTATATTCGCGCCCACTTGACCATCGGGCTTCTTATAAACGGGACTCCGTTTTTTCTAAACTACGGTTCTCAATCGTTAGAGAATTTATTTTCTAACGCTCATATCTATATTTATATATTTAACTAGCAGTGCCCGTAACTCCATTCGCGTACATTTGAATGGGAGCCATCAGCCACGTCTTATCATCATCAAGTCTTTGAATTCTGACACCAAGGTGTGCATGATCGATTGACCGTGACACCTACTCGAAATGATGATGATCAGGTCTTTTTAGTCTCCATTGCAGGAACATGACCCTAATACGTCTTATTATAACTGTAGAAAATAACTAAGTAGTCTATCCTGTGCCTGTACATCTAAATGTTTATCTAACAAATTTTCAATCAAAAATCAAAATTCGTTAAAGAGTTATGGAGTAACATACATACATAAACAAAGAAAAAAAATTAAAAATCTTTTGAATTGTTTCAGTATCATGAATAGAGCTTATAAACACGATATCTCTGAAAACAAAGTAACTTACTCCTTGACCAACCCGTACCAGTTATTATTAGTATTGATACTTACCAAATAATTACAGCTTTCCATGACGAATGCTGCGGCAGGTTATACAGAAGACCAAAGAGTATAACCGGCCATTATGCTTAGCGTTTGTGGACTATGAGAAAGCCTTTGATTCGGTCGAAACATGGGCCGTGCTTCAGTCCCTCCAGCGATGCCGCATCGACCATCGGTATATCGAAGTGTTGAAGTGCTTATACAGCAACGCCACCATGTCAGTTCGAGTACAGGAGCAGAGCACGAAGGCTATACCATTGCAGCGAGGTGTGAGACAGGGAGACGTCATATCTCCGAAACTGTTCACCGCTGCTCTGGAGGATGCTTTCAAGCTCCTGGAATGGGAAGGACTTGGCATCAACATCAATGGCGAGTATATCACTCACCTTCGATTTGCCGATGACATCGTTGTTATGGCGGAGACGCTGGAGGACTTAAGTACCATGCTCAATGACCTCAATGGAGTTTCCCAACAGGTGGGCCTTACAATGAACATGGACAAGACGAAAATAATGTCGAATGTCCATGTTGTGCCTTCACCGGTATTTGTTGGGAACTCCGTCCTTGAAGCTGTGGACCATTATGTCTACTTGGGTCAATTGATCCAGGTTGGCAGTTCCGGCTTCGAGGACGAGGTGTTTCGACGAATCCGACTCGGCTGGGCAGCGTTCGGAAAGCTCCGCCATGTCTTCTCGTCCAAAATACCTCAGTGCCTGAAGACGAAAGTCTATAATCAATGTGTGTTACCAGTGATGACTTACGGGTCCGAAACGTGGTCCCTTACTATGGGCCTCATAAGAAAGCTCAAGGTCGCTCAAAGAGCTATGGAGAGGGCTATGCTCGGTGTTTCTCTGCGAGATCGAATCAGAAATGAGGAGATCCGTAGAAGAACAAAGGTCACCGACATAGCTCAGCGGATTAGCTCTTTGAAGTGGCAGTGGGCGGGGCACATAGCGCGCAGAACCGATGGCCGATGGGGCAGAAAGATTCTCGAATGGCGACCACGTACCGGCAAGCGCAGCGTCGGACACCCACCGACCAGATGGTCGGACGACCTGACTAAGGTCGCAGGAAGACGCTGGATGCAGGCCGCTTCCAACCGGTCGTATTGGAAATCCTTGGGGGAGGCCTATGTCCAGCAGTGGACTTCTTGCGGCTGATATGATGATGATGATGATGATGACGAATGCTTAAGAGAACCTTAAAAATGTGTAATCTTACTGTATCCATTAACAGGTTGCGTTTCAATCCATTTTGCTTTAAGTAAAAGTAATATGGTCGTGTTTATGTGATGGTTCTAGTTAAAGGCGGTAGCGATACGTCTTATAGCACAGATAAAGGTAAAATTGCGAAAAGCATAAATTTTTTGGTTACATCATATTATCATCATCAGTCTTTTTAGTCTCCACTGCAGGAGCACGAGAGCATGACCGTCTCTATACTACTAGAGCCATACTACATCATATAATAAAAATATTTTAATAATTTTAAACTTATCTATACTTCTATACTATAATAATATTATAAAGATGAAGAGTTTGTTTGTTTGAACACGCTAATCTACTTGTTCTACGCTAAACTACTAGTTCAAATGAGAAAATTATTTTTGTGTTTGATAGACCATTTATTAAGGAAGGCTTTAGGCTATAAAACATTACACTCCGACCAATAGGAGCAGAGCATCAATAAAATATGTTTTGAAAACGGGCAAAATCATAATATCAGAAATTGCCGCGAATGAAATCGCGGGCGACAGCTAGTTATAGATTATGGTACGGCTTATGGATATCAATATGTTTTTATTCTATAAATATAGAATATTATATAAAATTTAATTATCCTTTTGCAAATTAATCATAACGTTTATTGCCATTAAAATATGAGTTATTAAAAATGTTCCCTTCCCAAATACAACAAATTCCTTCAACAGCTTAAAAATGTCAAAGATATTGCGCAACATGACGTATGGGCAGGAATTTTTAGATTTTTAAGTTCGGTGTATTTTAATATGTAATATTATGGTAGGTTATCGGACGCGTACAGCATAAAAAAGCTACCGAGTCAACCATGGTCCAATGCACGCGAAACGTAATAAATCGAAAGAAATGGAAGTACATCGCGGAGACCGCAATCCTCGAAAAAGCACGCCCACCAAACACCTCTCCATGTACCACGTCTGCGCAACCACGACCACTCTGACAAGAGAGAACGACTAAGAAGAAGAAGAAAGCATAAAAGGCAGCGAAAAATTTTTTCAAGAAAAATATAATGTTCTGTATTAGTTATGTAAATTAGGTACTTACGCTATTGTATTAGGTTAAGACCTGTAAAAATAGTTGTAAAAGTAGAAATAAATAAATAAAAAAAAAAAATGATAATGGAAATCGCTGCCTTTTATGCTTTACGCGTCCGATTCCATTAAAGGCGACATTACCGTTTCGTAACCCCGAGTGCTGCTGGTCATTACAGGGCAGTACTCAATTGCAAAAACTTGCACGCCTTACTCCCGTGTTATTTGGAACTTTTCTAATGTTACTTTAGTTAAATGCATGTTCAACAAACGGTCCATGTTGGTCTGGGAGATTAGAAAACAACGTTGAATGAAGCAGCTGCTTCTCTTCCCGCGTAGATCGTAAAAGCTGATTGAGGGAATGGGCGAAAATCTGAGTAATCACATAAGTAGGCGAGCCGGCTAGCAACCCATCACTATTTTGATTTACCACCTAACGTCCACCAACATACTAAACGAGGCGTTTAGGTCTAAAAACATGGACTCTGTCTACCCCGCAAGGGAAAAAGACGGGAAAATATAAATGTTCAACAGAAGATCTTTAAGGCGAGAGCAGCGGACTGTAGAAGCTTCATTAGTATCATAAGGTAATATTTTCGTGACTCCACAATTAACGGCAAGTTTGAGTGATTTGATCTCTACTTGTTATTATATAACACGCTTATTTTAAATAAATATATAATTATAACTATTTTTATTATTGAGATGACATTTCTTTCAATATTATTTCCTTATTTAAGGATATTACGGTTGCCAAGTGTTAGAGGATGCGCCTTTGGCTCTCACTCACCGAACGAAGCATAGAATTACTTCTATGCTTCGTTCGGCAAGGTTCTGTTCGTTCTAGGTCGTTCGGTAAAGCTTCTACTCAAACCTCGATTGTCTGCGAGAGTGTGGTACTTCCCCGGACTAGCCGGCCCATTCATGCTACTAGCAAAAAATTAATTTTGCCGGTAGCGTGGCTCTGCCATAACTTTTATCTTTACTTTTATTACAGAACTAGCTTTCGCCCGCGGCTCCGCCCACGTCAATGTCGATCCCTCGGGAATAGTACTTTTTTCCGGGATAAAGGTAGCCTATGTCCTTCTCCGTACTCCATAGAACTTGTATGCAAAATTTCATCGTGATTGGTACAGTAGTTACGGCGTGAAAGCGTAACAAACAAACAAATAAACAAACAAACTCACTTTCGCATTTATAATATTAGTAAGGATGACATATAAAAACTTAACTCTGTCTACTCCGTAAGGGAAAAAGACGTGATAATATGTCATCATCATCATCATCAGGTCTTTTTAGTCTCCACTACAGGAGCACGACCCTCTTTGTACTACTAGAGCCATACTTGGCCAGAGCAGCCAGAGGACTTGGCCTACACTCTCCACGCTGGCCAGACGGGTTAGAGACGTCTCTTAGATGTTTATAATCTTTGTTTAGCTTATATTTCCTAAGTCGACATCCATGGGAAGACTTGGAGTGGCCCTATTCTACTCTGCCGGGTACCATACGGATTTTAAAGACGTATTTTCTATTTGTTTCAGATTTGCATTCAAGATGCGCACGCGATAAGTTATTTCACTGATGTAAATCTGACGCTACACTGATGATTCTCAACACCTAAAGAGGTAAGTACTGCCTTCTTTTGTTAACTAATTTTACTAATTCTTCGTACTTGTTGAACTATGTTCACAAAGTTATAGATAGAAATTTCACATGTAATGACAAAAGTACGACTTCGTTTCAGAAATTATGGGATTTGGGCCCTTACTATGAAAACCTAAACGATATTGTCACATCACTCTTCCATTTCTGATGTAAAACTATATTTATTTGACTGAATTTACGGATATTTTCAAATATTGTATACAAAAAGATAAAAAAGTGCTATTGGTTCTATGGAGAAGTCATTAAAAATATGTTAAACTAGATTAAAGTTTAAAAAAATACCTCTAGTTCCTGTTGACATCATTGCTTTGTGGTTCTAAACCTACAGATGCAATTAAAACATTGATATCGTGCTAGATTTAGAAGTAAGGGCCCAGATCAATTGAAACGGAGAGTTATGATAGATGACATAATTATCTTCTGATATGTAAAAGTATTTTTATATAGCCATAAGTACCTGCTTCATCACGCTTATTTTGACTTAGTGTTCTATGTTTATAATACAATTTTTGTTATTATATATTAATAATTACAACACACAATACTGTCAACAAAAAAAAAATATTCAAAAATAAACTAGCCAAAATCAAACAACAGCGGCTAGAAGTAAAGATAGAAACTTTTTACAGATAGTCATACCGATGGTACCAAAACGAAAGCCACCGAGTTGACAGTTACCGATACCAAATTTCGTGGTACCGGGTGCCTGGTACCACCAGTTCCGATGCCCGATGAAACCGGTACCACGTCAGAAACCGGAGATGGCGATAGGGTGAACGATACCGAAACGAAAGAAGCGAAAGAACCGAAGAGTGTTTCGTTCAATCGCGACGTTCACGTTAAAAGATTCGGTGAGTTTCGTTTCGCGACAATGGTTGGGGTTGCATTGAAATTTAAATTTACCTGTATCCAAACTATTTTAGTTCTTTTATTTTTTTACTAGCCAAGTACAAATATAGAAACAAGGTTATGGATGACGTAGTCTAAGAGCCCGCGACAGACAGACCTTCGTAATTTTATAGAACCTCCACGACCCGAGTTTTATAGTCGGGGATCGTTCTTACCTCTATTGGATAATGAAATAGCTAATTTTCATATAGTTTCGGTAGGTTAAGTTATTATTGTCTATGATATTAACGAATAGTATTCATATTTAATTTAGTAAATAATTTATTGTGTATTCAGTTCAATTTATGATTATAATTATTTATTAATTCACGAATAAGATGCAATAATTGTTATTGACATTATTTTGATTTATTATTTTACCTAAAGTAAAATAACAGTTATTATTAAATTTTAGAAATTCGTCTTTTTAATTTATAACAGATTTGGATACAGATAATATTAAATGTTTTAATGTAACACCCAACAAGAAATTAACACACTAATTTTCACGTAACATTGGTATCTAATAATAATAACTGTCGTGGTCACACTAGTGGTTACACTAAACTACAATCAGAACCATTGTAGTGTACATAACTTCGGACTAACGGAATAATCGCACTAATTATAAACTTCTATCTGTCTTTCTTTTATACCATACCGTTTTCTATTCTCCAGTTTTAAATATTAGTTTAAGTTTAAACATCTTAAGAGTTAACTAAGTACTGCAATAAAACTCTCTTTTTTACGAATAAAATGAGTTCTTATAGTGAAAAAATGGTACAGATTATGTCACAAAAAAATAAAAAAAATCTATCAAAACGTAGTAGCAAATAGGCCGGCTGATCTTACAGAAAGTATAGTAACTTCTAAACAAGATAAACCCATCCAGTGTTATTATAAAAAAACGGCAAAACCCAGGTTTAAACCTGGTCTACCTTAGTCCGGACTAGCGATGGATCAACCTAGGTTTAGCAAATTAAACTTTGTTTCATTACAAAAAGTGAACTAAGTCAAGACTAACTTAGACCCGTCAGGATTATATTATCTCTATGCTTAGACCTGAGACGATCTCTGGATGATCTAACGGAAGCAGAATTCATTCAATAATTCGTTCAGTATGCTACTATTACGTTCCGATCTTCACTAATATGAAAATAAATAATAAAATTTATTGTTTGAAACTAGTATAAAACTAAAAAAAATAACATTTAAATGGAGAATCATGTTTATTTATGTCATAAACGATATATTCAGTGGTCAGATAAAAAAATCATACTTTATACAAAACGATTTAATAATTTTACAAACCTGAAACGGAACGGGTGTGCGCGCGCAACAAATTGAATTTGTTCCAAAGTAACCTCAAAGTTTGTTTACAAATATGATCGTAAAAAATATATTTTTATTTAAAAATATATTTTTGATGAATTTAATGAAACAGTGTATCGAAAGTAATTGTTTTAAAGTTGCTGTGAGATAAAATTTACGTGACTAAAGTAAAAGTGAATATGGTGTAAAAAATTGTTTATATTTGTACCTAAAAAATACTTACTATATAGATGATTTGTACAAACTATTTTTTCCTAATATGAAATTAAGGTGCCTTAAAGTCATTGTTTTGTGGCGGTTGTGAAATATAAATGACGACAAAAGCGTTGAAAATAATCTAATTAAATGTTTTGATATGTTAAAATGCAAATATTTAAAATATTTTTTCATAATTTTATGTGTTGGTTTTTTGTTTTTTTGGTGAAAAGTGACCTATTTGTTGGTAACAAAATAAGTTAGTACTAGAGTTAAACTAGGGAATCGTAGGTTTATCTTTAGACCTAGGATCATCTATGGCTTAAACGATAAACCTCGTTTTATAATACGATTTTCCTTAGTACTTGACTTGGACCCCGGCTTAAACCTGGTACTAACTTTAGTCCTTGTTTTATAATAACACTGATCGAGTTTGGGTTCATTTGATTTGTCTTGGCAAGCACTTTACAGTGTGTATTGCCCACTATAGTCATGTCAAAAACGTGAAATTTTCGAAAAAAAAATCAGTACAAAAATATATTTTTGTAGACTCCTTGTTCTAATGCCTCTTCGTCTATTTGCATGATTAAACTTTTATCCCGGGAAAAAGTACTAACACCGTGCCGACGGTCGCAGGACACATGTCCGTCTTACGAATTTTCGATCAGGTCACGTGTCCTGACGCGAGTTCAACATTTTTACCTATACCAAAAAGTGCACATCGGCGCTGAAGAGGTTTTCACTTCAAAATACTTTTTTCAACGTACCACATCGAAGCAAAGTGCCCAAAATGCTGGCAGCATTTCCCCATTGCTTTGTACTTGACATAGATTTAAGAATCTAGATTTGTTATCCTTATCCTTACTAATATTATAAATACGAAAGTGAGTTTGTTTGTTTGTTTATTTGTTTGTTTGTTTGTTACGCTTTCACGCCGTAACTACTGAACCGATTATCATGAAATTTTGCATACAAGTTCTCTGGAGTACGGAGAAGGACAAAGGCTACCTTTTATCCCTAAAAAAGTACTATTCCCGAGGGATCGACATTGACGCGGGCGGAGCCGCGGGCGAAAACTAGTTTTTTTTATATTTTACTGAATTAAACAATTGATAATTACAACAAACAATATCTATCATAAAATATGACACTATAACACGCATTTACAAGTAATGAATGAAACATATAACTGATTGGTTTAAAACAAGGTCAGGGCGAACACGATCTTGTGAATGACTGTGCAATTGTCTAGAAGTAGTAAAAACTACTCTGATTAACTTAAGATAAAAATGGGTCGAGAATGCACATCATATCCTGCTACAGTTCCCAGGATTGTTTCCATGTATTTGGGAAGTTTAATAATAACTTTTTTATATCATCTGTACAAAAAACAAAGCGCGATGGCCCAAATATAGGCTCTTAAGACGGTACTGCACAAAATTGAGAAAATTTACGTGTTTTCAAACCACTAGTACTTTGCGCTGAATTAATTAAATACATCAAAAGTATTTGTATAATTTAGGTAGATCCTTGAATAAGATCGCCCCCTTGTTGGAATTTGAAAGAGATATAAATGTAATTTAAAAATGATGTAAATATGTCATGATATTTAAAATAATTTTTCTTCGAAAACCTTGTATTTTTTTTACATCTAACACAATAATTCTCACATGACAATTTTTATATTTACATTTCGGAGGTCGCCCTCAGATTAAGACTTTTCATCTTTTTCCTAATCGCCTAATAGTTGTGCACAGCCTAATGGCTTGCGCAGTAGCGACGTTCTTCGTTCGCGCGGCACCCGCATTTTTATTCCCGAAGTGACTAAAAAGTTTCTTGAATTCATAATTATAATTTTTTTTTAGTTCCGTGGGAATAAAAACACAAATATTGTATTTCTCATAGAGGAAGATGAAAAGCAGAACGGGTCATCTCGGGACTAACATAATTAACCTTTTTTTACATTTTATATGAAAATGTTTGTCGGATTTATGCGACGTTCGCGGTCAACGGGTTAAGTAACAGCAAAATACTCTGAATCCCTCGCTTTACTCAGGACAGGAGTCTACTTTAGATTCCCTGGCTACGGTCGGGATTCTATGCTTGGCTCCTGTGTTGCGCTCTGGATCCAGATTCCAGAATAATGCACTCACTAAGAAGTATTATGTCAGGCCATTGTGGCACAAACCGGCTGAGTCGCTCCTTAATATGTAGAGCTTAGATTCACCTACACCTGTAATATTTTTGTCGTATTAAAGGGGTTCAATATTTACGAATTTTATTTTATTCGATCTATATCCTTATCCTTACTAATATTATAAATGCGAAAGTGAGTTTGTTTGTTTGTTTGTTACGCTTTCACGCCGTAACTACTGAACCGATCATCATGACATTTTGCATACAAGTTCTCTGGAGTGCGGAGACATAGGCTACCTTTTATCCCGGGAAAAACTACTATTCCCGAGGGATCGACATTGACGCGGGCATACTTATATAGTACAGTCGGCCAAGCAGATACCTGACCCCCTGACTTTTAAAACGTTAATTCACAATTTGCTGTGAAGCGCCACCTACCGTGATTTTTGGCAAGTAGACAGACAACTGCTAGTATAAACTTGTTTCTGATAACCTGCTCAGTTGCAAATTTTGTATTTCTAATAATCTGAGCTAATAATTCAAGTAATCATCAATGGTAAGAACAAGAAGGAATCAAAAACAATCCTACGTAAAGTTCGATTCGAACCATGGACCTACGACTTGAGAAGCTAGCGCTCATCTCAATACGCCAACCGACGATATGACGTCTCGGGCAAAATTGGCTATCTATTTCTACTGCTATGACATCATTGTCACCAACTGCAACGCATTGCTTTAACAAATAAATTGAGGGTAATCTATCAGATTTATTTATACCTGATACCAACTAATCAAAAATATTGTTCACTTGCGTCACAATTACATTCAAGATACTGCGATTACTGTGTAGTGATCCAAAACCCCACCAGTTATTAGGCATCCCGTTTCATCTTATATGTATAGCAGATTTTGTGAAAGCTAATAGTGTATTGTAAAGACAACCACAGTATTTAAAGTATCTATATCTAGAGAGTTAGGTATCGCGGTAAGTAGAAATTATAAGTATTTAATAGACTTACTTAATTGTCACACTATTTTTTGTTCCGTAAAACATAGGGTTTGTGATAAATCTCTAAGATAAATATATCTCTTACAGAGAAACACCGTCCGTTTGTGGATTCGGAGATTTAAGAAGACTCGATCAACTGGCGTAACATATACCTAATATTTCAATTGAAACAATGAGGAAACATTCAACAAGAACGAGATCGTATTTTATTCTGATGAAAAAAGTTTTAAGTCTGATGATGATGGCAGAAAAATATTGCGGAGAAGACATGTCCATAATTTGCCTTTGAGAACAGTGGCAGGATAACATTAGGTAAAAATATTCATTAAATAGTTAAGTAAAATAATAATAATTTTTAATACCTAGTGTATTACGCAGTGTAGATTATTAGGTAACTGATCGTATTATTGTTTTGCAGGTTATTGGGGACAGATGTCTTCAATGGGCCCAGGGGAGCTGGTAGAATTCGGCGGCCGGATGAATAAAGAAGAATACTTGGAAATTTTATAAGATGTGGTGATTCCAACAGTGTGCAATGTAGAATATATTTTATTTAAGACAATTGTTCTGTGATCTAACTGTTATTGAGTGACCAATTAAAATCCCAGATTGTAGGGTCAAATAGTGCTTAACTGGGACACGAGACTCGAGTAAAGTTTGAACTTAAATCAATTTAGACAAAGAGGTTATACTAAATTAATAAATATGCGCATAAGTGATATGTGATCTGATCTAACATGGTAAGTGAAATGACAAATAGACTTGAACAAAAGCTTCAAAATGGGGGTCACCCTCTCCCATATTAAAATTCATTTAATGCCATAGGTTTACATATTCATTTTTAAACTATTATCGAAGCAAAGTTATTCACATAGCACTATTTGACCCTACACATTTAAAAAAATATAATACTATGATTAAAAAAAAGTTGAGAGATATAAATTGTTACTTATTAAGTAACATGTTGGTTCTCTCTACAGAAGATTAATCATAGTTTTAATTAAGTAGGCAGGTATTTATTTCACTGTTAAATTTTTTTGATGTAATAAAGTAATTAAAAATTTAAAATGCTTTTTATTAACAGTAATTAGCTCGGTAACATTATGTTAAAACAACCAAAATTACACAAACAACAACGAAGTTGGTGAAAATTGTTAAAAAATAAAAAGCTTTGGAGGATTTGAACCTATTCCCTCATATACACACTAACTATTAAACCGTAGTGCCTACCACTTGCGCCACATCTAACTATTTAAGTATCTTTGAAATAAGCGTATCGTATGCTAGGGCTTGTTTTATTTATCAAAAATCGAATAGATGGCATTAGTCATCAAGGGTATCAGATTTCTGCTTATTAACCTTATTTGTTCATTCCCAATTCAATAGATGGCACTAGTCGCAAAGGATATTACACTTGTATATTTTTATCTTTGGGTTTAAACCACGGATGGTTCTTTAGTTTGCGAAAAATGGCGCTGTTGTAGGGGGGTCAGATATCTCCTTGGCTGACTGTACTAGCTTTCACCCGCGGCTCCCGCGGGCGAAAGCTAGTACTATATAAGTATTTTTTATTTTAATTCGAGAACGGAAAAAAGGAGCATGCATATATGTACATAGAATCCCGAGAGTAACGAAGGATTTAAGTAGACTCCTGGGCGAAGCGAATTCAGAATATGTTGCCCACACTAAATGATATTAGTCCCGAGAAGACACATTCTGGGTTTTATCTTTTTCTACTAGCTGTTGCCCGCGGCTTCGACCTGATTTAGTCAGTTTATGTTATTATGATTTATTAGTATAGATCAATATTTTTTCCCCGTTTTCAAAACATTTTTCATCGATGCTTCGCTCCTATTGGTCGCAGCGTGATGTTTTATAGCCTAAAGCCTTCCTCAATAAATGGACTATCCAACACAAAAAGAATTTTCCAATTTGAACCAGTAGTTCCTGAGATTAGCGCGTTCAAACAAACAAACAAACTCTTCAGCTTTATAATATTAGTATAGATTAGTATAGATGAGAAAATAAACAAATGACGAGATGTTGTGTGAAAAGTTTGTACTATAATCAAACGCTAAAAAAAGTGCTAAGTCTAGCAATGTGCTGCTAACATTTAAAGGTCACTAAAGTGCAGTTCTCACGTCATAAATATTTAGACTAACGCGCGAAGATGCGCCTTGACCGTTTGCAACATCTTCATTACGCCAACCATGTAATTTTGAGATATTTACTGCGATACTTGTTTGTGTTCTAGTTTTGTAAAAATATGCATAATTCTGGCTGTATTGTATACTAACATTGGTATATATTGATTTTGAGATTATAACTTTTGGCGACGCACGTACACCCAGACCTCGGCGGTAGCTGAAAATCAGTGCTTTGCTCACCCCTGGGCAATTCCCCGCACTGAGCTACAGCCATTTGTAATACTGTAGCACACACATACTGTATGTTAAGTCTATATTTTAATGTAAGTGTTAATATTAGTTGCATTTTTGTATGTTTTATGTGCTATAGTTTCAATAAATTACTTACTTACTTACTTACTTACTTGACAGCAAATATGCTTCATTTTACGTTGTTTATTATAGGTTATTCGATTTAACCAACATAAATTCATGTTTATAATGTTTGGAAGTTTATTCAATCACGACTATCACGAGTCAACAGCTGAACGCATCTAGATTCAACTTGGCATTTTTATCTCATCATTATCATTATTAAGAAGTCCTCTGCTGGACATAGGCCTCCAAGGATTTCCAATATGACCGGGAAGCGGCCTGCATCCAGCGTCTTCCTGCGACCTTGGTTAGGTCGTCCGACCACCTATATATATAAACATCTATGAGACATCTCCAACCCGTCTGGCCAGCGTGGAGAGTGTAGGCCTATCCTCTGGCTGCTCTGGCCAAATATGGAGTAGTACAGAGAGGGTCGTGCTCCTGTAGCGATGACTAAAAAGACATGATGATGATAATGATGATGATGATTTAAGATATATAAAAGGTAATGTATTTTGAAGCGACTATCAAAAAGTGTACACTGAGTTAAGTTAGCAAATAGGCTGGCTGGTCGGTGGGTGTCCAACGCTGCGCTTGCCGGTACGTGGTCGCCATTCGAGCACCTTTCTGCCCCATCGGCCATCGGTTCTTCGCGCTATGTTTTATTTACCTGACTGTACTAAACAGCTTTTGACTAGCTCCGTGGCGCAGCGGTCAACACGCCAGCCTGCAACACGGAGTGACCGGGTTCGATCCCCGGCCAGGTCAAGATGGAAAATGATCTTTTTCAGATTGGCCTGGGTCTTGGATGTGTATCTATATATGTATTTGTTATAAAATATAGTATCGTTGAGTTAGTATCCCATAACACAAGTCTCGAACTTACTTTGGGGCTAGCTCAATCTGTGTGGTTTGTCTGTATATATTTATTTATATTTTTTTAATTCTTTTTATTGATAGTGTCCGAATTGTCCGTGAAAATAATATTAAAATGAAAAAGTGTTTTTAAATCATTTATTAAATCTTTTTCAATTTTATGATAATTAATTATACTAAAATAATACTAATTAACTTATAATACTAATAATAATTAAAAAGTGTTAATTCTGACAGTGTGTCCGAATGTGTCGGCGCCGGCTACACGCTCGAAAACGTGTCACGGTCCGTGTGCAAGCGAGAGCGCGAAACAAGTGATAGATCGGCCTAAGCGTTCGGCTTGTGACGCATCTATCTCTTCCACCGTTATCACGTAAAATTATCGTACATAAACCGACATTACAGATAAGCAATTCTTTTTTTACTGAAACATGATACATTTACAAAATTAATTGAAAATAGGTAATTGCGATAATTTATGCATTTAATTAATTTGCTAACGTAATAAATAGAAATGAGTATCACATTACCGACACTTAATTTTTAGGGTTCCGTACCCAAAGGGTAAAAACGGGACCCTATATAATATCGCTCCGCTGTCCGTCTGTCTGTCTGTTCGTCTGTGCGACCACCAGTATCACCAGGCTGTATGTCATGAACCGTGATAGTTAGACAGTTGTAATTTTCACAGATGATGAATTTCTATTGCCGCTATAACAACAAATACTAAAAATAGAATTAGATAAATATTTAAGGGTGCTCCCATACAACAAACGTGATATTTTTGCTTGTTTTTGCTCGATATAGTTATCGGCAACAGGTAGACGCTTGACATATTCACAGAATATTTAGTTTTTTATTCACAATAAAAGTAAATAATTAAATAAAAATAAAATTAATTTTAAAGGGGGGCTCTCTCCCATACAACAGACATGATTTTTTTGCCGTTTTTATAGATAACGGTACGGAACCCTCCGTGCGCGAGTCCGACTCGCACTTGGCCGGTTTTTAATTTAGCTGAGAAATGAATTAAAAATCGTAGGAATTATGAATATGTTTAATTTATGTTTTAAATCTCTTTTAATTTTCTTTAAACGAAACCAAAATTTAATTGTTCCTATATATTCTTACTTTACTATTTCTTAATTCTCATGTTTCTGAATCTGGACTTCTGGAGTCTGCTTTCTACACGCCAGCCTGCCACATGAGGGTGCCCGGGTTCGATCCCAGGTCAGGATCATGATGAAAAATGATCGTTTTCAGATTAACCTGGGTCTTGGATGTTTATCTATATAAGTATGTATTATAAAATATAGTATCGTTGAGTTAGTATCCAACGACACAAGTTCACAACTTACTGTACTGTGTAGCTCAATTTGTGTGATATGTCCCTATCACAGGTCCCTATATATTACTTTATTTATAACTGTTGAGAAAAAACGTAGAATGTGCCAGCTGCTTCTCTTCCCGCGCAGATCGTAAAATCCGATCGAAGGATTAGGCTAAAATCTGCGGAATCATGTCAATAGGCGATGCGGCTAGCAACCCATCACTATTTGATTCCGTTTTCTATCTGCACGCCCTCCAACATGCTAAATCCACATTCAGACAGAGCCTAGGTCTATAAGACCTTATGGCTCTGCCTACCCCGCAAGATAAAAAGACGTGATACTATACACGGTGAAATTTTGATCGTTCTGGATTGGTCGATATGAACAACTTTTCCTATGGGACCAATGCTGGAAACTCAAAAAAATGGGCAGTTCCATACAAATAATTTCGGCCGCCCGGTCAATTTATATGAAAACATCAAAAAAATTTTGAGTTTTCTGCATTGGTCCCAAAGGAAAAGTTGTTTATATCAACGGGCTGAATCATCCCTTTAAGGGTCTAGAACGATCAAAATTTCACCGTGTATATAACTGTTTTTTGTTTTGAATGTTTTTTGACCCAAAACAAAAAGTGCTTGCCGATACTCTCAGAAAATTAATGATAATCAACACTGGTCTTTTTTGTGGTCATCTCGGCGAAGTGATGATATTATGTTACGTCACGCGTCAGTGCACCAGTTTCGAAACCCTGATATCAATCAGTGGCAAGAACTCGTTAAAATGTGCACAAAAACTGGGCAGCCTGTGCTTTTATTACTATAGCAATATTGGTTGAAGAATTATTACATTACTAGCCCGCGTCATTTTTGGAGACCCAAGTGTCAAGGATGTGGGGATGGACTTTACTCCTGTGGCGAGCGGTGCGGTGGTAGAAAGGTGACGGTGGCACCAATTCAAAAAGTTCTTCAGAACACTCACCATAGTATAGACGGTAAAATACTCACAGAGAGCCAACGTCTCTCCGTAGACTGAGGGTGTCTAAATCGTCTGAGTGTGGGATCGTCGATAATACGAATTGCCCGGCGTTGGATGGAATCAAGAGGAAGGAGTTGGTATTGAGGTGCACCAGACCAGATATGAGAGCAGTACTCCATGTGGGGCATAATATACATCATCATCATCATCAGGTCTTTTTTTAGTCTCCACTACAGGAGCACGACCCTCTCTGTACTACTAGAGCCATACTTGGCCAGAGCAGCCAGAGGACTTGGCCTACCTACACTCTCCACGCTGGCCAGACGGGTTGGAGAGGTATCACAGATGTTTATAAGCTTTGTTTAGCTTGTATTTCCTAAGTCGCCTTCTTCGACATCCACGGGAAGACTTGGAGTAGTCCTATTCTACTCTGCCGGATACCACACGGCACAATATACATTAATACTGAATAATAAATCTGTAAGGGTTGGTCATGGAGTTTGTTTTCAGAGACATATTTTTTTTTTGTACTAATTATTGAAGTAGTCATTTGTCTTCCATCTCACCTGATGGTAAGTGATGATGAAGACGAGGATGTTACATGCCTATCCAAGAGATACCCATTTATTCTACTTTTAAATGTCCCGGGACTGTACTTGTCTGGGAATATATAATGTGTTTATAAGCGCTATACTTTAGCCGTGTGGTTTCCGGCAGAGCAGAATAGGACCACTCCAAGTCTTCTCGTGGATGTCGTAAGAGGCGACTTAGGAAATACAAGCTAAACAAAGCTCAAAAACATCAATGAGACCTCTCCAACCCGTCTGGCCAGCGAGGAGAGTGTAGGCTAAATCCTCTGTCTGCTCTGGCCAAGTATGGCTCCGGCAGTACAGAGAGGGTCATGCTCCTGCAGTGAAGACTAAAAAGGCCTGATGATGATTATGATGATGAAGCTCTATACGCTGCTTTATTTTTTTTCCATTTTGACGTACCTAATGTTTAGTTTAGAAATCTTAATGTACGCGAACGGAGTCGCGGCCACAGCTTGTACCATTTATAATTAATAAATAATAAATATATACGGACAAATCACACAGATTGAGCTAGCCCCAAAGTAAGTTCGAGACTTGTGTTATGGGATACTAACTCAACGGTACTATATTTTATAACAAATACATATATAGATACACATCCAAGACCCAGGCCAATCTGAAAAAGATCATTTTCGATCTTGACCTGGCCGGGGATCGAACCCGGTCACTCCGTGTCGCAGGCAGGCGTGTTGACCGCTGCGCCACGGAGCTAGTAGATAATAATTACGTATGGCATACAATATTGAATGTGATTTATCATTGTACATCAGCATATCTCCATTATTTTTAGGGTTCCGTACCCAAAGGGTGAAAACGGGACCCTATTAATTTCGTTCCGTTGTCTGTTCGTCTGTCACCTACTGTATCTCATGAACCGCGATAGTTAGACAGTTGAAATTTTCATAGATGATGTATTTTTGTTGCTGCTATAACAAAAAATCCCATACAACAAACATGACTTTTTTGCTAATTTTTGCTCGATATGTTATATGCTGATAACGGCAACAGATAGACGCTTAAAATATTCACAGAATATTATATTCATTTAAAAAATCATCGTCATCGTCAGCTCTTTTTAGTCTCCACTGCAGGAGCATGACCCTCTCTGTACAACCGGAGCCATACTTGGCCAGAGCAGACAGAGGATTTAAAAAATAAATAATAAATATAAAATAAAATAAATATATACGGACAAATCACACAGATTGAGCTAGCCCCAAAGTAAGTTCGAGACTTGTGTTATGGGATACTAACTCAACGATACTATATTTTATAACAAATACATATATAGATAAACATCCAAGACCCAGGCCAATCTGAAAAAGATCATTTTTCAGCTTGACCAGGCCGGGGATCGAACCCGGTCACTCCGTGTCGCAGGCTGGCGTGTTGACCGCTGCGCCACGGAGCTAGTCTAAAAATTAAAACAAAACATATTTAAGGGGGGCTCCCATACAACAGACTTGGTTTCCTTTTGCCGTTTATTTAGATAATAATACGGAACCGTCATGCGCGAGCCCAACTCGCACTTGGCTGGTTTTTTACCATCCTCCACCTAGATGCTATCATCAAACTCGCCAGCATTATATTTTTTATCACACCAGAGATTAAATGGTTTGTTATTGTTCTACAATGACAGGAATTAGTTTAGCAGCATGTTAACAACTTTTTTTCTAAATTTAATCGATGTTCTTAAATTTTTTTTGTCTCTGTTGGACTGTCCAAAAAAATGAGGACGGGAAATAAGTCTTTTGTTTTCGTATTTTTTATAAAACGCCGAACAATTCATATAAAAATAATTAGACACTAAAACCTCAAGTCAAGTCAAATATAATTTATTAATCATAATATACTTTACATATGATTTGGTGAACGTTAACATTTATTTTACAACAAAATATTCTTGACGTTAATTTACTTAAAGCTAAGTTTAGAGTTTCCAAAGCGGAGTGCAAAAGAAGAAGCGGCAACAAACTGCACAGCACAGCGCATTTTCTCCAGACGTCTACTTACATTTATAAATAGTATATTACTTAAAACTACATATATATAAATGTGGACTGAGATTACACTGTGATGTCATAATTCAAAATGAATACAATGTCAAATTGTATAGAAAAGATGTCAAAAAAAAAATATATACGTTCAAAATGAACCAAATTATGACATTAAAATTCAGACGCGTTAAGAGTGTCCCGTGCCAGGCTCCCCTAAAAAGGGTTTTAAATATGAACATAATATCAGATTCGTCATGTCTGTCTGTCCGTTTGTCACAGCCGCTTTATTCCGAAACTGTTACGACTATATAGTTAAGACTGAAAGGTAGATGTATTCTGTGAGCCGCTTTGCGATCTTCATACTTACAAAAATAAAAGATTAACAAGCTATAAAATCATGGAACTGAATTTTATAAAAATTTATCATACCTATACGTACGGGGTGTCTATATAGCAAGATATAGGTCTTCAAATATTAGATTGAGGATTCCAAAAGCATTTTTTCTTCCGAGTAAATGCTCTTTTTCTTTACTTACCTTGTAAACGGCCAGACCAATTTTGATAAAACATGTCTAAGAACTATCGCACGATTTTTTTTTTTTGAAATGATGTATGTAGCTAGCTCCAAGAACTGCTTTCAAACAGAAATACCACATCCAAATCTGAAAATTATTATACTTTTCTTTATAATAAAGTTATAATAACTAACTCTATGCTGTACTGTAAGTAAGTACCAGCACTGAATTAATCTATCTCTCCCCGTTCTCGGGTGTGTTTGACAGTTTTGAAAAACAGAGTTAGCTTTGGCTTCTACTGTTGCTATTCGTATGTTACGAGACGTCTCTTTATGTACATAATTACATTAGTACTTGAATTCATTCTGCGGTGTCGACACTGATTGTTAACCGAGACATAGACGTGTGTAAAGTTTCGTTTATAATAGTATAGGCATAAATATTATTCCGCTTGTATAAAACTCCATGCCTTTGGTACCAGACTATTACTTATTCTGTGGTACCAGTGTAAAACAACGTAGCGTTGACTTGACCACAAAAGGTACGCCACACCTACCGAGCCATTTTTACAAGCCAAATTATTCACATTTTTTTTACCATAAAACTAATGATGTAAAGCAACTGGACAGTTTCGGTTGTCGTGTTATCAAAATACATCAAGAAGGCACTGAGGCAAATGAAAAGAGTTGACGTTTAGATTTATATGAACAAACATTTTTCAAGGCATTTATTTTGCTCAATTTGATGTCTCAAGTTTTTTATTTTAGCTAAGGAAACATAGACCAGTGCAAATAATAAAAAATTAACTTAAATTATAGTAGGATGAAACTCATTGCAAATGGAAGAGAGAGAAAATTAAAGGAAAAATAAATTACGGGCGATCTGAGGCCGGGAAGTGAGCTTTTAAGGATAAAAAAAGTTTATCTCGATTTCCGGCAAAACAACATATTTACACTTTTTTCACCTAACCTCAAAATGTATGTGAAAAATTCAAATAACCATGATTTTGGATTTTTATTTTTATCTCTTACAATAATTTATCTTTTTTCACGACATTTGAAGAAAATTTACCTTTTAATGCCCTAAACACACTGTAATTTTTATGATAAAATATATTTATTTTCAACAACCTTTACCTTTTTTGACTTAAATATCGAAAACCCAGCCTAATTTTCAATCGAAAATTGTGACGTCAAAATATCTGCTTTTTTAAAAAACGGTGGGCTTTTTGTTAATTAAAAATCTCTATTTTCTGATGGTGAAATAAAAATTATACATTATCATGGTAAATTTTCTTAGAAAATGCAACAGGTAAGTTCAAAGTAAACAAGGAAATAATAATCACACACAATTTATTCTTCACACACGGTTTACACGAAATTTATACATAACAGCGGCAACAAGTAAACCTATTGACTCGTTCAATAGGCGCGTTTTGACTATTGTAAAGTTCTACTCGTACAGGCAACACTCGCTACGCGGTCAAATATGCAATCTGACGTTCTATGAAATATACAATACTAGTTTTCGCCCGCGGCTCCGCCCGCGTCAATGTTGTTCCCTTGGGAATAGTACTTTTTCCCGGGATAAAAGGTAGCCTATGTCCTTCTCCGTACTCCAGAGAATTTGTATGCAAAATTTCATGATGATCGGTTCAGTAGTTACGGCGAGAAAGTGTAACAAATAAACAAACAAATAAACTCACTTTCGCATTTATAATATTAGTAAGGATAAGGATGTGTATCTATAAATACATATCCTGGTTTTTTTCTCCAACTATTGCCAACACTATTTCTCTCTGTATGCGAAGGCGCATAGATGGTATTGGCAGGTTCGTAGGTAAGATTCACGATCGTGTGTAAATTGTAATGTGTAATGTATTTTTTTTAATTTGCTTTAATTACATACAACGTCGACTCCATGCATGGCCCTATTACACTCAATGTGAGCCGGCTTTGATCCTTTTTTGTGGTCCATGGCGCTACCGCTACGCTTCATAAATGTCACGTCTAATAAGATTGACGGCCCGATAGGAACTAGTCCGGTTTCCCCGCACTTGTAGGAAGTGTTAAATAGTTTCTACGTTGCTACCAGCGATTATCTGTTTCTAATTTTCTTGTATTCATCCATCAGAATTTCAGCCGTAGTATATGACGCCGTTTGTAAAACCCGGAATCATACAATTTGTCTGCGACATATACACGGTGAAATTTAAATAGTTCTGGACCCTTAAAGGGGTGATTCAGCCCGTCGATATCAACAACTTTTCCTATGGGACCAATGCTGGGAACTCAAAAAAATAAAGGGCAGTTCCAGACAAAAAATTTCGGCCGCCATGTCAATTTGAATGGGAACGTCAAAAAAAATTTTGAGTTCCCAACATTGGTCCCATAGGAAACGTTGTTTTTTCAACGGGCTGAATCATCCCTTTTAAGATCCAGAACGATAAATTTTACCATGTATATCGAAGTTTAAAGGAAAACTATCAGAGCTAAGTAGAGCTTACAAATTAAAGAGATATAATCGATCAACTTATAAATGTACTCGGAAAACGACGGAAAAAGACGTTTTCCAATTGGATGAAAGTATTGGAAATAGTTTGAGGCCCGGCGAAGGACATAGGGTACCTTTCATCCCAGGAAATTCTACTGTTCCCGAGGGATAGACAATAACGCGGGCGGAGCCGCGGCCAATAGCTAGTTCATTATATGTTTCTCTTTTCTCACAGTCATTTCATAATGTTATTTTTTCAATAAGCAACTTTAACCAAATGGAGTTATGTCTGACACCCTAACAAGCCCCAATTCCAAGCATTGGACTGATGTAACAGCTGTCATAAATAATAATGACCCTGTTATTGATTAATTATTTTACTACTCAATCGTTTATTAGCAGTTTATAGTTGATCAATTTGTATTCGATTCAATTTTAATTACGTTGAGCATCTTTGGACCATTCTCATTAATTTATTGGATAATCTTTCATATAAAAAAGAGACTTCAATCAACTAAACCGATTTTGATGATGAAATTTCCAAGGGATTAATAGGCTAGTTGACCTAAAAAAAATGTAACTATATTTTTTTTGCCAATAGGTAATCAAAAAATATTGTATAAGTATTATTTCTTTTGTCGATTAAACAAAAAAATATAAAGATAGCCCTTTGAAATTCCGTGTGACGTCATAGTTTGCTTCACTTTTTAGTTTTTGTTTAACTTTGACGTAACTATCCCCAACCCATGGACTTTGATGCGCTTTATCTTTATCAATTATTGGACAAAAGAATAAATACGTGTCTAATATTAATGTTATATTTATTATTTTGACTCAAAAAAACTAGCCTATTGGAAAGCATACCCTTTAAATGCATACTAATATTATTAATGCGAAAGTGAATCTGTCTGTCTCACACTTCAACCATTAGATGTTTCAATATATAAGTATCTATTATAAAATATAATATCGTTGAGTTAGTATCCTACGACACAAATTCACAACTTACTGTGGGGCTAGCTCAATCTGTATATATTTATTTATTATTAAAATAGTGATGGATTGCTAGCCGCGTCGCCTACTAACATGATTCCTCAGATGTTTACCGATTCCCTCGATTTAATGATCTGCGCGGGAAGAGAAGTAGCTGGTACATTCTACGTATTTTATTTTCTCCCAGACCAGCATGGAAGAGGTAGGTACCAAACTAGTTCCAATTAAGTACTGTGATACATTTGGTATGCACTACGCAATACTTTACAATTTACAACACCGTAAACCTTAATTACAATTCAATTATTGACTTAAATTTCATAATGTAAAAGCAAGCCAATCACCCAATCTCGAAGGTCGTTGAGAACGAGTATCGTATGACGTTGATTGTAATGAGATAGCCCTGACACTATCAGGGAGCAGGGTTGGACAAAATCGAGACACAAATAAGTCTAAAATCTTCGGATGCTGTAGTATTTGATCCAAATGGCCTAGTGGTTATCACACCAAAGGTTCTGTCTTCAATCACCCGTAAGGTTAAGATTAAAAATTATCTTTTTTAATAAAAGAATGGTAGCCAATGTGTTAATCCAGGTAATAATCTATCTGTGATATCTGATAGATAATATCCCTATATAATATTAATTTATTTATTATATGCAGATATTATCATACGCGTTTAGAAGTCAGGCCTATGTACTTCAGCCCTTTTGATACATGCACTCCCGCACTCGATCTCAGGGAGAGGGATGCCTGAAAAACAGCGTTATGCTCGGACCTTATTCCGGGCTAACAAAAGCTGAGGCATTCCTTTGCCATACATTAAAAATCGACCTAAATTGTATGTCCTCATTGTTTAAACACGTTTTTGTAAAAGTGGTTTGTTTTGGCAATAAATGACTTTTTTATTTATTTGTATTAACATCTTATTCGTAGATTAACATGTTCTGCTCAAATCATAAATTTAAATAGATTACCTACAAATCTAGATGATTCGTTAATAGGTAATGGGTTAGCGAAAACTTTGTCACCATATCCATACTATATTTTTAATAGACCTACCGTGGCCAGAATCCATGGCACGATCGTTCGCCGCAACCAGACTAGTGTAAAGAATAGCTATTTTGACTCGAGAAGAAGAAGAATAGACCTACTTGGACGTGCTCAAACATGATCATAAGATCTCTTTCCAACCATGAACAATGTTAGCTTAAATTAATACTAAAAAGATCGCGCTGGCGAACGGATAGATGGAAATTAATATGATCCAACTATCCCGTATATAGAACGAAACTGCCTTTGTTTGAATCGGTGTGTTGTTGTAAAATTCCTCAAATAATGTAAGCCAAAAAATGCCTTTATCTAAGCACTTTTTGATTTATAAGTTATTAAATTAATACATAGGAGAGGTATGTAACATCCTTGTCTTCATCGTCAATTACCATCAGGTGACATGGGAGACAAATACCTAGTTCAGTACTTACTAAAAATTAATACTGTATTTTTAGAAAGTGACTTTGATTTACAGTAAGACCTCAATCAAACGTATCTCAATGTCAAAGTCCCATATAATGCCAACCCTGAATTAAAATGGAGTGGTCCAAGAATACCTCCCTGAGGCGAACATTAAAAAAGACGCCAGCGGGGGCGGGTAGATCCAAATCTGGCGTTACTGAGACAGGCCTAAAAAGGTCTCGGGTGACGCGATACACCGCAAACAGCGGTTATGAGTCGACATTGACCTGGACTGGGCGCCTTTTGTGGTCAACAGCGTCGAAAGCTGCACTCTAATCCAAGATTTTGTTAGGACTGTTTTTATATAGGTATCGTGTTTGGATTAAAGCCTCAGGGAAAGATGGAGGTGATAATTAAATATCATTAATAAAGGCCTAAAATAAGTGTGCGTCATAAATTCATAATAACTTACTTTCGCTTCACTGTGTTAAAAATGTCATCATCATCATCATCATCATCAGGTCTTTTTAGTCTCCACTACAGGAGCAGACAGAGGATTGGGCCTAGACTTTGCTCGCTGGCCAGACGGTCAGAGGTCTCATTGATGTTCATGAGCTTCGTTTAGCTTCCATTTCCTGAGCCACCGCTAACGACACCCATGGGAAGACTTACAGTGGTCCTATCCTACACTGCCGGAAAACACACGGTTAAAAATTTTACTTTTATAAAATACTTCTAGAACGTTAACAAGAATGGGATATATTCAAGAATTTAAATCATGAATATAATTATTTAATATATCCCTTTTCCATCTACACGCCCTCTAACATGCTAAATGTGGCCATAAGGTCTTATAGACCTGGGCTCTCTTTACCCCGCATGGAAAAAAGACGTGACACTATGTATGTAAGTACATAATATATGACTAGTTCCTGAAAATAAACAAAATGTCTACTAGTATCCGTCATTGTTAACCCCTTAATTAATGCCCTGAAATAAAATAACTGTAATTATATCAACTATATCATTTTATTAGTGTCATTGGACTTATTAAAGATATCACTAAAAAAGGCATACGCAAAAATAATGAACATAAAATTACACATTCCTCGTAATTAATTGTCTGCGTACAGTCGTAAATTTAATTATTTAACAAACGTTTTGATGTTATCTAGTTTATCAACTTGTTTTGTCAGGATGTTAACTACAATCTAGTTTAAAAAATCTTTTTTCCGAATTGTTTGTTTATAAAACTTAACTTTTTAGATGGTTTGTTGGTTATATTTAGGTTAAATATATTTTTTGAGGAAATACTTTTTTCGAAATATTTATCGTTTATTTCTCACTAGCGACCCGGACCCGGGCTTCGCACGGGTGCAATGCACATATAAACCTTCCTCTTGAATCACTCTATCTATTGAAAAAAAAACCGCATCAAAATCCGTTTCGTAGTTTTAAAGATCTAAACATACATAGTGACGGACAGACAGCGGGAAGCGACTTTGTTTTATACTATGTAATGATAAAGAACAATACATTATTCACTTCAATGAGAACGTACAATTTTAAACGTCATTAACAATAAACACGTTACTACAATTAAATAATAGACTTATTGTCGGTTAGACAATTAACAAGGGTGCATTAGGCCAAATATACCGGTGATCGGAGTTCATCATTTGGATTGGAACACCGATCATCGGTATAATGTTCAGTATTTCTTCTCCGATGAAATAAAAAATGTCGCAAATATTTGCAATTATAATATTACTAGCTATCGTCCGCGTCAATGTCGATCCCTTGGAAACAGTTCTTTTTCCCGGGATAAAATGTACCCTATGTCCTTCTCCGTACCCCAGATAACGTGTTTGCAACATTCATGATGATCGGTTCAGTAGTTACAATACTTCGGTCTATTGGAGGCTATTTCCATACTCACTACTCTTGGTAGACGGGTTAGTGAGCGAAGTCTTAAGCTTCTTGTGCTTCCGACGCTGCTGCCCTTCGGAAGATTTTTAAGCATCTTTTGAATAACTTAAAGTTATTACTTTAGGCATATTAATAGAAACTGTATAACTTACACTTAGTGGACATACAACATGTACATTAACCCCCAAAATTTCCAAAATGAACAACTTTTCTTATGGAACCAATGTTGGTAACTCAAAAAAATATCATAAGTGTGCGGCCGTCTCAGCAAATTGTACGAAAATGTCGAGATGTCGTCTATCTTGGGTGATCAAATTGTCACTAAATAAATTAGAGACCTGCCTAGTGTTGCCGAACTATCGATTGTTCCACTATCGATAGTTGACCTCGAAAATCAGTTAGGATATCGATAGGACTATCGACAGTATCGATAGTATCGATAGGTCAAAATGTGGTAATACTATTGTAGATTTGCGACACACCTATATTATCGATACTATCGATAGTTTGTACTATCGATAGTTGTTTATTTTTCGATAGTATCGATAGCATAGTGACTATCAAGGATTAATATTATCGATACTATTGCATATCATCAATAGTATTACCACATTTTGCACTATCGATAGTATCGATACTATCGATAGTATCAAAACTATCAATAGTCCTATCGATATTCTCACTATTGCCGCAGTATCGATAGACTATCGATAGTCTATCGATAGACTATCGATAGTCTATCGATAGTGGCCTATCGATCGACAACACTAGACCTGTCTAATACATCAAACATATTGCATTAAAGATAGCTTTAAAATATATCAGTTAAATAAAAAATGTAATAATAAATCTATTAACTCCGTGGGTTTAACATTTATCACTTCAAATAATTAAGGTGTCCAAGGATGTGACATTTGAACTCCATAACGGACCGGCGTACGGCCCACTAGCCAAATAGTTCTACCGACCTTGCCTTTAATCACGAGAAGGTAATCGTCATCATAAATAGTTTAAATTGAAGATACATCTGCATTTTATCTCATCAGGTCCTTTTTAGTCTCCACTACAGGAGCACGACCCTCTCTGTACAACTAGAGCCATACTTGGCCAGAGCAGTCAGAGGTCTTGGCCTACACTCTCCACGCTGGCCAGACGCGTTCGAGAGGCGTCTTAGATGTTTATAAGCTTTATTTGGCTTGTATTTCCTAAGTCGCCTTCTACGACATCCACGGGAAGACTTGGAGTGGTCCTATTCTACTCTGCCGGATACCAAACGGCTGAACGGCGGCTTTTATTTATGACTAGCTGTTGCCCGCGGCCCCGCCCGCGTTAATGTCGTTCCCTTGGGAACAGTAGAAATGTGAAAATTCCATACAAACCCCTCCCCCTCTGCTTTTTTGGAATTTAATACATTTCACCTGCATAGATCTTTAGCTCTTTTGCCTATTTCACCTACACAGATATTTTTTATTGTAATGGAGAACTTATATACATATTGTCATATTTCTAAATCTAAAAATAAAAAAATCCATACAAACTTTGCCCCACCTATTTTACCCCTTCAAGGGGAAATTTCGTCCATTTTAACTACACAGATCTGTTTAATTGTAATGTAAACATATATACTTTTTTTTTATACTTCTATGTCCAGAAATGAGAAAATTTCCATACAATCTCCCCCCCCCCCCCTTTATCCCTTAAGGGGGGAATTTTGTACATTTCACCTACACAGATATTTTTTAATTGTAATCTAGAACGTATATACTTATTTTATACATCTAAGTCTAGAAATGAAAAAAAAAACCACTAACTTTACTCCCCTATTTTATCCCTTCAGGCGAAAATTTCGTCAGTTTTACCTACATACATCTTTTTAATTGTAATCCAGAACGTCCAGAAATGAGAAAATGTCCATACAAACTTAAACTTCTGAACCTACTTTCAAACTTCTAAATCCAGAAATGAGAAAATTCCATAAAACTTCACCCCCTTTGATTTTCTGAAAATCTATTCTTAGTGCTCATTTACATCATAAAAAAAATCCTTGTGCCAAATTTCAAGTTTCTGGGCACAGGCTGGGCTGGGCGTTGATATATAAGTCAGGTTTGCCTTTGGCCCGCGGCTCCGCCCGCGTAAGTGTCGATTTCTCAGGAACAGTAGAATTACTCGGAATACTTTCAATGAAACACCTTAATATTGAATTCCAATTGAATAACTTCAAAAACGGAAAATTTCATACTAACTTTGCATCCCCGTTATACCCCCTTAAGGGATGATTTTTGAGAAAAATATTTTACTCGTGATTCATGCCTTTCAGTAAAGAACCTTCATGCTGAATGTTATTCGACTTACTTCAAAAATGGCAAGGTTTCATGCTTACTTTGCACCCCTATTTTACCACCTTAAGGGATGATTTTTGAGTAAAATATTTTACCGTGTTTCATACTTTTCAGTAAAGAATCTTCATACTGAATTTCATTCGAATAACTTCAAAAACGACAAAGTTTCATACTAACTTTGCAACCCGTTTTACCCCCATTAGGAGATGAATTTCCAAAAATCCTTTCTTAGTGCTCCCCAACGTTATAAAAGGAACCCCTGTGCAAAATTTCAAGTTCCTAACCCTTATAGTTTAGGCCCTGCGTTAATCAGTCAGTCAGTCAGCTTCTCCTTTTTTTAGTAAAGATTACTATGGATAGTATGGATAGGTATAATGCTGTCGTATAATGATGATGAATTGACTTTGGATTTTAATTTTCATATGTCACATTATTTTATTTTATTTTTGCTATATGTTTGCAGGCAAACTCATGCCTTGAGTTCATTCAAATGACGATAACTTTTTTTTTAATGAACCGATTTTGATAAAACAAACTTTAAATGTTCTGCTGAGTTAAAACAAAGCAATTGGTGAAAGTTTAAAGAAAAACGGTTCAGTATTTTCGGAGATAATCGTGATCATACATACAGACAGACAGACAGACAGGCAGAAAGACAGACAGACAAGAAATTCGAAAAAATGTTTTTTGTTTTCTATTATTCTTTTTAAGTGTCCCTCTATCCATTTCAGTCAAAAATTCTAAATGTACAGACAAAATATTTTTACTGTTTTATGATATGTATAGATTTTAATTAATTTTAACTCATAGAGCTCCATGTCCATGACCCAATGAAAAGCAACGGATTGCACTCCAGGTGTGCTGGCAGAAGTGAAAACTCCGCGCGGTAGAAAGAGAGGGGGATATTACTTCATCTCCTTCGCCGCGGCGGTCTCAGGTCACGTGTCTTACGAAATTTCGATTAGGTCACGTGTCCTGACGCGAGTTTAAATTTTGTTACCCATCCATAAAAGTGCACAACGCCGCTAATACTCTCGAGCTTCGTAAGGCACTTTTAGCCGTTGGTTCCGGCTGCCATCATTTATGCTGAGTCAGATGTATTTTGGCAGCTTGTAAAATCTAATACCATTGTTGGCCACTTATACACACGAGAAACAATTATCAATAAAAATTCATCATTTGAGCCGTTAAAAGTCCACAGGTGGACAAAAGTCTCTCCCAACGATTCATCATTCCATGGGAGGATATTGCCATACTCACCACGCTTAGCAGGGTTGGCGAGAGCAGTTTCCTTGGCTTTTTTTTGTGCTTCCGATGCTGCTGCCCTTTGGAAGCATTTTTAAGCTGTAGGTCTAGGACACGCAAACTCAATTAATGCCTATTCACTCTTACCTTGAAAATCCCTAAATTTAACGAGTTGGGAAACAGCGACGCTGAGAGGGAATTAAATTCCTTTGAGGAGGCGAATCTAGAGGTAAGATGAGCAGAAATATACGGATGAAATCCCTGCCCACGCCGTGTCGTCCGAAGATGAAATGGTGCAGGGGGAATTAGATCAGATATTTACAGGTAATTTAATGTGGTTAGCCGTGTGGTATCCGACAGAGTAAAATAGGACCACTCCAAGTCTTCCCGTGGATGTCGTAGAAGGCGACTTATGAAATACAAGCTAAACAAAGCTTATAATCATCTATGAGACCTTTCCAACCCGTCTGGCCAGTGTGAGTGTAGGGTAGGTGTAGGCTCTAGTAGTACAGAGAGGGTCGTGCTCCTGTAGTGGAGACTGATAATGATGATATAGGATTTATCACACAAATTGAGCTAGCCCCACAGTAAGTTGTAAACTTCTGTCGTAGCGTAGGATTATATTGTTGAGTTAGTACTCAACGATACTATATTTTATAATAGATACTTATATGTATAGATGAATGACCTCACCGGGGATCGAAGCGGGCACCCTCGTGTCGCAGGCTGGCGTGTAACTTATCCTTATCCTTACTTCCTTACTAATATTATAAATGCGAAAGTGAGTTTATTTGTTTGTTACGCTTTCACGCCGTAACTACTAAACCAATCATCATGAAATTTTGCATACAAGTTCTCTGGAGTACGGAGAAGGACATAGGCTACCTTTTATTCCGGGAAAAAGAACTATTCCCGAGGGATCGACATTGACGCTGGCCCTAGCTATATCGAAATCTGGGAATCAGAATCCCTAATGGAACACAGAATTGCAAGCAAAAAAGGTAAAAAACGAAAAAGAATTAGGTTTCCCAAACAAAGTTGCCGATCAGCTGGACGAATTTCTATGAAAGGTTAAATTATTTTTTTCGTTTTTTACCTTTTTTTACCATTAGGGATTCTGATTCCCAGATTTCAATATAGCTAGGGGGTTCAAAATCATGCTGTATACATACCTAGTATCACCTCTTTTTCCCTTGCGGAGTAGACCGAGGCTCTAGGTCTATAAGACCTTATGGCCACATTTAGCATGTTGGAGGGCGTGTAGATGGAAAACGGAATCAAATAGTGATGGGTTGCTAACCGCGTCACCTATTGACATGATTCCGCAGATTTTAGCCTAATCCCTCGATCGGATTTTACGATCTGCGCGGGAAAAGAAGCAGCTGGCACATTCTACGTTTTTTTTTCTTCCGGACCAGCATCCTTATCCTTACTTCCTTACTAATATTATAAATGCGAAAGTGAGTTTGTTTGTTTGTTTGTTTGTTTGTTTGTTTGTTTGTTTGTTTGTTACGCTTTCACGCCGTAACTACTGAACTGAACCGATTATCATGAAATTTTGCATACAAGTTCTCTGGAGTACGGAGAAGGACATAGGCTACCTTTTATCCCGGGAAAAAGTACTATTCCCGAGGGATCGACATTGACGCGGGCGGAGCCACAGGCGAAAGCTAGTAAAAAATAAAATAGCAAAATGCGGAAGACGATAGACTTAGTATTATTTCCTCTGTTATATTGGTACACTATTTTTTATAAAAGCATTCATATTTTCAATATTAAGCCAGTTTAGAGGACAAGGCTCCATTTGTCCGATTGATTCATCAAACATGAAGTGTTAATTGTACTAACGTGTTTAGGAGATATGCACACAAAAGATATACAAAGAACGCTCATTAGTGGGCAGCGAACCTTGGCGGCTTCCGCCCGTGGGAGGAATTACTGCGTTTGAGAATGTGTGATTCAATTTGCACTAGTATAAAACAGATAACAAACTTGTTTGTAAACAAATTGATGTGTCGAACGTCAAAAGATAGAGAAAAAATCGGCCAAGCGCGAGTCGGAATCTCACACGAAGGATTCCGTATCTCCGTACAATATTTAATGACACAAAATCGGTCAAGTGCAAGTCGGATTCGCGCACGAAGGGTTCCCTACCATTATCTATATAACATTACACAACATTACATTATATTATTAGCGAGCTCCGTGGCGCAGTGCTTAACACGCCAGCCTGCGACACGAGGGCCCCGGGTTCGATCCCCGGCCAGGTCAAGATGGAAAATGATCTTTTTCAGATTGACCTGGGTCTTGGATGTGTATCTATCTATATATGTATTTGTTATAAAATATAGTATCGTTGAGTTAGTATCCCATAACACAAGTCTCGAACTTAATTTGGGGCTAGCTCAATCTGTGTGCAAGTCGGACTCGCGCATTAAGGGTTCCGTACTATTATCTATACAACATTAGACACATTATATTTTTTTGGCGTGATATCTTATAAATTGAATAACGCCGGCTGCATATACAAAAAAGGGTCACGTTCCGTGTGCAAGCAAGAGGCACGGGTCTCTCAGATTTAACACATTGCAAAGCGACGATATCCCCTTAACGTCTTCATATCAAAACGCTATATTTACTAAATTTACTTGAACGCTTAATAATATCTACATATATATGTGGACAAATCACACAAATTGAGCTAGCCCCAAGGTAAGTTCGAGACTTGTGTTATGGGATTTTAGCCCAACCCTTCGATCGGTTTTTACGATCTGCGCGGGAACTACCCACCTACCTACCTACTAACTCAACGATACTATATTTTATAACAAATACATATATAGATACACATCCAAGACCCAGGCCAATCTGAAAAAGATCATTTTCCATCTTGACCTGGCCGGGGATCGAACCCGGGCACTCCGTGACGCAGGCTGGCGTGTTAACCACTGCGCCACGGAGCTGTCAAATGTCTTAATGGACTAGTAGCAAAACGTCTGGACCTTACAAGGTCGTCATTCAGGTTACGGTAATAGCAAATCGTCTGGATCTAGAAATGCCATAGTTACTATAATGCCATAGTAACTATGGTAAAACAAACCGACATTCAACGCTCCTATCTATCTAGATAGGAGCGTTGAATGTCGGTTTGTGATGCTTTGCGATTGGTGATTTTTCATCCACCATTATGACGTAAAACTATCGTCCGTAAACTTTAAAAGCAACCATATTTTTAAGTTTCACCTCTCCCGGTATCTTTCTCTAAACCTGTTGCCGTTATTGATATTTCATGCAAAACACGGCTTAAAAATCACGTTTATTGTATGGGAGTTTTATTCTATTTTTATTATTAACAGAAACTCATCATCTGTGAAAATTCCGTCTGTGAAGCTGTCACGAATTATGAGATACAGCGTGGTGACCTGTACCTTTCCTTCAAAATTAGAGTATATTATATTAAGAAAACTATTCCATGTTATTATCTATTATTATTGTTAAGCGCACTATTTTGTAAGTTACTATTGTCATTTTCTTTTTTTTTTGACAATCCAGAAGTGAGAGGACTGGAGATCTGTGCCACAGGCCTAGCCTTCTTCAGGCTCGAGTCCCCATCAATCTGATTTCATACCACCTTGTTGTACCTTGTTATACTTGTTTGTTAATTTATTGGGTTGCTGGAGAAAATAAAATACTTTTATCTTAAGATAGACAGACGAACAGTGGACTCTTAATAGGCTCCGTTTGGGTAAGGCGAAAAATAATGTCTTGCCGCCCCTCAAAATCTGCCGCCCCACACTTTAGTCCACTTAACCTGCTGGCAAACCCAGCGCTAGCCTTCCCAGACGAAGTACATCAGCAGTGACGTAATAATACTAAGTATTTGCTCAAGTGCTACTGTTTACTTCGACAAGGTCCCTCATAATAGACCGATCAGCTCAACATACTCCGTTTGTGTATTCACGGCTGTTTAGGTGTATTATCGATATGTCAAGGCGAAAGATTTGTGTGGACCGTTAGGTGGATATTTTGAGGAAAAAACGGCCAAGTGCGAGTCAGACTCGCGCACGAAGGGTTCCGTACCGTATCTATGAAAACGGCGAAAAATCATGTCTTTTGTATGGGCCCCCCCTTTAATATTAATTTTATTTTATTTAATAATTTTATTTTAAAGTGAATATATAACTAAATATTCTATGAATATTTCAAGTGTCTACCTGTTGCAACTATTAATAACGATCAAAAACAAGGAAAAATATCACGTTTGTTGTATGGGAGCCCCCTTAAATATTTATTTAATTCTATTTTTTAGTATTTGTTGTTATAGCGGCAACAGCAATACATCATCTGTGAAAGTTTCAACCGTCTAACTATCACGGTTCATGAGTCAGCCTGGTGACAGACGGACAGCGGAGCGAAATTAATAGGGTCCCGTTTTTACCCTTTGGGTACGGAACCCTAAAAATCGGCCAAGTGCGAGTCAACCTCGCGTGGAGAGAGTTCCGTAGAACAAATGTAATTGTCTATAACTAAATTGACAGTATTTAAAATAATCTCATAAGTAACATTGAATAATATTTACAACCCTATTTAAAGCAACTAATTTGAATTCAATTCAATTATACTCCTAATAATGAAACATACATTTCTCAAGGTTTTCCTGAAATATTTAAGGAACATACTTGTTTAAAATTTTTAGGATCAGTGATTTTGGAGATGAGTTAGAGAATATGGTAACTTTTTGTCTATTTTGTTGAATAACTTAAATTCATGGGTATCTGTTGGATAGGCTTGTAACATCCTCGTCTTCATCGTCACTTACCATTTGTGAGACTTAGAGGAGTTTTTATCCTTAAGCGTTCTTCCTAGAATCTGTTTTTTACCGACTTTAAAAAAAGGAGGAGATTTCTCAATACGACCGTATATTTTTTTACAATAAATCGATCCGCGTAAAAACTCTACACTTTGACAACACTTCTGGTATTGCGAAAAACTCAAATTTACCACAAAAAGAGTCAACATCCTTGTGGGACCGGTCAGTTTGACATATGACCTTGGCCAATCGTTCCACCGTCATCGTCATCAAATATAACGTTTTTGGAATTTTAAGTAAGAGGGCTCTCGTTACCTAGAAATCCATAACAACTATTTATATTCCGCGGTTTTGCTCAGGTGCATCATGCAGTACTTTTAATTACTCGACAGACAAGAACCTCCTAAAATTTTCTTAGATTATAATAATTTCTGTCTTTTTCATGCTGGTCTAGGAGAAAAGAAAAAAGTAGAATGTACCAGCTGCTTCTCTTTCCGCGCAGATCGTAAAAGCCGGTCGAGGGAATGGGTAAAATCTGAGAAATCATGTTAGCAACCTATTACTATTTTGATTCCGTTTTCCACCTAATGACCACCAACATGCTAAACGTGGCCTTCAGGTCTTATAGACCTAGGCTCTGTCTATCCCGCAAGGGAAAAAGACGTGATAAAAAACGGGTTTTTTTTTTCTCCGAAACAATCTGACTCAGTTAAGCACATTAATTGTTGAAACTACTTCTGTTTCCGGTGAAGGAATACTTTATATAGCATGAATTGGCCTGCTCGTCCGGGGAAGTACCACACCCACAGAAAATCAACGTTTGGGTAGAAGTGTTATCGCTTCTATGCTTCGAGGCTAGGCTATGTCTTTTCCCCAACTCCTTGAAAGGCCGGCAGCGCTTCTGACGGCTCCTGTCACACCCTGGTGTTGCAGTTGTCCATGAGAAGCGCAGATCGCTTACCATCAGGTGACTCGCTTGCTCGTTTGCCTTAAGTAAATTTTACCATAATACTTAGCCATAAGTAAATTTTTGACGTCAACAATTGTTGAGAAGTGAAATATGACAATTAATAAGTGTTCAAAGAAACCTATATTGAATAAACGTTTTGAATTTAAGAATTTTGAATTTTGCCGTCGTATAACATAAAAACGGGTACCTATTCTTAGATAGATGCAAATAATAAATTCATTAACACGTTTCTCCAGCGATAAATCTTACTAAAGTCACGACTATTATGTCGGGTTTAACGGAGACATTAACATTAACATATGTTTAGATAAAATGAAAAAAACACGTTAAACTTACACGTGTGACGACACCTGAGAGATAGCGGTACATCGACTGGTTCCTGTTTGTCTGTTACGCCTTCACTCCCTATCTTCTGAACCGATAGCGACGAAGAGGGACATAGAGTACATTATCTCGGAAAAAAGTTTCGTAGGGATCGACATTGATGCGGGCGGAGCCGCGGGTGAAAGCTAGTGTGATATAAATAATGTATTAACTAGCACAGCATGCAGTTTTAAACGCGATCTTCTATGCTGGTCTCGAAGAAAAGAAAAAACGTAGAATGTGCCAGCTGCTTCTCTTACCGCGCAGATCGAGAAGCCGGTCAAGGGAATGGGCGAAAATCTAAAGAATCATAACAATAGGCGATGCGGCTAGCAACCCATCACTATTTTGATTCCGTTTTACACCTTTACGCCCACCGACACGCTAAACGTGGTCTTTCGGTCTTACTACTTTAGGCTCTGTCTACCCCGTAAGGGATAAAGACGTGATAATAATATGTATGTTTAAACGCGAACGCGAACGCGATGCGACTCAGTTTCATACATACATATCTACTAATACGTCTTTTTCCCTTGCGGGCTAGAAAGAAGCTTTTTATCTATTTTTTTTTTGTTCTACTCTTCTACCTCGTTTCTCACTCTCTCGTGCTTATATTACAGTGACGTGCAGTCCATATAGACTGTTAGACACTGTCTACCCTGCAGTCGCTAAATAAATACAATTTTTTTTCTTACAAAAAAAATATTATATTCGGTGCGCCTGCAAAATTCTGCTAGCAAATACTTTATAGTCGATTTTGTTCAAGTACGGCGCTGCGGCCGCGGCCCGCGCGCGTGCCCGCGCTAAGCAGTATCTCTAAAGACAAAATTTCAAAGGTCTGACTTTTCACGCACACATAGAAAATTATTATACACCGACAGGAAATCGCTTTTGTAGTAGTACAAGTAAACATCTTTCATCGGCTCGCACATGCAAAGCAAATTTGCGCTGTGTGTGTGAATTTGAGACAGTGTCTCCGAGGTTCCTATTGGCTGCCGCGCGCGATGTAAATGTCATCGTCACTTGTCAATGTAAAAGGACTTACGAATAGAAATCCGAGCGCCACCTCATCGCTCCACGTAATTAAAATAGAGATAAGATTAGACCTAAGAAACCATTGTAAGTTAGTTCCAATAAAGATTTCGTACGTAGCACACGCTTTTTAAAAACAGCTCCCCGCATCGCCCCAACGTATCAGATATTATTCATACTTATGTCAATGTCATAAACGATGCCATTGATTCACGTTACGTGTTTACAAACAATCCAAGAGGAAAGTTTTATTTTAGAATTGATTGCTTTATCAGTTAAATTTCATTTGTGACAAAAATATTTTCATGTGAAAGTTGTGTCGCTTAGTGTTTGCATGCCGAAACCGAAATATAAAGTGTTTGTGAACACGCTTTTAAACAAATCAAGTAACTGGTTAGTTAGGGTTAGTTATTCTAAAGTTTCATCTTAAACCGTATGATACGAGTACGTGTACGTGGTTCGCAGGTTGTAATCATATCTCACTTTCGCTTGTTTTGAATACTTTTGCGGTCGAAGTTCGAAAGACTATCATAATATTAAACGAGTTGTAGATAACTAGCCGTATAGTAAGGTAAGGTATATAGGTGGTATATTTGTAAGGTAAGTTTTTTAATTATGTCAACCCTATGATAAATGTCTGTGCACGTCACTGTTATATTATAATTAAATTTATTTAATTAATCGCGTTCCTCAACGCGATGTATCTACAAATTTGCATGTAGTCTTACTATTAATTTGAGGGAGAGGCCTAGTTACCTGTAGCACAGGTTCCTCAAGGAACCTATTTCAGGAACTAGTCTCTTCACAATTTAAAAAGCAAGTACCTTTTACACTATAAGCAACAACGTACCTCTATTAATTGTTTTCTTGTAAAGAGAAAATTAATAAACTATTGAAGACCATTACTACTATTGTAGTACCCAGATAAATCTTAAAAATATCGTTTTCCATCTTGATCTGGTCGGGGATCGAACCCGGAACCCTCGTGTCGCAGGCTGGCGTGTTAACCACTGCGCCACGGAGCTCGCCTAAACATACATGAACTCGAAAACAATACAGCCCATGTCTTTAAGACCTAAAATAACTTTTTTATTGAAAAAAAGCAAGCCAATTATTATATCTGTGAGAGTCACGTAACATGACGTGAGAATCTCCTAAACTATAAAAAAGGTAATAGCCAATGGAATGATACCTTACACAAATTCTTTAATAACAGTTAACAATGTTAATTAAACTGGCATCGTGTGGAGCAAATAAAAAAAATCACTCAAATGCCTTAACAGATCCGAGACACCAACTAATGAAGGCGGACAAAAAATATATTTGTAATTGTAACCCCGGACAGTTAGTTACGAAAACGTTGTGTTTCATTTTCAAACATTATTGTTATCGACGATCCCTCACTTACAGACGATTAGACACCCTCAGTCTACGGAGAGACTTTGGCTCTCTGTGTGTATTTTACCGTATATACTATTGGGAGTGTTCTGAAGAACTTTTTGAATTGGTGCCACCTTCACCTTTCTATCACCGCACCGCTCGCCACAGGAGTAAAGTCGCCGCACATCCTTGGGTCTCCAAAAATGTCAGAGCGTCACGTGGTTTTTTCCTCGTACAGCAAGATTGTGGAATGGACTCACTCCCGAGGTTTCCCCTGTGTGCTATGACTTGGGGTCCTTGAAAAGGCTTGTTTATCTTAAGAGTCGGCAACGCATCAACGCCTCCTCTGGTGTTGCAGATGTCCATGGGCGACGGTGACCACTTTCCATCAGATCTGCTCGTTTGTCGTCAAATATACATAAAAAAAATACAGTGTTCTACCAATTCTCGACTAGCTTTTCTTAGAGAAAAGATGGTATGGATATGAAGTCATTAGCTCAGATTAAGAAAACCAAAAGGCTCTAAGATATACCCTTGAGGTACGCCTCTTTAAACATAAGAACCAAACGATCTTATGTCATCGCAGGGATAGGTTAGATTCCGTTCGTTTCCTGACGGTATTTTTTGAAACTTTGGGCTTTCGCAATTCCTATGTCCAACAGTGGACTTCTTGCAGCTAAAAGGATAATATTTATGTTATATACAAGTTATAGAGAACATCGATGTTCTCTATAAAATGGATCAATTGAAACGGTGGTGGACTGGGCATATGTTGCGTTGCGTGACATGCAGGAGAAATGGAGCAAAGATATCACACACTGGTATCCTACAGATGGCAAGAGGAGCAGAGGAAGACAACATATAAGATGGAAGGAAGAGTTAAAACTAACGGCAGGCCCAAACTGAAGGAGGGTAGCCAGAAAACAGTGGAAAATGTTAGAGGAGGCCTTTGTCAAGCGACACACTGAGCTTAGAGATATTCGCAATACACCGGAGGAAAATGAGCTCAGGGTGAAAAGGCTAAATAGATAGATAGATATAGGTATATATCTTATAGCCTTCTACCCATAACAGACAGTAGTCAGAACCAGAATTTACCTAGAGGTAGAAATTATATTCTTTTACATATGGTTATCGCGTTATTTTCCCTAAACATACAACATATACGTACACAGAGCCTAAGGCCACGTTAAGCTTGTTGAAGGTATATAGTTGATGTTGATAGTATTCTGCGTATACATACATGAGTACATATTTTCCATAAAATTGTTTTTGCAGGTAAAGTATCACAGATATTTCAGAATCAGAATCAGATTATTTGCAAGAAATGTCAAGAAAAATCAGTATCAGTTTTAAGAAATATATAATGGCAATCAATGTAGACCACTGTACAGCAGTACCCGATGGCGTCACTTACATTATCGGCCCGAAGCTTCTTATTTTAAACTCCTACGCATCTTAGTCACCGCGAAAAGTCAATACACTCTCCGAGAGCAAAAAATACAATGTATTCGGTCCATCAGACCGATATGACATAGCATTTGATACAGTGGAGTATGAATTTGAAATTAGATGGATGCAATGTTGTCAAACTTCGCACATAAAACAATTTTCAAGTAATTAAACTGCTAGTAGAAAGGTGTTATTCTAAACTGTTTGGCCGGTGGTTGGAGATAAGGCATCGGGTACGCGCGAATCTGAATAGAATAGGACCACTCCTAGTCTTCCCATGGAGGTCTCAAGAGGCGACTTAGGAAATACAAGCTAAACAAAGCTCATAAACATCAATGAGACCTCTCCAACCCGTCTGGCCAGCGAGGAGAGTGTAGGCCAAATCCTCTGTCTGCTGTGGCCAAGTATGGCTCCGGTAGTTCAGAGAGGAGCATGCTCCTGCATTGGAGACTAAAAAGACCTGATGATTATGACGCGCGCCCGGGCCCCCGTTCTACCACTTGCTTTTCCTCATTCATCCGAGTGAGAAGTTGGATTTGGGATTCTCTTTCAAAATCCAACAAATTCCTATCATTTCCTAGCTTTAAATGCTTTCGATGCGTCGAAAGCAGAAGAAGTCAAACAAAACTACTCCCAACCAGCCTGCCGAGCGTGGTGGGTATAGCAATATCCTCCCATGGAACGAAGAATCCTTGGGAGAGGCCTATGTCCAGCAGTGGACTTCTTACGCCTGAAATGATGATGATGACAAAACTGCTGACAGAACGAAAAGTTATAACTTGATCTAATGGTTGGGTCGGCGCATATACAATGTAACAAAGAAAATTGGTATTTCTTACCAGCGTTTAAATTCCATTTTTGATTGGATTAACAAAACAGAGTCTGCTTAAAACGGACAAGAGCGGCAACGCTTCTGTAAGTTGTAAGGTTCAATTTCCTTTTTCCTATTGTACTTCCGATCTAGCTCAACTCCCGTCATCATCATCATCAGGTCTTTTTAGTCTCCACTACAGGAGCACGACCCTCTCTGTACTACTAGAGCCATACTTGGCAAGAGCAGCCAGAGGACTTGGCCTACACTCTCCACGCTGGCCAGACGGGTTGGAGAGATCTCTCAGATGTTTATAAGCTTTGTTTAGCTTGTATTTCCTAAGTCGCCTTCTGTGAGATCCACGGGAAGACTTGGAGTGGTCCAATTCCACTCTGCCGGATATCACACGGCGGACTATATAACTCCCGTAGTAGAAATCATATTTTACAACGTGATCTTAGGACATATTGATATCAATAACATTTTTTACATAGAAGGATCAGTTGAACAAATTTCCCTTAATGTAAATGGAAATCAGAAAAAAAGTAGAAATCAATATTTTAATAATTTTAACTATTAAAATCTCCAATTATGAGACGCTGTTTGCTATAGGTACGTACATGTTTTAGCCACCTTGCACCGAATATTGGCTCCAATCGTTGGTGTATATTCGGCGATGAAACAGTCATTAATTTTATGCATAATATTATTCGTTTTTCGTGTGTGTAAGTAGTCAACACTGGTGTCAGATTTTTCAAGCTGCCTATAGGCATCTGACATAGCTGAACGACTGCTATCAATGATGACAGCCGGGGCCAACGACTTTATGTGCCTTCGGAAGCACGGAAGAGCTCGAGAATTGTTTGTACCACTTGCGGTCACCCATCACAGTGGGGACTGCGCTCACGGTTGCTTAACTTACATAAGCGCTATTAATGCGCTATTAATGCTCACGACTACTGGGTCATCGGGCTCCTCCTAATATGCCTAATATAATAAAAAAAATATAAACGAATATACTTATGAAGCTAATACACTTAAAAGATACACATGATTTGGAACAAATAACTACAACAGACAGCAACATTAACAGCAGGAAAACAATCTATACTAATATTATAAAGCTGAAGAGTTTGTTTGTTTGATTGATTGTTTGTTTGTTTGTTTGAACGCGCTAATATCAAGAACTACTGGTTCAAATTGGAAAATTCTTTTTGTGTTGGATAGTCCATTTATTGAGGAAAGCTTTAGGCTATAAATCACACTGCGATCAATAGGAGCGAAGCATCAATAAAAATGTTTTGAAATCGGGGAAAAATTCTTCATCTATAGTAATCTATACATATAATAAAACAGTAAAATTATTTTGTCTGTACATTTCGAATTTTTGACTGAAATGGATAGAGGGACACTTATAAAGAATAATAGAAAGCAAAAAAAATTTTTTGGAATTTCTTGTCTGTCTGTCTGTCTGTCTGTCTGTCTGTCTGTCTGTCTGTCTGTATGTATGATCACGATTATCTCCGAAAATACTGAACCGAGTTACTTCAAACTTTTACCAATTGCTTTGTTTTAACTCAGTTTAACATTTAAAGTTTGTTTCATCAAAATCGGTTCATTAAAAAAAAAGTTATCGTCATTTGAATGAACTCAAGGCATGAGTTTGCCTGCAAACATATAGCAAAAATAAAATAAATTAATAAGTGACATGAGAAAATTAAAATCCAAAGTCAATTCATCATCATTATACCTATCCATACTATCCATAGTAATCCATACTAAAAAAAAAGGAGAAGCTGACTGACTGACTGACATATCAACGCAGGGCCTAAACTATAAGGGTTAGGAACTTGAAATTTTGCACAGGGGTTCCTTTTATAACGTAGGGGAGCACTAAGAAAGGATTTTTGGAAATTCATCTCCTTAGGGGGAAAAACGGGTTGCAAAGTTAGTATGAAACTTTGTTTTTTTTTGAAGTTATTCGAATGAAATTCAGCATGAAGGTTCTTTACTGAAAGGTATGAAACACGAGTAAAATATTTTACTCAAAAATCATCCCTTAAGGGGATATAACGGGGATGCAAAGTTAGTATGAAACTTTCCGTTTTTGAAGTTATTCAATTGAAATTCAATATTAAGGTGTTTCATTGAAAGTCATAAACTAATGTATTCCGGGTAATTCTACTGTTCCTGAGAAATCGACACTTTAGCGGGCGGAGCCGCGGGCCAAAGGCAAACCTGACTTATATATCAACGCACAGCCAAAACGACTGTGCGCAGAAACTTGAAATTTGGCACAGGGATTCTTTTTATGATGTAAATGAGCACTAAGAAAGGATTTTTAGAAAATCAAAGGGGTTGAAGTTTTATGGAATTTTCTCATTTCTGGACTTAGAAGTTTGAAAGTAGGTACGCAAGTTCTCAATTAATATTAAAAAAGATCTGTTTAGGTGAACCAGACAACATTCTCCCTTGAAGGGGTAAATAGGGGGTAAAGTTTGTATGGAATTTTTCCATTTCTAGACTTAGAGGTATGAAAATAAGTATATACGTTCTAGGTTACAATTAAAAAAGATCTGTGTAGGTAAAATGTACAAAATTTCCCCCTTAAGGGATAAAGGGGGGGGGGGAGGGGGGATTGTATGGAAATTTTCTCATTTCTGGACATAGAAGTATAAAAATAAGTATATATGTTGACATTACAATTAAAAAGATCTGTGGAGTAAAAATGGTCGAAGAAGAAGAAGAAAATTTCCCCTTGAAGGGGTAGAATAGGTGGGGTAAAGTTTGTATGGATTTTTTTTATTTACTTAGAAATATGACAATAAGAAGTTCTCCATTACAATAAAAAAAATATCTGTGTAGGTGAAATGGGCAAAATCCCCTCCTTAAGGGCTAAAGATCTATGCAGGTGAAATGTATTAAATTCCCCCTTAAGGAGAAAAAGCAAAGGGGCAGGGGTTTGTATGGAATTTTTATCATTTCTACTGTTCCCAAGGGAACGACATTAACGCGGGCGGAGCCGCGGGCAACAGCTAGTAAATAATAATAACAGAAATTGCCGCGGACGAAGTCGCGGGCAACAGCTAGCCTTTAATAAACATAAAACTTATCAACACTTATATGGAAACCTCATTATTGGACAGCTCCGTGGCGCAGTGGTTAACACGCCAGCCTGCGACACAGAGTGCCCGGGTTCAATCCCCGGCCAGGTCAAGATGGAAAATGATCTTTTTCAGATTGGCCTGGGTCTTGGATGTTTATCTATATATGTATTTGTTATAAAATATAGTATCGTTGAGTTAGTATCCCATAACACAAGTCTCGAACTTACCTTGAGGCTAGCTCAATCTGTGTGATTTGTCCGTATATATTTATATTAAAGAAAGATTAAAAAGTCAAGTCCAAGAAGTGGCCAAAAGTTGTCTGTTGACTCTAAATTTAGACGTGACCGCACTGACGTCACCGACCTGGGACCTGATGGTTTAATTCGATCATCACTTATGTTGTTATGAGATAATAAATTGTTGTTAGGGGTCAAATTGAGACAGGACGCAAAAAGCAATATCAGTAGTACAGAGAATCCATATTTATAAGATAACATCCTCATATTTATAAAATCTAACTAACTACATTTCCGGGCATTTTCAACTGTCACGGATGAATGATAGTATAAAAAGTATGTCACTGAAAAAATATAGCAGTTTTTAAAAAATAAACATATCTCCTTACAAGTTAATACCAAACACGATGTGTTCACAAACATAAAAGAAATTGGCTTGGGTATTTAACAACAAACTTTTTTAGGGTTCCATGCCCAGACTGTGTATATCTTTTGCCGCTACAACAACAAATAATAAAAACAAACGAAAATTAATAATTAAAGGGGGAACATCCCGTATATACAAGAAACGTATTCTTTTTAAGGACAGAGGAGTTTACTAGTTATTAAATAAAAACTAACTAAAAATAAAATAGCCTAACCTACATAATTAAAAATAACCATTATAAATAAAAAATGTCCCGCAATTCGTTGTCACGCGGAAGGGTACCTAGAAGGCTGACAGCATTGCCACGTTGGATGGCAATGCTTATTCTTTGGTTCTTTTGACGATTTTCTCGATTCTGTCAATATTGCAAAGGGTAAAACTATTAATATCTGTCTGTCTGTCTGTCTGTCTGTCCGTTCGTCCGTCCGTTCGTCGCCAGGCTGTATGGACCGTAATAGTTAGACAGTTGAAATTTTCACAGATGATGTATTTCTGTTGCCGCTATAACAACAAATACTAAAAAAATTTAATAAAATAAATATTTAAGGGGCTCCTATACAACAAACATGATTTTATTGCCGCTTTTGTAGATAACGGTACGGAACCCCTTGTGCGCGAGTCCGACTCGCACTTGGCCGGTTTTTTCAAACTATGGCTTTCACGCGTGACTTATTTATTTAACACTTCTTGAACAGTTAATGTGATGTACGGACGTATAACATTAAAATAAAAAAAAAATATATGTATCAAAATAAAGACCTGTAATCGTTGTCTGAAATCATCATCATCATTTTGTAGAAGGCGACTTAGGAAATACAAGTTAAACAAAGCTTATAAACATCTAAGACACCTCTCCAACCCGTCTGGCCAGCGTGGAGAGTGTAGGCCAAGTCCTCTGGCTGCTCTAGCCAAGTATGGCCCTAATAGTACAGAGAGGGTCGTGCTCCTGTAGTGGAGACTAAAAAGGACCTGATGATGATGATCATGATTTTGTATAGCAAATTTTCTGAAATTATTGAATTTTATTCGTTCATTTATCCGTCCCTTCCATGCTGGTCTGGGAGAAGATAAAAAACGTAGAATGTGCTAGCTGCTTCTCTTCCCGCGCAGATCGTAAAAGCCGATCGAGGGGTTGGGCTAAAATCTGTGGAACCATGTCAATAGGCGATGCGGCTAGCAAGCATCACTATTTGATTCCGTTTTCCATCTACACGCCCTCCAACATGCTAAATGTGGCCATAAGGTCTTACTTATAGAATTAGGCTCTGTCTACCCCGCAAGAGAAAAAGACGTAATACTTTGTTTGTATGTATTTATTTGCAACATGTATACGTAAAAGAGAAGGGGTCATTCAAATATTCCGTAAGCAGCGAATGGGGGGTGGGGGGGTCTGGGCTTGGCTTATTTGCTGACAAGGGGGAGGAGGGGGGTGAAAATAACTGATATACCCTATTGCTTACGTAATACTTGAACGGCCCCGAATTGGTACTTTCGTAAAAAAACTTATGTACTTAGCTAAAATAATATTTTTTCTCCTTATACCTATCGAGTTAGTAAAAACGACATCAAATATTCTTCACAACACCGTTTTTGCTCTTTGAATGCTCATTTTAATTGAATGAAGTACAAAAAGCTCTGACATGTTGATTAATGTGCTGAAACTAATTCTCTTCTTTGCGCCGACATTACTAAAACACACTTTTTTGGTCGCCCCAAGTTTCGGGAGTACCAATTTTTACTTTTTTAGTCGACATTCGCCATGCAATTATTTTTATGCATACATTAATGCAATAAATGTATATATATAAATAAATAAATATACACGGACAAATCACACAGATTGAGCTAGCTAGGTTCCGGGCCGTAGATCTTTGCGAGAAGACAATTATAATATATAATATATATAATAATAATATATACGGACAAATAACACAGATTGAGCTAGCCCCAAAGTAAGTTCGAGACTTGTGATATGGGATACTAACTCAAGGATACTATATTTTATAACAAATACATATATATTTACACATCCAAGACCCAGGCCAATCTGAAAAAGATCATTTTCCATCTTGACCTGGCCGGGGATCGAACCCGGTCACTCTGTCGCAGGCTGGCGTGTTGACCGCTGCGCCACGGAGCTAGTCGAAATGGAATGTTTTGATGTTTTTGCTTTTGTTTCCGCAAATGAAAATATACGTAATTTAGCCAATGAACGTTGATCGAACATACTTTTTAGAAATTTGCTTCATCCTTACTAATATTATAAATGCGAAAGTGAGTTTGTTTGTTTGTTTGTTTGTTTGTTACGCTTTCACGCCGTAACTACTGAACCGATCATCATGAAATTTTGCATACAAGTTCTCTGGAGTTTATCCCGGGTACCTTTTATCCCGGGAAAAAGTACTATTCCCGAGGGATCGACATTGACGCGTGCGGAGCCGCGGGCGAAAGCTAGTTGTTGATATTTCTCTCTCTGTAATCTACGAATCTCCAAGTCTTCCCGTGGATGTCGTAAGCTAGCCCCACATTAAGTTGTGAACTTGTGCCGTGTGTATATTTTATAAAAGATACATAATTACGCCGTGTGGTTTCCAGCAGAGTAGAATAGACCACTCCTAGTCTTCCCATGGAGGTCGTAAGAGGCGACTTAGTAAATAAAAGCTAAACAAAGCTCATAAACATCAATGAGACCTCTCCAACCCGTCTGGCCAGCGAGGAGAGTGTAGGCCAAATCCTCTGTCTGCTCTGTCCAAGTATGGCTCTGGTAATACAGAGAGGATCATGCTCTTGCAGTGGAGACTAAAAAGACCTGATGATGATGATGAATCTACGAATATATAGTTATTCGTTGATTAATTATTTTCTTTTTTTTTTATTTAATTATTTTAATACAAACGTGGGTAATGTACAATACTCACCGATCGATAATAAACTTTGAAAATGAAATTTTTTTATTCAAAGTCGGATACATGTATCGCTTTTTGAACGTCATTGTTCAACTTTAAATTGATAAAATTGGCAATCTCTTAATTTATGAAACTACGGGAAATAATTTGAATTAAAACTTTAACATAGAAGTTTTAAGTTAGCTAACTATTCTTATGTAATCATTGTAACATCACCAATATTATTAATTTGGCTGGTTAATCGTGTTCGCGGTGTTCTCTCATCTGTAATTATTATTCATTATATTCCATCATAATTAATGATCTACCAATGATAATGTACATAGATCACGTCTCGTAATTACCTAACTTTATAATGTCTATCATTTACAAGGCGGCAATCCTTAGGCAATGGTCTTTTTCAGATTACTAGGATTAATATTCCAGATCAAGAAATTCGTTTTTGTATCAGCGATCCAAATGATACTTTTTACCTTAATAGAGATTTTGAATATAGAGCTAATATGGTATTTAATGTAAATTATATATAATTGATGCCATAATATATTTACGTCCAAGGATTACCTCCTCGGGACCCTACATAACTACAAGTGCAGAAATACTTAGTCACGAATGTTGAATATATAGGTTTATTTGGCATAAGATTCATAGCCGGCGTTCTAACAGAATTAAAAATTAAGAACGCTCTGACTAGCCTGCCGCCTGTAGGATGACCGTCTTAACACAAGCATGAACGGTTGTTTCATTAAACTTCTCATCTCATCGAACATTGATACTTTCAAAGTAAGATTACCTAATTCCAATACACAGTTAACTGACAATACTACTTGCTGACATAATTGAGCAAACAACAAATATGTTTGCTAGAAGATAATCCAAAAAAGTAAACAATATTACATGAACATTATTCAATTGTCCTTGAAATTATAGTAAGAATGACTTTGAACGTTTCAACGCCTTTTTAACCGAAAGTAATTTTTAATTATCTTATAATAATGTATTTTTTATTGCAGGTAAACCGCGAGAATCGCGGGGCACCTCGTCAGAACTAACAAGAAAAGAACCATTCACACATTTGTCCAAAGAAGAACTAATAGAAGAAGCTAACAAAGTTAGAGCCCAAGCCGAAAGCGTCACTTGCACAGCTGACCATCCGCCAGAAAAATTCTATTCTCTACCACACAGAAGAAAATTCAAGGAAGATAGAGTTGGAAGACGAAATAGTGACGACGGGATTGAGGGACAGAAGACTCCTTTAGGAAGATCTACTAGCGATGTAAGCTCAAAAAAGAAGAAAGAAAGAACGTCTTTGTCCACGCTTTTTAGAAGAGCTCAAAGGACTAAAAGCCCAGATGCTCCCGTTGTTGTCGCAGCAAAACCTGTTGCTATAGTCAAAAGAAGCAAAAGTGACGTTACGGATCTTAAATCGAACACTAATCTCAGTAGTCATTCTAAACCTGTACGTAAAAGGTCTGGAAGTGAGACTGAGGAATTTCTTAAATCATTAAGAAATAAAAAATCTCAATTATCACCTATTATAGAAAGTTCACCTAGAGAAGATTACTTTAAGAAAACTCCTCCACTAGAAGTATTTCAGAAGCAAAAATTATCTAAACAAGAAAGCAATAAATCTGAAGAACAAAATTCCTCCACAGAAAGTAAGAAAGTTAATCCCATAGAAAAACCACCAAGATATAAAACCCCTGAAAAACAAGAACCTAAACCACCCGTTAGAAATAAACGAGGTAAATCTTTAGAAAAAGACAAAGAAAAGTCTCCAACTATAACAGAAACTCCAAAACGTAAAACTGAAGTTAAAAAGACTTTATTAGTAGATGAGATCGATTCTATCAAAACAAAGGAAATCAACTCTACTGAACTCAAAGACAGAATTAAAGAAAGTATCCGAAAGATTGAAGAAAACGTATATGGTAGCAAAGACATGATACACAGCAGCCAACAACCCCCTGATAAGCCACCGCTGACAAGGGGGCATACTGTAGATCACATAGTCAAAATATTGAAAGAAGATCAATTTTCTCCTCCACCTAAAACCCATTTAATTTCACCAACAAACGGAACTAACGTTAACCAACCATTTTCATATATTAAACCTAGTGTAAGTCCTGATCCAAACCTATTTGTTAGGAGTACAAGTCCAGATAGGCCACCTTCGCCAGTTAATAAAATGATGGACAAAGGAGTAGTATACGCTCAAGTGGTTAGGGATAATGGGGATTCAGGCAATAATAAAATTGGAAAACAGACAATTCACAAAACTTACTCGCCGTCAAGAGATAAATATGGAAACATTTCAGATGAAGACGAAGGCTTAGGATATGAAGAAAGACATAAAAATTCAATTAACCGTTTTGATTATAGTCCTACTTTCAAGAATGGAAACCAAAACTATAACAGTATAGAAGGTTACAATATAACTGACTCTCCGATAAGACCGAGATACAGAGAGTATAAACTGAAAAGTTTTGAAGATTACGAGCCAGAACCAACATATGCCAACGAATTCCCCTCTCATAAAGATAAATCGCACGATCGTATCGATAGTTACCGAGGACGAGGTGATGGAATAGATACTAAGAAAAAACACTATGAATCCGAAAATAAAATTGATTTAGACTTCAATGAACTAAGTCACAGGCGTAAACTTTTAGAATCAAGAATTAATGCCAGGAGAATTGACCTATCGGAAAGAATTGATCGAACGGAAAGAATCAAGCCCGAAGAACCAATATCTCGGTACTTAGCAGAACCAGATCCCATTTACGAGGCAGAAAAACGTCGGAAAGCGACTGAAAAATATGTAAACGAGACAGCCAGGTATTACAGACAAACATTAGAAAGAGATGGTTTTGCCGAGAGCAGTCTAACTGAAGATTACAGCAGATACGATTCAGATAATCAAAAACTTAAATATAATACTGAATCAAGGACATTCCAGAAGGTTCCGAAAGGGGAATTAGACCGTCGTGAATACAACGATAGACTAAGCCCAGATACAAAATATAAGAAGGAAAACAAAGACTTTCCACCAGAACCCGAATATGAGCCTCCAAGCCTGGAGTTTACACCAAAGCCTGTTACTCCCGACGAGCATAAAGAAAAGAAATACAAAGTTAAAAAACAAGTAACTTCTAGTCAAGATGTGGCTCACTCAGGCCACCAGAGATTTAAATTTAAAGATAGTTGGTTTGGTAAGCGTAAAGGCCATTATGCATCAAATCCAGAAATAGCACAAGAAAGGGAGGATGAATACGCAAATATTCGGTACGAAGCAAAACATGCAGAATCATATCACAACTCCTTGCGCCGAGCAAAGAACAAGGATAGATATTACAAAGAAGATCTTGGTATGAAAAGACATGATTCTGGTGATAGCAGAGAATATTATCGTGACGATAAATCTCCACGTCGATATGATATTGACAATCGCCTAGTTGATTCTGGAATCGAAAATGATTTCCGTAAAGATTCAAGCGGTGAGCTTAACAGAAGTAGACACAGGAGGCATGAGCAAGACGACGATGTTCGAGATGTATCTCTATTTTTGGCTAACGAGAGAAGACATACAGAAGATAATTATCCCAGTGAGCAGATTTACGCTAACGGCGAATACTTGGCTCGATTCAAAGATTACAGAGAGGACGCTTATAGAAAAGAGTACTCAAGGGACAGAAGTATAGATGGGGTGTCCCAATTGGGACCGAAAGGCGATAGATTTGATAAGAGTCCGAGTGGACACGATGACAAAGTCAGTGCGAAACCACCGAAGGCTACAAAGAAGCTTTCTGGACTTGAGAAGGTAAAGAGTCATATTATTTAGTTTTAAAACCGTTCACGAACAATATCTCCTATTTCACTTACAATTTACTGATCGTTTTCCCTCTGAAAAGTCAATTTTAAAGCTCTAATTTCCCAATACATTTTATGGAAAATGTTGTTGAGTATCTTGGAGTGTGTGTTTTTCATGTGTGTAAGTGGCCAATACGATGCCTAAAGGCATCTGACATAGTTTAACGACTGCCATCAAAGATGACAACAGCCGGGACCAACGGCTTAACGTGCCTTCCGAAGCACGGAGGACCTTGAGATATTTCTATGCCACTTGCGGTCACCCATCACAATAGGGACTGCGGCCAGGGTTTCTTAAAATGCGTAAGCGATTTCAGTGCTCACTACCACTAGGCCATTGGGCTCCTCAATATCTTGGACTAAACATGCCGTTCATATCTTTAAATCTCTCAAGTACGACTTAAGTTACTTGGGTAAGCCAACCTCGGGTTCTTGTAACTTTTTAGTCACAAGGAACCCCGAGGTTGGAGGACTTTTACTCCTAGTATAAAATGTAGTAAATTTATGTTTTATTGCAGATGAAACAGCTGTTCTCTCGCGACTCTTCGAAGAAGAGCAAGAAAGAGAAAGAAGTAGTCCAGCCAAAGACTCGCACGCGGGTGCTCAAGAGCCCAGAACATCTTGCTGCAGAGGATTCTGATTATAGGAGGTAAATTCTTCGTGATTCTTTAGGTTGTGCTTGTCAGAACTAATGTTCCTCAAGGATCTGTATTAGGTCCTCTTATGCATATTTATCGACCTCTTGCTTCTGTTTTCGAAATAGAAATACAAAAGATATACTCCATTATTTCTGACAAAATATTATTATGCTTTTATAACAATTGTTATAACAATTATTGATGGCATGGTGAGGTAATTTTTAGATTATACGATTTCCATATTTTTTATGACATATACAAGCGAGCAAGCGGTTCACCTGATGGTAAGCGATCACCGCTGCCCATAGACTACTGCAACACCTGGGATGTGACAGGCAGAAGCGTTATCGGCCTTTTAAGAAAACATAGATTCGTTTTTTGAAGATTCCACCCAATGTCGTATCGATTCGGGAATACCGCCGCAGAGAACCGGGACCTAAAGAGGCTTGTTTATGTGGCGCAGTGGTTAACACGCCAGCCTACGACACGGAGTGCCCGGGTTCGATCTACGGCCAGGTCAAGATGGAAAATGATCTTTTTCAGATCGGCCTGGGTCTTGGATGTTTATCTACACCGTGTAAATAGACCCTCGACATTCCCTTAACGGGGTGACTCAGCCCACCAATATGAACAACTTTTCCTATGCGAACAATGCTGGGAACTAAAAAAAAAATTCGACCTTCCCATACAAACTGGCCGGACGGCGGAACTCTTTTGTATGGAAATGACGAATTTTTTTTTTGAGTTCCCAGCATTGGTCCCATAGGAAAAGTTGTTCATATTGATGGGCTGAGTCACCCCTTTAAGTAAATGTCGAGGGTACATTTACACGCTGTATATGTATATGTATTTGTTATAAAATATAGTATCGTTGAGTTAGTATCCCATAACACAAGTCTCGAACTTACCTTGGGGCTAGCTCAATCTGTGTGATTTGTCCGTATATATTTATTATTATTATTATTTATTATTATATATTATTAATCTTAAACTAACGTATAAACTGCCCACCTCATTAAAAGTACGTATGAAGTACCTGGCAAGCATTACGGTAGACCGTGGTAGTTAGTTCCACTATCTGCTACTATGGACAGCGGTGAGGGCGCTGCAATGCAAGAGACGTAATCTTTTACACCCATCAAATATTACATACGAAAATATTTTTTCTACAATAAGATATTATTCTACTGATGTTATTTTGTCATAATACGGTGGATATATAGTTGTGAATAAATGTAGCGCCATCTATGTGATAAGTATGACACAAATCTTACGCGATAGGAGTTGAACCACATGTTTACGGTCGGCAGGTCAGCTAAGTGCCCATGGGCGCAGAACTCCATTCATCATTATTACTCATTGTTTACGCTAACAAAGGCTTGCCACTGGCTAGGAACCATCTTGATTGAACTAGAAATAGGCGAGACGTTACTATAATATTAGAGCACGACCGCCAAGCAGGCGTGTGGCTGGTAGACTAGTTAATGCTTATGTAATGTATGGCAAAACAAATGGTTAGGAAACATAGCACTATTATTAAGGAATTTAAGTAACATTTTCTATGAAAATGTATGTCGGATTTGCCCGACGTTCGCGGTCAAAGGGTTAAATTAAAAACCGCTTACGCATGTTAAACCAAAGTGCTTATTTCATGACAAGTGGTTAAATATCACGAGGTTTTCTACGTTTTGAAAGCACGTTAACCCATTGGTTCCATTAGGTGCATTATTTAAAATGTTAGTAGAGCCAGTTCACAAAAAAATCGAAAGTGTACAGTAAAAAATATTATAAAAATGCTTCCGATTAAAAAAAGTAATCAAGTGTTAGTCGGACTCGTCCATCAAGGTTCCGTAGGTGCAAGCATAGGGTTATATAAGAAACTAAATATATATAAGGAACCTCTCCAATCCGTCTGGCCAGCGTGGAGAGTGTAGGCCAAGTCCTCTGACTGCTCTGGCCAAGTATGGCTCCAGTAGTACAGAGAGGGTCGTGCTCCTGTAGTGGAGACTAAAAAAAGACCTGATGATGATGATGATGATATTAGGAAAGCGCCAACTCGCGCGCAGTCGCGAGATTCACACTCGCCAGGTGACGAATGAGTCAAATTTAGGCAGAGTGTCCAGTTGTCCTATAATTATTTAAAATTTTTTAGGTACACCGACCCCGAACCTAGCGACATCGTCGTCAGAAAGATAGATTACGAATGCCAAGCAGACGAGCGGAGGTACAAGGGGTCACGAGAGGACTTGGACAAGTACAGGGGATCGAGGGAAAATCTGGACAAGTACCGAGGATCCAGGGAAAATCTGGATAAGTACCGAGGATCAAGGGAAAATCTGGACAAATACAGAGGATCGAGGGAAAACTTGGAAAAGTACAGGAGTTCTGATCGGGAAACGCCGGAGAGGGAGAGGAAGTATAGGGAGAAAGAGTTTGAAGACAGGTAAGAACCAAATGTTATCATGTCGAATTACTTCTTAGTTCTTGGCTTCTAACTGTTTTGCTTTTTTGCCTTCAATATGTGTATTTCTCTTCCTATATAGGACAATTTTCTAAGAGGTCATTTAAACGAATACCCGAAAAAGAAGTGATTGTTATCAGACTATGTACATAAATACTCTGATAACAAACACTTCTTTTTCCTGCCTGGTTTTTTACGTCCATACAACATACATACATATGTATGTTGTATGGACGTAAAAAACCAGGCAGGAATGACTGATAATCTAAATTCTAAGTTATAAAGATTATGTCGCCGTATGGTTTCCGGGGCAGAGTAGAATAGAACCACTCCAACTCTTTCCATGGATGACGTAAGAGGCGACTTGTGAAATACAAGCTAAACAAAGCTCATAAACGTCAATGAGACCTCTCCAACCCGTCTGGCCAGCGAGGAGAGTGTAGGCCAAATCCTCTGTCTACTCTGGCCAAGTATGGCTCCGGTAGTACAGAGAGGGTCATGCTCCTGCAGTGGAGACTAAAAAGACCTGATGATGATGATGATGATGATAGATAAAGGAAAAGGACATAAAACCTTTTTTCGGTAAAAAAATAACGATTTCGGACTGATCTTATAAACGCGAGAGTCACGGGCGTAAGCGAAATTAAATATATTCTAAGGCAAAATTTCCGGGAATACATAAAATAGGGCTATGTCCAGATGGACTTCTTGGAGCTGAAATGATAAATAAATAAATAATAAATATATACGGACAAATCACACAGATTGAGCTAGCCCCTTAGGCAGATTCGAGAATTGTGTTATGGGATACTAACTCAACGATACTGTATTTTTAACAGATACGTATATAGATAAACATCCAAGACCCAGGCCAATCTGAAAAAGATCATTTTCCATCTTGACCCGGCCGGGGATCGAACCCGGGCACTCCGTGTCGCAGGCTGGCGTGTTAACCACTGCGCCACGGAGCTGCCATGATGATGATAAGGCTAAACTTACATTCTTCTCTTACTCAGATACGACAGGACCCTCAAAGAAGATCGGCGCTACAAAGAACGCAAAGAACAAAGGCGGTACTACTCTTCAGACCGCGACAGTGACCTGAGACCTTCGGACGTGGAGAGTGACCTCAGGAAATCCAGGTCTAGGACTGCTGGACCGCTGGACTCTCCTGCTTTGGTAAGTTTTTTCTATCTCCTACTTTTTTTACTTAATCAGGGGTCGAGAGGCCTGGAGAATTTCGGCGCCGAGATTGAATTATGCGGGAGCTCAGATAGCAGAGCATAGGTCGCCGGTTCAAGTCCCGCCCGCATGAATTTTTTTCACCATATTTTATTTCTTAATTTATTAAGTTTACTCTTAAGTAAAAATATAAGTCAAAGATTTTTATTAAACATTGGATTCATGTATCTCTTTTGGAACCTCATATTTTTATTTCTTATACATTTCTTAATATAATTATGCAAAATCGAAATACTACTAGGCCACTGGTGAGAAGTGTGTGAGAAGAATACACCATAAGAAACTCAATCCAGACTTGGTCCCTACTTGATTACATTGTTTATATAAGACACAATATTTCATACTATTAATTAATTTGTTTACATGAAATAGATTTATATGAATTTCCACGCATTTTTATCAATTATATAATCATCAATGCAGTAATAAGCCTTTACTAACTGGGTTTTAAACTTAAATAAAGACAGACCTAATATTTCTGTAGAAATTTTATTATAAAAGCATACTCCTAGGCCCAGAAATGAATCCATAGCTTTCTGCAATCGCAAAACTGGTGTAGTTAATTAATTTTTATTTCTCATGTTTCGATTATGAACTATTTTTCTTATATAAATCAAGATTATAGTATAGCGCACAAGTATAATTTTCGCAAATATGTACTGAGAATCGTGACTGAGAAGGTAACGTTAAAATATTTATATCTTTGAACAATTCTCTAAGAGATTTGAAATAGCTATGTTAGCTACCCAACAGAGGGATATTGAAAGCTGTCGATGAATGAATGAATAAAAATATGTACCATACGTCATCTTTTTAGAATTAATTTATTAAGAATCCTGAAGATTTTGTTTGAAATATTTCATATTATTACAACGTGATGAACAGGATTCGAATGCGGAACATCGCATTGACAGAGTGCGCGCATAACTCTCGCAACTGACCTATAAGGTAAAGGTCGTCGGTTCAAATCGTTACTATTATATCAGAACTCATTTGGTCTGATATTCGAGTTATGAGTGAGTAGGCAGTGAGATCACGAAATAATTGCTGGAAAGCTGTTTACTATTCACAAAGTTTGTGTATAATTCCAATCTAGACATAATAAAAAAAAATACAACTGTGGATTTTTATAAATTGTGGTGACAATACCCAAGAAAGGTTGACGTCAAATCATTTTACAGCATGAATTATAAATATGCTTGCATTATAGCAGCATACTTCTGGCTTTGACGCACTTAGCTGAGGATGTGGCTGGAAAAAAGTCCAGATGGTAACAATATAAATACTTTCGCATTTATAATATTGGTATGGATATATTTGTATGTATATACATACACTCAAAGCCAACGTAGGGTGTTCACTCAATTACTAAAAATAGCTGATTAATCAAGGAAACCTTTTTCAAAAGGGTTATAATGATAATATAATCCGTGGTTTATCATCACTTTGTATGACTATTTTTTGGTTTAAGGCCATACATGCATTATACAGGGTCCATTTAAAAAAAAAAAAAACAAAAGTAAAACGGAGATATCATTAAAATTTTATATTTTCTTGGGCCTTGCAATACAAATTTTTAAATGATTTTCTTTGAAATATTTTTTTTTCTAATGGCAGCTATTGTACCCTGTAGTAGGTGAATACAAACCAATTAAAACAACAAAAAGTAAACAAGTACAACAATTATTATTATTGAATAATAATCATAATAACGTTGAAAATGTATATTATTAATATGTAATTGTATACATATAATTCAAAATGTATAAAGTAATACGTTAATGTTTATAATTAATGGATATTATTAATATTAAATTTTTGGTAGATTTTACATTAAAAAGCTGATATCGTCGAGTTTTAATAGTAGCGCTCATTATACAACAGTGTCCTAACCAGACCATCGCTTTCAAATCGGATTGATCGATAGCCAACGATGGCTGCAGGTCTTCCTGAGATCAATTTCATAATGTTTCCTTAGTTTAATATAAGTACCATTTATCCAAATTTCATGTTGGACAAGGATATAAAAACCGGCCAAGTGACAGACGGAGTCGCACAAGAAGGGTTCCGTTTCATCATCTATAATAAGTTCATCATCATCTCGTGTAGGTGTCACGGTCAATCGACCATGCACACCCTGGTGTCAGAGTTGTTCAGGACCGCCTCAAAGTAACAAGTTTAAAATATTATAGGTACTTTTCGCAATTTTTCCTTCATCTGTGCTTTAAGACATTGATTTGTACCAAATTTCAAGATTCTGAGTTCACGAGAAGGACTATCCAGATTTCTTAGGTCAGATTTTTTAGGTCAGATTGTCCGCACTTGATTTGTCATACACACGACACAAAGACATCTAAATGACACATAGTGATTGTGACATAATTTCCAGGGGGCAGCTGCCCTCCCCTGCTCCGCCTCCCCTCCTCTCGGTGTGTCTGCAAATAGGACTAATAAGGAAAATAAAGTGACCGATTAGATAGGTACTTATTTTGTTATCAGATTATGAAGTTCATTGTCTAGTGATAACAATACCTAGTTATGGTTATGATAAGATAGGGCCGTGTGGTTTCCGCCCTAATAGGCAGCCGACTCATTTTGACAATAATATTTTTGTGTCAAAAATCCTTTGATATACAAAATTTGCAAATTTTTTGGCGAGTTCATTAAGAGCCTTGATAAGACCAGACAGATGTGACGTCATACATGTCGTTTTTGTACGGGTGGTATGCGAAGTTTGATCGGCAGCAATCTTAAATATTGCGTTTACGGGAATAGTCTCATAATGATAGTTGTTCATTTTAAACGATCACAGGGCATATAAATGCCGTGTGGTAGCCGGCAGAGTAGAATAGGAGCACTCCAAGTCTTCCCGAGGATTACGTAGAAGGCGACTTAGGAAATAAACATCTATGAGACCTCTCCAACCCGTCTGGCCAACGTGGAGAGTGTACGCCAAGTCCTCTGGCTGCTCTGGCTAAATATGGGTAGTACAGAGAGGGTCGTGCTCCTGTAGTGGAGACTGAAGGGACCTGATGATGATGATGATGATGATGACAGGGCATATTTTTTTATACATTTAAAATGGACTTGCCCAACCATGTTTATTTAATGTGTCAATATCAAATTAAAAGTGTGCAAAACAGTCTCTTTGGTAGACGCTTACGTAATCAGAAATATTACCTATTCAAAATATTATTCAAAATTTCACATCACGCAGGTTTACTATTAAGTTCCAATATAAACTGCTCAAGCTACTACTTGCTTTTTTCCCCAATCCTTGTCCAATGCCTTCATTCCCTTCCTAAATCCAACAAATTCCTATCCTTCCCCAGCTTAAAAATGCTTTCGATGGGCAGCAATCGGAAACACAAGCCAAAGAAACTGCGCTCGCCAACCCGCCTGCCAAGCGTGGTGAGTATGGCAATATCCTCCCATGGAACGATGAATCCTTGGGAGAGGCCTTTGTCCAGCAGTGGACTACTTACGGCTGTAATGATGATGATGATGATAAATAAACGTAATAACATCGTCAATATCCTTCAATTATCTCCTTTGCCAGTTGTTTCCCAACCCAGTTTGGAGCGAGTCTTTCCATATAAAGAGCCAAATTGGGCAACAGTGTTAAAAGTACCGAATTCCACTGAGAGGCTGCCAGTTACTGTCAATACGTTTGGCGTAGTCTAAGGTATAAAAGTGAGCGTTAAATAAAACTGGCGAAATGCGAGTCGGAATTTCACACGAAGGGTTTCGTACCACTGTACATACAGCGTGATTTTGAACCTCCCAGCTATATTGAAATCTGGTTATCAGAATCCCTAATGAAATAAAGAATTGCAAGAAAAAAAGCTGTTAAATCGAAAAAAAAATAGGGTTTTCCATACAAAGTCGCCGTTCAGCTGGGCGAATTTTTATAGAAGGACAATATTTTTTTTCGGTTTTTACCTTTTTTTCTTGCAAATCTATATTCCATTAGGGATTCTGATACCCAGATTTCAATATAGCTGAGAGGTTCAAAATCACGTTGTAATTAACTATAACAAACGCTCAAAATACGTTTCTTGCATGAATGTTCATTCGTTTGACTAGCTCCGTGGCGCAGCGGTCAACACGCCTGCCTGCGACACGGAGTGACCGGGTTCGATCCCCGGCCAGGTCAAGATGGAAAATGATCTTTTTCATATTGGCCTGGGTCTTGGATGTTTATCTATATATGTATTTGTTATAAAATATAGTATCGTTGAGTTAGTATCCCATAACACAAGTCTCGAACTTACTTTGGGGCTAGCTCAATCTGTGTAATTTGTCCGGATATATTTATATTTATTTATATTCAATCTCGTATATGATAAGAACCTATTGGTTACTAAAGGCTTTACACACAACTAGACATTTTAAACTGGCCACTTGCCCAACATAAATATATAGTATCACGTCTTTTTCCCTTGCGGCGAAGACAGAGCTTAGGTCTTTATGGCCTAAAAGCCACATTTAGCATGTTGGTGGGCGTTAGGTGGAAAACGGAATCAAAACAGTGATGGTTTGCTAGCCGCATCGCCTACTACTATGATTCGTCAAATTGTCGCCCATTCCCTCGATCGGCTTTCACTTGCCCAAGTTTTACTTTTACTAAACTTAACGCACCAATATCAAATTAAAGTGTGCTTAACAGACTAAACGCAACGCTTGTAACTTGGACCGAAACACGAAAGTGAAAGTCCTGACATGCAAGCCGCTCCTGTTTGTGCTACCAAGGTGCTAGCTACCCTACAATCTATACTATATTGTAATATATATCTATACTAATATTAAAAAGCTGAAGAGTTTGTTCGTTTGTTTGTTTGTTTGTTTAAACGCGCTAATCTCAGGAACTACAGGTTCAAATTGGAAAATTCTTTTTGTATTGGGTAGTCCATTTATTGAGGAAGGGTGTAGACTATAAAACATCACGCTGCGACGAATAGGAGCGAAGCATCATTAAAAAATGTTTTGAGAACGGGGAAAATTATTCATCTATACTAATTAATCATAATAACAGAAATTGCCGCGGACGAGTACGCGGGCAGCAGTTAGTATATATGTTACGGTAAATATGATTAATCGAAAATTATTAATAATTTTATAACATTATTAATAATAACCTCGTGTTTTGGTAAATGTGAATAAAAAACTGAAATTAATTACTTTTGGTAGTTATTATTAATAATTCACTACACACATTGGTAAAAGTTATAAAAAAACCCAAAGTTATTAGTCCAGTAGGTATTTATTAAGAATATGATATGACGACGATACTACTTATTCGTAAGATATGACACATATAACAGTGCTTGTCTCAGATCACACAAACAAGGGTAGGTACTTGTTTTAAAGAAACTGACAACAATAATCAACTCTTAATCTGTACTCTTAATAAACAAAGTTAAAAGAGTGAGAGAACAGCCTCTCGGCAGCAAAAGGGAGTCGCTATTGCTGCCCTATCTTGAGCTACTGGAACAGAGTCTACGTTGACTCGAGACTTGCTCGTGTCAATGTAAAATAACTTTAGTTTTTAATATTTTTATTTGGCTCACTTTACTAACCCTAGTTTATAAGCTTATTTTTGGTACTAACCTATGTTATAGAAATGTATTTCTAAAATAAAACGTTATTAGTATTATTATTTGTATCTACTTTGGTTTCACGGGTGTTACCCGGGTCCTTTGGAGGCTTGCGTGGAGATATAAATCCAACATGAAGAGGCCCTTTGGAGAAGTTGATGTAAAGTTGGTCTCCAGCCAGAACTTGTTTTTGGAAATACCAATGTATGATATGTCCTTGAACAGGTCTAGGCTGGAGCAGAAACTATTGCATTATGAAAGACAAATTTATGGGATTGAAATGTAGCTGGACTTGTGCTAGGTTTGCCTGGATTGGACACCTGCTATTATTATAAAATGGCAAAATTATAGAATCGTCATCACCATCAAGAAGGCCTCTTGTGATGAGGCCTTTTTAATACTTTGATTAAAAAGGCCTCGAGATTACCACCATGGGAACAGGCATGAAAATATGTAAGTGTCTATTTTAGGGTAGAGATCTTGAAAATTATGTAATTTTTGGAATCCAAGATGACGGACGCGACTTTTCATGAAAAACCTGCAACCTGCAAAGGGGTCGTTTTTTGGGTTTTTACCTTAGTTATGTAATCCAAGATGGCGGGCGCGACTTTTCATGATAAACCAACATGAGTGTCGTTTTCTAGGTTCTTGGGGTGTAGAGGTGCATATCTCGAAAATGACGTCAGTTATACAGGGTGGCGCAAAAGTAAAGACCCTATTTGGTTCAGCTATAAAATTTTTTCTAAATTAGAAAACTAGATTTAGGTTTTTTTAAATGTATATTTGTGCCATTAAATTTCGTACCATTAGGATTTAAAGATGATGTCTTTTAAATGGTGACCTCCAGAGTTGATACACATTTGAGCCCTATTTATGACATTTTGCATAACTTGCCGTAACACTTCCTGCGATATGTTCGTTATTTCTTGACGAATGTTTTCTTTTAGAGCTGCGAGAGTCTGTGGCTTGTTCACATACACCCGAGATTTCAAAAAACCCCAAAGAAAGAAGTCTGGACTGGTCAGATCGGGTGATCTTGCAGGCCAAGGCAAATCGCCAAAACGAGAGATAACTCGGCCTGGAAAAGCGTCCCTCACACAATTATTCCACGTTCTTGGGGAGTAAAACGGTCCATGTTTATTTTCAGTGTATTTTACATTTGTTCACTACACAATTTTCAAAAACAGAATGACAGAAAATGTCATATAAAAAAAATAAAAGTATTTTCTTTAGTGCCAGTACTTTTGCGCCACCCAGTATAATCTAAGATGTCGGACGTGACTTTTCATTATAAATCGACGTGAGTGTCAATTTCTAGGTTTTTTTCGGTGTAGTTTTGGAAAATTACATCAGTTTTAGTATCCAAGAAGGAAAATCTTCGCGTGGCCTCTCGCACATCCCGCACGCCGCCTCGCCACCCCTGCCCGCACCTCTGTTGCCCGATCGAGAAAAAAATCGCCAGTGTACATCTATTTTTATCGATAGTTATTACATTTATCGGTACTAAGGTTACATTATTAATAATCACCGACAAATGTGATTAATTTCTCACTTTTACCTGTACTTTCGGTAATTATTAATAATGATAGACAATTATTAATAATTTTTAATTAATCACTCTAACCGTAACATATATATGAGATTGACTAGCTCCGTAGCGCAGCGGTCAACACGCCAGCCTGCGACACGGAGTGACCGGGTTCGATCCCCGGCCAGGTCAAGATGGAAAATGATCTTTTTCAGATTGGCCTGGGTCTTGGATGTGTATCTATATATGTATTTATAATAAAATATAGTATCGTTGAGTTAGTATCCCATAACACAAGTCTCGAACTTACTTTGGGGCTAGCTCAATCTGTGTGATTTGTCCGTAATATTTATTTATTTAATATTTATTTTATATAGCTATAACCTTTGACTATACATACTGGGTGTAACATAAAACTTATGGGAGAACTAGTATGTAAAAGTACCCCCAGATATCCTGAAATATTAAGACCTCATTTATCAAACATCTCAATAATTCCTTGTTATTAAATGCTACGGTTTCTCAACTCTGATGCGTGTTTATGTAATTAGTGATAGTTTTGAATATTAATGATATTAATTGTAATATTTAAGTAAATTGGCATCTAGAGCCCCTCATTTGTTTGATTTGCCCTAGCAGGGCGTCACATACATTTTATTTATTTATTTACATATTATTTTACATGTCATGTAAATATAACATCTTGTAAAACTGTGACTTGCAATAAAATCTCACCTGCGCAGTGAGTTAAGCTCCATATTTCCGCCATTTTTAAAAAAATTGGAAAAACTGGCTTGACAAAAAAATTGTGTATAACTACAAGAACCTGCTTACAAAATTTCATGAGAATCAGTTGAGAAATGCGACCTGTAGGCGAGAACAGACGGACAGAATTTTCGGCCAGTCGAAACTGAGACGCTTCGTTCGCTTCGCTCGCTCAATAAATATTGAGTTATTTTTCGTTAAAAATAATGCAATAGGTCCCTAACTTAGGCTAAAAACTACTAATAAGTAGTATACAATGTGAGGATGTATTTGATTTCAATTTAAAACTTTTAAGTTTATCAAAAACTGTCACATAACGCTAACGCACCTACTCGTAAAAATCGAACATCGTTATTTCGTTGTTTCAGTATTTATTTCGTTGTATTTTCTAATCCTCACTTTGACCAAACGGATGTGTTCAACTAATGTGGCGTTTGCGTTACATAATCTATCCAAACGACACAGAAGCCACATTACAAAAAGATGTCGCCGTCTAAGTAGGTACCTATTAAATAAAGTTTACATAATCATTGACATATACTCCTATATTTGAATTTATTTAACACAGAAAATATCAAATAACCCAACTACTAATCAAATCTTGTAGAGGCAGGTATATTTCTTATGTAATCGCTTTTTAAAATCCTTCTTAGGGTTCCGTACCTCAAAGGAAAAACGTAAGCGAGGCGAATCCGACTCGCACTTAACCGTTTTTTTTTGTACCCCACTTGATAGATTCATAATAAAATAAACCTTATAAAAAATTCGTGACTAATTGGGGCGCCTACATTCTGTTCCAACAAAAAAACCCTGAATCTATATATACTCTTTTCATAAAATTTTATTTGAATTTAGTGAAATCAATTACGTAATAGATGCGTCTGGCTTGTTATTGTCGTTGTAATTTTTCTGACTAGACATTTTTCGAATTGGACATTATTTGGACTGGACATTTCTCGAACTGAACATTTTTCTGACTGGACGCATCTAATATTGAAAATGTTTCTGACTAGTTATGCTAGTTCGTCATTGTGAAATTCTGGATCATTTCTGGATAAAAGTGTAAATGATTTAATCATATGAATAAATTTTGCATACCGCCATTTTGTTTTCTGTTTAGAATTTATGAGAACTGAAATTATGGTTTCTATAATACGTGACGATAAAGATTACATACTTAAATAGTTACGCGAATAGTTATCTTCCTGAAGTTTGGTAATTACAGTAAGACAGAGGCTAGACCTCAAGACTCAAAGGCCTCGCTTACCGTGTTGGGGCGTATATTACTCGTAGTAATAAAAGGTATAAAAATTAGTCGGATTGCTAGCTGCATTGCCTGTAGGTGATTACCTTGTTCATTTCCTCGGTTGGTTCTAACCTCTGCGCGGTAGGAGAAGCAGCTACTCCCAGATGATTGATTGATGAAGAGAGAGAGATTTTTCTTTTCTCCCAGATGAGAAAATTACATAAGGATGTCGCCGTCTAAGTAAACATTAAAGTTTACATAACCGTCGCCAGGCTGTCCTACACGCCACCTACATGGCGTTTCAATGTGTTTACCTAATGGCGCGCTTTTGTTAAATATTGCTTAATTTCACACCTACACTGTGTTACACTGTATTTAGGCTAACGGATCATCCTTCTACCTATGTAGTTAATTATACTTATGTATATATATTACCTACTGGCAATCCTCCCAGAGGCAGCCTTAGGTCGGTACCTATGGTCCGTTTACAACATCCTCATGGTTTTGTGAAAACAGACAACTAACATACTTCTGAAAATAGGACTTTCAGGCACTTTTTCACGTAATAAGTACTCGTATTTAAATGTGAATCATTTAAAATTATAAATTTTTGTTTAAAAGCTACAAACACGGAGCAGTACTTGCTCCGTGGCTACAAACTACTAGTGTTTCGGAACCGACCACTGCAGAGAAGGAAATGCCGAAAGAAACTCTTATAACAGTATTGGTGAAAGGGCTTTGTATGATATGAAAGGAAGAAGTAGACGTAAGCACAGAATTAGTTCTAGTACTTGACGTAAGTAAGTAATCTTTTTCCTTGTTTGTTTGTTTTTCGTGTGTGTAAGTCAAGCTGCCTAAAGGCATCTGACATAGCTTAACGACTGCCATCAATGATGACAGCCGCGACCAACGACTTAACGTGCCTTCCGAAGCACGGAGAAGCTCGAGATATTGTTATGTGGCATTGTGTGTTGTGTCCCTGTGGGTACTGCGCCCAATGTTGCTTAACATGCTTAATTACACAGGTAAAGACTTATTATGTTGTGTGTGTACTATACTATATCTCAATTTATATGTCTAGGTAGTTCTGACAATTAATTTAGTAGATAATGTAGTACAAAACGACGTTAAACGACACCAACACGAATAATGGCTCGTAGATTTTCCCACAGCGATTGTTTTTGCTGCACTATGTAAACTTGAACTTGGCTGTTTGTCTTGTTATGTCATCGCTAAATAACTTTGCGACATTGACTTTTTCTCGTCTTGTTTTGATACAATTATTTAATAAACTTGTTGGATACTACAATTACATTTGTGACAACCTTACCATGTTTCTAAGCCTCAACTGTCTGTATGTCACAAGACTGTATAAATAAGTTAAAAATCTAATATTCTCATAAATCCCATCCCCAACCCATTGAGATGTCAGGTTTTCTCTAGTTCCCAGCATTGGTCCCATAGGTAAAAGTTGTTCAGTTTGACAGGCTTAATCAAAGACAAGGGAAGAAGTCTCTACTTCTTAGTGTAGCCCAATCTGACTTACGTATGTTCATTTTCATTAACCGCTACCTCCTTCCGGTGAAGGAAAACATCTTGAGGTCACCTGCACATTAGTGCATACATAACATCACGTCTTTTTCCCTTACGGGGTAGACAGAGCCTAGGTATATAAGACCTTATGGCCACATTAAGCACGTCAAGAGAGCGTGTAGATGGCAAACGGAATCAAAATAATTATGGGTTGCTAGCCGGATCGCCTATTGACATGATTCCACATATTTTTGTACATTATTGACAGATGCACATTAGTGGTTTTTCAAAAGCGTGTGATATGTATAATGCAGTGGCAAATTACTTTAAATTCTTGCTAAAAACGTTTCCTACTATAAATGTAAAGGTACAAGAATTACAGATTGAGTTAGCCCCGAATGAAAATGATTTCAAGGCTTGTGTTATGGGATACTAACTCAACGATACTATATTTTACAACACAAACCTACATATATAGATAACATCCAAGAACCAAGTCAATCTGAAAAAGGTAATTTCCTATCTTGACATCACCGGGGATCAAACCCAGGACCTCCAGTGTGACAGCCTGGCATAGTGACCACTAGGCCACCGAGGTCATACAGCCAGACGTCACAATTTTTTTTTTTGAAAGGACTATGTATCTATCTCCCAGTCAGCTTTCGCTACTTCACCGGGCGTTTGAGACGAGGGCAGAGTGCCCTCAACCTTTATAGACAACATCACCAAAGGGCCCCCAGGAGGCACAGCCAGACGTCACACCAACCATTCTAGTTATTAAATATCGGACAAGAAAAACAGATTTTATATCCAAAAAGACTCGACTAACAAAGGAATTCCAATTAATAACTTCCTTTAACACAATTATTAACATGAATATGAATATAAATGATGATATTGACTCCTACCAACATTACTATGCAGACAAAGTTCACGAGAACAGACCACGCGTGTCCACACATGCTAAACATACAAATGAAATGACATATACACATTGTATTAGCTAAAACCTACGTAGATTCTAGGGATAAGTACAGTTGAACTCGTATCTAAATCTAGCTTTTGCCTCGACTTAGGTATTTCGCGTTGATTTAAATAAATAACATAATAATAACAAAAAATGTTTATTCAGAAAATAGGCCTTTGCAGGCAACTTTTCACGTCAAATCACATTTTAAAGGAACAAATTTAGTAATATTTATATTATTAATTAATATGCAAAAGCTACAGACTACTAGCGTTTCGGAACTGACAACTGCAGAGAAGGAACGCCAAAAGAAACTCTTTTCAACAGTATTGGTCGCCTACTAGCCTTGAAGGACTTTTTAATTTTATGACTAAGTATTTGTCATTTCTAGTAATGATTACAATTCTTATTATAAACATGATAATTTTTGGAACATATCATCGTCAGGTCAGCGGTGTTATCTTCAACTGCTTGCTTCTTTATTGGTGAGATAGGACGGCGTCTAAGAGACAAGGATTATGACCACCGCTCCGGGTCGTACCTGGTTCAAAGGATTTCCATGGCTATTCAAAGAGGTAATGCAGCTAGCATCATGGGTACCTTTGAGCCGGGTACGATCAGGGGGGGGGGGGGATATTTGACTGAATTTGTTAAAATTGACTTTTGGTTTTCTTTGTTTTGTGACTAACTACTAGACTAAGTATAACTGTATAATATGTACATGAATAAAAATATAGAACTGCTTGGCCGTTGGCTGCAGGTATGGTTCGGTACACAGAAATAGAGTACCCGCGCTCGACCTCTACAACTGCTACTTGCTTTTCCCTTATTCATCCGAGTGTGTAGTAACCCAATACCTTCATTTCCTTCCCATCATCATCATCATCAGGTCCTTTTTAGTCTCCACTACAGGAGCACGACCCTCTCTGTACTACTAGGGCCATACTTGGCCAGAGCAGCCAGAGGACTTGGCCTACACTCTCCACGCTGGCCAGACGAGTTGGAGAGGTCTCTTAGATGTTTATAAGCTTTGTTTAGCTTGTATTTCCTAAGTCGCCTTCTACGACATCCACGGGAAGACTTGGAGTGGTTCTATTCTACTCTGCCGGATACCACACTGCTTAGGATAGGAATTTCCTTCCCAAATTCAACAAATTCCTATCCTTCTCCAAGTTAAAGATGCTTCCGATAGGCATTAGCGTCGGAAGCACAAGATTCCAAAGAAACTGCGGTCGCTAACCCACCTGCCAAGCGTGGTGATATGGCAATATCCTCCTATAAAACGAAGAATCCTCAAGAGAGTACTTGAGAAAGAGGTTTGAACAGCAGCAGGCGGCTACGGCGATACTGATGTTAATAATGAATTTAGAGGTCCTATAAAAATTATACCGTTAATTTTATTTCATGTATCAATTATGACTACTGATTTAATCTTCATTCCAAGATCCACATTCGGAAACGGGTATTCAGTGGACGACCTTTTAAAGAACACTCATTCACCTCAGGCCAAAATATGAAACAATTTTTTTTTGACATTCAAAAATGTCAACATCATTCATTATGCGTCCAGCATTTATTTTAAACTAGCTTTCGCCCGCGGCTCCGCCCGCGTCAATGTCGATCCCTCGGGAATAGTACTTTTTCCCGGGATAAAAGGTAGCCTATGTCCTTCTCCGTACTCCAGAGAACTTGTATGCAAAATTTCATGATGATCGGTTCAGTAGTTACGGCGTGAAAGCGTAACAAACAAACAAACAAACTCACTTTCGCATTTATAATATTAGTTAGGATTAGGATACAGAAAATATACCGTTATATTCAGTAAAATCAGTAAAATATCAATTCCTATTTACCTAACCGGAATATTTGCTAGCTTAGTGTATAACGTTTTGACAGTCACTTCAAAATACATTACGTTTTATATATCTTAAACTAAAATAGCCAGTCATACGAAAGCCGCAATGCATTTTGAAGTGACTATCAAAACGTCGTATACTGATTTAGATAGGTACCAAATTTATACCAACGCTAATTTTTGCACGCGACTTCGTCCGCGGCAATTTCTGTTATTTTGATTAATTAGGTTTTTTCTTAGTATAGATGAATAATTTTCCCCGTTTTCAATACATTTTTATTGATGCTTCGCTCCTATTGGTCGGAGCGTGATGTTTAATAGCCTAAAGCCTTCCTCAATAAATGAACTATCCAACACAAAAAGAATTTTTCCAATTTGAACCAGTAGTTCCTGAGATTAGCGCGTTCAAACAAACAAACAATCAAACAAACTCTTCAGCTTTATAATATTAGTATAGATGAATAACTAGATACTAAGCAAACTCATCACTATTTTGATTCCGTTAGTTCATGTGGGTTTTATGGCCCTAGGCCCTGTCCACCCCGTAAGGGATAAAGACGTGATTAGTAAGATTGTACCTACATCTGTATGTTTCGGGACTGTGTTGAAAAATAAGCATAAAAACAACAACGGGTTGCATTCTGGGAGTGCCGGCAGAAGTGAAAACTCTGCACGTTAGAAAGAGAGGGGGATATTACTTCCTCTCCTACGCCGCGCCGGCGGTCTCGTGTCCGTCTGACGAATTTTCGATCGAAAATTCGCGAGTTTAACATACAAAAGGAAAGATTGCTTGTTTGTTTGCATTGAATAAGCTCTGAAACTACTGGACCGATTTGAAAATTTCTTTCAACATTAGAATCCTACGTACATTATCCCTAATGTACATAGACAATAGAATTAAAGTGATTTTTTATTGTTTTGGACTCTTAAAGGCACCCCTTTAAGAGTCCAAACCAAGTGGTGAGTCACCACTCAGACCATCAAAATGAACAACTTTTCCTATGGGAACAATGCTGGAAATACATCGTCATTTCCATATTAAAGAGTTCCGCGGCCCAGCCAGTTTGTATGGGAACGTCGAATTTTTTTTGAGAAAATGGAAAAAAATATATTTTTTTAAATTTAAGGGTCCAAAACGATAAAAATTTCACCATATATATACCCGTGCGAAGCCGGGGGCCGGGGCGGCCCGCTAGAATCATACAGCGTGATTTTGAATCCCCTAGCTATATTGAAATCTGGGAATCAGAATCCCTAATGGAATACAGAATTGTAAGAAAAAAAAGTAAAAAATGAAAAAAACCTTTCATAGAAATTCGTCCAGCTGATCGGCGACTTTGTATGGGAAACCTAATATTCTTTTTTGTTTTTTACCTTTTTTTTCTTACAATTCTGTGTTTCATTAGGGATTCTTATTCCCAGATTTCAATATAGCTAGGGGGTTCAAAATCACGTTGTATATAAATGCTGGATATAAATAATAAGTACCTATACTTTTTATTACTCAAATGTATCATCAGAAGTCTGATCACGTATTACAACATCGATCACTCGATGTGTATCGACTCTCAGCCGGAGCATATTATGAACATGTCAAAAGGATACGTTTTATCATTCGATCACTATGTATTATCCATACCATACTAATATTATTTGTCTAGCTCCGTGGCGCAGCGGTCAACACGCCTGCCTGCGACACGGAGTGACCGGGTTCGATCCCCGGCCAGGTCAAGATGGAAAATGATCTCTTTCAGATTGGCCTAGGTCTTGGATGTTTATCTATATATGTATTTGTTATAAAATATAGTATCGTTGAGTTAGTATCCCATAACACAAGTCTTGAACTTACTTTGGGGCTAGCTCAATCTGTGTGATTTGTCCGCTTATATTTATTTATTTATTATAAATGGAAATCCTATGGGATATAATAACTGCTACTTACATAATGCTGGCAATTTGAAAAAATCTACATTTTCAGTTCCATATCATTATTCTATATAATAAACAATAAAATATTAGATCAAAAAGATAAACAAAAATAATACACACACACAAATTAAAATTAATCAAAAATACTGGTTCAAAGGTTCCCATAATGCTAGCTGCGTTTCCCCTCTGAATAGCTATAGAAATTCTTTGATTTCTTTTGCTGGTCGGTCATATCCTAAATCCCTTACCAATCTCCCCATAGCCTCTGGACACCATGGCCCGCTGTCTCAATGGTGACAATGCAGGGAACTCAAAAAAAATCGATATTCCCATACAAACTGGCCGGGCGGCAGAACACTTATGGAAATGCTGAATTTGTTTTGAGTTCCCAACGTTGGTCCCATAGGAAGAGTTGTTCATATTGATGGTCTGAGTCACCCCTTCAAAGGAACGTCGAGGGTATAATTGTAACGTTGCAGCATACCACCTGCATGCTGCATCTCGTCCAACCTCATTTCTTTTTCATCCTGTCCATTTTTCATTCCTTATTTTAACTCCAATTTCATTTTTAATTTAAATTTCATTCCATTCCATTCCATTTTTAGATTACTTTCTTTCTCTCTCATCACTCATTCTTCAGTCTACTACCATCTTTGAGTCTACTACCATCTTTCAGTCTACTATCTTCTATCAGTCTACTACCATCTCTTGGAGCATAACAGTCTCTGTTATTAATTATTGCAGTCAACATCTACATAGTTGAAGTTGTAAAGTGAAGTTGTAATAAAGTTATTCTCTGTGTGTTCTGTGTGTCGAGTCTTGTGTTCTCCCTAACTTCCATAAATGTGGGAACTCGGCTTGAGCGCCGGGATAGTCGAGCCCTCACGTAACTAAGTATTCTGTGAATATTTCAAGAGTCGTCTACCTGTTATCGAGCAAAAATGACCAAAAAAATCATGTCTGTTGTATGGGAGCTTCCCTTAAATATTTGTTTTATTATTTTTTTAGTATTTGTTGTTACAGTGGCAACAGAAATACATCTGTGAAAATTTAAACTGTCCAGCTGTCACGGTACATGAGATACAGCCTGGTGACAGACAGACGGACAGCGGAGCGATATGAATAGGGTCCCGTTTATACCCTTTGGGTACGGAACCTTAAAATTCACCGATCACCTGGTAAATTTTCTATGGCGTCTAATTATTTCTTTCCATGATTCCATGAAAAACTTATTTTTCCTGCGGATGTACTTACTATGTCTATTATGCGGTGTCTATAGGGATTCGAAAGCATCCTTACTAATATTATAAATGCGAAAGTGAGTTTGTTTGTTTGTTTGTTTGTTTCGCGCCGTATCTACTGAACCGATCATCATGAAATTTTGCATACAAGTTCTCTGGAGTACGGAGAAGGACATAGGCTACCTTTTATCCCGGAAAAAAGTACTATTCCCGAGGGATCGACATTGACGCGGGCGGAGCCGCGGGCGAAAGCTAGTACCCTATATTTCAAACAAAAAAGTATTTTTTTAATTCGCGTTATAAATGACAGGGTTATGCAGCAGCAAACATTTAGAAAAATACAATCGAATTCCATCATTAAAACATTGCCAGAGAGTTTAAAATAACCCTGTATACTTAAATAGAGTAAGAGATACTGTTTTTTTCCCCTTCTCTCTTTGCGCCTTTCCTCTGAGGCAGTCTGAGGCCTTTCCACTCTCAGAACAATAACTAAAGCAAAGAAGCCGCATAAATAGTAACTGAAAATTGATAGTTGACACGGTATTATGAGCTTTCGCTATGATAGAATGAGACAAAAACTTCAGTAAATTTTTATTATATTCATGGTTTTTTTTCTCTTTTATTTATGTATTTCACGCGTTACGTATTTAGCCAGTATCAAGTATAAATGAGCTTTCCCGCGCTTTTTCTAAGTTTAAGTTCATTTCATTGATTCTACGGAGCCCCTGGCGATAATTCCCACGAATCCACTGGTTTGATCACAGACGGCGCAACGAGGAAGGCGGTCCACCAGCCCGCTAAGTAAATCTCACTACAGCCGCACTGTGACAGTTAATTTCAGTTATTTCACACATTGTTCATATACATGGACATTTATAACACCAAATTACACCGATTTCACATTATAAAGTCCACTAGAAACATTTACAAAACAATCCAAAACACAAGCCGTGTTCTCCGCCGAAATTCCCGCCAAGAACTCCTTTATTCATGGTTGTCCGTTTCCACTAGCTCTAAGGCTTTGTTTTTTTTTTAATCTATGCTCTAAGGGAGTGCGTTACCCCAGCCGACTAAGTGCTCCTTTTAAGAATTGATAAATGCAAATAATTAGATCATTACTTCGTGTAAATGTCCCCGAAAGTAAATAATTTGACACCCCGCCGTTTCAGAGATAATGAGGAAAATAAAATTCGGCTGGCGTAACGTTACCCCAGCCGACTTTTTTTGATCCCGTCGGTTTATCTGGATAAAAAGTATGCACAAAGATAGATCGAATTTGCTCTCAAATGTCCCCGATAAAATTAAATTTGACACCTTTATGGATTTCGAGTTATTTCATTTTCTGCTGCGGTAACGTTTGGTCAATCTCTGTATCTCTGAAACCGTAAGACGCAGAATCATGATTTTTTTATACTTATAGAACGGAATTTTTCTCCATTTGACACCTAGATATCTTAAATATTAATAATATGGTTTGCGAGTAATAAATATTATTCTGAAAACCATATTTTCGGTTCTAGTTATTAAACGAGGGAACCCTGAAAATTCAAACAAGTCCTAATAGATGCCTCTTATAGAAACATACAAAACATCAAAACTTTCATCAGCCTAATCCAAAGCATTGGCAAGTTATAATGATATTACTGGTTCCAGAAAGCCAGATTCTGGGCTGTCAATTTAAACGAGAAAAATAATACTTTCCTTTTACCTGGCTGATTCCATATTTAAACAATAATTAGACACTTTATCGAAAACTAGAAGTCTGTATTTCTTTTTCTATATTATGTACTGCTTGTTTTATTCTGCATTGCTTTATGCGAAGATGTAGGGGACATCTTACAAAGATTTGTTCGAAATCAAAAGTAGTCGGTACCACAGTACAGAGTACCAATTCTTTTTTGTGTCCTTCCTTGAAAATTATAATATATATATATATATATATTTGTTATTATGCGCGAGCAAAACTAGGGACTATCGCTGTCCCGCTGGCGCACATTAGCCAATGAAATTGCAGTTCCGAGCAAGTGCAGTTGTATTTTTTTCTAATTCTATCTAACAAAGCAAGTATTACATACTCGTATTTCCAATATTACCTATAGCTGCCTTTGGTCTTGCAATAATAGACTTGGTCAATCCCGTTAGGAATCAATAAATGATAAAGTATAAGTATGGAGGAAATAAGTAATTCCATTATATAAGGCATATATTTTTTTACTAAAAAAAAATTCCACTCGCCTGTACCATCCAATTTAGAATGCAATGCCGTCGAATATGGAAGTATATCTAGTAGTATGCCGCAGCCGCTTTCAGATGCACATCAGAACTTGGTCGGGTAATCGGGAAAAATTATCTAAGTTTAGTTTTTAATTATTATTTCTTATATATGAAAGTATATCAAGCTGAAAATTGGTATGTATGTTTTTCGATAAAGTGTCTAATTATTATTTAAATATGGAATCAGCCAGGTAAAAGGAAAGTATTATTTTTCTCGTTTAAATTGACAGCCCAGAATCTGGCTTTCTGGAACCAGTAATATCATTATAACTTGCCAATGCTTTGGATTAGGCTGATGAAAGTTTTGATGTTTTGTATGTCTCTATAAGAGGCATCTATTAGGACTAGTTTGAATTTTCAGGGTTCCCTCGTTTAATAACTAGAACCGAAAATATGGTTTTCAGAATAATATTTATTACTCGCAAACCATATTATTAATATTTAAGATATCTAGGTGTCAAATGGAGACAAATTCCGTTCTATACGTATAAAAATATCATGATTCTGCGTCTTACGGTTTCAGAGATACAGAGATTGACCAAACGTTACCGCAGCAGAAAATGAAATAACTCGAAATCCATAAAGGTGTCAAATTTAATTTTGTCGGGGACATTTGAGAGCAAATTTAATCTATCTTTGTGCATACTTTTTATCTAGATAAACCGACGGGATCAAAAAAAGTCGGCTGGGGTAACGTTACGCCAGCCGAATTTTATTTTCCTCATTATCTCTGAAACGGCGGGGTGTCAAATTATTTACTTTCGGTGACATTTACACGAAGTAATGATCTAATTATTTGCATTTATCAATTCTTAAAAGGAGCACTTAGTCGGCTGGGGTAACGCACTCGCTCTAAGGAATCAAAATTTAAGAGGCATACCTAATCAAACATTTTTAAAGATTATTAAAAAATGTGTCTTATTATTACAGAAGTGTTAACGCAAAAAATATTTACGATAGGCATAAGATTTGACTAGGTACATAGTTTGCCTGGTTTCTTAATTTTCCCCGTATTATTATTATAGTTTTATTTTTGTATTTAAACTTTCACCTGTACCCCACATCACATAACTGATTCTGTCCTTTCAGATACCTGGTTGACTGGAAGAGATCCCCTACTGGGATAAGTCCGCCATTGTGCATATTCTCTGTCTAGCTATTAAGTTTACTTCTTTTATGGTATTTGATGTTATTTTATGTACAATAAAGAATATACAAACAAACAAACAAAAAGATTTGTAAAAATAACTATTTTTACAAATCTTATGCCTATCGTAAATATTTTTTGCGTTTTATTGTCATAGATAATCATAGATATTTATTTGTGCGAGCGAGACAGCCAACCAAGTATCAAAGGCCTCCTAAGTCCTGTGCTGTATAGCATTATTATTACAAGATGTTTGGAAATGTTTATTTAATTGCTATTTTTAAGCGACGGCACACAGTGGCCATCATTCACACAAAGACAAAGTTCAACACCCTCGGAGGTCAATGTCGCCACATGACGTCACACGGTACCTAATGATCTAATCTTAAGACCGAAACTGCGAATTCTAGATTTTTTTTTTAATAAATTAACCGAATTAGGAGTGAAAGAAACGGAAGATTAAATAAATAAAGTAGCCGTGTGGTATCCGGCAGAGTAGAATAGGACCTCTCCAAGTCTTCCCGTGGATGTCGTAGAAGGCGCCTTAGGAAATACAAGCTAAACAAAGCTTATAAACATCTAAGACACCTCTCCAACCCGTCTGGCCAGCGTGGAGAGTGTAGGCCGAGTCACGGTAAAGAGAGTCCTCTGGCTGCTCTGGCCAAGTATGGCCCTAGTAGTACAGAGAGGGTCGTGCTCCTGTAGTGGAGACTAAAAAGGACCTGATGATGATGATGAAATAAATAAATAAAAAAATGCTTCGTTTTCCGCGCAGATAGGCATTCGTGTCTTCATGTTGCTATTATTCTTTGTAAAGTCCTCTAAAATGGCAAAGGTTTCACTTTTAGCAAAAAAAATTATTGGTTATGGTTAGGTAGGGTATGACATTACTTTATTTATTGCCTACTAATCTGACGAATCATATTATTAGGCAATGCGGATGCGGCTAGCAACCCATCACTATTTTGATTCCATTTTCCACCTAACGCCCTCCAACATGCTAAACGTGGCCTTTAGGTCCTAGAGAGGCTCTGTCTACCCAGCAAGGGAAAAAGACGTGCCAGTATATGTATGTTATGCTTTTACTAACTTTCACCAGTGTCTCCGTTCGCAAGAATGTTGATCTCTCGGGAACCCTACGTTTTCTGTTGCTTTTCCCTTATTCATCCGAGTGACTAGTATACATAGTATCCTAACCCAATACATTCATTCCCTTTCCAAATTCATCAAATTCCTGTCGTTCCCCAGCTTCAAAATGCTTCCGATGTGCAGCAGCGTTGGAAGGAATCCAAAGAAACTCAGCTGCGCCAAACGTGGTGAGCATGGCAATATCCTCCCATGGAACGAAGTATCTTTGGGAGCGGCCTTGGTTCAGTAGTGGACTTTTACGGCTGCATTGATGACGACGATACACAAAAAAAAAATACAGTGTCTATTGAAAATAGCTTTTTTTTTGAGCAAATTATTTGGGCACACACCATCAATACTGTCAATAGACAAATTAGATTGCCCATGTTAAGCGGCCAGGTGGTTTCAAACCTGTTGTACTCAAACATCTCACTCGATTGTGCGGAACGAGGGTAATGGCTTTACACGTTTAGGTCATTTAGTAACTGTATTTTGTTTAGCAAACACTTTGGATCTTTTTCAGATTGACCTGGGTCTTGGATGTTTATTCTATAAGTTAGTCACATACAATTTAAAATTACTGTTTTTGGGATTTAAATCTATTGATTCCTCCAATTTATTCCTATCTTTTGCTATCTCTATCCAATTTTCTCCAGCTATTCCATCTATTTTTTTAGTAGTTTTTCCACTTTTCTTTTTCCGAGTGGGCTACTCCACTAGGTAGTCTTTAATTTATCTATATATGTATCTATTATAAAATATAGTCTCGTATCGTTAAGTTAGTTAGTATCCCACGACACAAGTTCACAAATTACTGTGAGGCTAGCTCAATTTGTGTGATTTGTCCCTATATAGGTATTTATTATTTTAATATTATTGATATAAAATAAGTCATCATCATCATCAGGTCTTTTAGTCTCCACTGCAGGAGCATGACCCTCTCTGCACTACCAGAGCCATACTTGGCCAAAGCAGACAATATTAAGGATTTGGCCTACACTCTCCTCGCTGGCCAGACGGGTTGGAGAGGTCTCATTGATGTTTATGAGTTTTGTTTAGCTTGTATTTCCTAAGTCGCCTTTTACGACCTCCATGGGAAGACTAGGAGTGGTCTTGTTCTACTCTGCCGAAAACCAAACACAATAAAAAAGCAAAATAAGTACTTTTCCGTAAAGAATAACATATTCTTTTAAAAGCCAAGGCTTCAACATCACCGTAGCTAGTAAAGACGTGCACTGTCTCTCCAAAACAGTAATCATTGGTCTCGCCAAATCGGTACAAGCATAAGGTCGAGTACCATATGGCCGTAACCAGGCGGCCTTGCAGTCTGTTCCGCCACGCTTTCAGACAATTATTTTTGTAGTCCTTACTCCTTACAAATTTTTTTATCATTACTCCTTAATAAATGCGATAAACCCGCCTTTGTTCCTTCCATAGACAGACATTTTCCTATTTTGTTTACTTTCAAGTGTTGGTCCAATAAAGTATATTCATTCATGCATTCATATTATAAACGCGAAAGTTTGTATGTATGGATGTTTGTTACTCTTTCACGCCAAAACGACTGAACAGATTTTGACGAAATTTTGCACACGGTTATTACCTGGATACTTATCTACCTTTCATCCTGGAAAGTAGTAAAAAAGGAGTATGTAAATTTTTCGTTTCTCTCGCTCGACAGAAAGAACAGATTAAAAAATTTGCAACACCCTGTCAGGGATACGGAGAAGTACAGGAAGATACTTTTCATCCGAAATATGTTCTGTTCCAGAGGTATCAATAGAGAGCGGAGCCGCGGGCGTTATTTCATAAATTTCATCTAGCGCCAAATTTTTTGTCTCAATGCACTTTTTTCTTTCGGAGTTTATAAATACATCGCTAAATAATATACACGGCCGAATGAGATAATTGACTGATGGATGCAAAGGTGGCAAAAAATGATCTTTGTAATTTTTGAGTATTTGGTGTTCCGTGGAATATAAGCTGAGAAGCCATAGAGCAACTAATAAAGATTCTTTCGCATACACGCGTTATCGTTAAATTTGAATAAAGAATAAAAAAATTAGGAAACAGTTATTAATTTTTTTACTAGAGCATCAAGTACGTTTTTGACAAAAACCATAGATTTAAAAAAAATTGACTAAAACGCTTACAGAAATCGCTTATTATATTTATAGATAGCTCATACCAGCTCATAGGGCGGGAAAATAATCCGTTCGGATATTCGCTGTAAAATAAAAAGACGTCAGGCAAACTGTGTAGTAGCGCCACAAAGTTCCAATGGCATTTTTCGGAACTAAATTTGTTTTTTTTTTAATCGTATCCGTATTTAATGATCGAAGTTCAATGCTTACTTAGACAAGTTTTTTATTTTTGGCAAGATAGTATAACTGTAACGGCGTGTGATTTAGGAAATATTTTAATTGACTCTAAAATGTTTTGAATTAATGGAACCCTAAAAATGATTTATTATACCATCGGTCGATGACCCGTAAAGTGATGATACCCATTGTAATGTATCTCACCGTCACTGGTATTAGTCATGCACTGTATGACAACTGTAAAAAAATACTTAAACTTCACTGATGGATTCATATTGAACGCAACAGTATTTGTTAATGTGTTTACATACACTACATTGTTTTCGTGCCTGTGTGCGTTGTTCTAACGGTTAATTACATGAGAATAGCCCGTTTATTTTGTCAAAACCACTAACAATTTATATGGGTTTACTACAAGAAGTAGCATTTCCCGGTTGCATCTTTAGTGTGTGATGAGTTGGGGACGAAGTTACTTTATATAGTGATGCAACGGAAGCAGAAACGGAAACAGATGTCAAAATTAAATCTAAGCGGAAGCGGAAGTGTTAATACTATAAAAAACCACAATTTCATTTAATTAAATATAAAATTTTATTACATTTGTACTTTAGCACTCAAAATTAGGTAAAGGCAAGTTATATTTAATGAAAAGTAATTTGGCCGCTTCTACACCTTTCAGTCTGTTAAACAGACGTGAAAAGCGGCAAAATGAAAATGAAAATGAAAATGAAAATGAAAATGAAAATGAAAATGAAAATGAAAATGAAAATGAAAATGAAAATGAAAATGAAAATGAAAATGAAAATGAAAATGAAAATGAAAATGAAAATGAAAATGAAAATGAAAATGAAAATGAAAATGAAAATGAAAATGAAAATGAAAATGAAAATGAAAATGAAAATGAAAATGAAAATGAAAATGAAAATGAAAATGAAAATGAAAATGAAAATGAAAATGAAAATGAAAATGAAAATGAAAATGAAAATGAAAATGAAAATGAAAATGAAAATGAAAATGAAAATGAAAATGAAAATGAAAATGAAAATGAAAATGAAAATGAAAATGAAAATGAAAATGAAAATGAAAATGAAAATGAAAATGAAAATGAAAATGAAAATGAAAATGAAAATGAAAATGAAAATGAATAATTTTTATTCAAAGTAGGATACATGTATCGCTTTTTGAACGTCATATGTTTCTGTTGTTTATTTTTCTTTCTTTTATGTTTGTAAAATCGAAAAACTACTAGCGTTTCGGAATGACCACTGCTGAGAAGAATACGCCGAAAGAAACTCAGTCCAGTCTTGGTCTCTATGTGCCTGAAGGGCTCGAATATAACAATATATTTTACAAAAATTAAATTTAACTACATTAAAATATACATTTAAATTATTACCAAGCATTTTTATCGAATAAATAATCTTTTTATACAATAATAAGCCCTTTTAAGTAAATGATTTTTTACAGCCGTTTTAAATTGAATTAATGGCAGACCTAATATTTCTGCGGGAATTCTATTATAGAAGCGTACTCCAAGACCCAAAAAAGAATCCATAGTTTTCTGCAATCGCAATGCTGGTGTAAATAATTTATTTTTATTTCTAGTGTTTCTGCTATGTATATCACAGTTTTTTTTATATAAACGAATGTTATGGCGCACAAACATAATATTAGAAAAGATATACTGTGAAGGGAGTGTCAGAATATTAATATTTTTGAATAACTCTCTAAGAGATTCTCTGGCGCCTAATTTATATATTGATCTAATAGCGCGTTTCTGTAGAACAAATATGGTATTTACATCTGCAGCGTTTCCCCATAGTAATATTCCATACGACATAAGACTATGAAAGTAACTAAAATATACCAAACGCGCAGTATCAACATCAGTTAGTTGTCTTATCCTCCTAACCGCGTAAGCCGCAGAGCTAAGTTTCCCTGCCAATTTTTCAATATGGGCACCCCATTGAAGCCCAGCATCAACAGTTATTCCAAGAAAAGTTGCTTTGTCTACCAATCCTACTGTTTCATTATTGACGACTATACTTGTTGAAACTTTTGCAACATTTGGTAAGCAAAATTTAATACATTTAGTTTTACTAGCGTTCAACAAAAGATTGTTCGCAGTAAACCAGTCCAACACTTGAGCTAATGTACTATTAACCTCGTCAGAAGAGTCAGTATTCCTATCTACTCGGAAGATGAGAGATGTATCATCGGCAAATAGTACAGCCTTGCATGTGTTAATATAGTACGGTAAATCATTAATGTATATAAGGAACAGAAGAGGCCCTAGGATAGAGCCCTGAGGTACACCCATCCTAATACATGATCTGGAAGATTGAACCCCATCTAAACTAACTTTTTGAATTCGGCTACTCAAGTACGATTTGATTAAGTCGAGAGATTTACCTTTGATTCCATAGTGTTTCAGCTTGGATATAAGGGTATTGTGATCTACGCAGTCAAATGCTTTAGAAAGATCACAAAAAGCACCAATAGCATTATGTTTTCCCTCCCAAGCTTCATAGATATGTTTTAAAAGAGCTACACCCGCGTCAGTTGTTGACCGACCCTTAGTAAATCCATACTGTTCACTATGAAAATGATCATTTTTATTAAAAAAAGACAATAATTGATTGAAAATCAATTTTTCAAATATTTTACTGAGAACTGGTAGAATGGAAATAGGCCGGTAGTTTGTGGGATTACTTTTATCCCCTGATTTATATAATGGTATAACTTTACTCAGCTTCATCAAGGCTGGAAAAGTACCGGTATCTAAACATTTTATAGTTTTTATAGTTTACGCAAAGTAGAGTTCCGTTAAGAGTTCTGTTATAAAGTTTGCGGAACCTGAAACTGAAACGGCGGATGCGGAAGCAGAAGCAGTGTTCTGTTGCAACACAAAGAACAATGCCGATTCGACTATGGGAAGTGGCGTCTTTTTTTTTTCGCGCGGCCACTGATCAAACCTTGTTTTAATTATAGATAATAGCATAATAAACAAAACGTAATATGAAACATATACCTCTAAACTCAGTCCGAGCTGAGTTATTTGAGTTTGAAAACAGTAAAAATCATATATTTAAGAAGGCAATTATTGTCAAAAAGTGGCAGGTTAATTGAAATATGCAATCAAACATTATCTTTGGACTTTTTATTATCACTTTACCTATTTGCGGCCTTCCCCACCAACAGCAAACGTTGTTTGGCGAGTTTAGTGGTACTGGTGAGTCATCGATCATTATGCGAAAAAAAGCAGATCTATCCGTGGGTACACATGTAGCTAGTGTCCTTGCGGTAATCCCTTTCCCCACCTCCTTTCCGTCATCTCCACGCGCCACTCAGCAGGTATCTATTACCTTCCTGCTTTCACAGATGCAATCTCAGATTTGATTGTCTCTTTCTTCGTGAAAGCAAGCGTTTGGAAAGATTCAATTTCACTCACCGTTCTGTCTTTGTGTCGTACGCGTATGTAATTCTAGTTTTTATATAGGAGTGATCAAACCACGACTTGGCCTGTTTAATTGACTCCGACATTGTTATCTTACCTTTGTGGATTGGCTTGTTATATGGACCATACTGATAGTCCCCCTGTGTAGTGAATCGACTTATGTATTACGGACGCTGATTGCCAATATTGTATGTGCGTGTGTACAAAGATGGATCGTAGACAGTGCATTGCTTGTCTTCGAAGTATAAGTAGAAGTAATAACAGTACAAGAATATCCTACCCTTTGACTGCGCAGTGCTTCCAACAACATCCATTCCTGATAGACTTTTTGGGAAGAAGTTATAAATATTACAGTATTATATGCCTTCGGGCGTCCTCTGACTGATCATAGATTGGTTCAAGCAATATTATTAGCAATAGAAGCGACCGCAGAAACTGAGAACTATCTAGGCTATTATATCATTAATAAAAATATAAACGCAAGAAGAGCAGTGTTCCTGACGAATACAGCAGAGTATTTTAATCACATAGTCCATGACTTTCCTGTTATTAGTATGGACGAGTTAATTATTTATGCCTTGGGAACTTATCAAATCAAACAAGCTCGTAGTTATTACGGAGAACAGAAGCATGTAGAGATATGGACTTAGAAAGCTCGATGAACATAATATTACAGTCACAAATCCATGGTTGCTAAGGGCGCGAATACAATCAAGGTATAGACAATCTCGAATTTATTATACGTATATTTTAATAGAAGGTGGTATGGGAGGCAGGCAAGCTATATGCGCCCATTACTGCAGTTGCATTATCGGCAAACGAACGCTTGGCTGCTGTTTCCACGTCATGTCATTATAGTACTTAGCATGGGGGAGATACTTATTTCCCTGTTCACATCTTCTTTTGTGCTGTATATTACCACACCTATATTATTGTTGCAATAACCTTATTATGTAGGTAAACCTGATGTTTTAATAAAACTACCTACTCGATCAATGTATGTATATGTTTTTTACCTGTAGTTTTTGTGTCATGACTAAAATCAAACAAATATTATTATAGGTAAAACTAATCTATTGTTAACCTTTTTTACGCTATTCATATAACAATCAAATAATATAAAATCTTAATTGGTTGCGAGTTATACCATATACTGTAATAGTTAAAGAGTTGGGAATTATTAAATAAACACACTTAAAAATTAACTGGCAATTTATTTTTGGATGTGTTGTAAAAAGAGAGAATGGGCAGTACATACCTGCACTTTGGTGCGCAGGGTTAGCAGAGAGGAGGCGGGGAAGGGTAGGAATACTATATATCTGTGTATACTAGGCTTTTATCTGCTTTGTTCGCAAAATGAAAGATGACTCACCAATACAACTAAACTCAAACAAGGTGTGCAGATGGTGGGGGCCGGCCTAAAAGGGGTAAAGTAATAATAAAAATGTTCAAAGCTAATTATTTTATTGCATATTTTCATAAAACTCGCGTTTTTGATAAAAATTGCCAAATAAAATACATGATCATTTACGAATTTTAGACTCAAATAACTCAGTTCGGACTGAGTTTAGAGGTATATATGTCATAATAAGTTTTATTTAGTATGCTATTGTCTACAAGAAAAACAAGGTTTGGTCAGTGGCCGCGCGAAAAAAAAAAAAGACGCCAATAACCGGCATTGCCCTTTAACCTAATGGTAAAGTTATTTCTATTCTCTCTACTTACAGGCTAATCGTTACCGCGAGCGACGCAGACTGGCAACACCGAGCCCCACCCCGTCCCCTCCACGTCGGCCCGCGCCGCCCGCAACCTCTGCCGGGAACTGGTTCAAATCGTTGGATAGGTTGACTTCGAGGAAGCGAGGGAAGAATACTAAGGTTAGCATATTTTCATTAAATTTCGTCGACAACTTCTTCCTTCTACTTTTCATGAGCGTAAGTGACCAGCATGGTATTAGATTCTAAAATTACCCCGTTGTTTCATGGTTCACTGGTAAAGTTACATAGTGTATAATTTAACGACTACTATCTAAAAATTATGCACGCTGGGCCATTGCTGATTGCGCTATGCAAAATATTTTACCCAAAAGCGAAATAAACCCTTCCAGGCTGTATTTCATAATTATAGCAAAAAGTCCACTCCTGGACAAAGGCATCTCCCAAAGATACTTTGTTCTATGTGAGGATATTGCCATATACTGTATAGTAGGCTGTATTTATTTAGTTTCATTTATAAACTGTTTGATTTAAGTACCTTGTTTACCAAACATCTTAGAAATAACATATTATTTTATGAATAGTTAGTAATAACAATTTACATCTCCTTTTCAGGTGGAGAAGGAAAGTGTACTCACAACTGAAGATGAATCATCAAGAAAACCATGGTCAAAGCCGGCCAAGCCATTAAACTCACCAGCCAAAAACCTTCGCTTCTTTGGAGACACAGACCAGGATTCTGATGCTAACGTTAAACCTTCCGTAGTCAAATCCAAGAGTCACCCGCAGTCAAAAACACATGGCACTCTTCGGAAGACTGTCTCTAATTCCAGCACTGGTATAGATGAAGTGGATCATAGCGAGTTATCTGGCAAGAGCTACTCTTTGTCAAACCTACACAGAGAAGAGAAGAGTGAATCTCCTCGTAACAGACAATATTATAAGAGAAATCTTCAAAATATATCAGAAATCCACAGTAATTCTGAAACAGAGAGCCAGTTCGATAGACAGGTCAACAAAAAACCGCCTATCAGTCCGTATGACAGGTCTAGGAGTCACAGCAGTTCGAAGACACTGAAGGGCAGTAAGAGTGACGTGAGGAGACACGCTAGGGAGGATCGTGGAAGTTCTTCAGAGCTGAGAGGCAGCAAGCAGGAACTTAGCAGAGATTTGAAGTGAGTATTCCAATCCCAACTAGTATTAAAAACGAAAATTTACGCGCCACCACTATACCGATCGTCATAGAATTTTGCATACATATTGGTGTGGTATACAGGTGTACCAACTCGAAGAAGAAGGTTACTTCTCATTCAGAATAAACTTATTATTCCCGAAGGAGTCACATAGGTACTAACTGCCTGTAGATCTTTCGTTTAACATCGTTTCGCTAACCAAAGTGGCTAAACTATGAATAGCAGATTTTTGAAGTGCAAACATCTTTAGCGGCGGTGTGCACTTTTTGGGATGGGTAAAAAATTTTAAACTCGCGTCAGGACACGTGATATGATCGAAAATTCGTAAGACGGACACGTGACCTGAGACTATCCCCCTCTCTTTCTCACGCGGAGTTTCTCATTTCTGCCGGCACTTCCGTAGTGCAAACCGTTGTTTTTTTGACGTCATAACGTCTTGTAAATCGATGAGCGCTGCTGCACGAAAAAGTACCACGTTCCATATGCAAGCGAGAGCGCAGAACAAGCGATAGAGAGCTCAGCGTTCGGCTTGTGACGCATCCGTTTCTCTTCCACTGTTTATCGTCTGTAAACCAACTTTAACAACCAATTTGTATTAATCAACATGCTCATCATCATTTCGAGTAGGTGTCACGGTCAATCGACCATGCACACCCTGGTGTCAGAGTTCTTCGGAAACGCCTCTCGCCCTCTGACGTGGTTCTTGTAAAGGCTTAACGTGCGAAGCACGAAATCATGTGGATTAAAAGACAATCAGGTGATTCAAGCCTGCAATGTCCTAGCCAAACAGGAAACAACTAAACAAAGTATACTTCCCGTGGAAATCGAATCCACGACCCTCGGGTCTACAGGCTAACGCCTTAACCACTGGACCACGGAGGCAGATCAACATGCTAAGAAACGCCGGATTGTTTTCTCTCTCAGTCTTAGATATGAAGTCTGTAGGGTACTACAAATCTTACATACAATTTTCCGTGTTGCAATGTGACGTGATATTGTATGTGATAGCAAATTTATTTGATCACAGGCAAAGAAGACGTGTAGCGGCGGCTCCATCAGGTGAGAGCAGCACTGAAGGAGATTCCAGTCACCAATCTCAACAGTCGCAGCGGAGCGTCGTCTACTTACACGCTACTACTGGTAATGCCATAGAATTATATATTTTTTAGGGTTCCGTACCCAAAGGGTGAAAACGGGATCCTATTAATATGGCTCCACTGTCCGTCTCTCATCATGCTGTATCTCATGAACTGTGATAGCTAGATAGTTTAAATTTTCACAGATGATGTATTTCTGTTGCCAGCCTCCCTGTTTTTTGTATGGACAAAAACATGATTTTTTTTTGCCGTTTTCTGCTCGATATTCGCCTCATTTTGTATAGATAATGGTACGTAACCATTCATGTGCGAGTTGAACTAGCACTTGGCCGGTTTTTTTTATCAAATATCCATTAAATTGCTCCAACGTATTATTGTAAACTTTTTAAAGATATTATCAAGTTTAAGCAGATTCCAATGTATGGAGAATACGATATGATTTGTCTGTTTTCATCGACGATCAGATTAATTTATATTTATCTACTAAAATTCAAGTTCAATTTCTTCTCGGTTTTTGTCTTACTGAACAAAAACTGAGCCAGGCTTCAGCTTGAACTGACTTGGACCCTTTAAAAAGGTTATTTTTAAGAAAACCATTAACTATTGAACATTAATATTTTTCAGTTGGAGATATCCCAGACCCAGGACGACTTATACGCAACCGGTCCCGAGACGACGTCTCCTCTGTCAATTCTTCCAATATCCATGTCAGGAACACCACGAAAAGCTTCTCCATCTTCGCTCCTTGGACTCCAAAGCACTACAGCGACCAACACGACGTCCATTACGCACAAAGACCCAGAAAACCGAAACCAAAAGAAAGCTCCTTCAAAAAGACTTCATCTTCAAACTTGAGCGTTGAAAGACCATCGCTACAAAAAAACAAGTCCTTTAGCCAAACGACTTTGACCAGGAAACCAAGAGAGAATAACAGATTGACGAGTTCGAGCACAACTTTGTACAGAAAGCCTGAGAAACGCAGAGATGTAGATCAAAACACCACCTTGACTCGAAAATCTGTTACTAGGGACAAGAAGAGTCAGTCCAATGAAGTACTGAATAGGGATAGTCGCGATAGAGTCTCCAGGTCAATATCGATGCCTAAAGACAATAACAAGAAGGCTGGTTGGTTTAAATTGTCCAATAAGAATAAGAAGCAAGAGATAAACACTAGAGTTCGTTAGATTAATATATACTTACCTAAAAATCTATATCATGAAGCGCTATTACGACCACAGTTGCGATTTCTGTGTCAGCCATTGCTGATTTCGTATGCTCTATCAAAAAAATTAAGTATACGCAAACTGCAACGGACAACAAAGCACACGCGATTTTAGTTGATCAGTGCGTGAATTTTCAAGCAACTTCGATGCTCATTTCGAAGTAAGATGACAAATATATTGCTTTTCATAATGTTAAATCTAAAGTATATCCAACTCAGTGTTGAATTTGCATTAAAAGCACACACATCATTTGTATAGATATAAGCGCTTTTAATTTATAATTTCATCATAATGTCGCGACTGACGGCTGAGTCTAATATTTGATTTTTGCAGTTCAATTGCAATAGTATCGTACTTGTGTAACTGGACTGAATAATTGTACAGTATACGCGGATCATGAAAATGTTCCAACTTTCTACCACCAGAGACTTTTTGGTAAGGAATAAGATAATCTTACAGTGCAACCACGACGCGTATATGGAAACCCTACCAGTATTCAGAACCTCGATAGTTCTGAACTGCGGAAGCCTTTAAGCAACTGAATTCGCAGTTTCATAAATTAAATGCTATCCTGATTTCAGTTATGTAATGCAGGAGGCTTTTCAAACACTATAGTACCGTTATGTTTATGAATTCCTACCGCAAGACATAAGCTCATTTTTTTTAGTAGTAGTGCGCTCTATATATTGCTCTCTCTCTCTCTTAGTACAGAATGTATGAAATATTAGCGCGAAAATCCCTCCCGCGTGTTAGGTCGCACCTAAATAAATACTTATGCTTAATAGGGATCTGAGTAGAGGAAGCTTTGTTTTATGTAATATTGATTAATTAATCGGATACATTACCCGAATCCAGATCGTTCGCAGCTCTGAATAGCGGAATGATTTAAGGTAATTTTCTGTGAATTCATGCTGGTAAACCCTCCCGTACCCCAGAACTACCGGGGTTCTGAATACTGGAAGGGTTTCTATATACGCAACCACGACAGTTCACGACACTATAAGGTACTAATGAACATCGATTGAGTGTAGTCTACAAATATATTTCACACTTTGACCAAGTTATGTCAATGTCTGGAGATTTTGGGATATAGATTTCTCAATCCGTCCGTAGTTTGGTGCTATAATAAATAAGATTATATATATTTTTTTGGATATGTAATACCATAAGTGCCATTGACCACTTTTATAATGTTACCATTTTCTTTAACCAATAATTTTTAAAAGGTCGAATTTCTTACGTTCTGCTTCTTATCCGCCAGACTATCGGTAGATTACATTATTCATTGTTTTTTGTTGGATCCCAGGGTGGTGTTATTAAGAGTTGACCTGTTACCGCAATAAATTCTACTAAAAAAATTTTTGTTAATGTATTAGGTTAGTCGAGTAATATCGACCTTTTGAATATTGAAATTGTGTAATAGTCATATTATTTTTAAAGATTATGTAACAAATTGCTTTTACTATACTAATAAATTAAATCTTATAACTAAATAGCTGTGCATATTTTTAATTATAATTTTTGATTTTCTTTTAAAACTTATTTTCTTTTATGAAAAGACTTTTCTTGGAATAGAATATTAAGGATATTTGATCTTTTTTTTTTATTTCTAAGGCGTGGTTACGTCTTTTTTTCTTATCGACTATGAATAGGAGTGAAAACCATTAATATGTAATTTGAATTATAAATAAAACGTCTAATAAGATTTGCAGTTTTTATTTACGTTTCTACCTATATATTTTAAATTTTTACTTTTAATCCCAGCCAGACAACATGCAACCACGGCACTACCATAAAGATTGGGTACAACTAATACCGATAATCCATCCAGAGCGTTTCGCTGTAGAATGTAGGTATGCCTGCCCGCTATACTATAGCGTGTAAATTGACCCTCGACATTTCCTTTACGGGAATCTCCGTCCATCCAGACCATCAATATGAACAACTTTTTCTATGCGAACAATGCTGGGAACTCAAAAAAAATTTCGTCATTTCCATACAAAAGAGTCCCGCCGCCAGGCCAGTTTGTATGGGAATGTCGAATATTATTTTTTTGGTTCCCAACATTGTTCCCATAGGAAAAGTTGTTCATATTGATGGACTAAGTCACCCCGTAAAGGGAATGTCGAGAGTTTTCACGCTGTATACTTAGATTAGAACAGTTTAACTATAAAACCGTTATTAAAATTAAATAAGGTGAATCGTGTGCAGTTTTTGATCATACGTCAATAATAATTTATGACGCCATTAGAAGGATGTAAAGCATGAATTTTATTTTTCTAACGGGTTCCGTCGTAATGTTATTTAATATCTTTGCCAACGTGCTTTTAATATGTAAGTATTTCTTCCATGTCGATTCTCAACTGTTTTCATAAATCATAATTTGCGAGTATATTAAAGAATCCTTATTTTAATTTCCGATTATTCTAGAGACCGCAATATGAACAGTTACATTGAATTGCAGCTGCCCATTTTAGTGGAGTTACCTATTATATCCATTCAATAATAAACCAATATTTTTCAAATGCCCCCAAAGGAATGCCGCTGACTCCCGGGCGTTTTCCACACTAGTCTACCTAAGGAATAAGTGTGCCAAGGCTCATCCTTTGATCCGAAAAATATTGGTGTTGGCGTATAACAATCCAACTAAGTTTAAAAACAGTGAGCTGCTGCCGGACGGCAGTCGGTTAGTCAAAAGTCGAAAATTCCGTCCTCGAAGGAGTATTCCAGAGCTACCGCTCCCATCAAAGCAAGCTGCTCGCAACGCGGAATAAAAAACTAACAGCTATATAAGTACCAAAACTGCTGTTCGTGTGTTGCCTCCTTATAAGTATTTTTTGCATTATTTAACGTTTACAATACTACAAGAATGTCATGCAAAAACGCCTTAACGCCGTAATCCTGCAGAAAAAAAGAGCCCTCCGCTATAATGTACTTATATAAAAAGTAAAATAGACTAGCTCCGTGGCGCAGCGGTCAACACGCCTGCCTGCGACACGGAGTGACCGGGTTCGATCCCCGGCCAGGTCAAGATGGAAAATGATCTTTTTCAGATTGGCCTGGGTCTTGGATGTGTATCTATATATGTATTTGTTATAAAATATAGTATCGTTGAGTTAGTATCCCATAACACAAGTCTCGAACTTACTTTGGGGCTAGCTCAATCTGTGTGATTTGTCCGTATATATTTATTAGTTATTTATTTAAAATATAACACTATCTTATACAAATAGATAGTAAATAAATCTTATTAACTAAATTACCACGCGAGAAACCTTCTAACGTCTTGTTCGATGGTTCGATTTTTATTTCTAATATTGATTCAACATATCTGTTGCAGTAAGTGTTACTTTTACTATAGTGTGAAGCTAAAATCCATCGGAAATATTATTTTGGTATATTTTCTGCGTTCTCTTGAAAATGAATACCGTCTTTCTACAGTCGGGTAAACAAAAAATATCTCTTCTTTTTCGTACGTGAATCCGATCGAAAAATATTTATTCATGCATGACAGTGACATAAGAAAAGGTTCTTTATAGTGTAAGCACTAAGCAAAGCAACGATGCCGCTGTTGACTGTAATGTAAAATACGGGTTAAGAAATTATGTTCATAGTTAATAAGAAGAGGGATTAAAGTATTTACGATAAAACAAATAAAATAACGTACCTAAATTGAAATACGTTAACGTTTTCCCCAATAAAAATATGCATGCTGGTTTTTTGCTTCACATCACATCCATAGACTACTAGAATACAACTGAAATTCACATTAGAGGTGGGTCGTCGTCGGTTTTTTCGACAACGAGTCGCAATCGCAACCGTTTTTTCAAGAAACTTAAACCAGTCCTCGAAACGGTTCTCGTTCGGAACGGTTTTGGGCGGCGGACGACGACGCCGACGGCGCGGCGACGGTCTAACGAACGCAACGAATCTATAACAGTCTCCTAAATCGAACGAAATCTCGTTGCGCCAAAGTTCGTTCGTTTCGGCAATGATTGCGTTGCGGACTTAAGTTTACTAGTATTAGGTACCTATAGTTTTATTGCTTATCGACTTTGTACGCTATTTCAATCTCTATAGGATACGCAGCAATGACCATCGCGTTGCGAACGAGACGAGACGAAACATGAAATCACAATAGTCTCATTGTATTCTAGCTTGTATTTACATTGCAGGTAAGTTCAAATTCGCGTGAAACATTACGAGGACTGGTTTTGCGACGAGGACTGCTTTGAAACGAAACGTAAAACGGTTCTATCGTCGCGGACCACAAAACTGTTCTTAAAAACGGTTCGTCTTTGGAACGACCACCTCTAATTCACATCACTTCACTATAAATAACCTAACGTCAACGTCATGCCGATTTGGAACTTGGAAGATATTTCGGCTTCATGTTTCCTGAAAATTCTGACTTTTGAAATAGCAATTTGAATTCTTTTAGATAAATGTTAAGAAGCGAGTGTCTGATTTCATTACCAGAACGAAATGGCTCGGCGATACCGAGATGCCGCCGCGAAATTGCAGCAAAACGTGAAAAAACATTTGGAAGTGATGAAGGACCTTTCTTCGTCCGAAGATGAGGAGCCTTTCGAAAATTCCGTCCTCGAAGGAGTATTCCAGAGCTACCAGAGGGGTGGCGGAGATTCCCACTTGCTGAATCGAACAAGAAACCTCTTAGAAGAGGCCATAAGCGGCCGACCAATAACATGCCTAATTTGCATTGGAAGTATCAAAAGAGCCGATGCTATTTGGACCTGTGAGCACTGCCATTGTTATTTCCATCTTTCCTGCATCCAGAAATGGGCGAACGACAGTATTAGCCTAAGAGTTGAGGATCCGCTGGCGCCTATTTCAGTTTTTAAGCCCAATAAAGTCGAATGGGACTGCCCTAAATGCCGGCATTCGTATTCTAAGGAAGAAATACCGCGTAAGTACCGATGTTTTTGCGGTAAAACTGATGATCCTCCTCTTCATCCTTGGTTGATACCTCATTCCTGTGGAGAGGTTTGTGAAAAGAGGTTATCTTTAGGGGACAATTGTAAACATAAGTGTTTGCTGCTCTGCCACCCTGGTCCATGTCCGCCATGCCCACAGACAGTTAATGGAGTGTGCTACTGTGAGAAAGAAAGAAAGAGAGTCCGTTGCAGTGCTGCTAAGTGGTCTTGTGGCCAGCAGTGTAAGAAGACATTACTCTGTAACTCACACAAATGTGAAAATATTTGCCATGAAGGTGATTGCCCCCCATGTACGTATACAAGTGTCCAACAGTGTCAATGTGGCAGTGAGAAAGTCAAGAAACCATGCAATGATCCTATTTGGCAATGTGAGAAACCTTGCAACAAGTCCTACTCTTGTGGCTATCATAAATGTGAAAAAGTCTGTCATGGTGGGCCCTGCGGTGCTTGCCCCAACTCTGGAACTCGATCATGCCCATGTGGAGCTAATCAACGATTCGTACAATGCCCAGATGTTATGGAAACCTGTCTTGGAACATGTAATAAGAAGCATGAGAATTGCGAGCATACTTGTCCAGAAAAATGTCATAAGGGACCTTGCCCTCCTTGCCAAGTGCTGATACAAAAGAAGTGTTTCTGTTCTGCTCATGTCCGTTCTCTTCCATGCAGCAAAGATTATAAGTGTGACACGAAATGTAGAGGCATAAGACCTTGTGGAAAACATAGTTGTGCACGAAAATGCTGCAACGGTAATTGCCCACCATGTGAGAAATTATGCGACAAACCTCTACAGTGTGGCCGTCATAAATGCACTATGGTCTGCCATCGTGGCCCATGCTATCCTTGCCCTTTAGAATCTAAAGTCACTTGTAGATGTAAGGAAACTTACATAATTGTGCCTTGTGGCCGAGAAAAACACACAAAACCACCAAAATGCAGTCTGCCTTGCAAAAATAAATACAAATGTGGTCATATGGATGAGAATAGACATTTTTGTCATTTCGGAGATTGTCCGCCATGCAAAGCTATATGCTATAAGACATATCCGAAATGTGGTCATGAATGTAAAGCAACTTGCCACCAATTTGTGGCTGTAGTCTTTAAACAAGCAGCCAAGCCAGCTACACCATGGGAGATAGAGCCTCCAAAGACTAAGATAATGAATCTAGAGTGTCCTCCATGTGAGACATCTGTCTCAATGATTTGTTTCGGAGAACATGAGACGGAGCAACAAGCATGTCATACTGCTAAACGTAGATGCTGCGGCCGCCAGTGTGGCCGTCCTTTAGCTTGCGGAAATCACTCTTGCACCTTACTCTGTCATCTTTACTCTCCTGATCCTGGTTATCCGAATGTGCCTTATAATTGCAAGCCATGTGATAAGGAATGTCTCGTTCCCCGTCCAGTGAAATGTGCGCACAAATGTTACAAAAGACAATGTCATCCAGGACCATGTCCACCATGTGAGATTCTGGAACGAATTCCATGTCATTGCGGAGTCACAGAATTGTATTTACGTTGCAGAGAGTTAAGTAATGCTACAGAAGAAATGTTGTCTTGCAAACAGCAATGTCCTAAGAACTTGAGCTGTGGACATCGCTGCCGTAACAACTGTCATTCGGGAGAATGTGGTAAAGAACAGATGTGCTCCAAAAAGACCAAAATATATTGTGCTTGTGGAAATTTGAAGAAGGAGTTCCCCTGCAATGTTGTTAAAAATGGTGAAGCAAAGATACAATGCGATGATACTTGCGAAGCTAAGAATATTGCTACAAAATTAGAGAAAGAAAAAGAAGAATTGAGAAGAAAGGAGATGGAAGAAGAGAGGAACCGTAGAGAATTAGCAGAGTATGAGTGGAAACTTAGTGGTAAAAAGAAGAAATATAAAGAAAAGAAGGTGGTCACTAACATTGACAATAGAAACTGGTTGCAGAAGCACTGGATTCCTATTTTAAGTGTTTTGATTGCTGTTTCAGCTATAGTGTATTGTGTATTTTATGCATAGAATTCCAAAAATGGATTTATTAATTTAGCATAGGATTTATACATACTTTTTTGAGATTAAGATCCAATTTTGACAGTTGCTCATTTATTGGTTATTGTCAAGAGATTGGCATAGGTGGTGCAATTTGGATAAATGACCCCTAGCCAGTTAAGAAAGTTTTGTTAAAGATCCTCTCAAATGCGAACAATCTGAATCCGAGGGGAATCTGACAAGTAAAACTTGAAACCCTATTAAGCTATCCTGAATTCGGTCAGTGACGAGAGGGACACCACAATACGTTAGATACGATTGGAGATATCTCGCATCGTGTCTAACGTACTGCGGCGTCCCTCTAGTGGGTGACTGAATTTTGGATATTTTAATAGGCGCTTCAAACCATGATTAAAAATTGCATTTATCTCGCATATGTTTTAATATTACAAGAAGTTTTGGTTAGGTTTATTGTGTATTTTGTACACATAAAAGTTTTTTTTTTTTATTATTCTGATGGCGAAGGTGTATAATAATCAGAGGATGTGACTAGGCTCTGATTACTAAACAATTTACACCCATTGCAAGCAGCTAAACGCAACATTTATCATTGATTATTTTAGTTTAAGAAGATTATAAATAAAAGCGAGATGGCGATAAAAATATCGCCACTTGCGACGCCGTTTATCGCGCTCTTCAAACGCAATATACATGGCGTCGCGGATGCCATTTGCAAGAGTTTAGTGCGATGTGATCTAAAATTAAGTGGATTTTAATGCAGGCGCGGATGTAGACAGAAATTTTGTAAGGAGGTCCACTAATAATATGACGAGTAAATTAAACTGGCTTACATAACATTATTACTTAACTCTAGTTTATAAAAGAACCGTTAGATGTCACCCAAAAATTAAATTCACTGCAGCTAAGGCAGATTCCTAGTTGTATACTAAAATTTTTAGAAGATTTTTAGTTTGAATTGTAGATTGCCTCTGTGACCCTCCATCGAACCGCGCCTGCCTCATCATGCTTCAGTTTAAACATGTGTGACGCTCTGTCCAGGTATGTAACTTATGTTATGACATTACCATAGAATCAGTAGCAACTATTTTTGATAGAAGTTTAGAGTAGGTTCTTTTAAGTTTTATCCAATAAGTGGGATATTTATTTATTTCTGCACTTGATATGTGTATTAAGGGTACTATTTGTTAAGTATTTATGTGATTCGTTTTTAATTATTAAATTAAGATCTGTGGTTTGTAAGTAAAATATGTATCTCAATTAGGGTTTGTTTACTTACCACTTAGGGTAAAATAACTGACAGGGCTTATCCCTAAATTGCACTCTATGGTTAATAATATATGTTTGAATTTGAAAGAAAGAAAGAAAGAAAGAAAATGGTTTATTTGGTACAGTATAACAACAATACAATTGACATGTAATAATAACATTGTGTACCAAAATGGTCTCCACTCAGCATGTGTCGTGCGTAACTTGCACCACGACGCTGGTCTTCCGTGGATGCCATGTGTGTATGTAGAAACACTTACATTGGTGGAAAGAATAGACAAAAAAGTAAAAAAAAACATTCTATAAAAACTTAATAAAATAAACGTTTTGCAGAACTATAATCATAGTAACAAATGAAAAACAATCAATCTGAAACAATTTTTCCATCTCACATAGCTTTTTCAGTAATAAAAAGTTATATGCTGTAACCTTATGATTTTTGGTTATTCAAGATGTGTATTTTTAATTTACTTTTGAAAGTTTTAACAGTCATTGAACTTTTTATAGGGGGTGGGATGTCGTTCCAGCATCTAGTCGCAGCATATTTAAAACTACCACGGAATGCAGCAGTTTTATGTGTAGGAAATATAAGACGATCAAAACGTGTGTGTTTAGTGAAAATTAATTTATTAAATAGATATGAGGGGCTTTTATTTAGCTTGATATTACAGACTAGTATGATTTTCTGACTCTGGGATATACTCAAGATATTACTTCTGAAAATGTTACGGAGGTGTTCACAAAAAATCTTACTCTCTTGAATCTACCTGATACGTGGAGTAGGTATTCTAGAGACCGCAATGTAATTTAATTTAATTTAATGTAATTTATTTCCTATAAATTATTTTTATGATACATCCGTGTTAGGGACGCAAGCCTTTAAGCGTATAAGCGGAATGCGACTGTGGGGGGAGTCCAGGCTTGAAGGTAGCTCAATTGGCAAAGCGTAGGTCGTACCTATGTACGACCTAATGTCGCTGGTTCGACTGCGTGGAATTTTTTCACCATATCTAATATCTTAATTTAATAAAATAAGAGTAAACCTGTTAATTAAAAATCTGTGCTCCTAAACTTATTTGGATAACCTACTTTATGGATACGATATTTTATTATGAATATGACAGATTCATTTATAATTCAATGTTTTTTTGTGATAATACCATACCCACTCTGTCACAGTTGGCAGGGACTTTAACTTGTATAATATCTACCCCTGGATTCTATGATACTAGATATAGTTGGATGCTATAGCATCCAACTATATCTAGTATCACCACTACCTCGGACACCAAGTAAGCGGTCTTGTGGCGGCGGCGGGGGCGACCCGGAGCGGCACGTTCCAATGTATAGATTTCTATGGAACTGTTCTCGAAAGCAGCGGCGCAGGAAACGGCGTAGGAGCGACGCGCGTCATTCAAGCGGTGCCTGCATCTGTAGTAAACTTGAGTAAACAACTGCCCTGGGGGTTTATGCAGTATTTAATTCTTACGTCCATGATTTTTTACGCACTACAATAGTTATTGTTATAGAATATTTTTAACTGGTGATTTTATTATACTTGAAACATTATAATAAAAACTAATTTTAAAAGTCGTGTTTTTCATTACCCACCACACCACCTTGTCGAAAATGATAACTTTTTATTGGGAAATAATAAGTCAAGCCACTAAATTGTGTATTGGCCACGTGATGAAACTTCTAATTTTATAACTAAGCAACGGAATAATGACATAGCCTCTAATAAACTAATTCGTCTTTTTTTTACAACGCCAACTAATTATTCTATTGAAAGCGTCAAATAAAGATCATCAATTATTATGACTTGTCCTTCTTATTTATGCATTGTCACCTAATTTACTAACTCGGCCACGGATTTAACATCTCGTCACCATTTTTCTTTTTACAGCTATAACACTATGTCCTCAAAAAAATATAATTCAAGCTTCTACAGACAGCATAATTTAGGTATTATAACTTAGCATGTAAAATAATGCATCATATTCTTTTATCGTAAAATAGCCACTACATGATTTGGCGTGGGCGTGCGAGACGACAGCGACCGGCCATTTGCGCCATTCGATTCAATAGGCAGGAGAGCTGGTACCAGTTTTTGGGTAGGTAGGTATTTGAAGCAAGTTGAAATTTGGTAAGGAAAATTGTCACATACCTCTACCTCAACACGGAACTACAGACCTGCCGGCCTATTTGCTAACTCAGTGTACAACGTTTTGATAGTCATTTAAAAGTAAGTACATTACGTTTTATATATCTTTAATAAAAAAGTCAATCATAGAAAACCCGCAATGTATTTTGAAATGACTATCAAAACGTTGGTCACTGAGTTAGCAAATAGGCCGGCTAGCTGGTGAGTAGCGAGGCTAAATCAACCCCTAATTTGTTTTAAATATTATTTTTTAGTTTTCCAAAATATAGATATTTAAGGCAAAATGCAATTTTTTATGTTTTAGTATAATAAAACAATAATCATGTCTGCTGTATGGGAGTTAATATTTATTTAATTATAAATTTTTAAAGGGAATATAGCTCAAGACCGAGCTCAGTGGCGTGCCATGGGAGAGACCTATGTCCAACAGTGGACTAGTATAGGTTGATGATGATGATGATGAAAGGGAATATATTATATTAACTAAATATTCTACGTCTACCTGTTGCCATTATCAATATCGAGCAAAAACTCGCGTTTGTTGTATGGGAGCCCCCTTATATATTAATTTTATTCTATTTTTTGATAAAGCGGCAACAGAAATACCTCATCTGTGAAAATTTCAACTGTCTAACTATCACCGTTCATGAGATACAGCCTGGTGACAGACGGACAGCGGAGCGAAATTAATAGGGTCCCGTTTTTACCCTTTGGGTACGGAACCCTAAATAGATCTATATAAATAAGTATATGGACAAAAGATTACCCTAAAGGAGTAAAATGGGTGGGAAATGTTTGTATGAAAATTGTCTCATTTCTGGACTTAGCAGAATAAAAATTGTTATAGGAGTTCTTGTTGGGAATTTCGGTGCACTGCACGGCTTTTGTTTTGGATTGTTTTGCAAATTGTTTCTAGTGGACCTTATAATGTGAAATCTGTGTAATTTGGTGTTATAAATACCCATGTTTATGAACAAAGTGTGGAATAACTTAAATAAACTGTCATGGTGCGGCTATAGTGAGATTTATATGGCTGGTGCTCGCTCGCCTTATTGCGTCGTCTATGATCAAACCAGTGGATTTGTGGGAATTGTCGCCAGGAGCTCCCTTGAATCGACGAAATGAATTACACCATCATTTATTTGATAACACGTTGAAAAATATGAAAGGCTAAAAAGGCGTAGAAAGCCAAATGCCGTATAAAACAAAAATATGAAAAAAAAAACATGAAATGTCAATGTCACTCACTCATTGACAATGACAGCTTGTGCAGAGATCTCTGCACTGGTGCACTCGGTGCACTGTAGTAAAATTGTAAATACAGAAGTACATAATGAATCATTTGGCATAACTTGTTGAGTCTTGTCGAGTCTTGATAACAAACTTCACTATATAACAGCGCCAGCGGAGAGGCAGGCGCCCAATATCTCATTCTTCGCGCCGAATTCGGATCTATATGTTGCAAGCGATCGGTAAGCAACAATTTCATATTTTCGTTACAAAATGCCACACAAAATCATTACGTACGTTTTCTTAGACTTGGAAACGACCGGTCTGCCTCGGGAAGAGAACAATAAAACCAAAATTGTCGAGTTAAGCTTGGTGTCAGTGCTAAGAGATCACTTGTTAGAAACTCGGGCAGGATGCGCTCCGAGAGTGCAAGATAAGTTAACATTGTGCTTCAACCCTCAAAGATTGGTAAATCCTGGATCTACAGACGCCACAGGACTTGATAACGATTTACTTGAGCCAAAATCACCGTTTAATAAAGACGTATGTTGTATGATACGAACATTTCTCAATGTACAACCTAAGCCAGTGTGTTTGATTGCCCAAAATGGCATGGAATTTGATTTCCCAATAGTAAAGAAGCATTTTGTTAAAAACCAGGAAGGATTATCTGACGATGTTATGTGTGCTGATTGTTATCACGGATTTTATGATATCCTGGAGTCAAAAGAAGATGATGTAAGGGAAGTGACCAGTACTGTTGATAATGTTAGTTCGACAGGTGTTGATAGTCCAGATGCTGCTGTGAATAGATCCCGTAGTCAGCACCCTGCAAGAAGTGATAACATTCGTAGAGATTTGAGTAAAACATTTTGTGGAATGCCTTCTTCAAGTAATATAACTAACCCGGATTTCCAAAACAAGCAATCTGTAGTAAATTCTGATGAGGAAACTACTCGGGCACAACAAGAAGCAGTATGTAACATTGTGTCAGAAATAGCGAAGGCATTGGATATCCCAAAGGAAGAATTAATGAGCGATAACCTGTATGAATCAGATATACAAATCAACAATACAATGCAAAAGCAAAATGAATCTACCCCAAGAAGACCTACGAAACATGTACTTCGGACAAGAACTTCAAAAGAAATCAGAGAGAGAAGATTCCCTTGGTCGGAGAAAAATAGACCAAAAAAGTCTTATAAGCTTGGACAAATATATGAAAGAGTATTAAATCGGCCAGCTCAAGAGGCCCATCGGGCTGAAAATGACTGTATTTTTGCTTTGGAGATTGCGGTAGCTTTGGGAAATGATTTCGTCAATTGGGTGGATGATAACTGCATACCATTTGATGACATTAAGCCTTTGACGATTGGCGTTAAGCCTGGTTTTTGATAATTAATTTCCAGCGCATGACTCATGGATATTACATGCATCTTAAGTACACTGTGGTACATAGTTCGCATATACATAGTAAAATGTTTGTTTTTAGTATAGATGCTGAATACGGGCCTCATGCATTTTTCAGTACTTACTGCCAGTGGGTCATGCATGCATTAGGATGTGTTTTGAAGTTGACCTTACAGCCTTGTAAGAACACAGATAGCGAGTTTTCTTATCCCTACAGCAGCTCTCATCATTTCATGTAGGTGTCACATTCAATTGACCATGCACACCCTGTGTGTGTGTCAGAGTTCTTCGGAACCGCCTCTTGGCCTCTGACGTGGTTCCTTTAACGTGCCTTCTGAAGCACGGAATCATCTTTATTATCAAACAATCAGGTGATTCAAGCCTGCAATGTGCTAACCAAACTGGAAACAACTAAACAAAGTATGCTTCCAGTGGGAATCGAACCCACGACCCCCGGGTCAACAGGCAAACGCCTTAACCACTGGACCACGAAGGCTGTTCAGCAGTGCTGAATATACAAAATGCAAGAACATTTTCTTTTTGTTTTTCATATGGTATGGGTTTATGAAATATTAGTTTGTTTTCACTAATCACTTCATGTATATGCGAACATACAAAAGAGAATGTAGAACATAGATGCTAATTGTTTATAAATTAAGTGCCATTTTTTATATAAACAGGTCTGTAGTTTTGGCATATCATTTTTCAAGTATGTATTTATAACAATTTTATGTTTTAAAATGTATGTCCAATACTTAATTTCTACCTTTTTTTAGTATTTTTTTGTATAACTCTGTATGAAATATTATTCTTTTAGTATTTTTTGTATGCATTTATATTAGAAAGTCTGTAATTATAGTTAAATTTACATGATTGGCTCAAAAAAAGGCATCTCTTTTAACCAAAGATGTTTTGATTTAATTTAAAATTGGCTGTTCTAGTTGTAGATTTTATTAGACTTTTGATACATTATAGTTGGTGCTCAAAACATGTATTTTTTTAAACATAGTTTTAAGGATTTTTGTTATAATTTTAAACATGCAATAAATAATAATTATTAACAAATAATAAATAACATACTTATTAGTAGTTAAATAGCAATAAAAGTGCATTTAAATATATTTTGTACTGAATAAATAAATGCATATTTTTATAGCATTGTCTTTTCTTTTTCCTAGTATACCATTAAGCATCAGGTAGGTACATTGAATTAGAAAAACTATGGAAGCGTAACTCTCATACAACAACAACAAACAAGAAGTCGTGTTTTTCTTAATTCGTTAAGATTTCGCCGATATTCACTAAAAATATGTCGTTAAATGTTTTTATCGACGCGTCCTTCCCTCACGGAGCGCGTGGCAGACTAGTTCGCGAAAAGATATACTTTTTTAAGCCCCGCCCGCTTTGATCTACTTTGCGTGGTGTCAGTTTTTGAGCGCAATGCTGCTTCCATAGTTTTTCTAATTCAATGGGTAGGTACTACTTGAATGGGCCCGCTTATATAATTCAAAATTAGTGCACAATGTTCCATTCACCAGCTCATCAGCTTATACAGCCTGAACCGTCCAGGTAAAACAAATAAACAATCTTATATATTCATATACTAGCTGTTTGTCGCGAATCCGCCCGCGTTAATGTCGAGCCTTCGACAACAGTACATTTTCCCGGAATGAAAAGTGCCCTATTTTAGTCCCCGGGCCTCAAACTATCTCCATGCAGAATTTCATCCAAATTGGTTCGATGGTTAAAGCGTGAAAAGGTGAGACAGACAGACAGGTCTTGAAGTCAACTCTTTGATTTGAAGATCCTTTTGGAAGTTAGTGTTAGGACCGTCCAGTGGCCTCCTATACACCTGCAGTGGCAGCAATACCTACTACACTATCAAGCTGTTCTACCATCTTCTACTTTCCGTTACAACGAAAATGGGCGAAAATCTGAGGAATCATGTTTGAACTTAATAAAATAAATAAATAAATATATACGGACAAATCACGCAGATTGAGCTAGCCCCAAAGTAAGTTCGAGACTTGTGTTATGGGATACTAACTAAACGATACTATATTTTATAACAAATACATACTTATATAGATACACATCCAAGACCCAGACCAATCTGAAAAAGATCATTTTCCATCTTGACCTGGCCGGGGATCGAACTCGGTCACTCCGTGTCGCAGGCTGGCGTATTGACCGCTGCGCCACGGAGCTAGTCGAAGGAGCTAAACGATTAATGCCTAAACGATACCGTCCGGTGACCGGTAGGCCGTCTACCTAAGACTTGCAACTAAAACCAACTGCGAATGCATAGGCGATGCGACCTACCTACCGACAAAATTCATTTTTGCTAGTAGCATGAATGGGCCGGCTCGTCCGGAGAAATAGAGACACTCTCACAGTAAATCAACGTTTGAATACAAGCTTTACCGCTTGTATGCTTCGTTCGGTGAATGAGAGAGCCGGAGGCCCAACCTCCTCCCCATTTCCTTCCACCCATGTTCTCACCCCATCTTTCCCCCAACTCCTTGTAAGGCCGGCAACGCTCCTGTCACACCCTGGTGTTGCAGTTGTCCATGGGCAGCGGTGATCGCTTACCATCAGGGACTCGCTTGCTCGTTTGCCCTCCAACCTTCTAAATCGTAAAAAACCCATTATCACGCAATCGTAGCATTTGGATATTATGACGTCATCATTGTAACCGTATAAACCATGCCGCATGCAGTTGGGAGAGGCCTCAGTCCACCGCTAGACTGAGGCCTCTCCCAAATATCCTACGTTCCATGGGAGGATATTGCCATACTCACCATGCTTGGCAGGCGGGTTGGCGAGCGCCAAGGAGCCAAAGAAACTTCTTTGACTCCTTGTGCTTCCGACGCTGCTGTCCATCAGAAGATTTATGACGGGATTATACCTATCTATTAATCTGTTCCAGGACTGCTGGTCCTCACAGGGGCGCTATGGGGCTGCACCAACCCCTTCATCCGACAGGGCACGAAGGGTCTCCGGGGTGTCAAAGCGAAGAGCAAGTTAGGACAGGTGTATGCTGAAATCGCCTTTCTATTGGGAAACTGGCGCGTAAGTAACTTCGTAGTAGTAGTCAAGTGGGTCAGAGGTGTCATGCTCAACTGCCTGTCCGGTGGTTGCAGGTATATCATCGGGTATACCGAATCCATCGGGTATGAACAGCCTCCGTGGTCCAGTGGTTAGAGCAGCCTCCGTGGTCCAGTGGTTAGAACAGCCTCCGTGGTCCTGTGGTTAGAACAGCCTCCGTGGTCCAGTGGTTAGAACAGCCTCCGTGGTCCAGTGGTTAAGGCGTTTGCCTGTTGACCCGGGGGTCGTGGGTTCGATTCCCACCGGAAGCATATTGGTATTGGATAGCAGTTTGGTTAGGACATTGCAGGCTTGAATCACCTGATTGTCTGATAAAAAAGATGATTCCGTGCTTCTGAAGGCACGTTAAGCCGGTGGTCCCGCCTGCCATCTGGTAGTCGTTAAAGGAACCACGTCAGAGGCCGAGAGACGGTTCCGAAGAACTCTGACACCAGGGTGTGCATGGTCGATTGACCGTGACACCTACTCGAAATGGTGATGATGATACCTGCAGCCACCGGACAGGCTATAGCAAGTAGCTCGATGATATATCATCATCGCTCATCATCATCTCTACTTGCTTTTCCTTCATTCATCCGAGTGAGCAGTCCCACATTTTTATGAATATTTTATTTTGCATTCACTATGCCATTTTGATTTATTCTTATTAAAATTAAGAAATAAAATATGGTGAAAAAAAAACCATGCGGGCGGGACTTGAACCAGTGACCTAGGTCTATGTACGCGCTGCCAACTGAGCTACCGCATGTTTCTTACCTCGATGATATGTCTCAATCCCCTCTTTTCCCGAACCTTTGTGATAGCAAAAGGCGAGAACAAAAAAAAGATATTGAAAGAAAAAGATGACGTATTCATAGAGACTTAATTATAATGTTTCACGATTGCAGTACGTCCTACCCTGGCTGGCCAACCAGACTGGCTCACTGGCCTACCTCGCGGCCGTCCAGAGAGCCCCGCTCTCCGTGGCTGTCCCTACAGCAAACGGGCTGGCCTTCGCATTCACCTCCGTCGTAGGGGCTGCTGTTGGCGCTGAAGAACCATTGGACAAATGTAAGAATATATTTTCTTGTAACTTGGGCTTACCCGCATTGCCAGGGATTCCCGACGCCTCAGCACAAAGTTCGTCGTCGATACTAGCAAGTAATATAACTTCGCTTAAAGGGCAATATAACCCTCACCAAAGAATATACACACTACGCCCTCACTAAATGAATTGCAGGCTCTCACAGTCACCGCCCTAGGGGATGCTGTTGGATTGGAATAACCCCTCCATCATCATCATCATCACATTTGTGGTAGAGCCACGCTACCGGCAAAATTAATTTTTGCTAGTCCAGGCTCGTCCAGGGAAGTACACTCTCACAGAAAATCGACGTTTGAGTAGAAGCTTTACCGTTTCTATGCTTCGTTCGGTGAGTGAGAGAGCCGGAGGCCCATCCTTCTCCTCCTTCCCCCATGTCTCCCATTTTCCCTACTCCCAATGTCCTCCCCCAACTCCTTGAAAGGCCAGCAATGCTCGTGTCACACTCTGGTGTTGCAGTTGTCCATGGGCAGCGTTGATCGTTAGGTGACTCGCTAGCTCTTTTGCCGCCCCATAACATAAAAAACAACATCATTTAGTGTAGGTGACATGGTCAATCGACCAGATTCTAACCAAGTAAGAAATACCAGGACCGAAAGCTTTTGTCTCTATATAGAAATATTATATATTCAAAATATTATATATCCACAACAAAAATAGGTAATTTATGAATTTTTTTTTTTAATTTGTATGGAATGCTTATTTTTAGGGTTCCGTACCCAAAGGGTAAAAATGGGACCCTATTAATATCGCTCCGCTGTCCGTCTGTCTGTCTGTCCGTCTGTCACCAGTCTGTATCTCTGTCCGTGATAGTTAGACAGTTGAAATTTTCACAAATGATATATTTCTGTTGTCGCTATAACAACAAATACAAAAAAATTGAATAAAATAAATATATAAGGGGGCTCCCATACAACAAACGTGTTCCTTTTGCCGTTTTTATAGATAACGGTACGGAACCCTTCGTGCGCGAGTCCGACTCGCACTTGGCCGGTTTTTTTCTTTACTGCCTTTTGTCTTTCGGGCATATTCTATTAGGGATTGGGACAAGGGTGATTTTGAATAGAAAATTTTAATGTCGACATTAAAATATTACCAAGGAATTCAAAATCACTGGTATATTTCAGGGTCTGCACTAGGAGTCGCGCTGATCGTGGCGGGCACAGCGTTGTGTTGTCTGGACAAGGCGAGCTGATAACAGATATCAATAGACTAGCTCCGTGGCGCAGCGGTCAACACGCCAGCCTGCGACACGGAGTGACCGGGTTCGATCCCCGGCCAGGTCAAGATGGAAAATGATCTTTTTCAGATTGGCCTGGGTCTTGGATGTGTATCTATATATGTATTTGTTATAAAATATAGTATCGTTGAGTTAGTATCCCATAACACAAGTCTCGAACTTACTTTGGGGCTAGCTCAATCTGTGTGATTTGTCCGTATATATTTATTTATTTATTTATTTATATCCAGTGAGACGTAATGTGAGATTTAGAACTAAACTCGAGTATGGAAATACAGAATCGTCAAAAGAATTTCAAACCCATGCCATGTACAGAGTACAACATAAGTCACATATATCATTGAAACTAACGTGAGATACAGACATTATATACTAAAAACGGGTCACTCACGTGCTATTTCGTCGGGATTGCCGACTATAGTTTCGGACTCGTCAGGAGCCCATTTTCAAGGCGAGTGCGAGACGCGCGGCGGAGGGTCCCGAACTATCTTCGGCAATCCCAACGAAATATCACGTGAGTGACCCGTTTTTAGTATATAATGACTATATATTAAGTAACCTCGACATTGACTCAAACCAAATAAATAAATATATAATGTAAATTTAAATTAAGCGAGCAAGCAAAATAAAAAAAATTTACACTTGTTTTCGAGATATCCTGACCTGAACATTTAGAAAGATAGACGAAAAAAGCACCTTGTAAACACTGTCTTGACCAACAACTTTTAACTTATCTACTATGCATAAACTAAGGCAACGACGGCGACAATCATAACAGCTGATTTATCGACTTTAATAAAATAAATATTTTTTTTGTATGAAGAATAAAAAAAAAAATCTAGATTGTCGATTTCTTAAAATTTGTTTGACGAAACCCAGCCCTAAAAATTTTGAGCTAAATTTAAATGGAATTGTATAGGGACATATCACACAAATTGAGCTAGCCCCACAGTAAGTTGAGAACTTGTGTCGTAGGATACTAACTCAACGATACTATATTTTATAATACTACGTGTGCAGGTGTTACAGTCCATCAACCATGCACACCCTGGTGTCTGAGTTCTTCGGAACCGCCTCTCGGCCTCTGACGTGGTTCCTTTAACGACTAACTGATGGCAACCGAGATCAACGGCTTAACGTACGTTTCGAAGCCCGTAATCATCTATTTTATCAGACCATCAAGTGATTCAAGCCTGCAATATCCTAACCAAACTGGAACCAACTTAACAAAGTATGCTTCCCGTGGGAATCGATCCCACGACCCCCGGGTTTATAGGCAGACGCCTTAACTAGTAGACCACGGCAGTTAATTTCCAACTAGTTTCACGGGTTTGAAATGCTTTTGACGGAACATTCTTGACTTGAGGTATTTTTAATAGCATTTATTTATAAAAACAAGTATTGTTAATTAACTTGTCCATTTAGTACAAGCGGTATCAGTCATTAAATTAATTACTTACCTATACTAATTTGTTATTATTTATTCCAAACTTAATTCTTGCAAATGTGGCTAAATATTATTTCGTATCTTAGAAGTTTTGCAATGTAGGACAAAATCACGCTATCATCCTAACTAATATTATAAATGCGAAAGTTTGTTTATTTGTTTGTTTGTAACGCTTTCACGCCGTAACTACTAAACCGATCATCATGAAATTCTGCATACAAGTTCTCTGGAGTACGGAGAAGGACATAGGCTACCTTTTATCCCGGAAAAAAGGATTTTTCCCGAGGGATCGACATTAACGCGGGCGAAGCCGCGGGCGAAAGCTAGTTAATCTTAAAGATTGTATGGCAATGTTGGGAACATTGCCATACAATGATTTTGTCTTACAAAATCACGCTATCAATAATCATATATTATTGTATGGCAATGTTCCCAACATTGCCATACAATGATTTTGTCCACGGAGTAAGAATGTTGTCTTACAAAATCACGCTATCAATAATCATATATTATTGTATAGCAATGTTCCCCACCTTGCCATACAATGGTTTTGTCTCACAGTGACGAGTAGTATTTTTAATCGGCTTCAAAAAGAGACAATTCCGGTGTATCAGGAGACATATAGAGCCCACTTTAAATTGAACTTTCTGTCCTGAACATAAGGTTCAAAAGCAATGAAAACAAATTATACACTTATTCGTCTTTTTCTGTTTCCAACTAATACCTTCCATACGTCTCCAGCACCACATCTCAATAGCTTACAAGCGTTCTCTATTCTTTTTAGACAATGTCTACATTTCACTACCGTATACTGCGATACTCCAGATGTCTTTATGAGGCGTTTTTTTAGACACCATCTCATTTTTAAGTGAAATATATTATGTTTCTTATCATTATAAGCTCTTTTGGCCATGGATATTCTATAATAGATACTTTTATAGATAAACATCCAAGACCCAGGTCAGTTTTATAGTCCTATATAATATAGATGCCTCTCCAACCCGTCTGGCCACTCTTACTCTACACTGCAGGAGCATAACCCACTCTGTACTACCGGAGCCATACTTGGCCAGAGCAGACAGAGGATTTGGCCTAAACTCACCTCGCTGGCCAGACGGGTTGGAGATGTGTCATTGATGTTTATGAGCTTTGTTTAGCTTGTATACGACCATGGGAAGACTAGGAGTGGTTCTATTCTACTCTGCCGGAAACCACACGGCTAATGGCATAGGGTACGCGCGATTTTTTCATCCGTGGGTAGTATCTCAATACATTTAATTCCCTTCCCAAATCCAACAAATTCCTAACCTTCCCAGCTTAAAATGCTTGCGATGGGCCGCAGCGATGGAAGCACAAGAAGCAAAAAAACTGCACTCGCCAACCCGCCTGCCAAGCGTGGTGAGATGAGTGGGTGATCCCTTGGGCGAGGCCCTTGTCCAGCTGTGGACGTTTTATAGCTGTATTGATGACGATGAAATGATAGTAAAGTAATTAAAAGCAATAAATATGTTGTGATTATTTTTATTCCATCCAACTCTACATTCCACTTGTGTTGAAACTTATTAATATTGCACGGTTGTCGCTACGGCACAGTTCTTGCAATTTGCGCAGGCGAGTGACATGACGAACACCGTAAAGGAAATATGACAATTAATAAGTGTTCAAATAGTATTTAATAAACGTTTTGTTTCTTGATCTGTTATGTGTGTGGAAGGGGTGTGGGAATGTCTTTTTAACGACGCCATGGGTACTATTTTTGAAAGTGGGACACTCGACTCCGATCGGATTTTTGTATGGAAAAATCGCTCGTTTACGAACGGCGATATTTCAAAAATAGCATTCCAGTTGCCTCGAAGTACTGTCAGTATATCAAAATAAAATTAAAAATAAACGTTGGAGTATTCGGTTTGTTATTGTTCTGAGGGTTTACGTTATAACTTTTTTTTTTATTATTCTAAACGGACAGCTGTGCAATGAGTAAAAAGCATAGATTTAAAAAAAAATTGTCTCTATTTCTATGGTAAGAAGCTTTTTTACTCTAGGCATAAAACCACCTAGAGGTAGTTTTATTTGTAGATTTGAGGTATTTTACTTTCTAATCTCACACACACTGTGATATAAACACGTATTTTCCGTAAATCCCGCTCGACTTCATGAACTGCAAGAACTGAACAATACAAAATTAGGCACTGAACATACAAGCGAGTTGTAGCAAAATAATAAGATAGGTTTTTTTTACAGTTGGTGTTGTAACCTACGGTTTTGCGTTACGTGACACGCCTTAAACATCGCGACTATGTTTGTTTTTAGTTTCGTGTATGTAAGTCAACACTGATGTCCAATTTTAAGCTGTCTAAAGGCATCTGAGATAGCTTAACGACTGCCATCAATGAAGCAACGGCTTAACGTGACTTAACTGACGCGTCACGAAGCGCTAATGCGCGGAGACCTTTAAATCGAAATTACTGACATATTCATTTTTATTGGTAAAAGAAAATCAATTCTCATATTTTCAATAAACATACTAAAACAGACACATTTTTAAAGCCTTAACAAGTTTGGTCACCGCGGGTAAAGTTGCCAGGTTGTCAAACCTAAAACCCGGACAGATCCGCCACGATGGCCGGATATTTGGGTACAAAAGCCGGACAAACCGCCAGTTTGGCCGGACATTTGGATAAAATGACCGAAAGCTTAACTTTTTTACTGACGCTTGGTGTACGAACCAAAAACCCCCTGAGATTTTGATGTCGGCGCGATCACCATGATTTCATTAACCCCAGTAATTTGCAAATCAAACCACCCAGCCGTATTATACTCTTTATGGTCGCCCGCCACCCCTTGCCACAGACTAATAAAAAGCCGGACAGACCGGCCTCCAACCATTTTGTCCGGACACGCAACCGAAAAGCCTGTTTCCGGCTTTATCCGGACGCTTGGCAACTGGCAACCCTAACTGCGGATGTAAAAATACAGCGTTTGGCGGGGTATGAAAGTGAAAACGTACTTAAGGTCAATTAAGGGAAATAAATGTGAACTAGATAAATAGTAACGTAGAAATATCTTTTATTTTACTTTACAATTAAGCATACGGCCCATCTGATGGAAAACAGTTAATATAGCCAAAGGATGTCTGAAACATTCTTTCTTTATATTTCATACATACAATACATACCAACGTCTCTGTCTCTGACGGGGTGCCTAGAGCCTAGCGCCTAGACCTAGGCTGAAATGATAGGTAATATTGACAAATCATAAATCGACTATAAATATTTAGCCAATAGGTTATACAACTTTCTTTTCAATTATTTATTTTAATTGTTCGTAAATGATAATGAAAATTATATCGATAGTCAACTGGTATTTTTATTTAGGTATATTCAAAATAATATCTGTTTAAAATTTTAACGAGAAATATTCGCCTATTTGATCTGACAGGTGTTTTGAACTTAAAGCCACTTATTTAAAGTCAAAAATTAACAATTTAAAGATATCTCAACATTCCAGTGTTGTTTATCAACAAAATGTGTTTTAAAATTCTATTGACGTCACTCACGTGAAAACATGGCGGTCGTCGATTTCGGTCAAATGATACACAGATAATAAAACTCCGATTTGTAATTTTTAAATTAAAGATGAGTACTGCTATTTTAAAACAAAAGGTGTTCGTTTTTGATAAATAAGAAAATTTCTTTATTTTTTCATGATTTATTATTAATAGATGAAATTGCAGCTGCTTCTCTTTCCGCGGCAACCGTACAAGCCGGTCAAGGGAATAGGCGAAATTAAACCATGAACCATGTCTATAGGCGATGCGGCTACCAACTCGTCACCACTTTGATTCCGATTTCCACTTAGTCTTAGGCTATGTCTACCCCGAAAGAGATAACGACTTGATAATAGGTATGTATGTATGCATGTAATTTTAATAGCAAAAGTTACTATTTATCTATGTTCAGATTTACTTTATACATGTAGTACCTTAATATTTATGTTATAAATACATTACTTGCTTCTTTGAAGCGTCATTACTTACTTTTATATACATTCTTATGTATTACATAAATAAAAACTTAAGTACAATCAATTTACATACACTATTTCTAAGATAGTATAAGACATTGAAATGGAAACATTATAAGTAGGTATATCTATTGATTGTTATTGCTATTTGAAACTCTATGTTATCTTATAACTAGCTTTCGCCCGCGGCTCCCCCGCGTCAATGTCGATCCCTCGGGAATAGTACTTTTTCCCGCGATGAAAGGTAGCCTTTGTCCTTCTCCGTACTCCAGAGAACTTGTATGCAAAATTTCATGATGATCGGTTCAGTAGTTACGGCGTGAAACCGTCACAAACAAACAAACAAACAAACTCACTTTCGCATTTATTATATTAGTTAGGATGTATGGAAAATGTTGCCATAAAACAATTTATTTAGGACTAATTACGAACTGAAATGTAACTTTATTATAATATTTTTAAAAACGATTTTTGGTCTATGCAACATGTAAATAAAAAAGCGCCAAACCTCAAGCACCCCAACTTATTTTTATTATAAATTATTAAATATAATTTTCTTGGTTTATGCACGAAGATTATGTAAGTATTTTATTTTTCTTGTGTTTGTTGCAAGTTGAAAACTAAAAAGTTGATAATTTCGCGCGATATATGGCGACCTTGCGGCTGCGCGTGCCGCCGCGAGAGTAAAGTTATAATCAAACACGGCATGGCGTAATTAAAATATTCTTCTTCGTTAAATTTGACCCCTAGTTTTTATTTGTGGAATCAATTGTACTCTCGATTCTGAAAAACGAATTTCATGGTTTGCGCTTTTTCATTAACACGTTGTATACACCTTGGCGTATTTCGATTTTTTTAAAACAAAGCTTGCTGTTGGAGTCTAATAACAATAGGTTGGAGTGATTGGAAATACGTCACGTAACAGTTTTGTCATTTAATATAAATTATTTTCTTTAAACAAATATAAACTATGATTAATAGAAGACATTTTACCAACATTATATATGTTATTAAAATTAACTTCGATTTTGAGGCAATAGAACTAAATTGAAACAGCCAGCCACTTGTTGAAGTTTGTTCAAAGGTAAATAAAATCGTCATCATTGCAAATAAATTTAGATTCAGTATTAAAATCTTTAGCCAGTGTTCGCTAACATAAATATAAGACTTTTGTTTTTATTCAAAGCATGTAAATGATTTTTACATGGATTTTTTAAATAATTACAGACATTCTTAGCTAAATATTCCGAGTAAATAAATATTAACACTAACTCTATCATCATGGTACCCTAATTTAATAAATAACTTTGTACAATTATAATATATAAACATTTGGTTAATATAATGAATTTATAACAGAAATAATAAATAAAACACTAATCTAACTTACAAAAACTTATAATTCAAAATAATAATTTATAAAGATAGGTACTTATTACACGTCTGCCCAAAAAGGAGTTCTCAGAGCTCATGTATGTGTGTTGTGCGTTACTTTATTACTCCATAACTTCAAAAAGCCTTGACAGATTTGGGCGTGTGAGATGTCGTTGACCTAAGTGACTTAAGCAATATTTTTTTTGGGAGGGCATTTGTGTTTATGTTTTACTTTTTAAAACTTAAAAAAAATTAAACGACATACTCTCGTATACGTACAGACGTCCCTTATAAAAAGGACAATGTTTCCGCCGTCTAGGAGTACGCTTCTATAAAAAAAATCCTGCAGAAATTTTAGGTCTGCCTTTATTTAAGTAAACGATTATAAAAGAAAACAATAAATAAGGCTTATTATTGTATTGATGATTATATAATTGATAAAAAATGCGTGGAAATAATTTATTTAATGTAAACAAATAAATTAATGGTATGAATAATTGTGTCTTATGTAAACAATGTAATCAGAGCACAAGCACGTAGGGACCAAGTCTGAATTAAGTTTCTTTCGGTATATCCTTCTTACCAGTGGTCGAAACGCTAGTAGTATTTTGATCATATATCAAAAAAATATAATAAATAAAAATATGACGTTCAAAAAGAGATACATGTAGTCAATTTTGAATAAAAATCTATGACCTTGACTGTTGTTTCTGGCTCATTTTTCAAAACACAATCTAACATGATAATGTACAATTGCGAAAACAAATATTATTTTCTTCTTGCAGTCCCGCAGCATGGTACCTACGCGATATCGTTAATCGACTATCGCCATCTTGCTTTCCGTCGTATTAAAAAGCGAGATAGGAATAGTATATCGCCCGATATAAACGGCGTTGCGGGCGCCATGCTGTGGAGAGTCCTTATGGATAATTATATTATAGAAAACATTAAAAAATACCTTCATAAGGTTTACAGATCTTCTGTATAGATAACCTATTGTTTTCTTCGACATTCAAGAACCGGTTCAGAAACAAGGACCCGGGCCCTTTGGGAGTTTCTTCTGGTTAATTTTGTAATCAGTCGCTTCAGAATTCCTTATAACGTACATAAATATCTGCAAATACCTTAGATATCTATTTAAGATTACTTTCCTCGACGTTCAATACCGACTTATGACGCGTAGAAGAAGGGCGCGGGGCCCTGTGGGAGTTTCTCGGCTACGAATGTCTAATGACCTCCACGGCTGCTCTGATCCTCTGAATGGATATCCTGAGGTTGTTTTCTTCGACGGCCAGATTCTGCCGTTCGTTCAGCAAGGCCCGGGCCATCTCGGAGTCCCGCGAGGCGTTGCGAGTGATGTGTGCGCTCTCTACGCGCAGCGCAGTGTTGCGACGATGTAGCTCGTTTAGTTCTTTCTTTCGGGCTGAAATGAGAGAGAAAAAAAATTGGTTGTCTGTATATTCGGTTTACGCACGATAATTTTACGTGATATCTGTGAAAGAGAGATAGATGCGTCACAAGCCGAACGCTTAGGGCTCAGGCCGATCGATCTACCTATTGCTTCCGCGCTCTCGCCTGTACACAGAACGTGTCACTTTTTTGTGCGTGCAGCCGGCGTTCATCGATTTATAAAACGTCACATCAAAAGAAAATTTATATCTATTCAGAAATATGTTGCAGAACGATCAGCACCATCAGTTGGCGATAGCCGGGACTATGATTATTGTTGTATGTTTAGTTAAACATTGTAAGATATTGAAATGTTTTGCCTTGGGCGGAATCATTGAATTGGAAAAACTATGAAAGCAGCATTGCGCTCAAAAACTGACACCGCGCAAAATAGATCAAAGCGGGGTGGGGTTTAAGTATATTTTTTCGCGGACTAGTCTGCCACGCGCTCCGTGACGGAAGGACGCGTCGATAAAAGCATCGGTGAAACAAATTAAGAAAAAATACTTATTGTGTCTGCCTACTCCGCTATGTTGACGCCATAGCGTTCATTAGATATGTTGACACCGCCCCTTGATTTTTTATTTGACATTCCCATACAAATGGATCGGGCGACCAAACAATTTTGTACGGGAATGTCCATAGGAAAATTTGTTCATATCGACGGGTTGAATCACACCTTAAAGGGTCCGAAACGATCAAAATTTCACCGTGTATTTGTGGTCCGATATAGATAACAGTGTTCACAAATATAACACTTACTTATGTGATGTTAAGATATTTTAAATGTTACCAAGTAACAGTTTATAAAAAGAGATATTTGTTTTTCGTGTGTGTAAGTGGCCAACACTGGTGTCAGATTTTTCAAGCTGCTTACAGGCATCTGACATAGCTTTACAACTGCCATCAATGATGACATCCGGGACGAACGACTTATCGTGCCTTTCGAAGCACGGAGGAGCTCGAGATATTGTTATGCCACTTGCGATCACCCATCCCTGTAGGGACTGTGTGTGTGTTGCTTAACATGCGTACTTAAGTTCTTTTAATGCTCAACTTCTCAAAGAATAAAGAATTATGAAGAAATAATTTACCTGCATCAAATATCCTGAAACTTTTTACAATGGTTTCTATCCCGCCCGCCCACTGGAACTCATTGACTTGGCAGCCAATGTCCTTCCTGATCACGTTCACCACTTCCACGCCAGCCGCGCAGTTTCTAGGCTCGTCCATAGAGGTCGCCTGCGTCGTCGTCACAGCGCTCTGCTCTTGCGTAGTTTTTAGAGAAATTATCTTAGTTATACTAGGAATGTTAAGACTAGGGTAATTTGCGACTTGGTCTGATTTCACCGCAGGTTTTTGCATGTTTTCACTGTCAAAACCCGGATTTAAATCTCTTTTTTTCGTGTCTTGTCCGCTGAAGATTTTGACACTTTGGTCGGCCATTTTGGATAAGCGGTTAAGTTCGGTAAAATTTTTCTCTGCTAAGGCTTTTATGGTGTCTCCGTCATCGTTGCTGGAAAGTGAATCTAATCTCTTCTTTATTAGGTTATTATTTTCATTGACGCTTTTCTTTATTTCTGTGAGGAGCTGCAAATGTCCGTTGGGGTCTAAGTTCACGTTTTCTGCTGGAGGTTGTTTGGGAGTGTCATTGGTCTTGATGCCGTTTCGTCGATTTCGTTCTTTTACTATTTCTTGCCAGGTCTTTTCGTATCCTGAAAATGTTAATTTGCACATGTAAATTTTTGATAGTATAAGTTGATATCTCACAAATAGGCTAGATTCTTAAATATCTAATTAGTAAATCAATATTTTTTTGATTATCTATCTTCTGTTGGTATCTTCGGGTGGACTGTCGGGTTTTCACTGAATTAAATGAATTTATCGCATTTTTTACTGACATAGTATGTAAGCAGTTTGTTACAAACGAAATATGGACGTTCCTAAGTGTGATATAAAATATTTTATTTATTATTTGAAATCTGTCGGGTTGTGTCGGTGACTTTGATATTGAACGTGAAAAATCAAAGTCGAGTCGTCTCAGTAGTTTCCAAAATTAGCCTATCTATACAGACAGGCAAATAAAATGTATGCAAAAAAATTATTCTTACAAGAAATTTATGTGGATAAATAAATAAATAAATAATTCATTTATTGCTCACCATAATCATCATACAATATTTTAAATGACGCGATAATATGCAAATTACGGCAGATTGACACCCGAACTAGGATAAATCCTGTCTTAGGCTAACAATCCTCCGCCCCCATTAGTGTTGTACCAACATTTATACATATTTAGTTAACATAAAAAAAAAAAAACAAAAAAATCAAAAATGTTTATTTTGTTAAGTATATAGTTACAAAATAGGTAAATATATATAAATATATATATACGGACAAATCACACACATTGAGCTAGCCCCAAAGTAAGTTCGAGACTTGTGTTATGGGATACTAACTCAACGATACTATATTTTATAACAAATACATATATAGATAAACATCCAAGACCCAGGCCAATCTGAAAAAGATCATTTTCCATCTTGACCTGGCCGGGGATCGAACCCGGTCACTCCATGTCGCAGGCTGGCGTGTTGACCGCTGCGCCACGGAGCTAGTCAAGCTGCGCCACGGAGGTAGTAGTTGGAGCCTACTTTTAAGTATCAAAATACTTGTGCCAGTAGGCTCCGCTCCTCCATAGCGCTTAATATTAATACCTACCAGATAAACAAACTTATTAAAATCTATTTAAGTTACAAATTACAGTGTGTATGTATGTGTGTGTGTGTGTGTGTGTGTGTGTGTGTGTGTGTGTGTGTGTGTGTGTGTGTGTGTGTGTGTGTGTGTGTGTGTGTGTGTGTGTGTGTGTGTGTGTGTGTGTGTGTGTGTGTGTGTGTGTGTGTGTGTGTGTGTGTGTGTGTGTGTGTGTGTGTGTGTGTGTGTGTTTGTATGCACGCAGGCGTGCGTGCGCGTGTGCGTGTGTGTGTGTGTGTGTGTGTTTAGTGCCAATATTAAAGTTAAGTTTTACACAAATGTTACATAAATTTTAACCTTAATTACTTATGAAATTCTCCATTTCATCATAGCTCAATAGTTTGAGCCAGTTTGTTAGTAGCAGTTTACATTCACGTGAAGTTTTGTTATGTATTTTAAATTCTTTATTTACTTTGTTATAAATTTTAGCAGATCGACCATTATATTGAACTCGTGCAAATTCATGATCAGTAATCGTGGTATTTAAGATAGCAATAAATGCAGAATGTTTCCTCCTATTTAATTTCAGCAGTGATCAAGGCAACTGTTTTCTCGTGTTGGTAAAGTATGTCCAGGTAAGATACCATTAGCTGCTAGCATATTTAAAAAGAACAATCTATTCTGCACTTCTTGCGATTTTTCATGCATTTTAGGTAAAATATTAATATTGATATCACCTGCAATGACAAGATTTGTGACAGAATTTATTTTATTTATATATTCACCTAATGAATTCGTAAAGCTTTCAGAGTTGGTATTGGAAGGAGAGCGGTAGATACCAAGAATAGTGTGATCAAGAATCTCAACTTGTAGACAAGATGTCTGGGTTAGCCTTACCTCTTTGATTTTAGGTGTTAGTTTTTCCTTTGCGTATATAACGACCCCGTCATTTTGATTTAGTTGGAATAAGGTTTCACAAGCAATGTAGTTATTTAATATAGGAATAGGTTTATTTTTATCAAGGCGACATTCTGTTAGAATTATTACATCGGGTTCAAAAGCAAGAGACGATACATTTACCATAAAATCATCAAAGTTACCATATACACTACGGATATTCTGTGCAATGATAATTAGGTCGTTTTTATTAGCCTGATAATATTTAGTGAGTTCCGAAATATCGCATGATATTGAACGAGCTATCTCTAGATTGTCCATTTCGGTTATAGTTTGAATTGTATCACACATTTAGAAATATTAAACAGTATGTAGAGTACAAATCGAAAATGGATATGTGCAAATCTATAACCATTTCTATATATTTATTTACTATTTTATTGAAGCCATTATTACTAATATGTATTATATATTTATATGTGATGATTAAGTAAGTCATATAATAAAGTAATGTGATGATGTATTTACATATTAATATAATTTTGTAAAAAGTAAGGTATTTATAGAGTACAGTAAAACGGAGTCGGTCTACTTTTGAATTAATTGGTTTGTATATAAGTTTAGGGTTTATAAAGTGTTTTATTATGTCTATATTAGTTTCGTGAAATGTATATTTTGTATGTGAGTAATATTCAATATAGTGAGTAGTATTAAGTGTAAAGATGTATGTGTATGCATATTTATAACAATTCTGGAGATAACATATGGAAAAACTATTAAACAATACAGAGAATATGAAAATAATGCTTAGATGCAGTACTAAAATTAGTCATTTGTCAGTAATAAGGTTCTGGATTTGATTTTCACTTTTTATAAGTATTACCGGTGAGTTGTCCTCCTTCCTCGGGTAAACTCTTCCGTATGCTGTCCAGCAGTACTTATATGTTTTTGATTTAACAAGGTCTCGAGCCAGAAAATAAAAACATACAAATATATATACACCCCTTGAGGAACTTTAATTGATACTATTGATGACATTGTGATGAACGTTAGGCTAACTTACCATCTCGACTCTGCGGCGACACTTGGGTTAACTTCAAGGTGTTCAAAAACGTTTGTTTCCTATGTATTGTCGCTGAGCTTTCCTTCTCCACATCTATAACCTTCAGTGGAGCTGGCTTGTCAGGTTGAGTCGTCACGGGGTTGTCTTCTTTGTACAGGCGGTCGAGACGCCCCACGGCGATGTAGGCGGCTGCGACAGAGTCCCTTCGCAGCATCCTTTCTTGTTTGTCCATTTCCATTTCTGGAATTTTTATTTTAAGAACATCAATGCTGGTTTTCGTCTACATGGTGTTCCATTAATATTTTGCACATACCTACAGCGTTGAAATTTACCCTCGACATTCCCTTGAAGGGGTAACTCAGCCATCATCGAAATCATCATCATCAAAAAGAAACCAATATTTCTCTAGTGTTCGGCACAGCAGGTCTGGCAAATTGTATGAAAATTACTTTTGAGTTCTCAGCATTGGTCTCATCATAGATTTTTTAAAATGGCGGAGACATTATATTTATATGGGTCCCATCATAGATTTAAAAAAAAATGGCGTCTCTGGTCCCATAGAAAAGTTGTTTATATTGACGGGCTGAGTCACCCCTTTCATGATGTCGAGGGTAAATTTACACGCTGTATAGATATGTGAATCGGATGACGATATAATATAAATGATGTCTATATGGTAACTTTTAACAGTTGCAGTGTACAACTTTGTATTTATTTCAAAATGCATTGCAGTTTTCGTATGATTGACTATTCTTATTTAAGATATCTAAACCGTAATGGATATTGAAGTGTCCATAAAAACGTTGTACACCCTAGTTAGCAAATAGGTCTGCTGGTAAAGCTAACAATATAAGCCTTCACGCTGAAAGCCTGGCCACAAAAATTTCTAACAATACAAACTTATCCCAAATATTTAACTTTAATAAAATCTTTAACAAATGAAGAAGACGATATCTTATTCTTCTTGTGCATTAGTCTTTATTTAAATTTAAATAAAACATAAGATTATTTCTAATTTATTTAGTTTCGAATCTGTTTTTCGAGTCTGTGCCTTAAAAAATAATTTACCTTCGCGTGCTTCGTGGGTAGCTAACTTGAAATTAGAGGACAGGAACTCTGCCTTAGCTGCATGGTCATCTTTTTTGATACTATACTCGTTTATTATCCTTTCGTAATTATTCAGTTCTTCCTCCCCAAAGTCACTTTCACTCTCGCTGCTATCGTCGTCTACTGAGAGTCTAGTTTTTGTAAACTCTTTGTAAATTTCTGCCTTCATTTTATCGGGAGTGATGACATTTCTGTGATCAATTCTATCTGGTATTTTATCTGATACTTTCTTCGGTTCTACTTTTTGATCTTTATTTTCACGATTAGTCAAATATTTCAATCGCCTTATCCTTCTTCGTTTTTCATAAAGATCTATAGTACTCACTTCGTCAACCTTAGGGACTTTAGGCCTGATATTTGTTATGACAATTTTTGGTTGTAGCTTTGTATCCATTTGGTATGGACAAGCGATGATTAGTTTGTCATTTGACTTTGTTTGGTCGAATTGTTTCGGAAATTCTTTCTTATTGTTTATAAATTTCGGGTATTCTCGATTGATGAATTGTTGGTTCAATTTATTGTCCGTTTCAACTATCATTGGTACTTGATAGACAATCTGAGGGTTCATAATTACTTTTGGAGTAGTTGTTTGGAAAACTAAGTCTGTTTTATTGTTTTTGTTTGATAATGTTTGTAAAACGTTATTACTTGATTTCAAAACATGTATCTCTTTACTTACTGCTACTGTTTGTGCCTTTGGGTTTTGTATTATTATATTTTGATCAGGACTTATTTTGTTATTAACTTCATTTACTTTATTTTCGTTTGGAGAATGCTTGAGTAGTTTTGTATCGTTATTCTGAGGAACTTTGGGGTTATTCTTTATCATCATTAGATTTGGAAACTGCACATTGCTCAAATACAAAAAGTTTGGTTGTAACACGACGTTCTTAGTTTCTGTCTGTATGGGCTTATCGATCTTAATCTTATTTTTTAAGTCCTGCTCTTGCAGGGTTCCTTGAGACTTCTCCTTCACGACTATCTTATTGCCATAAATTTGATTTTCGGTTATCAAATTTTCAAAGTCATTTTCGTCGCAATTTTCTTGGTGTAACCGTTTCAGTGCGACTACTTTAGACGAAGATCCATTCTCGCTAACGAGTTCGTCTTTAGTTTTTTTTATTTGACTTGACAATCGTGAAGGAGCTTGCAGGTTTTTTGAATCAAAGTTCGTTCTTTGTAAAAGCACTTGTGGGTTTTGCTGCTGGATGGTTAGCAACATTTTTGGGGTAGGATTCTTGTTTTGTATGAATAGTATTTGATTTTTCTGCTCGCTGTATCCTTCTGTTGGTTTGTTTGTGAAGTTTACCTTACTAGTTTCTATATTAACTGGGTTAAATAGTCTAGTTGCTGAAGTGGAGACTGGAGGCTGGAAGGTGTTTGTAGTATCTTTTACGTCAGGAAGGCTTTCTGGTTTTGGTTCTGGTTTACGGAATTGGCTGTCATTCTTGTTTATAACTTCTGCAGCATTAATCAAAGTGCTGATGCTATTATTTGGCATCGGTGATATTGCCTTCCTTTCTGGTGGTATAGTAGAGTTTGGTATTGGCGATACCGGTTTACTTTCTGGCTCTTTTGGGACTTGCTTATCAGGTTTCTTAATAACTATATTGCTTTGTATCTCAATTCTTGGTCCACTTTCTGATTTTTGACTCGGAATTGTTGGACTTGGAGCGGATTTTTTCGTGATCGGGCTTTGTAAAATATTTTCAGATTGGTTGTTTACGCATTTCATATCAATCTTGCTAATAGGTATGCTTGTCTTCAGGCTGAAGCGTTCGTTTGGTTTCTTTTTTGTATCATTATTTGCTACGGGCGTCATTTGCGATACCTGAGCTGGTATTGTGATAGTGGCCCCAGAACCTTGAGTAAGCGATGTTATACTCATTTTGCATTCCGTGACAGGACTTTTCTCAGCTATCGATACAGCAGTAATTATTTCTGGAGTGAAATGCTCTTCAAAATCTGTTTGAGGTTTCGGAATATCATTTTTTGGTGGAGTTGGCTCGGCAGCCTTCACCTCCTCCACAAAAGGTGGGTTACTCTTCTCCTCATTTGCATTCTCTTTTATAGATATTTTTGGAAAAGTCGTGAAGTCCGTGCTGACTTCATTTTGAGGTAAAGGAGTTTGATTTGGTTGGACTGTTCCAGGATAAGAAACGGGTTGAAACGCAGAATATCCTGGGATGTTGTACAAGTAATTGCTATAGCTAGGATAACCCGGCTCCACTTGTTTATTGGTCGTCACGCTCGGGCTCGGGTTAGGGATAGAAGATGGTGATATTTTTGGCGAATGGGGAATAGGTTTTGGTGGGGGAATGAAGGCTGGTTTCTCGAGGAATATGTTTGGTTCTTCTGTCTGTTTGAACGGTTCTGCAGGTTTTGGCACAGGCAGAGGCAAAGGTGGAGGGTCGGGAGGTGGCAACGGCGGGCGTTCTGAAGGGTCAGCGGTGGGCGTCGTCACAGGGGCTGGCGGTAACATCGGCTTTGCTGTAAAAGTAAAAAAAAATGTTTTAGTATTCATATCATGGCTTTACGGTAGGGTTAAGTTGATTGTTGATTGCGATGTTAAACATTGAAAATAAATTTCGTATTTCAAAAGATTTGTAAAGTTTTCCTTTGAAGATATTCTAGAAGTATATAAAAACAGAAAAGGGGGAAGTAAAGCGTGATATGCTAAGTTTAGAACACAGCTAAGCTACAATCTAGCAACAATTACAAGCATTTCATGCTACAAAATAAATGATAATTAAGTCTTAAAACAAATTAATTAGCGAACTACTCATGCAGTACCTGACGTTTCTCTTTAATTGACCGAGCGAGCGAAGCGAGCGAAGCGTCTCAGTTTCGACTGGCCCAAAATTCTTTTGTCCGTCTGTCTGTCTGTCTGTCTGTCTGTCTGTCTGTCTGTCTGTTCTCGCCTACAGGTCGCATTTCTCAACCGATTTTCATGAAATTTTGTGAGCAGGTTCGGTAATTATATAGAATTTTTTTATCGTGCCAGTTTTTCGAAATTTTACAAGATGGCGGAAATATGGGGGTCCGAAACTTAAAAAAACTCATAGCACAGCTATTCGAAAAAAAGATCAAAAATGTCACAAGACTTTTTTGTTATTCTCATTAAGTCGCAACTTTTTTTTCTGAGCAACTTTTTTATACGATAAACTTGATCGAGTTTATAGTTGGCAATTTACCGAAAAGTTGTCTGAAATCGATTTTCTGTATATTTTTTTTGTATAAGTGCATTCAGTATGATGTCGTAAATACAAATCTATGGTATGACAAGTATGAAAATGGTGCGTAGTAACTGTGGAGTCAGTGATACAGAGATTTTTTTATTTTTTAAAAAAACATAACATGTGCGGTAGTAAATAAAAGGGTTTTATGAGTAGATTATGTCTATCGCACTCTGCGGGGTTTGATTGGGCACGCGGCGCGACAGCAATAGAAATTATAAATAACTATTTTTCAATTCTCTCGAGCTTAGTGTTTCTTAAAAAAGGGTCTGGTCGGGTCTTCTGGTAAGAGGAATGTAGGTTTAAATTTCCGTTTCCGGGAAATAGTAACTGAAGGAAATCATCCTTTAGTCAATTAGCATATCAGTAACCGATATATTTTCGAGCACTGGAGGGCAAATGTGGATGTTGGTTCGAGAGGTCTACTGTTCTCGCAGAACCACTAGTTTATTGATAGTTTTAAAATTATTACGCTGATTTACATTGAAGAATTAATTATCTCTAGGTTAAGACTTTATTCTTTGCTGGTCAGGGAGAGAAGAAAAACGTAGAATCCCGCGTAGATTGTAGAGGTCGGTCAGAATGGGTCAGAACCTAAGGAACCGTATTAATATGCCACGGCTAGCAACTATTTTGATTCAGTTTTCTCCGTCTACCCCGTAAGGGATAAAGACGTGATAATTATTTGTTTGATGTTTTTTAGAAAATAAGGAGAAAACTAAGTAGTATCTGCTATAGAGCTGCTTGTATTTCAGATACAATAGGCAAATTACCTAATCTGAAAGTGAACGCCCCAAGTGCATTTACGCTCGCATACACAGTGGTTTGTTATTACAATACAAGGAACCATAGATATAATAATTCTACAAGAATAGATATCTCATCTGGCGGCACACGCTTTGACAAGGTTTAGTTCCAGAAGTCATCGTTAGGCTCAATTCAGACCGAAATGGCAGCGACTGGCAGCGGCCGCCGGGTCGGCAGAAAAGGTGCAATATAAATATAAATAAATAAATATATACAGACAAACCATACAGATTGAGCTGGCCCCAAAGTAAGTTCGAGACTTGTGTTATAGGATACTAAATCAAAGATACTATATTTTATGACAAATACATATATAGATACACATCCAACACCCAGGCAATCTGAAAAAGTTCATTTTCCATCTTGACATGGCCGGGGATCGACCGTGTTAACCAAATACTGGAGCTAGACAATGCCTCCAGCGGCTGCTCGAGGCCGCCCGCGACTGCTAGAGGCCTCTCGCGACTACGGGAAGTCACATTTGTACGCGCTGTTCACATTCTAAATTTAACCTACTTATCTGTGAAAATGAATATTATGAATTTAATTATTATTGCACGTATATTTAAAAAAGAAGAAGAAGAAGAACGGCACGATGTCTACTTCAAGTAACTAGTAAGTGCGCGGTAGAAGCGCGGCGTACGTTCGGGGAGCGGGCGACGGAGGCAGGATACTGCCAGCGGCCGCTCACGACTGCTCGAACAGTCGCTCGAGGTCTCGAGGAGTCGTTGGAGTGCTCGCGGTGCCGCCTTGGCGGCCGCGCGGCTTTTTCTAGTTTCTCAAACGATACCATGTATTATAGTAAGGGCGATAAAGTTTCAAATTATATGCTACTTAAACTGCTCGCCGCTTCGCTGCCGGCCGCTGCCATCTCGGTGTGAATTGAGCTAGATGGCAGTAAGCACCGATAGTTAACTAGCCTAATTAGAATGTGTTCAAGCGTGAAATTGATTTTAAGCAAATATTTAAAGTTATCGAAATAAATGTTATAATCGAAAATGCTTATTATACGAATATATGTTAAATGTAGCACGTAACGCTCTCTGTGTATAGAAGCAGCGCAACTCCGTTTCATCATCATCATCATGTCCTTTTTAGTCTCCACTACAGGAGCACGACCCTTTCTATACTACTAGGGCCATAGTTGGCCAGAGCAGCCAGAGGACTTGGCCTACACTCTCCGCGCTGGCCAGACGGGTTGGAGAGTTCTCTTAGATGTTTACAAGCTTTGTTAAGCTTGTATTTCCTAAGTCGCCTCTTACGACATCCACGGGAAGACTTGGAATGGTCCTATTCTATTCTGCCGGATACCAAACGGCTATATACTCCGGTTGGTATAACTTATTGTTCTGAGGGTATAACACGTCACAGATGATACAACCATCCATGGTCACATCACTTTGATCTTAGCTATTTATTGTAAAAGTTTTGTGAAATTCCCAATTTCATGAATGATTTGCCCATTGCCCATGTACGGTCTTGCCTTCGTCCATATAGAAGTTTCGTAAAAAGTCGTGTGTAGTATACTATTCAAAATAACAGCAATTTCAACCTTATTCATGTGGCTTAAGGTTCATTGTATTGCTAATATATGTCTCCCTAATCAGTGCAATCGATTTTCACCTTATATATGGACTTTTGCAGGTGACCGTTCATCAATAATCCCTTTGAGTAGCCTGATGGCCACTGGGCCATCGGGGCGTGGGCATTGTTAGCGCTTACGCATGTTAAGCAATTTTGGGTGCAATCCCCACTGGGATGGGTGACCGCAATAAAAAATGTCCCGAACTCCTCCGTGCTTCAGAACGCATGTTCGTTGGTCCTGGCTGACATCATTGATGGCAGTCGTGAAGCTATGTCAGTGGCCTTTAGGCAGCTTGAGAAATATGACACCAGTGTTGGCCACTTACTCACAGTAAAAGCAAATCGAGGAAATGGGCGATAATCTGATGAATCATCTTATAAGGCGATGTAGCCAGCAACCCATCACTGTGTCTAGTATAAAATGCACTGTGGCTAGGTCTTACTTCATGCAGGCATTGCCTGCAGATTATGCTTAGTAATCTTTTCTTTTCTTTAATAGTTATATTGAAGTATTGTTATCTCGCTTGCACTCAATTTTACGATTTATTTATAGTTTATCCTTTCTGTCAATTAGCTTAAAACCTTATAATTTATAAAAAATAAATTTTCTTTTTCTTCCTGCTCTCAGACAAATGTATTTTTATTATCTAGATATGGAGATTTATTATCGGCTTATAGTTATATACGATTTAGTTTAATATAGAATAGTGCTGTAAATCTTCTGAATAAATAAAAATAAAATAAAAAATATTTTGATTCCGTTTTACACGCCCACCAACATGCTTACCGTGGTTTTTAGGTCTATAAGACCGGGGACTATCTATCCCGCAAGGGAAAAAGACGTGCCAGTATATATGATGTCCAGGGGTGCCATCCTCACTGCCTGTCCGGTGGTTTCTTTCATTCCCTACTTGGAATTGGATCCCACAAATTCCTATCCTTCCCCAGCTTGAAAACGCTTGCGATGGGCAGCAGCGTAGGAAGCACAAGAAGCCAAAAAAACTGCGCTCTCGCTCACTCGCGTGCCAAGCCTGGTAGTATGGTAATATCCTCCCATGGAACGAGGAATCCTTGAGAGGAGCCCTTACCCAGTAGTGAACTTTTTCTGGTTGTAATATTGATGATGAGTTTGTACCTATGTGTTGTGTACTTATTAGAATTTTAGTAACTAAACTATATTCTTATATTAGCCGTGTGGTTTCCGGCAGAGTAGAATAGTACCACTCCTAGACTAGGAGTCCTAGTCTTCCCATGGAGGTCGTAAGAGGCGACTTAGGAAATACAAGCTAAACAAAGCTCATAAACATCAATGAGACCTCTCCAACCCGTCTAGCCAGCGAGGAGAGTGTAGGCCAAATCCTCTGTCTGCTCTGGCTGTCAAGTATGGCTCCGGTAGTACAGAGAGGGTCATACTCCTGCAGTGGAGACTAAAAAGACCTGATGATGATGATGATGAAACTATATTCTGTCTCTCATCTGAGCGTTTTACCGGTTTAATCCTCAGCTGTAACGCGTGGGAGCCCGGGGTCCCATATTATGACAGCATTCATGCTGTAGTCATGGACGTAGTAGTAAGATTTGACGTAAGGTTCTACGGCCGGCTGCCTGTCGCCGCCCTCCTCGGTTACTTCACTGTACTGTATACTGACGTAGTCTCATCTATACATATGCTTGATTCAAGATGTCGTAGCTTATCTATTATTTTTATTTCTATGGATTTTCTTTCTATATAGACCTTCATTTCAGGGCTTCACGTAAGGGATTTCAATTACGATGAATTAAATTCATCATAATTGAAAAAATTACACTCGCTCAAACCATTTTTTTAGTTGTGAGTCGCAGCTACTGAATTGCTTATTGTATGTACCCTGCATACTGCTTCATCAGAATTCCTTGCATTCCACACGAGAAATTAAATGAAATGAAATTCTTTATTTGCTGGGGTTATACATACAATGATGATTTCCCGCCTCTTTACAGTCACCGAGACGAGTTGTCAATTGCAATTGAATCTTATTTTTGAATTTTACGCGCTTCGCCGAGGCTTCGCCACTCATAAAATTGCAAATATGCATTACAATTTACAACACTGTGTTGGATAAGGTAACAATTTTTAACCTACTTCAAAAAATAAAGGTTATCAATTCCTCAGAACTCCCTTATTTACGAACCCATTTTAAAAATGTTTTTTTATTATTTGAGAGGGTATGCTTTCAAATTGGTGCCATTTAAATTTTATCACAATCGGTTCAGTAATTTTCAAAGATTCAAAGATTTATTCAGAAAATAGGCCTTTTCAGGCACTTTTTCACGTCAATTCACATTTTAAATAATACTTAGAGTATTATATTCAAATTATTAATTATTGTTCAAAAGCTACAAACTACTAGCGTTTCGGAACCGACCACTGCGGAGAAGAAGACGCCGAAAGAAACTCTTTTCAACAGTATTGGTCGTCTACTTGCCTGAATGGCTTTGTATGATATTTAATATTTTTATCTTCTTTTTTTTTCTGATGTCATGTTATGTTAGCGATCGAGCGTGCAACAACAACAGATATGATAAAAGTCTCAAAGATAGATAGAAGTCTCAAAGAGGCCGAGCAGACCTGTCCCTCCCGGCAGCACCCTTTCACGACGCATGGAGCAGCCATCGCTGAGCCACCATATTAGAGGGAACTCGACGATCCGACACACAAGTAGTTTTATTGAATTCGGATTTTTTATATGAGAGATTATATCCGTGTCGAGAAAAATAAATGGCTGTATCCGTACAAGTATCGTTTTAATGAATCCTGTAAATATAATAATTCAACGGAATATTGATACATACTCAAGAGAATCCACAGGATGACCAAAGGGCTGGCAATTTTTTTGCACAACGCATTATAGCATTGCCATCCAACGTGGCAATGCGGCCAGCCTTTTAGGCACCCTACCGGAATGGCAATGATCTGCGTGACATTTTTTATTTATAGATAACTTTTTTTAGTGTACATATTATATAGTTATACTAGTTCCAGTTGTTAGTTAGTATTATTTTTTAAGTTGATTTAGTGTTAATCTTAATTCTTTTGTAAATTATATTATAAACAAATATGTTTGTGATTTAAATATAAATGTATCCACAGGATTCAAACTCAGTAGGTAGGTACAGTCAGCCAAGGAGGTACCTGACCCCGCCATCTACCTATATCTTGAATTTTCTCTTATACTAAAAGTAATATTAACATGAAAATGTATATTCAAGAAGTCTAAATTAAAATGTTTCTGAATATATATTTTCATATTAATATTATTTTTAATTAAGGAGAAAATTCAAGATATAGGTAGATGGCGGGGTCAGGTATCTCCTTGGCTGACTGTACAAGCAGATAGGCTCGCCCTCGTTTCTCGTCTGTCCGTTACAAGAGTTTAAGGCCACAAATTATTTTTACATAAACTTAGTTTTCTTTAATCATTGTGCCTTTTTTCGGCACGAGAAAAGGTTTTGCTAAGATAATTTTAAATCCCTTCAGGCTTAAGTCCGCCACTGTACATATTTATCCTTATTTAGTATGTAGTTATCAAAATGTACTTTTTATGTGTACGATAAAGAGTTTACAAACAAACAAACAAACATTTTTTTGTAGGGTAACGGCACTTGTAGACAAAATAAATATAAAATGTACTAACTTCTTTAAATTCTTCTTTGAGTCTAGTTTATATCCAAAGACTCAGAATCGGACCAAAAAGCGAACGATGTATTTAGTTTACTAGAGTAGAATATAGTCGTGGTAGAGCCACGCCACAGACAAACTTCATTTTTACTAGCAGAATGAATGGGCCGCCTCGTCTGGGGAAGTACCACACTCTCACAGAAAATCGACGTTTGAGTACAAGCTGTACCACTTCTATGCTTCATTCGGTGAGTGAGAGAGCTGAAGGGCCCATCCTTCCCCCACCCCCAAAGTCCTCCTCCCATCTCCTTGAAAAGCCGACAAAGCTCCTGTCACACCCTGGTGTTGCAGTTGTCCATGGGCAGCGGTGATCGCTTACCATCAGGTGACTCGCTTGCTCGATTGCCGTTCATATCATAAAAAAACGATGATAAATTCTTATATCATACTTACACCAAGTAAAGTCAACAATTCTGTTTTACCAATACTTTATTCGTTACATCAACTTACTACGTAGACGCCACGCCGAAGAAGAATCCCCCCACGAAACCGACAGAGTACCCGCTGTTGCGTCTCGCGAAGCCGAGAATCTTCTCCACGAGGACCTGGCAGCGGCAACTGGATTCCCTCACTCTCTCCCAGTTTACCGTTATGTAGCCAAACTCGGTGGCGAAGTGGAGGAGTATGATGCCCCCTCCGAGGCCAAAAGCGGCTATTCTGCCCACCCTGACCACTGTGACGCCAGTGAACCAACCTGGTAAAGTAAACTTAGGTATTTTCATACGTCTACGATTCTTAGGACATACATACATACTATCATGTCTTTTCCCATGCGGGGCAGACAGAACCCAGGCCACATATAGCATGTGGATGGGCTTGTAGATGGGAAACGGAAACAAAATAGGGAGGGCTGCTACCCGCATCGCCTATTAATATGATTCCTAAGATGTTCGCCCATTCCATCGATCGGCTTTTATTATCTGCACGGGAAGAGAAGCAGCTGGTACATTCAACGTACTTTTACGTACCTTCATTTTTTTCTCCCAGATCTCCATGGAAGATTCTTAGGACAGTCGTATCGTATACCACGTTAGTATCACACGCCGTACTCAAAAGCGTTGCAACTATAATCGCTTTCAAATCTCTTACTGACAACAATTAGTGTTCCAGGAAATAGGAGGTGACCTCCGTGGCGCAGTGGTGAACACGCCAGCCGACACGAGGTTGCGCGGGTTCGATCCCTGGTTAAGTCATGATAGAAATCGATCTTTTTCAGATTGACCTGTGTCTTGGATGTGTATCTAAATAAGTATCTATTATAAAATATAGTATCGAGTTAGTATCCTACGACAACTTACTGTGGGGAAGTTTAATTTGTGTGATATCTAGTGTTGTATTTGTGTGTTTGTGATTGTAGTCACCCCTTTATGGGTCCAAAACGATAAAAATTTCACCATGTATGATTTATTTACTTAAGAATGTCATTAGTTAAAAGGCTTTTGAGTATTCGGGAGTCACTGACGTGAGCGTGTTAAATAAATAAATAAATATATACGGACAAATCACACAGATTGAGCTAGCCCCAAAGTAAGTTCGAGACTTGTGTTATGGGATACTAACTCAACGATACTACATGTTATAACAAATACATATATATACACATCCAAGACCCAGGCCAATCCGAAAAAGATCATTTCCCATCTTGACCTGGCCGGGGATCGAACCCGGTCACTCCGTGTCGCAGGCTGGCGTGTTGACCGCTGCGCCACGTAGCTAGTCAAGTGTCGAAGTGGGGTAAAGCATTAAATGCTTGAAACTATGGGTATGGGTTCCCAGGTAGCGAATACAAAAAAGGCACCCCGTCTATTCGGCAATTTCGACAACTAGGGAAATACCATTATACTTTACCCGATTCTGAACCCCACATCCTGATGTCACATACTTTCATGGTTTTCAATGATGATAATGATGGTTTTCGATGTATTTAGGCGTCTAACATTATAGACGACCCAATGCGAAATTGTGATGTATAAGATAGTGTTAGGGGACTATAATATATGACAGAAATCGATCTAAACTCCTCAAAACAATACTGCCGATCATGCTTATAAAGAATTTTAACATTATCACTCCTAATTTTATTAACAAATTTTTAATTAATCTTCCATAATTTCTATACGATTTCTAATGTAAGAAATTTAATATTTATGTTCACTAATAAAGTGCCCATCTATATAGTCCCCAAACACTATCTATACACATCAGAAAATCAAGTTGGGACGACGGTCTACCAGTGTTGGCAGAAATCAAAAACAATAAGTTTAGTAGGTAGGTAGTTTACCACATATGTTCATCATCATCATCACTTCTATATTCCCAAACAAGTACAGTCCCGGGACATTCAAAAGTAGAATAAATGGGTATCTCTTGGATAGGCATGTAACATCCTCGTCTTCATCGTCACTTACCATCAGGTGAGATGGGAGACAAATGCCTAATTCAATATTTAGTAAAAAAAAAAAAAAAAAAAAAAATATCAGGTCTTATTAGTCTCCACTGCAGGAGCATGACTACTACCGGAGCCATACTTGGCCAGAGCAGACAGAGGATTTGGCCTACACTCTCCTCGCTGGTCAGACGGGTTGGAGAGGTCTCATCGATGTTTATGAGCTTTGTTTAGCTTGTATTTCTTAAGTCGCCTCTTACGACATCCATGGGAAGACTAGGAGTGGTCCTATTCTACTCTGCCGGCAACCACACGGCTCGCATATGTTCACCTAGTAGTATAGCGGTGAACATTCACACCCTTTTTTGACTTGATGTGTACTGTTACCACAGTACTCTTAAATCAGTACCGAAGTAGTGGTTGGCCAATTGGCCATTGGTTTAAGACCAAAATATAAGTATGTACCTGTTAACGTGCCTATAACCAAATGTCTACTTGTCCCGTCGCTCAAGCTATCAACAGATCTATCAAACAGGCTTTTCTTAGGCTTGATCTCTTCGTCTATTCTGGTTATGTCTCTTAAACTGGGGTCTATGGGCCTGGCCATGAGCTGGTAGCGGCCAGACCTGGGCACCAGCTTTAGGTAGAGAATTTTTGTGTTTAATTTGGTTTTGTTGCCCGATGGCACTGACAACATTCTGAATTGTCAGGGGCATAGATTAATAGTTTATATTTTTAGGTTTTGGTAGTATTGGTGATTTACCATGAACTTGTTTATCTAAAAATCACAGATTATATGATAAGTAGGCAGATACAACAAATGAGATTCTTGGCGAATCAGAATCTTAAAATCTCTTTTTAAGGATTTTTGTCTATATATCGGTATTATTGGTTATTGATACCTGTTATATTATTGTTGACAGATGTCAATACCTATTATATTTACGCTTATTTTTAACACTAGATCCAGTTTTTTTTATGCCGTACCATATTTTACTTACCGATTATATTACCTTTCGTATATTGAGAACCAGAGGGACATTATTTATATCCCAAGTTTTTAAAACCGTTTACTGAGTTTGTCATATGAGCATTTCTTTTTTATGTAAATTATTAAGAATAGGAATCGAACCCGACTATGTACATGAGTGGCCAAAACCGTGCAAGCTTAACGTTTATTGTAAGTTGCTATTCTCACAAAAAAGGGGAGATTTTACTATTCAGCACTTCCATCTTAAGTTGCAAACCAAGTTGAATCATTTGTAACAGAGTCATGTTTCATATTTATTACTTCCTATATCCTTCTTGCTTCTTCCTATGTTCCTATGTTCAAACACTTGACAACTCTCTCTCTCACACATCTAAAGAGTGCGCTTCCCAGTCCCATAGGAAAAGTTGTTCATTTTGACGGGCTGAGTCACGCTATATCGCGTGATTTTTAACCTCTAAACTATACTGAAATCCTGGAATCGGAATCCCTAATGGAATACAGAATTGCAAGAAAAAAAGGTAAAAATCGAAAAATATTTGGATTCCCATACAAAGTCGCCGATCAGCTGGACGAATTTCTATGGGAGGTCCAATATTTTCTTTTCGTGTTTTATCTTTTTTTTCTTGCAATTCTGTATTCTATTACGGATTCTAAATCCAGGATTTCAATATAGTTCAGAGGTTCAAAATCACACTACATAAAGCGTGCAAATTTACCACTGACATTCCTTCGAAATGTAAATTTCGGTCAATTTACACAGTGTATAGATAGGTATTATGTACCTCCTTAAAATTCGGAGGGCCACAAGTTCCCCCACTCCGGCCACAAGGACCCCTCACTAACTTAATCCTGCACTTTATAAGCGCTTTGGAGTCTGAGATCAATTAAAAAAGACGGCATGTCAATTTATACTGCTATATAATTATTTGATAGTTTTTACGTCCGGCCTAGTCTGACACCAACTCTCCTTGGGTATGCTCGAACCACCCTTCTTTCGTTTACTCAAGGCTTAATTAACTCGACTCAACCTGTCATTCAAATAAATATAGAGTTTGCTCCATAAATAAAAAAAATGGTTTCCTCAGACAAAATAAGGAGATCTCGGCGGGAAATTCGGTGGACTACCTACACGGTTTTTGTTTTGGATTGTATTGCAAATTGCTTGTAGTGAACTTAATGTGAAATGGTGTATTTTCGTGTTATAAATGTCAATGTTTATATAAACTATGTGTGGAATAACTAAAATGTCATGGTGCGGCTGAAGCGAGAATAACTTAGCGGGCTGGGCTGGTGGTTTCCCACATTGCTGCGTCGTTTATGATTAAACAAGTGAATTCGTGGGTATTTTCATCGAGAGGATCCGTTGAATTAACGAAATGAATTCTACCATCATATGAGCTACCTTACGCACCTAAGGTAGCTAGTTCAAAATAATATAAGGAAATATTTTTCAAATAAAAAAACCCTTATATAATTTTAGGTAGATTGTGCTTCATGCTCAAGAGCTATGAATAGAACTAGCCATTGTATAAAATAAATCTTCTAAACCAAAGACCGACTATCTGAGGTTTTGCGACTGATTTCGACTAATTCTCGATTAAATCTGGGAGAAAACAGATCATCGCTAGGTGTTATAGTTTCGGAGATTCCTGATGTGGCCATGCCAGAAAGTGTGCTTGCTGGCTTGGCTCATAAAACACCCTTATAACATCTAAACTACACAACGACTAACTTTCAAAATTGGCGACTAATTCTCGACTAAATATTGGCATGGACAGAATTTAGATCGGTAATGGTGGCCAAGCCACAAAGTGTCACACATGTATTTCAATTTCACACATGTATTTCAATTTATACCTATTTATTTGTATGTAGAATCAGATTTGATCACAGAATTTTTTCGAGGAAAGCACTTGTCATTGAATTTCATTTCAATAAGATTCGGTGAAATGTAATTTCTGTGAACAATTATGATTTTATTTAAATAAATAAATAAACGGACAAAAGTCCGTCAAAATAATTATCTGGGGTACTATTTCTAAACTTGTGACTATGCGAGCGTTCCCAAAAAGCCGCACGAATGATTGCGAAAAGACCGCTCGTTTCCACGGGCAATTGAAGTCTTTCATCATCAAAAGCGCTGCCTGTCATTTGAAGGTATTTTTTTACGTTTCGTTTGACGATTCATTTCAGGTTGTTATTATTTAATTTATATAAACGCTTTAAATATTTACTGTGTAAATCGAATTGAAACATTTCTTTTTTATGTCTGCGCTACAGAACTTAGAAGACGAGTGTGCCTAGTACCTAGTAGACTCGTTTTAGTGACGCGCCGTTTCAAAAATAGCCCTCCTGAACCTTGACGTATTGCGATTTCTTATTTAATTTTGTACACTCCAAAATCAACATTTGTTCTAGAACAGTTGTTGAATATATCCAAGAAGGTTAAAATACATGGTGGCATCAATAAATCATCAGGCCCAGGAACCTGTTATTGGAGGATATGACAGTTGAGTTATCAAAACCTATGAAAACGGCATATCAGACCTTCTACTATATAGTAGTAAATCGTAATTTCTTCTGTCTCGCAGCTATCTGAAATAGCACACATCACATAACATCACAACTAACTACATGCCATCAAGCTGAGCGGGAGGAGAACAAAAAATAAAACCGACTACTACCGGCGGCCTCGCGCGACTATCTCGCGACTGTCTCGCGACTGTCGCGCGACGATGGCGCGACAGTGGCGCCGCAGTCGCGCGACGATGGCGCGACAGTGGCGCCGCAGTCGCGCGCGACCGCCGGTCTAGCATGCACATATTAATTCCATTGAGTGTATTTCAATAAAATCATATTTTCACTTGTTAGGTATTGTCCATATCATATCTAACTATTAAATATTATTTACATCGGGCTCTCGACCCGCTAAATGCTGCTTTCTCGATGAAAAAGAAAATCTTTTATAATAAAACAAGAAAAATATTGAACACCTATTAAGAGCTAAATTAATAACTATCTAAGTAAACGTATAAAGAGGTTTATTTTGTTATAAAACTTGGACATTTCTCAATGTTCAACATCGCAGTCGATGCCGGGGCCGAATACTGCGGGGAAATATAAGTCTTATCACAAATGCAGTAGAGACGATATTCCGAAGCTGATTGCACGAGCCGACTATAACTAAGACCCCGGCCGATCGATTTATTTATATTACATACAAAATTCGTACATGGTTTAGTCCACTCAACAATCTTGATCCTTTACTTGAATATTTTTCGATAAAATCCTTAAATACTATTGAAAGTCCTGTATGTATTGAAAGTCTAACATATGCCCTTTTTAACACATATCATTAAACATAGGTACATAACTTATTTGTTTTTATCAAAAACTAAACCTAGGTCTAATAAATTATCTGTTCACAACTTAACACTTCTTCAACGTCAATTGGTTATGTTCGGGCAATGTTTTAAACCAACTTTATTACATATTTTATGATAACCAATAACTGTAATGTGAGGTGTATGTACCTAAACGTCCAAGAAGTGGGTAATCACAGAGTGGATAATACCTACCGACGCACGTAACGAGCGCGCGCATTTTATTAGAGCAGCGCTTTCAACAGCGGTATTATCCACTCTTATAATTTCTCCAATTTTAAAAATATGGAGTATATACTAATTACGATGATGTATTTGGAAACCTCAGAATTGTGAACTATCTAATAAACGTACCTAATATTTAAATTGATACAACAAAAAATATTACACAGAATAATATTTAAATGAAAGATCAAGACCACTCGAGCCATATTACCACAGTATAGCACAACACAAAATCATATATTGCTGTAGAGTGCAGTGTTGCCGTCTCTATTCTACAAGAAATTAAAAGATAGCAATACAATAAGAAAACTATAAACAATTCGGCTGCCGTAAAGTTTCGACAGAAACTTAACAATACGCGCTTTGGTAAATATCTTTTTCTATAAACTAGAAAGGCGATAATTATCCAAAGAAATATACAATTTTACAGCAATATATGTTTTGTGTGCATATAGACATACATACTTCATGTCTAGTTCACATGAGCGCAGTAACTTTACGCTTTCATAGTCTATGGAATACTTTACAAATATCCCATTCGTTATTCAAGAGAGGGCATTGACCCTTATTATAAAGTGACAATTATCAAAAGGTGGCTATAGCTGTCGTAAGCTCTAAAACGATGCAATTTTGCTGTGTACACTACAATCGAACTAACGAGGACTAAAGATTTTTAAACTATTATCCGACCATAATTAGAGAACACTAATTACTTTGTTGTCTCAGCTCTCACTGTCAATTTGATTTAGGCGGATAATGGTTTAAACCAGGAACTTAAAATAGTCCTCGTTTTATAAGACGGTTAGGGTCCACATCTCGGCAATCACAGATACTTAATACATCACTCAGCGAACAGTTCTTCGCTCATTTAAACTAGACACAACTAGATTGTTAAATTCATCACAGCCCTGTCGAGAACGAGATGACAATACAAAAAAGAGATACTTGATTACAAAAAATCTCGTAGCGCATTGGACGAAAACAGCTAAACATCTGGTTCACGCAGCAGCAACGCAGATTCGATACTAACAATCCTTCGAAACAGATCACAGCATTTAACAATTGGTCTATCCATTTGATTAATTTTAAAGAGATATTTACAAAAAGAACTATAATAGTTATAACTAAAAATGTTGATCAAAATGTCAATAGTTAGCTCGTATAGAAACATGATTTGATATATCAGAAGGCGGTAAGTAAACTTTTAAACATATTTGTTTCAAACCTTATTACTTTAGTATAAGGTTCAATTTAGTAGTACATTAAGTACTACTGCCTCTAGCCTAAAAATCTAAGCAGCAATCGTCATCTCCTTCAAAACAGCTCCCGTCTCCTTTACCAATCCGTCAAGTATATAGATCTATCATAACATTAATGACTAAAATTATACATATAATTTTAAATAGTCGCTGCCTATCTACACGTCTGCGCCAGGCAGAATCGGTTTGATCAGTATAACTCTACATGGTGATCGATTACATGGAACAATAATATGGCCATTAGAAAAAGTTATCTTAGTATTGAAGAGCACGAAAATAAACTTTAATACGTGGGTATTAAAGTATATGACGCGCTCTATAAGAAAACTTTCCATTTAGACGTTGCCAGTTAGATGTAAAATAGTGGACACTGACCTATATCTATCTCTGTTGTTCGCACGTATTTATAGTGCAACCCAAAGCTTATATATATGCGATTCCAATCGCACTATGAAACGTGAATTATTTACAAAGACAACGCAGGTTATTTTTGAAAAAGGAGTCATTAAACTAACAATTTTGAATAAGTTAAAAATAGCTTGTTCGATGTTTCTTCTTTCAAAAATAATACTTTTGACATAAGTCGATGACCGCTACTGACGAGGCAACTGACTCGTACTATAGCATATTATTGTATCATGATGTAATGGCGGCTAAGCGTACAGACTATAGTGCACCATACAATACATACAGAAATCAAACGTTAGGAACTTATGCGTTCGAAATACAGGATCGGCTTAGTCATACATTTTAATTTTGAAAAATAATACTTCCAAGCTTTGTACTAGTCGTTTTCGCATCGAAAACCTTTTTTTACATCGAAATAGTACCGTCGACTAAGCCGATGCGTGAAACGGTCAGTCAGTCGGGCTCGTCGAACGAGGCCCTCGGTTTGTCAATTTGACAGGGACAGCTGTCAAAGAGGGGGAATTTCAAAGAAAGTCTTCATCGCACAGATACGATCCATGCTAACAATTAAAAATGTTTCACTTACAAATTCAAATTCTCGCTTACATACAAGCCGTGTCAATAGTAGACTATTAATATACTTTTTAAACGTACGACCGTACGCGTAGCTGTCAAAAAGAAAAAAACTCCAGTTCCAATGCCCCGGCGCTCGGGCTCACAGTAGTCGGCGCTGCGGTCAGACGGGGGCCGGGGCGGGGGCTGCGGTGGCGGGTGGGGGGGTTTGTTGCGGCGCGGGGGGCGGCGCCTCCTTGGGGGGCTCCTCACCTCGCGGCTCGTCCTTGGGCTCGTCGGGCGTGGGGACGGGCGCGGGCGCGGGGTCTGGTGGCGGGGCGCGGGGCTCGTAGGGCGCGTAGGGGCGATAGGGGCGGTAGAGGAGGGGGGGCGGCAGTAGCCCGCGCGGCAGGCCGTGGCCGTAGGGCGGCAGCAGATGCGGCGCCAGCGCATGCGCGTGGAGGCTGTACGCGCGCTCATCGCGCAGAGCTTCGCGTGCGCGCGTCTCCTTCTCCCGCTGCAGACGCTCTCGCTCGCGCTCCCGTTGCTCTTTCTCGCGTTGTTCGCGCTCGCGCTCTCTGTAAACAACAAATTGATTTTCGTCAAGTCCATTTGCGGACAATCATCATGATTTCGTATGAGTGTCACGGTCTATCGACATTGCACACCATGTTGTCAAAAGTTCTTCGAAACCACCATTCGGCTTCTGATGTAATCCTTTAAGGACACTGCCAGATGGCAGCCGGACGATAATTTTACGCGATAAAGAGATAAATGCGTGATAGATACTTCTTTTACTACTGCTGCTGCTACTCCAGAACGTTAACGTTTATTAATGTGACGTAATTTAAAAGACCTTATCACATTAAAAAACATAGTTATCTGTAATGTTAGTTTACGGACGATAATTTTACGTGATACGGTGAAAGAAAAATAAATGCGTTACAATCCGAACGCTTAGGCTGATTACCTCTCTATCGCTTGTTCCACGCTCTCGCTTACACACGCAACGTGACAGTTTTTCAGTTCCTATGATAACAATCGAGAATCGATAGAATAATATAATATCTTTCTCTTTCCCTCTCGCGCTCGCGCTCCCACTCCCTCTCCCGCTGCAGTTTTTCAGTTCCTTTGATAACAATCGAGAATCGGCAGAATAATACGATACCTTTCCCTTTCCCTCTCGCGCTCGCGCTCTCGCTCCCTCTCCCGCTCCTATCATAGGAACTGAAAAACTGTAGAATCAACAATCGGCAGAATAATACGATACCTTTCTCTTTCCCTCTTGCGCTCGCGTTTCCGCTCCAGTTTTTCAGTTCCTATAATAACAATTGGCAGAATAATACGATACCTTTCTCTTTCCCTCGTGCTCGCGCCCCCTCTCCAGTTTTTCAGTTCCTATGAAAACAATCGTCAATCGGCAGAATAATAATAAGGTATGATACCTTTCTCGTTCCCTCTCGCGCTCGCGCTCCCGCTCCCGCTCCCGCTGCAGCGCGAGCTCCTTCTCCCGGTCGTCGTGCAGATGCGCGGAGTGATGCGCGTGCGCATGGGCGTGCGCGTGCGGCACGAGCGGCAGCGGCGGCGCCAGCGGCGGGTACAGCGCGTACGGCGGCAGCCAGCCCACGCCCACGCCGCTGCGAAACACGCGCTCCAGGTACATCTGCTCCTCCGCCGCCAACCTACACGGGACGTTCATTACTGATCGTCTTATAATAATCATCATCATCATCATCATCAGGTCCTTTTTAGTCTCCACTACAGGAGAACGACCCTCTCTGTACTACTAGGGCCATACTTGGCCAAATAAATAATAAATAAATAGGTATATACGGACAAATCACACAGATTGAGCTAGCCCTAAGGTAAGTTCGACTCGACTTGTGTTATGGGATACTAACTCAACGATACTATATTTTATAACAAATACATATATAGATAAACATCCAAGACCAGGCCAATCTGAAAAAGATCATTTTCCATCTTGACCTGGCCGGGGATCGAACCCGGGCACTCCGTGTCACAGGCTGGCGTGTTAACCACTGCGCCACGGAGCTGTCAAAGAAAAAGTCATCCATCATTATTAGGTGTCCCGGTCAATCGACCAGGGTGTGCATGGTCGATTGACCGGGACCGAGATCACGCTCTGATGAGATCTACAACCCTATCAAATAGTCACAATAACAATTTAACCCAAGAAATATTCGCGTAAGTTGTGTTATGCTTGTTGTCTTTATTATTTGGAGTTTTGTGTTAATTATTGCGTTTTGAAGGGCCCTGGCATCGATGAGTTAACAGATTTAATTGTTATTGTTTTGAAAGATTTAACTACTTTTTATTGTGATAGATCATCATCATTATTTCGTGTAAGTGACACGGTCAATCCACCATGCACACCCTGGTGTCTAGAGTCTGCCTCCAGCTATCTCACTCAACAAATAGATAGAAGACGAAGAAGAAGACATAGAAGCAGTTGCTTCTACTCAAACATCGATTTTCTGTGAGTCTTTCAAGGAGTTGGGGAAGGACAATGGGGCGAAAATCCCTATATTCTCACCCCAATGTCCTTCAAAAATGAATTTTGCCGGTAGCTTGGCTCTAACACAACTAGAATAACTCTAAAAATATATCTAACACTGCTATAATAATTTATGTAATGCTATCGACTATCTTAAGTGTTTTCATATCCTAACACAAATCTAATAATACGGCGAAATTATATTTAAATACTTTCGCCCCGTATTTGTAAATCAGTCCCATACATACCATTACATTCGATTTGCATAAGAGAAATATATAACTGTAAACATACCTATACTGCAAAGCTGCGTTGGAGTAGAGACTGGGGTGAGCGTACGGTGAGTATGCGCTTGGCTCCAGCAGAGGGAACGATGCGGCAGCGGGGTGCGACAGTCTGGGGACGATATTATAAATAGTTAGGAGCAGAACAAAATAATCTCTAGTGTCTGAGGTCTTGGCCTTCTTGGAACTCTACAGGCTCATTAAGAAACCCCTGGGAATATTTCAATCTTTCAGATTCCCTAATCAAGATCAAGTCCACTGCTAGACTTAGGCCTCCCTCAAGGATTACCATTGACCGGTTGGAAGCGGCCTGAATCCAGCGTTTCCCTGCGATCTTGGTTAGGTCGTCCGACTATCTAGTCCGACGCTGCGTTTGCCGGAAGGTGGTCGCCATTCCAGAACATTCAATTATCTCTCGTGAATGAGAGGACATCAGTCATGGGTTGTGCTGCTCATGGTTTGAACTTATCATCATTATTATCCAAAAAATCTACTGAAGGAGGAACTGTTCGATATTTTGTGGATGATAAAAGATGATAAAAGATTTTCAAAATCACTGGTTGTAGGCGGCCTGATTTCAGCGTTCTGCGATCTTAGCAATTTGTCCAACTGGATATGTCTGGCCACCACTATCTGCCTCATCTGCCAGCCAGCTTTCTTTCTTGTAAAAAATATTCATTCATGAAGAAATACAGAATAAATATAGATAATTATTCCCTTCATCATGCATGAGTCAGTCAACCTTGCAGTCATTGGGCCCAAAACCGAGAACTATGAATAGTTCTCATGTTTAGTTGTATATTCTAGTTATAGAGAACTGTGAAAGAAGGCAAGAATATAAAAAAATAAAGCTCACCTATCATCAGGTCTATATGGTTGGAATCCGCTTGTAGGCAGATGGTGCGGCGACGCGCGCTTGGCGGGCGCCGGTGGTGGCTTCTCCTTGCTGTCGCGCTCAGCGGCCGGCGCGGATGATCCTGCACACTCGCATACTCAACATGGTCCTTCATGGGCCTATGCGGTCTTTTCCGGACCGAGGTCCTTTGAAGACCTTAATTTTATATTACATCTAGGCTCGTTTGAGCCGATTTTTTACATTGCTTAGCATTTTTAAAGACAGGAGACAATCCTGATATTTCTATTGTTAGGCTGTCAAAAGATTAATTACGAATACAGTGTTGGATCGCATTAGTAACATTGATCCATATTTCAATTAAAACAATTTCAAATGATAAGGTTGCCCTTCAAGAACGGATAGACGAGCTGAAAGCATAAAGCGATTTTAAATGATTACGCTGCCATACCCTCCACGATCGAATGGACGCACTGAGAGCTTCATTCAAATGGGTTGATAATGTATTTAGCAAATATTTAGTTTCGAGCTTTAGACATTATCTTATAGTAAAACGGTTCAAACATATATAGCAATACTCCAAACCTTCGATAAATGCAATATTGCATTTTTGTAAAACTTAAAAATGTTGATAGTTAAGTTAGCAACGTTGCTAATTCCGACCCATCACTACTGACAACCAACGGATTACTGAACGAATTTGACAACCTAAGATAGATTTTATTCATTATTTCAGCAAAATTTCTTACAAACTATAAGAAGAGTTAAGATAAATTGGAAATTAAAAAGAAACGAGAAGAAATAATATTATCATAGCAATTATTTTAAAGGCGCTTAACCAAACAATACAAAATTCATTAATAGATTGACAAAAGTGACTAAAATTTTATTCAATCACTGTGGTCAATCATCACATTTTATTTGTTACACTAAGTTTACACGAATTTAGTCACAATCTGCTTAGTAACTGATCATAGTTCGCTGTTGCTATTTCTTTGAAATTACTCGAACAATGGAGATTTACTAAGCAAATTACACCGTGTCAGTAAGTCCATGTAAACGCAGCACTACTATAGTATGGACAGAAACGACCCAATAAGCGATTGTTGGTTTTCCAGTGGTTTTAGGAAATAAGAAAATAAAATAAAAGCTTGGGTTCAAGCTGCCGTGGACGGTGTAAAGAGTAAACATTAAAGTAATCATCGGACGTCTTCATCAGTGTATCCGATTGCGTCCTCTGTGTGTTTTGGAGCCCGTAGACAGCATGATATGCATAAAAGCAAGCGGGATTAACGCCAAACCCTAGGTTTATTTAATTTTTAGTATTATTAATTGTTTTTGTAGACTTTTCTTTAGATCTTAAGCACGGGAGAATAAGAAAAGTGTATCAGTAGTAAAATATTCTATTGTATCGCTACGTGGCAGACAAACTGCAAGAAAACCGGATACGTCGGTACGGTTACGTATTACCAAAGTCGGGAAATTACATAGGGAACAAATATCTGGCTATGACGCCTCCGCTTGGCCCTGAAGGGGAAAGTTGCCTTGATGTTCTTGAGGTTGATATCGTTAAGGTCGAAAATAGTCTCATTATCAAGGATAGCGAAGACCGATCAGATCGAAGACGAAAAAAGTCGGAAAGCGAACCCGGGCTCCAATAACCACAGCTGAGGATGCAACCGAGTATACCCTCAGAAGATGTTTACCCCCTAGCTTCTCCACACCGTCCAGCACAGCCCAATCAGCGGGAAATGCGTCTACACTCACCGTCCTTGGCGTCAGGGCCGGCGTTCTTAGCGAGCGTGCGTAGGGCGGCCGCGAACGGGCCGCCCTTGTTAGGCGCGCCGAGCTCCGTGCGTTTCGCGATCTTATTCGCGCTCACACCTGGAAAGACAGAAACAGCTGTTGAGAACAGTTATGAACATAATCTTACATACATAGAATCACGTCTTCTTTTATGGGCTATACGGGTTGCACTCTGGGAGTGCCAGCAGAAGTGAAAACTCGCCTTTGCGGCGGTCTCAGGTCACGTGTCCGTCTTACGAATATTCGATCAGGTCACGTATCCTGAAGGGAGTTTAACATTTTTTCACATCACAAATAGTGCACAACGTCGCTAAAGAAGTTTTCAGATTACGTGTCCGTCTTACGATTTTTCGATCAGGTCACGTGTCACGACGCGAGTTTAAAAAATTTTACCCATCCCAAAAAGTGCACAACGCCGCTAAGATTTCACTTTAAAAAAACAATAATTTTATCGAAAACGAGACTTTTCGTTGAAAAAATATACTTCAATTAATAGACTATTATTTGCATAAATTCTACGAAACGTTGATGTTCATACGGATGATGGTTTTATGGAATTTCTAGGAAGAGGAAATTAATTCTCATTGCCTGATATTTTCAGCGGATAATTAAACAAATTAATTTGCATTTAGCTTTATTTGCAAACCCAATTAGAAACATTCCTATCATATGTTCTGTATCTTTTTGTCTATATCTAAGTACAACAAAGCTTCATAAACAAACACACATGTTGATAATTTATCGGTTATCCGTGACTGCACGCTTGCTACAATTTTTCAAAATTCCTTGCACTTCTAAAATCTTCTACAAAATTAAGATATGTGCAAAATAAAGATTTATTATCTATACTAATATTGTAAACGCGCTAATCTCAGGAACTACTGGTTCAAATTGGGAAATTCTTTTTGTGTTTGATAGTCCATTTACTGAGGAAGGCTTTAGGTTATAAAACATCACGCTGCGACCAATAGGAGCGAAGCATCAATAAAAAATGTTTTAAAAAGGGGGAAAGTTATACATCTTAAGAAATAAAAAAAAAACAATCCTTACTAATATTATAAATGCGAAAGTGAGTTTGTTTGTTTGTTTGTTACGCTTTCACGCCGTAACTACAGAATTGATCATCATGAAATTTTGCATGCAAGTTCTTTGGGTTACGGAGAAGGACATAGGCTACCTTTTATCCCGGAAAAAGTACTATTCCCGAGGGATCGACATCGACGCGGGCGGAGCCGCGGGCAACAGCTAGTGTATATATTATATAGATCAAAATATCAAATCAAAACGTTTATTCAGAAAATAGGTCTATGCAGGTACATTCATTATAAAGGAACTAATTTAGTAATATTTATATTATTATTTGATGTGCAAAAGCTACAGACTACTAGCGTTTCAGAACCGGCCATTGCAGAGATATATACACAATTTCCCGTTATAACTTAAAGTGCATACATGAACACCTCCGGCGTTGTTTTTCATCGGTGAGACCTGGAGGCCTGAAATACAGGATTGCCCTAGTTTAGGCTCCAGCTCACATAACCTATTTTGACACCTGCAGATTTGTTTTGATGTCTTGGTTGTGTGAGAAATAAATGATTTTAATTTTTTATTTTATTTTGTAAGCTTTATTGTGCCTGTAAATTTTTTTGGTTTTCAGACGTACTTTGTTTTTGACTGCACGCAAGTGTCATGTTCCGTGTGCAAGCGAGCGCGGAACAAGCGATAGAGCGGTCGAACGATCGGCTTTAGCGTTTGGCTTGTGACGCATCTATCTCACTTCACTCGAGCGAGCGCGGAACAAGCGATAGAGCGGTCGAACGATCGGCATTAGCGTTTATCTTGTGACGCATCTACCTCTCTTCCGTCGAGCGATCGCGGAACAAGCGATAGAGCGGTCGAACGATCGGCTTTAGCGTTTGGCTTGTGACGCATCTATCTCACTTCACTCGAGCGAGCGCGGAACAAGCGATAGAGCGGTCGAACGATCGGCATTAGCGTTTATCTTGTGACGCATCTACCTCTCTTCCGTCGAGCGATCGCGGAACAAGCGATAGAGCGGTCGAACGATCGGCTTTAGCGTTTGGCTTGTGACGCATCTATCTCTCTTCCGTCAAGCGAGCGCAGAACAAGCGATAGAGCGCTCGAACGATCGGCTTTAGCGTTTGGCTTGTGACGCATCTATCTCTCTTCCGTCGAGCGAGCACGGAACAAGCGATAGAGCGGTCGAACGATCAGCTTTAGCGTTTATCTTGTGACGCATCTACCTCTCTTCCGTCGAGCGATCGCGGAACAAGCGATAGAGCGGTCGAACGATCGGCTTTAGCGATTGGCTTGTGACGCATCTACCTCTCTTCCGTCGAGCGATCACGGAACAAGCGATAGAGCGGTCGAACGATCGGCTTTAGCGATTGGCTTATGACGCATCATCTCTCTCTTTCGTCGTTAACACGTTAAATTATCAACTGTAAACCGACTTCACAGACAACCAATATGCTAACAAGAATTGATCGTCTAAAAGTAATGGTTTGTATAATTACACATCAGATGTCCAAAAACCGTTATATTTCATGTAATTATAAGTATGATTGTTGTAACGAAAACTGGGGCAAACATTATTTGGCTTCGTTACTGAACTTTTAATCGGGGGCGTTGACAGCTGTTGCGTTTTGTTCAATTTTACACGCCTCGGCGAATATGCCGTGACATAAGGGCCCTTTTAGATATACTTGTTGCGGGCCTGTCTCACTCCCCATACCAAGCCATACCAATTCCCATACCAAGCCATACCAATTCCCATACCAAATCCAACAATTTGCTGTTTTTCCCCAGGTCGATGAAGAATAGAAGAAGTCAAAGAAACTGCGCTCTATTCTCCCTTGGATTGGAACGAAGAATTCGGAGAGGCCTTTGTCCAGCAATGGACTTTCTACGGCGTCAGAAGCATAAGAAGGCAAACAAAAGTGCGCTCACCGAGCCTCGTGACAATTGTGGTGAGGATGGCAATATCCTCCCATGGAACGAAGAACCCTTAAGAGAGAGGCCTTTGTCAAGCAGTAACTTCTTACGGCTGCAATAGTGATGATGATAATGAAGTATCCTTATTACCGTATACTGGTGTCAGAATTTTCAAATATCTCTTACTTCACATCCATGCTTTGAAAAGCACAGTATGTCATTGTCAAGCTGACGTCCGGCACCTTGAAATACCTGATACTAGTCATCATAAGGTTTTTTAGTCTCCACTACAGGAGCATGACGCTCTCTGTACCACCGGAGCCATACTAGGCCAGAGCAGACAGAGGATTTGGCCTACACTCTCCTCGCTGGCCAGACGGGTTGGAGAGGTCTCATTGATGTTTAGTTTATGAGCTTTGTTTAGCTTGTATTTCCTAAGTCGCCTCTTACGACCTCCATGGGAAGACTAAGAGTGGACCTATTCTACTCTGCCGGAAACCACACGGCTAACTACATACAATACTGATACTAGTATTGGATCAATATCATTTCAGCCTCAAGAAGTCCACTGCTGACACCCTTAATATTCGCTGGGGCACCTAGCAAGATGGATTCTTATACATCATTATCATTACAGCCACAAAAAGTCCAGTGCTGGACATGGGCGTCTCCCAAGGATTCTTCGTTCCATGTCCCGCCCGTTAGGAGTGGAGAGTATGGCAATATCCTCCATATTGCCATACTTTCCATGCCTGGCAGGCGGGTTGGCGAGCGCAGTATCTTTGGCTTCTTGTGCTTCCGATCATCGCATCGCAAGCATTTTGAAGCTGGGGAAGGATAGGTATTTGTTGGATTTGGGAAGGGAATTAAAGGTAATGGGATACTACTCACTCGGATGAATGGGGGGGGGGGGGGGAAGCAAGTAGCAGTTTGGGACGACGGGCGCGCATACCCGATACCATACCTGCAACCACCTCACAGACAGTTGAGGATGACACCCCTTGATCCTGATTCTTATACAACTAGAAACAAACTTTTCGATTCGACGAACATTCGACATAGTGCTTTGTCAAATGTGAAGGTGCCCTTATAAAACAAGGCGTTTCGAATAACAATTTTCAAACAAAATTCAAGTGACTGCAACACGTGAAATTGTCAATCAACTCAATGAAAAGCAAAAATATACTTTATAACAATATCATAACATTAAATTCTCCCTTTTCCCAAAAAGCTGTAGCGTTTCGACAGCTGACGTGTGGGCCGCTTCCGTTGTGTTCGTGGGGTGGACCGTGCGTGTTTTATGCGTGCTTAATGTTTGTAATGACGCGGTTAGGTCGCGGCCGTGCGAACAATGAGGGGTCATTATAAGCGAGAATATTAAAATGTAGTAGCAGGCGATTAATAAAAGTGTGGTGCGGTGTTGGACGTAATGGGACCGATAAATTAAAACATCCCTCTCTGCCATGCTGGTCTGGGAGAAAAAAAAAACGTAGAATGTACTAGCTGCTTCGAGCTGAACAGAGGGCACAAGCAAAATTCCGTGGTATCATGTTAATAAGCTAGCGGCTATCAAACCATCAAAGAAAGAAAATTTGTTTGCTCAGCATTGTGTCATAATTCACCCTCAGGGGAAACCACGACGCTGGTCTTCCGCGGATGCCAAACTTAATCTAATAATAATATAAAAATGAAGTTATACAGTTGAAACAGAAGACCTAAAACAACCCTATAAATACACTCCATACCACGCCATATATTATAATAACATTAAATATAGCAATAGGAAATAGTAATAAAAGAAACAATATCTATAAAAATCTAAAAAAGAGCTGCGATTTTACAGTTTTTTGATACCGTTGTTCACCTAATGCCCACAACAACATGTTAACCGTGGCGCTTTCGGATCTTACAAACCTAGGCTCTGTCTACCCCGCAAGGGAAAAAACGTGATACTATGTATGTATATAAATCATAACATGCAGAGAATTATTTCAGTTTGTGAATAAAAAGCTCAAGCTGAGCGTAACTAATTATAGACATGTCACTAAAGCTTTGCATTGAACATACTCGTAGGCAACAGGCAACAAGAAAAGGTGGTAGGATCCATAGACCACATTAATCAAAAGCTCTACATTTCTTTGCAGTCGTGTTTAACCACCAGATTTAAGCCTCAACTCTCCTCCTACGATCAGTACTAAAGAAGCTGGAGTTGATGCATCCTACGTTATTACAAGTTTTTATTTAGTTTCATCTGTCCCGATGTTTATCTGTAATCATCTTGCGAGTTGATCCACTTCCCGGTTACCGATTGAGCTGAAATTTTGCATGATTCTGTAAACCGGATGACATGACACAAAGGTGTAACAGGAGCGTTGCCTTTAAAGGAGTAGGGGGGAAGGACACGGGGGGAGGAAATGAGGGAAGGACGGGCCTTCGGCTCTCTCACTCACCTATCTATAAGACTCACTCACTATTAAGATTTATTTTATTATTATTATTATACTCACCAAACGAAGCATAGAAGCCGTCGATTTTCTGTGAGAGTGTGGTACTTCCTCGGACGAGCCGGCCCATTCATGCTACTAGCAAAAACTACTTTTGTCGGTAGCGTGGCTCTACCACAACTAAATTTATATTATACTAGCTGTTGCCCGCGACTTCATCCGCGGCAATTTCTGTTATTATTTTTTATTAATTATTTTTTTTCTTAGTATAGATGAACAATTTTCCTCCGTTTTCAAAACATTTTTTACCGAGGTTTTGCTCCTATTAATCGGAGCGTGATGTGTTATAGCCTAAAGCCTTCCTCAATAAATGGACAATCCAACACAAAAAGAATATTCCAATTTGAACCAGTAGTACTGAGATTAGCGCGTTCAAACAAACAAACAAACTATTCAGCTCTATGATATTAGTATAGATTTTTATTTATAAGTTGACGATATTTCGATCTACATATTTCCAATAGTGAATCGATGTAAGCCGGTCACTGGATGTTCTTCTAATGACAAATGTGCGTGAGCGAACTGTACCCATACACCATGGAACGCGTCACCGCTCGCATGATTCAATTGACCCTCGTTGAGCAGGCCACGACATGACTTCTGACCTGATGAAACTCCTCATAACAAGTGCCTGCATTTGTTTCAACGAGGTTGAGTGGAAACATTCTTGATGTGTCACTGATTAGTGTGTAAGCGATTTGGAACTACTTTGTGCTACATTATTTGTAACTTAGAATAGAAGCTTTCCTCGTATCTTTCTATCATAACTACAATACGACTAAATAGTAATAAGTTCTTGGAATCCGTTTGTATGAGGCACGCGGCCAGCCCTAAAAACAATAATAAATATATAGGACAAAATAACATAAATTGAGCTAGCCCCACAGTAAGTTGTGAACTTGTGCCGTCTATATTTTATAAAAGATACTTTTTTTTTTCAAGCCATCGAAAACATTATACAAAAGATTATATTTAAATGTCATCCAAAAACCACGAGGGTTTATCTGGATGCACTGTGATCTGCATACAATCCAACTACTTAAATAAGTACTTACGTAACTTATATAACTACGCCGTGTGGTTTCCGGCAGAGTAGAATAGGACCACTCCTAGTCCTCCCATGGAGGTCGTAAGAGGCGACTTAGTAAATAAAATCTAAACAAAGCTCATAAACATCAATGAGACCTCTCCAACCCGTCTGGCCAGCGAGGAGAGTATAGGCCAAATCCTCTGTCTGCTCTGGCCAAGTATGGCGCCGGTAGTACAGAGAGGGTCATGCTCCTGCAGTGGAGACTAAAAAGACCTGATGATGATGTCTTATATAGGTAAACATCCAAGACTTAGGTAAACCTGAAGAAGATCGTTTTCCATGATGACCTGGCCAGAGATAAAACTCGAGCCCTACGATTCAAAGGCACTTGGTACCACTGAATTTCAACTTAATACCTCCACGCGTCGGGAGACAAATGGTTTTGACACACAGACGAACAATGAAGTGATCCTACAAGAGCTTTTATAGCGACGGAACCCTAAAAAGCGCTCAATGACACGGACACCGTGAGAAGGCGGCATGTTAATGAGAGTCAACCCGCGGGTCGCCGTCAATTGACCCGTTTGCCCGCTAAACTATCTGAATCATCGCTGACATCTTATACAACGCTGGGACACAAATAAATATTATTGATGCTTTGAGAATATCCATAAAATACACTATGTAAACACAATTATCCTTAAAACCATCAAATTAGCCCGTCAAAATGAACGAGTTTTCCTATGGGACATACCTAACTGCCTCCGTGGTCCAGTGGTTAAGGCGTTTGCCTGTAGACCCGGGGGTCGTGGGTTCGATACCCACGGGAAGGATACTTAGTTGTTTCCAGTTTGGTTAGGACATTGCAGGCTTGAATCACCTGATTGTCTGATAATGAAGATGTTTCCGTGCTTCGGAAGGCACGTTGGTCCCGGCTGCCATCTGGTAATCGTTAAAGGAACCACGCCTAATCCAACAGTAAGTATAAAAAAAAAAAAGAGTCCGAGCGGTTCCGAAGAACTCTGACACCAGGGTGTGCATGGTCGATTGATCGTGACACATTGATGATAATGACTAAAAATATGAAAGTTACTTTGCGTATCTCTGTCTGTTACCACTTGACGCTTCAATTTTTAAACCAATTGCAATGAAATTTGATATGAAAGTAGTTTGAGGCTCGAGGAAGGGCAAAGAGGAACTTTCTTTCAGAAAAAAATTAATGTTCCCGAGGAGTATACATTAACACGAGCGGAGACGCGGGTAATACCTAATTAATAATATATAATGTCCAAGTAGGTCTAAGTCGTTTCGCAACAAGATATATTTTCGGACCCAAAGCGATATTGCCAGAGCGGGAGTATTGTCCGTTATTTTGGTCCTTCGAGCCGTATCACAATATTAGGCATAGAAAACACTCCACGATTGTGTCCTCTACTTAACAAAACTCGCGGTGGCCATCTCAATGATAATAAACAAACGGCACTTGACCCCATCACAAGTGAATTAACATCTATTTCCAGTGTTGTGATCACTGCTTTCAAATAATATGCCAGCTTCTTACAGTGCTACCTTTATAAGTCGCATAGGCTATGTTCGGCGGCGCAGTATAGCACAACCTACCGCCGAATCATACCGAATAAAAACATAATTTAAAATAACGAACCTATTCCTACTACATAAGATTTAAAATCCGAAAACAACAGGACTCATGCTATCTCGCTCATAATACTCGTACGGCGCGGCGTTACAGCGAACTCCAGACATGGCGCATGCATCAGCCAATAGCGGACGGATATTTTAGCGCCATGCAAAAATTTTTTTTCTGCGCAGGTACATCGTTGTAACTTATACAAGTGGTAGTTGAACGATATTATACTTCTTTCAAAAACAATGACTTGTCCTAACTCTAACTTATATTACTCAGATGAGTTGAGATCTGAGCTGTACACCTCGCAAATCTTATCAAAGCTATTCCGCCATTTTGAAAAAAGTCCAGAAACCGAACTGAAAACAAAATTCTATATAATTAATTATCAAACCAGCTCACAAATTTTCAAGGTAATCGGTTGAGAAATGCTTACTGAAGAGGAAAATTGTGGGACACACAGCTAGAGTTACGAAAGATTTTTTGCCCAAGGCGAAAAGATGTTCGCTCGCGCTTTGCGCTCGTTCGGTCAATAAACGCGATATTGAGTTTGTTACGCCTAACTACTAAACCGAAAATTATAAAGCTTTTGTATACACGTTCGCTCGGTTACGGAGATCAGTTACTAATTCACAACTTTTTTATTTTCCCATAACGTTTCATAGAAAAGGCAAGACAAAAGTACTGAACTGTGACACAAAAACTGACGGTCACCTTGTCCCATATTAGATAAGTAAAAATCCTCAATAATACCGGGCCACTAGGGGGCCAGCTGCCCCTCCTCCTTGCCCCCATTTGGCGACGCCCTTAAACACGAAGCATGTAGTAGGTACAGTACATCACAACAGCACAAAGCCAAATTCAGCAACATTGCGCACCTAACAGCCTGTCAATCACATGCACGGAATATCTACCGACATCCAATTCAACAAGGTAAGGGTTGGCACTTTGGCAAAACAATGGGGCGGATGAGAAATCTTTGTACAGAAAATATGACTGATATATAATAATACAGAATCTTAAGAAAATATAGTCACGGGATTTTAAAATTAGCCTCTATTCAAAACTCAAATATAAACATAAGATACTATTCCATGAATAGGCAAGCAGCTATGGTCTACTAAATTATACATTTACCGGTGGCCATAACTATTTAACCCGTCCACTTTTTATATGACTATATTATTGGACTGTACCATTGGCTCCTGTAGACTCTGGCTTTCCAAAGGTTAAAAGCATACTACAGATCAATCTCTATCACTATATTAGCTGCCTCCGTGGTCCAGTGGTTAAGGCGTTTGCCTGTAGACCCGGGGATCATGGGTTCGATTCCCACGGGAAGCATACTTTCTTTAGTTGTTTCCAGTTTGGTTAGGACGTTGCAGGCTTGAATGACCGGCTGCCATCTGGTAGTCGTTAAAGGAACCACGTCAGAGGCCGAGGGGCGGTTCCAAAGAACTCTGAAAGCAGGGTGTGCATGGTCGATTGACCGTGTCACCTACGCGAAATGATGATGATGATGATCTCTATTACAATAAAAGTACTTAAATCTTTTAAAACAATAACAATTAAATCTGTTAACGCAGCGATGCCAGGGCCCGTCAAAACGCAATAATTAAAACAAAACTCGAATTAATAACGACAATTAGCATAACACGGGCCGGCAACTTATGCAAATATTTCTTGGGTTAAATTGATATTGTGACACCCCTATTTGCTAGGGTTGTAGATCTCATCAGAGCGTGATCAGGTCAGGTTGCATCCCACAGTGCTTCAGAGCCAGGTATTTCAGTCGGGCGTATAGCGAAGACAGTTGGGGCATGTGTCAGATCACATGCCCTCCTGTGCCGCTCTCATACCTCAGGAAGCACTCAGTGAAGCGTTAGGTCTTTAGTTCATGATATACGGGGTAAAACAGCTTTGGAAAAGTATTACAGGCGATCCGAGGCCGTTGGTTTTCGGGCCTTTCTAGGCGTCATTGTGGCGTCAGTAAAGACGCCGGCACATAGCAAATGTATGTGTGTACGACGGGCTCTTTGAAAATGAAGCCGAAGCTAAAAGCCTACGTAGGAAGTCATGAAGGTAACTAATAGGTTACTTGCAGTCATCACCCTGATACATATTTTGTCTTGCGGCGTCCTTATATTCTATTTACAAAATTGCTCCATCATAATAATAAAAAAGTAATGTAACAAAAAACATCTAGGACCGACGCTGTAGCCAGCGGCCTCCCTGACTTGATATTTTTTCTGTAGGGTACAACTTTAAAATGTTAAAACACGAATATGATCAGGAATAGAATAGCCATAACTCTGCATCGAATCGATCGATTGACAACCTTAACTGCAAGGGCTGTCAGCATTGCGACAAGCAACTTTAAATTAACTAACTACATCCTAATCGTAACTAATATTATAAATGAGAAAGTGAGTTTGTTTTTTACGCTTTCACGTTGTAACTACGGAACCGATCATCATAGAATTTTGCATACACGTTTTCTGGGGTACGGAGAAAGACATAGGGTATTTTTATCCCGAGAAAAAGTACTAATCCCGAGGGATCGACATTGACGCGGGCGGAGCCGCGGGCGAATCTAGTACTATATATTATGTAAACAAAACGTGATCATGATCACGTTTTGCTGAGGGTGGGCGTATAAGTGGAAAACGGAATCAGAATAGATGATGTTTTAGCAACATTGTGTATTGACATGATTCCTAAGATTTTCACAAATTCCTTCGACAGGTTTTTACGATCTGCGCGGGAAGAGAAGCAGCTACTACATTCTACGTTTTTTTCTCTTCCTCCACACATGTTTGTGTACATGATTGTTGTTGTGTCCCATACGTTTTCCGCAGACCGCGACCCGCGCTTGGGTAAGATTGACAGTCGATCTCATAAAAGCTTGCATATATATATATAGAAATAGTTATTAAAAATTAGTCTACAATATTAGTTCAAGTAACTGCCCCGCCCGTTGAATCGATGTTAGTACCATAGGCAACCCTACCCGCGAGGGTTGTCAGCGAAGCGGCGAGCAGTAATTAATTCAGTCTGAAGCGCTAATTTGAGCCGCGAGAAGTCATGCCCCCTGACGTGCCACCCCCGGCCGCCTCATCATAGATAGGGTTGTAGAGTGTACAAACTGAGGCTTATTAATATACACAATAAATATATACGGACAAATCACACAGATTGAGCTGGCCCCAAAGTAAGTTCAAGACTTGTGTTATGGGATACTAACTCAACGATACTATATTTTATAACAAATACATATACAACGTGATTTTGAACCCCCTAGCTTAATTGAAATCTCAGAATCAGAATCCCTAATGAAATATAGAACTGCAAGAAAAAAAGCTGAAAATCAAAAAAAAAAATAGGGTTTCCCATACAAAGTCGCCGATCAGCTGGACGAATTTCTATGGAAAGCCAATTTTTTTTGTTCGGTTTTTACCTTTTTTTCTTGGAATTCTGTATTCCATTAGGGATTCTGATTCCAAGATTTCAATATAGCTAGGGGGTTCAAAATCACGCTATATAGATACACATCCAAGACCCAGGCCAATCTGAAAAAGATCATTTTTCCATCTTGACCTGGCCGGGGATCGAACCTGGGTACTCTCGTGTCGCATGCTGGCGTGTTGAGCTAGCCAATTTATATTAGTTATTCAGATTTGCAAAAAACTACTGTCCAAACGCTTGGCGACGAGTTGGCGCGGTGTCCGGCTGCCTGGCTGACTGCAGCAGAAGGAGGGTTATGTTTTTCCAGGGTATACTTGCGTACCTTTGGCCCGCTGTGTAGCCTTAACGGCTAGATGGGCTTGTTAGCTTTGAAAATATCGCTAGATCCGACTGAGTTGTGCGTGAGATTATTAAAGTGCATGTCAAAATTATTAAAATTGTCATATGTGATAGGGTTTTACAGTGAACCAACTGAGACTTACTTTTATTAGTTTTTTGGTTCTGTTATAATAATTACTCCGACCGCTTGACAAGTTAGTAAGGTAGATGTCAAAAAAATTTGATATTTTTTATGTTACGTTGCCCCTGTGCTTATTTATGGCATATTTTATTGACAACATTTTCTTTTTAATAAAGTGTCTATCTTAAGTGGTGGGTAACAGTTTTGGCCGAGTGGTCTACCCAATAAACTTTTTTGAACTGTCTTAAAACGCTCCCTTGAAAGGCTATAGAAATGTGATTTCACACGCACGCATATCGTATGCGTGACGTAAGCACTTTATCGGGAGGCTACTTTAAATATTGCCTTTAAGTGAATGACTCTAACAAAAGCGTCTATACGTAAACGCTTTTGTTATAAAGTGGGCTATTGGGGCTATATTATGGTATTGATATGTACCTTTATATAAACCTGATGATCCTTGTAAAGTTGGATGGCTAGTCCATACCCACCCGTCCAACTAGGATCATCAGGCGAAGTTAATCAACATAGTTTATCCGATTTTATAAAAAAAGATGCTTTGACGAATATCATATAAATCAATCAATCAGTATATTACCGTATTCTGACGTCTTTATTTCTGCTGCTACCTCTCTGGCTACTTCACCAGTACCAGCCGGCCTATTTGCTAACTCAGTGTACAACGTTTTGATAGTCACTCAAAAATACATTGCAGCTTTCGTATGATTGTCTTTTTATACTTGGCCAGAGTAGACAAAGGATTTGGCCTACATTCTCCTCGCTGGCCAGACGGGTTGACTATTTTTTTCAAGTTGGTATATAAAACGTAATGTATTTAGAAGTGACTGTCAAAACCTTGCACACTAAGTTAGCAAATAGGCCAGCAGGTTCTGAGATAGCATCGGCAGTAATCGGCACTGTATACTCAGTCAGTACTTTGAATTAACTGGGCGCTCCAAAATCAACAGACTGTAATGTAACTGCAGACAGATGCACACAGTTATAATATTATCGACAGCCCTATCCGCTGTCGCGGTAATTGGTCGCCTCTCTTTGTGAGCTGCTTTCGACGTATTAGGTTTGACGCAGAAAGGACATTCGCATAATGTACACAAAAAATAAAGTGTACTTCGCAATTGGTGAATATCCCAATACACGGTATTAGCAAAATGGACAAATTTGCAAAGTGAATATTGCAAAATCTGCCTGAACCATGTGCAGAATGGTTTCGAAATATAAATATTTGCCTTTTACACGACTGCTATGTTATCTATGTTTCAGAGTTATTTTTTCCCCAATTACTTTTTAATGCCTAAACAGATTTGAATGTGTGAGGTTTCGTTAGAATCCTTGCCTTTATCCCATGTGCTATGCTTTTATTATTCTTTGAATTAAACCTTTTTACATGTTAATTTTTTTACGTACAATTTTTTTTTCGATGAATCAATCAATATATTTTACTCTGAAACAATTTTGTTTGACCTGTCAGCCTAGCAGCTTCGGAAAATAATACACATATGCACACTTTTTCACAAGTGCACATTTTGAGAAGTGCACGTTATGCGTCAAACCCAACGTATGCAGACAGACGTATTTGCATACGTGTGTAGCGTAGGGATGTAGCTGCGACGTATTGACACAACTTGTTTGCGATCGTTCCGAGGCTGTGATATGAGATGGATTTCATGCAAAATCAACAGTCTGTAACTGCAGACAGATTGCACATTATAAGAATATTATCACTGGTTGTTTGCGGCCTGTATTTAGCCAACAATATGGTAAAATACACATCATCATCAGGTCCTTTTTAGTCTCCACTACAGGAGCACGACCCTCTCTGTACTACTAGGGCCATACTTGGCCAGAGCAGCCAGAGGACTTGGCCTACACTCTCCACTCTGGCCAGACGGGTTGGAGAGGTGCCTTAGATGTTTATAAGCTTTGTTTAGCTTGTATTTCCTAAGTCGCCTTCTACGACATCCACGGGAAGACTTGGAGTGGTTCTATTCTACTCTGCCGGATACCACACGGCTGATAAATACACACATCACTTGATTTCCGTGTCATATCCCGGCTTGCAGTGTGACGCGCGGCCGTCACAAACTTCGATTTTAAAAAAATTCTTCCAACCACAGCGGCCGTAGTACGTTCCCCTCCCGCAGACTTGAGAGATCTGTGTTCGAACAGGAAAGGCGCGCTACGCGCTCTCCATCTTGTACTCTCCTTGGTCATTCCGAAATGTTTGTAAAGTTATATTATTTTAGTAAGAAAAAATATTAAATATTTATTTTATGTACGGCTTTGCAACGCACCCGCTGGTACCCATCTTCCCATGTAGTGGTTTTTAGTGACTCTGAGCCTGAGTATTAGTCACCCTGTCTCTCTGTGTGTCGCATGGTACTCGTAGCTGTCTGAGCGACGTATTGACGTAACATGTTTGCGATCATTCCGAAGCTGCGATAGACGGGTTTGTTTACCTTACATTGCAGTATCAGAGGATTCTAGATTGATATTTCTGTGCTATCGTTTTTACGTAAAACATTGACCCCACAATAGAAATTGAATCATAAACTTTTTGATTGATGTTTTGGGACATAACTGAATTAAATTTTTGGATTCTTGATGGTTACCAGTTACCACTACCAATGAATATTTTGAGTAAAGACTATCATTTTCAGCGTGTAATGGTGGCCATTTAAAATTACCATTTTGATACGTAGTTAAGGGTCTATACAGGCGGACTGCATTTCAACTGCGCAAATTGCAGTTTGAATGCAGTTGACACGACTGCAAAAGAACTGCAAACCAAACGTGCGGTCCGATTGCAGTTCAATTACAGTCGGCGTGCAGTCGTGTGAACTGCACACCGACCGCATTCGAACATCCGAACTGCACCATACCCACAAGCCCGCACGCTCCGCCCTCCCGCGTATTTCAATGAAGTCGATGTGCAGTTCACACGACTGCAATCGGACTGTGCGTTTGGTTTGCAGTTCTATTGCAGTTGTATCAACTGCATTCAAACTGCAATTTGCGGTTGAAATGCGGTCCATCTGTGTACAGCCTTACTCTAATTCCGAACTACGCCGGAGGTTGTTCTAATCGCTTTCGCTCGCTGGACCATCGATCTCTTAAACCTCACAGGAATACAGTAATCAGCATTTCCATAAAGCGATTCTAATTTGGTTCTATTTTTTTCTTACTAAATGTTGGTTTAGGCATTTGTCTCCCATCTCATCGGATGGTAAGTGACGTTGAAGTCGAGGATGTTACATGCCTATCCAAGAGATACCCATTTATTCTACTACAAGAGGACTACTTTCTTCTATTTACAAGAGGCCAGTAGCTGAACCAGGACAGTTCGCTAATAAGCCTGACGATTCGCTTGATATAGGTAAATGGTGACATCAAGCCAAGCCAGGAACGAATTAATCAATAAGAATCATTGGCTACTTGCCTAACGTATAGGCAAATAACGTACCTATGAGGAGATCATCGTTATACGAGTTTCCATCTATTTCAAAGTTTACGCCATTTTTAATCGATTTATTACAGTCGTCGAGTCACACTTTTTATGAATTCTAAATCCATCAGGGCGGAGTGCAGCGCAGCGACATGGAACCAATTAAAAAGGTTTGTTTACCTTACATTGCAGTATCAGAGGATTCTAGATTGATATTTCTGTGCTATCGTTTTTACGTAAAACATTGACCCCACAATGGAAATTGAATCATAAACTTTTTGATTGATGTTTTGGGACATAACTGAATTAAATTTTTGGATTCTTGATGGTTACCAGTTACCACTACCAATGAATATTTTGAGTAAAGACTATCATTTTCAGCGTGTAATGGTGGCCATTTAAAATTACCATTTTGATACGTAGTTAAGGGTCTATACAGGCGGACTGCATTTCAACTGCGCAAATTGCAGTTTGAATGCAGTTGACACGACTGCAAAAGAACTGCAAACCAAACGTGCGGTCCGATTGCAGTTCAATTACAGTCGGCGTGCAGTCGTGTGAACTGCACACCGACCGCATTCGAACATCCGAACTGCACCATACCCACAAGCCCGCACGCTCCGCCCTCCCGCGTATTTCAATGAAGTCGATGTGCAGTTCACACGACTGCAATCGGACTGTGCGTTTGGTTTGCAGTTCTATTGCAGTTGTATCAACTGCATTCAAACTGCAATTTGCGGTTGAAATGCGGTCCATCTGTGTACAGCCTTACTCTAATTCCGAACTACGCCGGAGGTTGTTCTAATCGCTTTCGCTCGCTGGACCATCGATCTCTTAAACCTCACAGGAATACAGTAATCAGCATTTCCATAAAGCGATTCTAATTTGGTTCTATTTTTTTCTTACTAAATGTTGGTTTAGGCATTTGTCTCCCATCTCATCGGATGGTAAGTGACGTTGAAGTCGAGGATGTTACATGCCTATCCAAGAGATACCCATTTATTCTACTACAAGAGGACTACTTTCTTCTATTTACAAGAGGCCAGTAGCTGAACCAGGACAGTTCGCTAATAAGCCTGACGATTCGCTTGATATAGGTAAATGGTGACATCAAGCCAAGCCAGGAACGAATTAATCAATAAGAATCATTGGCTACTTGCCTAACGTATAGGCAAATAACGTACCTATGAGGAGATCATCGTTATACGAGTTTCCATCTATTTCAAAGTTTACGCCATTTTTAATCGATTTATTACAGTCGTCGAGTCACACTTTTTATGAATTCTAAATCCATCAGGGCGGAGTGCAGCGCAGCGACATGGAACCAATTAAAAAGTTTTGAAGACGTGTTAATTTTACGGCGTCGCCACATGTTTCTTCTCACACGTCCGAACTCGAAATAGTCCACTTTTTATGCTTGACTCGTGCCTTGTGACGACTTTCATAATAGGCGAGTTTATTGGGCGAGTCCTCTGGCTGCTCTGGCCAAGTATGGCCCTAGTAGTACAGAGAGGGTCGTGCTCCTGTAGTGGAGACTAAAAAGGACCCGATGATGATGATGATAATTGGGCGAGTGCATAATATTCAAAACTGGATTTAACTTCCATCGAACTTGTGGTAATATAATAGAAAAAGAAATTAGAAAATAATGTAGCACGTCTCGGCATTCGACCGTTACAGTTTCAAAGTCATATGATTGCGCCACTGATTTCCAGTAAGTGGAACTACTGGGCTACATTTTCATAGCCCGGCTACACTGTTAATGGCATCTCGTCTATGTATGTCTGTCTTTCAATGCAGACCGTGATAAGTGTTGACTTATTTTCTTCGAATAATGGTTTACACCGTGTACTTAAGTTAATCCTCGTTTTATAATAAGACAGTATAAGTTACAGAAAGATCCTCGAAATATTCGCCGCAGCCAGTGCTGTCAAAGTCAATAGAATATTAACTCGACTCTGTTACTCGTCCAGTCTGCACCTTTGCCCGAGTAAAAGCTCACAGATAGAAGGTTTTAGAGATAAAATGTGCGGGTGACGGAGAACTAAATTTAGTTTTATCGCTTCATTTGGCGGTTAATAGCGTATGAACGTTGTGGCTTCAGAGTGGGGATTATGAAAACTATAAGTTAGAATATGTTTGTATAGTTACTGTCGGGCTTGAAGGACTATAAGGACTAAACTAGATGAGATCTCTTCCCCTCATTTCAGCAGAATTACATTTATAACCGACTTAAAAAAAAGGTGGAGGTTATCAATTGGGTTGTATGTTTTTTTTAAAATGTTTGTTACCTCAGAAATACATCATTAATGAACCGATTTTTAAAAAATATCTTTTGATTGAAAGTTAACGCTTTATGTTGGTCCCATTCAAATCAGTAACTTGACTGCCGTCGGTTTTTTTTTTTTGTTAATTTCAAGTCTTCTACTCAATCTTCGATTTCCTGCGAAAGTGTGGCACTCTCCAGGACGAGCCGGCCCACTCATGCTAGCAAAAATGAAGTTTGTCGGTACCGTGGCTCTACCACATCAACACGCATAACAACACACATAAAACAACATGAAGACTTTACTAATTAACGAGCCAAATTGTAGCCTCAATCAAGCATGTTGCCAATCTAGCGGGGCATATCAATTCGCACGATAGTAGCATATTACTCGGACCGCTCAGACCATGAAAATATACAGGCTGTTTAGCGGCTTTGGGGTGGACGGGTGGCGTCGGCGCAGTTCGAAGCTTGGACTGCTGTGGAACAAGCGATAAACTGACAGCGGACGAAAGGCGGTCAGGGGTGTCACCCTCAACTGCCTGTCCGGTGTTTGCAGGTATGGCATCGTATACGCGCGCCCGGCCTCCCGAGCTGCTATTTTCTTTTCCCTATTCATCCGAGTAAGAAGTATCCCAAAACCTTCATTCTTTTTTTTATGGCATAGGACGGCAAACTAGCAAGCGGGTCACCTGATAGTAAGTAATCACCGCTGCCTATGGACAACTGCAACACCGGGGTGTGTCAAGAACATTGCCGGCCCTTTTTTCCTATCCCAGATCAAATTTCTATCCTTCCCCAGCTTTAAGAGGCTTCCGAGAGGCAGCAGCGTCGGAAGCACAAGAAGCCAAAGCACAGCAGAGTTGTTGAGAGGACGTGGATTGGAAGCAAATAAATAATAATACAAAAACGCTCATCGCTTAAACGCAGACCACGCGCCGTTTGGTAACGTCTGCGGATTTCCATTACAGAGCAGAGGCGCGCCTCCCCCGGCCCGCCCGCCGACTGAACAAGTGGCCGGGTGGCGAGGTTCGCTACCTACGCGGGCTGAACCTCACAGAGGGCATATCTAATCTAGCAGCTTAACACACATAGCTGAATGCTCCACCGATGAGAACATAAAATTAAGAACATTCTTAAAATAATGATGATCATCATCATTTCTTTTAACAGGTTTTCTGCAAGAATCTTATCATTATCATTCCAGCCGTTAGAAATCCAGTGCTGGACAAAGCCGTAGGATTCTTCGTTCCGTTCGATATTGTGAAGAATACTTAGGTATTTAATTTATATAGGTATTTAATTTCACTCTTTAGCACGACACAAATTGGACACTCTTCAGCAATATGAGTCCTCAAGTCTCCATTTATGGAGATGGTGGTTGAACCATAATGATGATGAAACAAGCATGTCTTACTTTTTTGCTGTCAGTAAAATTGTGAGCCAAAATAAAGAAGATTTTCAATGTTTTGTTTAACAATAACGTCAAATTTTTAAGGCAAAGATTACTATCTAATGATGATAACCATCCCGGCAGAAACCACGTCTGAGGGAGCTTTACTAACTAAATTATTTTGATAAAACAAAATCACGAAAGGTAATGTCAAAAATATATACCCAGCGTCACTCGGATGATTTAAAAAATCTAACGTTACCCCGTACATCCTAAATTACGGAAGTTTCCTCAATCAAAACATTGCCAACAATAAGCTGCAATATAAACATGATAGAGTGACCGGCAATAATATTGTGATACATCACGCACCGGCGACCCGCGGCTATTAAACCAATCAGGCAACAAATCAACTCAAACATTGTGACCCTCTGCGGCCGTCCCATCGGTCGCGGCACTCTGTTACCAACTTCATTGGGATCAAGCCGATTACTGTTCGTAATCGCACACCCTCGCCACTTCGGGAGCACTGAACTCCTCAATACTATAACGCAATACGTACTCCAGAAAACGAACAATCACCAGTGAACCCAGACCCGCTTCGTCCCCCGAACGATCAGGGCACTAAGGCGACGCGAGTCGTCTGAGCCATCTGGATGCAGGCCGTGTTAAATTGGACGTACCGCGTGCTACTTACGACCTTACGCTCCGCGACGAATCAATTTCCATTTGGGCGCCTCAGGTTTCAGGCTTCGTTTCGGGCGGGAAGGAAAAGCGGGCTTACGTTACGGCAATAAGGTATAATTTTCAGCTGTAGTGATTTCATCGAGATTTCTTCAGATGTTTGTTGGGGTAATACGTGATTTGCGGCGCTGATAGTAAAGTCGCTTTTTGTGGGCAGCCCGCTTAATTTGGGCGATCGTATTCTTTACGGTATAAGGCGTATTTTGGGGATAATTTTGGAGGATTCCGGCGCGATAATCCGGGCGACAGCCGGCAGTGTCTCGTCAACTTTTAATTAAATTTTCGCGTTTCGCCTCGTGTCGGCAGAGGTAGCTAATAAGCACTTAAGACAAATGCGAATCGAGTGGCGCGTCTGTCGCGTGTTTGAGATAAGTCGTATGACGTTCATTAAAACGACCCCGTGGAATTGATAACAAATGAAAATTAATCTCTATAACCCGTATGATCGAACTACTTTCTCAGATTACGCTTTCTCATTACTTAAAGCCGTGTGGTTTCCGGAGTAGAGTAGAATAGGACCTCGCTGGATGTCTTTAGAGGCGACTTAGGAAATACAAGCTTAACAAAGCTCATAATCATCAATGAGACCTCTCCAACACGTGTGGCCAGCGAGGAAAGTGTAGACCAAATTCTCTCTGTCTGCTCTGGCCAAGAATGGCCCTGGTAGTACAGAGAGGGTCATGCTCCTGAAATGCCTTTGGCACTTTTGTGATTTTGCGTTAGCGGCCATTTTTAACACATGTTTGCTATCATCATCATTATCAGGTCCTTCTCCACTGCAGGAGCATGACCCTCTCTGTACTACCGGTGCCATACTTGGTCAGAGCAGACAGAGGATTTGGCCTACACTCTCCTCGCTGGCCAGACGGGTTGGAGAGTTCTCATTGATGATTATGAGCTTTGTTTAGCTTGTATTTCCTAAGTCGCCTCTAAATTCATCCAGAGTGGTTCTATTCTACTCTGCCGGAAACCACACGGCTAAATGGTTGCTATATTGCAACCAAATTACCCAATGTTTTCCTCGTAATATGTCCTCGGGACTTTTTCCGTGTAAAATAATTCTATTGCCGACGCTAAGTGGCCCGTAATGCTGATGTGTTAAAGCTTTTACGCTATTTGTTCGTCATATTGTTTGCATAAGGTAAGGTGTTTATTTCTCATAAAGAAGTTTACAAATTCACTTAAATGAGAAAATAAGATATTTCTTAGTATAAAACACATGCGCGTATAAAATCGACGAGTTAAATCACAAAGTACAAAAGTTTTGACTAGCTACGTGGCGCAGCGGTCAACACGCCAGCCTGCGACACGGAGTGACCGGGTTCGATCCCCGGCCAGGTCAAGATGGAAAATGATCTTTTTCAGAATGGCCTGGGTCTTGGATGTGTATCTATATATGTATTTGTTATAAAATATAGTATCGTTGAGTTAGTATCCCATAACACAAGTCTCGAACTTACTTTGGGGCTAGCTCAATCTGTGTGATTTGTCCGTATATATTTATCCTTACTAATATTCTAAATGCGAAAGTGAGTTTGTTTGTTTGTTTATTTGTTTGTTTGTTTGTTACGCTTTCACGCCGTAACTACTGAACCGATCATCATGAAATTTTGCATACAAGTTCTCTGGAGTACGGAGAAGGACATAGGCTACCTTTTATCCCGGAAAAAAGTACTATTCCTGAGGGATCGACATTAACGCGGGCGGAGCCGCGGGCGAAAGCTAGTATTTATATATTAACAAAAACAATACCAACAAAAACATTGCGCACTCACCAAACTACCCTCACGGGTTTTTAAAAATCATCGGTGTACTCCTCGCTCGATGCGCGTAGACGCCATCGGAACGCAAACAAAGATTTATAGCTGTTACGACTGGACGCGACTAGAAGCGACAACGTCAACTTGGAGCTGGGTATATGTATAGCTATAGCGGCCTAAGCACCTAACTTGGGCGTGTTTACATGTATCTTATGAGTCGGCAACGCATCAGCACCTCCTCTGGTGTTGCAGATGTCCATGGGCGACGGTGACCACTTTCCATCAGGTGGCTCGTCTGCTCGTTTGCCGTCAAATATACATAAAAAAAAAACTTTACTCATTTCTGTGCAACACGTGCGGGCCCCAATATACATGATTCTGCCGAAGACTTTCTTATTATTATTATTAACCTGCACTATCCCACTGCTGGACAAAGGTCTCTCCCGTCTCCTTCCATTAATATCGATCCAGAGCCACACCTGACCAGTCGTGCTAAAAGGCATCGATCCTCAGCGTCTCGTCCCTTCGACGACGACCATCCTCAGGTATCCAAGAAGTCACTTTATTGGCCCATTTGTCTGGCAACATTATACGAAGACGTTAAAAGTCCCTAATGTAGTTCGCGGCCACATAGACCAAATAAAAAAAAATAAAAAAAAAACCGGCCAAGTGCGAGTCGGATTCGCGCACGAAGGGTTCCGTACCGTTATCTATAAAACGGCAAAAAGTCGTATGGGAGCCCCCCTTTAATATTAATTTTATTTTTATTTAACTATTAATTTTCTGTGAACATTTTAAGCGTCTACCTGTTACCGTTATCAATATCGAGCAAAAACAAGCAACAAAATCACTTTTGTTGTATGGGAGCCCCCTTAAATATTTATTTTATTCTATTTTTTTAGTATTTATTGTTATAGCGGCAACAGAAATACATCATCTGTGAAAATTTCAACTGTCTAACTATAACGGTTCAGCCTGGTGACAGACGGACAGACAGACAGACGAACAGCGGAGCGAAATTAATAGGGTCCCGTTTTTACCCTTTGGATACGGAACCCTAAAAATGATGCGGTATTGCGGCCAAAGCACCCAACTTTCTCAGGACGTTTTCCGTGCAATACATTCGGGCCTCAGTATAAATGATCCCTAATACTGACTAGCTCCGTGGCGCAGCGGTCAACACGCCAGCCTGCGACGCGGAGTGACCGGGTTCGATCCCCGGCCAGGTCAAGATGGAAAATGATCTTTTTCAGATTGGCCTGGGTCTTGGATGTTTATCTATATATGTATTTGTTATAAAATACAGTATCGTTGAGTTAGTATCCCATAACACAAGTCTTGAACTTACTTTGGGGCTAGCTCAATCTGTGTGATTTGTCCGTATATATGTGTTAACGCTGTTTGTAGGCCATTTTACGTGAGAGCCATGAAATATTTCTATTTATTCTTTGATGGAACGTTATCATCGACGCATATTTATTTTGGTCGTCAAAATAAGAATAATACGCGTGGTACTTGAATTTTGTTTTATCCTTACTATTATCCTTACTAATATTATAAATGCGAAAGTGAGTTTGTTTGTTCGTTTATTTGTTTGTTTGTTACTCATTCACGCCGTAACTACTGAACCGATCATCATGAAATTTTGCATACAAGTTCTCTTGAGTACGGAGAAGGACATAGGCTACCTTTTATCTCGGGAAAAAGTACTATTCCCGAGGGATCGACATTGACGCGGGCGGAGCCGCGGGCGAAAGCTAGTAATATTGTAAATGCGAAAGTGAGTTTGTTTGTTTGTTACTCTTTCACGCCGTAACTACTGAATCGATCATCATAAAATTTTGTATACAAGTTCTCTGGAGTACGGAGAAGGACGTAGGCTACCTTTTATTTCCGAGGAATTGATATTGACGCGGGCGGAGACGCGGGCGAACGCTAGTATAAAATAAATTCCGTGTAACATCGGCCATAGACTACACAAGAACTATATTAGCTCAAGTTTACTTATAGCTGTACTTTGGAGCAAAGAAACCCGAGACGTGCCTACAAGTGGTAGCACGTCGACCAAACATACAAATACACCACTCTCTATCCTGCTCCGGCTTTCAAGAAGTGATAAGGACGGAAGTTGTGGGGTCGTGTAGGTGTTTCCGTCGTTTAGCGGTTCACCCTGAGGGTGCGAACACCGAGAATGCGGAAGTTACCCTCATAGATATGTCACAAAGCCAGTTATTTAAATAGTAGGGGACAACTGGCCAAGTATGAAAATAGTGCCAATAGGTCCAATATTTTTATACTTGACTTGTGGTAACTAATATTATAAATGCGATAACGCCTTCATGCCCTATCTACTGAACCGATCGTCATGAAATTTTGCATACTCGTTGTTATCTGGGTACCCCAATTACCCCGGCGAAGAATATAGTGTACATTTCATTCCGGGAAATTCTACTGTTCCCGAGGTACCGATTTTAACGCGGGCGGAACCGCGGGCAAAAGCTAGTTATTATACAGCGTGATTTTGAACTCCCTAGCTATATTTAAATCTGGGAATCAGAATCCCTAATGACACACAGAATTGCAAGAAAACAAGGTAAAAAAACTAAAAAAAATTTAACCTTTCATAGAAATTCGTTCAGCTGATCGGCGACTTTGTATGGGAAACCTAATTTTCTTTTTTCTTTCGTACCTTTTTTTCTTGCAATTTTGTGTTCCATTAGGGATTCTGATTCCCAGATTTCAATATAGCTAGGGGGTTCAAAATAACGTTGTATATTTTTTTTAGTTATATTTTGACATAGAACTAATTTAGGTTTATTAATAAATGTGTGCAATATCTGATCAAATTAATTAACTGTTCTGCTCACACTATATCAATTTTATCAAATTGTATTTGCATGCTAGCCGAGTAGGAGCGAAATAATGAATCTACCAACTTTGTACTTTCTTCACAAAGCTCACATTCTGCCATTTCTATATATTCCTTAGTTTGACTTTTAGTGTATCACCCCGCGGGGAGGGAGGTGGTTTTTTTATCGTCGCCAACGATCCGCGGGATAAGGACATCCGTGCTATTTATGCGGTTATCCGGATGTGAGTGTGGGGCCATATTTGTGTCCGGGCACGGGACATTTGCGTTTCACTTCGCGACATACACGTGGACGTTTTATTACAATAACCGCTTCGCTTCATTTCGGTGTTCAAGGTTAATTGATGTAGATTGCGTACTAAAAGTTTGGTGACGTTAATAATAACCGCTTCGCTTCATTTCGGTGTTCAAGGTCAATTGATGTATATTACGTACTAAAAGTTTGTTGACGTCAATAATAACCGCTTCGCTTCATTTCGGTGTTCAAGGTCAATTGATGTATATTACGTACTAAAAGTTTGTTGACGTTAATAATAACCGCTTCGCTTCATTTAGGTGTTCAAGGTCAATTGATGTTTATTACGTACTAAAAGTTTGGTGACGTTAATAATAACCGCTTCGCTTCATTTCGGTGTTCAAGGTCAATTGATGTATATTACGTACTAAAAGTTTGTTGACGTCAATAATAACCGCTTCGCTTCATTTCGGTGTTCAAGGTCAATTGATGTATATTACGTACTAAAAGTTTGTTGACGTTAATAATAACCGCTTCGCTTCATTTAGGTGTTCAAGGTAAATTGATGTATATTGCGTACTAAAAGTTTGTTGACGTTAATAATAACCGCTTCGCTTCATTTCGGTGTTCAAGGTCAATTGATGTATATTGCGTACTAAAAGATTGTTGACGTTAATAATAACCGCTTCGCTTCATTTCGGTGTTCAAGGTAAATTGATGTATATTGCGTACTAAAAGTTTGTTGACGTTAATAATAACCGCTTCGCTTCATTTCGGTGTTCAAGGTAAATTGATGTATATTGCGTACTAAAAGTTTGGTGGCGTTAATAATAACCGCTTCGCTTCATTTCGGTGTTCAAGGTCAATTGATGTATATTGCGTACTAAAAGTTTGTTGAAGTTAATAATAACCGCTTCGCTTCATTTCGGTGTTCAAGGTAAATTGATGTATATTGCGTACTAAAAGTTTGTTGACGTTAATAATAACCGCTTCGCTTCATTTCGGTGTTCAAGGTAAATTGATGTATATTGCGTACTAAAAGTTTGTTGACGTTAATAATAACCGCTTCGCTTCATTTCGGTGTTCAAGGTAAATTGATGTATATTGCGTACTAAAAGTTTGGTGACGTTAATAATAACCGCTTCGCTTCATTTCGGTGTTCAAGGTAAATTGATGTATATTGCGTACTAAAAGTTTGTTGACGTTAATAATAACCGCTTCGCTTCATTTCGGTGTTCAAGGTCAATTGATGTATATTGCGTACTAAAAGTTTGTTGGCGTTAATAATAACCGCTTCGCTTCATTTCGGTGTTCAAGGTAAATTGATGTATATTGCGTACTAAAAGTTTGTTGACGTTAATAATAACCGCTTCGCTTCATTTCGGTGTTCAAGGTAAATTGATGTATATTACGTACTAAAAGTTTGGTGACGTTAATAATAACCGCTTCGCTTCATTTCGGTGTTCAAGGTAAATTGATGTATATTGCGTACTAAAAGTTTGGTGACGTTAATAATAACCGCTTCGCTTCATTTCGGTGTTCAAGGTCAATTGATGTATATTGCGTACTAAAAGTTTGTTGGCGTTAATAATAACCGCTTCGCTTCATTTCGGTGTTCAAGGTAAATTGATGTATATTGCGTACTAAAAGTTTGTTGACGTTAATAATAACCGCTTCGCTTCATTTTGGTGTTCAAGGTAAATTGATGTATATTACGTACTAAAAGTTTGGTGACGTTAATAATAACCGCTTCGCTTCATTTCGGTGTTCAAGGTAAATTGATGTATATTGCGTACTAAAAGTTTGTTGACGTTAATAATATCACTAGTCTTACCCGACAATTTTTTTTTTATTATCGGTCAAGGGAATGGGCGAAAATCTAAAGAATCATGACAATAGGCAATGCTGCTAGCAATGGCATCACTATTTTGATTACGTTTTCCACCTTCCACCACGCTAAACGTGGCCGTTGGGTCTATTGACCATAGGCTCTGTCTATCCCGTAAGGGTTAAAGACGTGATAATACAGCGTGATTTTGAACCCCCTAGCTATATTGAAATTTTGGGAATCAGAATCCCTAATGGAATACAGAATTGCAATAAAAAAAGGTAAAAAATGAAAAAATAAATATAACCTTTCATAGAAATTCGTCCAGCTGATCGGCGACTTTGTATGGGAAACCTTTTCTTATTCGTTTTTCACCTTATTTTCTTGTAATTCAGTGTTCCATTAGGGATTCTGATTCCCAGATTTCAATATAGCTAGGGGGTTCAAAATCACGTTGTATGTATGAATGTTTATTATCATCATTATCAACACGGTCAATCAACGATGCACACCCTGGTGTTAGAGTTGTTTGAAACCGCCTCTCGGCCGTTGACGTGGTTCCTTTAACGACTACCAGATGGCAGCCAGGACCAACGGCTTAACGTGCCTTCCGAAACACGGAATCTTTTTAAGTTAGCTTCAAAAGTGGAGTAATAATTTCTCATACTAATTGTATGACAAATTATTACTCAACATTTGAAGCCTGACTGTACGTTAAGACCGGCTGTCATCAATAAATGTCAGTCATTGAGTTACTTCTATAAGATGCCTTTAGGCAGCTAAAGCTGCCACCAGCGTTGGCTACTTACAAACGTTACTTATCGTTACTTAACACGCTATTTACCTGAAACAAAAAAAAAAATATTAGTATTGAGTTATTAACAACGCCAAAAATAATCTCAGGGCTTAAATGCCCATCGAAGGAATGGGCGAAAATCTGAGGAATGTGTCAACAGGCGATGCGGCTGGCAAACTATTACTATCATGCTAAGGATTATATCACAAATGTCTATTTACCCCTAAACGATAAAAACGTATATGTATGACGAATGTCGTAGATTTTAAATTCTCCTTTGGGCACTACTACCCAAAAAAGGGAGGTGTTATTAGTTCTGATTTACCACGGACACCAATATCGTGGTTAATCAGAACTTGTTGTAGTTCTTATTACCTGCCGTCACAACACGTTTTATTGCCGCCCCCAAAGTGATACCAACTTTACCGACAAAAATAATTCTAATGTTGATAAATCAGAACTCGTGGTGTATAACATTTGTCGCCACTTCACGGTTTATTACCGCCCGCCGCAAAGTGATACCAACTTTACCGACAAAAATAATTGTAATGTTGTCCGTGGTAAATCAGAACTTGTGGTGTACCTAAAGTTCTACATCTGCCGCCCGCCACTCCACACTTTATTGCCGACCGCAAAGTGATACCGAATTTGCCGACAAAATTAGTCGTAATGTTGTCCGTGGTAAATCAGAACTCGTGTTGCACCTACCATACTACATCTGTCGCCACTTCATGGTTTATAACCGCCCGCAAATTGTTACAGACTTTACCGACAAAAAGAATTGTAATGTTGCCTGTCGTAAATCAATATTATACTTGTGATGCATCTATCGCACTGCATCTGCCGTCACTCCACGCTTTATTGCCGCCCGCAGCGCGTTACCGACTTTACCGACAAAAAGGATCGTAATATTGTCCGTGGTAAATCAGGAAGTGTGGTGCACCTACCGAACTACATCTGCCGCCACTCCACGGTTTATTGCCGCCCGCAGAGTGTTACTTACTGCCGGCTTTGGCTCAAAACGCTTTTACAGGAACATTTTCCGAAAGATATACATCTCCTTTCTTAACGCAACTGGCCGAAAAAGAAGTGCAATATTGTCCGTGGTAATTTACAACTTTTTAGTAATGAAAATATGGATAAAATATACGTTTGCTGTTTTCCTATTTTTACCTATTTAAACTTGTTTAATTAAATAAAAACAAGAAACTATTTTATTAAATCCTAACTTTGTTTGTTTGTTTACGCTTTCACGCCGTAACTACTGAACCAATCATCTTGAAATTTTGCGTACAAGTTCTCTGGAGTACAGAGAAGGACATAACCTACCTTATATCCCGGGAAAAAGTACTATTCCCGCGGGCGGAGCCGCGGGCGAGAGCTAATATTTTTATAGTACGAAAAAAAAACACTGAACATAGTATAAACGAAAAGTAGACATACAATGGCGGACTTATCCCTTAAAGGGATCTCTACCAGTCAACCAGCCAAATGTTCATCATGCCTCTTCCATGATGGTCTGGGAGAAAAGAAAAAACGTAGAATATACTACCTTCTCTTCCTTCTCTTCCCGCGCCGACTTTGAGAACAGGTGATAATTTAATTCCTTAAATTATCATATATTATCAACTAGCTGTTGCCCGCGGCTCCGCCCGCGTTAGCGTCGATCCTTCGGGAACAGTAGAATTTCCCGGAATTAAACATACCCTATGTCCTTCCCCGGGGCTCAAACTACCCCCATACCAAATTTCATCCAAAATGGTTCAATGGTTGAAGCGTGAAAAGAAGACACAGAGTTACTTTCGCATTTATAATATTAGTATGGATAGGTAAAATGCTGTCGTATAATGATGATGAATTGACTTTGGATTTTAATTTTCCTTGCCTTCTTTCAAGTTTGCCTTGCAGGCAAACTTGAGTTCATTCAAATGAAGATAACTTTTTTTTAACGAACCGATTTTGATGAAACAAACTTTAAATGTTTTACCGAGTTAAAACAAAGCAATTGGTGAAAGTTTGAAGTAAATCGGTTCAGTATTTTCGGAGATAATCGTGATCATACATACAGACAGACAGACAGACAAGAAATTCGAAAAAAAAAATTTTTCTATCTATTATTCTTTTTAAGTATCCCTCTATCCATTTCAGTCAAAAATTCTAAATGTACAGACAAAATATTTTTAGCCGTATCTGGTGCTAATGCACCCTATCAAATATTGCGCTTCCGTTTTCTCCCTGTATGCCCAACACGCTAAACGCGTCTTTTTGACCGATCCGTCCCGCGCCCGAACGTTTATTCTAGTGTTGGAAAAACATTAAAAGAGCAACAACTTTTTAAAAGGAGTCGTTTGAGAGAGAGAGAAAGGGTGATGAGAACACTTGACTAATATGCAACGGTCTATTGGAAAAGCATGTGAATTTATGACAATTAACGTGTAAATTACTCGAACAAACAAAATAGACATTTCCATAATAACCTTTCATTTAAAAATACGATTTCAATTAAACTAGTAAACGGATTGTGTTCAAACGGGAACATTTTTTTTCAAACAAAACAAATTTAAATCTGTTCATATAAATAACGGAGTTCTGAGGTAACAAACATTTAAAAAAAATACTACCGTATTGGTAACCTCCTCCTTTTTTAAAGTTGGTTAAAAAGTGTTCTGGCCGGGCCAACAACTGTTTCTAACTGACGAAATTTTAAGTTTCGAGCATTGGTCCCATAGGCAAAGTTGCTCATTTTGATGGGCTGAGTTACCCCATTAAGGAAAAACGGTGATTAATTTATAAGCTGTATTTCCGGCGGGCGTCCGGTTCGTCCTGCTACCGGAACAACAATATCCGATAGCTGGAAATAGTCGCACGTGGAAAGCCCACGCTCCAAGCTCGAAGGTCATTGCATTGAAGGAAATTGAATGTGGTGGGTGGTGTTTCATCCCGTTGCTCTTTAAAGGATAGTAATAGTTTCGCTGATAATCTACATATTGGTTTTAATATTGCGATCTATACATGGTGAAATTTTGATCGTTTTGGACTCTTAAAGGGGTGACTCAGACCATCAATATGAAAAACTTCTTCTTTGGGACCATCTGGGAACTCAAAAAAAAATTCGTCATTTCCATACAAAAGGGCTCCGCCGCCCGGCCAGTTAGTATGGGAATGTCGAATGTTTTTTATGAGTTCTGTCAATTTTAGGGAAATACAAAATCAAATTAAAATCAAAAGTACCTTGAACGAAACAAACTCAACAAGTAATTTGATAATAAAGGCCAGCGGAGACGACATTTAATATTAAAGGCGACTGCGCAACTTACACCCAAATGCTTAAAAGCATTTCAACTAAATACAACCTTAAAAAACCTATAGAAATATTAGTATGGATGGAGTATGGTTAGTACATAGCCACAGGTATGGCACTTCATACAAACGGGACGACATAAATACCTAGTACTACTACAAACAAAATTTTACATCCGTGCACACGCTAATGTGTGAGTTAAAGAACCAAGGTTGACACCGAAGAATTAAATTAAATATACCTATTCATGATGCCACCTAAGGTTCGACAAATTTGCGAGTATGTCTCTCAATTCTGAAAGATTTATGATGATCTTAATTTATTTATATAGGTATGTATTTATTGACTTACCTACATCTCAATAATAAGTAAATAAACATGTTAACAAACAAAAATGTATTCGTTGATCTCGCACACAATACAACTGGCACAATCAGAACACCATGACGTATAAGATTATTATATTTTAGGTGTACGTACACATCAACAAGTAACTAGCACTTCACAAATAAGAGGTTATGTATTTTATCTTCTCTTCACCACTGGTTTATTAGTTATCTATTGATTCATTTACAATTAAAAGCACTAGATAATGTCCTGTAATATAATAAATTGCTCGTTTGGCGCTAAACTTCACGGCAAATGTGATAAAAATCGATAAAAAAGGATAAAAACAAGAGGCAGATAGACAGATTCACAGCACAGTATTTCATTGTAAAGCGTGTCGGTAACGTAATATTCGCATTTGACGTGCAACAAAACCTAACCCTGTTTCAAAGCAACGCATCGCACTCCATTTACGGGGGAGAGGTGCGGCGATGCCTTGTTGCGGGGGACGCAGGGAGTTTCCGTTCTGTACGTTAGTACTTATATTAATTCTGTGACATAGCATAAGAATAATGTTATTAAAAATATCTGCAATATACTTGGTATTCATCGTTTAGTTAGTAACTAGTAAAATATTAACAACGGAAGCACTAAGGGCGACAAATTACACAAAGGGTAAATTCGCGGCGGTGTGAACGAGTTGGCTTAGTGTGCGAGTGAAGAATTATTTAGCACTAATGCAGATTTGACGTCATTTAACGAAACACGCGATGAATGAGACGAAAATTTTGTATTTTGAGGACCTCACGAACATCTCAGTTTTTCTTCAAACAATTTATTTCAAATGGCACGGGACTCGTCAAATTCTGGTATCATATAATAGGGCTTCCAGTTGACGAGAATCGAAAATAATAATTTATTGAACTGTATGTAACATAATGTTTACAAAAAACTCTGAGCTCCACACTAGGATTCCCTGTGTTGTGGATACCCAGAAAACTGGTCTAATGATCAAGAAATCAAAATCAAAAGCCGCTCAAATTAAATAAATAACTATATACGGACAAATCACACAGATTGAGCTAGCCCCAAAGTAAGTTCGAGACTTGTGTTATGGGATACTAACTCAACCATACTATATTTTATAACAAATACATATATAGATACACATCCAAGACCCAGGCCAATCTGAAAAAGATCATTTTCCATCTTGACCTGGCCGGGGATCGAACCCGGGCACCCCGTGTCGCAGGCTGGCGTGTTAACCGCTGAGCCACGGAGCTAGCCAATTATTAAAAAAAAAAAATTACAACAAACAAAAATATCTGCAATTCCCTTTGTAACTGTTTAACAATAAGTCGTGAAATATTGAGAACGGAAGCGCCAGGAAAGACGAATTAGCCCCACAAAGAGGTGCGAATACTTCTTGGTAAGGCAACGGGAGAAATTAGCAATGGTGCTACATGAAATTTGCATGATGGAGAGCATGCAAGAAATTACTTCCCGATAAAACTATGCTCTAGCAGTAGCATTGTTATTGGATAAAGACCACAGTGAACAAAGCTACAGGTCACTAATGAAAACTAAACACTTATGTCTAAATAGTGCCTCCTTAGCTGAGATGTTTCGGGATCCGCTGGTAATGTCAAGAATCTGCTGCTAAAGCTGTCAAAACTGGTATTTAAAGGTTATTGTAAAATGTTCATAGCGTTATTATCTTACGACACAAGTTCACAACTTAGTATGGGGCTAGCTCTATGTTGTTTGTTCTTATATATTTTGTATTTATTTCAATGTACCCTTTGTAATGTACAAGTGGTACTCTTCAAAAGCTATAGACTAATAGCATCTCAAATTATGTTCTTTGTTACAAGTGTTGCTACAATCATCAAAGTATCAATTTTACCTTAGCCCATTGTTGTTTCAAAAAAGTAACGTTTATATGTTTTTGATGTCTTGTTTTCTAAAACACCCAGTTTGCAATATTAAAATGCAATTGGTTTCATACTTTATAAACCATGCAAATGAGCTGCCGCTCGAAATCATCTTGAGCTATCTGTTGAAAGCGGGTGGTTCTCATAACTTTGTCACCCTACAGTCCACAGGCGACTACTGCGTTGCGCGCGCAACTTTGTAGTTTGGTGCAAAAACAGGCGGTGAGCGTTTTTAGAATGTTGTTTTTACGTGTTATACGATGTTGTCATTTGGTTACTAGGTAAGATATTCTCTTCTAGACAGGTAGTCACAAGGCTTATACAATTGCTGTAAGACCTACTTCAATGTAAACATGTAGGCATTTTAAATGAATTATTTTTAATACTTTTGTTTGTATATGTCAATTTACTGTTGACAGAACATTTTATTCTACTCAATACAAGTATTTCTATTTATAACAAATAATTCTTATATCCACACTAAGACTAGCTATTGCCTTACTTATTACGATGTCATTCAATATTTCACGTCTTTATAAGGTCGCCAACATAAATAGCTTCCAGAGGATGATTGTTATATATTCATCGAGGACAACTTAGTAGACGAGTAAAGATACCAATATGTATTACTAAAAATAACAAAGACAGTTTTAGGCTCCTATCTCATAAAACATGATCCAAAGGTACACAGAAGTGATATTTTAAGTCTTTGGTGGTCAAATTAACTCCCCAACCGTATAAAACAAATCTTAGCTGATCAAAGGTTGCTTCGGAAATAATACAACATGTATATAATATATATAATATACTTGGCCACTAAACTAAGCATTGAAGAACTCATACAAAAGTGTTTAAGACTAAGCTGTACAAAAATGTTTACAAGTCTTCCATCGGGACATGACCCTAGGCCCCGAGCAGAATAGATACATCGGTAGCACTGACCGGAGTGTAAACCTCTATATCAATCTGTTGTCGGCGGGTTGGCGGCCCGCCACGCTAGCTATATCGTCACCCCATACAGCTACAGCGATGCGCGCGCAACCTCCCGGCGCCACCGCGCTTGGTACAAGTACGAGAGGAGAGCGATTTTTTTATGTCATATCCCAAGAACCACCGGACGTAAATTTTCAGTTTGAGAAATTTGACAACAATGTAGGGCCACTTAAAGGCGCAATCATGAAGAATTAATACAAAAGGTGTTCTAATACCAAGTTGGTTAAATGCTTTCAAAGACCTTCCGTCGGGACGTGAACGTAGCCCAAACCAAATAGATACATCGGTAGCACTGTACAGTGTACAGTGCAGTGTGCACCTCTCTATCATCTGTTGTTGGCGGATTGGCGGCACGCCATGCTAGCTATATCGTCACCCCGTACAGCTACAGCGGTGCGCGCGCAACCTCCCGACGAGACCACGCTTGGCACAACAACGGGCGAAGAGCGATTTCAAAAAATTGCTTACGTTTCTTTAACTCTCGATCTTAAAGGGCCAAATTAGCCCGTCTATTTGTACAACTTTTGTGTCCTACAAAATACTATGGTAACTCGAAGATATCTTCGAAATTTACACACAGTGTCTATTAGAAAGAGATTTTTTTTTCCGAGTCTTTTTTAACAAGAAACCTGTTCTACGTGCCAAAACTATAGACAAGTAAATATCACCTATGAAAATGAAAGTTCTAATATTTTCCTGCGATGGAAATTACAAGCAGGCCGTCTCGGTGAGTGAAGTATCGTGTTTACCGCTGCGCCAGTGAGGCTGCGGAGTACATCCACAGTCTCATTACGTAACCATCGCATGCTCTCGTAACTCGCACCACAGGCAGAGACGTGGAGCCCCCTCGGGAGTGTGGGGTCGGAAAAGCTCGTCAGATTTGTCGCCCCGCCGCCCAACAATTACCGTTGCGATCTGCCTCGTAATTTATACGTATAAACAGGGTTGCGGGGGCTAATTTCGACAGACGGCTTCATGAATTATAAAGAACTGGCTTTCGCCCGCGGCTACACTACGTGATTGTAGATCCCTTGGGAGCAATACCTTTAACAGGATGAAAGGTAACCTACGTCCCATCGTACTGCACTATCTCTATACCAAATTTCATCTATCTGTAGAGTTAACAGACTGATGGTCAGACAGACTAACCGAGAGACAGAGTTACTTTAGCATTACTTACATTAATATTAGTATTAAATAGCTTGTACCCGGGATAGTTCTACGTAGGACGAGTTGTAAATCTATAGTACAAGCCTTGTCTCATTGGCTCCGTTGCACACCAGTAGCAGCGAGAAACGTCTGCACTTGCCCGAGGTTGCGCGTGACTATCATTATCACTCCACAACGTTGTTAGTCGTGGTAGAGCCACGCTACTGGTAGAATTCATTTTTGCTAGTAGCATAAATGGGCCGGCTCGTCCGGGGAAGTACCACCCTCTACAGAAAATCGACGTTTGAGTAGACTTATACAGCTTCTATAGATCGTTCGGTGAGTGAGACAGTAGGAGGCCTATCCCTCTCCCCCAATTTCCTGAAAGGCCCGGCAACGCTCCTATTACGCCCTGATGTTGCATTTGTCCATGGGCAGCGGTGATCACTTGCCATCAGGTGACTTGCTTGCTTGTTTGGCGTACTATATCATAAAAAGTGAGCTCGAGACAAAGTCATTATTAACTCATAGAGAATGGCATGGGTGTGAATACTTCACTACAATATCCTGTACTTAAGAACTAATTCATCCTCATACAAACTCTCGCCTTCTCCTTATAGGATCATTTCTAGGATTAAATCTACATACTATGCTTTCAAAATTTCAAACTTCTCCATGAAGAATCCTAACTAATATTCATTCATTCATTTCGAGTAGGTGTCACGGTCAATCGACCATGCACACCCTGGTGTCAGAGTTCTTCGGAACCGCCTCTCGGCCTCTGACGTGGTTCCTTTAACGACTACCAGATGGCAGCCGCGACCACCGGCTTAACGTGCCTTCCGAAGCACGGAATCATCTTTATTATCAGACAATCAGGTGATTCAAGCCTGCAATGTCCTAACCAAACTGGAAACAACTAAACAAAGTATTGCTTCCGGTGGGAATCGAACCCACGACCCCCGGATCAACAGGCAAACGCCTTAACCACTGGACCACGGAGGCTGTGAACTAATATTATAAATGTGAAAGTGAGTTTGTTTGTAACGTCTTCACGCCCTATCTACCATTCGTCATGAAATTTGCATACCCATTGTCTGGGGTACGGTACGGAGAAGGACATAGTGTATATTTTATCCCAGGGAACTGTTACTGTTCCCGAGGAATCGACATTGACGCGGGAGGAGCCGCGAGTGAAAGCTAGTAATATATAAATCCTTTCAGTGGTTGTATTGTGTCGAGTAATATACCGTGACTCACGCAAGGTTGAAATTCTTGATTCCCTTTCATTATCACACTTAACGTGGCCTTTGGGTCTTATAGCTTTTCCACAATAGAGCCTAGAGTCTATCTGACTCGTAAACGTATGTATATAGAAAATCGGATTAACTTGTTTGAGGGGTTTAGCACTCACTCTCAAAGTTAGCTTATTTTCCAGCCAGAAGTCGTTACCGTTTCTCATCTATCACCCTGTCGCCTTGCCTTGACGCATTAATTATCGCCATGCTAGCTTGTGGTCGCTATCTGGCCTACTACTGGGTAAGTCTGTCATTTCTTTTAACATACATACATATTATCACGTTTTTATCCCTTTCGAGGTAGACAGAGCCTTCCTTTTAACGCATCGGTTTATATAAATAAATATATACGGACAAATCACACAGATTGAGCTAGCCCCAAAGTAAGTTTGAGACTTGTGTTATGGGATACTAACTCAATAACAAATACATATATAGATAAACATCCAAGACCCAGACCAATCTGAAAAAGACCATTTTCCATCTTGACCTGACCGGGGATCGAACCCGGGCACCCTCGTGTCGCAGGCTGGCGTGTTAACCACTGCGCCACGGAGCTGTCAATATTATATATATTAGAACGAATTTGTTCTACATAGGTATTAAGCGAAATTAGAATAAATAACAACTACGCTAAGCGCGACAGTAGATGCCGAAAGCTAGAAAGACATCATCCGTCATAGTGTCAACCTTTGCGTAGAGATTCAATATTAAGACGAGGACTCAAATATTTGGTACCTTCGCTCGGCAAAGGACTGATCAAGTGCGCGCAAGGGATAGCGCTTGGCGGTTTAGCCCGTGAACGATGAGATAGGAGATAGTCTCGAGTCGCTCAAAGAAAAAAACGTAAGCGCCAAATTCGTTATTTCTATTTTATATAAAATCAGACCGGTTAATTGTATTTTCATATTTACATTTTGATGAATTACTAATAACCTATCTTTTAGTCTAAAAATCACTATTTCATTCGTCGCATTTGAGCTACAATAACAAAAACTCTGCGAACGAAGACCATTTTTCAAAAAATATTTCTATCCAGAAAATTTTATCAAAACGTGTTTTCATCTTCAATTTTTGGAGATGAAATAGTCAAAAATCATATTACTTAGATTTAAAACTCCTAATTTAAGTATTTTGCGAGATAAATAAGGTTCAGAACGACCTTATTTACAGTGGTATCGCCTTAACACACAATCACTCGATCACGCTACCTTGTGGCCGACTGTTGCCAACTGGTTAAGTTTACCATTCTGTTTAATGCTTTGATCTCTAGTAGGTATATAAGATAAGAAATAGAAGTTTCACATTAATAGCTATAACATAACTAACGTGACGTGGCAGTGGATGCTAAATGACCTCATCCATCACACCGTGACCTTTGTCTGGTGGCAATTTACTTACAGTCACACTACCTTGTGGCAGACTGTCGCTTATATAGCTTAGAAATGTTATATAAGTATTACATTATTTATAAGGTAATAACATAACTGATTTGACGTGGCAGTAGATGCCAAATGATTCATCCATCACACCGTGACCTTTGTCTGGTGGCACTTTACTTACAGTCACACTACCTTGTGGCCGACTGTTGCCAACTGGTTAAGTTAACCATTCTTTTTAACGCTTTGATCTCTAGTATATAAGATTAGAAATAGAAGTTTCACATTTATAGCTATAACATAACTAACATACAGTTTCATAAACAAACATCAAAACGGTGTGAAACTTTCTCGCCTTAACTACTCAATCTAACTTCATCATCATCATCATCAGGTCTTTATAGTTTCCACTACAGGAGCACAACCCTCTCTATACTACTAGAGCCATACTTACGGCCAGAGCAGCCAGAGCACTCCTCAATCTAACTTGATAAAATACATCTTGTCAAGAGTACCTAACACGCAATAAGTCGAAACCACAAGTAGAGGACAGTTAAATCCAACTAATGCCATCACTCCTGCCTCCAACCGCAGAGGTCGTCACGTCATCCATCACGCCGTGACGCGTCTCGCCCACACTATTAACTGTTCAGTTGACGGGTTAAGTTAGAGACGACTTCTTCCTTCGTCGTCATCCCAGAGTAGGTAGATCGTTGTTGGTAGAGTAACCAAATAACGCGCGGTATAATGGACGCTGAGGTGTGAAGTCAAGGGGTAGAGTAACTTGGCGAAGTGGTAGTCACTTGTAATTTCTAGTATCATAGATATTATAATTACATACATACATACATAGTATTAGTCATGTGGTTTCTGGCAGAGTGGAATAGGACCACTCCTAGTCTTCCCATGGAGGTCGTAAGAAGCGACTTAGACTAGAAAACTAGACAGCCGTCTTGCCAGCGAGGAGAGTGTAGGCCAAACCCTCTGTCTGCTCTGGCCAAGTATATCTGGTAATAGAGGGTCATCCTTCTGCAGTGGAGACTAAAAAGACGTGATGATGATGATAATACATAGTATCACGTCTTTTTCCCTTGCGGGGTAGACAGAGCCTAGGCCTGTAAGACATTTAACATGTTGGAGGGCGTGTAGATGAAAAACGGAATTAATATAGTGATGGGTTGCTAGCCGCATCGCCTATTGACATGATTCCGCAGATTTTAGCCTAATCCCTCGATCGGTTAATACAATCTGTAGGACGCGGCGCCGTAGCAAACTCCAAACATGGCGCGTACGCATCAGCCAATAGCAGACGGATATTTTCGCGCCATGCAAAAATTTTACGTCTGCGCAGGAACATCGGTGTAACTTATTAATGTGGTAATACTGTACTCTACCAATGCTGTTTACATTAGTAAAATTAAGTATTCTACGTGTGTAGTGTACTGAAGACTTAACCGCTTGAGCAGATACGGGCAGATCTGGCCACGAGGTAGAGATGATTTTGAACCTTAATTTGTTATTAAATAAAGTGCATTTCTCCCAAGCAGCACAGTTCTGCTTTTTTTTTTATTTATATTTGACGACAAACGAGCAGACGAGCCACCTGATGGAAAGTAGTCACCGTCGCCCATGGACCGGAGATTACGAGATAGCTAGTGTACAATGAATAAGCTATATTTTTACCTGGATGCGGGAAGAACGGCGGCGTCCCGACGCTCATCATCGGGTTTGGGGCCCGATACTCCATCTCACTCACTGACACATCACTCTACTATCGGCGTCTCACTCGCACACGTATCAGCGACACATCGACGGACACTTGTTCGAAAACACTTTATGCTGTACATTTTTTACATCACTATATTTTTTGTGGAAAATATTCTAGTGAAAATATATATTTTAATTGTCTGTTGGTTCGGTAGTGCGATACAAGATATATAATGAAATGTTTCGTGATTCGTGTTACTATTAAGTAGTGAAGTTACCACGAATTAAAGATAACTTTGATTGTAACTGGGCTGTAAGTTATATGTTTAAGATTTTATTATCCTAATCCTAACTAATATTATAAATGCGAAAGTGAGTTTGTTTGTTTGTTTGTTACGCTTTCACGCTGTAACTACTGAACCGATCATCATGAAATTTTGTATTCACGTTATTTTGGGAACGGAGAAGGACATAGGGTACATTTTATCCCGGGAAAAAGTACTGTTCCCGAGGGATCGATATTGACGCGGGCGGAGCCGCGGGCGAAAGCTAGTTGTTAATATTTGTCTAAAATATGCGTTTATTGAGGTTGAAGCAATCACAATACTATTCTGATGTACTCTTATTGAATATAATTTCCTTATTTCATTTAGGTCTACATGAGTAGCAGTTAGCTACATACATAGTACACATTTCATTGGTTTATCTACATACATAGTAATCGTTGCAAGATTAAGAGGCATAAAGGTAAAAAACGAAATCAGATTAGTAAGGTTGCTAGCCACATCGCCTATCAACCTCCTATCATATCTCATATTTTTATCCATTTCTTCGATCCGATTTACGTTTTCTTTTTTCCCAGCAGCATAAATGACAATTGAATAATTTTAATTTAAAGAAATTAAACAATATTTTCCCTATCGACTTCGTCCCCTTTTAGCATCATAAAAAAAGCATACGACGTAAAAGCAAAAGCCTCCATATAAAATAGAGATGCTCCACCAACGCCACCGTACATCGATATCGATACTCAACTTAATGCACCCCATTGTGTCCGCGTCAAAACATTTTCTCGTACGTTGCGTTGATTTAGTCGCGCTGTCGCCCGCCGGCTATTCTCCTTCGCTCTTACACTCATAAATAAATAAGGTAGCGACGGCTGCAACAAGGCTAGGGTTGCTAGGGATAACATCTACTCAGTTTGTGTCATACTTTGTCGTAATTTTTTGCATAAATACAGAGTATCACGTCTTTTTCCCTTGCAGGGTGGACAGAGCCTAGGTCTATAAGACCCGAAAGCCACATTTAGAATTAGGTGGAAAACGAAATCAAAATAGTGATGGTTTGCTAGCCGCATCGCCTATTGTCATGATTCTTTAGATTTTAACCCATTCCCTTGACCGGCTTCAACGGTCTGCGCAGAAAGAGCAGTGATTTTTTTTATTTACAGTAATGTTGATTTATCGATGTGCATTTGCAATAAACTTAATTTTGACATCGGGTTAAAACGTTGCCGTCTAGGGGTTTGCAGTAGATTTGGATTATCACTATTGTGTCGTCACGCCATACAATTCAACTCGTTTAACGTAACAGCATACAAGTCGGTATTACAATAAAAATGCGGAAATATCAACTTTACATCGATAGAACTAATGGCCTTACTAGCGGTTACTGTTTATTTTTCACAACGAGGACTTTTCGAAAGAGCAATTACAAAGTAAGATAGATGGCGTTGATAACAAGGCAAGTGTCAATGTCATGGATGTTGTTTTTAATCTGCTTTATGGCCCTCGATACGAGTCCTTTAGAGCCTTTCTTCATTTAATACGCCAATTGACCAGTTATTCTTGTTACGTTTGACTTCAACGCCATCTAGTTAGAAAAATAGTAATCAATTTTTTTTCTAAATATCACTTTGAAAGTTTTAAACTATAAATTCACTCATTAATGTCAGGACTTTTCACTGGCAACCCTAGCAGCAACGAGTCGTGCATTAAACTAATTGATGCAACTCGAGTAGTCTGCGTTTATGGTTATTAAGTGCACTGACTGTTCTATTACGTCCATTTATTTACAGTCGATAATCGCGGCAGATGTTACCAATGAAGAGATTCTCGTAGAATGTTGCTACATAAACATACTGTCACGTCTTTTTCCCTTGCGGGGTAGACAGAGCCTAGGCCGTCCATTCCAGTCGGCCTATTCGCTAACTTAGTGTCCAACGTTTTGATTGTCACTTCAAAATGCGTTATGTATTATATACATCTTAAATAAAAATAGTCAATCATAGGAAGTTGCAATGTATTTAAAAGAAAGTTTTGCAAATAGGCCGGCTGGTTAGGAATGTTGTCAGCTAGAGAGAGGCTTCAACCAACAACTTTGGCACACCTCTTATCATGGTGCCTAGCTATATATAATGGATACCCTGGACAACTTATACTCTGCTTCTGAGTAGGGTGTAAAAGTTACTATGCAGATAAAATTAAAACCGAACGAATCTATCGACACGATGAGAAGAAGACTAAGAGCAATAAAACTATTAAATCTTTCATATAAAAAACCAAATTCTATCAAACAACTGAACCGATTTTAATGAAATTAAAATGGGATCAATTTAAAAGCATACATGCATACACTTGCAGGTCGTATTGGAAATCCTTGGGGGAGGCCAGCAGTGGACTTCTTGCGGCTGATATGATGTTTATGATGCAAACACTTAAAAAAAGTTTTTTTTTTTAATCTTGACCTAGTTATGCGGTAACAAACATTTAAAAAAATACAACGGAATTTAAAACATCCTCCGTTTAATGTCGGTTAAAAATAAACTATCGATACAATAGTAAGATTTTATCGATATACAATTTTATAAATCACTAATCTCTAATCTGTCTACTAAAGTAATTTATTACGTCTCGAAAAGAACAAATAATAGCGCGCATTTATTACATTTTTAGCTCTACTTTTTAAATTCCTTTGAAGATCCTTACGACTTGTAAAAAAGAAATAACATCGAGTGGCTGATATTGCGAATCGCAAACGGAAGCTTCGAGTTGTTTATACGGGAATCGACTGTTGATGAATGGAGGGAAAAATCGGCATTTCGAAGAATCGATTACGGATATCAAAGCGTGTCGGCGGGCAGCTGCGCCCCTTAAGCTGAGCTCAGATTGGGCGAGTGGAATTGGCATTTTAGTCAGCAATTGAGTGAAAACAGTAATATTACTTAGGAGAAGAAGAAATACCCAACTGCTTATAAATAGATATATACGAGTATTTCGTTGTAAGATACCACTTGATAGGTTTCAAAGAAACTAAATGTGCCTCATATTTTGGCACAGTGAATAATCCAACTAAATATTCGACTTTGAGGGAAAAAGATCAGGGCATCTATATTAAATAGGATGCTTTACCTTATTCAAACATTGTGGAAATTGAGTGGAAGCGTCTTGCAGCAGCAAGACTCTAAACAATCCCCCTTGATTATAAGAGTTTCCAAACCAAGCCAACAAAACAGGGACGACACTTTGCAGACTCGTCTTTTGTTACATGCATGATCATAAGAAAAAAATATTGTTACTGATTGCCAGTAAATAGTTAGCAGTGGTTGCACAAGCCAGGAACGGGTGAAATTCTACACGGCCTAAGAACAAGGAAAAGCAGCAATTATACAAAGTTTCGCTTTTGAACGTGACTCCGCCTGCATAATGTAGATCCCTCGGGAACAGTGGATTTTGTCCCTATGGGAGCCTCAAACTACCTCCATATCAAATCTTATCGCAATTGGTTTGATAGTTGAAGTGGTTACAGATAGACAGTTATGGTCGCATTTATAATATTAGTACGGATTAAACGAGCTGAGTTACTTCCAATTCAACTGACATCGTGTGTCTAGTCGGCCAGTCTAAACAAAATCGTAAAAAAAGCAAATCCGACATGATAAATACACCGACCGGAAGCATGCCGTTTATACTGTATTCATTATGAAATTGCCGGGTTAGATTGATTCTGCCATTATTAACACAATTGGCGCTTTCAATATTTTATTAGCTTCGGTTTGTTTACAATAAAATTATATTGAAACGAGGTCGGGTAATATGTGCATAATAAAAATATCATTAAAACTGTGAGGAAAGGCAAACGCCCGATTTAACTAACGGCGAATGAGAAATACGAGTATAGAGGCATTTTTTCAGTTTTTTTTTTGTGAATTTTATTTTTTTAATATAGTAAAGAAAATGTATTAGTTGAGGGGTTATATTTATTCGGTTTTGTTTTGGGTCTATTCGATCAACATACCATTATTGAAATTGGATACTTGATTTTCATAAACAAGTTTAGATTCTGAAATTATCATTTCACTACCATCTCGTTTGCCATTCTGAGGAACCCGGAGATCTAGTAGGTTGTAGTACCATAGTGACCTAATAACATCTTGTGTTAGTGACGAAATATCGATAATTTTATCGATACATAAATGCATTCATGGATAATTTTAGTCGATCAAAAGTCCGACAGACCTGAATATTTAAATGCAACTCAAGCGTATTTTGTTACAATATTTTTTTAGTAACTCTTTGCCAATGTTTATGCACATACAAATGATATCCGCGCGCCTGACTCATTGATGTTATTGTGCAGTGAGAATTTTCAGAAATATGTGTGAAAACTATCTTTTCTACTCAATATCGTCAATTCATCGAGTACACAGAATTTTCTGAAGGCTCGTACAAAAATGTAATTCGATCGGGCAAGGGACTGGACTTAGTTTCTTTCGGCATATTCTTCTCAGCAGTGGTAATTCCGAAACGCTAGTAGGTTTTCGATTTTCAAACATAAAAGAAAGAAAAATAAATAACAGAAACATATGACGTTCAAAAAGCGATAATGAATTAAAAAAAATCATATTCACCGCTTCCAACCGGTCATTTTGAAAATGTTTGGGAGAGGCCTATGTCCAGCAGTGGACTTCTTGCGGCAGACATGATGGTGATGATATAAGCACACCGCTAAAATCTTATGATGTTTAAAGATAGATGATTTTAAAATGTACTACATATACAAAGTCTCGTCGATAACAGAGAATTAAACGAATTGAGGCAACAGGCAGGACACAACACATAGCCAGCGTAGAAGGGGGGGATGTTACGCGGGGGCGAGGGATCGTCGCAAATTAACAAACACCGCCGGAACACGCCGAATTGAAAGCCGTAAAAGCACGCATCGAATGCCGCCCGGACGCGGTTTCGGTGACGGGGGCTTTGCATGTTCAATCAAATTACGTCAGACTCTATCTAATACTACTCGTCAGGGACATGATATGACCAGGCCCTCTTCCTATATTTTAAATTTTCTCATAAACTATTAATAATAATAACATGAAAAAATATATTAAGAAAAACTTCATTAAAATCTTTCTCTTAACGGTGAAATTTTGATCGTTCTGGACCCTTAAAGGGGTGATTCAGCCCGTCGATATGAACAACTTTTTCTATGGGACCAATGCTGGGAACTGAAAAAAAATGGGCAGGTCCATACAAAAAAAATCGGTCGCCCGGTCAATTTGTATGGGAACGTTAAAATTTCTTTTGAGTGGTCTCATAGGAAAAGTTGTTTATATCGACGGGCTGAATCAATCCCTTTAAGGGTCCAGAACGATCAAAATTTCACCATGTATACATTTTCATGTTATTATTATTTAAAGTTAAAGAGAATATTCAAGATATAGCTAGAAGGCCTGGTCAGGTATATCTGTCCCTGACTGTACTACTAAAGAGGAAACATTGGATTGTATGTTGACGAAAGCTTATACCCAGCAGTAGGTCGTGAAAAGCTGATGATGATGAAGTATTAAAGTATGTCATAATAATAAACGAACACCTAATTTAATTCTTTTAAATCTATACTAATATTATAAAGCTGAAGAGTTTGTTTGATTGAACGCGCTAATCTCAGAAACTACTGGCTCAAATTGGAAAATTATTTTTGTGGAACACCTAATTTAATTCTTTTAAATCTATACTAATATTATAAAGCTGAAGAGTTTGTTTGATTGAACGCGCTAATCTCAGAAACTACTGGCTCAAATTGGAAAATTATTTTTGTGTTAGATAGTCCATTTATTGAGGAAGGCTTTAGGCTATTAAAAAACATCACGCTGCGACCAATAGAAGCGAAGCATCAATAGAAAATGTTTTGAAAACGGGGGAAAATTATTAATCTACACTAATATAAAAAAACTAATCATAACAACAGAAATAGCCGCGGACGAAGTCGCGGGCAACAGCTAGTATATCTTATAAAATCAATGTTAAAAACAAACGTTAAAAATAACCTTTATTTATCTCCGCAAAAGGTCAAAAAATAAAAGTAAATTTTAACGTTAACATCCTACGCTTTCCCAGCTACGCTTCAAAAGCTTTCCGGGTAATATTGTTCGTTGAATTTTCCAAAAATATTGGAAGCCTTTAAATGGCATTAACCATAGAAATCGCTTCCGTCAATATTTTATTTTTATGGCACGTTTAAGCCACGGTCTCCAAGGTAAAAAGCCAAAGAAGGTTTGACGAAATTATTTAGCAATTTAAACGTCGGATCAGATTGCTTTTTGCCATTTATAGATAACTAGCTTTCGCCCGCGGCTCCGCCCGCGTCAATGTCGATCCCTCGGGAATATAACTTTTTCCCGGGATAAAAGGTAGCCTATTTCCTTCTCCGTACTCCAGAGAACTTGTATGCAAAATTTCATGATGATCGGTTCAGTAGTTACAGTGTGAAAGCGTAACAAACAAATAAACAAACTCACTTTCGCATTTATAATATTAGTTAGGATCATAAGACAACATCAAAGAAAATATTACAGTATCTTTTTGCGCAGTTAGTTAAAAAAGAGAGTGGCGTCACCAGGTGTTTCAGTAAACAGTAGTTGTGTTAGTGGAAAGTTAGCTATTTAATCGCGTATTTACAAACGCAACAGTGCAGTAAATACTCCCCGAGTCCCGCCTGAAGGATCAGGGTGGACAGGACCTATACTTAGCGGAGTAATTATAATAAGTTGCGGGGTTATGCTCGCGATTAGGGTAATATGTCGGTGTACTGACGTGAACTGACGCTGTTTCAGTAAACCACCGGAGTAAAGCAACCTTAGCTGTTTAGTCGCATAGTTACTAACGCAACAGTGCATTTAAAAATACGTCAGAGTCCCGCCCGAAGAATCAGGGTGGAGAGGACCTATACTTAGCGGAGTAATTATAATAAGTTGCGGGGTTATGCTCGCTATTAGGGTAATATGTCGGTGTACTGACGTGAACTGACGCTGTTTCAGTAAACCACCGGAGTAAAGCAACCTTAGCTGTTTAGTCGCATAGTTACTAACGCAACAGTGCATTTAAAAATACGTCAGAGTCCCGCCCGAAGGATCAGGATGGAGAGGAGTTGTACTTAGCGGAGTAATTATAATAAGTTGCGAGGTAATGCTCGCGATTAGGGTAATATGTCGGTGTACTGACGTGAACTGACACTGTTTCAGTAAACCATCGGAGTAAAGCAACCTTTTAGCTGTTAAGTCGCGTATATACAAACCCAACAGTGCAATTGTAAATACGCCCGTGTCCCGCCCCGAAGGTTCAGGGTGACAGGACCTTAAGTAATAAGTTGCGGGGTTACGCTCGCGATTAGGGTGATATGTCTGTGTTCTGACGTTAACTGCTGTAGTTTAGTATGATGAGGATGTCCTAGTCATTATGTTTATGGTTTGGGTAATCTGTTCTATTCTTTTTGTTAATTTATTTACTTCATTATTAGTGAGGCTTTGGAACAAGTGATATAAAATAATGCTACGATTAATATTGTCACAAATATAATGACAAGTTAACAATGTTACAGTATTTGTCACAAAAATAGTAATTGCCTAAGCCTGGTAAAACTGACACGCAATAGCAAAAGGAACATAAGTAGATTTATAATGGTTCAAGTCAGGGTATGGGTCAGGTCAGGGATATCATCCTCTGTCTGTCTCATGGGTGCAGGTGCTACTTTATCATTTCAAATACATCCGAGCAAGAAGCATACCAAATACCTTTATCCTGCTACGCCATTCCAACAAATTCCTACCCATCCCTTCTTGCTTTAAAAGCTGATACGATGGGCAAGGATGTCAAAACTGAAATAAGCCACACAAGCGTGGTAACTATGGTAGAACCCCCCATGATGGAAATACTTGGAGTGGTCTACGTCCAGGTGTGAACTTCTTGCGTCTGAGATGATGTTGAAGTAGAAGAAGTAATATTATCAATTAGCTGTGCCCGCGAATCCGTTCGTGTACATTTGTAAGGGGGTCACGTCATATCATAACTGGAGAAAAAAATTAAGTACCATATCCTGTCTATTGTACATCTAAATGTTCATCTGCCAAGTTTCATTATATTCGGGTAATTCGTTTAATTCAGTAAATACTTAAAAACGTCGATTTAGTTTCAGTATCATGTATAGAGCTTATACACACGATATCTCTGAAAACGAAGTAACTTACTCCATCACTAACCCTTACAGATTTATTATTAGTATTGATTATATATTGATGACGTAACACCCATTAAAATGTCATAAAATATGGTAAGCAACATTCTGTATGTAAACAAGATCAAATACATTTAATACTACTTTCAAGAAGATCCATTAAAGTGAAGTAAACAAAGACACGTGAGGTATAAATCAAAGCCGTGTAAACAAACTCCACTTTAATGAATGCCGTCAAAACTTGGCAAATACGTATTTTTATAAGTATTTTATTTTGCATTCACAATGCTATTTTTATATGCTCTTATTAATAAAGAAATGAAGCATTTGGCAGAGCGTAGGTCGTACATAGACCTAGGTCGCTGTTTCAAGCCCCGCCCGCATGAAATTGCTGCATCATATTTTATTTATTAATTTAATAAGTATATTGGAAAGTACGGATTGCCGAAATAAACAATACCTAGACAAATAAGCGTCGGTCTTATCCGAGCGTATTCCCGATTGTGACTCTAGTCTCCGTCTGTCTGTTTAGATTTTATTACATGAGCCCGATGCGATGGCCCAGTGGGCCGAGAGCATTATTAGCGCTGACGCATGTAAAAAGGTAAATACATTCAATGATATTTTCAAGAAGATTCATTAAAGTGGAGTAAACAAAGACACGCGAGATATAAATCAAAGGCGCACTCCGTCGAAACTTGGCAAATACAGATCGTTTAAATAAACAAAAACAAACAGACAAATAAGCGTCGGTCTTATCCGAGCGTATTCCCGATTGTGCCTCTGTCTGTCTGTTAATTTTTAATGAGGTGCTCGATGGCTCACATAAACATTATTAGCACTTACGCATGTAATAATGTAAACAACATCAAATACATTTAATACTACTTTCCAAGAAGATCCATTAAAGCGTAACAAAAAAAGACACGCGAAATATAAATTAAAGCCGCGTAAACAATACTGCTCATTTCGCACTCCGTCGAAACTTGGCAAATACGGATCGTCGAAATAAACAAAAAACAGACAAATAAGCGTCGGTCTTATCCGAGCGTATTCCTGATTGTGACTCTGTCTGTCTGTTAATTTTTATTGAGGTGCCCGATGGCCGAATGGACATATGCATTATTAGCGCTGACGCATGTAAAAAGGTAAACAACATCAAATACATTTAATACTACTTTCAAGAAGATCTGTTAAAGCGTAACAAACAAAGACACGCGAGATATAAATCAAAGCCGCGTAAACAATACCGCTCATTTCGCACTCCGTCGAAACTTGGCGAATACGGATCGTCGAAATAAACAAAAAACAGACAAATAAGCGTCGGTCTTATCCGAGCGTATTCCTGATTGTGACTCTGTCTGTCTGTTAATTTTTATTGAGGTGCCCGATGGCCGAATGGACATATGCATTATTAGCGCTGACGCATGTAAAAAGGTAAACAACATCAAATACATTTAATACTACTTTCAAGAAGATCTGTTAAAGCGTAACAAACAAAGACACGCGAGATATAAATCAAAGCCGCGTAAACAATACCGCTCATTTCGCACTCCGTCGAAACTTGGCAAATACGGATCGTCGAAATAAACAAAAACCAGACAAATAAACGTTGGTCTTATCAGAGCGATTTCGTGATTGTGACTCTGTCTGTATGTCTTTCTGTTATTTTTTATTGAAGTGTCCAATGGACGTGAGCATTCTTAGCGCTTGTAAAGCAACACGGGCGCAGTTCCCATTAGAATGGGTTGTTACATTGGGATCACGCGAGTTTAGACGCTGTCGAAAGCTAGTATATAGAGGTTTTATAATTATTTATCACTAGCTTTCGCCCGCAGCTACGCTCGCGTCAACGTCGTTCCCTCGGGAACAGTACTTTACCGGGATGAAAGGTACCCTATGTCCTTTTCCACAGAACTTGTATGCAAAATTTCATGAAAATCGGTTCTGTAGTTACGGCGTGAAAGCGTAACAAACTCATTTTCGCATTTATAATATTTAGTAAGGATAAGGATACTTGTTTAAACTATCGATGCTGTAAAATCTGTCTGCCGCCAAGCCTGCTAGAGTATGCATTTGAACGTGATTTTGGTGCTTTTATTGTTAAGGTCGTCAAGTGATCTCGTGCACGTCAAAAGAAGACGATGTCAGAATAGGAGACTATTCCAGACCGAAAATCACACACACAACAATATTAATTTCACACAAAACTTGTCCTGATCGAATCCTCAAAATAAACCAAGCGCCATACAGACAGACATATCACCTCGCTTTTTATATGCAGGTATTGTTGCCGTAAATAATGAAATATTCATTCGCGGATGCTATGCTTTCAGCATAACAATAAGAAGACAGATTCATGGCTAATATTACTTGAATAAATTTATTACATTGAACAAAAGTCATTGTAAATTTAAAACATTCATATAAAAATGGCATTCGTTATAATCAACACGCACAAGCGTGCCGCCTAAATACATAATCTTAATCTTGAATCATAAAGGCAAATGTCAGTTCGTCTGTTTGTTATGCTTCCACGTCTGTACAATATGTTAAGAAAACCGTGTCCGATCCTTGAAGAAGTAATTCACCCCGTGAACTTAGGGGTGAATTACTTGGAGAGAGGGATGGGGAACTCAAAATCTTTTTTCCCGGTCCCATACAAATTGACCGGGAGGCCGAACATTCTGTTTGGAAATAATATTTTTTGTGTTTCCAGCTTTGATTCCCATAAGAAAAAGTTTCATATCGACGGGCTGAATCAACCCTTCAAGGATCGGATTTTCTTTATATATTGTATTTCTTCTACAAAAAGTATAATTACACAGGGATTGACGCAAGCGAAGCCGAGGGTGAAAGTTCATTATTCATATTTCAATATCTTATAACATTTGCAATACTGTAAAATAAATCAAATCGTACAATGTGTATGTCCAGCAGTGGACTTCTTGCAGCTGAGATGATGATACAATTCCGAAAAGTGTTGATTTAATCAGTAAGTTGATTACCGTTGCAAATAATCCACTCTAATCCAACATATAAAATAAATCCCGTTTTATTTCACAAACATGGTCACTCTAGCGCAGTCTAGTGACACCCGCCTGGGAGCTAATACCTCCATTATTAAAACATAAACTGTACCGACTACCGAACCGGAAACAGTATTTTATAAACATAAAATAAAAATAAAAACACTCATCACACCGACCATATATTATCACTTCACCGAACACGTCGTCACCGTCAATTAATCCAAGATTATCGATACGATCACATCACTAATTGGACGACGCGCGCGACAGCGTCCTCTCATTGAAACGAGCATTCTCAAACTGACACTACAAGCGTCGGCGGGAGCGCGCGTGCGCCGTGCTTTCCACAATTACCACTCAAAAATGACCTTTAAACCTGTAAAAATAGGATTGAATATCGAATGGTGATGTTGACAGACACCTGTATAAGCGTGCAGGGGTCGGAAGTCCGCGGTGCAGTGTCATTTCCACTCTTTCCACATTACTTCCCTAACAGAAATGAGATTTGCCGACGTGCGCGGTAACTTGGTTACGGCGAGGGTGGGTTAATGTATCGGCTCCTGCACTATGTGTCGCTACAATTTACAAACTTGTACTTGGTAGAAGCTTAAAATATTACATCTTTATTGCATTACGGAAAGTAGTACTGCCATCAGGATAACGTATGGAAGATGATGATTCAAAATCTTTTGAGCATGCATAGTCTGATATAAGCGGCTTAGGATAAACATTATAGTATAATTTATACAGCTCAATGGCGCAGTGGTTAACACGCCAACGACACGGGGTGACCGGGTTTGATTCCCGGCCAGGTCAAGATGGAAAATGATCTTTTTCAGATTGGCCTGGGTCTTGGATGTTTATCTATATATGTATTTGTTATATAAAGTAGTATCGTTGAGTTAGTATCCCATATCAGAAGTCTCGAACTTATTTTGTGGCTAACTCAATCTGTGTGATTTGTCCGTATATATTTATTTAATTATATTTATATTTATTTATAATCTAATACTGTGTATGAGATTACCAAAATATCTGCTCATATTAATATACACACATTGATAGGCAAAGCCAATCAGGCATCCCGCACCCCAATCAAGTAATATTGATAGCTTAGTTAAAGGGGTGAGGGAAGGGTTTTCCAATTATACAGTGGTAATAGTTGGGCATGTGGTGCTCAGTGGATAAGATGCGACTTGTTCTGGTGTGTAATAGGAATCAGTCATGAATAAAAGCTTACACTTATGTCATTTGTTGGGCGTACATACATACATAGTATCATGTCTTTTTTCCTTGCGGAGTAGACACAGCCCAGGTCTTTAAGGCCTAAAAGCCACGTTTAGCATGGTGGTGGGCATTTGTTGGGCATAAATTGAACATCCGCTCATAATAATGTATTACACTATTATGTGTCTATCTATTTTTAGCGAATATATGATTTTGATTTTTGTTAAGTAGGGCCAGAAAGAACGAGTGTTATTTGATAAAAACTAGCAGGAGAAACGGACATTAATAATATGCGAAATAGGGTTCCTACGTACAACATCATAAATATACAAAATAAGGTACCTACCTACGTACAAAAAACTTATCGGCCAATAAGTTTTGATCCCATCCGAAGAACTTTAGAATGTGAATCGAGACGCGTACTCTTACAAGATCGGGATGACTATGAGATGGAATATCTTTTTTTTTACGATAATCTATCTTTCTATTTTTATAATTTCTGCATTCAGTTTAAATAGGCATTTTGAGAGATCCCAAAACTGTACTTTGTATGGACAGTAGCTTCACTAGCTGCAGCTTTCCTCCAATCCCCGCATCCAGCTAATTCGGGACACGGTTTACGCCGCTGATTTATGACGTCGATAAAATACGCCCGTTAACTGCGACCGTGTGCCGATGTCGACTTATGAAGCGGCTAATTCTGCCTCGATTAGCCACGTGCCCCGTCTTCATGGTTTAAAAGGTATATTTTAAATATTTTTAAGATTTTTTTATCCTTATCCTTACTAATATATTATAAATGCGAAAGTGAGTTTGTTTGTTTATTTGTTACGCTTTCACGCCATAACTACTGAACCGATCATCATGAAATTTTACATACAAGTTCTCTGGAGTACGGATAACGACATAGGCTACCTTCTATCCCGGGAAAAAGTACTATTCCCGAGGGATCGACATTAACGCGGGCGGAGCCGCGGGCGAAAGCTAGTTAAATATATTTATTGAAATTTGTACTCGTATGTATGCTAAAACTACTAGTTGGTTTTTGTTGAAACTTTACAATTATATATCCATACTTCCATACTAATATTATAAATGTGAAAGTAACTCTGTCTGTCGGTCACCTTTTCACGCTTTAACCATTCAGCCAATTTGTATGAAATTTGGTATGAAGGTAGTTTGAGGCACGGGGAAGGACATAGGACACCTTTCATTTCGGGAAATTCTAATGTTCCCGAGAGATCAATACTAACGCGAGCGAAGCCGCGGGCAATAGCTAGTAAGCTATAAATAGAGCGGACAAAGTCGCAGGAAATATCTAGTAAAGAAATAAGAGTTAAGAAAGGTGTTTATAGGACCTGCGTTACAGCTCAGTGTCATGCATCTTGTGTTTCTAGAAGTAGTTATCACATACAACATTAAAAAAAATCAAGAAAGCTCGTAAAAGGGTAAAAACAACTAAAACAAATACCGTCACAAAAAATAATTAGAAATCTGTATCGGTAACGGAGCCAAGTCAACTATTTATACGCAAGCGGTGCGAGGTCGATAGTTCACACGGCACGGCTGCCGCGTGTCCGGATCGACCAGTAATTTATCGACATCAATGACGCCAGTCGTGCACATCACTATGTTGTTAATTAAACTGACTGTTCTTGCCAGGAATTTCGGCGGACTACACGGTTTTTGTTTTGGATTGTTTTGCAAATTATTTCTAATGGACTTTATAATGTGCAATCGGTGTAATTTGGTGTTAATACTGCTCCTCATGTATATGAATAATGTGTGAAATGTGTGGTTAATGGGCATTGTCACCAGGGGTTTCCGTCGAGTCAACAAAATGAATTACACCATAATTTCGTTGAAAACACACGTCGCAAAATATCAAGGGCTGTAAGGCTAAAAAGCCAAATTCTATAAAACAAATGGAAAAAAAAACTGACAGGCTGTGATTTCAATGCGAATTTTTGGGCGCACGATTATCGTGCGTCAAATATTGGTTTGTAGACTTACACTGGTGGTAGATTTTTCAAGATGCCCATTGCCTACAGATCTTAACGACTGAATAATCCATTTAATAATGACAGGCGAACCCACGGCTTAACATAGCTCCCGAAGTACGAAGGAAAGCGAGATATTTATATGCCACTTGTGGTCGGGACCGCACCAAGGGTTGCTTAACATGCGTAAGCTCTTAGCGCTACGGCCACCTGCCCATCATGCTCGTCAAGTCATCAAAGCCAAATGAACTATCTATACTCAAGCAATGCGAGATCAATAGTCTATCAGGCTCGGCTGTCGTGTGTCCGGATCGCCGAGCAATTTATCGATATCGATATTGTTGTGCACTACACTACGTTGTTAATTAAACTGACGGGCTGTAATTTGAACGCGAATTTCAATCCCGATTAATTATTCGGACCAATGGATGTGAATGCATATACATATGTCCATGTATATAGGTGCTATTGCTTATGCTTACTTATGCAAATTGCATTTAGTCACTAAGTTACAGGAGTATTCGACTGTTAAATCATTATTAGAATTGTTTAACGGTGTAAAATCCTCCCCACTCCCCCTATTTCCACCCATGTCCTCCCCCCAGCTCCTTAAAAGGCCGGCAACACTCCTGTCACACCCGGTTGTTACAGTTGTCCATAGGCACCGTTGATCGTACCATCAGGTGACTCATTTGCCGTCCTATAACATAAAAAAGAACAACGGGTAGGACTCCGGCAGTGCTGGCAGAAGTTAAAACTCCGCACGGTAGAAGGAAAGGGGGATGTTACTTCTTATCATACGCCGCGCCGGCGGTCTCAGGTCACGTGTCCGCCTTACGAGTTTTCGATTAGGTTACGTGTCCTGACGCGAGTTTAATATTGTTTACCCATCCCAAAAGTGCACAAAGCCGCACAAGAAGTTTCCATTTCAAAAAAATTGCTATTTTTACTGATTTGCTGCACGTAAAAACATACTGAAGTTTATTTTCAGTTTGATTATACCTACAATATAACTAAATATCCTCGAAATACAATATAACAAACTGTATCAACGACTGTATTGAAATACCATTTACGGCTCGTCGGCTTCCTTCCCCTACACAAAAGGGTACACAGCAATTTCCCCCGCATTGTCGATGAAGCGTTCCCGTTGTTAGGTGACACTGACGGGGCAGTGATTGCCTTTTGCTTTTAGACCAATTAATTGTAGTAGACCCTTCTTCTTGAAATTAAGGAGCTAGGCTCGTGTCTCTGGAATAACCAACGAATTCCGTTCTCTATTTAAAGCTAATCTTTTTACTTCAGCGTAGGTTTTAACGTTACTCTGTTTTTTTTCACTTGTCCCACTTGTTCGACGGCCTCCGTGGTCCAGTGGTTAAGGCGTTTGCCTGTTGACCCGGGGGTCGTGGGTTCGATTACCACCGGAAGCATATTTTGTTTAATTGTTTTCAGTTTGGTTAGGACATTGCAGGCGTGAATCACCTGATTGTCTGATAATAAAGATGATTCCGTGCTTCGGAAGGCACGTTAAGCCGGTGGTCCCGACTGCCATCTGGTAGTCATTAAAGGAACCACGTCAGAGGCCGAGAGGCGGTTCCGAAGAACTCTGAATCCAGGGTGTGCATGGTCGATTGACCGTGACACCTACTCAAAATGATGATGATGATGATGATGACTTGTCCCATAAAACTATTTCACGTAGACCATTGCACGTCAAAAAGTATACAATATACTGACCTCTATACATGCGCCTCAGGAGGCTTCGGACAACTAGGACCGCGGTCCCGGTTATCGGAAACCTTCGCCCCAGGACTAAAAACAGAACTTCAATCTCATCTGAGCCGTTTTCGGTTGCTAAGCCGTGGTGCGTCGGAGCCCGGGGTCCGCTATTATGTCTGATAAACGATTTGGCAAAGGTTTTACACAATTCTTCTATCAATCAATCAATCAATCAATGTTTATTTGCCAGAATACAGTAGTATAAAGATGTTATATCAGCTAGTGTAACATGCAGTCAGCCTTACAAAGAGGCGTGCAAATATTGCAAGTAAAGTCAAATTACAATATAATAATTAGCATAAAAAATTTAAATAATAACAAATTAATTTACTGAATTATATAAAAAAAAATAAAGTCATTATGATTAAAAATTTAAATATTCTTTTACGTCATAAATACATTTTTCTTGCAGCCAAGCATTTAACAGCTTCTTAAAAGTCCTTCCTTGAAGATTCTTTATATCACTTGGGAGTTTGTTATACAAAATGATGCACATGTTATAAACATTTTTGTCATAAATGGAACAATGTGAGGCAGGTTTAAACAATAAGTTGTCATACTGTGTTCTATGTTGTCGTACAGATATTTCATTTCTTTGAGTGAAGAAGTGAGAATTACTATTAACAAATAAACATATGTCTCTAATGTCTCGTTTAAAGATTGGTCTTCTTGGTAGCTTACTCTTTGAGACTTCTATCTTTTATTTTATCTCTTGTCGTTGCACGCTCGATTGCTAACATAACGTGGTTCCACAAAATTATCTAAATTAAAATTGTGTATAACATGTAATCAGAAAAAATGGAAAAGATAAAAAATATAAAACATCATACAAAGCCCTTTAGCAAGTAGGCGACCAATACTGTTGAAAAGAGTTTCTTTCGGCGTCTTCTTAAACGCTAATAGTTTGTAGCTTTTGAACAATAAATTAGGTTTCCAGCAGAGTAGAATAGGACCACTCCTAGTCTTCCCTGGAGGTCGTAAGAGACGGCTTAGGAAATACAAGCTAAACAAAGCTCATAAACATCAATGAGACCCCTCCAACCCGTCTGGCCAGCGAGGAGAGTGTAGTCTTCTCTGGCCAAGTATGGCTCCGGTAGTACAGAGAGGGTCATGCTCCTGCAGTGGAGACTAAAAGACCTGATTATGACGAATATAATTCAATAAGTATTATTTTTAAAATGTGAATTGACGTGAAAAAGTGCCTGAAAAGGCCTATTTTCAGAATAAATCTTTGAATGGCATCTGTTAAAAATACTCCAATACCTTATTACCCCGAATATCTCTATTAGTGACTGTATCGATACATCATTCTTCGCCCGTCGACTTCCTTCCCCTAAACGAGTACACGGCGATTTCCCCGCATTGTCATCGACCGACGCGTTCCCATTGTGGCGTGACAGGGCAAAGTGATTGCCTTTTCGAACTCCCGGACGTGAAAATATGACGATGTGCTTTTGCCCGCGACTTTTCCCAGATCAATGGGCATGTTTTCTAAAAATAATTAGTCCGTCTGGTAGATTATTGAAAAATATTAGACACGTATTTTTTCTTTTGGCAATCAAACGAAATGTGATAAAGATATAGTCCGTTAAAGTTCCGCGTGACGTCACTGACCGGGAGACTATTTACCGGCCTATATGCGTCATGAGGCCCCCACTCCTGTGGGGACACGTCCACGTCCTGTAACTTTGATGCGCTTTATCTTTATTATTTTTTGTTTGAATATAAATAGAAAAAATACGTATTTAATATTTTTCGACAATCTATATGACTGACTCATCATCATTTCGAGTAGGTGTCACGGTCAATCGACCATGTACACCCTGGTGTTACGACTGACTAATTATTTAAAGTGGTACTTTTTAGGAAACCAGCCTATCCAATACTTTGCCTGTTTGGTATATAAGTATATAATATAAAATATAATATCGTTCAGTTAGTATCCTACGAAACAAGTTCACAAATAACCGTGGGGCTAGCTCAATTTGTGTGATACGTCCCTATATATTTATCCCTATTTATTTGTATAGTTAACGACTGACATGATAACTACTAAGACAGTGTCTCACCTAATATGATATTTAAAGCTCATCATATATGTTGTATGGCTATTGCTCACCCCTAACACACTATGATATTGATATTGATAGATAAAACATGAGACTGAAGTAAATATATTTATTTACTGTCACAATGATAAATGTTCCGGGAAATGATTGCTGCCGGGAGCACGCGTGGTTAGCTGCTAGCCAAAACGTGTACTAAACAAATAAGGGAATAAACGCCGTGTGTAGCGTAAAGTGCTGACTATACATTTTGTACGGTTGCACCGTACATATGTACATGTAAAACGCGACTGGGGTTTCTTAAAATATGTATAATCGTCAAAAAAAACTGGCTGGCCCGTCTAGCCTCATTTATCGATGAAAACACATCGACAAAAGTGGTGAATCGCTCCCTCACTAAACACAACGTAAACAAAACAGTCGCAATTGAACGAGACGCGTCGGTTACGGTACGCCTTAACGCGTACCGTCAGCAGCAGCTAAACAACCTGAGACCTACGGCCTATACATATTCTAGAAACCATAAGCGGGTGCCGCGCGAACCAAAAACGTCGCTACTGCGCAAGCCATTAGGCTGCGCAGAATCATTAGGCGATTAGGAAAAAAGACGAAGATTCTTAATATTTTCACATTTATATTTTTACTAGCTTTCGCCCGCGGCTTCGCCCGGGTCCATGTCGATCCCTCGGGATTGGTACTTTTTCCCGGGATAAAAGGTAGCCTATGTCCTTCTCCGTACTCCAGAGAACATGTATGCAAAATTTCATGATAATCGGTTCTGTAGTTACGGCGTGAAAGCGTAACAAACAAACTCACTTTCGCATTTATAATATTAGTAAGGAAGTAAGGATAAGGATAAAAAAAATAAGTAAGGGGCGACCTCCGAGATGTAAATATAAATATTGTCATGTGAGAATTGTTTTAGACATAAAAATTACAAAGTTTTCGAAGAAAAATGTGTTTATATATCATAACATATATATGTATATCATTTTTAAATATCATATGTATTTGTTTCATATTCCAACAAGGGGGGCGATCTTGTTCAAGAATTGCTCTAAATTATACAAATACTTTTGATGTATTTAATTAATTCAGCGCATAGTTCACACTAGTGATTAGAAAACACGTAATTTTCACAAATTCGTGCAGTGTCGGTATCGAAAACATACCTACGCGCGGCGACACCTTCGATGGGGAAAACCGAAAAAATCCGGTAGGAACCACGCGCGTTTGGTCGTATGTCTTCACCGACTTCAATCGAATTATGAATCGTTTGTTCAGAGCCATATGTATAAAATTGGCTTACTGTAGGTATCTAAACTAAAAGGTGCTGCGTTCTAACGCGAGCTAAATTACACTGTATTACATCTTTGCAGAGCGCGACTTCTGTGACAGTATCAGAATTCTTATCAGATGCGGCGGCCGCGGCGGGTGCAGTGCCTAACACCGCCGCCGGCAGCCTCTCCGTGCGTATATTTTGTCTGAGCGTGTACGTTTTTTAAATTCAGTTAGGTGTGTAAACAAACGTTCGTTTTTAAAAAGCTAATATTACTCAAAATACATCGTAAAATAAGTATATAATGGAAATTGAAATTCAGTTTTAATATAAACATGTAACTATAAACAAATTCGTAATCTTCACTGCCGACGGTACCACAAAGTTCTGTCGGTGTTTGCGTATGAGGGGTGTCTGTCTCTGGCGCATGCGCGTCGTCAATAATGAAAGATATAGAAATCTACTAGAACCGTAAAGTTTGTATACAACATTTATTAATATCGCTCGTTATACGTGGTTTATAACTAAACGGTTCTGTTACCATGTCTTTGCGCCTGCACTACAATTTTAAAACTATAAAACAGCTATTTTATTATGCAGTTCCGTTTTAAAATGTTCAATCAAAAACTCAATTACACTAAAATTACAATTTACTACAAAGCGCCAGCAGTGTGATTCGTCAAGCGGTCTCCTAAAATACGATGTACTTAAGTAAGGATTTTATAAGAATTTAATTTATTCCTTGAGAATCCATAACGCCGGAAAACATAATATGAATCAATACATATACATTAAACACTAGGTACTTACAGTTTACGAGTAGCTGAACAACCAGTCAATTAATGTTTTTGACTTACCTGTAAAAAAAGAAATGCTGGTTAAAAATATCAATAAAAATATTGAGATATTTAACTAATATCCTCAATGTAAAAGTCTATGAAGGTATACGAGTATGTATGAATGTTTATTTACACGTTGATGAAAAACGAATGTATAATGAATACGGATTTTAATAAAATTTTGCAATGTTATATATGATATACATCATCATAACACAGTCTAAAAATCACGAGGAAGAAGTTGTAGGAAAATGCTAGTATATCATAATAACAACACAGTTTGTTATAGGATGAGACGCTCCGTCTCATAAACCCGAAGCTAATTAAGCGGCGGAGTGGCGGCAACCCGCCACTGATCCCGACATAAATTCTTTGCCACTTCTGCACGTATTTAGGTCTATCTTTTACTCGCTGCTCTGTTAGCTACAAGCCATGCTATAGTTGCGACATTATAATTAGTCGATGTTTTAGGGTTCCGCACCCAAAGGGTAAAAACGGGACCCTATTAATATCGCTCCACTGTCCGTCTGCCTGTCTGTCTGTATTTCACCAGGCTGTATCTCATGACTTGTGAGTTGAAATTTCCACAGATGATGTATTTCTGTTGCCGCTAATACAACAAATACCAAAACATATAATAAAATAGATATTTAAGGACTCCCGTACAACAAAAGTATTTTTTTGCTTGTTTTTCCTCGATATTGATGACGGCAACGGGTAGAAGCTTGACATATTCACAGAATATTTATTTATATATTCACTTTAAAAATAAATAGATAAATAAAAATAAAATTAATATTAAAGGGGGGCTCCGGTGTCAAACTGGAGAAAAAAATTAAGTAGCCCATCCTGTGTCCAGTACGTCTAAATGTTAATTTACCAAGTTTCATATAATTCAGTTAATTCGTTTAAGAGCTATCGAAGAACATAAACATACATAGAGAAAAAAATCTAAAAATCTTCAATATAGAGCTAATAAACACGATATTTCTGAAACAAAGTAACTTACTCCATGACCGAACCTTACAGATTTATTATTAGTATGGATTTTGGCTATATTGAAAGGATAAATGCAAGAAGCACCAATAGTTGATGCATGCCACCCTGGTCGATACTGCTGCATCCGTTGAGGCTGTAGCAATAATAAATTATTTCCGAATGAAAATATCATTTCTGCGAATACCTACTTGTCATTAAAATTGGAAGCCATTGAAATATATGTAACCTTATCAGATTGGAATTAAACTCCATTTCTCGGAAATTTCATCACTAGCTTTTCCCGCGAAAACTCTCGACACAACTGTACACGAGTAAAGTAAACGGTAAAGTGAACTACTCGACCAGTTTATAGTACTCTACAGATTAAAGTAATTATTACATGTCTGTGTCACTATATTTTATTTGTGTAGTAGTGTTCAGGACGCCACAGATTTCACCTGAACTTAAACTTTACTTATCGTAGATAATATCGAGAATCTTATTTTGTATTGTGCAGTAAAGGCATTAGGCTTGTTTCCCAAAAAAAATACTATTTAAAATAATTCGTCCTTCTTATACATTATTTTAAAAAAAAAATCTTTTTTCAATCAAACGAAAGATGATAAAGATAAAGCGCATCAAAGTTCAGGAGAGGAGGCTCATGACGCAACAGGCCAGTAAAAAGCGTACCGGTAAGTGACGTCACGCGGACATTTAACGGGCTATATCTTTATCAATTTTTGTTTGACTGATAAAAGGAAAAATACGTGTCCAATATTTCTCTAGCAGACGGACTAATTATTTTGGAAAGTATTTTTTAGAAAACATACCCAATGGTGCTGTTGTGCTTGATACTAGTAACCCTCTGATATTTAAGAGCTAGGCTCTGGTCGTTGTCATTTCGTGTAGAGAAACGTACGCAATAATATACGATAGGAAGTAATGAAGTTTGCAGTGAAAGTGTAGCCCTGCCTGAAGGGCTAGACTTTCACTGCAAACTTCATTATTGTGTCATATATGTCGTAGGGACCAATACTGGACTGAGTTTCTTTCGGCGTATTCTTCTCAGCAGTGGTCGGTTCGAAACGCTAGTAGCTTATCGATTTTGCAAATATTAAAAAAAATAATATGACGTTCAGGGAGAGATTCATGATATCCAAATTTGAATAAAAAAAAACTATTTCATTTGCCATTGCCTTCTCCACAAAGCTCTATACTCTTTATATCTGTGGTACAATTATATGGTAATCTACATCCCTGCATTGGGTATAATTAGTAGCATACTCTTCTGCTTTACTATACGTTTACTCGACCCGTGTATTTGAACCTTAATTGCCAACCGGGAAAAGTACCCGCGCCATGGAGTCACGAATAATTAAACCGGCCAAGCGCGAGTCGATATCACGCACGAAGAGTTTAATATCATTATTAAACTACAAAAAGAAAAAAAAAACGGTTTTTGTATGGGTCACCTTTTTATTTCAAATTTTATTTTATTGTTCTTTTTATAATTTATTGTTATAGCGGCAATACAAATACACAATTTGTAAGTCTTTACCTACTACGGTTCAATAGATAGAGCACTATAGATATCTTTGTAGCACTTATCACAGAGAAGCACATAGATATGCAAAGCCTGTAAGGAGAGTCACTTTGTCGCTAGCTTCCAGTAAATTATTCATACTCCGCACACGTCCGCCGCTAGTTTGACGGGGACGGGCGCTGCGTATGACGCTTGCGAAATTAGTGAACATGTTGACATTATTAGAATAGAGGTTTATTCAAACTACTAATAAGTAATATATCTCTAGTACTATATCAGAGCGAAGCACATCGATATGCAAAGCCTAGGGAGAGTCACTTTGTCGCTAGCTCCCAGTAAATTATTCATACTCCGCGACACGTCCGCCGCTAGTTTGACGGGGGTGAGCGCTGCGTATGACGCATGCCTGACTAGTGAACAGCATGTTGACGTTATTAGAATAGAGGTTTATTCAAACTACTAATAAGTAATATATCTCTAGTACTATATCAGAGCGAAGCACATCGATATGCAAAGCCTAGGGAGAGTCACTTTGTCGCTAGCTCCCAGTAAATTATTCATACTCCGCGCACGTCCGCCGCTAGTTTGACGAGGGAAGGCGCTGCGGATGACGCTTGCCTGACTGTTTGACTGAACACCATGTTTATATTATGGGAATAGACGTACAACTGAACGATTAATATCAAACTGTTATTGCGCTGGCGAGGTTATATGTTTGGATAGCTTACACGTCAAACCGAAGTAAACCGAGATACTTTATGCTTAAACTACCTCAAACCGAAATAAACCGAGATATTTATTGTTTAAACTACTTATTTATATTCGGTAATATTTACTACAGACTACCAAGACGTTAGCTTTTTACAAGCTTTTATTTAACGTGTAACGTTGTATGTATCTATGTTTGTTCGGGTCAAATCTAGCAACTCAATTTTGTAGCAGATATCTTCCACCGATTGAGCTTATTTTTGTATACTCGTTTAGTTTGGATGACAATTTATGGTTAGCTGTGTGACGTCATTCTAAATCGAACATGGCGGTCGATCCAAGATGGCGGAAATCAAATCGTTGAACCGTACGCAATCATGTTTAATTCTTATTGAGTTCTCATTTTGCTGAGCAGTCAAAAGTCTTCACTTGTGTCGGCAATATTTTCTTAGAATAAAGTATTTGGCTTCATTACGCCAACAAACTTCGAAGGGCGATCTTACGAAACGTGTAGGCGTCTCTATGAGGGTTTTCAGGTGACGCAAAACGTCACTGTCGTAAAATGTCACCTCAAAATAGATATTAGTTTCGCAAAATGACATTAGCTGCTCATAACTATGATAGGTGAGTGACATTTTGCAAAAAAAGCATACTGCGAAAGTAACATGATACTTAGTTACATTCTCTTGTATGTTAGTCTGGGAGAAAAGAAAAAAAAAACCGGCAGAGTGCGAGTTAGATATATGCCCCAAGAGTTTTGTACAGTAATGTAATATATTTCGAATAATATTATTATTAGGATTAAGTACTGTAATTTAGTTTTGTTTAAAGCGTACCAACTTCTAAAATTCTCCTTTCTCGGCACCACCTGTGGGTCGACAGGTAGATAAAGCATCTAGCTAAGTCTAAGTCCATCTTTTACATTTGATAAGAAATTAAATAAATAAATAAAAAATTGTGACTAATTATTTTAAGTGACATTTTGCGAAAGTGACGTTCTGCGTTGCAGCAATTTTTCAATGTACGTTCCTATAACCTTTTACTTATCTCGAAGATTTAAACGGCGTTGTAGGCTTCCCACTCTGGTCCTCATTATAAATTGTGATATCTTAAAAGTATTATTAGTAGAACGGATTATCTCTTTGAAGTGGCAGTGGGTGGGGCACATAGCGCGTAGAACTGATTGCTGATGGGACAGAAAGATTCTGAAATGGTGTCCACGTACCGGCAAGCATAGCGTTGGACACCCAACGACCAGCCGGCCTATTTGCTAACTCAGTGACCAACGTTTTGATAGTCACTTCAAAATACATTGCGGGTTTCCTATGATTGTCTTTTTTTTTCATCATCATCATCTGTACCCCTCTTTTTACTATACTTGGCCAGAGTAGACAAAGGATTTGGCCTACATTCTCCTCGCTGGCCAGACGGGTTGACTATTTTTTTCAGGTATATAAAACGTAATGTATTTAGAAGTGACTGTCAAAACCTTACACACTAAGTTAGCAAATAGGCCAGCAGGTTCTGAGATAGCATCGGCAGTAATCGGCACTGTATACTCAGTCAGTACTTTGAATTAACTGGGCGCTCCAAAATCAACAGACTGTAATGTAACTGCAGACAGATGCACACAGTTATAATCACGGAATTTAAAAAACAAGAGGAAGGGGCATAGCATATATTTTTCTTGATAATGTACTTTAAAATGACTATCAAAACGTTGTACACTGAGTTAGCAAACAGGCCGGCAAGTCGGGCGAACTGACCAAGGTCGCAGATGATGATGATTTTGATAAATACCTTTATTAGTATAGTGATGAACTATGTTAATAATGCTTAACGCGCAGCTTGTCTTGTGTACGTCTATCTATCATATACATATACCGGGTGAAATTGAATTCATTAGCAAACGTTTAAGGAGTGACTCAGACCACGAATCTGAACAACTTTCATTATGAGACCAACTTCGACATCGTGTAAAAATGATCTGCTCTTTCATACAAAAGTAGAATATCTACTTCGCTAAAATCTATGGAACAGCTGTTTTTTTCTTTTTGCAATTTCGGAGTTGGTCCCATAATTAAAGTTGTTCAGATTCGTTTATCAAAATCATCATCATCTGCGACCTTGGTCAGTTCGCCCGACCTGCCGGCCTGTTTGCTAACTCAGTGTACAACGTTTTGATAGTCGTTGGGTGTCCAACGCTATGCTTGCCGGTACGTGGACACCATTTCAGAATCTTTCTGTCCCATCAGCAATCAGTTCTACGCGCTATGTGCCCCGCCCACTGCCACTTCAAAGAGATAATCCGTTCTACTAATAATACTTTAAGATATCACAATTTATAATGAGGACCAGAGTGGGACGCCTACAACGCCGTTTCAATCTTCGAGATAAGTAAAAGGTTATAGGAACGTACATTGAAAAATTGCTGCAACGCAGAACGTCACTTTCGCAAAATGTCACTTAAAATAATTAGTCACAATTTTTTATTTATTTATTTAATTTCTTATCAAATGTAAAAAATGGACTTAGAATTAGCTAGGTGCTTTATCTACCTGTCAACCCACAAGTGGTGCCGAGAAAGGAAAATTCTAGAAGTTGGTGCGCTTTAAACAAAACTAAATTTCTCCCAGACTAGCATACAAGATAATGTAACTAAGTATCATGTTACTTTCGCAATATGTTTTTTATGCAAAATGTCACTCACCTTTCATTGTTATGAGAAGCTAATGTCATTTTGCGAAACTGATATCTATTTTGAGGTCACGTTTTGCGCCACCTGAAAACCCTCATAGTGACGCCTACACGTTTCGTAAGATCGCCCTTCGAAGTTTGTTGGCGTTGGCGTAATGAAGCCAAATACTAAGAAAATATTGCCGACACAAGTGAAGACTTTTGACTGCTCAGTAGAAGGAGAACTCAATAAGAATTAAACATGATTGCGTACGGTTCAACGATTCGATTTCCGCCATCTTGGATCTTCCGCCATGTTCGATTTAGAATAACGTCACACAGCTAACCATGTATTGTCATCCAAACTAAAAGAGTATACAAAATTTCAGCTCATTCGGTGGAAGATATCTGCTACAAAATTGAGTTGCTAGATTTGACCCGAACAAACTTAGTTACATACAACGTTGCAAGTTAAATTAAATATTGTAAAAAGTTTACGTCTTGGTAGTAGTCTGTAGTAAATATTACCGCACATAGGTAGTTTAAGCATAAAGTATCTCGGTTTACTTCGGTTTGACGTGTAAGCTGTCCAAACATATAAACTCGCCAGTGCAATAACAGCATATTCTCATAATGTAAACATGGTGTTCATTAGTCAGGCAAGCGTCATCCGCAGCGCCTTCCCCCGTCAAACTAGCGGCGGACGTGTCGCGCAGTATGAATAATTTACTGGGAGCTAGCGACAAAGTGACTCTCCCTAGGCTTTGCATATCGATGTGCTTCGCTCTGATATAGTACTAGAGATATATTACTTATTAGTAGTTTGAATAAACCTCTATTCTAATGACGTCAACATGCTGTTCACTAGTCAGGCATGCGTCATACGCAGCGCTCACCCCCGTCAAACTAGCGGCGGACGTGTCGCGGAGTATGAATAATTTACTGGGAGCTAGTAACAAAGTGACTCTCCCTAGGCTTTGCATGTCGATGTGCTTCGCTCTGATATAGTGCTAGGGAGATATTACTTACTAGCTTTCGCCCGCGGCTCCGCCCGCGTCAATGTCGATCCCGCGGGAACAGTACTTTTTCCCGGGATAAAAGGTAGCCTATGTCCTTCTCCGTACACCAGAGAACTTGTATGCAAAATTTCATGATGATCGGTTCAGTAGTTACGGTGTGAAAGCGTAACAAACAAACAAACAAACAAACTCACTTTCGCATTTATAATATTACTAGCTTTCGCCCGCGGCTCCGCCCGCGTCAATGTCGATCCCTCGGGAATAGTTATTTTTCCCGGGAAAAAAGATAGCCTATGTCCTTCTCCATAGTCCAGAGAACTTGTATGCAAAATTTCATGATGATCGGTTCAGTAGTTACGGCGTGAAAGCGTAACAAACAAACTCACTTTCGCATTTATAATATTAGTAAGGATAAGTAAGGATAAGGATTAGTAGTTTGAATAAACCTCTATTCTAATAATGTCAACATGTTCACTAACTTCGCAAGCGTCATACGCAGCGCCCGTCCCCGTCAAACTAGCGGCGGATGTGAGCGGAGTATGAATAATTTACTGGGAGCTAGCGACAAAGTGACTCCCTAGGCTTTGCATATCTATGTGATTCGCTTTGATATAGTGCTAGAGATATATTACTTATTAGTAGTTTGAATAAACCTCTATTCTAATAATGTCAACATGTTCACTAACTTCGCAAGCGTCATACGCAGCGCCCGTCCCCGTCAAACTAGCGGCGGATGTGAGCGGAGTATGAATAATTTACTGGGAGCTAGCGACAAAGTGACTCCCTAGGCTTTGCATATCTATGTGATTCGCTTTGATATAGTGCTAGAGATATATTACTTATTAGTAGTTTGAATAAACCTCTATTCTAATAATGTCAACATGTTCACTAACTTTGCAAGCGTCATACGCAGCGCCCGTCCCCGTCAAACTAGCGGCGGATGTGAGCGGAGTATAAATAATTTACTGGGAGCTAGCGACAAAGTGACTCTCCCTAGGCTTTGCATATCTATGTGATTCGCTCTGATATAGTGCTAGGGAGATATTACTTATTAGTTTGAATAAACCTCTATTCTAATAATGTCAATATTTTGTTCACTAATTTCGCATGCGTCATACGCAGCGCTCACCCCCGTCAAACTAGCGACGGACGTGTCGCGGAGTACGAATAATTTACTGGGAGCTAGCGACAAAGTGACTCTCCCTACAGGCTTTGCATATCGATGTGCTTCTCTCTGATATAGTGCTAGGGAGATAGTACTTATTAATCTCTGAAGTCTGAATAAACCTCTATTCTAATAATGTCAACATGTTGTTCACTAGTCAGGCAAGCATCATACGCAGCGCCTTCTTTAGCGGCGTTGTGCATTTTTTCGGATGGCTAAAAAATGTTAAACTCCCGTCAGGACACGTGACTGATCGAAAAGTCGTAAGATGGACACGTAACTTGAGACATCGTGTAAAAATTATCTGCTCTTTCATACAAAAGTAGAATATCTACTTCGCTAAAATCTATGGTACAGCTGTTTTTTTCTTTTTGCAATTTCGGAGTTGGTCCCATAATTAAAGTTGTTCAGATTCGTGGTCTGAATCACTCCTTAAACGTTTGCTAATGAATTCAATTTCACCCTGTATCTACTATCTAATCTGGAGCACCTGCGTATTTCGGAAAGCCTGTTAATCCGTTGGGCACAGATGTCATCATTGATGACAGTCGTAAAGCTATATCAGATGTCATGATGCAACTTAAAAAAATTACACAGTTGGGGCACTTTCATTGCTACAAAAAATCTTTTGTTAACAATGTTCATCAATTTGATTGTGTTTTCTCGTGAATGTCAGTAGCCAACGCTGGTATAAAGTTTTCCAAGCGATTATCATCTAATCATCATCATTTCGAGTAGGTGTCACGGTCAATCGACCATGCACACCCTGGTGTCAGAGTTCTTCGGAACCGCCTCTCGGCCTCTGACATGGTTCCTTTAACGACTACCAGATGGCAGCCGAGACCACCGGCTTAACGTGCCTTCCGAAGCACGGAATCATCTTTATTATCAGACAATCAGGTGATTCAAGCCTGCAATGTCCTAACCAAACTGGAAACAACTAAACAAAGTATACTTCCGGCGGGAATTGAACCCATGACCCCCGGGTCAACAGGCAAACGCCTTAACCACTGGACCACGGAGGCTGTTACCATCTAATGATAACATCAGGGACCATCGGCTTAATAGGTATCAGTGTTATCCGCTAGTATGAACCAGACCTATGCCTGTCTCTATATCTGTATACCAACACGGTACTCTGTATCACAAATAACATAGTAGGACCGGCTGGAACTGTCGAGTGGCACTACCCTGTAGCAGGTGGGGAGCGCCACCCCCAACCCCGCGCCCGCTCGGGCCGGCCGCATTGGGCGCGCGCATGCGCTTGAGACGCGCGCGTTTCCATTGTCACTCGGTTTTCGATACTCTTTTACAAGTACTAATATTTATGAATCTATACGAATGATGAATGTATACATACTATCACGTCTTGTTCCAAGGCGGGGTAGACAGAGCCTAGGCTCTGTATACCCCGTTTCATAGCGCTAGCTCGATGACACCTTAAAGCTACGTTTAGCATGTTAGCGGGCGTGTAAGTGGAAAACGGAATGAAAATAGTGATGTGTTGCTATGCGGCTAGCAACACATCACTATTTTCATTCCGTTTTCCACTTCTAACGTGATTCCTCAGATTTTAGACCATTCCCTCAATCGACTTTTACGATCTGAGCGGGAGAAACAGCTGGTATATTCTATGTTTTTATTTCCCCCAGAAGCTTAGAAGAGTGCTTGCAAGTGTTTTACAAGTGGCAAACTTTAAACGAGAAATTATAATCATGAGAAAATTTCCTTCCCTTTCAATAAGCAATTAAGCACAAGTTATCTTAGCGACAGCTCGCCCACAACTGATTGCTTCATCGGATACGAACACCCATCGCAATGTACATCATTTAACTCATCTTCGTGAGTAGCAGGAACTGTAGAGAATAATATAGATGTTATAAAATGTTTAACAACTTCATACTACGGATCAGCTTTCTAACCGAACTAAAACTTTTTGTTCTTTAATACAACATTTAGGGGAAGAGACTGAATAAACCTGACCTTCTTCAGTGCTCAGAAATCACATCTTGGCAGGGTCGCCATATAATGCTTTATTAAGAGGGTTTACTTAAGAGAAACACACGATCTTAAAGTAGAACATAGATCGTGTAGTAAACTAGTTGATTGTTCTAAATAGAAAGGTTCAATGATCTTGTACGTCGAACAATAATGTGTGCTTGTGTGTCGTCACACTACACAGCATACTTTGACCATAGTTTTACTGTAATCACAAACGAAATACCGCCGACTTTGTCGTACTGTATTCAACAATGGAAACGCACCGACCACTACAGCGACCCGAAGATTAAGCGCTCGTAAAAAGGGGGTAGCACGGCAATAACGTCTTGATGCCGCGGCCGATTTTACCGCCCGCCCCGCCACTCCAACACCGCCTTTAAGATTAGGGAGGTAAGGCTGAAAGCGTCGTGAAGCGTGGGCGGTAATAATTCAGTATTGCGCGACACACGTCCATTTACAGACCTTCGGAGTTGCGAAGGTTTGTTTCTGTAAGGGCGCGTTTGTTTAATGCATTCTTTTTGTAGCGGACTTCTTGACTGCAAAATAATGAGCTGATATACAAGTACAATTGTACATATTAATAAGTTACCTTTGCTTAAAAAGGGACTCCGATTCGCCATCTGTTTGTACATAACTTTATGTTAAAGAAATATTTTATTTTGGCAACTTCTATTCTTCACGGAGTAGACAGAGCCTACGGCCATAAGACTCAAAGGCCACATTTAGCGTATTGGTGGGCGCATAGTTGGAAAACGAAATCAAAATAGTTATATGGTGCTAGCCGCATATTGACTTGATTCCTTAGATTTTCGCCTACTCCCTCGGCTTCGGTCTGCACGGAAAGAAAAGCAGCTGGTAGATCCTACGTTTTTCTTTTCTTTAGACAAACATGTTAAAAAAGTTAGTCTTTCTATAAAAGATAGTGTATACCGGATTTTTTGGCACACTAGACACTTTCAGCACGGATTTACACTATCGAAGGATACTTCAATACCTCGATAAGATATCACTTAAGATGTCTAGGGAATCGATGAACCGGGACTGAAATACGCGCGCCCTCAATCAGAGAGAATCGACAACCCGACCTTGTCTAATACGCACAGCCTGCGAAGCGAACACGTTTCGACTTGTAATTTCAGTAAATATCATGTGACTCCTAACTCTCTGAAAATAGTTTTAATGTCGACATCAGGTCCGCGAATACAATACAAAAGATAAGAAAACCCTCCCAATCAGAAAGTCTAAGTAGCAAAAGGTCAAACAAAGCGAAACGTCTAATGAGCAATTAGCCTAGCTAAATTACCCATGTAGCAAAACGTCTAACTATCAAGAGGTCGATATAACAAAATGTCCATTTAGGAAATCGTCAGTATTTCATCATGTACACTAATGCACGTAATTGGTATAAGTACGGTGCCCGCGACTATGTATATGTTCGCCGCATTTGATAAGCTTTCTACAATTTAGACAGGCACGCAGTGCTGGCTGAGACAGGCATTTTTGAATTTCTCGGGTCTCGATAGCTCAAAAACACCTCAATCATGTAAGCGAGCTGCCCGTCCGGCCGTTGCCTGGCGCCAGTCGGACGATAGTGACTCTGCCTGCGCTCGCACTTCTTCTAACAATGCCTCTCCAACTAGAGAAGGTTGGCAGTCAGCTCCGCATATTTCTGCTTGTCTCCAGCGAGGCAATAAAGTAAATAAATAAATATATACCGACAAATCACACAGATTGAGCTAGCCCTAAGGTAAGTTCGAGACTTGTGTTATGGGATACTAACTCAACGATACTATATTTTATAATAGATAAACATCCAAGACCCAAGTCAATCTGAAAAAGATCATTTTCCATCTTGACCTGGCCGGGGATCGAACCCGGCACTCCGTGTCGCAGGCTGGCGTGTTAACCACTGCGCCACGGAGCTGTCATAAAGTTCGGCTGCACTCGCGATACCAGTCCACACCCTGATGTTACGCACCCAAGACTTCTTTCTCCGACCCATTTTTCCCTGCGACTTTGCCCATCACTATGCGTTGCAGCAGCTCGTATCTATCGTGCCTTAGCACGTGCCCTAAATATGAACTTTTCGGTTTTTGACGGTTTGCAGAAGTTCGCGTTTTCGGTAAACCCGCAGTAGAACTTCCTCATTGGTACCCCGCTGGGTCCAGCTTATTGCCAGCATGCGTCGATAGCACCACATCTCAAAAGCTTCCATACGTTTCCTGAGATCTTCCTGCATCGTCCAAGACTCCGTATAGAAGGATAGGCCAGATTTAGCAGTGCAGAAGACGAGTGCGCAAAGGAATCTAAGTTTCGGTTACATAGGACCTTATTCATGTTCTTGAAAGCGCTCCTAGCTATTCCAATCCTAGTTAGGGTTCAGTACCCAAAGGGTGACAACGGGACTCTATTAATTTCGCTCCGCTATCCGTCTGTCTGTCTGTCTGTCCGTCTGTCACCAGGCTGTATCTCATGAACCGTGATAGTTAAGACACTTGAAATTTTCACAGATGATATATTTCTGTTGCCGCTATGCTAACAAATACTAAAAATAGAATAAATTAAATAATTAAGGGGGCTCCCATACACAAGCGTGATTTTTTTTGCTTGTTTTTGCTCGATATTGATAACGGCAACAGGTAGACGCTTGAAATATTGACAGAATATTTAGTTATATATTCACTTTAGAAATAAATAATTAAATGAAAATAAAATTAATATTAAAGGGGGGCTCCCATACAACAGATTTTTTGCCGTTTTTATAGATAACGGTACGGAACGGAACCCTTCGTGCGCGAGTCCTACTCGCACTTGGCCGTTTTTTTTAAAGATGGCAACGCATACCTGCCGTCCGGGCGGAGTATTATTTGTAGCCGTGTGTCCTCAGCTTTACCCGTCGGGGGTATAAATTGTGTCCCCCGCTGTCTACGGAAGTTGAGAGTTGTCTAGTTATAATATTATGTGACAGCTGCTGCCCTTTTCGCGTAAACATAATGGTGTGTGATGGATTTGCGAGAAGCTTTTGTTTATCTAAATAGGTTTATATTACAAGGACAAAGTAAAAATAGACTTTTGTTTTTTATGTAAGTTGGTGGTGGGTCAGGAGGCAAGGGTGTCTTTTATAGGGAACATGCCAGAAAGGTTAACAGGTTAACCTTACAGGAGAGGTATCTTCTGTGAGGTTAACCGGATACTATTGTTCTTAATAATCTGTGGTTTGACGTCTCAGTAAAAAAATTGCAGCTCATTTGACAGAATTGAGAGAAACGCTACAAAAAACACGTTTCATGTATGAAAATTAATATATATTTTTTTAGTCTTTATTATTAGTTGCATAATGGAAAAATATTACACATTCAGTAAAAAATTCAATCTATTACGGTTCGATAGTTACAGCTTGTAACAGACAGACAGACGAACTGACGGAGGGACAGAGAGCGGAAGCGTAGTTTTAAGACCCAGTTAGATAGATAGAAAGATCATTTATTTCTTAGAATATGGTAATACAAAAGGTGCAACATACTCTGCCTATTAGGCGTAGAAATATTAAGATTATACAGTTAAACATTAATTAGTACATTTGAGTTACAATTTCAATAATTCGTTTTCAGCACTTGGGTACAAAACCCTAAAAAGGAATGTTCTCCAACAATTTCACGTCACGAACGAAATCTATTTAATGCAATAAAGGCGGCAGTCCCGCGGACACTTTTACAGACACTTAAACAATAGAAGAACAATTGATTCTTACGTGTATACGCAAAAGTCTCTCTGATGTTACGAACGCCTACACTTATCATATTACAGCATAACTCTCAGCTAAAATTAGCAACCCCTATCTCGCTTGAATCCGCGCACAGAACGGAGACAGCAGTGTGCAAACATCCTGTACTGTAGCACGCTACAGACAACTCGTAAATACAAGCGGCGCGCGCGGAATACAGAACTGATTGCTGCCGCGTTTGAACAGGCTAGTTAACTTGACAAGTCACTTGTATAGACAGCAAGCTAACTCCCCTAACTTGAATCTAAACAGAACGGAGAAAGCAGTGTGCCAGCACCTTGTACTGTAGCACGCTACAGACAACTCGTAAATACAAGCGGCGCGCGCGGAATACATAACTGTTTGCTGCCGCGTTTGAACAGGCTAAAAGTCCGTAAAATCGTAGACAAACCCAGTCGTCACTATACTATGTACTCTTTTGTAAACATTCGCGCTTTACACACATGCATGTTTAAAAACGGGACCTAACACTCGCCCTATGATGGTGTTCGTAACAGACTAAGTTGTAATGGGTGTGCCAGTTGTTGCTGCTTGTCAAATATTATCCAATGACAACGAGTTATCGGACCCTTCAATGGGTATGTTTTCAATTAGTATGTCTTGTAGATTATTAATAAATATCAGATACGTATTTTTTATTTCGTCAATCAAACAAAAATTGATAAAGACGTTAAAGTTCCGCGTGACCTCACTGACTGGTACACTTTTAACTGGCCTGTTGCGTCATGACCCCCAATTCTGAACTTCGATGCGCTTTATCTTTATCATCTTTTGTTTGATTGAAAAAAGAAAAAATACATATCAAATATTTTCCGATAATCTATAAGACCTAATTATTTTAAATTGTATGTTATTTTGGAAACAATTCAACAGCCTATTCGTTCTCCCATCTAGTGGTGAGCCTTTCAGAAAACCCTCATTGGCGTGCTAACTTGAGAAATTATGGACGAGTAACTTGACAGTAGATGTCCAAACGAGCCGCGACTCCCTCCAACGAGGATCACTGAGCCCCGACATCGCTTCACTACGCTGCTGTTGAGCTGGCTTATTGGGCGAGTTATTTTCTTTTTTATACTTTATAGATATCTACAGTAGTACTAACGTTAAAAGATCTGATTGTGTTAGTATTGGTTAGTATTGGTTTGTAATGAATAACCACAAATATACTAAAACGATTTTAAAAATTATTTCACCTATAAAAAGCTGTCGTAGCTGAGAACCCAGGCTATAATTTATGCAGAAGAAGTCGCGAGAAAAAAGCTAGTAGAAAATAAAATCAGAATAAAGATTACTATAGGCGTTGGTGAAGCAATCTATCTCTCTTTTTTATCGGCTTTCCCGCTTACAGATCCACGACTAAGGCCTTTATTTCCTACAACTCAACTCTGTTTACACCGACATCGTAACAAATTGAATCCTTCTTTTTTTTTTTTTTTTAGAAAGTCTATGTAGCTAGCTCCAGTGAGCTTTAGCTACGTCACCGGGCGGAATTAAATCGAGTAACTACTGTCGTTATAAATGTACAAATTTGTTTCGCTTGCAAGTAGACAAACTTTTGTAGGATTAATGGGGCTACGAATTTCGTAGACGGCTACACGCTGTCGTAGCTACTTCTACGACACTTCTGCTACGAGAGAATGATAAGAATATGCACGGCACGAATCACGATGGTCGATAGCGTAGCATTGCTACGGAAACGATAAGTTTATTTATAGCACTGGTATTTCTACATTCCAACAAGTTTTTTTTTGTTTTTTGTGTGTGCAAGTGGCCAACACTGGTGTCACATTTTTCAAGCTGCCTAAAGGCATCTGACATAGCATCGAGTTGATATTACACATAGCTGTCAGATTTTCAACTTTACACAGTAACTAAGACAATAACTGACATCTAGTAGCAACAGGACTTTTTTCTCTCTCTAGAAGACAATAGACAGGTCAGTGGAATCTCAACTGCTTGTCCGGTGGCTGCAGGTATGACATCCGAGCGAGTAGTATCCCAATACCTTCATTCTGAAATGTCAGAGCGTCACGTGGTTTTTTTCCTCGTACAGCAAGATTGTGGAATGGACTCCCTCCCGAGGTTTTCCCTGTGTGCTATGACTTGAGGTCCTTCAATCCTTCAAAAGGCGTGTTTACAGGTATCTTAAGAGTTAGCAACGCATCAGCACCTCCTCTGGTGTTGCAGATGTCCATGGGCGACGGTGACCACTTTCCATCAGGTGGCTTGTCTGCACGTTTGCCGTCGGATATTCATAAAAAGATATCTATACAAAAAAAAACTAAAATATTCTCACTCTTCCTAAATCCAACAAATTCGCGTGCACGTAACATTTTATCACATGAATAATAAGTCTTAATGTATTTACTTAGTTTCAAGCAAAATTACTGTATTCCCGTTAAGAATATGTGCTATCCGCCTATTCATAAACATGAATGTGCAATAACAGCATTTGTTTGTCGTTGAACATCGAAAAGATCAGCCAAAGCGATTCGAAAACAAAATATCATTTCAGCCGTCATCATCATGTCGAGTAGGTGTCACGGTCAATCAGACCATGCACGCCCTGGTGTCAAAGTTGTTCGGAACCGCCTCTGGCCTTTGACGTGGTTCCTTTAACGACTATCAGATGGCAGCCGGGACCAACGGCTTAACGTGCCTTCCGAAGCACGGATTCATCTTTATTATCAGACAATCAGGCCTGCAATGTCCTAACAAAACTGGAAACAACTAAACAAAGTATGCTTTCCGTGGGAATCGAACCCACGACGGGGGCGGTTTGCCTGTAGACCCGGAGGTATTCATTTCAAATTCAAAGCGGGACTAGCTATTTGAATTCGCAGCGAGTTAAAGTTTTGTAGTAAAACAGTCGTTTGCATGCCGGTAATTTAATCGCGGAGTTGCGCGGCACTGCCATTATTGCATTTTAAAGCGCAGCTTTCGGTTGCAATGTATTCAGTCACTGCATTTGTGCCGTGCAGTTTCCGATCTAATACTATTCATCTATTGAGAGAAATTAAGTGGTCGTTTTTCCCTATCGATATCGTTGGAAAAACGCGGAAAAATCACTATTACCACGGGATAGATACTAACGCGAGCGGATCCGCGGGCGACAGCTATCTACACTCTATTTTACGAGTGCACGTTCCTGTTCGGGCGCCAACATGACTTACAATTTATTTAGCGTCTTCACTTTCATACGTCGCATTTTTTTAATGATATAGGACGGCAATCGAGCCAGCGTGTCACCTGATGGGAAGTGATCACCGTTGCCCATGGACTACTGCAACACCAGGGTATGACAATAGCATTACCGGCCGGCTGGATATGGGAGGAGGGAGAAAAAGGTTGGATAGATGAGCCTCCGGTTGTTTTACCCACGGAATGAAGCGGTAAAGCTTCTGTGAGAGTGTGGGTACTTCCCCGGACGAGCCGGCCCATTCATGCTACTACCTTGCATGCTATTTCGAGATGCAAAATATGCTTCTCTTCTTCTTCTTTTTGTAACGAACATCTCATATACGCTGTCTTGTGCAATTTTTTTTTTAAAATTTTTGAGTTTTGTATTTAGCAAAAATGCCCGGTAGCGTGGCTCTGCCGCGACTAATATATCATGAAGTTACATATGTTGGTATGTCATGTTCAAATCTTAAGAGAACAAAAGCACTTTTATTTTTAAGATAAGTAAAGCGCTGTCTCCAGCCAACGTCGCGGCACTCCACTGAAACACTCTTCGTCTTTGTTCAGCTTTGAAGCGCGGGGTTCTTTGTCTTTACGCGTTTGTTGAAACGCACACTCACACGCTGTGAGTACCTTTGTAGTTTAAAGTCCGGGTTAGTAGCGTTATCCTCCAGTTTTTTTTGCCCCGAGAGGCTTCCATGCTGGTCTTCTTGCGTAGACCGTAGAAAGCAGAAGAGAATCTAAATAATAATTTCCATAAACGACGCAACTACACAACTTTAAAACAATTTTAATTAAGTTTTTCATTTCCCACCAATATGCTCAACGTGGCCTTTTAGTGGCATAGCCTTGGGGACTGCCTATCCCGTTAGGGATGAAGACGTGATTAGTACAAATGTTGGTAGGTATAATCAGGCAGTTCAGTCGTTACATACATACATATTATCACGTTTTTATCCCTTACGGGGTAGAAGCCTAAAGTCATAAAACCGAAACGCCACGTTTAGCGTGTTGGTGGGCTTAAAGGTGGAAACCGGAATCAAAATAGTGATGGGTTGCTAGTCGCATCGCCTGTTGTCATGATTCTAGATTTCCGCCCATTCCCTTGACCGGCTTCTACGGTCTGCGCGGGAAGAGAAGCAGCTGGCACATTCTACGTTTTTTCTTTTCTCCCAGACCAGCAAGGAAGAAAGTGGTTCAGTCGTTAAGCTATATGCCTTTAAACACTTGAAAATCCACTTGTTTATCAACCACTAACACAAACGATGAATAAATACATATCGGCGCGTAGCAACAATAGCAGAAATATTACATGTGCACGTGTTCCGATCCGATTGATGTAAGTAAACAAGTGACGTAAGACCCCCTCTCCGAGGAATGGCTGTTTGAATACATATATATTTGTACGTGACCGTTTATATGTTTGGTTATTATGTGAAAGACATTTAGTTGATTGTTTGAATGAATATTAATTTACTTGTGTGATTATTTAAAAGTGAATTGTTTGAGGGAAAATTAATTAACTTGTGTGACTATTTAAAAGTGAATTAGTTGATTGTTTCAGTGAATATTAGTTTACTTGTGTGAATAAACGGTTACTATGGTTCATATTGCTTTTAATCCGTCAACGCAGTAAACGCAGACACAATGGAGTTTTAATTGTTATGCAGCCCGGTCGGGCCGTTCGGTGGCTGAGGGATTAATAATGATTTAATCCTTCTTTATCCTACATACATACATTTTATTACGTCTTTTATATTTTGGAGTAGACAGAGCCCAGGTCTTTAAGACCTAAAAGCCACATGAATAAAAACAGACAAAAAAAAAACAAAACGAAGAAATTCGCACCACATAGACCCAAAACATCACTCGTATTCCCCTACATAAATCAGATAATCCAGCCGAATCCCGTATTGCGATCAGGAGCCTAGGGTTCGTGATCACCCGCGACCGCCGCAATTATAGGAATCCCGAATAATCCCGTTTGGTGGCGAACAAAAATACTGGAGTGATCGCGTTTTGTCTATCATTTAGGAAAGGGTGTGGCTCAGGTGACGGCGATACAGAATAAATAATAACAAACTGTAGGGGGGCTATAAGTTACACACAACACGTTCGTTCTTGGTATATCCTTTTAATCACAGTTGACGCGCGGGGTGAGGTACGGCTCGGGTAGCGTGATCGCATGACCGCGGTTGCCTAGCGTAGGTTGCGCGAATTAACGTAAGCGCCGTACTACGTGCTCGCTATAAAACTAAATAATACTACTACTACTTTATAATACGGTGAATTATTTATTGCAAATAAATGAGCAATAAAGAAAATAAACCACTGACAAATGAGCAATAACGAAGACAAATATAGAGTTAAAAGTCTTCTAGTGCAGACATTTATTATTGAAAGTGATAGCGCTAAATGTAATTTACACATGTTCGTGCAAATAAATACTTTATTTAAATGAATCAATTTGGTAGCTGACATGAATGGAAAGGGATTTTAGTAGCAGGTCGACTGGCCGGCAATAGGTTCCGCCACCGCCATCCGCCACCACGCTACCAGCACTAACTGGATATGTAGGTAATAACAAAAGTAATTACCTACATATCCAGTGTCTTCAAATCAAATGAACATAAAACTTAATTTGCCAAACCGTTTCATAACATGCCTGCTACTGTATTTTTCATTTAAGTGAAATAAAAGATTTTTGATGAACAGTGTCAAGCCTTAATTTGATTTGGGGTTAACAATAAACTCGAGAAAAGCGAAATAAGCCGTGCTAATGTTTGCATAAGGAAGTATTTTTATTTTGAATCGCTCGTAGTGAGACCCTACACCCCTCTCCCACAAATGGCTTTCCAATAATCCAGCCTTGACGCCTGCTGTCGGCATAGCTCGCGTTGTTGCGACTCCTCGAATCATTTATTGAATAAATCTAATTCTTGAACTCTTTTCCTTTTTTTACCAGCGATTTTTTTATAAAATTGCATTAGGCATGCATGATGTATGAATGAAAAATTCTTGATTGCACCATTACATAAATAGTAACGAAAAAGAATAGACAACTATATTACAATAATAGATACAAAGACGATAGTAAAATGATTCTCTAGTGTTTTCCACGATGGTTCCCAAGAAATACATTATGTAACAGTCTCTGGGCTAAAAAGATTCCAACGACCGTTTTACAGTTACCACCTGCGGAAAAACTGCCACCAGCCGGTGGCAGTTTTTCCTTGCCCTGGAGTACGTGGAAGTCTCTCAACAGATTGCGAGTAGGTGTGGGCAGGTGCAAAGAGAACCGCAAAAAGTGGGGTTTTTCTACTAATGATAGATGTAGCTGTGGCGCTGTGCAATCCATGCCACATCTGTTATCATGCCCGGATGTCCCACCTCTTGTACGAGAGAGGATTTGGCGAAAGCCACGGATGCGGCTGTAAAGGTTGCATCATTCCGGGCAAGATTTATATAATCGTTTGGACCATTGACACGATAGAAGAAGAACCGTCTTTTATTCGACAGGATGCGTGATGACAAAGTACCAGATAATTTCTTCACGGTTTTCAATATCGGATTGGCTCAAATTGAGATGTGAGACTACTGTGGTCAAGGTCGAGGATTCAAATGTCATACGATCAATTGTAATTTTTATTCCGATGTTTCTATAAATCCCTCTACTTTTTCCGGCATGACGTTGGTTACTTATGTCCTTCCCCGGCATCAAACTACCTCCATACTAAATTTAAGCTGAATCCGGCGGTTAAAGCGTCAAAGTAAGAGACGGACAGACAGAATTACTTTCACGTTTATAATATTAACTAGCTTTTTCCCGCGGCTGCGTTTAAAATTGACAAAGTTTCAAACAAACTTTCCTGCCCTATTTATCCCCTTGGGGGTAGAATTGATCAAAATCCTTAGCGGATGCCTACGTCATAACATCTACCTGCATGCCAAATTTCAGCCCGATCCGTCCGGTGGTTTGGGCTGTGCGTTGGTATATCACTATATCAGTCAGTCACCTTTGAGTTATATATATTTAGATCAGCGATTCCCAAAGTATGGGTCGCGGCCCACTGGTGGGTCCCGAGTGAATATTAAGGGGGCCCCCCGAAACAAAATGACATTCGGAAAAATCAAGCCAACAGTCGATGGCCACAGACCGACACCGGCGCGCATAGTCAGTCAGTGGCTTCTTACATTTCAGCAGTTTACGATAGAAATCTAGAGCTTATGTAAATAAAGTAAAAAATAAAACTATAAAAAATAAACTGCCCGTTTAGACCCGCGACTGTCTAGTAGACTCTACTAGGAATTCTTAGGGGTTACCAATATTTGATGCCCCTTTTTAAGACGGTCATGCATGCATGAGATGGGTCCCGGTTTTGGCAGTTTTTGTTTGGTGGGTCGGAGCCCAGTCAACTTTGGGAACCACTGATTTAGATAATTTGGATATAAGTAATAAGTATGAATAGGCATAAAGTATCTCACAAGGCATTGCTTCAATTGTCAAGGTCTGTTTGTATCCTGCAGACATTTGTTAAATCTGTCGTCACAGGTACACGTAAGACAATAAGCTCGAATCGATTGCGTCGCACACACAACCCTCTATCATAGTTGGTGTGTGATACGAGTTACAAATGCTTTTTTTTTTATTTCTCCTGCATGTAGACAAAATCAAATGTTTTTTTACTGATAACGAAAAAGTATAGAATAAGGCTGTCGTGTTATAAAATTAAAATATACGAAGTTATTATTAAAGTTTTCAAAAGAAGAAAAATAAAAACAATTCTGCCCTTACTTACAAATATAGCCTATGCCAAAGAAAAATATAAGAAAAAGATTCAACGAAAAAAGGGACACCTCATTCATCCATCTGTTTTGGCAGATATGGTTGAAAAAACTCGCATACCTACGTTACATAAATGCAAAAAATATAGCACTACTTTTTCGGCAGCAGTGTGAGAAAACCTTCAGTTCTTATTGTCATTGCCTGATGGTCCTGAACGTCTGCGACGGTTTGATACTTTAGAAATAGTGATAATCAGTATTACCCATAAAAAGAAGAAAGAAGACAAATTGCGATTGCCTGCAAATTTCGAGGACAGAAAATGTTAACAACATTCTCAACTGTTTGTTTTATTCAAGAGGGTCGATAAGTGACGGAAAAGCTCTGTGGAAGCCATCTGTAATATATTCTTATTTATATTACATATCAGGGTCTGGTCGGGTCTTCTGGTAAGAGGAATGTAGGTTTAAATTTCCGTTTCTTCTGGTACCTGATTAAGAGCAGCGGGGATTGGGAAATAGTAACTGAAGGAAATATCCGAAGGAATATAGAAAGGAAAAATCCTTTAATCAATTAGCATAACAGTAACAGATATATTTTAGAGCACTGGAGGGCAAATGTTGATGTTGGTTGTAAGGGCTCGCGAGGTCTACTGTTCTCACAGAACCACTAGTTTATATTACATATCATATTACAGCAAGATTCAATGTTATGTAATATTATAACATTTTGTCGTTAATATAGAATTACATCGCTACGTCTTATGAAATCGCCGTCCGCTCACAACACAAGCCTTACATCAATCGGTACACGATCTACACGAAACACCAATACACTGCGATATTCCTCTCATCATATTAAAACACGACGCCGGAACATCCTACAACACGTCCCATTTAATATGACATCTACTGCGAAGAGATAAGGTTCGAAATGGAACGATAAATTATTTGCTTTTAGATTTATTAAATATTGTTTGACGTCACAGAGGGTTTCAGAGAAAATCAATGTTTACCGGACTGGGGACGGAAGTCTGTCTAGTCGAACACATTCCATTAGTTTTTAAAGTGTGTGATAAATACAATCCGTCTTAGTCGTATAAAACGCGGAATAACTTAAGACGGTACTGCATAAAATTGTGTAAATTTACGTGTTTTTAAATCACTAGTACTATGCGCTGAATTAATTAAATACATCAAAGGTATTTGTACAATTTAGGTCGATCCTTGAGCAAGGTCGCCCCTTGTTGGAATTTGAAACAGACACATATGAATTTGAAAAATGTAAAAATGATATATGTATGGTATGATATCTAAAAGCATTCTTCTTCGAAAACTTTGTAATTTTTACGTCTAAAACAATAATTCTCACATGACAATATTTATATGTACGTCTCGGAGGTCGCCCCCATTCTTATTTTTTTTATAAGGCTATAAATATGAAAATATTAAGACGTTTCATCTTTTTTCCTAATCGCCGAATGGTTCTGCGCAGCCTAATGGCTTGCGCAGTAGCGACGTTTTTCTTTCGCGCGGCACCCGCTTAATACCTTAATACCAGTATTCGTCCAAAACAAATTGACAATGACAGCTGACAAAATGGCAAAGTAATAAGTGTCGACATATTTTGGTCGCGTAATGGTTTATACCAAGTACAAAATTTACTCCTCGTTTTATAATACGACGAAATAAGGCTAACTTCCGCTTCTAAACAGTACAAGATTTAAAAAAATATAGCCTTTGTCACTCGGCCTGATGTAGGGTTTCTAACGATATGGTGGAAGAGTGGTGGTAGTTGCACCGTACCCACCATTCCGGTAATATGGCGTGGAGAGAGCAATACAATTCTGTAGAGACATTGAAAAGTTTTAGAGCAATATACAACGTGATTTTGAACCCCCTAGCTATATTGAAATCTGGTTATCAGAATTCTTAATGGAACACAGAATTGCAAGAAAAAAAGGTAAAAAACGAAAAAGAAAATTAGGTTTCCCATACAAAGTCGCCGAACAGCTGGACCAATTTCTATGAAAGGATAAATTTCTTACAGTTCTGTATTCCATTAGGGATTCTGATTCCCAGATTTCAATATAGCTAGGGGATTCAAAATCACGCTGTATAAAGTGGCATAGTGGCAAGTGGATACCCATGGACGAAGGCGCAGGGGCAGACTACGGACAAGATGGCGGGAAGACTTAGACCGGGTTTGTAGTTGCTGGCAGCAGGCTGAACTCGATAGGATGAATGGAAGAAGGGAGGGGAGGCCTTTGCCCAGCAGTGGGACACAAATAAGACTACTAAAAATGAGTCACATATTACATCTTCTTCTTCCACTCTCGTGCCCATGTGGCACAAGAGTGGAAGAAGAGAAAAGAGGCATATATCCAAGATTGGATAACAGGAAGGCCACCATGATGATGATGATTACATGAACCCTAAAAACAACCCTTAAAGTATAGAATATATGAAATGGATAACCGACGCTAGTCGCTGTCGTGGCTTCGCGAAAAGCGCAATTTCCTCAAAGTTAAAGTAAGTTATCGGCTAAGTAATCATCCACTTCGCGCGGCACACCGGTTAATATTTGATTCTCAGTGCTGCTACGGGCAATGGTTGCCTACTTAATAACTTGGAAAACTACGCTCGCATAAAGTGCATGCATAAGAAATGAGACCGCGATGCATTTCACTAATGGAATATGTACCATATCGGGAATGAATCACGTCATTATCCCTTACGGGGGAAACAGAGCCTAAAGCCAAAAGACAAAGGCCATGTTTAGCGTGATGGTAAGTAGACAGATAGGTACGATTATACAAAAGTGTTCAGACAATTTGTTTCGAAATGACGATAAAAATTTTGCGTTACCAACATTTAGCCCATAGAGATTCCCTCCGGCTGAGTTATCCCCTTCAAAGGCGTGGGTATATTTACGCCCGGTATGTAGCATGTAAATTAGCAATAATTGAGTCGTGTCTAAAGATTATAAGTACAACCCACGCTCTGAATTACGAAGCGGAACAAGGCGAGACAGCGGAGCTGTGAATGATGCGAGGGAGTTGAAACGGGGGGTAGATTAGTTATAATTCTAGAATGGACATGCCTCGTAAAAAACGTCTACTATTATATAAATTAGCATTTATTAAGATGTGTCTTAAAATAAGACCTATAAGTACATCCCACGCTCTAAATAACGAAGCGGAACAAGGCGAGACAGCGGAGCTGTGAATAATGCGAGGGGGTTAAAACAGGGGTAAATTAGTTATAATTCTAGAATAGGCATGCCTCTTAAAATACGTCTACTTGAATGTAAATTAGCACTTATTAAGACGTGTCTAAAGATAAGACCTATAAGTATATCCCACTGTATGTAAATCAGCATTTATTGTGCCTAAAGATGTGACTAATAAACACATCCCCACTCTGAATTACAAAGCGGAATGAGGCGAGACAGCGGATGAATGATGCGAAGGGGTTGAAACGGGGGAAGATTAGTTATAATTCTAGAATAGACATGCCTCGTAAAATACATCTACTAGTAGAAAATTAGCATTTATTAGGTGTAACTAATAAAAACATCCCACCCTGTTGATTACGAAGCGTCTTAAGGTGAGACAGCCGGCGCGGTAAACGTTGTGAGGGGGTTGAAATTGAGAGTTGATTAGTTTTAATTTCAGAATGGACATCCCTCGTATAATACGTCTACTAGTATGTTAATCAGCATTTAATGTGCCTAAAGATGTGACTAATAAGCACATCCTACGGTCTTGATTACGAAGCCGACTAAGGCTAGACAGGAGAGCTGTAAATGTTGCGAGGGGGTTGACAGGGAGGGTAGATTAGTTATCATTTCAGAATGGACATGCCTCGTAAAAGCATGTTCTCAAACATGCTCGGAAATGTAGGCATTATTGTAGTAAAATGAAGCCACGAAGTTTGTAATTCTTGGCTGGTGCAATACTTTACCGGCCTAGGCCAGGAAAGTAAGTATGAAAATTCATTCCTGGCCGCTGCTCAAAACTTTTTAATTAATCTATGCAAATTGTACTATGTAACTTGTCATACAGCCAATGGCTACCACATTATAAAAGAATGCACTCATCGAGCATATAAGTATATGAATATAAAATTAATTTAATTAAATTGTTGGTAAAATCACACAAAAATCTGCCAATAATAAAAAGAAAAAACGCGGGAAAGCAGATTTTTACGGTATTACATTTTTTGGGTAAAATATGCCTGGGCTGTATGGGCTGTTTCCTAAGCACGAAATGACAATATAAATTAAAAAAGAAAATAACGCGGGAATGTACTATTATTTATTTTCGGCGTACTGCAAGCAACGTTGTTGTTTTGGATTGTTTTGCAGATTGCTTTTAGTGGAGTTTATAATGTAAAATCGGTGTAATTTGGTGTTATAAATGGCTATGTTTATGAACAATGTGTGGACTAACTAAAGTATCATGGTGCGGATTTAGAGATTTACATTGCGGTGCACTGGTGGTCGCTCGCGTTATTGCGTCGTCTATGATCAAACCAGAGGATTCGTGGGAATTGTCGCCAGGAGCTGCATCGAATCAACGAAATGAATGATACCATCATTTCTTTGATAAAACGTTGAAAAATATGAAGGAAAAGGCGTAGAACACCAAATGCCGTAAAACAAATATGAAAATAAAAATGTACATACTATTAGCGTTTTTTATAGTAAACTCATTTTTTTCCAGTAGTACGTCTTTCATTATTTCCTCGCATTTATTGAGAAAAGCACAATACATGCCTTTGCCGGGAATCGGCTTGCCGGACTCGTATTTATTGCCAAGGCCTCGCTGACGCTCGGCCTTGAAAACTCTACTCGTCCGGCAATCCCTTACTTCCCGGCCTCTGCAGTAATGTACTATTAATCGAAAACAGTATTCCGTCTTACAACATTAACATTCATTGAACGCAATAACATAACGCATAAAATGTGGTGGTCATAAAAAAAACGGCATGACACGTAATTTTAATTCAATCGCTTAATACAGTTTTATTGCGTTTCATTATAATCATCATTTTCAGCCCACATCAGCCGAATGCTGGGCATAGGCTTCCCTTTTTTTACGCCATTCCCTACGGTCCTGTGCTAGTCTCATCCACTCTTTTGTTTATTGCGTTAATTACATTGGTATTACACCTAACGTTTCGAAAACTTTACAGCTTTCATGTTCGCAGGTAGGCTACGTTGACATTTGTCTATAACGTCATAATAACTATGCAAAACTTAGTCTACCTACATGAAAACTGTAAAGTTATAGAAACGTTAGGTGGTTTAATCTCTACTAATATTATAAACGCGTAAGTATTGTTAATCTTTCACGCCAAAATAGCTGAACGGACTTTGGCGAAATTTTGCACACAAGTTATTACCTGGATTAACACAGCTCTCTATACTTTCTACCTTTATAGGTACGGTAAGGCTGCTGGGATGGGGTCGTAATTTCTCATACAATTGGTATGAGAGATTGTGACGTCATTTTTGAGGCGTACCGTACATATAGACATTCCACTTATTCATAGGAAACCTGTATAATTATTATTTTTTTATTAATCTGTGGTATCGTAGTTGGTGACACAATTAAATGTATTAGTTATTAAGATTCTAGATTTTACATATGTAAGTATAATTATGTATTGTGTCATTGTTTGATATCCAAATAAATTAAAAAATAAAAAAAAAAAACAAGCTACCTTTCATCCCGAAAAAAGTACAGTATCCGCGGGATCGACAGAAACGTGAGCGGAGCCGCGGGCGGCTGCTAGTAATTTAAAAACGCGATAAAACCATAATAAATTAAAATTACCATCCACATGGTGTGGTTATCGTTACCACTATTATTTATTACAAACGCAAACATATTTGTTATATTTTGTCACGTTAGCCTCTCAGATACAAAATTTCATAGACATTAAACACATAAATTTTCGTCCCTTACTCTTTGCCCACCCAAGAGGTAGCCACCCCTTAGCGCTCCATCTACAGGTGGTTACCCTCGCCGCCCCTTTTCATTTCGCAATTTCAAAGTTCCGAAGCAGCTCCGTTGATATTTATGAGGACACAGAAAGGTTTTCTTTCACGGAATGGTATAAGATAAAGTAATTCTTAGAATATGATAAAAACTTGATGAGTTTTATTTAGAATGCAAATCTGATTGTAGGAAACCTTTTACTGGGAGCGGTTCTTAGAAGGTCTTAACGTTGTAAATAAATTTAAACAAGTCTCTTATTGATACAGATAACTAAAAATTTATATAATAACTAGTTTTTGCCCGTGGCTCCACTTGCGTTAATATCAATCCCTCGGGAACAGTACAATTTCTTGGCATGAAAGGTACTCTATGTCCTTCCATGGGCCTCAAATTACCTTCACGCCAAATTAGTTCAATGGTTGAAGCGTCAAAAGAAGACAGTTACTTAAGCATTTATAATATTAGTATAGAAGTATGGATTAAAGTATGCATTAAACTTAGCCATAAGTAAATTTTGACGTCAACAATTGTTGAGAAGTGAAATATGACAATTAATAAGTGTTCAAAGAAACCTATATTAAATAAAAGTTTTGAATATTGGATCATATTGGAGGCATTAAAGGTAAGGGGCAATGATCTGAATGAGCACATTGTATATATATCTAAACTTCAAGCAAGATAAATCACAATAGTTAATAATTCTTCGTCAAAAAGAGAGTATTGGTAATGTATGTGTGAGTATTGGTAATGTATGTATAGTGTAGAAGAAGCTAGAGATATATGTCAGGATCGTAGCAAATGGAGATCCATAGTCTCTGCCTACCCCCATGGGAAACAGGCGTGATGATATGTATGTATGTATGTATGTATGTAAAAAGAGAGTATACAGTACAGTAATGTCAAAGTAAGGTAAAGTCACCTGCAAAAGTTCATACATAGTCTTAAGGTGAAAATCGATTGCACTGATTAGGGAGGCATATATATTTAACAATACCATAAACATTATGCCACATGTATAAGGTTGAAATTTTTAAATAGTATCCGTAGACTTTTTACGCAACTTCTAACTAGGCTAGCTACGTGGCGCAGCGGTCAACACGCCAGCCTGCGACACGAGAGTGCCCGGGTTCGATCCCCGGCCAGGTCAAGATGGAAAATGATCTTTTTCAGATTGGCCTGGGTCTTGGATGTGTATCTATATATGTATTTGTTATAAAATATAGTATCGTTGAGTTAGTATCCTATAACACAAGTCTCGAACTTACTTTGGGGCTAGCTCAATCTGTGTGATTTGTCCGTATATATTTATTTATTTATATTTAACTGGACTTTCGCAGGCGACCGTACCTCGACTTCATTATACTCATTTCGATCACTTATTACAGGCCGTCTAAACCCATTGAATTAAAAAAACTATAGAAGCAGCTATGTGCTCAAAAACTGCACCACGCAAAGAAGATCAAAGCGGGCGGGGCTTCAAAAGTATATCTTTTCGCGAACTAGTCAGCCACTCGCTCCGTGACGGAAGGACGCGTCGATAAAAGCATTTAACTACATATTTACGAGCAAGGCTGCTGTCGCGAGCGATGTCTGCCTACCTCCGCTATTTTAACACCATAGCGTTCATTAGATGTGTTGCCACCGCCCCGTGACTTAGCGCGGCCAATCGCAAACTATCTTCATCTATGAGTGCGTGAGTTTTTCGTTGTGATTTCAGTTAAGTTTGTTTGCGTAAATGGGACTGATATTGAATCGTTAGTTGTATGAGAATTACGCTTCCATAGTTTTTCTAATACACATTGTATTAGAAAACTAAACCGAAGGGGAAAGAAGTGCGGTGCAACCGGGTGCAGAACCTTGAGAAAGACCGCGAAGATCCAAATTGAACCTTAATCCTGCAAGAAAACCTCGCGTCCCAAAGTTTAGAGGCCAAAAGTCGAGTGTTGCGTAGAATGTCCCCCTTTGCCGTGTCATCGAAGTCTTGCTTTCAACAAGACCTTAAAGAGGCTAACGATATCGAGCACTGGTCCAAACACGTTATATGTAGCCACTGGCTTTTGCCCGCGGCTTCGCTCGCGTTAAGAAGTATAGAAGTTTCATACAAACTTTCATTCCCTATTTTATCCCCTTGGGGGTACAATTGATCAAAATCCTTTCTTAGGGGATGCCTACGTCATAACATCTACCTGCATGCCAAATTTCAGCCCGATCCGTCCAGTGGTTTGGGCTGTGCGTTGATAGATCACTATGTCAGTCAGTCACCTTTGAGTTATATATATTTAGATTTTACGATTCGAAAGATAAAGATTTTTGTCAAGATACTCGTCGCACACGCATGCATTTTTCTCATGGTACAAGGTTAAGAGGGCCCAGGAACGGCACAACTAAAGGTGGCGGGCATAAAAGGTCCAACACTAGTGAGCGTTGGCAACACTAGTGAGCACACAAAGAAATTTAAAACAAGACTTACGCAAAGTGACACCTAAATCAAATCATTACAAGAGGGCCCAGACGGCTTACAAGTAAATAAATAATTTTATATCATCATTTCGTGTAGGTGTCACGGTCAATTGACCATGCACACCCTGATGTCAGAGTTCTTCGGAACCGCCTCTCGGCCTCTGACGTGGTTCCTTTAACGACTAGATGGCAGCCGCGACCAACGACTTAACGTGCCTTCCAAAGCACGGAATTATCTTTATTATCAGACAATCAGATTCAGCCTGCAATGTCCAAACCAAACCGGAAGCAACTAAACAAAGTATGCTTCCCGTGGGAATCGAACCCATGACCAACGGGTCTACAGGTAAACGCCTTAACCACTGGACCACAGAGGCAGTTCATCAAAAAGTGATATAGTCACTAACCTGGGTCTGGTTTCTCGATCTTGGCCGGCGTTAGCCGCCGGTCGCTGATCACTGCGCTGGGTTGCTTTGGACTATTCCGCTTCGACGAACTCCGCGACATCACTAACGATTGGGGTATCTGCGGGTACGGGAAATAAAAAAGGTTTTATGTAGTTAAAAAGGTTCAATTACGTATATTCATTTTGAAATTATCAGGTACTAGTTTTCGCCCACGGCTCCGCCCGCGTTAATGTCGATCCCTCGGGAATAGTACTTTTTCCCGGGATAAAAGGTAGCTTATGTCCTTCTCCGTACTCCAGAGAACTGGTATGCAAAATTTCATGATGATCGGTTCAGTAGTTGCGGCATGAAAGCGTAACAAACAAACAAACAAACTCACTTTCGCATTTATAATATTAGAAAGGATGTGTGCATGTGACGTCAGTGTGAATGGAAAGCAGTGAGCACTGACGAGATTGTGAAGTTCTTGGCGGTAATTTCGGTGGACTGCACGGTTTTTGTTTTGGATTGTTTTGCAAATTGTTTCTAGTGGACTTTATAATGTGAAATCGGTATAATTTGGTGTTATAAATGCCTATTTTTATGATCAATGTGTGGAATAACTAAAATAAAGTGTCATGGTGCGGCTGTAGTGAGATTTACATAGCGGGCTGGTGGTCGTTCGCCTCACTGTGTCGCCTATGATCAAACCAGTGGATTCGTGGGAATTGGCTCCATTGATGGCTCCATTGAATCAACGAAATGAATTACACCACCATTTCGTTGATAACACGTAGAAAAAGTATGTAGTGTAGGGAGATGCCAGGAAAATCGAGTTGAGTGGGCTTTTGTCCAATAATGATATTTGCGACTGCGGCGCCATTCAGTCAATGGCTCACCTATTGACGTGTCCTAAATAAGGATCTGAATGAGGCGAACGACAAGGGTATCACCGTGGCCTCCTACTGGTTAAAAACAATATAAACATTGTCTGGACAAATATAACCATGACGATTCGAAAAAAAGGAAGATGTTTCAGAAGATGCCCGTATGCTGAAGATACCAGGAATCCCTATCCGTGATGTAAAGGAAACTTTGATTTGACTAAAGGACTGTATAATAAAAAAGGAAAATAAAATAGGTGTACAAATCGTAACCCGACAGTAAATCGACGCGGCTATCGCTCGGAGCGCGATTTGAGAAGTGAACTCTGTCCGTGTCAAGATGACGTGAAGTTAGCTGCGACGCCTGCGCCGCGCATCGATGTCGATGGTGCGAGTGTTACCAGCACCAAAGAAGACATAGAAAAATATGAAGGGCTAAAAAGTAAATCCAAAGTAAATATGTGCAGTAATAGTATCGTGAGAAGACTGGCAGAGAGACTTGTCACCACGGACACGTACAGACACTGGCTGACTATTGTCGCCAGCTGACAATTATTTTTTTACAATATATATATTTTGTATTTTGTTTTATTATTTTTTTTAAGTTTTTTGACTAACAATTATGGATCCTTTGTGTCTGCAATAAAGCATTTATTATTTATTATTATTCTCTTTATTTATTTTGTTTCTTAGAATTAGGTGTTTATAAAACTTATATAAAAAGTATGATATAACAAAATATCATACAAAAAAATACAACTTTTATATAAAAACCTAATCCTAGAGGGCTGCCAACAGCGGGGCAGGGCTCAAGCTACCGACAGTTAAGGCTAAAGAGAGAGAAACCTCCTGACGATGCGCGCAGTGTTCAGGAGTACTGCCTTCTGTATCTGATCCTTGATCCAGCCATCTAGCGAGAGCCTCTTGAGGTGTTGATCGAGGCTCTTCGCTATAAGACCGTTTACTGAAACGACTATCGGGACAATGATTGTTGAATCCACATCCAAGGCCAAATCTAGGTACTTAGTAAGTTTGTCCTTATTATTAATTCGTGCTTTAATTATTTTATTTTTCTCTCTTTTTGGAAGAAAAGAGGTAAAACTTCGCACGGGCCATGGCAAAATGCATAAAACCTACTGTAAGAATTTTCGCGTTATGCGGCATGTATTTAGTATGACCTTCTGCAATGTGTGTATAATGTATTGGGGTTTGTCTAAGATGTGTAGGCTTGTATGGAGTGTTTTAGGTATGACACCTGTTGTGGATATTAATATAGGTACTATTTTCACAGTTCGAATTCGCCACTGTGTTTGTATTTCTATTGCCAGATCCTTGTATTTGGTCATTTTGTCAGTGTGGGTCGTTTGCAAATTATGGGTATTGGGGATCGCTATGTCAATGAGATATAGGTACAATATCATTTAGTTTGTCGTGTATTGTAATGTCTGGCCTATTGAAGTGTATTGTTTTGGCTGTTATTATTGTCCGATCCTAGTAAATTTTAACTGATTCATTATCTAATATTTTTACTAGAATATATTTATAACTAGCTTTCGCCCGCGGCTCCCCGCCCGTGTCAATGTCGATCCCTCGGGAATAGTACTTTTTCTCATATAAAAGGTAGCCTATGTCCTTCTCCGTACTCCAGAGAACTTGTACGCAAAATTTCATGACGATCGGTTCAGTAGTTACGGCGTGAAAGCGTAACAAACAAAGTCACTTTCGCATTTATAATATTAGTATGGATATGGAAGTTGTTATTATTATAAAAGGCATAGAGATGTGAGTTGTCACTGACGAGTTTGTCGGAGCGGTCTCCGGAGGGCAGGCGCGCGATGGTGACGTCAGCGCTGTCCTCGGGCGGCGGCGGCTGCTGCAGCCAGTTGTACTCGCGCTTCTCCGCCGGCACGCCGCGACGCTCGTAGTCCTGCGCCTGCGTCCTGCATGTAATAACATACATATATACGGACAAATCACACACATTGACCTAGCCCCAAGGTAAGGAGAGACTTGTGTTATGGGATACTAACACAACGATACTATATTTTATAAGATAGTCGGCCGACATTGCTGCAGCCTCAACGGATGCAGCAGTATCGACCAGGGTTGCATGCATCAACTATTGGTGGCGGCATGAAGGGACTAACAGTAGTGGGTGGGCGCTGGCCAACAATAGTTTGCATGAACTAACCGGTGGCGGAAGCACGCAAAGTAAATTGTCTCAAAGTAAATGTATATTTTATAACAAATACATATATAGATACATTCATTCATTTCGAGTAGGTGTCACAGTCAATCGACCATGCACATCCTGGTATCAGAGTTCTTCGGAACCGCCTCTCGGCCTCTAACGTGGTTCCTTTAACGACTACCAGACGGCAGCCGGGACCACCGTCTTAACGTGCCTTCCGAAGCACGGAATCATCTTTATTATCAGACAATCAGGTGATTCAAGCCTGCAATGTCCTAACCGAACTGGAAACAACTAAACGAAGTATGCTTCCGGTGGGAATCGAACCCACGACCCCCGGGTCAACAGGCAAACGCCTTAACCACTGGACCACGGAAGCTCTACAATTAATAGTACCTCTATACACGGTCAAATTTTGATCGCTCTGGACCCTTAAGGCTGAACGAGTCGATACTTTTCCCATACAAATTTCGGGGGGCTGTACTCCATTGTTTGACATTGTACATCCAAAGTTTAACGTGATATTGTTTTGTCTCATTATTAATTTTGTCTGTAAGGTAACAGATTAGTAAAATAAAAAGCCATTAAGAAATTATGAGCCAACAAACTTTAGCTTTTCTTACTAATTTTAACACAACTTCGAGCATAAATAAGTAATAAAAGAAGTATAATATATCGAAAACAAAAACCGTACCGACAAAGTTCAATTATCGAAGATTTCAATTAAATTTATTTATAATTGATTTATACAGTAGTTTTTCATAGAACCCCATTTTCCAAAGGACGTCTTGCAATTTTTCACGCGCGTGTTTGTGTGCGTGCGACTGCGTATGCGTGTAGATATACAGTGTTATTATAAAAAAACGGCAAAACCCAGGTTTAAACCTGGTCTACCTTAGTCCGGACTAGCGATGGATCAACCTAGGTTTAGCAAATTAAACTTTGTTTCATTACAAAAAGTGAACTAAGTCAAGACTAACTTAGACCTGAGACGATCTCTGGATGATCTAACGGAGGCAGGTTTCATTCAATCATTCGTTCAGTATGCTACTACTACGTTCCGATCTTCACTAATATTAAAATAAATAATAAAAATTATTGTTTGAAACTAGTATAAAACTAAAAATAATAAAATTGAAATGGAGAAACATGTTTATTTATGTCATAAACGATATATTCAGTGGTCATATAAATAAATCATACTTTATACAAAACGATTAAATAATTTTACAAAACTGAAACGGAACGCGTATGCGCGCGCAACAAATTGAATTTGTTCCGGAGTAACCTCAAAGTTTGTTTACAAATATAATTGTACAAAATATATTTTTATTTAATGAATTTAATGAATTAACGGTGCAATATCTCGAAAGTAATTATTTTATAGTTGCTGTGAGATAAAATTTACGTGAATAAAGTAAAAGTAAATATGGTGTAAAAATTTGTTTACATTTGCACGAACTATTTTTTCCTAATATGAAATTAAGGTTCCTAAAAGTCATTGTTTTGTGGCGGTTGTGAAATATAAATGACGACAAAAGCGTTGAAAATAATCTAATTAAATGTTTTGATATGATAAAATGCAAATAAATAAAATATTTTTTCATAATTATATGTGTTGGTTTTATTCATTTCTTCGCATTTTCCAGGTTTTTGCTAATTGCGAATAGGGTAATAGGATTTGACATAGATTTTAGCATCAAAGCAATTTTTTAGGTGAAAAGTGAACTATTTGTTGGTAAAAAAATAAATTAGTACTAGAGTTAAACTAGGGAATTGTAGGTTTATCTTTAGACCACGGAGTACATACAGAGAGGAGTTGCCCTAAGGAATATTTTCTATGAAACCATGCGTGGCACTTACAGGGGGTGAGGGGAGTATTATCTGTCTCACTCTACTTGCTCTGTCTCACTCCCTCCTTTATATCCATCTAGCGGCGAATAGCCCAACTACTTAATAAGTTCGATGTTGATCTTTCTTTTTATTTTATCTATCCGTCACTAGATGTCCCTAACACCTACTGACATCTAGTGTCAGATAGCTGAGTAATTAGGGTTGCCAACCAGACTGTTAAAAACAGTATAATACTGTTTTTGCTAGTTAATGCTTTTTACTGTTCTATTATAAGAGAGTTTGCAAAACACTGTTTTCACGACTGCTGGTAAAACTATGGTTAGAAACATATAAATTTAAAATTTTCCAATAACATAATATTGTTGTATATAGAATAGTTCTGTACCTGTTCAAAGCAATCGTTTATTTGGAGACTACATCTTCACAGCCACAAAAACAAAGAATCAATATGTTTTATGTAAATTATTTCCTTTCTGTTTTTTCTCATAGATAATTAATCAAATTCCATAATAAAACCATAGTGTCAGTGACCATATCATGTAAAAGAGTAGTCAAAATCCAGGCTGCATACGAGTTGACGCACAGGCCACCCAAAACTTTGCCATACTAGAGGTGACTTGAGCTAGTAGTAGTACTAGCCTGCCTTCGACGCCGCCACAAGTTTGTATATTTTTTTGACCCACATGCTCGACCCACATGTCAAAAAATATACAAACTGGTGGATTGATCTTTTGTTGATCGTTGATCTTATCAAGAAATTACATCGATCGCATGACATTTTTCCATCATTAATAATAAATGACATAGGGAGATATTGGTTCCAATAGTAAAAATCAAATACTATTATGCTTCGATCATATATTTCTTGAAGTATTATGATTTAATAATCATAGCATGGAGTGTAAATAAGCTTAAGAATAGCCATTAATTTTTTTCTTACCATAAAAAATCTACATTAACAGACATAATCTCAATCAATTGAAAAAGTATCACGTAACGCCAAAGTGCAATATTCGATTTGTATGAATGTCAAAAAATGATACAACATGTACAAAAGTTTTATTTACAACTAACTTAACTAACAAGCGGGATCAGAAAAGGAATGGGATGTACAGATCAGCCGGCCTATTTGCTAACTCGGTGTACAACGTTTTGATAGACACTTCAAAATGCATTGCGGCTTTCGTATGATATTGTTAATTTTTATATAAGATGTATTTGATGTGACCATCAAAATGTATTTTGAAGTGACCATCAAAACGTTGTACACTAAGTTAGCAAATAGACTGGCAGGTCTTATCCATGTCTTTTTAATTTTGGAGAAATTTTTGGCCAAAGGTCAAAAACTGTACTGCGTATTCGTAGATTTGGAAATCACCTATGAAAGAATTGTGGTCGATGCTGTCTGCATATGGGGTGAGCACTCACTGAAAGTAGGTTTCTTTGATGAAAAATGCTCTCGGGGTGCTCAGAAACATCATTATTCCCTCATCTTCCATGTAACTTTTTATAAAATTTCAAAATCCAATCGTAGTTTTATCAGCGGTTGAGAAAACAGTATTTTGTATACTGTCTTTTAATAAAACAGTAAAACGTAATAACTAGCGAAAACTAGGTGGTTGGCAACCCTAGACATTTTGCCATGTATGGCTATTATTCGTGAACGTCAAGATGACGGGACCCCGCCCGGTTTTGTGAATATGATGTAACTATGATGTAGTACCATTACGTACGTAGTAATATTAGTGCTATTTTATACTTACATACGTGCTATAATAAAATTGTACACTCAAATGATTTCAAGATATTCAACAAAGAAAGTGGTCTCGCTATTATAATATCAAAATGGCGGGACCACAATTCAGTTCTTAAAAAACACTTCAATTGTAAAAATAAAAAATATTTTCAACGATTTTTCTGGGGATCTTCTACAGATAAAAAATTGGTTTTTAAAATGCAAAAACGGTGTATCCGCTCTATGTTTGGTCTACAAAGCACTGATAGCTGTCAATCTTATTTTAAACAATATAAAATACTAACACTGCCATCACTGTATATATTTGAGATAGCTGTATTTGTTCAAAATAATCCCCATTTATTCAAACGTATATCGGATGTGTGTGCAAGAAACAGAAGACATGGCGATAGACTTTGTCTACATCAATCAAAAACAGCTCTGTTCCGAAAATTTATAATAAAATCCCTAAGCAATATAAAACATTAAATATAAATTTATTTAAGAAAAAACTGAAATCATTCCTAAACCAGAAGTGTTACTATGATATTAGTGCGTTTTTTAATGATTAAATTAAGTGTTTTTTTTTATCTCTCTATTTATATATTTTTTGTGCTTATTGTACATATATTGACTTATTTTGTAATTTAATATTATTTATTGTTTATTTTATGTGGTACTAACAAGAGCTCATCTGATTCAATATTTGTACACTGTTAGGATTTCTAACATTAATTTAATATAGCAACATTGTTATGTAGCTTTATCTATGGTATGCTTTGTCTATGATAAAAAAGGGAAGTAATATTCGTTTCTATATGTTTGTATTCTGTTGCTTCCTGGCCACTTGCGATCTTGTACCGAAACTGTTAAGAGCTATTAAACGTACGTCTCCAAATACTCGTGGTTTCTCTGAAGAACCTTTCCACCACAGTCCACTGCTAAACATACACCCTAACGGCAAGCATGTTGATTCCTACTTTTATATTATTTAACACATTGTAACACATGTTTGACAAATAAATAAATAAACGAATAAGCTCCTGAGGAAAAAGTGAATTTCAAAGCCAAGTAGCATTATACTGCTCTTACAATTTGCTTAGGCGTTTGTTTGACAGTTTTATTATGGAGGTTATTCTACACTGAATTTGTTTTAATTTACCTTTGCCTAAAAATTAAGTGCAAAACCAAAATGTTAAAACATACATACATATTATCACGTCTATTTCCCTTACGGGGTAGAGAGAGCCTAACCTCCATAATAAAACTGTCTCCATAATAAAATTTTATTATGTAAGTATAAAATAGCACTAATATGGTACTACATCCTAATCACATCATATTCGCAAAACCGGGCGGAGTCCCGTCATCTTGACGTTCACTATTATTCAACGTTGACGACAGGTGGCGCATTGCTGAAAAGAGAATTATAAAACAACATAAACATAATCTTTTTGTCAAGGTAAAAGTCTTTAGGTATAAATTTAGAACAAATTTCAGTACTTATGGTTATTATTTATTACGAAAATTAGCTTTAATATATTTTTATAGTTCATACGTCCCATTACGCAAAGTGGTGCCATCTAACGATGAGTAGCACAGAACGTCGCCAAAAGATTTTTCTAGAATAATTTAAGTAAATTACGAATAAATATGCTTACAAATGAAATGTGATTCCTTCCATAGCATCTGAACGTTTATCTGAGTAGTTTTTACATGATATAATGCAACACTTCAAGATTTTCTTCGTAAAAAACAAGATAAGTCCGAAAATCTCACTGTGTGCACAGAACTAACCACGTACGAACATTGACAGCTATAACAGCAGACTAATAGGCTACGCCTACTCTCGATGTTAACGTGATGACGTCAGGACCTAGTTGGAATCACAGTGCACAGTAGCTAACGCCGTCTCCACTCTGTATGTACTCCGTGCTTTAGACCTAGGATCATCTATGGCTTAAACGATAAACCTCGTTTTATAATACGATTTTCCTTAGTACTTGACTTGGACCCCGGCTTAAACCTGGTACTAACTTTAGTCCTTGTTTTATAATAACACTGATAGTGTCTAACAGTCTGCACTGATACTATCTCTGTCGGACACAATGCTAGGTGAAGCAACGTGCTTTTTGGCCAAGTCCTTAAGGCGCTGTATCCCTTAACCGTTTGTAGCATTTCAAAGTGGCGATACCGGTTGGCCTGTCACTAGTCTCATTTCAAACCCGTGTCTGCCATTTCCGTGTTAATTTTCACTTTTAATTTAATAATTCAATAACTATAACCAAATATTGTATATTTTAAGTATACATCTGGCTCATTTAGTTATACATTTTATAGACGTAAAAAAATGGTAGTTGTCGCTAAAAATAACAAGTAATTCGCGACGAAACTTTTTCTGGTTATAGTTTTTTATGCCATTTTATTTTGGGATTAGTAGCAGGTCGTCATAAACGCAACTCGTCATGCGGGCGCAAGTCGTCATGTACGCATCTGGTCATTTTCGCTACTCGTCATAACGAACCTTAGACATTACATTCGTATCGTCGCAAAATGTCCCCCAGTCGCAAAATGTCCCTTGCGCAAAACGTCCCTTTCGCAAAATGTACCTTTCGAAAATGTCCCTTAGTAGCAAAATATCCCTTGGTAGCAAAATTTCCCTTTTCTAAATTTCATTATTTTTATAAAATTACTAAAAGCGTGCAATAAGTGCAAGGGACATTTTGCAACGAGTTACGAAAATGACTAGTTGCGGGAATGACGAGTAGCGCCAGCATGACAAGTTGCGTTTATGACGACTTGCTTCTTCTGTTGTATGGGAGCCCCACTTTTCAAAGATTCAAAGATTTATTTAGAAAATAGGCCTTTTCAGGCACTTTTTCACGTCAATTTACATTTTAAATAATACTCATTACTTTCTGCTATATTATATTCAAATTAATTGTTCAAAAGCTACAAACTACTAGCGTTTCGGAACCGACCACTGCAGATAAGCACTTAAATAGTAATGTTATTTTTATTTAATTATTTATTTTTAAAGTAAATATTCTATTTCTATTTATTCTATTTCTAGCCTATACTGTCCCACTGCAGGGCAAAGGCTGTAAATATACATGGTGAATTTTTTATCGTTTAGGACCCTTCAAGGGGTGACTCAGACCATCAATATGAACAACTTTTTCTATGGGACCAATGCTGGGAACTCAAAAAAAATTTCGTCATTTCCTTACAAAAGAGTTCGGCCGGGCCAGTTTGTATGGGAATGTCACGAAAAACAAACAAGCTTAATCTAAAAACAGCTTTATAAAACGTATGATACGCACCTTAAACTTTCATAACAGTCTAAACATACAACGGCATAATCGCCGTTTTCTAATAATAACGAATTTTCAGTCCGCCTTTGCACTAAAAATGGGAATTCCTGAAACAAAGAGATCATGGTTAATGTCTTCATCTGTATATAACACACTGACGCTTATATTTGTTTCGACCATCTCAATATAAACTCAAATAAATATAAATATATTACACAATATATAATAAATAGCCGTGTGGTATCCGGCAAAGTAGAATAGGACCACTCCAAGTTTTCTCGTGGATGTCGTAGAAGGCGACTTAGGAAATACAAGCTAAACAAAGCTCATAAACATCTAAGAGACCTCTCCAACCCGTCTGGCCAGCGTGGAGAATGTAAGCCAAGTCCTCTGGCTGTTCTGGCCAAGTATGGCCCTACTAGTACAGAGAGGGTCGTGCTCCTATAGTGGAGACTAAAAAGGACCTGATGATGATGATATCACTCAAATTGAGCTAGCCCCACAGTAAGTTGTGAACTAGTGTCGTTGGATACTAACTCAACGATACTATATTTTGTAATAGATACTTTAGATTACATCCAAGACCCAGGTCAATCTGAAAGAGATCGTTTTCCATCATGACCTGACCGGGGATTGAATCCAGCCCTCGTGTCGCTTTTGTTCCCACGGGACTAAAGAAATTTCAAATTGTGAATTTTAAAACGATTTTGGTTCCTCAGGAACAAAAATGTATTTTAGACCCTGTATACGGGCAACCATTCTTTGTTTTTGGAACAGATGAGATGAAAAAAGACAAGAGGTGTGGAATGAACTGCCTGCGTCTATATTCACAGACAAGTACAGTCCCGGGACAGTCAAAAGTAGAATAAATGGGTATCTCTTGGATAGGCATGTAACATCCCCGTCTTCATCATCACTTACTATCAAGTGAGATGGGAGACAAATGCTTACTTCAACACTTAATAAAAAATACCTGGGCGACCGAGCTTCGCTCGTTTATTACTATTTGTTGTAATATGGTGGTGTTTAGATAATAATCCATATTTATGAGAAATACATATTGTTATCTCAACATTAACTACATTTTTTTAAACTTGCCTGAAAACAATAAAAATTTAAATATATATATATAAAATTGAACATATAAAAAAGTAAGTCACAGAGCGGGATTCGAACCCGTAACTCGTTTCTTGCCGTCCGCGTCTTAAGCCGCTGGACCAGACGGCCAGTGGGAAATTAGCGACCATATTCTGCGTGAAGAGAAAAACGCATGAAACTTCGAAAACCCCAAACATAAGACTAATCAAGATCGATTGTTTACCCCGAAAACCCATATACCAAATTTCAGCGAAATCGTTAGAGCCGTTTCCGAGATCATAGAAATAAATGTATATACATTTAAATATACAAGAATTGCTCGTTTAAAGGTATAAGATAAAATAAAACAGTAGTGTATGTGTACCTTGATGGGCAGCGCGCGAACCCGCTTGCGGTACGTCTTGATGCCGCACAGGTGGCAGTGGTAGTCGTGCGTGTTGTACGCGCGACGCTCCGCCGGGTACCCGCCCAGCGACTCGTAGCTGCCAACACATCGAACACATCCCTCTACGTCACTGGCTACACTCTCACACAGATTCACACCCTTACTGCTAAATATACATTACTGCAGAGGCCGGGAAGTTAGGGATTGCCGGACGAGTAGAGTTTTCAATCAACAGATCTTGACAATAAATACGAGTCCGGCAAGCCTATTCCCACCGAGCCATGTATAGTGCTTTTCTCAATAAATGTAAGGAAATAATGAAATATGTAATAAATAATGGAAACAAATGAGAATGAGAACTAAAAAGCAATTAATTAATATGCCCGCGTTTTTTATTTTTGTATTTTCAATAGTCATATTTTACACAAAAAATAATACCATAGTTATTGTTTCTTTTTTCCTGTCTAGGATTTCGACCAGTGCTTTGCATTTAAATGCTTGTAAAGACTACTTACCGCCGCCATTGACTGAGCAGCGAGTGGTAACAGAAGGTGCAGACTAGAGCCGAGCCGTTTTCTCGCAACTGCTCGGCGTTGGGATGACTCTGCGGACAGACAAATATTCATTACATTATTTAGGAGCCCGATGGTCCAATGGTCATGAGCATTAAAAGCGCTTACGCTTGTTAAGCAACCCTGAGCGCAGTCACCACTGTGATGGGTGACTGCAAGCAGCACAACAATATCCCGGGCTCGTCCGTGCTTCGGAAGGTTCGTTAAGCTGTTGGTCCCGACTGCCAACATTGATGGCAGTCGTTAAGCTACATCAGATGCCTTTCGGCAGTTTGAAAATTCTGACACGTGTTGGCCACTTACACACACAAAAAACAAACAAACTATTTATTCAAAAACAATTTTACAATGTTATCTGAAATGTTACATAATCTAAACTCTACCGTTTAGTCTACGTGTGTGCTAGAGACTTATATGTATAGTCTATCCGCCCAAATGGTTTGCAGTACACCCACAAAAGATTTTGCAAAGTAAATTAAATAATAAATTTATTTTAATTGGAAAATATTTTATATTAATACAAAACATGAACAATTAAACAAATTGCTAAGAACCGCCTTTATCTTCCCAAGGATACAAAAAAATATTCGTGTACTTTACTTGCTGCGTAACAAAATTAATCAGCCATTGCGCGCGACGCATCAACGTGTGCTACGTCTGTACAGCATCATTGAAGCTGCCGATAGCGTCTTTGGCAGGCGCCGACATTTCTTTTGAGGGCTGCCGGCGTCGCCTTGTCAAAGCGCGCAAACCATTTGGCCGGACAGAATATAACAAATATCATAAAAACCATAGATATATTTTTTCACTCACCTGATGAGTCAATAAACAAGGGAAGTAGGGAGCGTTGCCCTGCGGCTGCCCGTACAGTATCCGCGCTAACGTGAAGTCAGAATGCAGCCCGCAGAGGAAACAATATATTGACGTACACGCTGCGAACAAACACACAGTTCAGTATAATGACGTCATTTCATATCACATTCAATTGGCTCTTCGTGGGTCAAAATTATCTGGTTTAACAACTTTATTTCTCATAAAGAATTACATTCACTTATAATGAGAAATTACAAAAATATATTATAACTAGCTTTCGCCCGCGGCTCCGTCCGCGTTAATGTCGATCTCTCGGGAATAGCACTTTTTCCCGGGATAAAAGATATAGCCTATGCTCTTCTGCATACTACAGAGAACTTGTATGCAAAATTTCATGATGATAAGTTCAGTAGTTACGGCGTGAAAGCGTAACAAACAAACAAACGAACTCACTTTCGCATTTATATTATTAGTAAGGAAGTAAGGATAAACAATAATTTCGTTCAAACTAGTAAACACAGAAGCGATACATCAACATTGACTTAATAGATGCGGCAAGTTGTCAGTGCCTATCTTAGCAAAGCGGAATTACTTTAAATGTATAATTAAGATTGAGCTAGCCCCAAGGTAAGTTCGAGACTTGTGTTATGAGATACTAACTACTACACGAGACGGTCTCAGCGATTCTAGGCAGAGTCACCAGTTGTGAGAGTCGTATGGAAAAATTGGAAGAGCGGTGCAGTGCGCTAGAAGCAAGTGTCAGCACAGGACAAGCGGAAACGTCGTTAGAGTACTCTATAAAATTACTTAAAGCTGAAATAAATGAAAGAGATCAAGATCTCTTGCTAAATGATGTGGACATCTCCTGCATCCCAGAGGAAAAAGGCGAGAGCTTGCCGCATATTGTAAGTACCATTGGTACCAAACTTGGCATTAGTCTGACGGAGCAGGACATAGTCTGCGCAGCACGAATGGGTCGCATATCAGAGACGGCGGACAACACATCTGCGGTGCCTCGGCCGCGCACGATTGCTGTGCGTTTTGCGCGACGTACTGTGCGCGATCAATTGCTGCAGGCTGCCCGCGTGCGCCGCGGCGCCACCACAGAAGGTATGAGCCTTCCGGGTCCCGCACGAAGATTCTATGTAAACGAAAGGCTGACGAAGGTAAATAGAATGCTTTTTGGTAAGGCGCGAGACTTGGGAGCTCGTCGCAACTGGCGGTATGTATGGACAAGAGATGGCCGTATTTATATACGCCAACACCAAGGCAGCGAAGCTCCTCGTATTCGCGTGAGAACAGAAGATGACCTAACCCGTGTTTTTGGTTCTGGAAGAGTTAGTTCATAATATTATATTGGGAAAATCGGTTTTACTTTCTTCCTTTTTATTATTATTCATATTTTATTTCCATAATGTTTTGTATGCATGCAAAATCTATAGTTTATTATTTAAATTATTTGGTTTTAATAATATCCTGAACTTTATTGATATTTTCGTATATTCTTTGATAAAAAAATTGTTTGTTTGTGCATTATGTAATTATAGAATTGAATTGATTATAGAACATCTAAATAGAATTCGAAACCATTTTAAGTGGGCACATATTTGGAATTTATTGTTATTACCTAAAATTTGCTCTGTAAAATGTTATATATCATATAGCTCTCATCTCATAATCACATCGTATATTTATTACTCTTATAAAAATGTAAAATATCATAAACCAAATATTGTGCGGTTACTTAATTTATATAATATTATATTTGTATTAATGCCGTTTTTTACCGCCATTGACTGTTGTTTTTATTGAGTTCATAGAGTTTGTCATAGCATTCTATTGTGAAATGTATTTGTTTGTCATGCGTGCCACAACTATAACATATTTACTATTAAATTTGGGTCCTATTCAGCAATACTATTCTGCAATTTTTCTCTATATTCTAACAAATACTAGTACTATTATTTTTTACTCAAATTACTCTATCTTTATTTCCGAATGTTTCTTACCGAAATTGAGTTTCTCAGAATATATTACTTTAGTGAAAATATATAACAAGCTTTACCGTGATTAACAAAACAAAGTACATGAGATTAGCGCTATTCAACGCACAGTCACTAAATACCGGCCACGATGACTTTTTAATTGCAATAGACCGATTCCAACCTGACATTATTGCCATAAACGAGTCGTGGTTACCAACTGGAGAAGAAGCCCGGGCACCCGTTGCTCCTGGCTATCGTTTACGTAACACCCCACGACGTCGACGGCACTCGAAAGACGTGGGTGGTGGTGTAGCATTTTATTACAAGAAAGAGTTGCGACTTAGATTTGAAACATACCCTGAAGCTCCCATAGAACAGATGTGGTTATCAGCGCAGATAAATGGATATCGCATTATCATTGGAACTGCTTATAGACCTGGATGGATTCATATCGATGTTTTTGCTGATGCTTTGACAGAATCTATTATTAGTCTAGGTTATTACGACTACATAGTTCTTCTAGGTGATTTCAACGTGGATATGCTTAATAGTGCAACAAGTAAATTTACCACATTCAGTAATTTTTTACAATATTTTGGCCTTAGCCAGGTAGTGAATGAACCCACCCATTTTACTGAATCCTCACAAACACTGATTGACGTTGTATGCACAAATTGCGGTACTCGTGATGTCACAGTTACAAATATCAATGGTTCACTGGGTCACTCAATGATAAATCTAAGTATACAATTGAAGAAAGCCAAACCACAACCAACATTTTTTTTACATAGACCTCTCAAAAGAATAAATTTGGAAATATTTAATGACCATCTGATCTCGCTAAATTGGAAATCGATTTCAGATCTGCCGAATGTGGAAAGTATGGTTAATGCTTATAATAATTTACTATTGACACTTTTGGACTTGCATGCTCCCATTGTGTCTCTCAAAGCAAGAAAGGATCAGCCGTTGCCATGGATAACCGATAACGTCAAACTCATGATGACTTTGCGTAATGAAGCTCATGAAGCATTTAAAGCCTCAAAATCTGATAAATGCAAAGACCAATACAAACAACTCAAAAAGATGGTTGAAAATGCGATAAATCATGAAAAACGTGCATACTATGATTACTTCATTAACTCAAATCATGGCAATAGCAAAGATTTCTGGAAAAATGTAAAACAAAAGGTTTTGATTGAACATACTAAAGGAGAAACTCTCCCTAATCGCTTTAACAGTCCCGATGAAATTAATGACCACTTTTTAAATATTACCTCCCCAGAAGTAATTTCAATATCACAAATGTCATATTATGAACTCCACCGTTACTCTGACCCAATGCTATCATTATTTTCTTTGCGACCCGTAACTGGGACAGAGGTAGCAAAATACATTTTGACACTGAAATCAAATGCTATGGGAAACGATGGTATTAGCCGAGATATGACTTTGCTTACTCTTCCACACACCCTGGAAGTTATTACCGACATGGTTAACGAGTCAATAATGTCAGGCATTGTTCCGTCGCAATGGAAGAGTGCACTTATTACCCCGCTCCCAAAAATTGAGCACCCTGGGGAGCTTAAGGATCTTAGACCTATAAGCATTTTGCCCTATCTATCTAAGATATTAGAGAAAGCTGTCTGCGATCAGCTCGGGCACTACCTAGAATCATCTGGTGTTTTACCATATCAACAGTCAGGATTTCGGAAGGGTAGAAGTACCATTACAGCATTACTGGATGTTACCGATAACGTGATAGACGAACAAGACAAAGGTAAAGGCACCATTCTGGTACTGCTTGACTACTCGCGTGCATTTGACAGTATTTGTATCCCTTTGCTCTTATCTAAGTTGACATACTATGGGTTCGACTTTCGTACAGTCCAATGGTTTGGTAGTTTTTTATCCGATAGGTATCAGTCAGTCAGATTGAGAAAGGAGGATGGGACATATGCAATTTCTTGCGCAAAAAAATTAAGTAGAGGTGTCCCTCAGGGATCTATTTTGGGTCCACTATTATTTATTTTGTACACTGCAGATCTACCTAATGTAATTAAGTCATGCAAATCACATTGTTATGCTGATGATGTACAGCTGTATATTTCCGTGGATCCAACTAATGTTGATGGAGCGGTGCTGTCTTTAAATAAGGATCTCGAAGCAATTGCTACTTGGTCCTACAATCACTCTCTCAATTTAAACCCTTCTAAATCAAATTATATGATCCTAGGAACTAAACACCAATTAAAAAAATTAGAAAATGCTGAGCCTGCTGTAAAAATATTAGACACAGATATAACTCGAGTCGAAGAAGTAAAAAACCTGGGTATCACATTGGACAGTCAACTTAGATTTGGAAGTCATATAAAAAAAACTGTAAGGAGCTGCCTGTTTAGACTTAAAGTACTATATAAAATCCGTAACTATTTGACCGAAAAATCGAGAGTTATTCTCTGTGAATCCCTCATACTTTCTAGGCTTAATTACGGAGATGTATTGTACGGGCCGCGCTTGACATGTGACACGAGAAGGATGGTGCAGCGTGTACAAAACGCCTGCGCTCGATATTGTTTCAGTGTTCCACCAAGAACACATGTATCGCCATTCATTAATAATGCGAACTGGCTAAATATGGAGGCACGTAGAAAATTACACCTCGCCACGCAAATGTTTGATCTGATGAAATACAGAAAGCCGGAATATTTATATGACAAATTAAAGTTCCGCACTTTTCATAATAGATATGGCCCTGGCACTTGCAGATCAGGCCGAGCACTTTTGGCTATGCATGTGCATAGGCATGTGGCCTTTGAAGGCTCTTTTCGCTACCAGGCAACTAAGTGCTGGAATAACATACCTCCACCGTTAAGAAGCATCTGTTCGAAACAGACTTTCAAAAAGCATATGAAATCTCTTTTACTTGCGAATCAAAAAATAGGGTTGCAGACTTAGTTGTCCTGGCGGCAGATTTATCGGCTTTTCGGTTTTTTATAGGCGCTCTTGTTTCTTGGCGAGTTGGGTTGGGTGATTTCTTTACTCCTTTTTTTTTTATTTTGTTTTTTTTTTTTATAGAATGATAATTATTTTAATATTATAATAACTTAACTTAACTTTCAATAAATAGGGCCTTTCATCACATTTTTATTTTCTCATTATTAATTTATTTGTGCTATATTCTATTTTTCAATTTTTCTTTTTTTAATCTTATTTTATTGTGAATCGAATGGTGTTGTTGCAGGTGCCCCTGTGAGTCTCAGTGGTGGTGGCTGAAAATCAGTGGTTTGCTCTGCGAGCAAACGCATCACTGAGCTACTACCTTTTGTTATCGTTGTGGCACACATCCTAAAATCGATTTGTTTTACCATTTTAATGTTATGTTTTGTTTAAATGTGTGTGTCTATTCGGTAACAATAAAGCTTTTATCTATCTATCTATCTATCTAACTCAACGATTCTATATTTTATAACAAATACATATATAGATATACATCCAAGACCCAGGCCAATCTGAAAAAGATCATTTTCCATCTTGACCTGGCCGGGGATCGAACCCGGGCACTCTCGTGTCGCAGGCTGGCGTGTTGACCGCTGCGCCACGAAGCTAGTCAAAAAATATATGATTTTAGTATTTTTTAAAATAATATTAGGGTTTTGATTTCTCTAATATGTAATAGTAACTTATTATAGATTTCTGCTTCTTCATTAAAGAAAGATTTTTTGCCGTAGTTTGTTAATAATGATATTATAATTAGTCCATAAGAAATATTATTAAAAAAATTGGTAGTGTAAAATTGGTTTACAAAGGATAATTTTACGTATAACGGTGGAAGAGAGATAGATGCGTCACCGTGCGATCGTGCCTCTCTATCGCTTGTTCCGCGCTCTCGCTTGCACACTTTTTCGTGCGTGCAGCCGACGTTTATAATAGTCAAAAAAAGTCAAACATTTTTATTTAAAATTGGTTACATGTATCTCTTTTGGAACGACATATTTTTATTTCTTATATATTTTTTTTACTATATACAAAATCGAAATACCTCGAGTACTAGCGTTTCAGAACGACCACTGGTGAGAAGAATACGCTGAAAGAAACTCAATCCAGACCTGGTCCCTACGTTCCTGGATCATCGATTTATAAGACGTTAAAATAGTCAAAAGTTAAAAAAGAGAAGCTTATGCTTATGACAGCTCCGTGGCGCAGTGGTTAATACGCCAGCCTGAGACACGGAGTGCCCGGGTTCGATCCCCGGCCAGGTCAAGATGGAAAATGATCTTTTTCAAATTGGCCTGGGTCTTGGATGTTTATCTATATATGTATTTGTTATAAAATATAGTATCGTTGAGTTAGTATCCCATAACACAAGTCTCGAACTTACCTTGGGGCTAGCTCAATCTGTGTGATTTGTCCGTATATATTTATATAGCTTGCCAAAATTTTCCCTGAAAGCAGCAGATGTCACATGATTTGGACATGTGACCTGGTTTAATCTAAATATATATAACTCAAAGGTGACTGACTGACACAGTGATCTATCAACGCACAGCCCAAACCACTGGACGGATCGGGCTGAAATTTAGCATGCAGGTAGATGTTATGACGTAGGCATCCGCTAAGAAAGTATTTTTAGAAATTCTACCCCCAAGGGATGAAATAGGGGATAAAAGTTTGTGTGATACTTTGTCAATTTAAAACCGATAGGGCTGAGACTTTATACTTCTTAACGCGAGCGAAGCCGCGGGCAAAAACTAGTAAGGAAGTTATTGCAAAAACTCACCATTATTACTAGCGACGGTTCTGTCGGAGGTAGTGGAGGGCGGGGTGGGGATGACTCGCTCGCCGTTTAGCGACGAGTTCGAGGGCAGTGGCGAAGGGATGTTATACCTGAAAGAGAACAACAAATATTACGGCTATGTACAATCTGGGTTGTGGGTTGTGGTAGATTCAAAGTTTTAATATTTTCTATTAGCTTGGTCGGTGCCAACCCTAAAATCAGCTGTTTCTTTAAGTTCAAGGTTAAATGAAAGCAAAAGCTTTTATTCTGCTCCCTCTTCATTTTTATTGGATTAAAATTGACACACTGAAACTTCATAACGAAGGCAGAAACTTCATTCATATGACAAGGACATGAAATGTCTCTTTTACGCTCTTGAATATTGTCAAAAGGTTCTGTGAAAGTTATTTTGTTTCCAAATTTAAAAAAGGCCTAGACATTAGACTTATTTACCAGGACATAATAATTACGAATACGAATTTATGAACGAACGAAATTACGAATAGCATGATTATTAAATCTTTTCTAATAGCAAATAAAGTTTTTCAAGTATTTATACGTCAAAAAGTTTGGTAAATACAGAATTATGTTACTAGGAGATAACGACACATAAGAACAGTTTTAAAAACTTGATCTATCAAAAAGGTTTCATGTAATTCAATTCTTCTTTAGATGAGATAAGATGAAAAAGTTTTCTATAAACACTGCTTTGTACTAGGGTATAATAAAACAAATGAGTAATTTCTTCACATTTTAATTTGTAGTAAAACCTTTTTGAATGAAGTCAAAAATATATTATTATGAGTTGACAATCCACGTGTCAATCGTGACTCGTGACACTTATCTGAACTCATGTCTATTATTTATGTAAAATATTAATTATTTAAAGAATATTGAAATAAAAGTAAGAAACATATATAAAACCAAAATAAAATAAACTTTTGATTTTTCCTATTTTAATTTCATCAAAATCGATTCAGTTGTTTAATTGAAGTATTTTTTGATGTGATAACGTCTAAATCGATGAACGCCGGCTGCCGCTGCCCGGCCAGTTTGTATAGGAATGTCGAATTTTTTTTTTGAGTTCCCACCATTGGTCCCATAGGAAAAGTTTTACAAGCTATTACATTGTAATGTAAATGAGTACATTAATGTGAAAAAGTGTGTTTCCCGATTAGTTTTGCGTTGGTGTGTTCATGCAGGCAAACTTTGATACTTGCCCTTTCTTACTTAATCTCAAACGCATACTAGAGAATTTTTAGACGCCCTTTTTAACAATTGCTTGCGCAAGTGTGCGATAAGTCGGATACGACAGTTCCGATGTGCATATAAATCGGTGTAAATAGTTCCGCACTGTTCATAACCGAGTCTATCCCTTTTTTAGCGAAATAGCACGCAAATTAGCCACGTGCGCCGACGAGTTCGAGTTCCGAACTAGCTCATCCTTAAGGACGAACAAGTCGCGAGCTCGAACTCACTGGCGGGCGCGGCCAAAAGCACGTTGTTTCACCTAGCATTGTGTCCGACAGAGATAGTATCAGTGATGAGCAGTTAGATCTCAGAACAATAATTAGACGCCATATCTACACGCATACGCCGAGTCGCACGCACACAAACACTACCGAGCGCGTGAAAAATTGCAAAACGTCCTTTGGAAAATGGGGATTTATGAAAAAAAAACTACTGCATAAATCAATTATAAATAAAGTAAATTGAAATCCTCAATAATTGAACTTTGTCGGTACGGTCTTTGTTTTCGATTATTATACTTCTTGTATTACTTATTTACGCCCAAAGTTGTGTTAAAATTAGTAAGAAAAGCTAAAGTTTGTTGGCTAATAACTTCTTAATGGCTTTTTATTTTACTAGTCTGTTACCGTACAGACAAAATTAATAATGAGACAAAACGATATCATGTTAAACTTTGGATGTACAATGTAGTACACCCCCCCCCATTTGGGGCGAAATTAGTATGGGAAAAGTATCGACTCGTTCAGCCTTAAGAGCCCGCCATATGCCAGGCGGCGTGGCGATACAAACGCGGATGGTGTAAACGCGTTGGCTACTTTAGATATTTTCGTTTTTTAGGAATATTCAAGGGTTATTCGAAAAAGAAAAACATATGATGGATGATGCTGTAATGCAATAATAATCAAAAGTTTCAAGGTTAATTTTAATGTATTTGGTGAATAATGCTATATACCGAGTAAATTAGACGTGATTTGGAGGCAACTTTGCAATTTTTTTCTATAGAAAAATTTTACGCAATCGTGTTTTTGATTCATATAGTTACCAGAGTTAGTCCTGAACTTTGCTGCATTTTTATTTCAACTTGAGTATTTAATTATTATTGATATAACAGTCAATCATGCAAAGCAGTGTGAGGTAGTACGGGCCCTTAAGGGTCCAAAACGATAAAAAATTTCACCGTGTATATCACTTTGAATGAGCACTGACCTCCGATGCTCCAGCGGCACCCTCTCTGCGTCCATGAGCTCCCACTGTCGCGCCAGGTGTCGCACGCAGCGGGAGCACGCCAGCACGCGGCCGCCGCGCGCCGGCGCGACCCCGCCCCCCGCACCGCCACCACCCCCCGCCCCCCCGCTCGCCAGGCACGGGAAGTGCATGGCGTGCGAGTTCATGTACTCGGCAGACGTGGACAGCCACTCCATGGACTGCTGCGGGAACAGCCCCGCGCACACGTAGCACCTAAAGGGGAAACTCGTTGCTTAATGTTATACTCCTCTGTACAGCTTATGCTAACTGGACTAATCAATGGCGTTGCTCGCCTTGGCAGTTCTTCGCTAGAAGCGTTAGCGCATCTTACGAGTAAGACGTATCGCGCCAGGGGTCCTATTTTCGAATGGGTGGCTTCGCATAACGAGCGAAAAAATCATACGTTTTCGAGGCGTCCGTTCATAAACTGCCTCCCCTCCCCCCGCGTCGCTCCAGCCCCGTGTCCTACTGGGAAAGTGAGCTTACTATTGTGACCACTAGCCTCGGCGCCTCGATAGAGGCAGAGGCCGTATGTTAACTAGATACATAAACCGCAATTTAAAAAGCATTCTTACTAAAAAACGCGGCCAATTGCGAGTCGGACTCGCCCATGAAGGGTTCCGTCGCAGTAAGTAACAAAATATAAATTTTTGTTTAATTTTAAATTGCGGTTTACGATATAACGTATTAAAAAGAAACTACTTACTACATCTCGTTCAAACCAATTTTTTTTAATTTTTTGCCATTTGGCTACGGAACCCTAAAAAGCGCCCACTAGACTGGAACTATGCACCCCATTGGGTACATATTTCCGTTTAAATTTGAATGTTGGATTCCAAAAACTAACAACGGTCAACTACTTTAAGGTTGGTTTTTAATTGATGTAAATTTATATCTTCTTAAATAATTATTTATTACTAGCTTTCGCCCGCGGCTCCGCCCGCATCAATGTCGCTCCCTCGGGAATAGCACTTTTTCCCGGGATAAAAGGTAGCTTATGTCCTTCTCTGCACTCCAGAGAACTTGTATGCAAAATTTCATGATGATCGGTTCAGTAGTTACGGCGTGAAAGCGTAAAAAACAAACAAATAAACAAACAAACAAACTCACTTTCGCATTTGTAATATTAGTAAGGATAAGGATTATTTTATTATTCTTTATTAACATTTAAATCACATATACAAATACACATATTATGCATTACAATAAAAACCACGGAGGTTTGTTTGTAGGCAGCATTAAGTGTCATTTTTATATTTGACCGTCTATCTACTTTTTTATACTTGATCGAGGACTAATATATACTGAAAATACATGACGTTGCTCACCTATACAGTCCCATGCCATTCTCGCCGGAGACCGCTTGACTCGGACTAGTGGCGAGGGCATTTGAAGTTCTTTTATTTGACTGACTCGAACTCGTGCTTTTCATATCGTACGGCTTAAACCTGTAAACGGAAAAATTGCATTTTTTTATCAAGGTAAGTAAGTAAGTTAACATTCTTTATTGCACCATAACTATAAATAAATAAATATATACAGACAAATCACACAGATTGAGCTAGCCCCAAAGTAAGTTCGAGAATTGTGTTATGGGATACTAACTCAACGATACTATATTTTATAACAAATACATATATAGATACACATCCAAGACCCAGGCCAATCTGAAAAAGATCCTTTTTCATCTTGACCTGGTCGGGGATCGAACCCGGTCACTCCGTGTCGCAGGCTGGCATGTTGACCGCTGCGCCACGGAGCTAGTCAACTATACATACAAATATAAGTAAAAGCTAAAAAAAATACAGTACGATAGGCGGCCTTATCGCCAAGGCAATCTCTAGGTACAGAAAACCAGTTGTTTATATTAAGGGAATTTCATCATCAGGTCTTTTTAGTCTCCACTGCAGGCGCATGATGTACTACCGGAGCCATACTTGGCCAGAGCAGACAGAGGATTTGGCCTACACTCTCCTGGCTGGCCAGACGGGTTGGAGAGGTCTCTTCGATGTTTATGATCTTTGTTTAGGTTGTATTTCTTAAGTCGCCTCTTACGACATCCACGAGAAGACTTGGAGTGGTCCTGTTCTACTCTACCGGAAACCACATGGTTACTAAGAGAATTTAGCGACACCCAAATGTTATTAAAAACACTAGGAACAATGCCATCCATTTTCATCAGACATGAAGTCTTAGCGCCCAAAATTCCAGATTCTAGCGCCTGAATACTCAAAGGGTCAGGGATGTCATCCTTAACTGCCTGTCCGGTAGTTGCAGGTACGGCATCGGGTACGCTCGCCCGGCTCCCCGAGCTGATACTTGTTTTCCCCCCTTCATCCGAGTGAATAGTATCCCAATACATTCCCTTTCCCTTTCCAAATTCAATAAATTCCTATCACTCTACAGCTGGCCAGCGCCCACCCACTACTGTTGTTGCTGCAGCCTCAACGGATGCAGCAGTATCGACCAGGGTTGCATGCATCAACTATTGGTGGCGGGTTTGAAGGGACTAGCAGTAGTGGGTGGGCGCTGGCCAGCAATAGTTTGCATGAACTAACTGGTGGCGGAAGCACGCAAAGTAAATTGTCTCAAAATAAATGTAGCTTTGACTTCCGCAAAGTAACACCTGAATCTATTAACTAGCTTACAAATGCTTCCAATAGGCGGCAGCGTCTGAAGGACAATAAGCCAAAGTAACTGCGTTCGCCAACCCGCCTGCTAAGCGTGGTGAGTATGGCAATATCCTCCCATGGAACGAATGAGTAGGTAATAGGTGTTACGATCAATCGACTATGCACATCCTGGTGTCAGAGTTCTTCGGAACCGCCTCTCGGCCTCTGACGTGGCTCCTTTAACGACTACCAGAAGGCAGCCGGGACCAACGGCTTAACGTTCCTTCCGAAGCACGGAGTCATCTTTATTTTCAGACAATCAGGTGATTCAAGCCTGCAATGTCCTAACCAAACTGGAAACAACTATACAAAGTATGCTTCCCGTGGGAATCGAAACCACGACCACCGGGTCAACAGGCAATCGCCTTAACCACTGGACCACGGAGGTAGTCATGGAACGAAGAATTCATAGGAGACACCGTAGTCCAACATTGGACTCGTTTCGGCTGTAATGATGATAATGATGAAAATGCCTCACCTAATATTATTAGAATGGGAGTTGTTGTGTGCGGGATTGGGTTCCCCATTTTCTCCATACGCTGGATACTTGAGGGGTATACTTTTGTAACACGACGCGCAGATCTGCACCATACCTGCAACGACAATGGTAAAAAAAATTAAATATATTCTCGCACAAGAAATCTGAAGCCTACTCTCGCAATGAAGGTTTGCGTTTCCACAAGGTAGCGACACTGTGACGATAGGTAGTTTTGATAACAGCTGTCCAATTCCACCAATCATAATAATAATCTTTCTTTATGGTGTGTGTAAGTGGGCAACCCGGTGTCAGATTTCTCAAGCTGCCTAAATAATATAATAATAATAAATTGTTTATTGGAGATAACAGAGATCCAAATTTGTTAGTAAATAATAACAAACAAACTTACGTCTAATGTTAGTAGGTAATACATAAAGGCATCTGACATAAAACACGACCGTCAACAATATGACAGCCGGGACCAACGGCTTAACGTGCCTTCCAAAGCACGGAGGAGCTCGAGATATTTTTAGTTAGTCTCTCCCTGGCCGTATTTCGGCTGCGGTGACTGGCAATGTCTTAAAAATCATGTTCTGTCGTGCGTCCTTATATGGCTTATGTATCCTATTTTTGCCGTAAATTTACGTGCACAATGAGAGATATACTGGGTGGCGCAAAAGTACTGGCACTAAAGAAAATACTTTTATTTTTTTTATATGACATTTTCTGTCATTCTGTTTTTGAAAATTGTGTAGTGAACAAATGTAAAATACACTGAAAATAAACATGGACCGTTTTACTCCCCAAGAACGTGGAATAATTGTGTGAGGGACGCTTTTCCAGGCCGAGTTATCTCTCGTTTTGGCGATTTGCCTTGGCCTGCAAGATCACCCGATCTGACCAGTCCAGACTTCTTTCTTTGGGGTTTTTTGAAATCTCGGGTGTATGTGAACAAGCCATAGACTCTCGCAGCTCTAAAAGAAAACATTCGTCAAGAAATAACGAACATATCGCAGGAAGTGTTACGGCAAGTTATGCAAAATGTCATAAATAGGGCTCAAATGTGTATCAACTCTGGAGGTCACCATTTAAAAGACATCATCTTTAAATCCTAATGGTACGAAATTTAATGGCACAAATATACATTTAAAAAAACCTAAATCTAGTTTTCTAATTTAGAAAAAATGTTATAGCTGAACCAAATAGGGTCTTTACTTTTGCGCCACCCGTTATATATATATATATATATATATGAGATATTTTTATGCCACTTGCAGTCATCCATCAATGGGCACTGCAGCCGTGTTTGCTTAACACGTAAGCGCTAATTGTGCTCACGCCCACTAGGACATCGGGCTCCTTTCTCGGACCGATTTCATTGACCAGCTTTTACGTTATGCGCGGAAGGTAAAGCAGCTGGGGCTTTACGTCTTTCTATTTTCCCATTCCAGCAAGAAAGTGGTACATATTTTCGAACTACTTTGTAACCCTTAAAATGGCTCACCAGGCCCGGCTGGGGGCCTTGGTTCTCTGATAGCGGACTGATGAGGCTTCAGCGTCGCGATTAGGCTCCCTTTCAGGGTTCTGACAGCAGTACACCAGCCCTAGTTGGGAGCTCGGTGCACTGACGCCACAGGTAGCATACGAAGCTGGCGTAGAATGCTTACTAAAGACTCACCTTGTGGACTAATAGGACTAGCGTCCTGATGAGGCTTCAGCGTCGTGATGAACGGGTAATACGGCTCTCTTTCAGGGTTCGGACAGCAGTACACTAGCCTCAGCTGGGAGCTCGGCGCACTGACGCCACAGACGTAGCAGACGAAGGAGGCAGTGGAAGGAGGGGCGGGGGGCTGGCTGGCGGGCCGCTCGAGGGAGGGGGAGTGCGTGTGCGCCGCCAGCGACTTGTCGCCGGAGCTGGCCAGGCTGAGGGGGGAGGGGGGGAGCAGCGACGGCGGACGACTGCGCAGTGTGTACACGCGCTCGTTCGCCGGGACACCTCGCATCTGTGGACAAGACAAATATCAAGTTTAAAACGACAAAGTAAAAGGCCCAAGACCGAGTTGGATAACATGCTTTGAGAGAGGCATATACTCAGACATAGGATAAAGAAGGCTGTCAATGAAAAAAAGTTGGGTAGTTTAAAGACTCCTACACACAATGCCGGCGGCCTGGCCCCCGGGCAAGCCGCTGTGTGCCGGGCGGCGCGCGGCGGCCATTATGTGCCTTATAAATATCCTTATCCTTACTAATATTATAAATGCGAAAGTGAGTTTGTTTGTTTGTTTGTTACGCTTTCACGCCGTAACTACTGAACCGATCATCATGAAATTTTGCATACAAGTTCTCTAGAGTACGGAGGACATAGGCTACCTTTTATCCCGGGAAAAAGTACTATTCCCGAGGGATCGACATTGACGCAGGCGGAGCCGCGGACGAAAGCTAGTATACTATAAGGCACAGTTGCGAGCCGCGCAGCGAAAACCCACCGGCATTGGGTGTAGGAGCCTTAATAATCTTCGTTGTAAATTAACAGACTCATTACGTACTTTCCTATCGGGACAATCATGACATACTATGCTAATGTGACTTGCTGGTTTTTATTTATTTTTTCAAAATCCTACTGGCCGACATGACATTAACCGCTCCAGGAACGTTAAGGCCAATAGAAAAGCATTTTTTTTAATTAGCAATCTTAGACCGTAAATAATCCAATTACGGAGTGAATCGCATTATTTATCACTCCCAGCTCTCTTAAATCAGTGATAATAAAAACGCAGATAATGTAAGATACTACACTAAAATAATATTGATAGCGCTATCAAAGTGTTGTTGATGGCAGACATCTTTGAATCGGCCGCCGATAGCGGCGTGCATGACTGATATGAAATTAAGTTTAGGCTCTTACAACTGCGCGGCAGAGCGCATGTTACATCAACAAAGGAAATTGATATTTTATACACGGTGAAATTTTAATCGTTCTGGACCCTTAAAGGGATGATTCAGCCCGTTGATATAAACAACTTTTCACCGTGTATACCAGAACGATTTCACTGTGTATTCAGCAGTTATATTTCATACTAGCTGTTGCCCGCGACTTCGTCCGCGGCAATTTCTGTTCTTATGATTAATTAGGTTTTTTCTTAGTATAGATGAATACTTTTCCCCCGTTTACAAAACATTTTTTATTGATGCTTCGCTCCTGTTGGTCGCAGCGTGATGTTGTTAGCCTAAAGCCTTCCTCAATAAATGGACTATCCAACACAAAAAGAATTTTTCAATTTGAACCAGTAGTTCCTGAGATTAGCGCGTTCAAACAAACAAACAAACAAACTCTTCAGCTTTATAATCTTAATATATATAAATCTCGTGTCACAATGTTTGTCCTCAATGGACTCCTAAACCACTTAACCGATTATAATAAAATTCGCACACCATGTGCAGTTCGATCCAACTTGAGAGATAGGATAGTTTTTAACTTATGGCGAAACGAAGTTCGCCGGGGCAGCTAGTATACCTATATTTTATTCGTCCAAGACCTATATACTGTCACAATGTTTGTCCTCAATGGACTCCTAAACCACTTAACCGATTATAATAAAATTCGCACACCATGTGCAGTTCGATCCAACTTGAGAGATAGGATAGTTTTTAACTTATGGCGAAACGAAGTTCGCCGGGGCAGCTAGTATACCTATATTTTATTCGTCCAAGACCTATATACTGTCACAATGTTTGTCCTCAATGGACTCCTAAACCACTTAACCGATTATAATAAAATTCGCACACCATGTGCAGTTCGATCCAACTTGAGAGATAGGATAGTTTTTAACTTATGGCGAAACGAAGTTCGCCGGGGCAGCTAGTATTAGTATAGATTTGAATGAAAGAAACAAAACCAAGTCGGCTGACGACGGATGTCACTTGTTGCCACCACGCCATTCGAATTTGAAATTTAAGGTTTATATATAAGGTCCAATTTTCTTTAATGCATGTCACATGCGCTCTGCCACGCCGTCGATAGTGAAAATCGTCCTTTACTCTAATGTAGGAGTAATAATATTCTTGTTAACATTTTCACCTATGTGTCCGTCACCAAAATGGTACTAAAGTATACTTAAGTTTATCTTAAAACTAGCTTTCACCCGCGGCTCTGTGTCAATGTGGATCCCTCAGGAACAGTACTTTTTCCCGGGATAAAATGAACCCTATGTCCTTCTCCGTACCCCAGACAACGGGTATGCAAAATTTAATGACGATCGGTTCTGTAGATGGGCCGTGAAGTCGTCACAAACAAACATAATAATAATAATAATAAGTCACGAGTCACTCAGGCATATTATTTCCGGTTGTTCTCATCTGGCTAACGGAGAGTATTTGCACAGGCATAACCTTGTAGCCAGAATTATCCACCAGCAACTTGCTCTTCGATATGAGCTTGTGGAATCCGAGGTGCCGTACTATTAGTACACACCAGCGCCGGTTCTCGAAAATGGTCGTGCCACGCTGTATTGGGATCGATCTGTTACCACAGACAGGACTATTGTCGCAAATAAGCCTGACATCGTGCTGACAGATTGATCGACACGCCAAGCAGTGCTCGTTGACATCACCATTCCACATGACGAAAACCTCGTGAAGGCCGAGAAGGACAAGCTTAGCAAGTACCTTGACTTGGCTCACGAGGTGACTGACATGTGGGATGTAGATTCGACGGTCATTGTCCCGATAGTCGTGTCTGCAAACGGTCTTATAGCAAAGAGTCTCGACCAACATCTCAAGAGGCTCTCGCTAGATGGTTGGATCAAGGGCCAGATACAGAAGGCAGTACTCCTGGATACGGCACGAATAGTCAGAAGGTTTCTTTCTCTGGGGCCCTGACTGCCGGTAGCTTGAGCCCTGCCCCGCTGTTGACGGCACTCTAGGTTTAGGTTTTTATAATGTTTTTATGTTTTGTAAATTATTTTTATATTTTACTTTTATATAAATATTGTAAAAACCTACATCTAAGAAATAAATTTAATAAAGAGATAATAATAATAATAATAACTTTTATTTTTCTCCAAAAAATCCTATTACTATGACATGTACAATATAAATGCGAAATGTAAAAAATATTATAAAAAGACTAACTATAAACATATTATGGAGAACTGGCGCCCATACTAGGTTTCTGTAAAAAACCTGTATTACGGGTCACCAGGACTCGACATTAATTCTAGGATCATTTAACAATTAAACTATACAATGTAAATCATGATTACTATAATTATAACAAAAACACAATAAATAAATCTAGTGCAAAAACGCAGGGAAAAAAAAAAATACTACTTAATAAATGTTGTAAAGATAATTTTAAAATTAGTAAGAAGTGCAGGTGCCTAATACATAATAAATATAGCTTAAGCTTAGGTTACAATTTGCAAAAGGCTCTCAGTCTGGTCATACGACAGGTTTTGTAAAAATTCGGTGATAACTTTTTTGCAATTAAATTATTGAGTGCATATATGAAAACATTGGAATTTATTTTTTTATATAAATATGGTCCTAAAAAACAAAAGAATCTCTTTATGAACTCAGTATTGAACACAGGGAGGGGATATGTTAGTCTATTATTTCTTGTTAGTAGTCGAGGGTTGAAAGGGAGTTGTGAATGCTGCTGCATAATTGTCGAGAGGATAAAGAGCTGCCGCACTGTCAGTACCTGGCAATCCCTATATAGGTCTGATGTAGGGTACCTATATGGCTTGAATGTGCATACTTTTAGGACGGCTCTTTGTGCCCTTTCAGCAACGAGCAGATGTGATTTTGATGCACCACCCCAAGACGTTATGCAATAGGCGATAATCGATTGGCAAAGAGCCAAATATGTTATTCGGAGAATATTATTGTCCGCTATAAACCGTAATTTCTTAAAAATGTACAGAAGTTTTCTGATTGGCAACTGGAAACTGGCAACAACAAACTCACTTTTGCATTATTTAAGATTAGGATTAGGATAAGGGTGTGCTCTATATTATTTTCGAGTAATGTACAATTTCTCGAAAAAAAATCGCAGATCGTGAGATCGGGAAGCACGGTGGCGTGCCCTTGGGGAGGCCTACGTCCAGCAGTGGAGTGCAATAGGCTGATTGATGATGATTGATGAAGTGGCCCAAACCCCATTTAAAACCGCCCGCACGTGCCGGCAGAAGTGAAAACTCGCCTTTGCGGCGGGTCTCACGTGTCCGTCTTACGAATTTTCGATCAGGTCACGTGTCCTGACGCGAGTTTAACATTTTTTACCCATCCCAAAAATGTAGAAAACGCCGCTAAAGAAGTTGTTCACTTAAAAAATGCATACTTAAGTTTTATCTAAAAATAAGTGTTTATCAGTTACTAACCGATGATAAAAGTTTAACGAAATCGTTATTATCCGATACTATCTAAACGATAAGCACATAATCCGGTACGGATATAACAAGACACTACGAATGATTATCGGTCGATAACGGGATTCGTAAGCGTATGTTATTATCGCGGCGATAAATTAACGTCTCAACGACGTGGTAATCCTTGTCTACAAAAATATTTTGTTTTTATGGAATATGTACTTACTAGCTATTTTGCCGCCATTTCGTACGCGTTAATTATATCATACTAGCTGTTGCCAGCGACTTCGACCGCGGCAATTTCTGTTATTATGATTGGGATGATTTCTTAGATTTTTGAGAAGGTAGGAAGGTGAGGAGCCCGATGTTTCAGTGAGTGTGAGCATATTAGCGCTTACGTATATGTTAAGCAGCCCCTCGACCTCCTCCGTGCTTCGGAAGGCACGTTAAGCCGTTAGTCACGGCTGTAATCTTTCTTTGATGATAGTCGTTAAGCTATCTCAGTTGTTATCAGGTAGCCCCAAAAATGAGACACCAGTTGTTTTTATGTACATTTGACGGCTAACGAGCAGACGAGCCAGTTGACACTAACATAGTCAAAGCACCATTTTTAGAATACTATGCACCGTACGGTAAAGTGCGGGCTTACCTTAGCAAAACAAAAAAGATAAAATTCACAAACAGCACCACTTCCACTCAATTCCTAACAGGAACCAGTTTTATCCACATATAAGATACGCGATTAGATAAACGATAGATAGAGACTTTCGGTCATCTATATTATGTTTATCCAACCTAATAACCAAACCAAAAAAAATCGCCATGACACGCTATTTTTGGACGTGACACGCTGGCTGCACGGAAGAAAAAGTTTCACGTTCCGTGTGCCAGCGAGACCGCGGAACAAGCATCTATCTTCCACCGTTATCACTTAATATTATCACACAACCACACATATACACAACCATTTTTTTTAAACGATCATTTTCCACATTGTCCTGACTGGGGATCGAACCCTGGGACTCCGGTATGGCAGCCGGTGGCCTATATATATACATATAGGCCACGAAATAAACATACATAAACTATTGCAGCACAACTTGATCGCGTTAATAATAAATATATAATATATACGGACAAATCACAGAAACTGAGGTAGCCCCAAAGTAAGTTCGAGACTTGTGTTATGGGATACTAACTCAACGATACTATATTTTTTAATAAATACATATATTGATAAACATCCAACACCCAGGCCAATCTAAAAAGATCATTATCCATTTTGACCTGACCAGGGATCGAACCCGTGCACCCTCGCGACGCAGGCTGGCGTGTTAACCACTGCGCCACGGAGCTCGCCTATATATCTGATTACAAGCAATTTGAAGTGATCACGTGACCATGTGACCATGCTCTCATGTCTTCAAGTTCATAGTATCGAAGTGACAATCCCCTCACTACTCAAGTTATAATCAGAACTGCAAGTTCAGCAGAAATATAATCACTAGATACAGCTATATTAATCCTTTCACTACATCATTTATATCATCTAGCCGACCATGTGCTTCGACCCTAGGTTATCTGGGCTATCGCGCCACCCAGCCCGCGGGTCGAGCCGCACCGATAGCCCATGTTTTCTAAATAACGTACACAAACAACGCGTAATATTCAGTCTATCAATTTGATTGTACGGACTAAGATTACACTGTGACATGCGGCTGACCTGTGTCGATGTGTGATGAGTGGTTATTGGTTTAGTTAGTTATCTAGCTAGTTACATTTATCTACGTATGTATTTGATGGATATTTGTACAATACAAATAATATATTATATTAAATATAATGGCCAGCGCGGCCGAGAGTGTAGGCCAAGTCCTCTGCCTGCTCTGTGGCTCTAGTAGTACCGAGAGGGTCGTGTTCCTGTAGTGGAGTCTAAAAAAGATCTGATGATGATGATGATATGAAATGTGATACTGTATTGTATTGACTTTTTGAGCTTGAGATTTCTAAAAGATTATATCAAAATGGAATGAATGAAATAGAATTTTATTCAAATTTGGATATCATGCATCTCTTTTTGATCGTCATATTATTATTTTTAATATTAGTAAAATCGATAAGCTAAAGGCGTGTTTACAGGTATCAGGTATCTGCAGCTCCTCTGGTGTTGCAGATGTCCATGGGCGACGGTGACCACTTCCCATCAGGTGGCTCGTCTGCTTGTTTGCCGTTAAATATAAAAAAAAAAACATACTCTTCTTGACACAATTCATCCATCTTTGGTCGTCCTCTATCATCATTATATCATATAATCACGTCTTAATCTTACCAGATAGACAGAGCCTTGAGGCATTATGAGCCACGGTTAGCAGTAAAAAAAATTGTAGTCTGTAAGGTCGGTTTACAAACGATAATTTTACGTGATAACGGTAGAAGAGAGATAGATGCGTCACAAACCGAACGCTTAGGACGATAGCGCCTCTCTATCGCTTGTTCCGCGCTCTCGCTTGCACACAAAACGTGACACTTTCATGCGCGCAGCCGGCGTTCATCAATTTATAAGACATCTAAAACTCTATACTATACACATAGTAATTATCTCATATCAATAATAACAATCCTAGATTTTTAACTTAAGGGCCCGTACTACCTCACACTGCTTTGCATGATTGACTGTTATATCAATAATAATTAAATACTCAAGTTGAAATAAAAATGCAGCAAAGTTCAGGACTAACTCTGGTAACTATCTGACTCAAAAACACGATTGCGTTAAATTTTCTCGATAGAAAAAAATTGCAAAGTTGCCTCCAAATCACGTCTAATTTACTCGGTATATAGCATTATTAACCAAATACATTAAAATTAACCTTGAAACTTTTGATTATTATTGCATTACAGATAAGGCAGCCATCATATGTTTTTGTTGTTCGAATAACCCTTAAATATTCTTAACAAAACGAAAATATCCAAAGTAGCCAACGCGTTTAGACCATCCGCGTTCGTACCGCCACGCCGCCTGGCATATGGCGGGCTCTTAAGCTTGTCACCTTGAGCCCTTTTCTGATATCTCTAGTCATTTCACAAAACCACCAATTTACTAATGCGAATACGTAAAACATAATCTAATGTAGATAATGTTTTTGTGCGTTCCAAACAAACAAGATGTAACGTCACAAAGTTGACTTTGATATTAAAATTAATAAATAGAGCAGCACTATCAGACTAGAGATTATTTGATTAGCTCCGTGGCGCAGCGGTCAACACGCCAGCCTGCGACACGGAGTGACCGGGTTCGATCCTTGGCCAGGTCAAGATGGAAAATGATCTTTTTCAGATTGGCCTGGGTCTTGGATGTTTATCTATATATGTATTTGTTATAAAATATAGTATCGTTGAGTTAGTATCCCATAACACAAGTCTCGAACTTACTTTGGGGCTAGCTCAATCTGTGTGATTTGTCCGTATATATTTATATATATATATAGAGATATCGTCGAGCACCAACTTCCTCAACACTAATTATTCAATTAAATAGGACCGAATAGCACGCGACGGGTTCCGTTCGTACCACGATACAATAATTAATGACAAATGCGCCAACAAATCATTTGTATGGGGCCCTCTTTTATTTTTATTACATACATACGTATATCACGTCTTTTTCCCTTGCGGGGTAGACAGAGTCTAGGTCTATAAGACCACATGGCATGTAACTATACACAGCGAGGCCCTTCTTCCTAGAGAAATATGTTAAGTATAGATCGTTAGTACCCTTGTTGAAAGTTTCTAAACATATATTAAAATCATTTGTACCTTACAGATTTTTTAATATTTGAATTTTCCAAAACCTTCATCCAGCGGGCACCTCCGTAAATACTTATAAAATCTAATTTCTAACTGTATTAAATCTTAGTACCCTAAGCCCTCTTTTTATTTTAATAATTACTTTTCAACTAACTGCTACAGTTTTTATAAACAACCGGCCAAGTGCGAGTCGAACGTTAGTTAGTAGTCGTTATCTATTAAAACGGCAAAAAATCATGTCTTTTGTATGGGAGCCAGACAGACAGACAGACAGACGGACAGCGGAGTGAAATTAATAGCGTCCCGTTTTTACCCTTTGGGTACGGAACCCTGTAACGTTGCAGCATGCCAACTGCATGCTGCATCTCATCCAACCTCATTTCTCACATCCTGTCCATTTTTCATTCCTTATTTTAATTCAAATTTCATTTTTAATTCAAATTTCATTCCATTTTTAGATTACTTTCTCTCTCTCTCATCACTCATTCTTCGATCATTCTTCAGTCTGCTACCACCTTTCAATCGGTTAACATCTTTCAGTCTATCACTCATTGAGTCTACTACCATATCCTGGAGCATAAGTCTCTAATAATTATTTATTGAAGTTGTAAAAGCAAAGATTATAATAAAGTTATTAGCTGTGTTCTGTGTGTTCGTCTTGTGCTCTCCCTACCATCTTTATATGTGGAACTCGGCTTGAGCGTCGGGACGGCCGAGCCTTCACAACCCTAAAAATCAAGACGAGTTGAACATCGATCTAGCGGGGCCCTCCCAGGATTCGCATCGTACAGTCGTGTTGTATTTTTTTTACTGTTAGTACCTTTCAAAATAATTACTTTTTGTGTATAGTGCCTTTACCATGTGTTATCAAATACCTACATAAAATATATATTTATGTCACTGTAAAATTGTGCTACCTTAGTAGTAAAGCTGAAAAACAAATCTTGGGATCGATATATCGCATCACCATGATATCGCAGCACCCAAGCAGGGTACATGTGCATGTATTGTAATCCTTTGTGTTTTATTGTTTAAGTGTGTGAAGCGATAAATAAATGATTGAATGAAATTATAGATAACTAGCTTTCGCCCGCGGCGCCGCCCGCGTCAAAATCGATCCCTCGGGAATAGCACTTTTTCCCGGGATAAAAGGTAGCCTATGTCCTTCTCCGTACTCCAGAGGACTTGTGTGCAAAATTTCATCATGATTGGTTCAGTAGTTACGGCGTGAAAGCGTAACAAACAAACAAACAAACAAATAAACAAACAAACAAACTCACTTTCGCATTTATAATATTAGTTAGGATGTCACTCGGGTGTTTGTTTGTTTGTTAAAACATTTTGTAATCAAATCTAATGTACAAAAATAAATGAATACCCTGTTTTTCTCATTTTTTTTCTGAGTAGTTCCATTGACATTATGCAGTCTAGTATTTAATTGTTGTATGAAGTACTAGTTCCATGGAACTAGTGATAATGATCAGTTTTTCCTTAGCAACGGTATTTTTACATTGTTTAATGTTTTCAATATAAAATATTTACTATATAACCTCTTATTATCGGGAAGTCATCAAAATATTGTTAAACATAACAATATATTTTATAAACAAAAGCGACAGATAAAGATGACACCATATGACGATATTAATGCACAAGTCTTATCTCGATTGCAACTGGCTCCAAAAGTGAGTTTAGAACTCAACCTGTAGATAATAAATACTAGCGACCCGTCCCGGCTTCGCACGAGAAGATATAGGTATTTAAATAGCCTATGTTCATCAGGGATAATGTAGGATTCTAATGGAGAAAGACGTATGCAAATCGGTGCAGTAGTTTCAGAGCCTAAAAACAAACAGACAATCAAAGCTTTTGACAGCTCCGTGGCGCAATGGTTAACACGCCAGCCTGCGACACGGAGTGCCCGGGTTCGATCCCCGGCCAGGTCAAGATGGAATATGATCTTTTTTAAATTGGCCTGGGTCTTGGATGTTTATCAATATATGTATTTGTTATAAAATATAGTATCGTTGAGTTAGTATCCCATAACACAAGTCTCGAACTTACCTTGGGGCTACCTCAATCTGTGTGATTTGTCCGAATATATTTATTTATTAAGCTTTTCTCTTTATAATATTAGTATAGAAGTATAGATAACCATCTCCATATAACGGGTTATAATAAATAAATACATACGGACAAGTCACACAGATTGAGCTAGCCCCAAAGATCGAGACTTGTGTTATGGGATACTAACTCAACGACACTATAATTTGTAACAAATTTTACTTTTCTTTTCTTTTATGTAAGTGTTGCGTGATTGACGTATACTTAATTCTAAGTATAATCTCCTGAAACCACTAAGGTTTGAACCTTAGTGGTTTCGCTATGCTAATTTTAATACCTACTAAATGTTTTGTAAAATCTTTTATATGATAATAAATGAAAAAAAAAGATAAACATCCAAGACCCAGGCCAATCTGAAAAAGATCATTTTCCATATTGACCTGACCGGGGATCGAAACCTCGTGTCGCAGGCCACTGCGCCACGGAGCTCGCCATCGATGAGCACCGGCTGCACGCACGAAAAATGTCACGTTTCGGAGCAGCAGCAGAAGTAGTATCTATCACGCATCTATCTCTCACCGTTATCACGTAAAATTATCGTCCGTAAACCGACTTTACAAACAACCAATTTTTTATCGTATTTTTTTTCTAATGTTGTCGCGATTGTTAGCTTTATCTAATATACACGGTGAAATTTTGATCGTTCTGGACCCTTAAAGGGATGATTCAGTCCATCGATATGAACAACTTTTCCTATGGGACCAATGCTGGGACTCAAAAAAAATGGGCAGTTCCATACAACCAACGTCAAAAAAAGAGTGCCCTGCATTGGTCCCATAGGAAAAGTTGTTTATATCAACAGGCTAAATTATCCCTTTAAGGGTTCAGAACGATCAAAATTTCACCGTGTATAATAAAAACACTCAAATGAAGTGTACATAAAATGGAGTGACCATTAAGCGTTGTACACCGTAGTTGAGGAGCCCAATAGTCTAGTGGGCGTGAGTAAACTCTTACGCAAGTCAAGCAACCCAGGGCGCAGTCCCCACTAGGATGGGTGACCGCAAGTGGCATAAAAATACCTCGAGCTCCTCCGTGCTTCGGAAGGCACGTTAAGTCGTTGGTCACGGTCGTGAAATTATGTCAGATGGCTTTAGGCGGCTTGAAAAAATCTGTCCCCTGTGTTGGCCACTAACACGCACGAAAAACAAACAAACTATACTTGTAAAAGTTAGCAAATAGACCAACAGTACATATACATTCTGCTCTTGACACGATACATGATTTATCTTTACATTTTTCTCCGCCATTGCTCATGTTGTGATAAGACAGTACATCGCGAGTCGGAGGTCAATCTATATCAACTTTTTGAGGGCACCGCTCCTTAAAGGTCGGGTTCACAGATACGTCCAGTTGTAAATATATTATGTTATTCTATATAACTTGGCCATGTGACCAAAATGCGTGCGTAACAACAATGTTGTTGTGTGACGAGATTTAGATGTTACAATAGTAAATATCTACTGATAAAGATAGATCCGGAATGCTATGTTAGTTCATCTTCTGTTGGACGTTTGATGATAAAAATACCTAATAAAGAGTTAAATTAGACGTTGTCACTCCTCTTAAATATAATAAATAATAAATAAATACATACGGACAAACACACAGAATGGGCTAGCCCCAAAGTAAGTTCGAGACTTGTGTTATGGGATACTAACTCAACGATACTATATTTTATAACAAATACATATATAGATACACATCCAAGACCCAGGCCAATCTGAAAAAGATCATTTTCCATCTTGACCTGACCGGGGATCAAACCCGGGCACTCCGTGTCGCAGGCTGGCGTGTTAACCACTGCACCACGGAGCTGTCATCGTCCTCTTACATCGGAATCATCGAAAGAAAGGCTACACCTTTGGCTGGAGAGATGCGCCACTCCACCTCGATTAGAAACAGCCGAAAAGCTACCGCCTGGCGATTACCTGCCTTGGGCGGAATGGAAATACCCTTTTAAGACCCAAATGGAATTCTGGAATACGAAGCGAGTCTCTAGGAAACTTTATGTTTAAAAAAATCTGTGGGTCTTGAAAAGTTAAATCGACTACGAACTCTAGTCGGCCGCAACAAGGATAACCTGGCCAGGTTGGGTTATATAGAATTTGCAAATAATATCTGCAGCTGTGGTGAATCCCCCCAGACCATGACAAATCTACTGTCATGCCCAGTGTGCCGTGAGACCTGCACACTAGAGAACCTATATATGGCTATACCCTAGTCGACCGTAGCTGGTCAGATGGGGCTATACAGAATCTGCAAATAATATCTGCAACTGTGGTGTATCCAGACCTTGACACATCCATAACTGTCATGCCAGCACTATGAACTAGATTTATTTGCCGGACATTTGTCGTATAATTTTAATTGACATATTGAAGCTGTATGACATGTTGTACTAACTATCCTATAATACTATTTACATTTATATTATACTAGCTTTCGCCCGCGGCTCGGCCCGCGTCAATGTCGATCCCTCAGGAATAGTACTTTTTCCCGGGATAAAAGGTAGCCTATGTCCTTCTCCGTACTCCAGAGAACTTATATGCAAAATTTCATGATGATCGGTTCAGCAGTTACGGCGTGAAAGCGTAACAAACAAACAAACAAACAAACAAACTCACTTTCGCATTTATAATATTAGTTAGGATCATTAATTCATAATAGTAATTTAATTTAATTTATTTATTCTGATATTGTAATTTATTTTACTAATCTTGATATTGTTTCTGGCTTTATAAATTGACAGATGTGTGTATTTTACTTTCCTAGTTTTAATATTAATCTTGTAAGCATTATGGATGTAACATCTGTTCGCTTGTGAGATGTAATGAATAAATAAATGCCCAGCATGCCCTGAGACCTGCACACTAGAGAACCTATATATGGCTACAGAAAATGCAATACAAGTTGCACAATATTGGGCGAAAAAGGGAATTTGACCACTGATTCGATACGAAAGAGTTAAATTTGAAAGTAAATGGATATTAAGGAGGGAAATAGCCTAGACCAAGGTAGGAGATAGTACAGATGCACTGAGTAAGGACGTAGGTAAACATCACTGATAATAAAGTGCATGTTTTTTAGAACTGTGACTTATGTAAACAAGCCACAAGACTTGGATCGCTTTTTTCCATGTTTTTATTCACTTAAGATCATATTAATGATAAAATGTTATACAGAATCCATGTCTGTGTGATCGCATGAATTTTAAATGACAGTTTGTTTACACTGTTCGCATGTTCTAAAAAATTTACTATAAATGTTAATGTAGTCGTAATGCAGGTGGTCATATGGTAGTTCGTTGACTTACAGCAATGTGCGCACGCAGCCCCATACATTCCTTCACTCGTGTGCTTCGCACACATTTCTCGATAGCTTTTTTGGCACACATATCTAGCTTTTTTATATTACGTCGACATTTCTCACCAAAAATGCGCTAGAACAACTAATTCATAAGTGGATTTTCTCCTGGCTCATCGCTCAGCTTCCTTTCACATCTTAGTTGGAATCCTGCGATTCTATTCTTAGATGAGGAAGAGGCATATAATCATACAAAACAAGTGTCCAAACATTTTTGTATAAAAAATGTGTTTTTGAGTTCCCAGAATTAGTTCCTAGGAAAAGTTGGTTATTTTGACGGGCTAAGTCATCCCTGTAAGAGAATGTCGATGATGGTCGGAGCGACTGCATAATTGAGACCTACGTAACGTACGCTACGCGTTCCAAGCGCGCACATTTCAGCGTAGGTATTATTCACTCTTGTGATATATCACACGAAGAGCAGATATGTATACACGACTCGTTCCTGCGATCACTGCGAGGTCTTATCATAATGTCTACAAACAAATAATGATAATTCGAATCTATCCCACGAATCTGTTGCCTTGATAAACAGACGTAATCGCTATGATCTTGATAAACAATAACATATCTATGACTGATTATTACCGGCTCTCTATGAAATAAAAAATAAATAAAAATACATGATAATAATGAGAACTGATATTGTGGATATGATAAGTGTAATGTCACGCCACTCTCAATGCAGTATTAGGCATACTCTGACAGTTCTTAGTGTCGGCCAAAGGACATACATTATGTAACAACATCCTTTACGTTTTAAAAGGAAGTATGTATGCTAAATCCAATAATATCGCCATATTAAATCATGTTAATTTAAATTAATATTTAGGTAATCATGTAGTGTCAAAGTAATTTGACTAAATAATCTAATTTGATGTACGTTATTTAAACGTAATCAATTAATAATGTAATGCGATTTATATGCACAAATGTAAGTATTATATACACAAATTCGGTAGATTTTTTTAAATAATGTTAGATTTTTGAATTTGACACTCCTGGAGACTTATTGGTCTCCAGTGTCAATAATAATTCATCTTATTTGTTTAAGTCATAAAGATAAGATATAGTTTAAGTCGTTCTACATGCCACTACGATACTTATATATTTACTATGTTTGTGTTTAATTTTGCATTCTATTTTGATATCATCATCATTAGGTCTTTTTTTAGTCTCCACTGCAAGAGCATGACCCTTTCTGTACTACTGGAGCCATAATTGGCCAGAGCAGACAGAGGATTTGGCCTACACTCTCCTCGCTGGCCAGACGGGTTGGAGAGGTCTCATTGATGTTTAGGAACTTTGTTTAGCTTGTACTTCCTAAGTCGCCTCTTACGACATCAATGGGAAGACTTAGAGTGATCCTATTCTACTCTGCCAGAAACCACATCCTTATTTTGATATACTATTATTAAATAAGGAAATAAAATATGGTGAAAAAATTCCATGCACTCCTCACTTGTCTTCTTCTTATCGTGTCGACTCGGGCGAATTATATTTGTGTTGACAAGAACTCTGCCACGGACACAGCGTTATCAGTGGCATTGTATAGGTCCTCGCGTGTGCAGGTGGTAGGACACGCAGGGCAAGACAACAGGTGTGCCATGGTCTGAGGAGAGTACCACACGGACAAGAAATTTTAGAGCTATAATCCCACCTATTCATATTCTCCTTGCTTCGGCCGACTTGAGTCCGTAGTCTGTTTAAGGCTTCCATGACCAGGGGGGAGATGCTCTGACAGTGGGATGACAGACGCTGTTGGATATCTCTCCTTTCAGATATTAAGCCTGGATTTAGGGACTCCGGCAGAGAAAGGGGGCACTTCTTTTACAAAACTATACCGGCTCTTTGAGGAACCGGCACGTGACGGTGTAAAAGATGGTGTCGGTCATTTTCTCTTTTGGCCCTTTCAAGGTGGCTACGTCTCTCCTCACTTGCAAAAGTCGGGTAGTTGTGTTAGGTGACGTAAGCCCTAATACGTATAAGGGGTATGGGATCCTGGCAGGGTCGCCATATAAGGGGCGTACCAAATGAAATACGTTGTTATGGTTCGACGTTCGGTTTATCGCTCTCATTCGATCAAATCATACATGTTTATATAGGTGAGAAGTAAGTGAGGCGCGCTACACACTACAGTGGATTTCGGCGCCGAGCTCAGTTGGTAGAGCATAGACCGTACATAGACCTAAGGTCGCTGGTTCAAGCCCCGCCCGTATGAACGTTTTTAACCATTTATTTCTTAATTTAATAAGATTATATATTTACTTTCAAGCCTCACCTATGTTTGCCAACACATTGTGAGCACATTTGGCAGTAATAGAACAACCCGTCTCACAACAACTGCACTATCCGAGCTTCTCAAACAAACGGTAGACAGCTATGCAAACACACGCGCGTGCGTCATATCGCTATCGCACAATAGCGTCACCTGAACACATAACGTCACCGAACTCTATTGCGGCCATTTTTGTACGCCACTGGTTTCCCGCCTAAAATACAGCTTATGTAAGCAGTGTTGTACATACATAGTATCTCGTCTTTTTCCCTTGCGGGATAGACAAAGCTCAGGTCTATAAGACCTTATGGCCACATTTAGGGTTGCCAGGCGTCCGGATAAAGTCAGACACAGTTAGGCTTTTAGGTTGCGTGTCTAGCTAAATTAGTCGGAGTCCGGCCTGTCCAGCTTTTTATGAGGGTTTTAAAAAGATGCGTCATCGAAAGGCGAGTTGGGCACCCAAAAAAATAAATTACAGCTGTGTGTTTCGATCTGCAACCCGGGTTTTCCCAAATGTTCGGCAAAGATTGCGGCTCTGTCCGGCCTTTGTACCCAAATGTCCGGCCAAACTGGCGGGTCTATCCGGCTTTTAGGTTTGACGACCTGGCAACCCTCCACATTTAGCATATTGGTGGGCATTAGCTGGAAAATTGAATCATGATAGTGATAAGTTGCTACCCTTTCGATTGTTCCGGCGGCGGGAGAGCCAAGAACATATACTTGCAGACACGTGGTGATAGTATAATTTCTACCATAGTAAACAATCTAAGTGAAGACCGGAGAACGTCATGGAAATTGTTAGCTGAGTAATTACTAATGGCCATTTCTGTTGAAGTTATTTTGTCTGTCATATTTACTATTGTTCTGTACTGTTCCCTTTAATATTAATTTTATTTTTATTTAATTATTAATTTTTCAAGTTAATATATAACTAAATATTCTGTGAATATTTCAAGCGTCTAGCTGTTGCCGTTAAGGCAATACCACTGTAAATAAGGTCGTTCTGAACCTTATTTATCTCGCAAAATACTTAAATTAGGAGTTTCAAATCTAAGTAATATGATTTTTGACTATTTTATCTCCAAAAATTGAAGATGAAAACACGTTTTGATAAAATTTTCTCGATAGAAATATTTTTTGAAAAATGGTCTTCGTTCGCAGAGTTTTTGTTATTGTAGCTCAAATGCGACGAATGAAATAATGATTTTTAGACTAAAAGATAGGTTATTAGTAATTCATCAAAATGTAAATATGAAAATACAATTAACCGGTCTGATTTTATATAAAATAGAAATAACGAATTTGGCGCTTACGTTTTTTTCTTTGAGCGACTCGAGACTGTCTCCTATCTCATCATTCACGGGCTAAACCGCCAAGCGCTATCCCTTGCGCGCACTTGATCAGTCCTTTGCCGAGCGATGGTACCAAACATTTGAGGCCTCGTCTTAACAATATCGAACAAAAACAAGCAATCAAATCAGGTTTGTTGTATGGGAGCCCCCTTAAATATTTATTTTATTTTATTTTTTGTATTTATTGTTATAGCGGCAACTGTATGTACATCATCTGTTAAAATTTCAACTATCTAACTATTCATGACAGACGGACTGAGCGGAGCGATATTAATAAGGTCCCATTTTTACCCTCTGGGTATGGAACCCTAAAAATTAAAATGAAAGCAAAACACCGTGAGGCCAAAACCCGAGTCTAATGTATACAGCGTACTACACATTATATTGATGGGCCATTGAGTAACCACTTAACATTACGAGCGCCCAACCAGTCTTACTTTTCATACAAACGCTCGTACGTGATTATAGCGCTGTAACAGTCTTTTTTTTAATCTTTTGAACTTACAGGTATCTTGTGCGCTATTTAAAGGTTTATATTGAAATAAAAACTAAAATTATGAGAAATAAATTCAGTATAAGCCTCCAAAAATCTGGGATTTGCACAAATTTTACCTGAACTTCGGCTGTTCATAAAGTACTCATAAATAGTAAAAGTAAAGAAAATGCTTTTATATAAACATCGCAAATGTAATGAAGATTCTAAATGAAAAACATTTGTTTTACTAACTAGTAAGGCTTACTGAAAAACACGTATTATCTGGAACAAGTTTTTCGTTCAATGTTATCGTGTACTCGCTTGCTTGTTAGTCAAATGGATGAAACAACAAGCTTTTCAACGGGGCGGGAAGGGCCCTCTTAAATAGGATATACAGGCAGGTACTACTATTGACTATGAATTTGTATGGAAGCCAGGTTTTGGGCAGTATTCAAATACCATCCAACCAAAATTAAAAACATATCTGTATTCGGATTCTTAAAAATGAAAATTAATATTTTAACTCTCAAGTGTTTTGTATTTCAAGTACGCATGGCTTCAAAATAGATTTAACACAAAACTGCCTCCGTGGTCCGGTGGTTAAGGCGTTTGCCTGTAGACCCGGGGGTCGTGGGTTTGATTCCCACGGGAAGCATACTTTGTTTAGTTGTTTCCAGTTTGGTTAGGACATTGCAGGCTTGAATCACCTGATTGTCTGATAATTAAGATGATTCCGTGCTTCGGAAGGCACGCTAAGACGTTGGTCCCGGCTGCCATCTGGTAGTCGTTAAAGGAACCACGTCAGAGGCCAAAAGGCGGTTTCGATGAACTCTGACACCTACTCGAAATGATGATGAACTCAACGATACTATATTTTATCTATACATATAATAAAACAGTAAAATTATTTTGTCTGTACATTTCGAATTTTTGACTGAAATGGATAGAGGGACACTTAAAAAGAATAATAGAAAGCAAAAAAAGTTTTTTGGAATTTCTTGTCTGTCTGTCTGTCTGTCTGTCTGTCTGTCTGTCTGTATGTATGATCACGATTATCTCCGAAAATACTGAACCGATTTACTTCAAACTTTCACCAATTGCTTTGTTTTAACTCAGTTTAACATTTAAAGTTTGTTTCATCAAAATCGGTTCATAAAAAAAAAAAGTTATCGTCATTTGAATGAACTCAAGGCATGAGTTTGCCTGCAAACATATAGCAAAAATAAAATAAAATAATAAGTGACATAAGAAAATTAAAATCCAAAGTCAATTCATCATCATTATACGACAGCATTATACCTATCCATACTATCCATAGTAATCCATACAAAAAAAAAGGAGAAGCTGACTGACTTACTGACATATCAACGCAGGGCCTAAACTATAAGGGTTAGGAACTTGAAATTTTGCACAGGGGTTCCTTTTATAACGTAGGGGAGCACTAAGAAAGGATTTTTGGAAATTCATCTCCTTAGGGGGAAAAACGGGTTGCAAAGTTAGTATGGAACTTTGTTGTTTTTAAAGTTATTCGAATGAAATTCAGCATGAAGGTTCTTTACTGAAAGGTATGTACACGAGTAAAATATTTTACTCAAAAATCATCCCTTAAGGGGGTAAAATAGGGGTGCAAAGTAAGCATGAAACTTTGCCATTTTTGAAGTTAGTCGAATGAAATTCAGCATGAAGGTTCTTTACTAAAAGGCATGAAACACGAGTAAAATATTTTTCTCAAAAATCATCCCTTAAGGGGATATAACGGGGATGCAAAGTTAGTATGAAACTTTCCGTTTTTGAAGTTATTCAATTGAAATTCAATATTAAGGTGTTTCATTGAAAGTCATGAACTAATGTATTCCGGGTTCAACTAATAATTCTACTGTTCCTGAGAAATCGACACTTATGCGGGCGGAGCTGTGGGCCAAAGGCAAACCTTATATATCAACGCACAGCCGAAACTATTGTGCGAAGAAACTTGAAATTTGCCACAGGGATTCTTTTTATGATGTAAATGACACTAAGAAAGGATTTTTAGAAAATCAAAGGGTTTGAAGTTTTATGGAATTTTCTCATTTCTGGACTTAGAAGTTTGAAAGTAGGTACGCAAGTTCTCAATTAAAATTAAAAAAGATCTGTTTAGGTGAACCAGACAACATTCTCCCTTGAAGGGGTAAATCAGGGGTAAAGTTTGTATGGCATTTTTCCATTTCTAGACTTAGAGGTATGAAAATAAGTATATACGTTCTAGGTTACAATTAAAAAAGATCTGTGTAGGTGAAATGTACAAAATTTCCCCCTTAAGGGATAAAGGGGGGGGGGGGGGCTGATTGTATGGAAATTTTCTCATTTCTGGACATAGAAGTATAAAAATAAGTATATATGTTTACGTTGAAATTAAAAAGATCTGTGTAGTTAAAATGGTCGAAATTTCCCCTTGAAGGGGTAGAATAGGTGGGGTAAAGTTTGTATGGATATTTTAATTTTAAATAGAAATATGATCTCTATTACAATAAAAAAATATCTGTGTAGGTGAAATGGGCAAAATCCCCTCCTTAAGGGCTAAAGATCTATGCAGGTGAAATGTATTAAATTCCCCCTTACGGGGAAAAAGCAAAGGGGCAGGCGTTTGTATGGAATTTTTATCATATCTGCTGTACCCAAGGGAACGACATTAACGCGGGCGGAGCCGCGGGCAACAGCTAGTAACAAATATAGATAAAACATCCAAAACCCAGGCCAATCTGAAAAGATCATTTTCCATCTTGACCTGACCGGTTATCGAACCCGGGCACCCTCATGTCGCAAGCTGGCATTTAACCACTGCATCACGTAGCACGCCGTAGTTTTAAAAATATATTGTTTGTCTGACAGTACCTATAAAGTATTCATGTAAGGAAATTGTTATATTCTAACATCTGACTGCATGTTTCATGTATTATTTTGAATTAACAAAAAGTGGCAAATTCCGTATTTAATATTATTTTACATACACGTCTTTAAAAGTATTTAGTATTTTAAATACGTGCGAGATGTAGATATTTCATTGAAAACAAAACATGTATTTTGCACAGCCCTGAGAGTCGCCGATCGCGGCCCAGCAAAACCTATGCTGGGCACTGTAGTGTGTCCGCCACTTTGGGAGACAGTAGTCGTCAGAGGCCGAGAGGCGGTTCCGAAGAAGTCTGACACCAGGGTGTGCATGGTCGACTAACCGTGACATCTACACGAAATGATGATGATGATGAGAGACAGTGCTTGAAGGAACAGAAACCTTCGTGTTATCACCCCTAATAATAGGTTGATGATGGTCCTAGTTGGAAATAGTCTGCGACTCCGACTACAGATACGTGAGTAAAACCGTGATTGTGACCCTTAAATTAATATTGTTGATATTTATACCAAACTAGCTTTCGCCCGCGGCTCCGCCCGCGTCAATGTCGATCCCTCGGGAATGGTACTTTTTCCCGGGATAAAAGGTAGCCTATGTCCTTCTCCGTACTCCAGAGAACTTGTATGCGAAATTTCATGATGATCGGTTCAGTAGTTACGGCGTGAAAGCGTAACAAACAAACAAACAAACTCACTTTCGCATTTATAATATTAGTAAGGATAGTGGAATTCAATCTGCGAATCACGCGTTGACAAGTTTTCGCTTATGGAAATATAATTTGGAATTCGGTGATTAATGTCAGATTCTAATAATTCAGTGATTTGCGGAAGATTTTTTTTTATCTTTACGATATTATTTGTAAAGTTTTTTTTAGTTCTTATTTATGTACCCTATTATTTAGTTTTAATAACATATAAAAACCATGAAAGATTGTGCATATGTTATATTAATGAGTACAACTAAATTAAAGAAATTGATGCATTGTGCCTATCTACTTAACTTTACATATATATAAGTTAGTTTATATTTTACGTAAAAAAGTAAGGTTATTCTTATTTTTAATGAAATAGGTTTAGCTAAATTTAAATTTTTTGTTACGTTTAGCTTAACTGTTTAATTGACTATTGTAAAAAATAGGTAATAATGTTTGGCAGTAACTATTAAAGATCATCGTACGAGCGCGTATATACATATAATTGAGCAGACATTCATAAAATCTAACATTTGTAGAATCTAACATTAGTCGCCGAATCCCAAATTATACTTGGCTGAGCGAACACTTGTCAAAGCGTGATTCGCAGAGATAAAGGCGTGTCTCCTCAAAGACCAGCCTCCGACGCTGACAAATATGTCCGAGCTGTCATCTCGTGCGCCGTTTACATCAAAGCAAACGTCTGTGTTTGAGTAACCTAGAATACCAACACGCGTACATAGAGTCGCCGAGGCCGGTGTTTGTTCATTCATTGCTTCAACACATATCATATAAAAAATAAATAAAAGACTTGGTCAATAAGTCGCTACCTGCAAATCTATCACCCGTATTCTGAATGTGAAGTCGTTTCCTCAGAACCGCCTCGACTCATCCTCAGTTATAACAAAAAAAAAAATTCGCTAATTCCCAGAGTACGGAACAGTCCCAACAGCATCCTGATGACGCTGGCGGATCGGTACACTTATCCGCTATGGACTGGTCTTGTGAGGAACGTGATTACGGAAAGGCGCACATTTTTCTAATTACATTTAATTTGTTTTATCTTATTTCATTATACCAAACAGCCTCCGTGGTCCAGTGGTTAAGGCGTTTGCCTGTTGACCCGGAAGTCGTGGGTTCGATTCCCACCGGAAGCATACTTTGTTTAGTTGTTTCCAGTTTGGTTAGGACATTGCAGGCTTGAATTAGATGATTGTCTGATAATAAAGATGATTCCGTGCTTCGGAAGGCAAGTTAAGCCGTTTGTCCCGACTGCCATCTGGTAGTCGTTAAAGGAACCACGTCAGAGGCCGAGAGGCGGTTCCGAAGAACTCTGACACCAGGGCGTGCATGGTCGATTAACCGTGACGCCTACTCGAAATGATGATGATGATTATACCTAACCTTTGTGTACTAACTAACATAGGATAAGTTTAACTAAAAAGAATGTTCCAAATGTTGTCTGAGAATAAACAATTTTTTATTTTATGTTTATTTTAAAATCGTCCCTCGACACATGACATTTCCAAATTCAGTTACTGTCAACATGAGGTGTCATCCGATCATTGCGATAAATTTATCCTGCCTCCGATGAGTTTAAGTGGAGGAAAGTTCGAGCAAACTGCTTTGAATACGGATTCTATTAAGTTCATGAGGCCAATGTTTTAGTTGACTACCGCTTGTGTACAATATTCGGGCGCAAAACCAGCGCCTGTCATTACTCTTGTGAACACCTCGTGTACGATAAGATAGTAATTATACCAAAACGAATTAGTAGACTTTGATAAGATTCAACAGATGGTAAGCGCGTCATAACTTGCACATAATACTTTGGAAAAGCCCGATTGAAGATTACACAATACACATTCTTTTCTTCTTCTCTTCATCAGGTCTTTTTAGTCACCACTGCAGGAGCATGACCCTCTCTGTACTACCGGAGCCATACTTGGCCAGAGCAGACAGAGGATTTGGCCTACACTCTCCTCGCTAGCCAGACGGGTTGAAGAGGTCTCATTGATGTTTATGAGCTTTGTTTAGTTTGTATTTCCTATATCAGTACACATTGTTACGAAGTTATTAATTAATGCTATTATTTTAGTCTTGGTGTACGAAACACAAAGACACAAGGCCGCCAATTTCAAATGGGATTGGTCGGGTCACGTCTGCTTGATGCACCCAGACCGATAGCCACTACAGCGTGTAACATAACCAACGATGTTCCCGTGAAGGGGTGACTCAGCCCGTCAAAATGAACAACTTTTCCTATGGGACCAATGCTGGGAACTCAAATTATTTTTAACATTTCATACTAATTGCCGAACACTTTAGTATAGAAATTTGTAATTTTCTTTTGAGTTCCCAGGGACCTAGGTAGTCTCAGAAACATTGAAGCGATGATATCAAGAGATATGAAGGAAAAACTGGTTTATGCGTTGCTCCTAATAACCTTACAAGTTACTGTGTATCTTTTAATTTGATAACACTTTAGTAACTCTGAAGACTCGATCACAAAGCAAAGGAAATGTTTGAAAAATGTGTACCTTAAAGTCCAGAGGTACTGGTTCCTCTTTTCCACACATCCGCGCCAACATCCCATCACTTTTGCAATCCAAATTAAAGGGAACACTGCTCACAGTACGAATCCAGAATAACCAATTCAAATCCATAGAATCACAGCACTCGAGCACAGCACTTCTCCATATAATTCATCAAAACACATCACAGTATTTTCCATTGATCAACACATCACTAAAAAGCACCATTATATCCCGATAGATCCGACGATCAGATGCGGGCGGCGCGGACAGAGACGTACAGACGCACGTAACAACAGCACGCGACTGAACGCACGTCTATACGGCGTAGAATATGGTATAACGAAGCGATAGCGATACTGGGTCAGCCTGCTTTTCACTCAGTAATCTGTTCGTCAAACAGTTTGTTCAAATCTCGACATTTGTTTACTTAGATGTAGGCTTACCATAATTAAGAGGCAAATCGGGACGCAGCAGTAAGAGGCTCATTTTAATTTTGCCTGGCAAATATTCAAAGATTTATTCAGAAAATAGGCCTTTCAAGGCACTTTTTCACGTCAATTCACATTTTAAATAATACATATTAAATTATATTCAAATTATTACTTATTGTTCAAAAGCTACAAACTACTAGCGTTTGGGAACCGACCACTGAAGTGAAGAAGACGCTTAAAGAAAATCTTTTCAACAGTATTGGTCGCCTACTTGCGTGAAGGGCTTTGTATGATTTGGGTTTTTCATTTTTGAAGTGCAATCAAAATTACGAAGAACAAAAAACATATTAGTAAATATATTTTTTTATTAAAAGAAAAAGAGATAAACTACATTTAGTACAAACAACACCAAACATTTGCCCAGTTTTATTATTTGCCCACGTGGCGCGAGGGAACGACCGGCCGGGGTGTCAGTGTTGTTTAAATTTGACCGGGACGCTAATGCAAGCCGATCGCGACGCCGGGACAGGGATCTCACACCGGGACGGTCCCGGTCAAACCGGGACGTATGGTAAGCCTACTTAGATGACATGATGGTGAAAGTTGACAAACATTTTATGACGCCAGAGTGTAGCCGATCTTTAGAATTCATGTGTCTGAGGTCACGGCTTTACGTTGTGTTTATTCGTGTGTTAAGTGGGTGTTAAATTTATAGTTATGTTAATATGAGTATTTACAGTTTCGACCTTTGAATTATGGAAAACGTTTCGCAAACTACGGATATGAATATTAACAAATTAGTTATGTTATAGTTCTCGGTCGTGAGAATATTTTAGTTTTTATATAGATATATTTTTATGTATATTTGACGGCATACGAGCAGACGAGCCACCTGATGGAAAGTGGTCACCGTCGCCCATGGACATCTGCAACACCAGAGGAGGTGCTGATGCGTTGCTAACTCTTAAGATACCAGTAAACACGCCTTTTGAAGGACCCCAAGTATATAGCACACAGGGAAAACCTCGGAAGGGAGTCCATTCCACAGTACGAAAAAACCTCGTGACGCTCTGACATTTTTGGAGACTCAAGTGTCAAGGATGTGGGGAAGGACTTTACTCACTCAGATATACAGTAGACACTGGAGCGAGGATAGCTATAGCAAAAACCGCATTTCATAATTTAAAAAAAAAAACAATCTTTTTACATCTCGTATATCTAAATCATCCCGAAAAGGCTCATCAAGGTGTACATCTAAAGCATTGTAACATTCGACCGATGATAAAATATACAAACAAAACTGTTGCTTTATGACGTAAATTGTAATTGTCAGTTCGACGATCTAAAATCCCTTTGAATTGCTAAATCTTCTTTTCTAGTCGAAATGGTTCCATTTGATCACATTTCTTTTGACCAGTATTTGGCTAGGTGATCGCCTTTTCATTAGCCTCATTGAGGTCCTGTACCGTGCAAGTAGTGGGGCAGTTAGGGCATGGCAGAAGGTGAGACATGAACTGATTGGCACCGCTGTCACACAGATTGTTGGTCGAGAAACCCAACCTAACTCTGTTTTCTCGACATCTGCCAACACCAGCCCGGAGTCGATTAAGGGACTACTAGACTGCCCAGGGAAGATCTTTACCGGGTAGAAGCTTCTCAGCAGGTGGAGTATCGAATGGTCTAGTAGGTCCTCTGTTTGATTAAAATAATATTTAGTAAATATCGTCGAATAGTTAATGGAGTCCAAAAATGAATTTAAAATTAAGATTTTATATGAAAAAACAGAAATACCAATGTTAAATTTATATATGAAACTCTAATTCAGATACTCCGTCTTGCATTAATTAAAAAAAAAAAAGACTCCATCGCATTGAAATATACTAATGCATTTGACTATATTTTTTTTATGGTATAATACGGCAGACGAGCAAGCGAGTCACCTGATGGTAAGCGAACAGCGCTGCCCATGGACAACTGCAACACCAGGTGTAACAGGAGCGTTGCCGGCCTTTCAAGGAGTTAGGGGAAGGGCATGGGGAAGAAAATGGAGGAAGGATGAGCCCCCGGCTCTCTCACTCACCGAAGAAGCATAAAAGTGGTACAGCTTTTACTCAAACGTCGATTCTGTGAAAGTGTAGTACTTCCCCGGACCAGGCGGCCCATTCATGCAACTTGCAAAAATGAATTTCGCCGGTAGCGTAGCTCTACCACAATAGGCTAGTTTCCTAAAATAATATAATTAGTCCGTCAGTTAGATATTCAAAAAATATTGGACACATATTTTTTCCTTTCTCGATTAAACAAAAAATGATAAAGATATAGGCCTTTTCAAGTTCCGTGTGACATCATAGTTTGCTACAATTTTTAGCAAACTTTGGCGTCACGAACCCCTACTCCTGAACATTGACGCACTTTATCTTTATCATTTATTGTTTAATTGACAAAAGAAAAAATACGTGTCCAATATTTTTTGATTATCTAACTTACGGACTAATTGTTATTACGATCCAGGAAATTAGCCTATTAAAAAATATTTAACTTGACCACGTGCAAAGCTAAGAAAGTGCACTAACGTTAAGGCGATACCACTGTAAATAAGGTCGTTCTGAACCTTATTTATCTCGCAAAATACTTAAATTAGGAGTTTCAAATCTAAGTAATATGATTTTTGACTATTACATCTCCAAAAATTGAAGATGAAAACACGTTTTGATAAAATTTCTCGATAGAAATATTTTTTGAAAAATGGTCTACGTTCGCAGAGTTTTTGTTATTGTAGCTCAAATGCGACGAATGAAATAACGATTTTTAGACTAAAAGATAGGTTATTAGTAATTCATCAAAATGTAAATATGAAAATACAATTAACCGGTCTGATTTTATATAAAATAGAAATAACGAATTCGGCGCTTACGTTTTTTTCTTTGAGCGACTCGAGACTATCTCCTATCACATCATTCACGGGCTAAACCACCAAGCGCTATCCCTTGCGCGCACTTGATCAGTCCTTTGCCGAGCGATGGTACCAAACATTTGAGGCCTCGTCTTAAGGAAGTGAATCTTGTAAACAAATGTCTAGCTCCTATATAAATGTCTAGGTCAATACGCCAGCCTGCGACACGAGAGTGCCCGGGTTCGATCCCCGGCCAGGTCAAGATGGAAAATGATATTTTTCAGATTGGCCTGGGTCTTGGATGTGTATCTATATATGTATTTGTTATAAAATATAGTATCGTTGAGTTAGTATCCCATAACACAAGTCTCGAACTTACTTAGGGGCTAGCTCAATCTGTGTGATTTGTCTTTATTTATATTTATATATTATAAATGTCATGTTGCCAGTACCCGCTCCAGTCTCCACCCAAGTATTAGGGTTAAAGAGCAAAGATCGTCCCGACCACAGCCGGGTTCATCGCGAATGTCACTCGGACACTCGGTCGACCTTAGCTCTAAGTTTATAGCGATATCTATAGTTATTACTCATTTCCTTCTACGTAAACAAGATTAGTAATAATGTCGCTATGTCGCGTTCTTGTTGATTTTGGCCTAATTCTAACGTACAAACTTTAATTCTTCTTTTAATATCATTAAATTTTAGTTTTAATTATTTTATAAAATATAATTTAATGTTTTCAGTGTAGCCATCAAGCTTTACCGACTTTTTCGACAAAAGTGGCAGCTTTTGGCAAGAACGCTAAGTAAAATTCACTTTCTCACTTTAAACTGTAAACAGTATTTAATACAATAGTTAGAAGGCTTACGGCATCACAATACAAAATTTTACGTAACATCTCGGTTATTCCACGTCAGCAATACAACTCTAAAAATAACGGTATAGATTCAAAGATTTATTCAGAAAATAGGCCTTTCCAGGCACTTTTTCACGTCAATCTTCAAAAGCTACAAACTACTAGCGTTTCGAAACCGACCACAGCAGCGAAGAAGACGCCGAAAGAAACTCTTTTCAACAGTATTAGTCGCATGATATTTTATATTTTTTATCTTTTCTTTTTTTTCTGACTTCATGTTATATACCTACAATTTCAATTTACATAATTTTGTGTAACACGTTATTTTAGCGACCGAGCGTGCAACAACAACGGATTAGATAAAAGATAGAAGTCTCAAAGAGGCCGAGCAGACCTGTCCCCTGTATATATGTACCATGCGCCGTACGCAGATTTAGATCAGAATCTACTTGCTTACTTTACATTTGATCATGTAGGTAACTAGTAGTATGTCACATTACACATACAAACAAACATCTTTAGGAAGAGCACCAGCAAATCACACGATAAGACTAATTATATTAATATTACTGATAATATTTGTTATGTACAGACGGACAAATCAAATATACATTTGTAAATTATCCACCGGCATTGAAGGGGTGATTCTGCTCGTCGACATGAACAACTTTTCCTACGGGACCAATACTGACAACATCATAAAAATTACGGCATTCTCATGCAATCTTCCATGCTGGTCTGGGAGAAAAGAAAAAACGTAGAATGTGCCAGCTGCTTCTCTTCCCGCGCAGATCGTAAAAGCCGATGGAGGCTAAAATCTCTGGGATCAAATCAATAGGCGATGTGGCTAGCAACCCATCACTATTTGATTCCGTTTTCCATCTACACGCTCTCCAACATGCTGAATGCGGCCATAAGGTCTTAAGACCTAGGCTCTGTCGACCCCGAAAGGGAAAAACACGTGATATGTATGAAATGAAATAGAATTTTATTCAAATTTGGATATCATGTATCTCTTTCTGAACGTCATATTATTATTTTTAATATTTGCAAAATCGATAAGCTACTAGCGTTTCGAAACGACCACTATATGTATTTTCATACAAGAGTTTGCAAATTTTTTTCGAGTTCCCAGCATTAGCCCCATAGAAAAAGTTGTTCATTTTGACGGGCGAAGTCACCACTTCAAGGAAATGTCCGTGGATAATTAACACGCTGTACAGATACAGACGAATATAAAAATAGACAATTTTGTAGATATTAAACATACTAGAGGTACAATGTGCATAATTTGTTTTTGTTACACCTTGACCTATATGAATGTCGTGGTTAGTTCGTAGAATAGTTATATCTTTTAATGCAAACGATGTAGTATACAAAATAGACAGAACCCGGTTGCGGGCTTAGGGGTCATTCAAATATTAGGTAAGCAGCAAATGGGGGGTGGGGGGTCAGGGCTAGGCTTATTTATACTCATCATCATTTCGAGTAGGTGTCACGGTCAATCGACCATCTCTTCTTTTTCTTCGGAACCGCCTCTCGGCCTCTGACGTGTTCCTTTAACGACTACCAGACGTGGTTCCTTTAACGACTACCAGATGGCAGCCGGGACCACCGGCTTACCGTGCCTTCCGAAGCACGGAATCATCTTTATTATTAGACAATCAGGTGATTCAAGCCTGCAATGTCCTAACCAAACTGGAAACAACTAAACTAAGTATGCTTCCGGTGGGAATCGAACCCACGACCCCCGGGTCAACAGGCAAACCTTAACCACTGGACCACGGAGGCTGTTATTAGTTATACTGACATGAATACTTCCACTTCTTGTACAAATGAAGATCTTAACGAAGCCAATGGCAACAAGGCAGTCAGCATGGCCAAATATTGGCCTAAATACATTTGATTTGTCCGTCTTGACTAGCTCCGTGGCGCAGCGGTGAACACGCCAGCTTGTCTTGTATCTCCACAACATCATCATCATCTGCAACCCAACAGCACATCTCTTCATTTATGGTGTTGGGCCTAACACCATTGCCTGCACTGTACACTCATGAATTACTTCTCACGGAACTTTGCGAGAAATTTTCAATAATTCTCGAGAATTACTTAATAATTCCCGCACTTGATAAAAAGAAGAAGAAATCCTTGGGAAAAAATCCGACTTATTCTCACCGTTCTCGGAAATTTCAAGCACGGCACAAAATTAATTGGATACGATTACACAACTACTTTATGGTACGGTTAAAGTTTATTCATAATCATAATGCTTTCTTCCACGCTGGTCTCGGAGAAAAGAAAAAAAACGTAGAATGTACCGGCTGCTTCGCTTTCCACGCAGATCGTAGAAGCCGGTCAAGGGAAAGGGCGAAAATCTAAAGAATCATGATAATAGGCGATGCGACTAGCAACCCATCACTATTTTGATTCGTGGCCTTTAGGTCTTATGACTTTAGGCCCTGTCTACCCCGTAAGGGATAAAGACGTGATAATATGTATGTATGTTATAATTTTATACGTATGTATGTCAACGCACAGCCGAAACTACTGTACCTAAAGATTTGAAATTTGGTATAAGGGTTCATGATGTAAGTAAGCTAGTGCTTACTTACATTCGAATTTCTGAAAATCCCTTCGTAGTCGTAGGGATTTTCAGAAATTCGACCCCTAGGGGGTGAAATGGGGGGTTAGTTTTATATGGAGTTTTCTCATTTCTGGACTAAGCAGTATCAAAATTGGCGTATAGGGCCCTAACCTAATTACAAATAAAAATGATCTGCCGGGGCTTAATTAAAACATATGCCCTGATAACCAAAGTTCACGCGGACGAAGTCTCTGGCAAAAACTAGGTATAGGCGTGATACGTGTATAGTAAGTTGTACTTTTTTCTTTTTTTATGTATATTTGACGGCAAACGAGCAGACGAGCCACCTCATTTAAAGTGGTCACCGTCGCCCATGGACATCTGCAACACCAAAGGAGGTGCCGATGCGTTGCCGACTCTCAAGATTCCTGTAAACATGGCAAATTTGAAGGACCCCAAAGAGGGAAAACCTCGGGAGCTCATTCCACAATTCTGCTGTATGAGGGTAAAAGTCACGTAACGCTCTGATATTGTACTTACGTGATAGGTGTTCCACTGCTGCAGCAGATGGTGGTGGCAGGCGGCGCAGGCTCGGACGGTTCCTTGCGCATCTTTGGGCCGCGAGCGCGGCGGCCGCGGGTGCTGCTCGCCGAAGATCGGGAAGTACGGCTGTTTGTTCTGAAAATAAGATAATTTATTTATTTTATTTATTTAAAACCAAAGAGAATATTACTAAAGGTGGACTTAATGCTAATAGCATTCTCTACAAATCAACCTTCGGGATAAATAGAAATAAAATGTGGAATGTGAAGAAACAATCATGTATTTCTTCTTCTGTTCTAGTCGTCTTGTCTTTGACTGCTGTAATTTTGACCAGAACTCTGACACCAGGGTGTGCATGGTCGATTTACCGTGACAAATTCTCGAAATGATGATGATTTTGACCAGTACGCGGCCACGGCCACGGATTTTGAACGTCATATTTTAGTTCTTATATTTTTTAATATGCAAAATCGAAATTCTACTAGTGTTTCGGAACGATTAAGGGTTGCGCTGGTCTGATGATGGAGTCGGTAGGTGGCCATAGGATACTTAACTAAACAAGATACAATCGTGTTTGGGCTCATTTGATTTGTCTTGAAAAGCACTTTACAGTTAGATTCTTTTATAATAAAAGCTTGTAAAAATGTATTTTTGCAAAAAAAAAACTTGTTTGCTTTAACAACAAGAGTAAATGACGAATACATACGGTTTATCCGTCATACAAAAATGAACAAACAATTGCTAAGCCTACATATTTAAGTTAAATTCCATTTTCTACCTACAACGTGGCCTTTGGATCTTAAGGCCATGGGTTCTATCTAGCCCGTAAAAGTTAAAGAAGTGATTATTACGTATGTCTGTACGTAAATATCATGTACTTAAACCTCGTGACGATATGTGTGATAATTAAAAGTTTAAATAGTCGTGCGATAACAATAATTACAAGTTCAAAGTGGCAACATCACACCCACAAACCCACGTTTGAAAAATAAAAATTAAGACCAATTTTCACTGTCCTCACGAATCACGATCAATCTCACGTTCGGTGTCACAGAACGCAACGTGACACACCCACGTAAGTAAAAAATGACAATTTTGTCCAATTTACACCGACCCCAGGACCAGTCTCACGTTCGGTCCTATTATAGCATTTATAGCACAATCAACAAAGTTATCCGGCATCCAAGAGCTCTCTTTGAACTGGCAGAATCGACTCGTGACGTCAGCATTCGGTTCGTATTCATATGACGTTCATATATGTATATTCTATATAAGTATCTATTATAAAATATAGAATCGTTGAGTTAGTATTCATATGACGATCATATAAGTATATTATATACTAGTTGTTGCCCGCGGCTTCGTCCGCGGCAATTTTTGTCATTATTATTAATTAGATGAATAATTTTCCCCCGTTTTCAAAACATTTTTTATTGATGCTCCGCTCCTATTGGTCGCAACGTGATGTATAGCCTTCCTCAATAAATGGACTATCCAACACAAAAAGAATTTTCCAATTTGAACCAGTAGTTCCTGAGATTAGCGCGTTCAAACAAACATACTCTTCAGTTTTATAATATTAGTATAGATAAATATCTATTATAAAATATAGTATCGTTGAGTTAGTATCCTACGACACAAGTTCACAACATACTGTCGGGCTAGCTCAATTTGTGTGATATGCCCCTATATATTTATTATCATATGTGAATAAGATCAACGAGTGGTCCTGTTTCTATGTGTCCTTGAACCGTGCGAACAGTTCTAATGCTAGTTACTACAAGTTACTACTTCTTGGTGAGTCGATTAATTATCCTAATCCTAATCCTAACTAATATTATAAATGCGAAAGTGAGTTTGTTTGTTACGCTTTCACGTTGTAACTTCTCAACCGATCATCATGAAATTTTACATACACGTTATCTGGGATACGGAGAAGGACATAGGGTTCATTTTATCCCGGGAAAAAGTACTGTTCCCGAGGGATCATCATTGGGGCGAAGCCACGGGTAAAAACTATAGTATACCAATAAATCTGTTGTTTGGCAAAAATATTAATATAAGTATAAGCCGAGGCACTGGACACCAAACCAGTTTATTGATTGTACAATACATCTAGTATGCTCGTGAGTAAATAACTTGAAACTTCGCTAAACGTTTGAGTAAATATTTCGGTTATTTCTCGGAAATCGGCGCAGACGCCGGTGGGGATTACTTGGTAATAACGTAAGTCGACGTAAGAAGTCAAATTAAATCTATATAACGTAATGAATTAAGAGTTGGGAGATTCGTCCGATGTAATTTCTTCTTAAAGAACATAAATGGCAGGGATTTAAAACAGGAACCTACACACAGCGACACCCACGGACCGCCAAAGGTCGCCACGGGTCGCGCCACAGATGAACGTGAGAATATGTTGATGCGTTCTAGTTTAATTATAACTAAATACTAATAAGGGCAAGAACATGAAACTGCACAACTTGTCGCTTCAAGCTAAATGTGAAGAAAAACGCGGAACGTTTCAAGTAAACAAGACACGCAGCGACACCCATGGACCGCCAGAGGTCGCCACGGGTCACGCCACAGATAATGACGTGAGAATATGTTGATGCATTCTAGTTTAATTATAACCAAATACTAATAAGGGCTAGAACATGACACCGCACAACTTATCGCTTCAAGCGAAATGCGAAAAAAAACACGGCACGTTTCTAGTTAGCAACATACGCAGCGACACCCACGGACCGCCAGAGGTCGCCACGGGTCGCGCCACAGATAAAGACGTGAGAATATGTCGATGCGTTCTAGTTTAATTATTATCGAATACTAATAAGGACAAGAACATGAAACCACACAGTTTATTGCCTCAAGCTAAATGTGAAGACAAATGCGGAACGTTTCAAGACAACAAGACACGCGGCGACACCCACGAACCGCCAGAGGTCGCCACGGGTCGCGTCACAGATAAAGACGTGAGAATATGTTTATGCATTCTAGTTTAATTATAACCAAATACTAATAAGGGCTAAAACATGACACCGCACAACTTATCGCTTCAAGCTAAATGCGAAGAAAAACACGGCACGTTTCTAGTAGAATAGAATAGAATAGAATAACATTTATTATAACACTTAGACACACACACAAAACGATATAAAATAAAATTATTAAAAAGTACAAAACATAAAAGTTCGGTGCCATCAGTGTTACAAAAGGTGACGGCTCAGCGTTACGCTGGACTAGGGATACCCTAATCCAGCACTGATTTTCAGCCGTCACCTTCTGAGGCATCGCGAACTGAAACACGCACTATACGACACGCACATAAACAATATATAAAACTAAATTAAACAAAACAAGTGTACACAAAAATAAAGACATCGATTAAACGCATACAATAATAAATAAAATAGACATCATCATCATCATCATATCAGCCGCAAGAAGTCCACTGCTGGACATAGGCCTCCCCCAGGAATTTCCAATACGACCGGTTGGAAGCGGCCTGCATCCAGCGTCTTCCTGCGACCTTAGTCAGGTCATCCGACCATCTGGTTGGTGGATGTCCGACGCTGCGCTTGCCGGTACGTGGTCGCCATTCGAGAACCCTTCTGCCCCATCGGCCATCGGTTCTACGCGCTATGTGCCCCGCCCACTGCCACTTCAAAGAGCTAATCCGCTGAGCTATGTCGGTGACCTTCGTTCTCTTACGAATCTCCTCGTTTCTGATTCGATCTCGCAGAGAAACACCGAGCATAGCTCTCTCCATAGCTCTTTGAGCGACTTTGAGCTTTCTTATGAGGCCCATAGTAAGGGACCACGTTTCAGACCCGTACGTCATCACTGGTAACACACATTGATTATAGACTTTCGTCTTTAGGCACTGAGGTATTTTGGACGAGAAGACACTACGGAGCTTCCCGAACGCTGCCCAGCCGAGTCGGATTCGACGAAAGACCTCGTCCTCAAAGCTGGAGCTTCCAACCTGGATCAAATGACCCAAGTAGACATATCGGTCCACAGCTTCAAGGATGGAGTTCCCAACAGATACTGGTGAAGGCACAACATGGACATTCGACATTATTTTCGTCTTGTCCATGTTCATTTTAAGGCCCACTTGTTGGGAAACTCCGTTGAGGTCATTGAGCATAGTACTTAAGTCCTCCAGCGTCTCCGCCATAATAACGACGTCATCAGCAAATCGAAGGTGAGTGATATACTCGCCATTGATGTTGATGCCAAGTCCTTCCCATTCCAGGAGCTTGAAGGCATCCTCCAGAGCAGCGGTAAACAGTTTCGGAGATATCACGTCTCCCTGTCTTACGCCTCGCTGCAATGGTATAGCCTTCGTGTTCTGCTCCTGTACTCGAACTGACATACTGGCGTTTCTGTATAAGCACTTCAACACTTCGATATACCGATGGTCGATGCGGCATCGCTGAAGGGACTGAAGCACGGCCCATACTTCGATCGAATCAAAGGCTTTCTCATAGTCCACAAACGCTAAGCATAATGGCCGGTTATACTCTCTGGTCTTCTGTATAACCTGCCGTAGCGTATGGATGTGGTCTATGGTACTGTAGCCTTTTCGGAAACCGGCTTGTTCGGGAGGCTGGAAGGCATCGAGCCTGTTCGTGAGACGATTCGTGATCACCCTCGAAAACAGCTTATAGACGTGGCTCAGGAGTGTGATGGGTCTGTAGTTCTTCAGTAGAGTATTATCACCCTTTTTGAAGAACAAAACCACCACACCCCTTTTCCACGCCTCTGGCGTAATGCCCTCGAACAGAACGGAATTAAAGAGCCTCTGAAGGACTTTCAGTACCGGCGTTCCGCCCGCTTTCAGAAGCTCTGCTGTAATTCCGTCCTCGCCCGGCGCCTTGTTGTTCTTAAGCTGTTTGAGGGCAATCCTAATCTCGTACAGGCTGATGTCCGGGATGTCTTCGGTATAGTGTCGGGTTAGCTTGGCTCTTGGATCTTTGGCCAAGCTGACAATGGGTTTGGCTATTGAGGTATAGAGCTGTCCATAAAACCTCTCAATCTCTCCCAGCACCTCGGCCTTTGTCGAAGCCACACCGCCGTCCTCCGTCTTCAGCTTTGTTAATCGACTTTGCCCAATAGACTCCACCCTTGCGAACACTTTGGAGCCTTTGTTTTGCTCTATCGTCTCCTTAATACGCTCGGTATTAAAGGAGCGACTGTCGTGCCGCAAGGATTTTTGGATTTGTCTATTGAGCTGTCGATGTACATCAGCGTCATCCGAGGTCTGCAGCGGCATGGATCGTCGCGTGGCCATCAAATTTAGGGTCTGGGGTGAGATCTTTTGAGATTTATGTTTGGGGCGGGACCTAAAAAACTTCGATCCCACCTCCTGGACAGTCTTTACCAACCCATTGTTTAACTCGTCCACTGAAACGCAATCTTTCAGGCAATCGAAGCGATTCGAGAGTTCCAGTTGGAAACTGTCGACATTTTGGATATGGGTCGGTGATGGTCGGAGAGAAGACTTCATCAAGCGAGTCCTCTCTCGTCTGAGATTGATATTCACGATGCCTCTCACGATTCGGTGATCACTACCGATTTTAATCTTATTGATCACAGAGACATCGTTAAATATCTCTCTCCTCGTCGACAAGATGAAGTCTATCTCGTTTTTGACAGGGGGTTGGTCCCTTCTGCTGGGTCCCATCCAAGTCCATTTTCTATGAGGCGGCTTCTGGAAGAAAGAGTTCATCGCATAGAGTCCCTCTTCTTCCAGAAAATCAGCCAGCCTATGACCCCTGTCATTCCGGTCTCCATATCCAAATTGTCCCACTCTGGACTCTCCATCGCTCCGCTTGCCAAGTATTGCGTTGAAATCCCCCATAACAATCGTATAATAGGTTTTAGAAGCGTGTATGGCCCTACTGATGTCCTCATACACCACTTCCACCTCTTCATCTGAGTGTTTCCCGGTCGGCATATATACCTGAATTACCTTCAACGAGTATCTTTTAGATACTCTGAGTATCAGGTATATTACCCTGCTGGAAACACTATCGATGGTTATGACGTTGTTGATGAGGGACTTGTGGACGAGAAACCCGACACCATGCTGTGACTTTTTTAAGTCACCCTCCCGGTGATAGAGTAGGTTACCAGACTTTAGGGTTGTCGTGCCCTCTCCTTCTCTTCGGACTTCAGATAGACCCATTATGTCCCATCGTAACCTATTCATCTCCTCTTCCACTTCCTCGACCTTCTCGTCTAGCCTCATTGTGCGAATATTGTGTGTTACCAGGGCCAGTCTCTGTTGGGGGTGGTAGCCGGATCTCTTCCGGAGATTTTTCGCACCCCCTGCCCCGCCGTTACCGTGACCGCTACCGGAGTCAGGAATAGCGGGGCCGCCGGGGACTGGGGGCCTTGGTGTATTGTTTATATTCATGAGGGGTATTGCCATACTCACCACGCTTGGCAAACGGGTTGGTGAGCGCAGTTAGTTTGGCTTATATCGGTTCCGATGCTGCTGCCCATCGAAACCACTTTGAAGCGTGGGAGGGGAAGGAATTTATTGTGCTAAGGGAACGGGAAAAGGTATTTGGGATGCTACTTGCTCGGAAGGATTGGGGATAAGAAAGTAGCAGCTCGGGGAGGCCGGGCGCGCGTACCCGATGCCATACGTACAATCACCGGACTGGCAATTAAGTATGACACCCCTGGCCTTAAAATAAAATAGACAGAACAAGTATAATAAATAAACATTTGAAATGAACATTTTGACCCAAATACCTGCACTAACTACTATAACCCCCCTTGAGATCGCCGCAATCGGTTAATAAATTTGCCGGTCAATACGTCAAAGTAGAGGTTATAGTGCCACGCAAGTGCCATGCTTTTGCCACGTCAGTCAAACTTCAATAACAAAAACAATAAAAAGTAAAGAAAATTAAGAAACAAAACGTCAAATTACCAAAATGGCGTCGCAGACACATTACAAGTTATTGCGTTGTACAGATTTTGCAGTGATGTTAATAAAAGATGTAGGTATATTATTTTAAGAAGGAGTTCAGACGAATTATATTAGTTTCGTCTAATTAAACTAGGCAGAACTCAAACAATGAAACTAAAAGTACTCAGAAATGACCTGCCGTCCCACGTGTCACGTGCATACACCGCTGGTAAGTGTTTTATTGAATTTTATTGTAATTGTATATGTAACAAATGTCTTTTGTGGTGTTTCCTAAAGGTGCTTAATGTTTTTAGGGCACGCAACGGTGGCGGCAAGTCATTCCAGCACGAGGTAGCCGCATACCTAAAGCTGCCCCTGAATGCGGCAGTTTTATGACGAGGAGTTAACAAACGGAAGATATGGCAGGAGCGAGCCCCCCGTCCACCGGCAGATCGATAAGATCTCAATTTTTCATAGAGGTATGAGGGCTGCTCGATTTTATAACCCCAAAAAGCAGGCATGCTAAATGATGATTTCTGCGGGCAGACATCTTTAAAATATTTGCCTTATTAAGGAATGGAGTGACATGGCTGCGAGGAGGCACTGGAAACACAAATCTCACACATGCGTTTTGAACTCTTTGCAAAAGTTTTTGAGTTTTAGCTAGGATACAAGGCCCGTACACACAGTCTGCATAATTCAGTTTGGATAAAATAAGGCTGTCACATAATCTTATACGCAAATCTACTGACAAATATGGACGTATGCCATAAAGTACCTTCAGACGATAGAAACAATTACGAACAGCCTCTAAAACATGCTTCTCAAAGCGTAACTCAAGAGTCCATGGTTAGCCCAAGATTCCTAGCCTCAGACACATATTCTATGGCTTCTTTCCCCAGTACTATTTCAGGTACATGTAATTTAATGTCTTGCACTTGTTTTCTAGAGCCCAGCACTAAATATTTAGTCTTTTTGGGGTTCAGTAGCAAGGCGTTTTCCTTTGACCATGTTCTAATATGATCTAAGTCCTCATTTATTTTCCTTACAGCTGCTGGTGTACTTGAAGGAAGGAAATGATAGTACACTTGGATGTCATCAGCGTAGATGTGAAATTTACAGTGTTGAATGTAAGTAACTACATCAGCACTATATAAAACGAAGAGTAATGGACCTAAGATTGAGCCTTGTGGTACCCCCCTTTCCACAAAACGGCTCCCTGAGACACCCTGTGACCCATCACACCTCCTTACTTGAACAACTTGAGATCTCATCATAAAATAGCTGTGAAACCAATTAATAGTGTGGTTGTCAAAACCATAATAAGACATTTTTGACAGCAGCAGTGGAATATTAATCAAATCGAAGGCACGAGAATAGTCCAGGAGAACCAAGATAGTCCCCAGGCCCTGATCTTGAGCCGACAATACATTGTCTACCACGTCTAACAAGGCTGTGGTTGTACTACGTCCTTTCCGGAAGCCAGATTGTACTTTAGGTAGCATATCATTAGATTCTAAGTATTTTGACAATTGTAAATAGACACATTTTTCTAGTATTTTAGATAAATAAGGCAAAACGCTCACTGGACGTAGGTCAGCCAAAGTAGAAGGACTAGGGCATTTGGGCAAAGGTGTTACTACAGCCTGCTTCCACAAATCAGGTACTGTAGCAGTCTCGATTGATACATTAATTAGAAATGTTATGATATCCAATGTACATGGTAAAGTTAATTGTATCATTTTGAAAGTTATGTGGTCACTACCTTCTGCATTGGAACATATTGAGCTAGCCCCAAAGTAAGTTGTGAAGACCACCCTAGACCTTATCGTTGCTTCCCATCAGGCAAAATAGAAGTCAAACGCACTCAAATATGATTTAAAAAAATTTACGTTTCGTATATATCGTCGTGTGTCTAGTGGGATACCAACTTAATGATATTTTATGATAGATACATAAATAGATAAATAATAAAAAAAATGCCGAACTGAATCACTCTGATCCTTCTCGGCTATATCGAGGGTACATCTACACGTGGTATATTTTCAGAACTATATTAGCACAACAATGTATTTATCTAAAGAGGAACAAAACAACGACCAATTATAACTAAAACTGACAATTCGAAACCGGATGAAAGCGGTTTGAACCGAAAACGACACCGCCGATATCTGAAATAGCGAGAAAGCGTGTTTGTCGTGTAATCATCAATGTCGTGTAAAAACAATGGGTGTCAAACGCACTTAAGTTAATTAAAAAAAACAGTAAGAATAAATACTACAAATAAACCTAGACTCGACTGTGCGAAACGAAAATAGAATGGTTGTGGTTTTTAGTTTTCTGTAATCCCTTACTTCAAAATTGAAAAAACAAGACAAAAAAAATTGTTGTGGGAAAAACGGAAACAAAAAAGAAAATCAAACAAAACAAAAAAAAAATTACTTAAAAAAGTTATTTCCGTGATACTGCTGGTATAGGTTTACAAGCAATAAACGGCAGGAACTGCATAGAACCCCCATCATGAAATTGGTGTGCTACAGGCTCTCGTCACATACATCTTTACCTGATCAGTATGCATGTAATTTATAATTCTAACTGACTTCATTTCAGTAACAAGCTAGCATAAACTCGCAAATTGCGCCCTTTTAATACAATACATACTATTATTACGTCTTTATCCCTTACGGGGTAGACAGAGCCTAAAGTCATAAGACCAAAAGACCACGTTTAGCATGTTGGTGGGCCTAAAGGTGGAAAATGGAAGCAAAATAGTGATGGGTTGCTAGCCGCATCGCCTATTGTAATGATTCTTTAGATTTTCGCCCATTCCCTTGACCGGCTTCTACGGTCTGCGCGGGAAGAGAAGCAGCTGGTACATTTTACGTTATTTCCTCCCAGCATGGAAGATACAAACTGATTATAACCATCACATATTATTAACAATATTGAAGTACCACGCCTATACATCACGGAGATAAGCGATGCCGATAAACAAATAAGTTTTTATTATAATAAAAACACGTAATTGTCGCCACGAGGGTAACGACTGTCAGCATGGCTGGAGACGTGCACGGTGATAGTACTGCAAAGACACAATATTATATAATAATAAATATATATACGGACAAATCACACAGATTTAACTAGCCCCAAAGTAAGTTCCGAGACTTGTGTTAGGTATGATACTACCTCAACGATACTATATTGTATAACAAATACATATATAAATAAACATCCAAGACCCAGGCCAATCTGGAAAAGATCATTTTCCACCTTAACTTGACTGGCGTGTTAACCACTGCGCCACGGAGCTCGCCAAACAATACTGTGGAACTCGTTAGGGAAACCTTTTTACAAGCTTTTATTTAAGATGACAATGCTTGGTGAACTGTGTGACGTCATTCTAACATGGCGGATCACCCAATATGGCGTACTAGCTATTTTTGATACAATACGGATATCAAATTAAAGGGCTCGCTGAAATTAAAAACTCGAAACATAAAAGCTTCATTTCAAAAAGTTTATTACTTTGCATATCCCATCCCTATCTTGCCTCATCATCTCAGCCGCAAGAAGTTCACTGCTGGACATAGGCCTCCCCCAAGGATTTCCAATATGACCGGTTGGAAGCGGCCTGCATCCAGCGTCTTGACTGGTCCTATCTTGCCTGACAAGAACTAAAGTTGAGGCCTACACGCAAACTCAACGTTTCAACCGATAAACATATCGTCCCATCAGGGCATAACAAAAACTTCACAAGCATAAAGGAAGAGATTGACTTGCTGTGCCGACTCCACGTAATAGTGGAAGAAGGATAAAGAGGAAGAAGAAGATATGAGTGCGTATAACCCCTATCATGCCTCTTTTTCTTTTCGAGTCGAAATCGTTTCATCCTTATCCTTACTAATATTATAAATGCGAAAGTGAGTTTGTTTGTTTGTTTGTTTATTTGTTTGTTTGTTTGTTACGCTTTCACGCCGTAACTACTAACCGATCATCATGAAATTTTGCATACCAGTTCTCTGGAGTACGGAGAAGGACATAGGCTAACTTTTATCCCGGGAAAAAGTACTATTCCCAAAGTATCGACATTGACGCGTGGGGAGGCGCGGGCGAAAGCTAGTTTGATTATAATTCTTTTGAAGAGATTTTTTGACTTCGCTGATCGCCTTATCATAAGCCTCATTGAGGTCCAGTACCATGCAAGTAGTGTGGCTTGCCTGATAGGAGGTAACGATGAGGTCTAAGATGGTACCCGCAAACTGAAACTTCCAATAAATAAACATATCGTTCCAATCATAATATTTCATACGATTCACTAAAACAATATTGTTGTAAAACACCAATTTTAATTATTTTTTGATATGGGTGTTTCGAAAGGAATAGTAAATTCTTTAATTTAGGTGAGAAGAAAGTATATGTAAGTTCCGTTGTTGAAACCCGTGGGGGATCAAATTGGGGATCTAAATGGAATAATTGATAATTTCATATTTTATTTTGACCTGTAGGCAGATAGCAATACCAGCATAAAAGAGACATGCAACATCGTTACAGATGAAATACCACAGACTATTAATACTTGTTAGACTTGGCCTACAACTTAGCCGTGCACGCTAACGGCCGCCCATCCCCGATAACCCTGGATCGCAAGGTTCCGTCCGCCATATTTTCCACTCGATAGTCGCGACCCGCGACTTACGACCCGCGACCCAACGGCGATATCGAGATATTCAATTGCTGTTCCCAGACTTGATGCGTGATGTAGCAGTTTTTGCAGACTTTTTGAAGACAATGATAAAGTCTTTGTTTATTTTATTGCGATGCCTTGGCTTTGGACGATAAGAGAAGGTTACTGTATGCAATACGGTGTATCCTTTTATGTTTTCGAGAAGGTAACAATATTTTTTTTTAAAAATTCAATACGGTGTGTGTGCATAAGTATGCTTCGAGCTTCACAGATCATTAACATGACTACATATGAACCACCATACGATATGTAACAAAAAAAATTGTTGTATGTAAAGTCGGACAATAATTTTACGTGATAACTGGAAGAGGGATACATGCGTCACAAGCCGAACGCTTAGCCCGTCGTTTCGCCCGAGCTCAATTTGTGTAATATGTCCCTATATTTATTTATGCTTACCCTTTGGGTACGGAACCCTAGAACTGATATCAACAATATTTTAGCTGACGCAAGAGACGGTGGATTAACGTTATGTCGTTTTATGTCTGAGACTACTTCTACTAAACCTAAATAAATTGCAAACGTCAAATAAGTTGTATTCATTTAAGACGGTACTGCACGAAGTTCGAAAATGTACGTGTTCTCAAATCAGTAGTACTATGCGCTTAATTAATTAAATACATCAAAAGTATTTGAATAATTTAGGCTGAGCCTTGAACAAGATCGCCCCCTTGTTAGAATTTTAAACAGATACATTTGAAATTTAAAAATGATATATTTATGTAATGATATCTAAAAACATTTTTCTTCGAAAACTTTGTAATTTTTACGTCTAAAACAATAATTCTCACATGACAATATTTATATTTACATCTTGTCAAATAAAAAACAAATTAAAATATAAATATGAAAATATAAGTATTGTGTAAGACTTTTCGTCTTTTTTTCTAATCACCTAATGGTTCTGCGCAGCCTAATGGCACAGAATGAATATAAGTACTAACGGCTTGCGCAGTACCGACGTTTTTCGTTCGCGCAGCACCCGCTTAATGTTGATAACGCGCGGCAAGCCTACCGATGATGACTTCATTTTGCGATTTATTCCGGATAAAGTTAGGTTGACTTTCGAGAAATAACAATATTTTCATCAGCTGCCGCTGTCCTGGGTTAGACCATGTGGCCGCTACATGGACACTAAGATTGGCGCCCTAGTCATTGCATATGCTATCTTGGCTGGGGCCCTAAGGGGTATTCAGAGTCGCATCTAAAGGAAACAGTTAAACTACACGATACATTTGAAGCATTCTTGCGCGGAACCGAGAATGCGAGCGAAAAAATTGTCACTCGTACTTGGCGCGTGGGTCAATTTTTCATTCGCAACTGTACCACGTCTTTGTGCCTTATGAGGTAGACAGAGACAAGACAATATGATACTGACGTATAGACTGGCAACTTAATACAAACATATTGGCTCAATTTAAGGCCTGCTATAATCATAACAAGGTGTCTGGCAAACATGTCGGCAGGACGTGGCAATTAGTTCCACTAACTGCCGCTATATGGGAGGCAGTGAGGGCGCCACGGTGCAATAATGAGTCGTTTCCATTGGTCACAATATGGCATTAGCCTAATCTTGGTAAAACCAAGTAAAAACTAAAAATATTTTTTTTTATAAAAGACGGTTTTTTTTTAACATCTTAAAAAAGATATTTTTCGTGTACACTAATTTATTTTCTTATAATATGGTGGATACAAAGTTGTGAATAAACATGTGGCGCCATCTATGTCATGCGGAACAAATCATCCGCGATAGGAGTTAAGAGCACGTGACAGAGAGTTAGCCATAAAACAGTAAGGTTACGTTTAGCGTGATGGAGAGAGTAGCCGTGTGGTATCCGGCAGAGTAGAATAGGACCACTCCAAGTCTTCCCGTGGATGTCGTAGAAGGCGGCTTAGGAAATACAAGCTAAACAAAGCTTATAAACATCTAAGAGACCTCTCCAACCCGTCTGGCCAGCGTGGAGAGTGTAGGCCAAGTCCTCTGGCTGCTCTGGCCAAGTATGGCCCTAGTAGTACAGAGAGGGTGGGTCGTGCTCCTGTAGTGGAGACTAAAAAGGACCTGATGATGATGATGGAGAGAGTGAACCGGGCTTTTTATGTATATTTAACGGCAAACGAGCAGACGAGCCACCTGATGGAAAGTGGTCACCCATGGACATCGGCAACACCAGAGGAGGTGCTGATGCTTTACTAATCGCATCGTTTATTGACATGGTTCCTTAGATTACCACGCATTCCCCCAACTTTTTACGAATTGCGCGCGATAGTACCTTCCTCTCTTTTTAATTCGCAGACCAGCATAACTATCAGTACATAGTATAAAACAAAGTCGCTCTCGGCTGCCTGTCCCTATGTACACTAAGATCTTTAAAATGCAACGGATTTTGATGCTTTTTTAGAGTGTTTCAAGAGGAAGATTATGTAAATTGCACCCCTGCGAAGCCGGGGTCTGGTCCTAGTAAAAGATAAAGTGCAACAAATTACATAAATTCGAGAAATATCGCTAGAAGGTCGCAGGCGGGCGCGTGGTCGGATCCGCTGATCATTGTCCATATTGATAGTATGGTTGATAACGAGGTTAAAAGACACATAAAAAGAAAAGTAAATAGTCGGGCCGCAAAATGATTATTTAGGCAGCAAGATTATACAATTGGGGCAGCAGAGAAAACATTTCGATAAGCGTTGGCTTTCCACCTGGAACGACGGAGGGCATAAAAGAAGTTAGGTTCAAGTTAGTTTTTAGGGTTCCGTACCCAAAAGGTAAAAATGAGACCCAATTAATTTCACTCCGCTGTCTGTCGGTCCGTCTGTCGCCAGGCTGTATCTCATGAACAGTGATAATTCGACAGTTGCATTATTCACAAATGATGTATTTCTGTTTTCGCTATAACAACAAATACTATAAACTTGAATAAAATAATTATTTAAGGCTCCCATACAACAAACGTATTATTTTTTGCTTGTTTTTGCTCGATATCTATAAAGACAGGTAGACGCTTGAAATATTCACAGAATATTTAGTCATATATTCACTTTAAAAATAAAGAATTAAATCAAAATAAAACTAATATTAAAGGGGGGCTCCCATAAAATACATGATTTTTTTGTCGTTTTTATAGATAATGGCACGGAACCCTTCATGCGCGAGTCCGACTCGCACTTGGCCGTTTTTTTAACGTTGGTATCTTTCTTATGCTCCAGGTCACGCTTCGTCAATCGCGACGGGGTCTTCGTTACAGGGCGACCTACGACCGCGTGATAAAAATAATTGGCTTAATCTTTATCGTTATCTGCTTTAGGATGCTAGGTCAGAGTGCAAGTGGCTTGGAATCGGATCACCGTTGAATTCGATCATCAACATAAATATTGCATCATTTAAAAGATTTTGTATAGGATATATGCAGCAAAGATTCAAAGATTTATTTGAGAATAGGCCTTTTCAGGCACTTTTTCACTCACATTTTAAATAATACTTATTAAATTATATTCAAATTATTAATAATTGTTCAAAAGCTACAAACTACTAGCGTTTCGGAATCGACAACTGCAGAGAAGAAGACGCCGAAAGAAACTTTTTACAACAGTATTCGTTGCCTACTTGCCATCATATATACAACGTGATTTTGAACCCCCTAGATTTATTGAAATCTGGAAATCAGAATCCCTTATGAGACACAGAATTGCAAGAAAAAAAAGTGAAAAACGCAAAAGAAAATTAGGTTTCTCATACAAAGTCGCCGATCAGCTGGACGAATTTCTATGAAAGGTTAAATTTATTTTTTCGTTTTTTACCTTTTTTTCTTACAATTCTGTATTCCATGAGGGATTCTGATTCCCAAATTTCAATATAGCTAGGGAGTTCAAAATCACGCTGTATATTATAGGAAAATACTATCAACGGAGGACTGGCGGTGGGACGGCGAGATGTTAAATAGAACCACTAACAGGAGTATCAAGTAAATTTTCCTACACAGGAGGATAAAGTAAATTTTCTATCTCGTGGTAGTCTAGTTGCTTAAGGAAATTTGACACAACAGTCTTTCACTTGTATTTAGGTAGTTTATATATGCTTAATTTATGGTTCAGCTTGTTATAAAGGTACGGATCCAAAAGACAAAAGAAATCACCCGAGGTAGTCGTTTTTTAGAGCAGGTATCCTGCAGACAGTGCCTTTCCTTCGCTTACCTTTTTTCAGATTGGCATTGTATTTGAGTTCAGCATGCTGCCTTAACACTGTTAGCAGGACAAATGTGTTCCGAACAGTAAGGACGTTCCAAACCTTATATAGATCCTTGGATGGAAACTGGAACGACAGCCCCGCATCTACTTTCAATAAAGCCCTTTGGGCCCTTTGGGCTCGTTCAACTTCCAAACAATATTTTTGGCCCAGGGCGGGATACCTGAATAAGGTAATGAAATCTATCTCAACAATAGTTTCCTCAACTGAATATTTAAACAGCAAAAAGTAGGCTTCAAAAAGTCCAGCAAAGTATCTTGGAGAAGAGATTACGTTTTCTTTTTTTTTTTTTACTAGCTATTTATGTCCCACTGCTGGGCAAAAGCCTCCTCTTTATTTTTCCACTTTGCTCTATCTCTTGCCATCTCTCTCCAAGTTTTATCGAAAACAGTCAAGTCGTCTGCCCATCTTGTTTTTGGTTTGCCTCTTGACCGTTTCCCATTAGTAGGTACCCATGAAATTGTTCCATAAGCCCATCTTTCCCGCACCATTCGGCAAACATGGCCCGCCCAGTCCCACTTCAACCTAGCAGACTTCGTACCAACATCGACCACTTGTGTCATGGTTTTACTTTAGATTACTTGTAACAAACATAAAAATTAGATTCTTTATCTATCGACCGATTTGCAATGACACAAATAAACCCAAGCGAAGCGCCTGCGCATTTAACGAAGCAAACTTGTCTAATTACAACATGGCCATTTTTTGACGTAATAACGTCTTCTATATCGAAGGCCGGCTGCACGCACGAAAGAAATCTTACGTTCTGTGTGCAAGCGAGAGCACGGAACAAGCGATAGAGAGGCACGATCGGCCTAAGCGTTCGGCTTGTGATGCATCTATCTCTTTACCACCGTTATCACGTAAAATTGTCGTGCATAAACCGACTTTACAGACAACCATTTGTTTCTACATGCATTGTTAAGTTTCAATTAAAAATATATAGGGACCTATCACACAAATTGAGCTAGCCCCACAGTAAGTTGTAAACTTGTGTCGTGGGATACTAACTCGACGATACTATATTTTTATAATATATACTTATATATATATAAACATCCAAGACCCAGGTCAATCTGAAAAAGATCGTTTTCCATCTTGACCTAGCCGGGGATCGAACCCGGGCACCTTCGCGCCACGGAGCTCGTTACGGTAGCCTGGTCGCCTACACCGACACTGTGCGGTTTCACATGCTTTCTTGGCACACATTATTGCAGGCTTATAGATTTACTAATTTTCGCCCGCGGCTCCGCTCGCGTCAATGTCGGGAACAGTTTCCCGGGACAAAATATACAATATATCCTTGGGTATGCAAAATTTCATCTTCACTACAGGAGCACGACCCTCTCTGTACTACTAGGGCCATACTTGGCCAGAGCAGCCAGAGGACTTTGCCTACACTCTCCACGCTGGCCAGACGGGTTGGAGAGCAAAATTTCATAATGATCGGTAATTACGGCGTGAAAGCGTAACAAACAAACTCACTTTCGCATTTATAATATTAGTGTGGATCCTTAAGCTCTTTGTGGATATGGGTAAATTATTTTTTTTATTATGACATGACATTGTGAGCTCAAGTCCACACACTCAGTTCTAAGTATGTCGAAGACAGGTTGGATATGCTTGGGGAGACCTATGTCCAGCGGTGGACATCTCGCATCAAAGATAAGAATGTTCGCTTACCGACTTATCCTTAGGCTCCTTGGTATCCAGGTTGTACAGGGTCCCTCTTTTGTATTCGTCCCCGCAGAGCACACCTCGGTCATGGAGTTCTTGTCATGGACAGGTCAGGGGATCTGGGTCCAGCAGTGGGTGTCTTACATCAGGATGTTAGCTTACCAACTGGTAGGCTCCTTGGTATGCAGGTTATATAGGATCCCTTCTTTACCGTCAACTCCGCAATCGTAGCACACCTCGGTCATAGAATTCAGGACAAAAAGGTCCAGGATGTCGCAGTCCGTGTACTCTTACAGTATAGTTATGGACCAAGGACTGAGCCTTGGTGGACCAATTCTCCTTATCCGAGAACCAGAAATGGAGAACCAGAGTCTGACCTGCCCTAGTTCAACTACACTGGGAAAATGCAAGGACGAAGAAAAAGTTCACTTACCGACTTATCCTTAGGCTCCTTGGTGTGCAGGTTGTATAGGGTCCCTCGTTTGTATTCGTCCCCGCAGACGTAGCACACCTCGGTCATGGAGTTCTTGTCGGGCATGGACAGGTCCAGGATGTCGCGGTCCGAGCTGGAGTTAGAGTTGCCGGAGTACACCGACACTGTTGATCTGGAAACGTGTTGGTGGTTTATTAGCGACATTTAAAAATATATGTAGTTACACTGATGGTCAGGAATGTCATCATCAACTGCCCGGTGGTAGTAGGTAGGCATCGGATACGCGCGCCCAGCCACCCGAGCTGATACTTCCTTTTCCGTTACATCCGAGTGAGTAGTATCCCATGCAATACCTTCGTTCCCTTCCTCAATCCAACAAAATCCTAGCCTTCCCCAGCTTAAATATGCTTCTGAGGGGCAGCAGGGTTGGACTCATCATCGTCATCATCTGGTCTCACTGCAGGAGAATGACCCTCTCTGTACTACCGAAGCCATACTTGGCCAGAGCAGACAGAGAATTTGGCCTACACTCTACGGCCTTGCTGGCCAGACGAGTTGGAGAGGTCTCATTGATTTTTATGAGCTTTGTTTAGCTTGTATTTCCTAAGTCATCTCTTACGACTTCCATGGGAAGACTAGGAGTGGTCCTAGTCTACTCTGCCGGAAACCACACGGCTAAGCCCCCTAGTATCTGCTGTATAATGAGCTCACAAAAAAAACCATCGACGTTTGAGTACAAGCTTTACCGCTTCTAAGCTTTGTTCGGTGTGTGAGAGAGCCAGAGGCTATCCTTTTCGTTTCCCCCATGTCTTCCCTCGACTTCTTAAAAAGCCGGCAACACTCCTGTAACCCTGATGTTGCAGTTCATCCATGGGCAGCGTTGATTGCTTACCATCAGGTGACTCACTTGCTCGTTTGCCGTCCTATATCACAAAAAACTACATACCTGACAGCGTCGAGGTAGCCAGCCGGCTCAGAGGCGCCGGAGTGCTGCGAGCCCACAGATATGACGGACGGGTCTCTGGCACGCAGGTCTAACACGCCCTCCTCCTCGCCCCCCGCGTTGTTGTTATACCGCTGCTGGAGATAGATAAACACATTGTGTGAGAGCTTAATCACTTCAAGTCAAGGAGTGTTTACAAGTTACATAAGGAACATTTGTCTGGATTTGCTTCTACATAGTGGCCACGGCAAAAGGGATAAACTCACTGCAGACGAGGAAGCAACTGGAAACACGCTTAGATAAGAGAGAATTGAAAAAGTCTCAAAAGTAAGCCCACATGTTATGAACAATACATATTTTTTGGTAAGAAAAATTATATACACACTATTATAAATAGTTATAAGAATCAAACCTTCTTAAAATTAAACAACAAGATAACACATAGACAAATGTCAAGTTAGTCTACCTGCGACCATGAAAAATGTAAAGTTTACGAACCTTTAGGTGTAAAAATAATGTAATATACGCGATAATACCGTATTAAAGTGATTTTATTTAAATGTGTAACAATCGCGAATACATCAGAAACCATTAAACAAACATCTTTTCCCTGCGGATTGCAGTGTCTCATCCCGCGGCAACGTGCCCAAAAGGCTGGCATCGTTACCATATTCGATGGCAATCAATGCTTATTATTTTCACTACATCGTGATTGATTTTGTGTTCCGCCTGATATTTCGGTAACATTACAGTACAGCTGCCATTTCATACATACATCATCACAGACTGAATGAGAAGTGCCTATCCTTTGAGCTAGGTAAAATGCCAGCCCTATGATCACGAGATGCATCTGGTCTGATGGTCCTATCGGATAATATAATAATACTAGTTAGAAAATTATTACAAACAGATGCTTGCATACTTTCTTACACACTTTCTTGTGGTTGAATCAAACTTACCACATGTGATCACTCACTCTCAAGAATCGGAACTACAAAATATAACATCTACAACAATGAATCGATTATATCAATATTCACATGCCCTGATATACACATGTTTTGATTTCCCAAACTAGATTAAATCTGTTATTTTAGGAAATATACCTTACTCGGCTGGTACCCAGCACCGGTCCTGATCCTTGATCATTTCTGAAGGCGCCTTTCGTTGGCAAATCCAAAAACTACAGTGCGCCTAATGGAGGATTGTTTTTGAGCGCACTTCTAGCAACCTCTAGTCTAGGCTAATCGAGTCACAGTCCTCATCTTCAAATTTTGGCTGTCATAATACCGTCTTTTGTTTGGGCAACATCGTGTAGCGTTCAAACATTCATCATCATCATCATAATCATTACAGCCGCAAAAACGTCCACTACTGGACCTCCTCAAAGATGCTTTGTTCTATGGGAGGATATTGCCATACTCACAACGCCTGATCAGGCGGGTTGGCGAGCGCAGTTACTTTGGCTTCTTGTGGTTCCGACGCTCAGCCTGTTGGAAGCATTTTAAAGCAGGGGAATGACAGGAATTTGTTGGATTTGGAAAGGGAATTAAGGTATGGGGATACTACTCACTCGAATGAATACGGATAAAGCAAGTAGCAACTCGTTCAAACATTCAAGAGTCCAAAAGAACAACGGATCTTCGATTATTTTCAGGCGGTCAATTTTTTCACATGGTGCGATGGTGCAGTTCTTGAACATGGTGCGATGGTAGTCGTGCTCGCTAGCCTTATTTTCTGAAATGCCAGGAATAAGCACAGGCATCTCGGAAAAAAAGGCGCGAGACAGGACACAAGTTGCGGCGTAGCGATGCCCTGGAGGACCTTGTTTGGAGGACCTTGTTTGGAGGACCTTGTTTGGAGAAACTTGTTTGCCGGACCGGAAGAATGGGAATAGCGTTTATTAGAAGCTTAGGTCTACATATTATTATACTTATTATATACTAGCTGGTGCAATTTCTGTTATTATGATTTGTTACAATAGATGAATAATTTTTCCCCGTTTTCAAAACATTTTTTATTGATGTTACGCTCCTATTGGTCGCAGCGTGATGTTTTATAGCCTTAAGCCTTCCTCATTAAATGGACTATCCAACACAAAAAAAACCAATTTGAACAAGTAGTTCCTCAGATTAACGCGTTCAAACAAACTCTTTAGCGTTATAATTAGATATTGTATTTTTAAGCTCTATACATTAACTAAATATGATTTTCAGATCCCCCCTTGCGTCTTCTGACAAACACGCAACCCCAAATGTAACTTATCAATGGACCAGTAAGAAATAAAATACAATCAACTACTCACATTGACGTTGTTGAACTTTGTCTGGTGGTTCTCCTTTTCGGGCGGGGCGGGGGTTGGCGCTGGGGTTTCGGAGAAGAGCGCTCGCGAGGCAGGCCGGGAGTTGGGGCGGGGCGAGGCTGGCGCAGCTTCTCCGGGGAGGCCGAGGACTTGGGCCGCATACTCGCCTTGGAAGGACATGTCCGCTCCTGTGAATGACATTTTTTTTAATTAGTAATGTTAACCTTGTCTATAGCAGTTTGCAAAATAAAAATGACTAGTGACCCACCCCGGCTTCGCACGGGTGCAATGTGGATACATTTAAACGTTCATCTTGAATCACTCTATCTATTTTAAAAAAACGCATCAAAATCCGTTGCGTAGTTTTAAGGATCTAAGCATACATATGGGCAGACAGCGAGACGGTTTATGGTCGGACGACCTTACCAAGGTTGCAGGAAGACGCTGGATGCAGGCCGCTTCCAACCGGTCATATTGGAAATCCTTGGGGGAGGCCTATGTCCAGTAGGATGGACTTCTTGCCGCTGAGATGATGATAATGAGACGGTTTATACTATGTAGTGATGATTGAGACATAATAAAAACCAAGTGCGAGTCAAAATCGCACGCGTATTCTGTACCAGCATACAATATTTAACTATGTATCCCACTAATGTTTAATTTTATTTTATTATATTATCGGATGGTCAGTGAAGGGATAGTAATAGGGTCCCGTTTTTAACCCTTTGAGTACGGAACCCTAAAAAACAACATACCATCGAATTGAGATCCTTATTTCTTAAAGTCTGTTAAAAACCATTCAACCATTCAGTGAGAGTGAATATTGAGGCGCGAATGGTTCTAGGAACGCCATTGTTTCATGGCCTACAATGGCGCTGTTATGTTCTCGACAGCGCAACAGACACGTGCGTCAGCACAGCACGGACGAATAGTCGTCAAACCATTCGTGAAATCCATATCTATACTAATATTATAAATGCTGGTTTGTAGCTTTTGAACAATAATTAATAAATATATACGGACAAATCACACAGATTGAGCTAGCCCCAAAGTAAGTTCGAGACTTGTGTTATGGGATACTAACTCAACGATACTATATTTTATAACAAATACATATATAGATAAACATCCAAGACCCAGGCCAATCTGAAAAATATCATTTTCCATCTTGACCTGGCCGGGGATCGAACCCGGTCACTCCGTGTCGCAGGCAGGCGTGTTGACCGCTGCGCCACGGAGCTAGTCGAAATAATTTTAATATAATTTGTTAAGTATTATTTTAAATGTGAATTGACGTGAAAAAGTGCCTGAAAAGGCCTATTTTCTGAATAAATCTTTGAATTGCGAAAGTAACTCTGTCTATTTCCGGTGACAGATCACCGCTTCCAGCATCGAACCAATTTGCATGAAATTTCCTGTGGAGGTAGTTTGTGACTCAGGGAATAATAGGACATGAGGTACCTATTATTCCGGAAAATTCTATTGTTCCATTACGCAGGCGGAGCCGCGAGCAAGTCCTAGTTATATAATAATCTTTCATAAAGAAAAACAAACTAAACAAAAAATGAACCGATTATGATAAAATTTTAATGGGACCAACCTGAAAGAATCCACTTTCAAAAAAAAAAATCTAGTTCATTATTAGGCTGCACTAAAAGTATCGGGAATGGAATATTTCCGTTGTTCCTGGCATAATAAAGTCTTTTTAATCGAAATCTCCTTGGTTTTATTAACCGAATACCATTTTTTTTAAATGAACGCGGTCTTTTTACTGCTTTGCTACATACATGATGATGATGTCCTCCCAGACGTATCCGTCGACGGCGACACCCTTAGCTCGTCTTCGCCTAGGCTCTTGCATGAGCGCGAGCATGACTCGCAAAACCAAATTTTGTTTTGAAGGTCCTATTGCAAGAAGCGCAGTAAAGAGACTTGAATTGCGAGTATAGTTGTAGGAGGGCTTGGGTCGAGTTTTTCGGACATACATACATACATAGTATCACGTCTTTATCTCTTACGGGGTAGATTTGCTATTGCAAGCGATTTGACAAATTAAATCTGTATGAGTTATAAGCTAACGTCCATTGGCTGTTGTTTCGCATATGTTACTGTAATTCGACACCCTGTGTTGCTGGCTTGCTGCTGTACAGAATTTACGAGTTAGCAGTTAGCTCAGTATGCATTTAAGACGTACTAACCTCATTGTAATTTTGCTGAACGTGCATTCTAATGTTTCAACATGCACCCAGTTAGTGGGTACCTACTTTATCGTCAAATTTACAAGCTTTCATTTAAATTGCAATGTATGTATGTAACTGTTTGTTCGGGTGGAATCTTGCAACTCAATTTTGATGCAGATATCTTCCAACCATTGAGCTGAAATTTTGTATACTCGTTTAATATAGATGATAATGCATGGCGGAATACCCAAGATGGTGGAATAGCTATTTTTCATGAACTCTTACTATATGGATCGTCTCGTAGTGCAGGGAAAAGTAGAAGGCACCAGGCCACGTGGTAGATCACCAATGAGATGGACAGACCAGATTAAGGCCGCAACTAAGTGCTCGGTTTACGAATGTACCCGGAAAGCTGCAGTCCGCGACGAATGGCGATGTATTACCAAAATCATCACTCATCGTTATACATAATGATGACCACGACCGTTCTGGCAAGAGTGTACCGACTAAGAAGAAGACTATATGGATATCAAATTAAAGAGCTCAGCAGCAGAGCAAAAATAATATTATGCACATAAAAGCTTGTTTTTGAACCTATTTTAAACAGTATTTTTACTTTAATTTTTTTTACGAGTTTATTTACTATTCTGGAAGTGGTCTAAGAGCGCGACCTACGAAGGAAAGGTTTCTGATACAAACCCCGCCCAGCCCGACCTGCCGGCCTATTTGTTAACTTAGTGTACAGTATTTTCATCATCATCATCATCATCATCTTAGCCACAAGAAGTCCACTGCTGGACATAAGCCTCCCCCAAAGATTTCCAATATGACCGGTTGGAAGCGGCCTGCATCCAGCGTCTTCCCGCGACCTTGATTTTGATAGTCACTAAGTACCTACATATATCTTAAATTTTCTCTTAAACTATAAATAATAATAACATGAAAATGTATATAAAAAGAGATTTTAATAAAGTCGTTCTTAATCAAATTTTTCATGGTAATATTATTTATAGTTTAAGAGATAATTCAAGATATATATATATAGGTAGAGGGCCTGGTCAGGTATCTCTGTCCCTGACTGTACATTTATAATGAGCGCATTCATGTCAGAATACATTGTGTTAGTGGCCAACACTGGTGTCAGTTTTGCAATTCAAGCTGCCTGCTGAGAAATGTTTAACGATTACAATCGAGGCCGGAAACTACTGCGACCCGGCGCGTACAGTGTAAATTGCATATTCATATCATCTTTTCGGCCACCGTTGCGCAGTGGTTAACACGCCTGCTTGTTATACGAGGGTTACCAGGTGTGACTCCCGGCGCGAGCAAACGCTTTCTCCATTTTCACGGATCATTCTCACTAGTTCCATCGGCAAATAGTTCCATGGAACAAGTATGATTTTTTTCTCAGTAGTTCCATTGACATTATGAAGTCAAACTTAGAAAAAATGTCTCACAAGTTTCTTGGAACTATTTGCCAATGTAACTAGTGAGAATGATCTATTTTCACAGATATTTGATCGCGATTCTGGAGTTGGAGTCGTTGACAAGGAAGGGTGAGTAATGGTCAGGATGAATACTGTCATAATAGCGGACCCCGGGCTCAAGATGTAGCCAGAAAAATGCTAACAAGAGAGAGAGAGAAAGAGTAAGTATTATGCTTCTTGTAATTAAAGAGCTAGGCTTTTGTCTATGGAGTAACCAATGACCTCCGTTCTTCCCTATTTAAAGCTAATCTTTTTACTTCCGCTTACGTCAGATCCTTATTCTAACAAAAATATAATTTGTGAGTCTGTTTGTTTTTGTGTGTTTGCTACACTTTTATCGACCATTATGAATTTTGCATATAAGATGTAGAAAAATAGCTTAGTTTTAAGCAGTATATTTCGCCAAAAACAAAATACTGCTCCCGAAAAACATTTAAATCGCGAGCGAAACCGCAGGCAATAGCTCGTTCAAAGATATTCTCAATTTAGCTCACTAGTGTTCCTCAATTAGTCATCAGAGCATTGGTGAAAGAGGCGCAGAATGTGCACTTCGTAAAAAGTGCTCTTAAAAGAAATGTTCTTTTATCAAGGCACATTTTTGTCGGGTTAAGACCATTTTGCTCAATCTGACAGTTTTGTAAAATGTGCTTATTTTTGAGAAGTGTCGGTAGTAAGAGAAGCACCAATGAACAAATTGACAAAAAATTGCCTAGTTTTATTGTTGATATAATTTTATAGTTATATGTTTTTAACTCTCTTTTATTTAACTGGCTGACACGTAGCTCTGTGGCATTTTATAACTATGCCTGCCTTCAGAAAAAAAATATGTGTTTAAACATGATTTGACAATTGTAAGAACACGATTTTTATAAAAGTGGCAACGCGAGTAAAGGCAATTGTATTTATACGGTGATTGTGACGTCTCAAGCTGTTTTCAAGTGATTTATTTTTCCCCGCCAAAATCAATAAAAAATAATACTGAAAGTATTTTTCTCGAAGGCTTTCGAAGCAAATCTAGAAATTGTATTCTTTATTTCAGCAATATATTTTTTGTCATATTGTCGATTGCAATGTCGCATTGTTTTATTGTCGATTGTTATTTCCATTTTGAATGCACGTGCTACGTAGGCCAAATCCTCTGTCTGCTCTGGCCAATTATGGCTCCAGTAGTACAAAGAGGGTCATGCTCCTGCAGTGGAGACTAAAAAGAAAAGACAAGACGTTCCACTTGAAATGAAATTATTTTGACAAAAGCTCCAATCGCGTACCTTAGATATATTTTTCTCAAATGCACATTTTGCGAAGTACACGTTTTGCATCCGACTCGCAAGCAGCTTGGGCGCGATTGCACGCGTCCGCGGCGCTCCTTTGATGTATATTTAGAGCAACGCAACCCGCGAATACAATACTTATATTTTTTGTCATATTGTCAATTGCAATGTCGCATTGTTTTATTGTCGATTGTTATTTCCATTTTGCAAAGTGCACGTTCCGCGTCAAATGTAATAATTTTAAAGAATTTTAAAAAATGCTCCAATTACGAACCTTAAGTATATTATTCTCAAGTGCACATTTTGCGAAGTACACGTTTTGCATCGGACTCGCAGGCAGCTCGGCCGCGATTGGACGCGTCCGCGGCGCTCCTTTGATGTATATTTAGAGCAACGCGACCCGCGAATAACACCGGCAGGGCTGTCTTGATTTACACGCTCGTTATCTCTCTTATCTCAACGTGTTTCTGGTTGCATCCGCTGGTGCTTTAGAACCTAGGGTTTCGTTAAATACAGTATTTTATTTTCCAAGTGGAAAATGTAAATTTGGAAAATGAAAATCACAATGTAACCGCACAATGCCTAGACAGAGTCTAACTAAGAAATGTCAATGGCGATACAAATTCTCATTTAGGTACTCATTTTTGTAAAACGTTACTGGTAATAATTATGAATTATGTTTATTTTTGTTTAAATGCTCTAATATTACAGTAAAATATTATTTTTCGTTCTCACGTGCCTGTTCGCCGTTTTCATGTCCGCCGGGCTCGCGTGTCACACGACTCACCTATTAACGATTCCATTAGGCAACATTTTAAAACAACATACAGACCTACAAGTCTTATCTTGAAACAGACAGACCAAAAATGTTACTAGTCGCTACTGGTTTTAGAGAAATGTAAATTTTAAAATAATCCTTACTTACAAATATGGCCATCTACACACACAAAGCTTTGTATGTGTTATTCATTAGAACCATAGTAATTCTTTCTTTATTCAATAAATAGTCACATTTTACAATCCTTACTAATATTATAAATGCGAAAGTGAGTTTATTTTTTTGTTTGTTACGCTTTCACGCCGTAACTACTGAACCGATCATCATGAATTTTAGCATACAAGTTCTCTGGAGTGCGGAGAAGGACATAGGCTACCTTTTATCCCGGAAAAAAGTACTATTCCCGGGGATCGACATTGACGCGGGCGGACCCGCGGGCGAAAGCTAGTACATTTTAAATACATTTAGGGACATGAAATAAGAGTGCCTGAGCTAAGATGAAAATCATCCTGTATTTCAGGCGTTGTTAGTGAGTCTGTTTTCACTAGTTCGATTAATTTGTTCGATTGTCGAACTAGTGAAATTTTCTCATTTGTTTGACCGTCTAACAAGCGCAGCAACTAAGCGCAGCCGACCCATAGGTCGGCGTGGACGCTAACTTTAAAAGAGGAAAGAAGGCTGCTTGTAGTGTAAAGAAAGGTACTTCGTAAGATCCTGGGACCAGTGAAAGGAGAGGATGGTATGTGGAGAAGAAGAAGCAATGGCGAAGTACAAGACCTAGTGGGCGAGCTTAACATTATGGGCGAAGTTAAAGCACACCGTCTTTGTTTGTTTGTTAGTGAGTCTGTTTTCACTAGTTCGATTCATTTGTTCGATTGACGAACTAGTGAAATTTTCTCATTTGTTTGACCGTCTAACAAGCGCAGTCTAATAAGCAACCTATACTAATGTATGGGTCGGCGTGGACGCTAACTTTAAAAGAGGAAAGAAGGCTGCTTGTAGTGTAAAGAAAGGTACTTCGTAAGATCCTGGGACCAGTGAAAGGAGAGGATGGTATGTGGAGAAGAAGAAGCAATGGCGAAGTACAAGACCTAATGGGCGAGCTTAACATTATGGGCGAAGTTAAAGCACACCGTCTTTGTTTGTTTGTTTGTTCACCTTCTTCGCTGGCATGGCCACGTCGAAAAAATGGAGGAGGATCGGGGGGGTAAAGAGAGCATACCTGGGCCGGCCGATCGGTCGCAGGCCGGTGGGCCGTCCCAGGTATCGCTGGAGTGACATTGTGACGGCGAATCTGCGCGAGCTGCAAGTTGGCGACAACTGGCAAGAGCTAGCACAGGACCAAAAGCGCTGGCGTTCTCTTGTGCTGGAGGCCAAGACTCACTTTGGGCCGCTGAGCCAGGATAGTACGTAAGACTAACAAGCGAGATTTTTTTTTTAATTTTCTTTACTATATTAACTTAGAGGGTATGTTAGGTTCGATGGGTTTCCTTGAGACAGAAACGAGAGCGAGCGAACTAAGCGAGTTAGCGTTCCAACTTATAGCAAACAAAAAAAAAAATATCAAAATGATGGTGAACAAAATGACGAACAAAAATTCTCGCTAGTTCGACGATCGAACTAATAAGAACAAAGGAAAACTTGGATACTAAATAGAACCACTTCTACGTTCGAGAAAAGCAAAGACGTCTGAAATTTGTAAATCGGATTACTGTAATACTATTGTAATATAATAGATAAACTGATGTTAAAGATCTCTTCAGCGCTTAATAGCTCAGTCACAATCATTTTAAAAAATATTTTTGTGACGCCTTTATTATATTATCTCAATCACAAAAAATATTTTTCATTGAAAAAGAACTTCTATATTTAAAATGGTCAAATATAAAGACATAGAGAAATATGGAAAGCAATGGGATCCCCCATTGCTTTCTATACTTTTGCCCAGCAGTGGTACAAAATACATTAGGAAAAAATTTGGTTGTCTGTAGTCGGCTTGCGGACGAATTTTACGTGATAACGGTGAGATTGATGCGTGATAGATGCAACTGCTACTGCTGCTGCTTCGGAACGTGACATTTTTCGTGCATACAGACGGCATTCATCAATTTGAAAACGTTATCCCGTCTAAAAAATATATTAAAATGCCGCAAAACACAGCAAAGATTTCTATTATTTACAAAATCATCATCATCAGGCCCTCTTTAGTCTCCACTACAGGAGCACGACCCTCTCTGTACTACTAGGGCCATACTTGGCCAGAGCAGCCAGAGGACTTGGCCTACACTGTCCACGCTGGCCAGACGGGTTGGAGATGTCTCTTAGATGTTTATAAGCTTTGTTTAGTTTTGTATTTACAAAATATTCGATGTTATTTATTTCCTTGAACCGCATCACCTCCTATAATGGCAGGACATGTGAAGGCGTTGCACCCGACCAGCCGGCCTATTTGCTAACTCAGTGACCAACGTTTTCATAGTCATTTCAAAATACATTGCGGGTTTACTATGATTGATTATTTTTATTAAAGATATGTAAAACGTAATGTACTTTGAAATGACTATCAAAACGTTGGTCACTGAGTTAGCCAATAGGCCGGCAGGTACCATACTTGTACAGTCAACATTGAAGTGCGTGGTCGTCCTTACTAAAAGACTGTGTCAACCCTGCTTCTGGAATTACCCTCTGTAAACAACCGAGTGCAGTGCAACAACCGAGTGCGGTGCAGCGGGTCTCGATGCGTTTTATTATCCAAACATTAAGTATATATTGAGGTGGTGATAGACTAATTCCATCTGTCAAAAATTGCATTGCTCCATAAAAGTGTAGTATAAATAAATAATAAATAAATATATATATATACGGACAAATAATACAGATTGAGCTAGCCCCAAAGTAAGTTCGAGACTTGTGTTAAGGGATACAAACTCAACGATACTATATTATATAACAAATACATATAAACATTCAAGACCGTGCCTAATCTGAAAATCATTTTCCATCTTGACCTGGCCGGGAATCGAACCTGGGCACTCTCCTGTCGCAGGCTGGCGTGTTGACCGCTGCGCCACGGAGCTAGTCAAAGTATGTATGGCACCAATGATTTATAATAAAACTAGCTTTCGCCCGCGGCTCCGCCCGCGTCAATGTCGATCCCTCGGGAATAGTACTTTTTCCCGGGATAAAAGGTAGCCTATGTCCTTCTCCGTACTCCTGAGAACTTGTATGCAAAATTTCATGATGATCGGTTCAGTACTTACGGCGTGAAAGCGTAACAAACAAACAAACTTTTACTTTTACGCTTTCACGCCGTAACTACTGAACCGATCATCATGAAATTTTGCATACAAAATTCAAAATTCAAAATTCAAAACATTTATTCAATATAGGTTTCTTTGAACACTTATTAATTGTCATATTTCACTTCTCAACAATTGTTGACGTCAAAAATTTACACTATTTCCTATTCCCGAGGGATCGACATTGACGCGGGCGGAGCCGCGGGCGAATGCTAGTTTATAATATTAGTAAAGATATCAAAACAGTGTAGGGAGTTAAACCTGATACTCTTTAAGAAAACGCTTAAAATATTGTTATCTGAAAATTTTTATTATAGTATTAACGAAATTTTATCTGACAATCTGTAGTATTATATTTATTTGGATTACGCAAATATGATCATGTTTCCAGCTTCCGCGCACAACTCAAATGGCTCCCTATTGGGCTTCGTCGTAATTATAATATCCTTTCTCTTCTCTATAATATTCTCTTTATTCCCACTACCCCTTACTACCTTAAAGAGCGTTTTACATTTCTCAGTGAGGATTCCAATCGACCCCTACGCAGTTCCTCTACCCTTTGTCTAAAAACTCTGTCCATTCCACGCAATATTACTCTAAGTCCTTTTCTGTGCAAGCTGTTCGCCTGTGGAACTCTTTACCCTTGGATATTCGCTCTGCTCAAAGTCTATTTAGCTTTAAGAACCGATTAAAAGCTCATTACCTTTCTTTATAAATTAGAATTTTTAAAAATATATTTATTGCATTTCTTCTTTACAAGAGTAGCTTTTCATAACATGCACTTTTTCGTGATTTATTATTTATATAATTATAATATGTATGTATTATATCGTATTTATTTGTAGGTATGTATGTATTATTATTTTAAATTGCTGCACCGCCTAAATTTACAATTTCACATCTCTTTCTACCCAAAGGTTGGCTGGAAGAGATTGCCAAGCAATAAGTCCGCCTTTGTATCGTAATTTTTTTTTTAAGGATAATTGTTATTTCTTTCCTTTTAAAATTATGGTGCAATAAAGAGTATTATTATTATATATTAAAACTTTTTTTTCACTTTTATTCTAATTTTTGTAATTTTATAATTTAATTGCATGCCTTCTGAACTTATATAAATTTTCACACCAGTAATGGTAAACATGCGCTCTTTTTATAACATATCCATTTAATGTAATTTACACATGTTTATGGCCTGGGTCTTGGATGTTTATCTAATATGTATTTGTTATAAAATATAGTATCGTTGAGTTAGTATCCCATAACACAAGTCTCGAACTTACTTTGGGGCTAGCTCAATCTGTGTGATTTGTCCTTATATAGTTCATCATCATGTCCTTTTTAGTCTCCACTACAGGAGCACGACCCTCTCTGTAACTACTAGAGCCATACTTGGCCAGAGCAGTCAGAGGACTTGGCCTACACTCTCCACGGGTTGGAGATGTCTCACAGAAGTTTAAAAGCTTTGTTTAGCTTGTATTTCCTTATCTTATAAATTTATTATTCATGCAAATAAATAATCTTCATGTTTATATTTATACTAGGGATAGAGCCTGCGATATCATAAACTTTCATAGAAAAAATCTGATGATCTGACTCAGACCACGTCGGCCCACGTGCGTGCTATGAATGGGTTTAATTAGCTGTGGGCGCGTCACAATAGTGTCTTCATCCGAGTCAATGGATCAAGGCGGCACTTTCACTGCGCGGGTCGAGGTCGCGACTCCGCGTGATAATGTCTTGGTTTCCTCCATTGCGGTGCCGCACTATTTCGGGTTATTCCGTACTATTTTACAAATTCTCATCGCATCTGTTTTTTGAAATATTTTTCCCCACTCATCTTATTTCTATTCTCAACTCATCCCTTAGCATTTCTTTTAATATGATCAGGACAGACCTATTATAAACGTAAAAGAAAAAGTTTTAAGGGTTTCTCATGTGTTAAAGAAACGTATTTTAAATTTTTACAACGGTAATGTGTCTTTACCTAAGAAATTGGCGATTTGTTCCTAATGACTAAACATAAAATAAATGTTTTAAGTTTTTGCTTTTTCCATTTTATCATGGATCTAAGAATAATCAGGATAGGACCTTGAGAATGTGGCAGCGAAGCAAATCACAATGTATGCAGACGTGTCGTGACACGAAATTCACGCACACATCGGCACTCAAATGGATGCAGGATTTCCCCGGTCGAAATGTCAAACTCACGAAATGTCAAACTTGTACTTACCGCGAAGTTGGTGTGCCTTTTGAAACTCGTTGAAAATAAGCATAAAAACATAAAATAATGCCGAGCTGTGTGGTAAAAGAGTGTAAAAATTATAGTAAACTACACAAAAAGTCCGACGGTATCACGTATCATAGGTAAGTACAAACTTCTTGTTGTTTTCGAGACTATGTAAGTATTTCACTCAATCGCATATTTTCTTGGTTTAATTATACTATTTACACACACAACACCACAGTTACTCGTATGTACGAATTGGTTGGTAACCTAAACACACGTTTTAACTACAATTTTAAATTAAACTAATATGATTTTGTAATTTTCTTTGCGCCGCAAAAGTCAATGACCCGGTGACAGCGCAGCGCTAAGTCAGACTTTCGGTGTTGCCAGAATATGATTTCAAGATTCCTGTTCTTTATTTTTAATATAAAATTTTATTTTGTTTATTTTTTTAAGGTTCCCCATTCGTGATGCTTATGTAAAAAAATAATGGATCGATATTATTAGAAGAAATAGAAAGGATGCATCATGGGTACCATCAAATTATTCATTTGTTTGTTCCGAACATTTTAAAAATAGCAATTTTTATATGACAAAAGGAGCATATCGCCGGTTGATTAAGTTCGCGTGCCCAGAAAAGGTATGTTTCTTATTAATACTTTTACTCGACTTCAAAAAAAGGAGCAGTTCCAGTTGTATTTCATTTTGCATATTTTTACGTCATAACTCCATCATTTATGAACTAAATTTGGAAAATCGATGTATGTGTTGATGATAAATGTATGAAGTGAGATGATTTTGGAATCCAAGATGGCTGACATTACTTTTCATTTAAAGTCAACTTTATTGGCGTTTTGGAATTTTTTGGGATATCAACAAAAATGAAGTCATTTTCAGTTTTCAAGATGGCCATCACCATTATTTATGGAAATTCGACTTGGGTGACGTTTTCGGAGTATTTCGGGGTAAAACTGACGTCAATTTTGTGTTGGGATTCAAGATGATTGTCACTATTTTTTTTGAAAATATGACTTATGTGTCGCTTTTGAGTTATTTTTGGGTGCATCACAAACAACACCTATGGGATGCAAAACAGGGGTGATATTTTCGAGGTATTTTGGCGTGTAGATCACACAAGTGGCGTCAATTTCGGGATCATAGTATAAAACAAAGTCGCTTCCCGCTGTGTCCGTCTGTCCCTATGTATGTTTAGATTTTTAAAACTACGCAAAGGACTTTGATGCGGTTTTCTTTATAGATAGTGATATTCAATGTTTATATTTTATACTTATATGTAAATGTGAAAGTATTTTATTATCATTTGCCGACGTCAGAATAAAAGATTTTAACTTTGAACAATTTCTGAATTTAATATTGTTGATTTATTGATGACACTTATAATCTATAGACGGATGAATCTATAAATCTGCAAAATTATAAAAAAAGTAATTATAAAATTTACCATCAATATAAGGCCTCGAGGGTTTGTTTTTCTGTAAGTAAAATTATATGTATTGTTATTTATTAACTTAAAACACAGTAAAATAAAAATTTTATCTATAATTTCGTTCTTTTATTCCTTTTATCAAGTTCCCCAAAACGTCTAAGGTCGCTCAAAGATGAGATTGATTCACAGTTGCCCTTCTAGATCATTATGTCTTAATTCATAATACTTCTCTGATATAGATGTTACGTTTTGTAAAAAAAATATAAATAATATTAGTGCTACTAGGCATCAGTACCACTCACAATTTATTTACTCTTAATTATTGGGTAATTTTTGATGACAATGGTCACCCTATACTGCACACATGTAACCAAAGTTTGCTTCACTTTGACGTTCCTCACGCCCGGTCCATATTATTCTTAGGTCCATGCATTTTATATGTACAACACAGTAAAATGCTACATAGAACTATGAATACACAACGAGCCTCTGGCAGTTTTTGTCCTACAAGCTCGTGTTCGTAATGACAAGTTTCACATTGTGCGAATTAGTAGCATGCTACTGCTTATGACTTTTACAACAATATCCATGGAAATCACAGGGCACTTTGTGAAGTTGCGATCTTCGTAGTGACCAATAACATCACTACATAGCATAAAACAAAGTCGCTCTCCGCTGTCTGTCTGTCCCAATTATGTATGGTTAGATCTTAGACTTGTGCGAAGCCGGGGTCCGGGTCGCTAGTTATCCTATGAAATAGGTACTCAGGACAAGCACAACACTACAAGAGATAACTAAGCAAAGAACAACTGTCGTCTAAGTAGCTTTAAATTTTTTTGCTCATAGATTTTTACATAACTTTCCGCGTTCACTTAAAATTTCTACTCATTTTATTCACTCGCCAGTCGTCTCAACCCTAAAATTTTACTCTTTTCACCCATCCACATCGATAGATTTTTGTTGTATTAGCAGTCTACTATTTGGCTAATCTTGGATTCTAGGAAGATTTTGATAACATTTTCTCCGGGGTGGATAATGTTTATCCTCATCATCATCGTTAGAATATAACCACTGCTGGATATAAGCCTCTCTCAATGCTCGCCATCACTTTACGAATCCAGTTTCGATCCGCGAGTTTGCTAATATAAATAAAAATAAACGTAAAAATCTAGCGTTGACTGGTCATTATCAGCATGTAGGTAGAGTCGCTCATTCAACTCGACCATTCTGAAATACATTTTTCCAACACACGCGTTTCCGAAACTATTGATTTTCGTTCTATTTGCTTTTATATCGACGTCAATCATTTTTTGTGAAGCCCCGGCGGCTAAAATCAATTACTGAATTGGGTTTTATGACAAAACATTTTGAAGCCGCTGAGTTTCGCTTTGTGAAGCGATAGACCAGCGGTTTTGGTCATTTTGCATTTGACGGGAAAAGGGGCAAAATTTTAATATGATAAAATGAATTTCTCATATGAAGATAAATTATGTAACAAAAGAGTTAACGAGAACGGAAGTTAGAGGTCGTCCATATAGGACATAAAGGGTAAAAAAGATAGTTGACATAAGACGCGACAGATTGAACTACCCCCCCCCCCCCCCCCCCCATTATTGGGTAAGAAAAGGTAAAGATCGAAATTAGTTGGTCCGAGAGCAAATAATAGTGCCAAATGCTTTTCCTCTTGCGTAAATTGCAAAATCAACCAAGGAAAAGTAAGATAACCTCAGTAAGGATAGTAATAAATGATGATAAATCCAATTAACTATCTTTTACTCCATCTTGCTCAACATTGGCCTTCGTTCTTGATGTTTTTGTTCTGTCTACAAGGAAGGATAGTTGGGGGATACTGTATCGGTATCTTTATTTTACTTTTAATTATTTAAACGTGGGTACAGGCCTTATTAAAGTAATGGAGAAGTAGAAGAATAAAGGGCACCAACATAACTCAGCGGAAGCGCTGGGACGGACAGCGCAAAGAACCGATGGCCTAGGGCAAAAATATGCTTGAAGTGCGACCACGTACCGGGCCAGCGGAGCGTCGGACGGGCCAGGTGGTCGGACGACCTTACCAGCCGGCCTATTTGCTAACTCAGTGTACAACGTTATGATAGTCATTTCAAAGTACATTACGTTTTGTATATCTTTAATAAAAATAGTCAATCATAGGAAACCCGCAACGTATTTTGAAGTGACTATCGAAACGTTGGTCACTGAGTTAGCTAGCAAATAGGCCAGCAGGTCGCAGGGAAACACTGGATGCAAGCCGCTTTGAACTACACATTTTGGACATCCTTGAGAGAGGCCTATGCCCAGCAGTGGACTTCTTGCGGGTGATATAATGATGATAATATAAAGTGAGAACTAAATGTAGGATAGTAAGTATTACGCGACGAACATACAACGTAGTTCCTATGTTGTTAGTAGCTACATTCGTATTTACATAGTTGCACAATAATATAAATATAGACATAGAAGTAGCCGTGGCCGACAGCCGCGTCATGTATCTTAGGTCATGTAAAACGATATCACATGCGGTTTTTATCACTGAGAAACTAAGCAGGTTATTTTTATTTTGAATCACTGGTAATATTTTTAAAGACAATTTGCGGCATAAACAGCATAATCTTTTGATTGCGTTGGGTTAGAAGTTTGATTTTATTCACAGCTCTAAGGGACAGTAGACATGAGTATATGATATGAATTTTAGCTTGATACCTCCTCGCGTTCCTGAAAAAAGAGTCTTGACAGACCGACAGACAGACGGACAACCAAGTGATCGTACAAGGGTCCCGTTTTTTCCTTTTGAGGTACGGAACCCTAAAAAAGGATATTTTTTTTATAGAGTATAAGAACAGGATGTTAAAATATGCATTTTGTGTAGTCTATTTTTATATTGCTATCATAAGGAATTTTGTTTGCTTTATTTTACATTAAAAGTATAATCAATATGACACTTTATTAAATGACACTGACTATTTTACATTAACCTGAATAACTCCAAAACAAAAGAAGATCGAGGACTGATATTAAGCATAGTGTTGTTAGACCCTGCTAGTACACCACCTGAAAGAATTACCAAATCCGTCTTTTAGGGCACCTCTTGTTCGCTTAGCCTGCTAAACCCTTTGGGTCGAATCACTACTGAGATTGAGTCAACAAAGCTGATCCTCCAGTCCCAACGTAATCTTCAACGCAATCTTTCACGGCATCCATTAAAATAAATTAAGTTGGGTTCATTCATCTAATACGAACTGGACACTTAGGATGACCAATTTATACTGGACACTCAGGTGTCCAGTATTACTTATCCGTATGCAATAATTGTATTGTGGAAATTCTAGGCCCACCAGACAGATGTTTCATAAAATCTAAATTTTCCCGAAATTTCTTCCGCGTAATTTATAAGTGCTTTCCTGGTGTGACAGCTATAACATTGAAAAATTTCTTCAAAGAGTAATAAATATTTTCATATCTTCATATCCACGCAAACTTTTTGAAACCGTTTATAAAGGTTAAAAATAACATTTTGACCGTAGATTAAAAAAAAGCACGTTGATGGCATTCTTTCTGAATGTCTGTATAATAGATTAATCCAAAAGGCACAAAATCACTACCTGAATTTAGAGCTAAAGTTCATGGATTTGGATACACAGTGTGTCCAGTTAGAGACGAACCCATAAACCTAATCCGCCAACAAGGTGTTTCGCTATCACAATGACGAGTCGCAAAGGGCCAGATCCGAGATTACCATTGTCCGACAGGCATTTTGTGGGTTTGTATTGTTGTTTTTGTGTGGGACAGAAATAGCTGTCGTAAGCTTAGATGTGAGATAAAACAAATCTGTTTCATTATTTTTCTTGTATTATTTATTTGTTTGGATCGAAGGCAAATAAAATAAGTATTTTCAAAGCAGAAAAAACAACGGGTTGGACTTAGGTCACGTGCCCGTCTTACGAATTTTCGATTAGGTCACGTGTCCTGAACTGACGCGAGTTTAAAATTTTTTACCCACCCCAAAAAGTGAACAACGCCTTTAAAAAAGTTTTTCAGGTAATGTGTCCGTCTTACGAATTTTCGATCAGGTCACGGTCCTGACGCGAGTTTAACATTTTTTACCCATCCCAAAAAGTGCACATCTCTGCTAATGAAGTTTTCACTTTAATATACATACGACTGTACTGCCAAAAACATAATAATCTATATCAATGTGAAGATTGTAAAAACTCTCGACGATACGCTACGTCCGCAAATCCCTTGAGGCATAAAAATGGCATGGTGGAATAAAAAATCCATACATACATACAAATATCACTTACATTCTTCTTCTTCTTATTTAAGAGCCTAGCTCTTGTCGGTGAAGAGATATACATACAAACATACATGAACTCTAAAATCAATACACTCTTTTTCGGGGAGTCGTGTGTCATCCGAGCGTGTTCCGGTGCATTCCTATCCTCAGCATCCTGTGATGGCGGTCGTTCAAATTTAAAATTTGTTGTAGACTAGTTATTACCCGCGGCTCCGCCCGCGTTAATGTCGATACCTCTAGGAGAGTAGAATTTCTCAGAATGATTAGTACCCTATGCCCTTCCCCGGGCTTCAAACTACCTCCATACCAAATTTCATCCAGATTGGTTCAATGGTTGAAACGTGAAAAGGTGACAGATAGACATTTACTTCCGCATTTATAATATAAGTATGGATTCTAGTACCGGTTGAATAACATAGGCGACTGGCCCTCAAAATGGCAAACGAACTTTGCTTTCAGGCAGGCCTGACCTGCAGGCAGGTCAACCTGTTTTGGAAAGATATTGTATGGAGGTTAATACCGTTAAACAAAATCAAACCGTTTATACAGAGAATAGGAATTTACAGACACACGTATCTTCCAAATGACTGGATGGCCTAAGGTATCATTAGGTTCGGCTTAGATCGTTCACAAAAAGGGAAGGCAGTCAGGTTAATTTTTTTTAATTACACTACCAGTTTTTAAGTATTATATTTTGCATTCACAATGCTATTTTGATATACTCTTATTTAAGAAATAAAACATGGTGAAAAATCTCGAGCGCGTTGTGGACCAGCGACCTTCGTACGTCGTACATGGACTTAAGCCCGCAGGTTCAAATCCCGCCCGCTTGAGATTTTTTCGCAATATTTTAATTTAAAAAGAATTACACTACTTGTTAACTTTATTTATTATACTACCTAGTTTTTCTAAACTCACACAACAGAGTGACTAATGACCAACATAAAAACATCCTTTTTTGTGTCTCAAAATCAAAAGTATAATAAGAATGTTAACAGTTTTTTCCCTGTAAAAACTCTGTATACAAAAAAGCACTGTACAAGTTGACTGATGTTCCGCATGCCCTACTTCGCAAAATAATAGAAAACTAAAATATTCAGCGTAAAAATAGAATCCACAGCAACAACGTTATCTCGAATCCAAGCAAATGGAGCTCCGAAACGAAACATGAAAATTGTAAAAATGTAAGAAAAACAAACATGTGAGGTAGACGAAATCGCCGCCGGCCGGATGCCGGCCAATGTTGATCTATGAGGGGCGAGACGTGGCTCTTTGTTCTTATTATTAAATAAAATATACTTTCTTTGGCTTCACCCTTTCTATATAAGCTCCATTTAAATTACAATATTTTAAGAATTAGTAAGCTGAAATGGCAATGGGCTGGTCATATACAACGTGATTTTGAACCCCTAGCTATATCGAAATTTGGGAATCAGAATCCCTAATGGAACACAGAATTACAAGAAAGTAAGGTGAAAAACGAAAAAGAAAATTAGGTTTCCCATACAAAGTCGCCGATCAGCTGGAAGAATTTCTATGAAAGGTTAAAGTAATTTTTTAGATTTTTACCTTTTTTCTTACAATTCTGTATTCCATTAGGGATTCTGATTTCCAGATTGCAATATAGCTAGGGGGTTCAAAATCACGCTGTATGCCGCAGAACCGATGACCACTGGGAAAAACACGTTCTTGAGAGTGGAGACCGCGTCTTGGCAAACGTAGTGTAGGACGCCCTTGAGCTAGATGGAGCGACGATATCCTTAAGGTTGCTGGCAGTAATTGGAGAAGAAAAGCTCAAGACTGAGCTCAGTAGCGTGCCATGGGAGCTATGTCCAGAATGACGAGTGAAGGTTGATGATGATGATTTTAATGGATTGCACCGACAAGCTATAAAAATCGCACAACGGTGTAAGTAAGAGACTTCTTCTCATGCCGCTCTGCACCACTACACTACAAAAACCTTGATGTTTCACACCTGTCGGACGATTGGTATCGATCAACTTTTGTTATGATACTCAACGCTTTGGGTCTATTTTCAAGAAACGATTGTGTATCTAAATAAAAAATACAATTCACACGAGAGCTCGAGACAGCCTAATGAATCAGCCAGTAGGCGTCGATTGCAGACACTTTGAATACGGAGAGCAGCGGTTGGAATGCATAAACTGAAAATATAAATTGATTTGGAAAACTAGACTTGTCTACGTAACGTAGGTCCTGAATATCGGAAAATGTTCCTTTCTTCTTATATAAAACTAAGTTGGCTATAGATTTATATCAAAGCTTCGTTGTCAAGTAGTAGCTGGTCTCTAATACTATCATATGTGCGTCGTAAGACAACCGGCCATAAGGCCTCTTGAAGCATCGTCGCGTCGCTTTTTGGTGTGATCTGACCCTTTAACTTGTCTATCTTCAGGAAAGAGATTTTCTAGGATATCTTTATTTCTGACCTGGTAAACCCATAACCCCAGATCGACTATAGTATTAAAGTCTTTTTAGCCAGCTTCGGTGAAAGTGATATCAATAAAGAGCGCAAACCCATGAATGGGAATGGCATGTCAAGAAGAATGGCTGGGATGCCCGCCTCGGTATAGTACAGCTATAACGTCATACACATCAACACATCACACTCACCAATGAAAGGCTTGCCGTCCAGCCGCTTCATCCAGTAGAACCGCTGGCTGTGGGGCTTGTTCTCGCGGTCGTACTGCTCCCACTGCTGCCGCAGGAAGGTGTAACACACGCAGCAGCATCGGACGGTGCCCTCCTCGTCGCCCTCGGCCCGGTAGCCCGTTGGCGGGGCGTGTGCCCCCAGAAACGGGAAGTAGGGCTCGGTACTCTGTGGACAAGATGGTAGGTTAGTGATGTTTGATGTGATGAGTTGGCCAGGGTGTCCTCAACTGCCTGTCCGGTAGTTGAAGGTATGGCATCAGGTACGCGTGCCCAGCCTCCTGAGCTGCTACGTGTTTTTCCCCCACTCATGCGAGTAAGTAGTATCCCAATACCTCAATTCCTTTTCCAAATCCAACAAATTCCCCAGTTTTAAAATGCTTCCGATGGAGCGTTGGAAGCAGAAGAAGCCAAAAAAACTGCGCTAGCCATTCCGCTTGCCAAGCGTAGTGAGTATGGCAATATCCTTCCATGGAACAAAAAATCTTTGGGAGAGGCCTTTGTCCAGTAGTGGAATTTTTACGGCTATAATGTAATGATGATGTGATGAGAGAAAGTCAGTTGTAAAGATTCATAGCTCGGTATCCGTTAACAACGCAAAATTAGGTTCATGCTGTAAAATGCTTTGGCAAAGCTTGAACGGGCCGCTAGCTTGGGTATATGATATCGGGTCTTTTCTGATATTTAGGTGCTCTCTATTGTTTGGAAAGAAACAAAACACAAATTCACAGAATTACATTTTTGCAGGAAATAATGGAATGGTTTGCATTTGCCTTCATTTGACACACTAGTGAACAATACAGTACTGTTCAGGTGCCTCGCGATGTTATTTTCTCTTACGTACTGCAATAGAACGTCAATGAAGAGCGCAAACCCATAAATGGGAATGACATGTCAAGAAGAGTGGCTGGGATGGGCCCGCCTCGGTAATTCAAATTGGTCTACTAACTCAGATGTAACAGGTCGGGCCAGGCGTGACTTGAACCCGGGCATTTTCGCTTATAGGTCCGCTTCGAATCATATGTTTTTTTTATGTATAAGATAAAAGAAGATGAAAGATAAAAGAAGAAAGTGGTCACCGTCGCCCATGGACATCTTGAGAATGAGAATGAGCATGCGACGCCGCGATCGCCGCTGCTTGCATCACCGAAGTCTCTCCGTAAACGGAAAACGCGCCGCGCTACTCCACACCTCTCCGTAAATGAAGGCCTCAGTGTTTATATTTCATATTTTAGTCACATAGTGTAACTTCCATAGGAAAATATGACAGATGTTTTATAAACCCACATAATGTAAGCACACTTGAGTGTTATTAAGCTTTAAAGAAAGCAGCATCTAGTTTATACGTGTTCCACATTTTCCGAATAAATCACATTTTGTTCGCGTTCCAGGACGCGGTGTAAGACCGTCATTGTGCACGCATTAATCGTATCAGACAGATACTTCTCATTATTCCCACATCGCAGTGTCGTTTTCCCATAGATTATGTTGAAACATGCTCTAACGTTTTTCTACCTTACTCGCATTCATCGATACATACAGACATATTATCACGTCTTTTTTCCTTTAGCATAAGTCGATCACAAATAAAGATTTTAGTACCTGGGCGACCAAGCTTTGCTCGGTAATTACTATTTATTGTAATATGGTGGCGTTTAGGTGATAATCTACATAAACTTAAAAAGTAAAATGTGAACTGACAATTATTATTATTTAAAATCGATTTCTGTGTAGATCCACCTGATCTACACAGAAATCGATGTTGAAATGAAAAATAATATTGTTATCTCAAACATTAACTACATTTTTTTAAACTTTTCTAAAATAAAATTAAAAAATGGGATTCGAACGCTTCTTGCCGTCCGCGTCTTAACCCGGTGGACCAGACTGACAGTGGCCGGCAAGACGAAATTAGCGACCACATTCTGCGTGGAAAAAAAAACGCATAAAAACTCGAAAACACGCGTTTTCCCAAACAAAAGACTAATCTAGATCGATTGTTCACCCCCGAAAACCCCCATATACCTAATGTCAGCGAAATCGTTAGAGCCGTTTCCGAGATTATAATAATAAATTTATATACACATAAATATACAAGAATTGCTCGTTTAAAGGTATAAGATATTTACTTCAACCAAAGATTGCGATTTAGTTATTTCGTTACTATACCGCATTCCTTTTGTCATTGCAAATACATACGTTATCAAAAAGGTTCTGCGCGCAGATGCTTTCCATACAATGGCGAACTGCCTGTCAATATTAAGATTGACATGTCAATGTCTGGGTGGACTAGTCGGGGCAGGTGGAATAACTTTAATGGAGAAAAAGAACACATATATGGAGATATTCATTGAACTAACATTTCCTTTCATGGCATGAATTTACACAAGAAACACGTAAATACATACTAGGGAAATTATAATTCAAGCCACAGATTTTTTTCAACACGGAATCTAGCCTTTGATTTCACAATCAAGCCACGAGAAAATGAGTAATAAACAGCTATTAAGATTATACAAGGTACATGTATGAAGGATTCTAATAACATAATTCTACTTTTTTAAAATACCACGCGTCTCCAACTTATGGCGAAACCCCCAATATAACAAAGACAACATGGCCACAGAGGGTACGTTAGGTTTGTTAGGTCTCCTTGTAGCTAAAACAGAAGCGAGTGAGCGAAGCGAGCGAACGTACCCAAATTAGGGAGTTACAGTTACAGTGGCTTATATCAACGATATTACAAGTGGCTAGGATAGTATTTTTTAGACTCGCATTAATGGTGGGTGACTTAGTGATTCAGAGGACAACGTAGATTTTTAGATTCTCAAAAGCAGAATCCCCAATTGAATACACAATGCAAATAAAAAAAACAGACTTTTCGATAATTTTGTATAAAAGGATGTTATTTTTTTAAATTTTAAATATTGCTATGGAGCTTAGAATCAACTAGTTTAAGTTATCTGCAGTGTAAGCACCGATTCTGCTATTACACCCAATGTCCATAAAACAGCAGCGAAAATCATAACTCGTTCTTTCTGCTTCGTAATCTGGTAAATATGTTAAACCCCGCCGTGTAAAAACGCGAACATCTCACCTTTTTCAATGTAAGCGGATACCGTAAAAAATGTGTACAAAACACAAGTATACAAGCAGATAATTCCTGCCTGTCATAGCACCGAATCTGCTATTAATACTCAATGTACATAAAATATAGCTGCGAAAATCATAACTCGTTCTTTCAGCTTCGTAATCTGGTAAATATGTTAAACCCCGCCGTGTAAAAACGAGAATATCTCACATTTCAGTGTAGCGGATGCAGTAAACAATGTGTACAAAACACAAGTATACAAGCAGATAATTTCTGCCTGTCATAGCACGGATTCTGCGATGTCAACACAATTCCCACGGCTACCGGGTTACGCTGTCGTCGATGCTTCCAAGAAAGCGATTAGGTGGAAATAAATCGAATAGACTAAGCCACACTGTGTGGAAAATTACGACAGAATACTAATTCATCAGCAATTTTTTGTATCGTTGTACTATGTATTCATTTCTACCTATGTTCTTTTCTGATATACCTATGTCATGCTACAACATTATATTTTATTTACTAGCAGCCCGCTTCTGCTCAGTTTTAGTATCGCGCGTTTCGTTGCAATGTACTGTTGCGTGTAGTCGTCATCATTGGGACACAATAACAAGATTTGCTGTTTATTTTCTATGGAAAAAGTGCAACAGCGACATTGTATACTGTTGCAAATTGATTACTGAACGTGTTTTTTGTACAGACCCACATTCAATCCTTAAAATGTCTTTTCTGAAATGTGTTTTCTAACAATCGTGTGTAATTTACTCACGTTCTTCCAGCGTACAGACACACATACGCCACGAATAAACAGATATGATTCAATTGACGAGCATAACAAATGTGTTAGACGACGGCGGTCGGCGCTAATTTGACAAAACAACAACACTGTCGAGAATAGCAAACATTATTAGGTACTAGCTGTTTCCCACAACTTCTTTTGCGTGGTTTTTGGTTTAATCTCAGTCTATCCGGGCCACCAGGCCGAGCCCCGGCTTCCGGAACCTGGACCTGGGGTCCGAATAGAGATGTACAGAACTTGAGCTCTCGAGCTCGAATTCTGGAGACTCCAAGTCGGATTTGCAAGGTTCTATGAAATAGACTCGGAGTTTAGACGTGCGTGCGCGAGCTTTCTAGGTAACGACTCGAACCTTCAAGAGCTCGAGTCTTGAAATAACCGTGAGCATTTAATAAAAGCTCGGGTCATCCTCGCTGCTAACGCAGCAATTTCTTACAAACTCGTGATTGTTTAAAACTAAGCGTAGCCTCACAGCAATCGCTACTATTGTCACTACGGGACTCACCCGCGAATATTTTGAGATTTGTGATATTTCCCGAAGAAGTCCCGTATTGTAGTACAATAATAGTGATCGGGACCGCAAAAGCTTATAATCGTATATCACACCAATCGTTCGACCTAACTTTGAAACATCAAACAACTCATCTTAACGAGGGCTGGAGCGCAAAAAAGACTCGAGCGCAGAAAAAGACTCTAGCTCTAATGCTCCAAGGCTCACATAAGCTCGCAGTCATGGAGCAATTTCTTAGATCTTTGTAACCCACTATAAGAGGATTCAGAGAACTCGAGTTTACTACAGACGGCTGCAGAGAAATCTGACCCCCTCTCAGGTAGTGACACTATCTGAAGGGGTCAGATTTCTCTGCAGCTGTCTGTAAATGTCTAGGTCCGAAGCATCTCATCAAGTGAGGATGTAACCGGGAGGACACTTAGATAACAGAGACATCAATTTGTCACATTCTATCTGGGCCCTCGGGCCGACCCCCGGATCCCAGGTTCTGAAGCATCTCTGGTGAGGATGTAATGTCAAGAAGACGCTCAGATGACAGAGAAATCAATTTATAAAACAGTCTATCCGGGCCTAGCCCATCAATAAGCTGTCTACTTTGTGTTCCTATCATTGGTCCCATAGGAAAAGTTGTTCATATCGACGGGCTAAATAACTCCTTCAAGGATCGAACAGGGTCTTCTTTACATATTGTATATCTCATATAAACCGTACCAAAAACTAAATGATGGTGACAATATTGGCCAAATTGTATCAGAGCCAATCGCTTCATGCATTTTGTCAATTGACAACTGGCTAAAACCGGTTCCAAATAAAGTTTCCTGACAAGAGGGTAACAGATGTATGATAGACACCATTACTCACAATCAGCGCACATAAAAACAAACCGTCACACCTAATATGGGAGCAATTGGTGTGGAAATTATTGGATACAAAAGTTTGCTGGACACAACTTTGTTGGTAACAAACAAAAGGAGAATCATTTTGATGGATGGTGCAAAATCCTATCCCGAAGGACAAGAAGCCAAAGAAACTGCGTTCGCCAACTCGCCTGCCAAGCGTAGTGAGTATGGCAATATGCTCAAATGGAACGAAAAATCCTTGGGAGAGGCCTTTGTCCAGCAGTGGACTTCTAACTGCTGGACTGATGATGATGATGAAAATCCTGTGCAGTCATAGATCGTAGACTTTTAGCATGATCGTCCGACTCGCAAAACTGTTGACTCACACCACACCAGATTTTATGTAGGGAAGAATCTCTCTTCTTGTGAAGTCACCTGCTCGAGAAGGTAACTCACGAGTGAATTAACGAGAGTCAAATGTCAATTAGTGAACATATTATGGCAATATGACGCAACAAACACATCATCATCAGGTCTTTTTAATCTCCGCTGCAGGAGCATGACCCTATCTGTACACTCTCCTCGCTGGCCTGACGGGAGAGTTCCATTGATGTTTATGAGCTTTGTTTAGCCTGTATTTCCTAAGTCGCCTTATACGACATCCATGGATAGATATGGAGTGGTCCTATTCTACTCTGCCGGAAACCACACGGCAACAACAAACACATAAATAGATTTATTTGTATGAATACTGATTTGAAACGCCTAAGTTTGGTATTTTGCTATGAAATTATTGATTGCAGCAAGTTTAAAATGAAAGGTTAAGCTCTGTGGGCACGGGGCACAAAACCTAATATACACATTATGTTGTCTCTATACCGAAGTAATCATGGACCGAAGCCCGATCCTTTGAGGCTTACATGGGGATATAGACCCAACATGTTGAAGACTTGTGAGACGTTTAATCTAATAAGGGTGGGGCAACATCCTGGGCATGACGGCAAGCACATAATAGAAATGTTTTCACAATTATTTCCCAGACGGAGCAGGCATTAAAGAAAGAAGGACATTATAATTTTTATTATTATATGCGCACAATATATAGGTGCACAAAATCAGTATCAGAACCAACCATTAACACTGACGAAAAAGGAATCTGACGAATGTGTCCTTTTTCGGAATTCCGTTTTAGTCAGAAAAAGAAAACAGCCTATTACTTATTCTGACGAAAAAGGAATCGGACGAATGTGTCCTTTATCGCACAGACATGCCTGCCTGTCTCACTCATGTAAGTATAAAAACATACCTACGCGCGGCGACACTTTCGAGGGTTAAATCCGAACAAATTCAGTAGGAACAACGCGCGTTTGATCATGTGTTCACCGACTTCAACGAATTATGAATCGTATCTTTAGAGCCATAAGTATACAATTGCCTTGTAGCTATCTAAACTAAAAGGCGCTGCGTTCTGACGCGAGCTAACTTACACCGTATCGCTAACTACATTGAGCTTATATTTCTTTGAATACCTTTGCAGAGTGCGACTTCTGTACCTAAGTACTAGTACTTATTCTGTAACACAGATAAGTAAGACGTTGGATATGCGTGCTAAATAGCCTCACCACCAAGGATGCGGAGGAAAGCCACAATAAAAATAGGTCCCGAGCGGCGATACTTCAGAGCATCGCAACTGAGAATGCAACGAGGAACGAGCTCAGATGATACACACGAAAAGTAGAAGTGGTCACCACACATGAAAACGGTCGCGTGTCAGATGTCAATAACTTTACTCGCCCGTCAATTGCGATCCGGCCGCGACCGGTTCTGATTACGGGCAAGGCGCCCGTGATTTGCGAGTTGGCGACCGCGTGAGCTCATTGTTTGTCGTGATGGGGCTTTTAGAGAATGTCTGTTGGACATCTGGCAACAATTCATTAAATCTTCCTACTTGTACAAAGAAAGTCATAATATTTCCCGTGGCTGGGCGTACGGCTAGACTCTGATGGTGTAAGAGTCGACAAACCCAGGAGTGTATCTTCAACCAGCGCTGGTTTTTTTATAATGGGCTCAACATAATTGGCCACAGGTTGGATCCGAACCGACGCCCCTTAGGTTTACGCCCTAGGTGTGACCAACTACACCACTGTGATTTGGAATCACCGCGTCGAATTCTCTCATCACATATTACCCCGTAGGGTACACGCATTCAATTCGAATCCTACCTGTGGCAGAGTTCTTTTTCATCACATATTTTCAATAAAGGATTAACTACCTCCGTGGTCCAGTGGTTAAGGCGTTTGCCTGTAGACCCGGGGGCCGTGGGTTCGACTCCCACGGAAAGCATCCTTTGTTTAGTTGTTTCCAGTTTGGTTAGGACATTGCAGGCTTGAATCACCTGATTGTCTGATAATAAAGATGATTTGGTGCTTCGGAAGGCATTTTAAGCCGTTGGTCCCGGATGCCATCTGGTAGTCGTTAAAGGAACCATGTCAGAGGCCGAGAGGCGTTTCCGAAGAACTCTGACACCAGGGTGTGCATGGTCGATTGACCGTGACACCTACTCGAAGTGATGATGATAAATATAGGAAGAATAACGAAAGAGTCTTACATACCTGAGCGTCCGGCTTGACCCTGACGGTGTAGGAGTCGGCACCAGCCCCCCCGCACACGAAACACACGCGCGCGTCCTCAACCAGCGCCGGTTTTTCTAGGGACGGCGACGCGGGCTTCGAGGCGCCGTAGGAGCTCTTTATGTAGGCCTTCGCCTTCTCCATGGCCGCTTCGCTGTGGACAAACAAATATTTGTTTTAGTAAAAAGTCTAATTATTATGCGGAGGTTTGCCCTGAACCTTACGAGTGGAGCCTTCGGTACATATGTAGACATATAACGCGAAGAATCGAAGGTCGATAGGGCAGAAAGGTTCCCGAAAGGCGACCACAAACCGGCAAGTGCAGCGTTGGACACCGACCTAACCAAGTAGGTCAGTGGTCGGACGACCTAACCAAGGTAGCAGGAAGGCGCTGGATGCGAACTGGATGGAGGTTATATTTTAAATCCTTGGGGAAGCCTATGTCCAGCAGTGGACTTTTGCGGCTGAGATGACGATGATTACATGATAACGTGTCATTCTTTTTTTCGATAAAAATATATTGTTTTACTGTTTTATACAGTTTCTGACCTGTATCATTTATAAAAGTACACAATAGTAATTTAATTGAAATGCACAATAAATAATCCGCTTCATTAAAAAGCATGTAATCGCCGTGTTATTCCGAACTGGTTATTGTTTGTGACATTTCCATCGTGTTTGCTCATTGAATTGAACGGAATGTCCGAACGGAAATTTCAGTGAAAGAACCGATTTATCTACATTTTTTGTACAAAATCGGTATGATTTAAAATTATACTTTCATCTCTGACGAGTATATATGTGGGGTACATGTATACACTGATTATGATTACCTACTTGTTACACATTATTTTGTTATCTACTAAATGTCACTAGTTTGTAACTATGATATCCGTTTCTTGTTACTATATTACTACTATTAGTGGGGATTTGTTAATGACTTTATATTACTAAAAGTTTTTAGCTATTAAGTTATTCTAGTCGATAATCTTCCAAAACAAATAAATAAATAAATACTAGCTGACCCGACAGACGTCGTTCTGTCTTATCCATGGATAGACGTCAATTGTCAAACGACTGACAATACGATGCTAAACTTCCATTTAAAAAGTTGATAACGTCGTTAAGGTTTCCCAATTTTTTTATTGTTCCTAATATTTTCTTTCATACGAAGGTTCGTATGAAAGTTCTCCTGAGAAAAACAAACACAACAAAAAAGTATTAGACAAATCGGTCCAGCCGTTCACGCGTGCCGTGACCAAGGGAAATAGGGATTTATTGTTTAGAAGATTAGATAGAAAATGGTATTAGTTGGAAAACCCAATAAGAGATGGCAGGATGACCTTGATTATTTACGCAAAGATTGGGTTTCAAAAGTCCTCGATCGCGAGGGTTGGACGTTGGAAGTAAGGAAGGCGGCCTTCGCCCTGCAGTGGACAGTATAGGCTGTTAGTGAAAATAAATAAACCAACACGCAAATCAGTATTTCGACGCCAAGCTTTTGTTCCCGACTAATCTAGAACTTGCAATAAATAATAAATAAATACATACGGACAAATCACACAGATTGAGCTAGCCCCAAAGTAAGTTCGAGACTTGTGTTATGGGATACTAACTCAACGATACTATATTTTATAACAAATACATATATAGATAAACATCCAAGACCCAGGCCAATCTGAAAAAGATCATTTTCCATCTTGACCTGGCCGGGGATCGAACCCGGGCACTCTCGTGTCGCAGGCTGACGTGTTGACCGCTGCGCCACGGAGCTAGTCATATCATCTGCTGATCAGCTTGTTGCAATAAATTGTCAACAAGCTGATCCGAATATGAAGAACTTCTCAATGCTGAATAGTCACAATAAAAGAATGTATCGCGATCACAGCAAACTCACAATGGTCCTATATGCCAATTTCTGATCCATAAATCCAAAAATTAAATCTATAAAAATTATTGAACTGTCACAAAATCTCACGAAAATCGGTTGAGTAATGCGACTTGTGGATGAACAGCCGGACAGCGGGACATACGAAAGATTTTTTGCCCAATCTAATACGGACACGCTTCGCTCGCTCGCTCGATAAATGAATGACGTCATTTATCATTCTCCCTCCAGCGCCAATACATGTCACATTACGCCTAAACCCGCATATTTACGAGTGGCGCTCACGAAACATTTAAAGCTGGTGATATTTAATAGTTGTTCGATAGCGACGCCGATTAGGTCATGAACACGCCACGCTGTGGTGACCAGCACAGAACAAAAATAATGGTAGGCTAACTACCAAGAGAACTGACCATAGATATCAACATTTTATATTTAGAAAGGTGCGGCCGAAATTAGTTCGAGTACCGATATCTCCAGTAAAATAATATTAAAGGGGGCTCCCATACAAAAGACATAATTCAGGTATGCGGGTTGAGGGGAGCGAAATGATACACGAGTGTCCGAGCCAAACGTTGTATTCACACTAACTTAACAGACAATACATGATAATAATATGTAAGACAAACTTAAGTATATACCTGGTACACAACATTTTTTTTTTGCCCTATTTATACGTAACCCTTCGTGCGCGAGTCTCGCACTTGGCCGGTTTTTCCTAATCGCCTAATGGTGCTGCGCAGCCTATGGCTTGCGCATTAGCAACGTTTTTCGTTCGCGCCACACGCGGTTAGTTAGGTTACGCGATACGGGCTTCCAGCTTCAAGGGAGACAAGCGGTACCTTATAAAGTTAACCTTCTGCAGAATGGATTTAATTTACTGCGCTGTGTCGAGCCCTAAATACCCTGCTTAATAGCAACAATCACGAGATACAACAATTAAATGTCGATATGAAGGTGTTTCGACACGTAAAAGGGTTAAAGAGTTCTTAGTAATGCCAAGGGTAAATTAGCCTTCAAGAAACCGGCCAAGTGGGAGTCGGACTCGCGCACGAAGGGTTTTACCATTGTCTTTATAAGTTTAAAATTATTAAAAATATTTTCATTATATCATCACCAGGTCTTTTTTGTCTCCACTACAGGAGCACGACCCTCTCTGTACTACTAGAGCAGCCAGAGGACTTGGTCTACACTCTCCACGGTGGCCAGACGGGTTGGAGGTTTTTATTATATGATGTTACAAAAATTTATGCTTTTTGCAATTTTTATATTTAAGACGATGCTTCGTTCCAAACTTCAAGATTCTGAGTAGGTTTTGATTCCCCTGCGAATGTCGAAAATTTGCGACATAAACGGCTGTATCTTTTGATTGCGTTGGCTTAGAAGTTTGATTTTTTCACAGCTCCAAGGGACACTCGACCTGAGTATCTAATATGAATTTCAGCTTGATAACTCCACGTGTTCATTAGAAAAATGATCTTGACAGACAGACAACAAAGTGATCCCTAAAACCCTAAAAACAGATCAAGCGCTGAGTGGGCAAACGCATATTAAAGCAAAATATATATATCGAGCTCCTCCGTGTCGTCACGGGAATAAAAACATATTTTAGACCCTATTTTCGGGCAACAGTTCTATGTTTTCGAATAGATGAGATGAAAATATTATAAAATCCACAAAAAAATCAAATGTAGGCTAGTTCAGACTAGAGGCCAGGGTGTCATAAGGTCAATGAATGACGAAACATAACGGCAAGCTCTACCTGATTTACTTAACCTCGGGATCAAAAGTTCAAACGCAATTTCCAGATCGCATAATAGCCGCTACATCAACGTTACGACATCGGCGTGGTCTGTCTTTTGATACTAATTAGTACAATGTATATGGCAGGAAAGGTCTTTTCATTTCATCTATTTAAAAAACAAAGAACAGTTGCCCGTAACAGAGTCTGAAATACGTTTTTATTTCCGAGAGACTAAAAAACTTTTTTATTTACATTCCAATATTTTTTAGCCACGTGGGAATGAAAACACAAATATTATAATATTATTAAAAAAGTTAATAATACATTCAACTAATTATACCCGTTTCAAAAGGTAAGATTTTTCCACAATTTTGAAAAATCTGACATTTGTCGAATCTGGCAATTTTAGAACTTGGAGTTTTAAGAATCTGTCGTTTATCGAATCCGACATTGGTAGAATCTGACATTTATAGAATCTGACATTTGTAGAAACCGGCATTCTTAGAATCTGGTGTTTTAAACTCATCTGACATTTATAGAGTCTGACTTTTATCGACGATACCCATATTCTGAACTGAATCTCTCACTTCACTCAGAAGTCGTGTCGCTACGCTCGGGATATACGCTCTATGCTAGTGTCTCCTTCGTTCCACTCTGGATTTTAAATATTGCCCTCAAAAAGTGTTATACGGCAAACGAGCAGACAAGCCACCTGATGGGAAGTGGTCATCATCGCCCATGGAAATCTACAACACTAGCGGAGGTGCTGATGCGTTGTCGACTCTTAAGATACCTGTAAACACGCCTTCTAAAGGACCCCCAAGTCATAGCACACGAGTCCATTCCACAATCCTGGTGTACGAGGGAAAAAACCACGTGCCCTTGCGTCACAATCTAATATTTTGTACTTTTACTATGTATGTGAGTTACTTTCATACTGTTGAATTGTTTCTCCTCCTCCGCAAATCATAGAAACCAGTAGTCATAATGAGAAATTTAACCTACACGCCCACAGTCTAAATTTGGCTTTTGGGTCATATGCTTTAGGCTCTAGTGCATATGACCTAAAGGGCAATTTAGACCCTATCATCTCTGTACACGTGATAAGTGTCCTTACTAACTTAATGTGACATGCTTTTATCCTGAGCCTACTTATATATACCTAGTGTACTAGCGACCCAAACCCAGGCTTCGCACGAATGCAATGTACACATAAATCTTTCTCTTGGATCACTCTATTTAAAAAACCGCATTAAAATCCGTTGCGTTGTTTTAAAGATCTAAGCATATATAGGGACAGACAGACAGCGGGAAGCTTCTTTGTTTTGTACTATACATAGTACAAAACAAAGAAGCTTCCCGCTGTCTGTCCAGTGTCCTCCACTACAGTGAAGGTGCATACTATTTAAAAACCCATACTATTATAAAGGAGTATTAACTATAGAACCAGTTTTAAACCCTTATCAGGCTTAAAGCCAAAGTATGTTTGGCAGATATGTTAAATATTGCTTGTCATTAATGGATTTTTCTACTTTTCCAATCCAGTTTTAACCTAATTAACGTATCGATGTAATAAAAGCTCTTCAACATCATTATCAAAAAACGTTTTTCAAAATCTGCTTCTCATGCAAGTTTATTAAGTAATTATAGCGTTGATACATACATCGGTATTTTCAACCCTTTGCCCGCGGCGCGGCGGTTAGTCACAGAGATCGTCCATCACGTCATTGGGGATGATTTGATCGGCAGTCCATCTACTCCCACTTATTTCTAGGTAGATAGATGAACGTCCGTATTTAGACGCCACCTCCGTATATTGATTGTAGGGCTGCCTCCAATCCAAATTAGTTATTTAAGGTCAGACATAATCAAAGCTGTGAGAGAGATATGTTTTAATCAACCAATAGAATTTTATTAGTCACGCATCTCGTACTCGCTTATCAGTTTAGGAGATCATTGAGCGGAGATGTGTGTGACATTCTTACTAATATTATAAATGTGAAAGTGAGTTTGTTTGTTTGTTACGCTTTCACGCCGTAACTACTGAACCGATCATCATGAAATTCTGCATATAAGTTCTCTAGAGTACGGAGAAGGACATAGGCTACCTTTTATCCCGGGAAAAAGTACTATTCCCGAGATCGACATTGACGCGGGCGGAGCCGCGGGCGAAAGCTAGTATTTGTATAAAGCGAACTAGCCAGAACACATCTCTTTTCCTGTTCCCGACGCGTGGGCGAGGTTGTGAAAAGATTTCTTCAGTTGTTTCCCTGGCGTTACAGGCAATCATAGACTACGGTAACCGCTTTCCATTACAATCCACAGACAATATAACTTAGGCCGCCTGTTTGCCTACTTGGTAATAGAAATAAAACCTCTTTTGCAAACTGCAGACTTATACCTATGAAAATAAAGTACAAGTCAAGTCAAGTCAAAATATTTTATTCATCGTAAGATATTTTAAATATCATTTGGTGAACGTTAAATTACACATTATTATTTATAACATTATTATTGTTGACGTCAATACCTTAGAGCTAAATTTACGCCGCTTCCAAGGCGGAGTGCAGAAGAAGCGGCAACAAACTGCACAGCGCATTTTCTCCAAATGACATCAACTTACAATCTACGACATACTAAGAACTAAATGTGTGGACTTGAGCTTACATTGTCATTTCATAAAATAAAATTCATTTAGTAATATGAAATAATAGTAATAAAAAAATGGTCATTTAAAATTTTTGATTTAATGTCTAGTCACAATATGTACAAATTGTACCAATTCATGTCATTTTGTATTAATATCATGACGAGGGTCCGGCACCGAGCTTTGGTCAGATATTTTTATCAGACAATATAACCTAGATTAGGCCATATGCCTGTTTGCCTACTTGGTAATAGAAATAAAACCTCCTTGGCAAACTGCAGACATATACCTATGAAAATAAAGTACAAGTATTTGCTGGAAATACAGAAATCAAATCAAACTCGTAGAGCGTAAAGAAAGGCATCAAAAAACGAGTAATATTACCTCTAAGTAAATTAATAAATCCATTTTACGAGTAAATTAAATTTACTGCTATCAATTTATCAAATTGACAGCCCTACTGAGACACGTGACACCGAATTCCCGATAACAATCTGTTGTACGACTAATCGATACGAGCGATATTAATGCAAGATTAATAGGTCTATTGTTTTGTCGAATGTTCAAGTTTTAACGACAAAAATCTTTAGGAGGTAAAACGTAGAAAGTGCTAACTGATTATTTAACTTTCAAGCATGAGCAAAGCAAGAGAGCTTTTAGCTAGTTTGGACGCCATTATCATTTTAATAATTAGTAAAGATATCTTCAGGGTCGGCAACGCGCGAGTGGCACCCATGGTGTTGCAGGCGTCCATAGGCTACGGTCACCACTTTCCATCCGGTGGGCTGTATGCCTGTTTGCCTACTAAGTAATATAAAAAAAAAAAAGTCACTGCAAACATGTGCCATCTCCTTACTTGCAGGGACTTCAGTTTCAGACAGCCCTGCCTTGGTACGTGGCATCGAACACCCCATAACAATCTGTATGTACCTACGCCAGATCAATACAAGCGCGTTTATTAAGGTTTGATAGGTCTATTGTTTTTGACGTGATAACATTTTATAAATCGATGAACACCGGCTGCACGTACGAAAAATGTCACGTTCCGAAACAGCAGCAGCAGTAGCAGTAGTAGAAGTATCTATCACGCATCTACCTCTCACCTCACTCTCCCCGTTTATCATGTAAAATTATCCTCCGTAAACCCACTTTACAGGCAGGCAACCAATATTTTATAGTTTTTGTTTGTTTGTGATATCTTTCTTGTACATTGAGAAAAGCTATAAAAAATACAGTTAAGAAAGATCAATCTACAAGGGCGGACTTAACCCAAGATGGAATCTCTTCCAGTCAACCAGCGAATAAATTTTTACGAGTTTAACACTGTAGGAACAAATTCACGATCTCTACGGGACATAATAAACGTCAATGATAATCCACCTCCCCGCCCCCGTCGTCGCACGTCAAAAAAGGATGATGGGAGGCGGCAAAACTCAAATAGCCTGGGGCGGCAAATGTGTAAACCCGCCACTGGCGAGAGCTCATATAATAAACATCAATCATAATAGATAGACAGCCCTGCGCCGGCACGTGACATCGAATTCCCTATTACAATGGTCTGCGAAATTACGAACGACTGATTGATACGAGCGGTCTATTGTTCGAGTGAAATGAAATACTTAAAAATTGTTTTATGTAATATTCCAAGTTTTGGCGGCATTAACAAACACTAGGAACAAATTCACGATTTTTACAGATAGGATGTTGTGTCACTATAACACCTTTTAACTAAGCAGCGAAAAATTTTGGGTGGGGAGTCTAGGAATGGCTTGATTTTTGATGACATGTCGGGTATGACGTATGCAAGATTCCGTGAAATAAACATTTCTTGTGAAAATGATACTAATTTTTACGTATGCTTAGGGGGAAGAATGAAGAAGAGCTTTCCTTACTTTTTCAGACAAGAGGGGGTTAAAAACAGCAGCAAAATACCTGAACGGCTCTTAATAAGCGCCAGTCATACATAATAGAGGTAGACAGCCCTACGTGCACGTGACACCTAATTCCCTATAACATTCTGTATGTATGACTGATCGATGCGGTGTTAGTGCCAGTGTTAATACTTTGGACTAGTGCATTATACTATAGAAGCAAATTCACTATGTCTGCAGAATATTTTGAGTCGCTACACAGCTCATGTAACAAACGTCAGTAATTAAAGGCAGCTTAACGCGCACGTGACAGTGACACCGAATTCCCCATAATAATCTATATGGACGACTGATCGATACGAACGCTGTTAATGCAGGTCAACTCTTCAAAACAATAGACCTATTAACTAATTGTTTTACAGTATTTAACACTGTAGGATCAACTTCACGATGTCTACAGATACAGTTTGTGGCACTACATAGCAATAGAACTGATGTAATAAATGTCAGTCATACATAATCGGCAACCCTACGTGCACGTGACAGACACCTAATTCCCCATAACAATATGTGCATACGACTGATCGATACGTGTAATGTCGGTTTAATAGGCCCATTGTTTTGTAGAGTTTTGAAGTATTTAACACTGTAGGAACAGCTTCACGATGTCCGCGAATACAGTTTGTTGTGTAGTGACACATGTAGTGACATAGCGAGAGAGCTCATGTATGAAATGGCTTAATAGACAGCCCTACGTGCATGTGACACCTTATTCCCCATAACAATCTATACGTAGGACTGATCGATACGAGCGCTGGTTTAATAGGTCTACTGTTTTGTCGAGTTTTGAAGTTTTAACACTGTAGGACCAAATTCACGATATCCGCGAATACAGTTTGCTTTGTCAATACATAGCAAGAGAGCTCATGCATTAAATGACAGTTATAGTATGTAGACAGCCCTACATGCACGTGACACCTAATTCCCCATAACAATCTGTACGTACGACTGATCGATACAAGCGCTGTTAATGCAAGTTTAATAGGTCTATTGTTTTGTAAAGTTTTGAAGTGTTTAACACTGTAGGAACAACTGTCCGCGAATACAATTTTTGTGTCACTACATAGCGAGAGAGCTCATGTATTAAATGACAGTCATAATAGACAGCCCTACGTGCACGTGACACCTAATTCCCCATAACAATTTGTACGTACGACTGATCGATACGAGCGCTGTTAATGCAAGTTTAATAGGTCTATTGTTTTGTAGAGTTTTGAAGTGTTTAACACTGTAGGAACAACTTCACAATGTCCGCGAATACAGTTTTTGCGTCACTACATAGCGAGAGAGCTCATCTATTTAATGCCAGTCATAATAGACAGCCCTACGTGCACGTGACACAAAATTCCCCATTATAATCTGTATGAAGGCAACAAGGATTTAATTCCCGCCAGTCAAAGCCAGGGAACTGTAATAGGTACATACGATTCTAAACCAATTGGACATTTGTATTATATAGTACATATTTTTTTAAATGTATTTATTTATTCCAGCTTAAAATCTATTTTTACAGGTTTTGTACCTAATGCAATAGACTAGCCAATCATATCTACATTCCTTATCACTATAACATAATACATTCGTACTTCAAGATGTACAGATTGGCTGCAGAGAAATTTGACCCCCTCTCAGTATAGTATCACTACTGAGAGGGGTTCAGATTTCTCTGAAGCCGCCTGTACTTAACTCTCATGATTTAGTTAAAAAAATTTATCAAAGAAAAATAAAAACACGACTAACAAAAACAAAAATTATACACATCCAAATATGTTCAGGCATAATGAAGAAATCTTTAATCTTAACACGTGGAGGAAGTTTATATATGTATAATTTACTGCCCCATATTTGTATATATATTGCACCCGTGCGATGCCGGGGTAACACTTACACTGGTAAGGTAAGGTAGACAGCTCCGTAGCGCAGTGGTTAACACGCCAGCCTGCGACACTGAGTGCCCGGGTTCGATCCCCGGCCAGGTCAAGATGGAAAATGCTCTTTTTCATATTGGCCTAAGTCTTGGATGTTTATCTATATATGTATTTGTTATAAAATATAGTATCGTTGAGTTAGTATCCCATAACACAAGTCTCGGACTTACCTTGGGCACAGGTATGGCACTTCATACAAACGGGACGACATAAATACCTAGTACTACTACAAACAAAATATTACATCCGTACACACGCTAATGTGTGAGTTAAAGAACCAAGGTTGACACCGAAGAATGAAATTAAATATACCTATTCATGATGCCACCTAAAGTTCAACAAATTTGCGAGTATGTCTCTCAATTCTGAAAGATTTATGATGATTTTAATTTATTTATTTGTGTAGGTATGTATTCATTGACTTACCTAACAATACATCTCAATAATAAGTAAATAAACTTGCTAACAAATAAAAATGTATTCGTAGATCTCGCACAAAATGCAACTGGCACAATCAGAACACCATGACGTATAAGATTATTATATTTTAGGTGTACGTACACATCAACAAGTAACTAGCACTTCACAAATAAGAGGTTATGTATTTTATCTTCTCTTCACTACTGGTTTATTAGTTATCTATTGATTCTTTTACAATTAAAAGCACTAGACAATGTCCTGTAATATAATAAATTGCTCGTTTGGCGCTAAACTTTACGGCAAATGTGATAAAAATTGATAAAAAAGGACAGTATTTACAGGACAGTATAACACAGCACAGTATTTCATTATAAAGCGTGTCGGTAACGTAATATTCGCATTTGACGTGCAACAAAACCTAACCCTGTTTCAAAGCAACGCATCGCACTCCATTTACGGGGGAGAGGTGCGGCGATGCCTTGTTGCGGGGGACGCAGGGAGTTTCCGTTCTGTACGTTAGTACTTATATTAATTCTGTGCCTTGGGGCTAACTCAATCTGTGTGATTTGTCCGTATATATTTATTATTATTATTTATTTACTGTAGTACCTACATTATATCCGAAAACATAACGCTCTTTATTTTTGCCAGACGTGTGAGTACTCCGAAGTGATCGTTACGCGAGCATCGCGGTGTTCGCGGTCGCTATCGCTACCGTACCGCTACCGAAAATGCAGACACCCCTTGATTCAATTCCCATCAGTCAAAGCCAACGTAAACACGGTAAGATAGGTAGATGGTTATATATGCTAACTGTCTGTCTGGTACGCGAGTAGGTATTGCAATGCTTTTTGCGTATCACTACATAGTGTAATACAAAGTCGCCTACCGCCCTGTCTGTCCGTCTCTATGTATGCTTAGATCTTTAACTATGCAATTGATTTTAATGCGGTTTTTTTATTGATATAATATTCGCACCCGTGCGAAGCCGGGGCGGGCGGGTCGCTAGTGCATTCTTTAATTTATTTAGTCAGATTCCGACTTTTCTGGCTGATGGACAGTTTAAAAAATATAATTTATTTAAAAAAAGTCAATGGAGATATATATATATATAAAATAAGAGGAAAGAAGTCGACATGTTTAACGGCCCGATAATATCGTTTAGAATAGCTTGTAATAGAAGATCTAGATAAGACCAGATATTTTTAAATACATTTTTAGACAAGGCAATTGATTGATTGTGAGCAAATTGGTTCTGCAAAATAACAGATTTTAATCGTCAGACCAGAGGAACTATTTTTGAACACGTGACTCACTAAACAAGTGATTACAGCGAGTGTTTCCAAAACGCCCCTATTTTTTATCGTTCTCTGACGAATGATTGCAACGATCAGGTGAACCCTGGTTTCCACGAGCAACGGACGCCTTTACCTGCCATTTGAAGGTCACTTGTCCCGTTTTTACGTTACGTTTAATGATAAACTTTATTAGGATTAAAAAACTCTTTAATAACTATATCATTCATCATTACAGCCGTAAGAAGTCTACTAACTAATTGACAAACTCATGGATTCTTCGAGAGGCAGTTCCGAAGAACTCTGACACCAGGATGTACATGGTCGATTGACCGTGACACATACTCGAAATGATGATGATGAATTCTTCGTTACATGGGAGGATATTACCTCACCATGCTCGCCAAACTTGCCAGGCGGCTTGGCGAGCGCAGTTTCTTTAGCTTCTTGTGTTTCCTACATTTTTAAACTGGAGAAGGATACGATTTTATTAAATTTGGGAAGGATACGATTTTATTAGAAGGGAATAAAGGTATTAGGATAATACTCACTCGAATGAAGGGGGATAGCAAGCAGCAGTTCGGAAGGCCGGGCCCGCGTACTCGATGCCATACCTGCAACCACCTGACAGGCAGTTAAGGCGATACCACTGTAAATAAGGTCGTTCTGAACCTTATTTATCTCGCAAAATACTTAAATTAGGAGTTTCAAATCTAAGTAATATGATTTTTGACTATTTCATCTCCAAAAATAAAAGATGAAAACACGTTTTGATAAAATTTTCTCGATAGAAATATTTTTTGAAAAATGGTCTTCGTTCGCAGAGTTTTTGTTATTGTAGCTCAAATGCGACGAATAAAATAATGATTTTTAGACTAAAAGATAGGTTATTAGTAATTCATCAAAATGTAAATATGAAAATACAATTAACCGGTCTGATTTTATATAAAATAGAAATAACGAATTTGGCGCTTACGTTTTTTTCTTTGAGCGACTCGAGACTATCTCCTATCTCATCATTCACGGGCTAAACCGCCAAGCGCTATCCTTTGCGCGCACTTGATCAGTCCTTTGCCGAGCGAAGGTACCAAACATTTGAGGCCTCGCCTTAAGGGTGACCCCTGACCGTACGATAACTACAGAAACGTTTTATGATGGATGTTCTTTGTAAAACAAGGAAAAAAAAAGGTTTTTTTAGCCCTTCACGCGAGTAGGCGACCAATACTGTGAAAAGAGTTTCTTTCGGCGTTTCTTCTCTGCAGTGGTCGGTTCCGAAACGCTAGTAGTCTGTAGCTTTTGCACATTAATTATTAATTTATATATTACCAAATAAGTTCTTTTAAAATGTATTTTGAAGTGAAAAAGTGCCTGCAAAGGCCTATTTTCTGAATAAACGTTTTGATTTGATTGTTTTTTTTTACTTAGTATTGAAGTAGGCATTTGTTGCTGCACTAAAACTCTAGCGAGGGTTTCGATGTCAATATCTACGTATTGTGGAGATTCCGTTCGTTTCGTTCTCATTCTTACACTTAAAAATCGTTATCATTTCGATCGAAGTCGATTAGTTAAGTGTTCTGTATGAAAGGTTGTTTAACATTCCTAGTCAGACAGTCGACAAGCGTATGTGGCAATATCAAACCACGACATAACATTACGTGTGCGATAATGCTATCAGTCGAGAGTGAAACCGAGCCGGGAACCGGTTACGTCCGGCGCGCGCCGGTTATGCCCCTAATGGCGCTAGACAAACATGGGTGGGGGCGTTTAGTGAAGACAATTGGACCTAGGGCGCTTCAGCTTTAGGTAATATCAGAATTTTTTTTTTGTCATCATCATCATCATCAGGTCCTTTTTAGTCTCCACTACTTACAGGAGCACGACCCTCTCTGTACTACTAGGGCCATACTTGGCCAGAGCAGCCAGAGGACTTGGCCTACACTCTCCACGCTGGCCAGACGAGTTGGAGAGGTGTCTTAGATGTTTATAAGCTTTGTTTAGCTTGTATTTCCTAAGTCGCCTTCTACGACATCCACGGGAAGACTTGGAGTGGTCCTATTCTACTCTGCCGATATCACACGGCTTTTTTTTTGTAATATGGAATTATTGTACAAGGTCGGGGATGACATCTTCAACTGCCTGTGGTGGTGTTGCAGGTGTGGCATCAGGTACGCGCGCGCGACCTCCCGAGCTGCTACTTGCTTTACCCATTCATCCGAATGAGAAGTATCCCAATACCTTCATTCCCTTACCAAATCCAAAAAATTCCTATCCTTCCCTAGTTTAAAAAATAGTTCCGATGAGCAACAACGTCGGAAGCACAAGAAGCAACAGAAACTACGCTTGCCAACCCACCTGCCAAGCGTGGTGAGTATGGCAATATCCTATGGAACGGAAAAACCTTGGGAGAAGCCTTGGTCCAGTCCAGCAGTGGACTTTTAACGATTTGAATTATTATCCTTTACGGGATGTGTGCATCGATACATCGAATTTGTAACATCTACATGCATTACGATTACGAACAATTGTTGACTATAACAATGCGATTTTTGAGGTAAATGGTCAGTTTAATTATCCCTGCAATCGGGGGGCACGGCAGTGCCCCCGCCAAGTCGAGCGCGAAGCAAACACTGCCGTACCATCCTTTACTGGAACCATTTCGCCGCATTTTCAGGCCCCTATTTGAGAACCTTTGGATAAGACCAGAACGCAGAAATTTTAGCCATCTCGTAAGCTACAGTCACATACTTCAAATCCAAAATTTCAAGTCTGTAGGTCATTTAGTTCCGGAGTTAAGTGAAAGCAAAGTTACGCATTTACGACACTCACTCACTCACTCACCTACTCACTCATGATCATCAAAATAGAACTAGTACTTCCCATAAACTCAGAGAGCTGAAATTTGGTACAGAGTTAGGATTTAATGGCCACATAAAGGGAAAACTATAAAAAGTAGGATAATCGAAGATCTGGAGTACCTGGTGACCCTGATCAGAAAACACAAGAGCCCAACCAAACTATTAGAGATCGACATACCGCCTTTACAAAAAATATTCAAATTGGTGGGCCGCTTCATTTGATGTCAAAAATCGAAGGTCTGAAGTATCTGATGAAGAACCCTCAGCTGTATTAGAGATATGGTAATGCCCCTTTCTACTATTGGTCATTGCAGAAATCCAGCGTAGTAGGACACATATAATTTAATCTAGCACTCGACACCGGAATAGAGTCGTAGAGCAGGATTAGCTCCGATTACTGGTGACCGCCCGGCGGTCCCGGGTGACTTGCACCCAGGATAGGCAAGGGCCTATCCTGGGTGCAAGTCATCCAGCTTGGCAGCTTGGCAGCAGCAGCATGGCAACGTAGCTTTCGGCCCATAAGGCAATCGATGAGAGTTGCTGCTCCCCAAAGGGTTTTGCCATTGATTCTCAGATTGGCCCTTCAGGCTTGCATGTACGCATACGCGGCCTATCAGGCAATATGAGAGTTTGCTGTGTCTCCAAACCTTGCGCACATAGGCAACGCCCAAAGCCGAGGTCCGTCTCTCCTGGGGGCCCTTTGGTGATGTTGTCTAAAAGGTTGAGGACATTTTGCCCGTGCCTCAAACGCCCGGTTAAGTAGCGAAAGCTAACTTGGACCTACATAGTCCTTCCAAAAAAAAAAAAAAAACCGGCTTCGTTTCCCATCTATTTGCGGCTATCACAAAAACGCCCACGTAAAAAAAAAGGCCGCGTTACACCCCCATGATAGGCAATGCTAAGATGGGAGTACTTGGCAAGAATTTTGGCGGAGAGCACGGCTTGTGTTTTGGATTGTTTTTAAATTGTTTCTAGTGGACTTTATAATGTGAAATCGGTCATCATCATTTCGAGTAGGTGATCACAAAAACGCCCACGTAAAAAAAAGGCCGCGTTACACCCCCATGATAGGCAATGCTAAGATGGGAGTACTTGGCAAGAATTTTGGCGGAGAGCACGGCTTGTGTTTTGGATTGTTTTTAAATTGTTTCTAGTGGACTTTATAATGTGAAATCGGTCATCATCATTTCGAGTAGGTGACACGGTCAATCGATCATGCACACCCTGGTGTCAGAGTTCTTCGGAACCGCCTCTCGGCCTCTGACGTGGTTCCTTTAACTACTACCAGATGGCAGCCGGGACCACCGGCTTAACGTGCCTACCGAAGCACGGAACCATCTTTATTATCAGACAATCAGGTGATTCAAGCCTGCAATATCCTATCCAAACTGGAAACAACTAAACAAAGTATGCTTCCGGTGGGAATCGAACCCACGACCCGCGGGTCATCAGGCAAACGCCTTAACCACTGGACCACGGAGGCTATTATGTGAAATCGGTGTAATTTGGTGTTATAAATGCCCATGTTTATGAACAATGTGTGGAATAACTGAAATAAACTGTCACAGTGCGGCTGTAATGAGATATACTTAGCGGGGTAGTGGACCACCTCGCCTTGTTGCGTCGTCTGTGATCAAGCTAGTGGATTCGTGGGAATTGTCGCTAGGGGCTCCATAGAATCAATAAAATGAACTACACCACCGTTTCATTGATAATAAGACTTAAAAAAGCGCAGGAAAACTCATTTATGCTGGCTAAATACGTAACGCGTGAAAGCCATAAACAATAGAAAAAAAAATGCTAAGATGTCACTTAGAAATAAGTTGACACCTTGTTGACACTCTATAAGCTTTGCGTCCGCCCTATCATGACCTACGCCGGCCTTTTCTTTTCCCATATCACGCCCTCCCACATCCTAAGACTGCAACGTTTGCAGAATCGTTTCGTCCGACGTGCCACGGGCAATTATCGGTACTTGTGCATGACAGACTTACACCGTGAGTTAGATCTCCCGTCCATCCGCGGCCATCTCAGAAACGCCTCTAAGCGTTTCTTTGAGAATGCCGCACGCTACCCCAACCCGTACTAACGGGCTTGGACCACTAGGTCCAAGCCGCTAACTACTCCCCCAACTTACACAATACGACCTTACGTCGTAGACGTCCTAGGAAAGTACTTGACGATCCCGATGATCGTATTGACGTCGCACAAGCCCGCCCCGACCCCTATTCGGCTCCGAATAGCCAGAGGAATCCCACTATCCAACCCCCTCGCACTCGCCACCGGAACAGAGTGCGTAGAGTAGGATTAGCTCCGATTACTGGTGACCGCCCGGCGGTCCCGGGTTACTTCTGGCAACGTAGCTTTCGGCCCATAAGGCCTATATAGGCTGAGGGTAGGTATTCTGCTCTCGCCGCCGGTGAAGTAGCGAAAGCTCACTTTGAGCCAGCTACATAGTCATTTAAAAAAAAGCGGCCGCGTTGCAGTCGTTTACGACATTCTTCTACTGCGCCTGAAAATGTTTGCTAGGGATTAGGAGGGATTATTTGCATTTCGTTGATTTCGCTTATTATTTCGTGAGGTTAATAAGCAGGTTGTTATTAAAACAATTCGAATGAATAGGTTAGGAACTTTATGATTAGTGACGGATTACTGATTATTACTTAATTATTAGATTTAAAAGAAGTTTTAATTAAATACTTTATTTAATTGTTAGTTATTTAGTACTCTATAATATAAATACATTAAAACTGTTGCTACTGTACAAGAATCAGAACCGGAGAAAAAGGCTCTATATTTTCAGGGCTTTATACTAGGGCCTCTGTTATTCCTCATTTACATCAATGACCTATCTTACTGTATCAATACATGTAAGGCTGTAGGTACTATTTGCCGATGATACTTCTATTGTCTTCAAAATTAATAGACAAACTGATTCTTTTGACGTGGTTAATAGTACATTAGCTCAGGTGTTGGATTGGGTCACAGCGAACAATCTATTGTAAAACTCTAAGAAAACGAAATATATTAAATTTTGCTTACCAAATGTAAAAAAAACAAAAATCCTACACGAATAATAATGGATAATAAACCTCTAGATTTAACAGATAAAACAACATTTCTTGGAATAACTCTTGATGCCGGGCTTCAATGGGGTGCCCATGTTACTACGTTAGCGGGTAAACTTAGTTCTGCAGCTTATGCTGTTAGGAGAATTAGACAACTGACCGATGTTGATACTGCGCGTTTAGTATATTTCAGTTACTTTTATAGTGTTATGTCTTACGGAATTTTACTATGGAGTAACGCTGCAGAAGTAAACACCATATTTGTACTGCAGAAACGCGCTATCAGATCTATATATAACCTTGGTGCTAGAGAATATCTTAGAGAATTGTTTAAAGATATAAATATTTTAACATTACCTTCTCAGTATATATTGGCGAATATTATGTTCATGCGCCATAATCTTGATTTATAGAAAAAGAGTAATATTCATGATCGAAACACGAGAAATAAAAATAAATTAGCTTCACCAGTTTTGCGATTGCAGAAAACTATGGATTCATTTCTGGGTCTAGGAGTACGCTTCTATAGTAAAATTCCTGCAGAAATATTAGGTCTGCCAATACTTAAGTTTAAAGCGACTGTAAAAAACCAGTTAGTAAAAAGGGCTTATTACTGCATTGCTGATTATATAATTGATAAAAGTGCTTGGCAATAATTAAAATTTATTTAATAATATAATACATGTAAACAATGTAATCGGAGCCCTTCAGGCACATAGGGACCAAGTCTGGATTGAGTTTCTTTCGGCGTATTCTTCTCACCAGTGGTCGTTCCGAAACACTAGTAGTATTTCGATTTCGCATAAAAAAATATAACAAATAAAATAATATGACGGTCAAAAAGAGATACATGTATCCAATTTTGAATAAAAATCTTTGACTTTTACTTTGAAAGAAAAGAAAGATTTGTAATAATAAAAAAAACTACACATTTAAAGAAAAAACTTGACTTGACAGCCTCCGTGGTCCAGAGGTTAAGGCGTTTGCCTGTTGACCCGGGGGTCGTGGGATCGATTCCCACCGGAAGCATACTTTGTTTAGGTGTTTCCAGTCTGGTTAGGACATTGCAGGCTTGAATCACCTGACTGTCTGATAATAAAGATGATTCCGTGCTTCAGAAGGCACGTTAAGCCGGTTATTCCGGCTGCCATCTGGTAGTCGTTAAAGAAACCACGTCAGAGGCCAAGAAGTGGTTCCGAAGAACTCTGACACCAGGTTGTACATGGTCGATTGACCGTGACACCTACTCGAAATAATGATGATGATGAAGAAAAAACTGTGTCAAATAAGAAAATCTAATAAAATAAATCAATATTTCTACAAAAAGAAGTGAAATCCCACCAAAAACATTCTGTAAAAGACTAGCCAAGTCTCGATGGAGCTGCTTGTTTATCTCTAAAAAGTAATGAAATCTAGACATAGTCGAGCCAAGCCTAAGGTTCCTTACTGCGATTTCTTTATTATTATAGTTAATGTTTTGTGACTTGGCCGTTGAAGGGTACACAAGAGTACAAACCAGGTGCTCCATGACACCATTGCACCAATCTGTCGCCAGAACCGCTACCCATTGACGATGGAAAATTGCCACTTGGACATTGATCGATGCTGAATGCATGTGTTGCACAATCAACAACAGCCTAAAATGAGACACTAGCGTCCAATTACCAATACCAGTATGGGCTATTATATCGCTTAACAAACATAGGTACCTAGTTACAACAGATATAACATTACGTGTAAACAAATTTGACTTGTACCTACTTACGTATAAAGAATGTTCAACGGCCAAGTTACACAACATTAACTATATTAATAATGAAATCGCAGTAAGGAACCTTAGGCTTGGCACGACTATGTCTAGATTTCATTACTTTTTAGAGATAAACAAGCAGCTCCATCGAGACTTGGCTAGTCTTTTACAGAATGTTTTTGGTGGGATAATACTTACACATAATCAAAATTTTGAGATTTTATAAATTATGGAGTTATGGCTTTATATTTTATAAACAGATTCGAGGGAATATAAAAAAATAAATAAAAATAAAATCATTTATTTCAGACTAAAGTCCATATCGGCACATTACACTACAGAATAGGATTTTACATATTATTTTTATCCTTACCAATTATTAATTGGAGAATTTATGTGGAGGTCTGTATGCCTCTTATAAACATCGGCATCCATCCTCTCATCTATGAGCCGCAGAACTCTGTTGGAGCTCCCTCTCATCCTTCGCACCATCGAGGCTGACTTTTTGCGAATGTGGCATAGAAATCATCTACGCCAGCATCCACAAACATGCCTGATGCACTACAGAATCGAGGAAGCCTCAACAGAGCTCTGAGAGTATTGTTATATTGAATCCGAAATATAACAAATATAATATGCTGCAGATTCATAATTTATCGGTTTTATTATTCGGGGTAATTCAAAATTGGAGGATAATACCAACTACCCTTTCCGATACTACATATTATAAAAATAGGCTAAAATTACTCATAGCCGATTCCATTCGACATGGCAGTCGTACAATAAAATTCATAATGGAGGACTTTGTGTAAACATCTGTGTGTGTTTATTTGAAATCAATGAATCGCTGATGTGGTGGATGAGCTGTCAAGCAAATTCTAATTTGACAGCCCGTCTTGAATAGGGTTACCAACCACGTTTCTCACATTATGATTGTCATTCTTTATATGTCTGATGTGTCTATTCTTTCTGCAAAATTTTAATGCTTTTTCGTCTACTTAAGTGATTTTCTACATCATCTTCATCATGTCCTTTTTAGCCTTCACTACAGGAACACGACCCATTCTGTACTACTAGGGCCATACTTGGCCAGAGCAGCCAGAGGATTTGGCCTACACTCTCCACGCTGGCCAGACGGGTTATAGAGGTCTCTAAGATATTTATAAGCTTTGTTTAGCTTGTATTTCCTAAGTCGCCTTCTACGATTATATATGATTTTTATTTATATATATGATTTTCTACATTCGGCTGTGTTACTGCCGCTTATGGCGATCGTAGTGATCCATGAATTCATAATGGAGGCCTTTGGGTAGATACGTATCCGACATTAACAAATTCTAGGCAGATCGTCAACTTCCGATCCGAGTAACACCTAAATTAGGATTACCAAAAACCTTTTTATAATAAAGGTTGAAATAGGCTTCACCGCGGAATCGAAATGAAAGGTAAGCCTATGTCTTTTTTTGAGGTCTCATATCTATGTCCGTGCCAAAATGCATCAAAATTAAGTATCTACTTCAATGGTTAATTAGTTAAAGGCAAAACATAGAAGGTGTGTTACTTTTGCAGCATTAATAAAATTAAGTATGGTTAGAATAAGCAATAGTTTTAGTTATAGTTTTCTAAAATGTTCGGTTGACAAACTCTTGCGCATCCGTTCCATATATCACTCAACCGGTATTGCGTTAACTCTTATATTTTTAACATCGTGCAGTTTCGAGTTCCATAACCTAAAATGTTAATGTATTTTGACAACGCTAGCTTCCGCCCTATATTTGTCGACATCAATTTTGTTTACTAGTCTTTTGATAGACACATCACTACGGACGAAGGTCATTTGCGCATGTACGAGCCTTAATAAATAAATATATATGGACAAATCACACAGATTGAACTGGCCCCAAGGTAAGTTCGAGACTTGTGTTATGGGATACTAACTCAACGATGCTATATTTTAAACAAATACATATATAGATACACATCCAAGACCCAGGCCAATCTGAAAAAGATCATTTTCCATCTTGACCTGACCGGGGATCGAACCCGGGGCCCTCGTGTCGCAGGCTGGCGTGTTGTGCACCACTGCGCCATGAAGCTCGCCAAAGAGCTTACAAAATTAAGAGTGACGTAACCATATCGATATTTTTATCGATACATTAATGCATACATGGATAATTTTAATAGATCAAAAGTCCGACAGACTTGAATATTTAAACGCATCTCGAGCGTATTTTGTGACAATATTTTTTCCACTGCGCCACGGAGCTCGCCATCATTAGCGCATGTAATTCCTCAGATTTTACCCATTCCCTCGATCGGAATAAATTATTACCAATAATACATGCGAATAAAAGACAATGATCGCAATCACATTGTTATTGAAACAATTAACCATAGAATAACCGCTGTTAGCATTACGGTGTCAAATCAATAGAACAAACGGCTATTCTACGAAATGATTTATCCGCGTGTCAATCATTCAAATATAATAGATCTTGAAATAAATCGTAAGCCCCGTTTAAATAATCCGTGTGAAAAAGAACCTGTGTGGAGCAGACAGAGGATTTGGCCTACACTCTCCTCGCTGGCCAGACGGGTTGGAGAGGTCTCATTGATGTTTATGAGCTTTGTTTAGCTTGTATTTCCTATGTCGCTTTATACGACATCCATAGGAAGATTAAGAGTGGTCCTATTCTACTCTGCCGGAAACCACACGGCTTATCCTTTTATCCTTTTATTACTCAAGTCGAATTCAGAAAGCAAGAGAAATATTTTGTTAGTCAAAATGCGAAAGTGAGTTTCGTTTGTTTGTTACGCTTTCACGCCGTAATTACATAACCGATTATCATGAAAGCATACCCTTTGTCTGGGGTACGGAGAAGGACATAGGGCATATTTTGTGTGTGTAAGGAGTGTTTTGTACAGGAAAAGTACCGTTTCCGAGGGATCAGCGGAGCCGCGGACGAAAGCTAGTTTATATGACGCAAACACATTAACCAGCCGAAGCGGCGCATACAAAAATAAACTATTTAATGGTGTATCAGTGCCGTAGGTCAGTCGCGATAGCACTAACGTTACACATTCCACCTTATCATCAAAGCATAAGGTTGATAGTCGCATGAATGGACGCGCTGATAAGGCAAATAGTCAATGATTTTTATAAGTCGTTAAGGCAATGTTTGTCGTATTGTTTGTAAAACTGGACAAACAAGATTTGGGAATGTTCCAGCGCGGAGACAAATGGCTTACAGATATCTTAAATAAATTGTAAACATTAGATAATGTTTACAATTGTGAGGTGGGAAAATTACTACAAATGATAATTATTAGAGTATCAGGTCTATTCAATTAAATTCTTTATTCCTAGCTTGATAGACTAAACTTAGGCCAATAAGATTATTAATCAAGTCGCTTTACACTTTAACGAACACGCGACGTCGCGTGATAAACAATTGAATAATATGTATTGTTACCAAATCAGTGTGGTAGACTAACAGATTTCGGCAATGTATTTAGGTATCAGATTTCCAACTGGTCGTATCAGAAATCCTAGGAAAAGGCCTATGTCCAGCAATTGCTGAGATAATGCGAATGACAGCCGAGATAATGTCATGGCCCTTTTAGTCTGACGGCTTGAATAGCCAGCTAGAGACCTAGAGGTCAAATGCATCGTATCCACTATCAGGGACAAGATAGATCTTGCCCCTGATGGGAAGGACCGTGGAGGTCTAGGGTGGTTACACGCAAATTCAAATAAAGCCTATTCACTTGCCTTGAAAATCCCTAAATTGTACGAATCGGGAAACAGCGACGCGGGGAGGGAATTCCATTCCTTCGCGGTTCGCTAATTGAAGGAAGGAAATTTAGAGGCGCGATGAGCAGAAATATCGACCACATATGGATGAAATCTCGCCAACGCCGTGTCGTCCGAAGATGGAGTGGTGCAGGGGAAACAACACACTACGGCAAAGGAGAAAGGATTATATTCTTGTAGTGAAAAGAGTCTAAGACCAAAGAATGATGGTCCGGAAGAAAACAAGTGCGAAATAATCCTCATATGATCTCCAGACTTTGTTCTTTCGCACTTGGGTTCTTTAGAACTACCTTCTTGCATTATCCTACATTGGAAGAACTGGTCTTCCCTCCTGCGTCCTTTCAAGATAATATTGTTCGCGTCTCCGACTTTCGCACTACGACAACACTTTCCACCCACATACATCCATATCGTAACAAATCAATTCTAGATACATACAAGTGTGCGTTCAAGCCATTTCACCCGTCAAGTCCCACAGCGATTTCTCACGGCTAAGAAAACATAATTTCCAATACAATAATATTATTTGGATTCGTCATAACAAATATTTAATATTTTTTGTTTGGACATAGCTTGGGGGCGTAAGCTTAGACTTACAATGGCACAATCAGAGTGGAATTTCTGGCAAATAAATCATTGATTTGAACCGGCTACCCTTGCGGTTGCGATGGCATATTTCTTGTTGCGTGTCACATTTTGTAACTCTAAAGACGTACCTATCCTCTTCCATACTGGTCTGAGAAAAAAGAAAAAACGTAGTATGTACCAGCTGCTTTTCTTCCCGCGTAGATTGTATAAGCCGACCAAGGGAATAGGCAAATCATATTTGAAGGCGATGCGGTTAGCAACTATTTTGATTCCGTTTTCCACCTAATGCCCACCAAAATGCTAAACGTGCCCAATAGGTCTTAAAGACCTGAGCTCTGTCTACTCCGCAAGGGAAAAAGACGTATAGACGTGATAGTAAGACGTATCTTTAATCTAATTTCAACGTTACGCCCACTCAATGTCGTCGTCTACATAGAAAAACCGAAGGCAAGATGGAACTGTTACACAAAAACAATGTACCTTTGTATGTCTGAATGATGGTTACTCAATAACGCCTCCACTGCAGGGTGGATTCGTACGTAACAAGACACATATTATTATCATGATGCTTGTGACCCCACTGGTGGAGATGAGCAGTGGGGCCACCAATCCGTAGTTATCTTTGACTTTGACATATTCGAGATAGAGTTGCGTACTGTTATGAATTAGTTTATTATGAATATAATGCTGACTGAATCATTTTAATATTATATAAAACTATTTTTCATTCGGATTCAGTCAGTCATCCAGGAACATCAGTGCCGTTAACATCTAAGTTACTTTACGTGTATTTTGTCAGTTTGTGGTGCATTAAATTAGTTCTTTTGTAGCAAATTTAAAAGTGTTTTTCTTTTAAAAAAGGACCCACGGGGCGCCATCCTAACAGTACGCTGCAACTATACACAGAGGGCATTACGTGCTACATTTAACAGATTTTCGTACAACTACAATAAATCGCATTTTCGATTATTAAATTTATTCAAATTATCATTATTTTTTTTTCGGTTTTACCCATTCTCAATAATCTAGTTAACTAGCTGTGGACCTCTGCCATCTAACGATGACTTTTGGTACTAAGATTGCCAGAGCGAGTCCTGTTGAATTATAATATCAATGCATAAGGCAAAATTTGTTAAGATTGTGTAATAACGCACATTTAAGACAGTACCTATTACACGAAATTGTGGAAATTGACGTGTTTTCAAATCACCAGTACAATGCGCTGAATTAATACATCAAAAGTATTTGTATAATTTAGGTCGATCCTTGAACAAGATAGGTATGGAATTTAAAAACGATATACATATATATGTAAGTTGATATCTAAAAACATTTTTCTTCGAAAAGTTAGTAAATGTTACGTCTAAAACAATAATTCTCACATGACAATATTTATATTTACGTCTCGAAGGTCGCACCCTTTCATATTTTTTTTAATAAAGTATAGATATAAAAATATTAAGACTTTTCATCTTTTTACATCTCCGCGTAATGGTTCTGCGCAGCCTAATGGCTTGCGCAGTCGCGATGTCTTTCGTTCGCGATGCAATGCGAATCCTAACACCACACTACCATTTATTGCTATCGGATATTAGTCCGGCGATCGATCAAGGTACTTTATGAAATTGTCTGCATCTGTGATTGCAACGTAAAACGCGCATCCGTTTTTAACCGACTGCCAAGAAGAGAATGTGTTTCGCGCGTATCATGTGCAATATGTAAAGAAAACCCTGTCCGATCCTTGGAGGGATGATTCAGTCCGTCGATATGAACAACTTTTACTATGGTATCAAAGCTGGGAACTCAAAAAAATGGACATTTCCAAACAAAATGTTCGGTGGCCGGTCAATCTGTACGTCAAAAAAATTGAGATATACCTATATCTGCCCGTGTTAAGCCGGGGCGGGCCGCTGGTGATTAATAAACTCAAAGACTAAAATATAAAATTCTTTTTTTTTATCAAAAGCTACATTATAAAGTAAGATTTAAGGCGATACCACTGTAAATAAGGTCGTTCTGAACCTTATTTATCTCGCAAAATACTTAAATTAGGAGTTTCAAATCTAAGTAATATGATTTTTGACTATTTCATCTCCAAAAATTGAAGATGAAAACACGTTTTGATAAAATTTTCTCGATAGAAATATTTTTTGAAAAATGGTCTTCGTTCGCTGAGTTTTTGTTATTGTAGCTCAAATGCGACGAATGAAATAACGATTTTTAGACTAAAAGATAGGTTATTAGTAATTCATCAAAATGTAAATATGAAAATACAATTAACCGGTCTGATTTTATATAAAATAGAAATAACGAATTTGGCGCTTACGTTTTTTTCTTTGAGCGACCCGAGACTATCTCCTATCTCATCATTCACGGGCTAAACCGCCAAGCGCTATCCCTTGCGCGCACTTGATCAGTCCTTTGCCGAGCGATGGTACCAAACATTTGAGGCCTCGTCTTAAGGACGTATTATACCAACCTGAATTCAGTCACTGACGAGAGGGACGCCGCAATACGTTAGACACGATTGGCATATTTCCATTCGTGTCTAACGTGTTGCGGCGTCCCTGGCGTAGAGGATAGTGTAGTGGCGGAATAATGAAACTCATATAAGTACAGTCGGGGGCAGATAAATGTAAAACTCCCCTACAATTTAATATCTGTTGTTAGAGGGGTCAGTTTTATCTGCTCCGACTGTACATTCACGAAGCTTGAAAACATTGAAATTCCTGTTTTCGTTTGTAGTATAAAAACAAGCGTGACGAATCATAAAAACACATAACACCCGGTGAAGTAGCGAAAGCTCACTTGGAAGTAACTAGATAGTCATTTGAAAAAAAAAAAACATGAAAACACACACTACACTATATGGGCGTCGGAAAGGAGCCGTTATGAAATTGTCTGCAACCGTCAGTGCATAGGGAAATGCTCGTTACTCATAAACTTTACGACCTTACAACTGCACGCAGTGGGTATTTGTGAACAGCAGTGAATTTAGACCACCATTTTTTAGAAAAAAATAAAGTTTTTGTTCTTTATTACCATTCTACTACATAATAAGTTATGAAAATAAAAAATTAAATTAAACGCAAACCCCGACCTCGCTAATTCTTGACGGACTGACAGACATGACGAATAAAAAAGGGGTTCCGTTTTTTACCATTCGAGGCAAGAAGAGAAAAAGAAAGGCCTAGAACAGCATACACAACACATATGTATATTTTTTTTTACTAGCTATTTATGTTCCAACTGCTGGGCAAAAGCCTCCCCTTTATTTTTCCACTTTGCTCTATCTCTTGCCATCTCTCTCCAAGTTTCATCGAATACAGTTAAGTCGTTTGTCCATCTTGTTTGTTTCAACACATATGTATACGAAGTAGTAATGGTACAAACCTTTGTATAGGCAGGCTTGTCTCACTCCCCGAGTCGCTATCGAAAACATACCTATAACTATTTAGTAATCTGTGCCTATGCGCAGCGACCCCTTCGAATACGGAAAACCGAATAAATACGGTAGGAACGACGCGGTTTGGTCCTAATGTTCACCGACTTAAAGGATTTATGAATCGTCATAAAATTGTCGTATCTAAACTAAAAGGTGCTACGTTTTGACGCGAGCTAAATTACACCGTATCGCTAACTACATTGAGTTGATATTTCTTTAAATATCTATGCAGAGTGCGACTTCTGTACGTAAGTACTAGTACTTATTCTGATGTTTATTTAGGCACATAAAATATTTACTTGGTAGACGAAATAATACTAATGAACTAACATTAAGAAATGTAAAGGAAAATGTCAATTAATCATAAACTTTATTAGTCAAATAACATATTTTGTGTTGAAAACAGCGATAAGTACTTACAGGGCGTAATTCGTTTTATTATAACAAACAAATACGATACCATTTACTTCGAATGCATTGTACAGTAATAGTACCGCAAGTTCCTTTGAATCGCAAGGTTCGATCCCCGCAACAAAGCAATGGACTAAGTTTATGATGCGTAAAGGAAAATGGCGATTAATCATACAATTTATGGCCACACAACGCTATACAGTGTTGTAAATAATAATAAATACAAGAATATGTTAGACATTAAAACAATAAGGTTTTAGGTCGTACGTACTAACAACAAAACAATAACTTTAAAAGTGTAAAGGAAAATGGCAATTAATAATACAATTCATGGCTCCACAACGCTATTTAGTGTTGTCAATATAAATAAGTAAAGGAATATGGGTAACATTAAAATCAATACATATTAGTTTGTATGTTCTGGCGACAAAACGATAAGTTTACTAGCTTTCGCCCGCGGCTCCGCCCGTGTCAATGTCGATCCCTCGGGAATAGTACTTTTTCCCGGGATAAAAGGTAGCCTATGTACTACTCCGTACTCCAGGGAACTTGTATGCAAAATTTCAAGATAATCGGTTCAGTAGTTACGGCGTGAAAGCGTAACAAACAAACTCACTTTCGCATTTATAATATTAGTAAGGATAAGGATGAATCGTAAAGAAATTATTGTACACCTTGTATATTTGTATTGTGGCTGTTAACATTTAAGTAGTATGTAGTAGTATTCAGTGTTGGGTTCCGTAGCTACGGCAGCGCGGTGTAAAATAAAATCGTATAAAAATTTTATAAATATTAATTTAATCAATAAGTAGAGAACTTGAAATCTTTTAGCACATTATCTCTAGTAGTTTACCAAAAATACCTACATATAAAAATGTATGCAAAATCCGGAAATTTGCTATTTTTATATTAGTTTTAGCCTTTTTTTCAGCATTTAATTTGATCGACTAAAGAACAACCTATAATGAAACACAACACATTTTACCAAAATTACAATCATTATAAAAGGTGAATTTAAATTAAGCGTAATTTTTTTAAGGCTGACACCCATAAGCTAGAAAAAGCTTCACGAAAAAATCGACACGCTAGTTTTAGAGATATCTGGACCTGAACAAGTAAAAAAACAGACGAAGAAAACAGCCTGTGTACAATCACTTTCTTGGCCAACAATTTTTTACTATTATCTACTAAGGATACTAGGTCATTGACCTCGACAGTCAAAACAGCTGATTTAACGATTTTAATAAAAATAAGAATTATTTTGTATGAAAACATAAAAAAAAACTAGCGTGTCGATTTCCTAAAATTTGTTACTAAAGCATTTCTTTGAGTTATGAGACCCAGCCCTTAAAATATTTGCGCTTAATGTAAATGGATTGTATAATAATTATCAAAAGATTGTAATTTTGGTGTAAGAAGACGCATTATCATCGTTGTCACTGAGACAAACAAACATCTCACACTCAATCAGTACACACAAACAGCACGTTTATAGTACGAGTATTTTCGTCGTCATCCGTCATTGTTGATCATACATTCTACGATAGAATAGCAGCATTGTTTGTTTGTTTATAATGTATATTAAACAAAAAATTACTGAGCTGATTTTGGAAATTCTTTTAACTATAGATAGCAATGTTATCAGCAGGGTAACATAGACGAATGAAGTAGTGGGATAAGGATAATTTATATTAAATATCAGAATGGATTTTCGCCATCGTCTTTCATTGTTGACCGTACATACCACCATACAACAGCGGTATTGTTTGATTTTTATAATAAATATAAACTAATAAACTACTGAGCAGATTTTAAAAATGTTATAATCTATTGTTTGCAATGATATCTGCGGGTAACATACAAGGAACAAGTAGCTCATGGCTAATATTAAATATTAGTATAGATTTGTCCATCCTCCTTGTTGACCCTACATACCGTCATACAACAGCGATTTTGTTTGTTTGTTTATAATATATTAACTAAAACACTACTGACCTGACTTTATACATACATACTATCACGTCTTTTTCCCTTATACAGAGGGGTAGACAGAGCCTCGGTCTATAAGACCTGAAGGCCACGTTTAGCATGTTGGTGGGCATTAGGTGGAAAATGGAATCAAAATAGTGAGGTTGTTAGCCGCATCGCCTATTAACACGATTCCTCAGATTTTACCCATTTCCTCGATCGGCTTTTACGATCTACGCAGGAAGAGAAGCAGCTGGTACATTGTACGTTTTTTCTTTTCTTCCAGATCCGCACGAAGAGGGTAACGTACACGGATAAAGTTGCGGAATAAGGCTATTTTATATTAAAAATAAGTATGGATTTTCGCCATCGCCCTTCATTGTTCACAACAGCGGTATTGTTTGTTTGTTGTTCGTCAACATAATACATGTTTACGTTATGGCTATTGTTTCAGGCAACGCTCACGTATACATCTGGAGATTTTGAGGTTCAACTCACAGGGGTACCTACCTACTGAATAATATTATTAAGAGCAAAGATGCGAAATGTTGAATATTTAGCTGTTTGTTACTCAATCACGCCAAAACGGCTGATAATCCTTTTTATTTGACTGCACTTTATATGTACAAGCGAGTTGACGACAAAAAAATAGGTAAATTAGGAAGGTGCCAACTCGCGCGCAGTCGCGAATTTCACACTCGCCAGTTGACGAACTCAACGGATTTTGACGAAATTTTGCACACAGATAGGTTATTACCTGAATTAACACATAGGCAACCCTTCATACTGTTCCCGCAGAATCGACATAAACGCGAGCGGAGGCGCGGGCAATAAGCTAGTAATATTAAAATCGAGAACTCGGAAATCCTGTAAGGGTTCCGTTTTGTCACTAGGTCGTACGGGACTCTAAAAACGTAGAATGTACGTGCAAATCGTTAAAACAAGAGAGAATGTGTGAAAATGTGAATAATCATGTCAATAGATGTACGGCTAGTGTACCGATGGAGGCATGTGTGCTAGGCCTGGTGAGCGACTGCTAGCAGTCACAAGATGTTTGTTAGAGGTGGAAACGCGGTCATTGTACGATTCCTGGGTCGGGTATTGCACTTATAAAATGTAGTTTTTACAATCTTACAATGTAGTTTTATTTTCGCAAAACTAAGTGACATTTCATGGTTGTTTATCTTTTCTCTATCTCCTACAAACAAAAACAGTCTGTTTGCAGACGATAATTTTACGTGGTAACTGTGGAAGATAGATACGCCACAAGCCGAACGCTTATTCAAAATTAATTTATTTGCATTAAATAGGGTACAAAATAGGGTTACAAAATTTGTCAAGAACAAGCCTATTTAGCCATATTCATGACATGCAACATTTTTTTGTCCATCATCGCAACTTGACTGCTTAAATATTATTATTATAAATGTTTACAAATTTGTCATAAATGTATTTTATTATGTTATGAATTACCTCTATAATATAAAATAATCATGTTAAAGTGAAAATTGTTATTTAGACGCTATAATTTCATTGATTGAATAGAAGCATTCGTCTAACAGCCATTTTTTTAATTTGGTTTGTAAACGATTAAAAGGTAAATCCCGGATCTTATTATATAATTGAATGACCATATAGTAACAATTCCTCTGAAAATATGTCGTCCTTGAACTAGGTTTAACTAGGCTTACACCTAAGACTTTTACGTGCGTGCAGTCGACGTTCATCGATTTACAAGACGTTATCATACCCATCTTAACGAAACACCCTGTATGTGCAAGTAACTCCGTTGATTTATGTAACATCCTGCACTTCGGCTTGTGCTCGTCGCTAATCGGCGCTTGCCACACAATACATGTGCCATGTTTGACTTCGAGTTTGCGAAATACCAGTTACCTTATTTGCGGTAGAGTTATTTGCACACGAGAACTAATCTTGGTTGCTAGGGGATTTTTATTTTAAACTGTTTTGTTACGTAATGTTATAAAGTCTCGCGGTGAAAGGGTTAAAGAGACCTAGGGCTAGCATCAAAGCCGATAAAGCAATAACTAATTTGATTTATCAATCAATATGTACCTATTTTTTATTTGCGCAGCGTCGGACACCCACCGACCAGATGGTCGGGCGACCTGACTAAGGTCGCCGGAAAACGCTGGATGCAGGCCGCTTCCAACCAGCCGTGTTGGAAATCTTTAGGGGAGGCCTATGGACTGGACATATCCAGCAGTAGACTTTTTGCGACTGATATGATGATGTACCTACTTAATTAATTAAGGTCAGGGGTGTCATCCTCAACATCTTGACCGTCGGTGGCAAGTATGGCGTCGGGTACGCGCGCCCAGCCTCCCGAGCTGCTACTTGCTTTTCCCCAATTCATCCGAGTGAGTAGCATTCCAATACTATCATTCCCTTCCTAAATCCCAAGACATTCCTATCCTTCCCTAGCTTAAAAATGCTTCGGATGGGCCACAACGTCGGTAGCACAAGTAGCCAAAGAAACTGCGCTCACCAACTGGCCTGCCAAGCGTAGTGAGTATGGCAATATCCTCCCATGGAACGAAGAATCCTTGGGAGAGGCCCTTGTCCAGCAGTGGACTTCTTACGGCTGTAATGATGGATGATGTACTTTATTAAATAAATGTCGGAAACTTTCAGTATTAAACCAACTACTATGCTTGCAATGATCAGGCGAAACCTGCCTTTTTATGGTTTCGGGTGCCAAATAGAACCTATTATTTAGCCTTCAAAGTACGTCCGTCTCTATTATTAAATTAAAATTTAATAATTTTATGACATTTGCAAGGGAATCAAAACCTACAGGGTACTCAGATTCTTTGGAACGAAGCAAGCACAAATAAAGGAAAAATTGCGAAAGGGATTAATTTTGAGTTACATCATATACCTAAAAAAATATTTTTAATAATTTCAAACTCATTATATGTACGGAACCCTACATGGGCAAGTCCGAGTTGCACTTGGGGTAGAATAGGTTATGCCCATAGCTTCGCCTATATATTCTTTGCCATTGCGTAATTTTGTTTACTAGACAGGTCGTCACTGATAAGACTTGTCCTTAATTTTCAGCTTCCACTTTAAATAATGTATTTAAAATATTATGTAAATGTTTCTTCAAAATTATCTTTTATCGTGTCACTTAATGCGTAAATGCTAATGCATATACAAAATATGTACCTACTCAAGATGTTAGTCGTGCCTAGGTCTTAGCTAAAATGACCCCGAATATTGTATTTCCGATACAAGACGGTCAAGGCCACATTGGCAATATGGCCTTTGCGTAAACGGTAGAATTTTCTGCTACTTCTCAGTTAGGTTTATTGATTCGACGACCTCTGTGGCCTACCGGTTATTATTCTAGACTGCTACAGCATAGGTCCTGGTTTGATCCCCGGTCAGGGCAAGATGTAAAATTATCTTTTTTTTTTTATTTGTTATAAAATATAGTATTGTGGAGTTAGTATCCCATAACACAAGTTTCGAACTTAATTTGGGATAAGTCCCAAAATTAACTCGAGACTTGTGTTATGGGATACTAACTCCACGACAAATAATTTATTCTTTTCCGTATTTTTTTAATTCTCTGTGATCCTTTACGTTACGAAGTCAAAGTAAGTCAGGAATGATTTCATCATCGGTATTCAAATCGTAAATCTGCATACTTTTTTTCGTTTTACTATAGAAAGACCATAGGTAGGTAGGTAAGATGATAGGTAAGTAGATCAGTGCAATAATTACCTTTTTATACATTATTACGACTGGCCCAAAAGGGTCCTTCAAAAATAATTTGACAGTTGTGACGTCACATATTGCGCATTCAATAAGCGACATGTTCAAACTTTGTTCGGCAGCTATGTTAAAAATTTATGGCCTCATAATAAAAGTCGCTATAAATTCTTATGGTAATTAATGTTTTTATTTATTTATTCATACTTTTCCCAACCAATTTTAACCAAACTTAACGTAGGTACCAAAATCTAATAAAAATCAAAAAGTGTGCTTAAAAGTCTTTTAAGCTTACGGAGATAATCCGAAATCTTTTTCAAAAATACCTATGCAGGTTCATTATTAAGTCCGCTCGTTCTATTAATGTTTTTGTGTTGGTCAGTTCCTGTTAGGACACGTAGGAAACAAAAGCAATAAAACTGTAGTTGCGCTGGCGGTCGTAAAACAGCAATCGCAAAGAAAAGCAATTTAAACGACACGACGATATTTACAGCAGTTACTGTCTGTCTGGACTTCTGTCTAGTTCACACATACCCAGCAGCGATTGGGGGGGGAGTTATATAAAGCAAGAAACTAACAAAAGCAGTGCGGCGGAGGCGCGCCGCGAAGCAAAGAGACGCGCGCCGCATGATGGCGCCGGGCGCACTACAAAAATCGACTTTATACTACATCTACATACTATTAAGGTTAATATTCTGTTGTTTTGACTCTGCGCCTCTTGTGGCGCGCCTCCGCCGCACTGCTTCTGTTAGTTTCTTGCTTAAGATCTTATTATAGCCCCTGTAGCAAGGCACGTGGGACAACGTTTATTGACTATCGCCATTAAGTTTTCCGTAATATCAAAGAGCGAGATGTGGAGCGAGATTGACGGCCTCCGTGGTCCAGTGGTTAAGGCGTTTGCCTGTTGACCCGGAGGTCGTGGGTTCAATTCCCACCGGAAGCATACTTTGTTTAGTTGTTTCCAGTTTGGTTAGGACATTGCAGGCTTGAATCACCTGATTGTCTGATATTAAAGATGATTCCGTGCTTCGGAAGGCACGTTAAGCCGGTGGTCCCGGCTGCCATCTGAAATTCGTTAGAGGAACCACGTCGGAGGCCGAGAGGCGGTTCCGAAGAACTCTGACACTAGGGTGTGCATGGTCGATTGACCGTGACACCTACTCGAAATGATGATGATGGAGCGAGATATTAAACTCTAAAACAACGGTTTACTCACGTATTATTAGTCGGTATCAGCGACATGTTTCTGCCATACAGAAGGCCATCTTCAGGGCGAGTGTGAAGGTCGTCACAGCCCGGCCGACCACTGTGACATGTGGATAGTTTATCGATCGATATAAACGGAGTCGCGGGCGCCATTTTAGGAGTACAGTTTTTGCTCCTCAAATCCCGTTCCAAAGCACAGTGAAGGTCTTATCATTTGATGTCCCTAGCCCATTCAAGTACCTTGTAGCGGATAAGCTGGTCTCGTGAAGGTACGGTAATGAAAAAAAAGCTTACGCTGACTTTCCATGACAATTATTTTACCATTACAATCCTACATGATACCTGATGAACATAGGCTATAGAATCTCACCGTGCGAAGCCGGGGCGGGCCGCTAGTATTTACTATAGCTGTTGAACAAAGTTATCACGCGACCTTTACATAGGCTGGTGACGTCACCAAGCCACGCGCCTGTTGATTGAATAGATTCAGACAAGCTCAAAATAAAGTGACTTTGTTACTTTTATATACTCAGGCCGTGTAATTATAAAACTAGGAGTAACTTTAGTATTATCCGAACAAAATAAGGTGACACTTATCACTTTGACGTTTAGTCAACTTTCATTGTCCATTTGTTTTGGACGGATAATAGTTTAAAACAAGTACTAAAGTTACTCCTCGTTTAATAATAAGACGAAGAAGAGGTATTTCTTTCACTGACGTGTAATTTTTTGCAAGTTTTCTTTTTTCTAACGAAAAACATCAATGCATATTAGTACTCTATTGTCATCACCATTTGAGTAGGTGTCACGGTCAATCGACCAAGCACACCCTAGTGTTAGAGTTCTTTGGAATCGTCTCTCGGCCTCTGACGTGGTTCCTTTAACGACTACCAGATGGCAGCCGGGACCAACGACTTAACGTGCCTTCCGAAGCCCGGAAACATCTTAATTATCAGACAATCAGGTGTTTCAAGCCTGCAATGTCCTAACCAAACTGGAAATAACTAAACAAAGTATGCTTCCCGTGAGAATCGAACCCACGACCCTCGGGTCTACGGGCAAACGCCTTAACCACTGGACCATGGAGGTAGTTTGATGTTTTGCAACCACAACTTTCTTTTCCTTCCACTTTTCTTCTTCCAATACTATGTCCTGAAAAAAATAGAAATAGAAATGTCCTACAATGTTATTATAATATATAAAGCTTTATTTAATTAAACATACAAAACTTGCGTATTTCATATAACAAAGCCTAGCGTGTTTTGTAAAGATAAAATTAATTCTCCTTTTACAACTTGAGCAATGACCGCGTGGGCGGGTCCTAAACAAACACTCGTGCCCGAATACCAAATTCGAATCCCGGGAAACGACATCTGTGTAAACAATTACAATTTTATTTGAACATTTAACTTAAGTTCTAAGTAAAAGAATACCGCGCTTGTTAAAAATATAATCTTAACTTAGCGCATTTTTGTCATCTTAAGCAAGAAACTAACAGATGCAGTGAGGCGGAGGCGCGCCACAAGCGGCGCAGAGTCAAAACAACAGAATGCAACATGCGGTGCGATGCAAAAGAGACGCGCGCCGCATGATGGCGCCGGGCGCACTACAAAAACCGACTTTATGATCATACTATTAAGGTTAATATTCTGTTGTTTTGACTCTGCGCCGCTTGTGGCGCGCCTCCGCCGCACTGCATTTGTTAGTTTCTTGCTTTACGTAAGAACTTCCACACATCCCACCCTCTTGAAAGAACCAAGACATGGCTGACCCCCTCTCCCCCTAAATAGTCTTACGTAATAAATGAATGGCCCATTAGAACTCTCAAGGTACCTATGTTATTTTTAGAATGGGTTTCGCAAATTGTAACCAACGAAAACAAAAGTTGAGTAGCCTCAAAACCGAATGAATTTTAGCACGTTGAAAACTCCACGCCGTTCTGAACTTTTCAAATTATAGGACATTGTAAGGTTTCGAGTTATTTTTGTTCTATTGTTGTTTGTTTCTGTTGGGACATTCTATTTTCATGTGAGTTGTTCAAGTCCACCGGGCGTACGGTGCCGATACATAGAGCTTACGCATGTTAAGAAAGTAAGATAATAGGCCACAGTCGGATCAGTCTGTTGTCATGTCATTACACTAAGGCATATAGCACACACTTCATTCATTCATTTCGAGTAGGTGTCACGGTCAATCGACCATGCACACCCTGGTGTCAGAGTTATTCGGAACCGCCTCTCGGCCTCTGACGTGGTTCCTTTAACGACTACCAGATGGCAGCCGGGACCACCGGCTTAACGTGCCTTCCGAAGCACGGAATCATCTTTATTATCAGACAATCAGGTGATTCAAGCCTGCAATGTCCTAACCAAACTGGAAACAACTAAACAAAGTATGCTTCCGGTGGGAATCGAACCCACGACCCCCGGGTCAACAGGCAAACGCCTTAACCACTGGACCACGGAGGCTGTTGCTGAGCACACACTATTTAGACGGTACTGCACGAAATTGTGAAAATTTACGTGTTTTTAAATCACTAGTGCACATCACTAGTGCACTAATGCACTTAGCGCATAGTGCGCTGAAATAATTAAATACATCAAAAGTATTTGTATAATTTAGATCAATCCTTGAACAAGATCGCCCCCTTGTTGGAATATAAAAAAGAAACATATGAAATTTAAAAATGATATATATACGTTATGATATCTAAAAGCTTGAGTTCTTTGGTCATATCGCTAGAAAAGAAGGGAACAACCTCGAACAACTCATGGTTACCGGAAAGGGTGACGGCAAGAGACCAAGAGGACGTAGTCCAGTCAGGTGGACTGATCAGATCCGAACAACTTTGGACACCGATTTACACAGTGCTCTGCATTCGGCCAAAGAGAGGAACAAGTGGCGAACAATTGTCCGGAAGAAGATCACCCCACAACTAGGGAATCACGACCCTCAGTATTGAGGATAACGACGCGAGGAGGATCTAAAAGCATTTTTCTTCGATAACTTTGTAATTTTTACTTACAAAAACAATAATTCTCACATGATAATATTTATATGTACGTCCCGGAGGTCGCCCCCTTTCTTATTCTTTTATAAAGATATAAATATAAAAATATTAAGACTTTTCATCTTTTTTCCTGATCGCCGAATGCTTCTGCGCAGCCTAATGGCTTGCGCAGGACGAACGTTTTTCGTTCACGCGGCAGCGGCACCCGAGTCGCGGCGGCGTCGAGGCACAGGCTTACCTTTTCTAACTTTTCTATACATATATATTAAACAACGCACATGGCCGGTGTCACGGCGCGATCGCGGCGGCGTTGGGGCAGTATAATTGTATTGAAAAGTTAGAAGAGACACGCCTGCGCCTCGAAGCCGCCGCGACTGTTCAATCTGTGTGCTATATGGCTAAGTCGTGCACTGCAGACATTTTATCGGCTGATAGTTTAGTCGGGCCTTTGATCCATATGAAGATGTAAGTAAGCGCGCACATTACATCGGTTGCATCTTCATACTGATTATGAGCCTAAACTATCGGCGTCTGCAGTGAGCAGGGGTCTAAATGTCAGTCATTAAAGTATATTTGTAGACTTTGATAAGCTTAAAAACTGTTCATCATCATCATCATTTCGAGTAGGTGTCACGGTCAATCAACCATGCACACCCTGGTGTCAGAGTTCTTCGGAACCGCCTCTCGGCCTCTGACGTGGTTCCTTTAACGACTACGAATCTGTAGTGTTGCAGCATGGAAGAACTACAACTTATTTAACAGTAAATTTGTTTGTTTTGTTTCTCGTGTGTGTAAGTGGCCAACACTGGTGTCAGATTTTTCAAGCTGTCTAAAGGCATTTGACATAGCTTAACGACTGTCATCAATGATGACAGTCGGGACCAACGGCTTAAAGCGCCTTTTGAAGCACGAAGGAGCTCGAGATATTTTATGCCACTTGCGGTCACCCATCCAAGTGGAGACCGCGCCCGGAGTTGCTTAACATGCGTAAGCGTATAATGTCCAACCAAGCTCACTGGGACATCGGGCTCCTCTCAGTCAGTGCAATAACTAAAGCCACGCAGTTTTAAAACCTATTTTCATGAAACCGCTGGCCCGAATTGGGCAAACTACGCAGGTCTGATTGCTTATTGATTTATTTTAGACATTGTTTGCTCACGTTGATTGTGTGCATTCGATATTAATCCAGCTCGAATATTCGAGAGGCTGGATCCTATATGGATAATAAATAAATATAAATAAATATATATGGACAAATCACACAGATTGAGCTAGCCCCAAAGTAAGTTCGAGACTTGTGTTATGGGAAACTAACTCAACGATACTATATTTTATAACAAATACATATATAGTACACATCCAAGACCCAGGCCAATCTGGAAAAGATCATTTTCCATCTTGACCTGGCCGGGGATCGAACCCGGTCACTCCGTGTCGCAGGCTGGCGTGTTGATCGCTGGGCCACGGAGCTAGTCGAATATGGATGACTAAGAGGCAAGCGGAGGAACTTGGGGTCCAAAGTACTCCAGTAGAGGATGCGTTTGAGTAGTGTGACTAGCAGTGGACTTCGCGGCTGAGATGAATGAATGATGACAGGTGTTACCAGGAATGGATTTCAATAGATGAGAAGAGAGAAACACTATTAGGTATACCTCCTAGCAATATTATAATTACAAACTATTGCTGGCCAGCGCCTACCCACTGCTGTTAGTCCCTTCATGCTCGCCACCAATAGTCAATGCATGCAGCCCTGTTCGATATACTGCAGCGACGAGTATGACGGCCGATATTGCGGCAGCCCCAACGGATGCAGCAGTATCGACCAGGGTTGCAGACATTAGCTATTGGTGGCGGGCATGAAGGGACTAACAGTAGTGGGTGGGCGATGGCCAGAAATAGTTTGCATTAACTAGTGGCTGAAGCACGCAAATTAGTTAAATTATCAAAAAGTAAATGTAGCTTTGACTTCCGCAAAGTAACACCTGAATCTATAAAGTATGTAATACTTTATTGTACACCAAATAAATAAAAGTTTACAAAACATTAATTTTACAGCAAGTATGTACAATGGGTGGTCTTATTGCTAAAAGCAATCTCTACCAGACAACCAATGGATGGAGAGGACTGACGAACGTTAACAGACGGGGTGTACCCTCTAACTAATAAACATAAATATATAATAATTTAAAAATACACTACATAAATAACTAGGGATCTTAAAATATACTACTTAAATAGTTATACATAAATACATACAATATACATATATAATATATATACATAAAGATATGAATAACAATAGGAACTTGACAATTATTTGCATCAAAATTAAACTATTTATTTTGCAGGTAGAATTGTTTTACCTTTTCTTTAAAAGTCGGTAGTGACTGAGCTCGTTTAATTGAGTTGGGTAACAGATATTTGTATGGCCTGCTTTGCGCGCGTAACATTCGTTTGGGCCAAAACTACGCAGGTCTGATTGCTTATTGATTCGGACATTGTTTTAACGGTATCGCGTTTGTACAGGCTGATTGTATTCGATATTAATTGAGTTGCGATTTATTCAGAGTATAAGAAAGGAGGCAGATATGAAATATTGTAAACCAGCTCTCTAGCTCTTTGATGTTAAGAGCTAGGCTTTTGTGTCTGTGTCATTGTTGGGCGAGCTCCGTAGCGCAGTGGTTTACACGGTGTCCGTTATTCCAGCCAGATTTTGTTGAAAATTGTCGAAAATCGACATTGAAGTGCAATAGATAATTAGATATAGAGCTTCTGTAAATGGTAAGCTTATTTTTAAATTTGGTAAGCGTATACTTTTTTAATTATTTGATAAAAACAGTTCCGGCTAGCGTAACGTTACCGTAGCCAGATCTTTTTTTGTTTAACGGGAATTTTGAAATAAAAGTTATGTAAATAATTAGATATCAATTTGGTATAAATGGTACAACTTAAATTGTATTTGTATTTGCTATGGTTGCGAAGATATTTGAAATCCTGCTGGAGTAACGGTTTGCCCAATTGCTGTATCTTGGAATTGACTAAGCAGATGATGATGATTTTTGCACAGGACATCTGGCTAATTAGTTATAAATAAATATAAATAATATAAATAAATATAAATATATACGGACAAATCACACAGATTGAGCTAGCCCCAAAGTAAGTTCGAGACTTGTGTTATGGGATACTAAATCAACGATACTATATTTTATAACAAATACATATATAGATACACATCCAAGACCCGGGCCCATCTGAAAAAGATCATTTTCCATCTTGACCTGGCCGGGGATCGAACCCGGTCACTCCGTGTCGCAGGCAGGCGTGTTGACCGCTGCGCCACGGAGCTAGTCGAGAGTTATAGTTTATAGCACAATAAAGGAAATCACAGTAATTAACCGTTTAGAAGTTATTTTCATTAAATAGAAATATGCTTTAATAGGATATTTCTATTTGTATTTGTAATGTATGGCGCGGCCGCTTTTTCATAACATTCTAGATTTGGTCGGGTAACCACGCGAACATCATTTTTTCAATTATTTCGTTAATTAATCTACAAGTCTGAAATTTATTAGGTACTAGCTGTTGCCCACGGCTCCGCCCGCGTTAGTGTCGATCCCTCGGGAACAGGAGAATTTCCCGGAATGAAACATACCCTATGTCCTTTCCTGGGCCTCAAACTACCTCCGTACCAAATTTCATCCAAATAAGTTCAATGGTTGAAGCGTAAAAAGACAACAGACGCTCCTTTCTTAGCGCTCACTCACATCATTATAAAAACCCCTGTACCAAATTTCAAGTTTCTAGGCGCAGCAGTTTCGGTTGCGTTGATATATAAGTCAGATTTGCCCGCGGCTACGTCGCCGCCGTTAGTGTCCATCCCTCAGGAACTGTAGAATTTCCCGGAATAAAAGATACCCTATGTCCTTCCCCGGGTTTCAAACTACACCCATACCAATTTTCATCCAAATTGATTCAATGGTTGAAGCGTGAAAAGAAGACTATACATACATACATAGTATCACGTCTTTTTTCCTTACGGGGTAGACAGAGCCTAGGTCTATAAGACCTGAAGGCCACGTTTAGCATGTAATTTTCCTATGTCACTTATAATATATAAGTAAGTGCTATATACTTGCAGGCAAGGCAAACTCATGGCTTAAATTCATTCAAATGACGATAACTTTTTTTTTAACTAACCGATTTTTATGAAACAAACTTTAAATGTTAATCTGAGTTAAAATAAAGCAATTGGTGAAAGTTTGAAGTAAATCGGTTCAGTATTTTCGGAGATAATCGTGATCATACATACAGACAGACAGACAGACAGACAGACAGACAGGCAGACAAAAAATTCTAAAAAAAATTTTTTGCTTTCTATTATTCTTTTTAAGTGTCCCTCTATCCATTTCAGTCAAAAATTCTAAATGTACAGACAAAATATTTTTACTGTTTTATTATATGTATAGATTAAATTGACATGTATATCTAATTATTTACAAAAGATTCTGTGACCACTCGTACAGGAAACTCGGTTAATCGGTCGTTAAATAACTCCGTAGCGCGCCATGGCCGGATCAAATCGAAGATTCATCATAACTTTTTAATTACGTATAGGATACTAATGAAACTTTGGTACCATTTATAGACAGTATTTTACTATATAATAAAGTTTAAAGTTAGTCTTTGGAGCGCTTATTGGAAGTGCTAGGTCCTATTAAAGCATATTTCTATTTAATGAAAATAACTTCTAAACGGTTAATTACTGTGAATTCCTTTATTGTGCTATAAACTATAACTAATTAGCCAGATGTCCTGTGCAAAAATCATCATCATCTGCTTAGTCAATTCCAAGATACAACAATTGGGCAAACCGTTACTCCAGCAGGATTTCAAATATCTTCGCAACCATAGCAAATACAAATACAATTTAAGTTGTACCATTTATACCAAATTGATATCTAATTATTTACATAACTTTTATTTCAAAATTCCCGTTAAACAAAAAAAGATCTGGCTACGGTAACGTTACGCTAGCCGGAACTGTTTTTATCAAATAATTAAAAAAGTATACGCTTACCAAATTTAAAAATTAGCTTACCATTTACAGAAGCTTTATATCTAATTATCTACTGCACTACAATGTCGATTTTCGACAATTTTCAACAAAATCTGGCTGGCGTAACGGACACGTTTACACGTCAGCCTGCGACACGAGGGTGCCCGAGTTCGATCCCCAGTCAGGCCAAGATGGAAAATTATCTTTTTCAGATTGACCTGGGTCTTGAATGTTTATCTATTTATGTATTTATTATAAAATATAGTATCGTTGAGTTAGTATCCCATAACACAAGTTTCGAACTTACTTTGGGGCTAGCTCAATCTGTGTGATTTGTCCGTATATATTTATTTATTATTATTATTGTAAACCAGCTCTCTCGCTCTCTGATGTTGAGAGCTAGGCTTTTGTCTGTGTCATTGTGTGGAAAAAAATTGGCAGGTACATAATGTAGTGATTGACATTGCCTTCCCCGTTTCAAACACTAGTGTAATATGTTTTATTTTACAAGTAGGTGTGTTGTAGTGTGGTTGGTGAAAAAGATCGCACTTGACTCAGACAATGGCATGAGATGAGAGAACAAAGTTATATGGATGATGTCACGGTGAAGGCATTGGATTTGAAATTGAATAGAACTCAGAACAGAGGACGACCTAAGAAAAGATGGGTGGATTGTGTCATGGAGAGTATGGACAAGAAAGGAGTGAGAAAAACGATGGTAGGAAATGGAGAGAACTGACATACTTTGCCGACCACACTTGAAAAAGTGGGATAAGATAAAGGAAGAAGAAGTTTTGCATAGAGTCGGGTGTGCCAACTCATATCAATGTATTGATTATGACAGCAATTCGTCGCCGGCGGGATGCGGTTTGCACAGCAACCAATTTGCAAAGTAGGTTAGTGCAGCGATCATGCAGATGATCTGAAATTGTCGTATCGGATGACTTTTCTTTTTATGTTATAGGACGGCAAACGAGCAAGCGGGTCACCTGATGGTAAGTGACCACCGCCGCCTATTGACAACTGCAACACCAGGGTGTGGCAGGTGCGTTGTCGGCCTTTCAAGGAGTTGGGGGAAGGAAATGGGGAAGGGAGGGGGAAGGATGGACTCTCTCACTCACCGATTGAAGCATAGAAGCGGTAAAGCTTCTACTCAGACGTCGATTTTCTGTGAGTGTGTGGTACTTCCATTTACCAGCAATTCGTTTTGCCGGTAACGTGGCTCTACCACGACTAAAATGTCCACTACCATGACTTATTTGTTGACCGGTTTTGTTTTATTTATTATGTTTATTTGTTTTCTTAATTGTTGTTCCGTTTTCCACCCATCCGCTCACAAACACGCTAACCGTGGCCTTTCGGTCTTATGACCTTAGGCTCTGTCTACCTCGTAAGGGAAAAAGACGTGATAATATATACCTATGTATGTTATTTGTTGACATAAGATTACATGTGATTTCCCTTTACGTTTGCGATTTCTTCCATGTTGGTCTGGGAGAAGAGAAAATCGTATAATGTACCAGCAGCTGCTTCTCACCCCGCGCAGACTGTAGAAGCCAGTCGAGGAAATAGGCGAAAATCCAAGGATTGGAAGAAAGAACATCTATCATGTTAGTAGACGATGCGGCTCGATATCCACCTTATACGCTAAACGTGGCCTTTGGGTCTTATGGCCTTAGGTTCTGTCTACCCCGTAAGGGATAAAGAAGTGATTACTATGTATTATCTAAGTATAGTAACTAAATTTGCGTTGATTGACGCCAATCGCTGAAGGTGGCGTATTACCTCAATTCAAAAGTCAGATCGGCGGTTCTTAAACTTTTTTGGTAGCGAAACCATTTTGAGGAGTGAAATATTTAAGGGAGCCTATAACTTATTAAAATCTGGTAAGACTTTGTTTTGTAGAGAAAAAGATTCAAAGATTTATTCAGAAAATAGGCCTTTTCAGGCACTTTTTCACGTCAATTCACATTTTAAATAGGTAATACGTATTATATTATATTCAAATTATTAATTACTAGCTTTCGCCCGCGGCTCCGCCCGCGTCAATGTCGATCCCTCGGGAATAGTACTTTTTCCCGGGATTAAAGGTAGCCTATGTCCTTCTCTGTACTCCAGAGAACTTGTATGCAAAATTTCATAATGATCGGTTCAGTAGTTACGGCGTGAAAGCGTAACAAACAAACAAACTCACTTTCGCATTTATAATATTAGTTAGGATAGGATAGGATTAGGATTAGGGTTGTTCAAAAGCTACAAACTACTAGCGTTTCGGAACCGACCACTGCAGAGAAGAAGACGCCGAAAGAAACTCTTTTCAACAGTATTGGTCGCCTACTTGCCTGAAGGGCTTTGTATGATATTAAATTTTTTTATCTTTCTTTTTTTTTCTGATGTCATTTGGAACACGTTATGTTAGCGATCGAGCGTGCAACAACAAAAGATATGATAAAAGTCTCAAAGATAGATAGAAGTCTCAAAGAGGCCGAGCAGACCTGTCCCCCCCGGCAGCACCCGTTCACGAGTATAAAAGTCAGTTAGGTCGGCGCTTCTTAATAAAGAAGACTATAAATAATATGTATAGAGGTGGCTGCTGCCTTGAATTACAACTTTGCAAAGGTTTTAAGAACCGCTAATTCATTAGCACATATCTACTTAACAATGAAGAAATCACCCAAAACTATATGCGAAGGACGATAACGAAAGGCCGGTATAAACATTTTTTGTCTACACGTGGTAGTATTGGAATGATATGAGGAAACAACAGCAAAATGATGATCTCTGTGGCTCAGGGTGCCCAATCAGGTCAGTATAGAAAACGATATTTTTCAGATTAGCCATGGTATTTGATGTTTATCTATGTATGTATTTATTATAAAATATAAAATCGTAGAGTTTATCCCACGACAGAATTCACAAACTACGGGCTAGGCCCACTGTAGGAGTTCGGAGGAGACAATGAGACACATTTTATGTGTTTGTGACTCGTTGGCTGGTAAGCGTTTGGACCTCTTAGGATTACCTTATCTTGAGCTAGAAGAGCTATGCAGTGGGAGATATTCTGAAGCTCATGCAGTTCTTCTTCGGTTTACACCGTATAAGGTGAGTAAGGCATGGGGTAACAAAATAACCCAAAGGTTAGACGTGCTTCCGATTCTGAATCGGCCCCATTGAAGATAAGATAAGATAAGGTTTTAGTTGGTTATCATCATATTACTTAAGCGTAAGTTGTGAATTCTGTCGAATCGCTGAAGGTGGCGTATTACCTCAATTATACCTGTGTGATTTATCAATATACAATATGTAACGAAAACCCTGTCCGATCCTTAAACCCCTTTAAGGATCGGACAGGGTGAGCAATTGAGCCCGTCGGTATGAACAACTTTTCCTATTTGACCAATGCAGGGAACACAAACTTTTTTGACGTTTCCATACAAGTTGACCGGGCAGCCAAACGTTATTGTTTGAAAATGTCTATTTTTTTGAGTTCTTACTAAAGGAAAAGCTTTGGTACTATAGAAAAAGTTGTTCATACTGCTGATAGCTGCTCTCTATCGCTTGTTCCGCGCTCTCTCTCTGCACACGGAACGTGGCACTAATGCGTGCAGCCGGCGATCCATCGATTTATAAGTCGGTATCACGTCCAAAATTCTTGTTCATGAAAGTTAGGGTTCAAAGCACGAAAATAGGAAACAACTATCCAGATTTCTGGGTTAGGGGCAAAGCTTATGGCCTTACCCCTGTCTACCCCGTAAGGTATAAAGACGTGATAATATGTACGTATGTATAATATAGGGTCAGGCTCCATTAGAACAATCGAGATGTGATCATTACTCATACATAATGCATTACCATTAGACATACAACATGAATGAGGAGTATGCAATGGTTGCAGTCATTGAATGGGCGTTGTGTAACTGGTTGCTAGTTGGGCCATACAATTAACGTATTCAAGCCAAATAACAATACATCCAGGCTTCGATCAAATATAATGGTAGATATACGATTTGCGCTCGAAAAGTGGCACCGGCAAAACAGCGCACTAATCGGGTTTCGGAGCTGTTTTGTCCACAATTTCAATAAACCGTGCTAGCACTCACACGTCTCGCGATGACGAAGGTCAGTGAAAAAATGCAGAAACGTCGCGTCAAAAGTGAAAAAAAAATTGGAGTACTTTCAGTATGTACCGTTTTTGTCGTTGTTTGTAAGTATGCATGATGTTTTAGCTCGGATTAAGGCTTCATTTTGTATGAGACTCTGTATCTACCATTATATTTGACCGAAGCATTCAGGTTATATTTGCAGTACATGTCATTTGTACTAGTGTAGTAGGTTACTAGTAATAAACAGCAATTATGAAACACATTAAGCCGTTGGTCCCGGCTGTCATAATTGATGGCAGTTAAGCTATGTCAGATGTCTTTACGCAGCTTGAAAAATCTGACACCAGTTTTGGCCACTTACACACACGAAAGAACCCGCGCGGTGAAGCAGCGAAAACTCACTTGGAGCTAGCTACATAGCCTTCCAAAAAAAATGGTTAGTGTTGGTTTACGGGCGAATATTTTACGTAATAACGGTGGAAGATAGATGCGTCACAATTCGAATGCTTAAGCCGATCGTGCCTCTCTATCGCTCGTTCCGCGCTCTCGCTTGCACTCGAAACGTGACACTATTTCGTGCATACAGCCGGCGTTCGTAGATTTATAAGACGATATCACATCAAAAATATTTAAACAATTCTAGAATTTTGCTAACTCTCTGTAAACGCCAGAGGTTACGGCCTGTGGCCTATGTATGTATGACACTATGTACATAATTAATTACATATATGTGTAGTGATGTAACGAATGTCTTTTTTTTAGCATATGCGAATGCGAATATTCAGCCTTTGTTCATATTTGGCGCCAATTTGTCTATTGCTTGGCAGTCGCGTTCAGATAAGGTTCGTTACGTTCGTATCCTTACTTTACTAATATTATAAATGCGAAAGTGAGTTTGTTTGTTTGTTTGTTACGCTTTCACGCCGTAACTACTGAACCGATCATCATGAAATTTTGCATACAAGTTCTCTGGAGTACGGAGAAGGACATAGGCTACCTTTTATCCCGGGAAAAAGTACTATTCCCGAGGGATCGACATTGACGCAGGCGGAGCCGCGGGCGAAAGCTAGTCTAATTAATAAATTTAAATGAATAGATTCTGATTTTATTAACCAAATGTTACCTTCAATCTGTTTTTGTTTTCTGATATTCATAATAATTCATATTCGCAAAAAATAGGCCAAAAAAAAAAACAAAAATTTGCGTATGCGAATATACAAAAATGTGCGTATATTCGCGAATGCGAATAATACGTTACATCACTATTATGTAGTCTGTGACTAAGACACAATTTGCAAATGTCTAATAATTATAAGCAACTAGCTTTCGCCCGCGGCTCCGCCCGCGTCAACGTCGATCCCTCGGGAATAGTACTTTTCCCGGGATAAAAGGCAGCCTATGTCCTTCTCCGCACTCCAGAGAACTTGTATGCAAAATTTCATGATGATCGGTTCAGTAGTTACAGCGTGAAAGCGTAACAAACAAACAAACTTACTTTCGCATTTATAATATTAGTAAGGTAAGGATACGTAATTCTCAAACAATACTAGGGGTCAGGGGCGTCATCCTAAAACCACTACCTGTGCGGTGGTTGCAGGTATGGCATCGGGTACTCGCGCCCGGCCTACCGAGCTACTACTTGCTCTTCCCCCATTCATCTGAGAGAGTTAAGCACGAGTTAAGTTAAATATAATAAATAAATATATCCGGACAAATCCCACAGATTGAGCTAGCCCCAAAGTAAGTTCGAGACTTGTGTTATGGGATACTAACTCAACGATACTATATTTTATAACAGATACACATCCAAGACCCAGGCCAATCTGAAAAAGATCATTTTCCATCTTGACCTGGCCGGGGATCGAACCCGGTCACTCCGTGTCGCAGGCTGGCGTGTTGACCGCTGCGCCACGGAGCTAGTCAGAGCTAGCTAGAGTATCCCAATACATTCATTCCTTTCCCGAATCCAACTACTTAATTCCTATTCTTTCCGAGCTTGAAAAATGCTTCCATTGAGCAGCAGGGTCGAAAGCACAAGAGGCCTAAGAAACTACGCTCGCCGAGCCGCCTGCCAAGCGTGGCGAATATGGCAATATCCTCCCATGGAACGAAAAATCGTTGGGAGAGGCTTTTGTCCAGCAGTGGACTTTTTACGGCTGAAATGATGATGATGAAGAAACAATACTTGTATCGCTACGCTAATAATACCGCACTTATATCTAACCAAGTTATTGTATTTTTGATAGCATTGGTAAAACGAATTGTCTCTCACTGTATGCTACGTTACACGGATAGATGGTGTTCCTATTTACTTAGCTTTTTCGTTTTCCACCGCTTTTGCGATGCGAGGATGACAGAGCCCCAGGTCTTTAAGAAGAGTCTATAAGTCACAGTAAACATGTTGGTAGGCGTTAGGTGTAAAATGGAATCAAAATAGTGAGTAGTGCTTGCTATGCTAGCTAATATGATTCGCCAGATTTGACCAGTCCCTCGACCGGTATTTTCGATCTGCGCGGAAGGAGAAGCAGCTGGTACATTCTGTTTTTTCTTTTCTTGGCTAGCTCGGTGGCGCAGCGGTCAACACGCCAGCCTGCGACACGAGAGTGCCTGGGTTCGATCCCCGGCCAGGTCAAGATGGAAAATGATCTTTTTTAGATTGGCCTGGGTCTTGGATGTTTATCTATATATGTATTTGCTATAAAATATAGTATCGTTGAGTTAGTATCCCATAACACAAGTCTCAAACTTACTTTGGGGCTTGCTCAATCTGTGTGATTTGTCCGTATATATTTATTTATTTTATTTTCTCCCAAACCAGCACGGAAGAAGCTTCATACAAGCAGAGTTATTTATGCCTAAAATTACTCCAAACAAAACTTACATCCTTGACACGTCAATTAGTGATTTAACAATGAGAGTCGGCACCGCAGAATTAATTCAATGTACGTAAGAGACGTCGCGTAAGGAACTTGCGCTTGGCAACAGTATTTTTTTTTTTTTTAATGTCTGTAGCTCCAATTGAGCTTTCGCTACTTCACCGGGAGTTTGAGGCGAGAGCAGAGCGCCCTCAACCTTTATAGACAACATCACCAAAGGGCCCCCAGGAGGAACGGACCTCGGCTTTGGGCGTTGCATATGTGCGAAAGGCTTGGAGAGATAGCAAACTCTTATATTGCCTGATGGGCCACGTATACGTGCATGCAAGCCGGAAGGGCCAAGCCTGAGAAACAATGGCAAAAGGCTTTGGAGAGCAGCAACTCTTATCTTTTGCCTTATGGGCTGAATAGCAACAGTAGCAGTTAACCCTGTTTTTTAAAGGAAAGTAGTTAGTTGGGCCGCTAAATAATTATTTGGGCAGCGGATTTTACAATTGGGGAAGCAGAGAAAACATTTGCATAAGCTTTGGCTTTCCACCTGGAACGACTGAGAGCAGAAAAGAAGTTAGGTTCAGGTTATTTTTTTTTATGACCATCCGGAACGACCGAGGGCAGAGAAGAAGCTTTGCTGACCATAAGTTGCTGCCCAACTAGCTATTTTAGCTGACCGATTATATTTATTGCTAACAAAAATACGAATATTCTGCTAACCGTTTACACAACACCTTTTTTTAAAGTGATCGAAAACACCTGAGAACGGTTGAGAGGTGCAGGGACGCCATATTGCGGGGACGCTATGGATTTCCGTTCTGTACGACAGTACTTATAATTATGTGATCTAGCGTCTAACGTGAACAGGAACATCAATACGCTATGTTTTAAGGGGGGTATTATACCATCATGAATCGGATCCGATGAGAGGGACGCCGCAATACGTACGATACGATTGGAGATATCTCGTTCGTGTCTAACGTATAGCGGCGCCCTCCCATCGGATCCTTAATTCAGGGTGGTTTAATAGGCGCTTTATAGTAAGTTAAGGCCGTGTGGTTTCCGGCAGAGCAGAATAGAACCACTTCAAGTCTTCCCATGGAGGTCGTAAGAGGCGACTTAGGAAATACAGAAATACAAGCTTAACAAAGCTCATAAACATCAATGAGACCTCTCCAACCCGTCTGGCCAGCGAGGAGAGTGTAGGCCAAATCCTATCTGCTCTGGCCAAGTATGGCTCCGGTAGTACAGAGAGGGTCATGCTCCTGCAGTGGAGACTAAAAAGACCTGATGATGATGGAGTAAGTAATTCGCACAGACTGGCGGCTCACAAACTTTTTGAAATAACACTAGTTTTATAAAAGCACATTACTTGAAATTTTACGCACATTCCTCACAAAGCTAGAACATTACTTTCATGTATATAGAATCACCGTTTTTTGAGGTTTACTCGTGATCCTGATGTTCACCGTCTAACTACCATGACAGTATTATTAACTTGCAAGAATTTATCAGTACAATATATGTATTATGTTTTACCAGTTATTACAAATTAGGTAGGTATTGTGTTGAACATTTCTCACAGCAATTAAAATATTACGAGCACAATAAAAGTTTCACAGGCACCTACCGCCATTACGAAACGAGTCATTAAGAACTTTCCCAAAATAATACCACGTATGCGGCCGAATTGCAAACTCCAATTACTTTTTTGTGCGAAATTCACTCGACTAAGTACTCGTATGTATGGCAATGACATTTCACTCTCCATGAAGGCTGAAACTTGGCAAGGTTTTTCATACTTTTTTTTTCATAGCCTGTAGATGTTATGTCCCACAGCTGAGCAAAGGCCTCCCCCTAGTTTTTCCTTTCGTGTTTGTCTATCGCAACTTCCGCCCATCCATTCATAAACTTGTCGAGATCATCTCTCGACCTCCTTCTCTCGGCGACACTCCGGTGTCCAAAAAGTAGCCAACCTAGCCCACCTTTCTGACAGCATACGACAAACGTGTCCCGCCCAGTTCCACTTGTGGAATATTATATTCCGTTTTCATACTATGCAAGAGAAAATCTAAAGCGACTATTATACCATCCTGAATCTAGGATCCGGAATTTAGCATCCGATAAGGACAAGAAATTCAGTCGTCATAGCTCCTGATTACACCGTCCAGAACGTGTCCTGAACGGAGACTGCGCGTCCTGACAGAGCCATCCGTTGGCCATCCTGAATGCGTGAGAGGGACGCCGCTATACGTGCGACGCGATTGGAGATATTATCGTATCGTTTCTAACGTATAGCGGCGTCCCTCTCATGCGGCGATCCTGAATTCCGGATGGTTTCACTTTACGCTTCCGTTATGCTTCCGATAAGGACGTCGGAAGCCATTCTGTCCTGACAACGGATCGGCGATTAAACTGTCCGTTGACTATCCGTTGACTGAATTCCGGATCCTGAATTCTGGATGGTCTAATTGGCGCTTAAGACAGAGACCAATACGGGTAGAAACCGTGTCAAGTAATCATGTCAGATGTCTTCGAGCAGCTTGAAACTCGCGACACCACAGATGAAAAACAAAAACTCACGACTATTGACACAGGTAAGCTTACATCGCTTCCCTCTAAGCACACTATAGGTATCCTGCGTTGAACCGGCTGATCGATGTCCATAGAGCACTCTCTATGGACATCGATCAGCCGGTTCAACGCAGTGTGGAATATCACTGAAGTGTGTCTTCATAAATAAAACTTAAATCGGTCAACAACGAAGGGCTAGTTTAGAAACAACTGCGTGTTATGACGACACATCCGCCGGGTGCGCGACCGCACTTTCGACGCGACGTTTGATTGATCATTCGCGACATTCACATCAGAAAAGGTAAATCGAAATGTCGAAGTATGATGCAATCATTAAAATACATTAAGATATTAATGGGCTATACTTTGTAGAGACTGATAAGGATTGTTGCTACTAAAGGACTAATAGTCCTATAGTAGCAACAGTATTCTGTTTCGAGCTATTTACCTCGGATAAATATTAAGGAACTTGCATCAAGTTGATTTTAAGAAATATTTATGATTATCTAAATAAAAACAAGACTATTTTAATAAGTGTTTTATTTTGGCATTCCCAATGCTATTTTGATATACTCTTAAGAAAATTTTTTTTCATGCGGACTTATACTATGCGGGTGCATAAAGACCTAGGTCGCTGGTTCAAGTCCCAACCGCATGAATTTTTTTTCACAATATATTATTTCTTAATTTATGAAAAAAAAAAACAAGACTTAAAAGTAAGACAATAAGAAAGACAATAGTTGACAGCAGCAACTAATGGCAAATACCCACTAACAGCTTACCGATCCCACGCCATCGCTCTTATTTTTCTTTACGAGTTCAGAATTCTGACTAATTATGACAAATTCTGAACAATTCTGTCACAACCATCGCATTGGGGACACCCGCCATACGGTTGTCCATCAGCGAAACCCCATCATACCATATTGCTTTTCCAGATACCAACTTGGGTCCTCAGCTTATTGACAGACCTCCAAATCGGCTAAGACGAATCATGACCAGAAGGCAATTCCTCAGATGGGCTAATATAATCAGGGAAGGAGTATTCATTTGTCCAAAGCTCTAACCTTGCCCTACGCTCATTACATATAAATAAATTTATACGGACAAATCACACAGACTGAGCTAGCCCCAAAGTAAGTTCGAGACTTGTGTTATGGGATACTTACTCAACGATAATTTTATAACAAATACATAATATAGATAAACATCCAAGACCCAGGCCAATCTGATGATCGAACCCGGGGCCCTCGTGTCGCAAGCTGGCGTGTTAACCGTGTGTTTCAGAAACCCTCACCACCCAAAGCTATAAAATTCTTCTTATCGTGTCTAGTCGAGCGATACATTTGTAACAGAACCCTGTCACTGACACAGCGTTATCAGTGGACTGAGATGACCGAGATGATATTTATTGCAGTAACTAGTGTGCATCAATGAGACTGTAACCAGTAAAGGGGATATTATACCCATCCTGAATCGGATCCGATTGGGCGTCGTAATAAATAAATAAATAAATATAAATATATACGGACAAATCACACAGATTGAGCTAGCCCCTAGGTAAGTTCGAGACTTGTGTTATGGGATACTAACTTAACAATACTATATTTTATAACAAATACATATATAGATAAATATCCAAGACCCAGGCCAATCTGAAAAACATCATTTTCCATCTTGACCTAGCCGGGGATCGAACCCGGGCACTCCGTGTCGCAGGCTGGCGTGTTAACCACTGCGCCACGGAGCTGTAATACGTGCGATACTCAGAAGAATAATATACATAGAAGCCGCATAAAAATAGAAACTGAAAACAGATAGTTGACACTGTATTTTTCTTATGAGCTTTCGCTTATGACAGAATGAGACAAAAACTTCAGTCAGTTTCTATTATTTTCATGGTTGTCCCGACTTGAAATGTCAATGGACTCCATTGGACTCCAATTAAATCCGACTAAATTCAAAATAACTTATTACAGTTCAACGTCTGTCACATTAGCATCTTGCCGATTTGATCGGGTTATATATCGACAAAAACATTGCGGCGGAATTGTGATGTCTGCAAATTAAATATAGGATTGTGCTAAAATTCTCACGGAAAAAAGTATTAACCGGTGTTGGGTTGGTGCGTTATCAAATGACCATTATACTAAACAATGTCTTGTGCAATGGAGCGATGTAAATCCCATTCAGGACGAACAGAAATAAATTCTGTAAAACATAATTTTCTTCGGTAAGTTTTTCAGTTAAAAGTGCATAATTAAAACCCAAAATACCTCAAAATACAACAATAATATTGTCAATTATATAACGTATTGTATAAATGACAACTTTTATAGGTATTTTGCTTAAAATTATCGTTTTTTCCTTATTTCAGATTAGGTTAGTTTTTTTTGCTAGTGATGTGGTAAAATCACGTATCTACGAGTATATCGATATTTTTTATGACGGTCTTGCTATCAGGGATATTTTTGTTAGTGTTGAGCCATGCAATAGTAATGTAACAAATTGAACCATCATGGTATTAAACAACCAGCAAAGTGTGAGTCGGACTCGCGCACGAAGGGTTCCGTACCATCCTTACATATAATATTATAAATGTGAAAGTGAGTTTGTTTGTTACGCTTCCACGCCGTAACTTCTGAACCGATCATCATGAAATTTTGCATCATCATCATCACCATTGCACGATCTCTGGAGTACGGAAAAGAACATAGACATATCTTACATCTCAGAATAAGGTACTGTTATCGGGGATAGACATTAACGCGAGCGGAGCCGTGGGCGTAAGCTATAAAAACGCCCGAAATTTTTGTTTGTAATATTTCAACTGTCTCACTATCACGGTTCATGAGATACAGCCTGGTGACAGACAGATGGATATCGGAGTCATATTAGTAGGGTCCTGTTTTTATCCTTTGGGTACGGAACCCTAAAAAGAATCGATTTTTACTAATATGAAGAAAATTATTGTTGAAATTTTATTGCAGCTCCCTGAAGTAAAAGGATAAAAAGGTGTGGATCCGAGGAACTTTCAAGCGACATATTGGACATAAAATGTCATACATACTCGAATTTGTTCAAAATATTTTACTGCCGTGCCGATACATTAATTTCGAATATAAAATTAAATGGAAGCGATTGAAACACGATGCTTTACCTACATTTATATTTGCCGAATTATAAATCAATGGTAATAAGAAAGTTTACGGAAACGGTTTTATTATTTATATTTAAAATTATGAAAAACATTTTATTTTGGACAGTAATGAAAGTGGGTAAAGTAATCTCTTGTTTTTCTTCACCTCTTGTTTTTCTATTACCAACACTGTGAATTTTTTCACAAATAACACACTGGCACTTTTTTACCCTAGTGTAAAAGTTTTATAAAATAAAAAATATCACTTCGAATTATGTGTTTCTCTTTACCTACCTGATTATGTTTCCTTTACTGACTGTTCCTCAAAGCTAGCTGGGAAAAGCTTTAGATGGTTTTGGAATATGCTGAATGGCCCATTGATCAAGTGAAAAATATATCTGACCTTATATTACCTTTTGATACATGAGCGCCCCATTGCAATTTAGAGTCTATTGTGATTCCTAAGAAGGTGGTATCATTTACAAAGTCTATTTTACCTTCAACTAGTATGTCAACGTTGGACTGCCTCACATTGGGGACTGTAAATCGAATGCATTGGGTTTTTTGCGCATTCATAGGTAAGGTAGGTAAGTAGGCACTGTTTGAATTTCGAAATAATCGAAAATATGATTGACATCATATTAGGTATTCTGCCGTTCGACCAATACTGGGTAAGGCCTAATGACCAGCAGTAGACAGTAGACGCGCGGTGGGTAATGTATGGATTTTTTTTTTACCTATTTATCAGATGAAGCCAAGCGACGCCATGCTATTAGGAGTTATTTAGGTGTATCTTGACGTAACTTTTAAAGTAAATGCCTCTTTAGCGGCTTTGTGCACTTTTTGGGATGGGTAAAATAGAAAACTCGCGTCAGGACACGTGAATTGATCGAAAATTCGTAAGAAGGACACGGACCTGAGTATGCCGCAAAGGCGAGTTTTCACTTCTGCCGGCACTCCTGGAGTGCAACTAGTTGTTTTTTTTTTATGAATCGTACTCATTTAACGAATCCATACAATCAGAGTAGAGTACATTTATGACTTTCTTAGGACGAAACATTTAGTCGATAAATATATTTCATCGATATAGTACAACCCTGATCACATCAGTACCCCAGGACAACCTGCACATTTACGCAAATGGCATTGTATATGCATCTCTTTCTGATGCTTTAACAATGCCATAAGTAAAAACAGTGTAGAATATTGTATTTTGTTGTTATTTTAACACGGTTTCTATGCTTTAGTTATTGTTCTGAGGTGCGATACAACTGGAGATATCTCGTATCGTGTCTAACGTATAACGGCGTCCCTCCCATCAGATCCGATATTCAGGAGGGTTTAATAGACGATTAACTTGTGTGGGTCATACTTAATGGGTATTATACCATCCTGAACTGGATCCGATGAGAGGGACGCCGCAATACGTGCGATACGAATGGAGATATCTCGTATCGTGTCTAACGTATAGCGGCGTCTCTCCCATCGGATCCGATATTCAGGAGGGTTTAATAGACCATTAACTTGTATACATACTAACAAATTTTCACAAATTGTAATTTATCTTCAGTTTTATTTTTCAAATACCTAGTTTTCTTGAAGTAGTTGAGAGAAAAGCAGATTAAGCACCTCACAAGTAGTTTATCTTGCACTCGTGCTTTTTGGAGCCCTCGCTAGCGCTCGTTTTATATAGATAAACATCCAAGACCCAGGCCAATCTGAAAAACATCATTTTCCATCTTGACCTAGCTGGGGATCGAACCCGGGCACTCCGTGTCGCAGGCTGGCGTGTTAACCACTGCGCCACGGAGCTGTAATACGTGCGATACAACTGGAGATATCTCGTATCGTGTCTAACGTGTAACGGCGTCCCTCCCATAAGATCCGATATTCAGGAGGGTTTAATAGACGATTAACTTGTGTGGGTCATACTTAATGGGTATTATACCATCCTGAACTGGATCCGATGAGAGGGACGCCGCAATACGTGCGATACGAATGGAGATATCTCGTATCGTGTCTAACGTATAGCGGCGTCTCTCCCATCGGATCCGATATTCAGGAGGGTTTAATAGACCATTAACTTGTGTACATACTAACAAATTTTCACATATTGTAATTTATCTTCAGTTTTATTTTTCAAATACCTAGTTTTCTTGAAGTAGTTGAGAGAAAAGCAGATTAAGCACCTCACAAGTAGTTTATCTTGCACTCGTGCTTTTTGGAGCCCTCGCTAGCGCTCGTTTCAAATACCTTCTTTTCTTGAAGTAGTTGAAATAAAAGTAGATTAAGCACCTCGTATTATGTAGTTTATATTGCACTCGTGCTTTTTGGAGCCCTCGCTGGCGTTCGGGCTTCAAATAAGCACTCGGTGCAATAATAACTTACTTTCATACATCTATTCTGTGACTAACATCAATAACCTTCATTCAAATATATTAATCCCTAATACCGAAACTAAAATTCCACCTGCGCTGTACACCTGGCCACCCCTCAATTACAAAGCGGTACGGACGGACAATTCGATGCACTTAATTTTTTATAGCGATCCCCTGTCGATGGCTTGATGGTTTTTAAATAGCGTTATGAATTCCGACCCCATTTCGTAATAAACTTTCTACCCTTTCTTGAGTTGATTGTGTATTTTTTTTTTACTGTACCGGTGTCTGGGTGTGAAATAAAAGTTACTAACTATAATTTTTTTTTGTTATTAAAATAGCTAAGCTGCTAGTTTTCTCGACCAGCTGGGTTAGTTGCGTAGAAACCAAACAGTAACGTTAAACGACAGTACTGCAAGGTTCCCGTAACAAGAGAAGACCAAAAATAAATAATAAATATATAGGGACATATCACACAAATTGAGCTAGTCCCACAGTAAGTTGTGAACTTGTGTCGTAGGATACTAAATCAACGATACTATATTTTATAATAGATACTATATTATATAGATAAACATCCAAGACCCAGGTCAATCTGAAAAAGATCGGTTTTCGATCGGCCCGGGTTCGATCCCTGGTCATCATAACCTGACCGGGGATCGAACCCGGGCACTCTCGTGTCGCAGGCTGGCGTTTTGACCGCTGCGCCACGGAGCTAGCCTAAGAATGGAAAATCGCTACAGAAGTAGGTGAAGCAGCTAAGCTGATGTGGAGATGGGGCTCTTCTCAATACAAGTTGAGGTCAGGCAGGCGGTCGATTGTAAAGTTTGCCAAATCGTATAATATGCATGGCAAGTATGAAATAATGTATATTACAATTCTACATGTATGAATATCTCATCGGCCAGCAAGCGCTCTGGCAACCTTAAAACACAATCACACTTTTCACACAATTCAGTCAACGACGAGAAGGAAATATCTCCAATCGTGTCTATCGTACTGCGGTGCTCTCGTCAGTGGCAGTATTCAGTCATCATCATCATCATTTTCGAGTAGGTGACTCGGTCAATCGACCTTGCACACCTTGGTGCCAGAGTTCTTCGGGACCGCCTCTCGGCCTCTGACGTGGTTCCTTTAACAACTACCAAATGGCAGCCGGGACCACCGGCTTAACGTGCCTTCCGAAGCACGGAATCATCTTAATTATCAGACAATCAGGTGATTTAGGCCTGCAATGTCCTAACCAAACTGGAAACAACTAAACAAAGTATGCTTCCCGTGGGAATCGAACCCATGACCCTGGGTCTACAGGCAAACGCCTTAACCATTGGAACACGGAGGCCGTGTGACTGGGCTTTTAGTTCCAAATGTCATTGTTAGATGGCTGTAGGTCCACTGCTAGTTAACAAGACTAAATCGAATGCGTTAAATCGTAAAAGTAGATATTACGTCTTTATTTAGTTAAATAGATAACAATGTCTTTTTTTTTTTAAACTTTCGCGCTTTAAACACGTAATTATGTATATAAACGGGACTTAGCACGAACCTTTTTATTATTTGTTTCCGTTGACGTTTCAATGGAGTTACATCCATCGTGGTCGCAACGAGACTCTCTTTTTTTTTGAGAACGAAAGGTCTCGTTGCGACCACGATGGATGTAACTCCATTGAAACGTCAACGGAAACAAATTATAAAAAGGTTCGTGCTAAGTCCCGTTTATATACATAGATAACAATGTCATCTGAATAAATGTAATAATCGAAAATGCTTTTTATTGTTAGTGTAGCAAGTATCTTTGTTAGGTAACAAGTAACGCCCTCTGTGTATAATTGCGGCGCAACTCCAGTTCTGTATGAAGCATCGTGGAAACTTCAAAGATGATCCCATCATGATAAAAACTAACATGCTGTCGTACTAGCCGATTCTGGGCACCACAGACGAAGCAACCTGGAGGATGCTCAGATGCTCGTCTTCCGTATTAGCACAAAAATAAACTTAGGAGGAATGTGAGAACGAAATATGTCGCTTCGGGAGACTTGCGATGGATGGAGATAGAGACGAATGGCATAGACAAAAGGAGGCTCATACCCAGCAGTGGCTCATAGAAACATGAATATGATGATGTTGCCAAACAAACCGCCATTTTTGTAAATTTGTTCAAAGGTCCTGCACTGCATGGCATTTATATATATATATATATATTTATGTATATTTGACGGCAAACGTGCAGACGAGCCAACTGATGGAAAGTGGTCACCGTCGCCCATGGACATCTGCAACACCAGAGGAGGTGCTGATGCGTTGCCGACTCTTAAGATACCTGTAAACACGCCTTTTGAAGGACCTCAAGTCATAGCACACAGGGAAAACCTCGGGAGGAGCACAATCTTGCTGTACAGGGAAAAAACCACGTGGCGCTCTGACATTTTTGGAGACCCATGTGTCAAGGATGTGGGGATGGTCTTCACTCCTGTGGCGAGCGGTGCGGTGGTAGAATGGTGGCACCAAGTCAAAAAGTTCTTCAGAACACTACATATACTTGTAGTTCCTTGTACTTATGCTATGTGTTATCTAAACTATCACATAGGTGTACTAATGTTGTAACTGAACAACATACCTACCTACTTGCAAACAAGACAAACAGGAATGGCAAGACCATGCAGCAGGAATTCTTGGAATGCAACTAGACAATTTTTCTACTTGAAGCATAGAGCTTGGAACAAAAAGAAGTTGATTGCTTCCAAGTTATTAGGGTGAATGAAAAGCACTAGGATGACGGTGAAAAAAACAATGCAATCTTGAGGCCTCTTTTTTAATGTTTGTTTGTTTGTTTGTTAATGTTTTTAGTGGCATCTGATCAGAGGCAGAGCTATGTATTGTTTACACATGCTGCTGGACAAAGGTCTCCCCATTCCTTCATTAACATTAACATCTATATTTCGTGCTTCTATTTACCATTTCTTCTCAAAACTTGTCAATCAGACGCTTCCTAGGCCTACCTCGCGACCATCAGTGAATTAGGATTTAAATATTTTTTCAATATTTTAAACTTCTATGGCAAAATTGAAGGACCCCAGACAAATATAATAATAATAATAAATATTGTTTATTTTCTCTTTAATAAAGGTAAGTCTTAAAAGTATGGGTTTTAAGAACTATGGTTGTACAATTGGCGTTGCGACTTGTTCTTTTGTAAATGTCGATATAGGACCCACTCGAGCTACGCCATTGGATCTGATGGTAAGTGCTCTAGGTATGATAACCACAGCAAGTACCTACATAATTTTATCAGTAAGTTTATTGTTGTTTAATGTAACTATTCCTCTTTGGTTTAAGTGTAGCAAAGGGTATGTATGATTTGTGAGTTGCAATGTTAATTTTGTAAATCAATTATCATCATCATTTCGAGTAGGTGTCACAGACAATCGACCATGCACACCCTGGTGTCAAAGTTCTTCGAAACCACCTCTCGGACCTGACGTGGTTTTTTAACGACTACCAGATGGCAGCCGGGACCACCGGCTTAACGTGCCTTCCGAAGCAGGGAATCATCTTTATTATCAGACAATCAGGTGATTCATGCCTGCAATGTCCTAACCAAACTGGAAACAACTAAACAAAGCATGCTTCCGGTGGGAATCAAACCCACGACCCCCGGGTCAACAGGCAAACGCCTTAACCACTGGACCACGGAGGCTGTAAATCAATGTATTAAGATAAATATTAGAGATTCCCTATTCCATGGAGATGGGCCAGTTGCAGTGATAAATTTGAGCGAGTGCTTCTGTTTCCCACAGGGCAGGTCCCACAGGGATGGAAGAAAAATTCTCCGGTTCCTGTTTCTTGAAGGCATTTTAAGCTGTTGATTGGTCCCAGCTGTCATCATTGATTGTAGTTGTTAGGCTATGTGAGAGCCTTCACACATTCATTGCCACTGTGTTGGTAACACTACATATTCAATTTATTGCGGCGTGATCTGGCAACCAAAGCGTTGTAGTTGTCATTAGGTAAGATTTTTTAGAGTATTCGGGGGTTAGTCAATTTTGTACTAGTTATTTTCTAGTGGTGTTTTGGTACAGTCAGGGACAGAGATACCTGACCAGGCCCTCTACCTGTATCTTGAATTTTCTCTTCAACTATAAATAATATAAACATGAAAATTTATATAAAAAAAGACTTTATTATAATCTCTCTGTACTTCTTTCTTACAATTGGAAGAAAGTAGAATAAATAAATCTCTGGAGGGCTATTCCCTGGACAAGAAATAAAACATTGCCTATGTGATATCTGATCATAGTCGACAACTGATCTCTAAAAGATCAGTTGTCTCATACAAAAAACATGAAAAAATTACATACAAAAGAGGGCTAGGTATTTTAGTAAATTATGATATTGCAGTGTTACAATGCTTAGAGCGCAACTTTAACCTTTCGTATGCGGGAATTCCAAAGACAGTCATTATCGTCATTTCGTGTAGGTGACACTGTCAATCGACCATGCACACCCTGGTGTCTAAAGTTCTTCGGAACTGCCTCTCGGCTTCTGACATGGTTCCTTTAACAACTACCAGATGGCAGCCGGGACCAACGTTTTAACGTGCCTTCTGAAGCACAGAATTATCTTTATTATCAGATAATCAGGTGATTCAAGCCTGCAATGTCCTAACCAAACTGGAAACAACTAAACAAAATATGCATCCTGTGGGAATCAAACCATAGTCAAAACAATGCATTTTGCCGCTTGGATTGCGCATCGGCATATGAGCGGTTAATATATGAAGGAACTATAGTATACTCAGTTTCCTTCTCATAATACCTAAACCGTATCATATATGAAAAATTCTATGTCCATAGCTATGGATAATCTTTGGGGCTTTATATTTTAGGGCTGTGATTTACTCAACTGCTTATCTTAGCATTTAATTAACTATTAAATATCATAGGTATGCCAGCATGAATAGGAGAGAATAAGGCATCTATTAATGTAGAGAACTTTACACGCTAGTACCCATTTGGTGGGTTTATCATTCATAATCTCTAGTAAATTACCTACGATACTTATATCAACAACTACATTATGCCAATTTTTTTTATAATATGACTTTTAGAGGTCAGAAAATAATTTATTATTCTTTGTCTTTTTTTCTTTGCTTTATAATTAATTGATTCATATTAAAAGATGCGCTATAAATACCTACTATTTATTTAAGATTTCGTACGTAAGTTACGAACAAGGTGAAAAGCAGCATCTAACACGCAGATGCTCCAAATCAATGTTTATTGAACAACAAAGAGGATTGTGATTGCAAAACATCTGGCTCAACGATAACAGGGAATGTTAACGAATATAACAGATAAAAAGTTTTAAAGATATGAATTTAGCAGAGATGAATAGAGGATCGCGTGGGAAATGAACAGCTGCTAGGGCGCCCGAGCCGGCTCACCGGCGCCAGCCCAAAGCCACGCTACGCTACGATAAGAACCTCCGACATTATCAAATAGGTTACAGAACAGCGCTACTTTAAAACACATTTTTAACCCACAATCCTTAACCGAAAGTCAAAAATAACAATACTCACGTTATAAAACAGGTATCATCCAACAACAAGCGGCATAGCGATCCAAAAACGACAATCACTGCATAAATAATCACAAATGAACACTGGACATTTTATATGCCATTCAACGTATTGCACTAACGACGATATAATCATCGATAACTCATAACAAATTGCACTGACCGATTTAAAAATCACAAACACAAAAACAAGGATAATATTAAAAAGTTATTATCACAAATATAAACGAAATATCACACAAACGGATAACACTTTTCTACATGTCCTTGCATTCACATAAATTGGCAGCCATCTTGCGTTCATGCGAATAAAAAAATGTTGCCAGCTGTGAGATTTAAGTTTGCTCATTATTTAATAAGTTGTTTAGGGAGCTGGGTAAAATAGTAGCTTCTAGCAAGCAACTGAATTTTATACCAACCAGGAGTGCTATTTTTGAAATGATGCCGTTCGTAACGAGCTATTTTTCCATACTCGGTCGAAGACGAGTTTCATAGTTTCAAAAATAGTACTCCAGACATTTATATAAAAATAAATAAAATAAAAAAGGTATGACGGGATATATTTTATAATTTTTACCCGACTTGCATGATGCAATGCAAAATTTGCTTGTTACGGACGTAAATTTACGTGATAACGGTGGAAGAGAGCCTTTCTATCGCTTGTTCCGCGCTCTCGTTTGCACACGGAACGTGACACTTATTCGTGCATGCAGTCTGCGTTCACCGATTTTAAGACGTGATCACGTCAAAAAAATCTGAGGGCACATCGTTTAACTAACGGTTCCTGAGAATATTAAGGGAATCCATATTTTAATCAATAATTACCAATAAATCAATGAATTTGATAAATAGTTAAATGATTATAAAAGTATAACAGTATATTCAAGAGTATCACAGTCTGAATAATAATGTTACTGTTGTAAGTATATTCAATCTCAACAAAGTAAGTAGTGTTTATAATCAAATTAATTAATTTGACATAATAATTTTTCAAAATAACTTATTTAAGACTTCTTCATTGGATTAACGAATAAAATATCGTCTCAACTCACTCTCTTGTGCAGCGCCCGTGTTTACAATAATACCTCAAACAGCTGTTCCGTTCAGCGCCGCGCAGAATTTCAGTTGACCTTATGATTGATTTTTACCATTGCGGTGCACTTGACGTCCGTTCGAGCAAGACTTACCAATGGTAAGTCTTACCATACCTTTTAGCAGCACCACAATGGTAGAAACCAAGGCATTAAAGGCCAGCCGATTTGTAGGGTAACTTACATATACTGGTAACATTATTGCCATAGACATTTTCATAAACAAAATTACTTTTTTACAGTTCCCAAACCAAGATGTTGCAAAGTATCAAGCCAAGATTCAGCGAAATGAAACATTATAGACAGAGTTCAAACTCAGAACAATAACTAAAGCATAGAAACCGTGTTAAAATAACAACAAAATACAATATTCTACACTGTTTTTACTTATGGCATTGTTAAAGCATCAGAAAGAGATGCATATACAATGCCATTTGCGTAAATGTGCAGGTTGTCCTGGGGTACTGATGTGATCAGGGTTGTACTATATCGATGAAATATATTTATCGACTAAATGTTTCGTCCTAAGAAAGTCATAAATGTACTCTACTCTGATTGTATCGATTCGTTAAATGAGTACGATTCATAAAAAAAAAAACAACTAGTTGCACTCCAGGAGTGCCGGCAGAAGTGAAAACTCGCCTTTGCGGCATACTCAGGTCCGTGTCCTTCTTACGAATTTTCGATCAATTCACGTGTCCTGACGCGAGTTTTCTATTTTACCCATCCCAAAAAGTGCACAAAGCCGCTAAAGAGGCTTTTACTTTAAAAGTTACGTCAAGATACACCTAAATAACTCCTAATCGCATGGCGCCGCTTGGCTTCATCTGATAAATAGGTAAAAAAAAAATCCATACATTACCCACCGCGCGTCTACTGTCTACTGCTGGTCATTAGGCCTTACCCAGTATTGGTCGAACGGCAGAATACCTAATATGATGTCAATCATATTTTCGATTATTTCGAAATTCAAACAGTGCCTACTTACCTACCTTACCTATGAATGCGCAAAAAACCCAATGCATTCGATTTACAGTCCCCAATGTGAGGCAGTCCAACGTTGACATACTAGTTGAAGGTAAAATAGACTTTGTAAATGATACCACCTTCTTAGGAATCACAATAGACTCTAAATTGCAATGGGGCGCTCATGTATCAAAAGGTAATATAAGGTCAGATATATTTTTCACTTGATCAATGGGCCATTCAGCATATTCCAAAACCATCTAAAGCTTTTCCCAGCTAGCTTTGAGGAACAGTCAGTAAAGGAAACATAATCAGGTAGGTAAAGAGAAACACATAATTCCAAGTGATATTTTTTATTTTATAAAACTTTTACACTAGGGTAAAAAAGTGCCAGTGTGTTATTTGTGAAAAATTCACAGTGTTGGTAATAGAAAAACAAGAGGTGAAGAAAAACAAGAGATTACTTTACCCACTTTCATTACTGTCCAAAATAAAATGTTTTTCATAATTTTAAATATAAATAATAAAACCGTTTCCGTAAACTTTCTTATTACCATTGATTTATAATTCGGCAAATATAAATGTAGGTAAAGCATCGTGTTTCAATCGCTTCCATTTAATTTTATATTCGAAATTAATGTATCGGCACGGCAGTAAAATATTTTGAACAAATTCGAGTATGTATGACATTTTATGTCCAATATGTCGCTTGAAAGTTCCTCGGATCCACACCTTTTTATCCTTTTACTTCAGGGAGCTGCAATAAAATTTCAACAATAATTTTCTTCATATTAGTAAAAATCGATTCTTTTTAGGGTTCCGTACCCAAAGGATAAAAACAGGACCCTACTAATATGACTCCGATATCCATCTGTCTGTCACCAGGCTGTATCTCATGAACCGTGATAGTGAGACAGTTGAAATATTTTTATTACAAACAAAAATTTCGGGCGTTTTTATAGCTTACGCCCACGGCTCCGCTCGCGTTAATGTCTATCCCCGATAACAGTACCTTATTCTGAGATGTAATTTATGTCTATGTTCTTTTCCGTACTCCAGAGATCGTGCAATGGTGATGATGATGATGCAAAATTTCATGATGATCGGTTCAGAAGTTACGGCGTCGAAGCGTAACAAACAAACTCACTTTCACATTTATAATATTATATGTAAGGATGGTACGGAACCCTTCGTGCGCGAGTCCGACTCACACTTTGCTGGTTGTTTAATTACCATGATGGTTCAATTTGTTACATTACTATTGCATGGCTCAACACTAACAAAAATATCCCTGATAGCAAGACCGTCATAAAAAATATCGATATACTCGTAGATACGTGATTTTACCACATCACTAGCAAAAAAACTAACCTAATTTGAAATAAGGAAAAAACGATAATTTTAAGCAAAATACCTATAAAAGTTGTCATTTATACAATACGTTATATAATTGACAATATTATTGTTGTATTTTGAGGTATTTTGGGTTTTAATTATGCACTTTTAACTGAAAAACTTACCGAAGAAAATTATGTTTTACAGAATTTATTTCTGTTCGTCCTGAATGGGATTTACATCGCTCCATTGCACAAGACATTGTTTAGTATAATGGTCATTTGATAACGCACCAACCCAACACCGGTTAATACTTTTTTCCGTGAGAATTTTAGCACAATCCTATATTTAATTTGCAGACATCACAATTCCGCCGCAATGTTTTTGTCGATATATAACCCGATCAAATCGGCAAGATGCTAATATTACAGACGTTGAACTGTAATAAGTAATTTTGAATTTAGTCGGATTTAATTGGAGTCCAATGGAGTCCATTGACATTTCAAGTCGGGACAACCATGAAAATAATAGAAACTGACTGAAGTTTTTGTCTCATTCTGTCATAAGCGAAAGCTCATAAGAAAAATACAGTGTCAACTATCTGTTTTCAGTTTCTATTTTTATGCGGCTTCTATGTATATTATTCTTCTGAGAGTTCAAAATGCAAGTTCTGTTTTTGAATGATATCTTGTGGATCATAGATTTAAAAAAAAAAATTTCGTTGTGGATAATATAGTAGTTCAAGCCTCCTAATTCGGGTTTTATCAAGTTAGTAACGCCATCTATTAACGGGTTGGGAAAAGACCGTCACAGTCATAGTACTGCAGCGCCCCCGCCGCCGGCAATGTGGCAGTTAGTTGAACTAATTGCCACGGCCTATGGTGCCTTCAATCTAACTAACCTCAGAATTTAACCCTCAGGGTCTACCCCGATCTAAACCGAATATTTGGTTACAACAAAAATGACGCAAAATGGACGCGAGCAATAATATTTTGTTTAATGGCGATAATCTACCAGTACCTACCTGGTGACCGAGCTCTGCTCGGAGAAGTTCCCCAGGGATTAGACTTGCTAGATCAATTTTTCACCTCAACAAGAAGCACACAAAATTTCATCGAAATCTTTGGAACATTTTCCGCGATCCTGATAATATATGTAGAAATATAAAAAAATTGCTCCTTTTATATTAATGTCATAGGAATCTCCCCAATCTGTTCGTTTCTTTGTTGCAAAATAGTAAAAAAAAAGTTTCATCGGAGCGTCCCGTTTCTACTTGAAAAAAAAGCTGTCGTAGGCATGACCAGCTGTCTCCTCTACATGTCGCATTTCTCTACCGTTCCATTTATACGTTGTTACCTTTCGATTCGGTCTTCAGAAAATTTAAAAAATGGCGGCTCGTTCGCCGTCCTATAACTTATACAAAAAAAAAATTAAACGTCTATGTACAAGGTACACCGTACAGGAATCGTCTGTTTCAAGTAAATAGTTATACAGTTATGTAGACAAGGGCATATTATTATAATTGGCATATAAAATTGATCTCACTAGTGAGAAAAACCGGCTTACTGCGAGTCGGACTTGCGCACTAAGGGTTCCGTACCATTATAAAAACGGCCAAAAAAATCATGCTGGTTGTATGGGAGCCCCCTTAAATATTTATTTTATTTTAATTTTATCTCTAAAGTGATTAAATAACTTAATGTTCTGTATGTATGCATTGTTTCAAGCGTCTAACTGTTGGCGTTATCAATATCAAGCAAAAACGAGCAAAAAATTCACGTTTGTTGTATGGGAGCGCTCCCCTTTAATATTAATTTTATTTTTATTTAATTATATATTTTTAAAGTGAATATTTAACTTAATATTCAGTGTATATTTCAAGCGTCCACCTGTTGCCGTTATCTATATCGAGCAAAACAAGAAAAAAAATCACGTTGGCTGTATGGGAGCCCATTTAAATATTTATTTTATTCTATTTTTTAGTATTTGTTGTTATAGCGGCAACAGAAAACATCATCTGTGAAAATTTAACTGTCTATCATGGTTCATGGGATACAGCCTGGTGACAAAGGGACAGACAGACAGACAGATCATTCATTCACTCATCAATTTCATTAATGAATTAATTCATTTCATCATTTCTAAAAAGAAACCGCCTTTATATTCGTTCAGTTAAATTGTAGATAAACCGTTATAAAATTAAAAAAATGTTTATTACTCTTCTAATGATGGAGATCATTTTCAAAAATAAACTCTACTAGTTTTCGCCCGCGGCTCCGCCCTCGTCAATGTCGATCCCTCATGTGCGTTAAGACCGCGGGTGTGCATATCAGAATTGAACTGCTTTCCCTCACAAAAGGGGTACCTGCGGTGTACTTCAGTGTACCACTAATGAAATCCAGTGTACTTCTTTTGATTTATACATATTTAACAAAATACACATATGTACACCCGCCATTCTAATGTTAGGACTGCGGGTGTACATTTTTTTTTCGAATAAGTTATGCATATTTCACATTATTTTTTTTCGTAATTATGTGTACCTGCAGTGTACTTTAATGTGGCTATAATGAAATTCACTGTTCTTTCTCTGGTAAAAAAATAAATTATAAAATATGTACACCCGCCATTCTAACGTTAGAACTGCGGGTGTACATTTTTTTATGTGAGAAGACACTTATTTATTTATATATTTTTTGATATCATGCATGTGTACCTACTGCGTACTTGTATATAAAAATATAAAATAAGCAAAAACTTGATAAATCCTTACTAATATTATAAATTCGAAATTGTGTTTGTTTGTTACGCTTTCACGCCGTTACTACTGACCCGATCATCATGAAATATTGCATACAAGTTCTCTGGAGTACGGAGAAGGACATAGGCTACCTTTTATCCCGGGAAAATGTACTGTTCCTGAGGGATCGACATTGACGCGGGCGGAGTCGCAAGCGAAAGCTAATACGAATATAAAACGTACCGACTTAAAGCAGGTATCACCGACAGGATCATTTTTATTTCTACTAAAAAAACTAACAAACATTTATATTATATTTATTTACATGTTAATTAATTAAAGTCAGTTGTATATATGTAGTTTAAATATAACGCAATCTGCAATGTCTTTACCCTTATTAATATTTATTTTATTTTATACTAGCTTTCACCCGCGGCTCCGCCCGCCTCAATGTCGATCCCTCGGGAATATTACTATTCTGATTACGTGTATTTTAAAATTTCTCGTATTTGTCAATTTTTTGCGTATTTTATATTTTTATATACAAGTACGCAGTAGGTACACATGATAACAAAAATAAATAAATAAATAAGTGTCTTCTCACTTTAAAAAAAATGTACACCCGCAGTTCTAACGTTAGAATGGCGGGTGTACATATTTTATCATTTATTTTTTACCAGAAAAAGAACAGTGAATTTAATTAAAGCCACATTAAAGTACACTGCAGGTACACATAATTACAAAAAAAAATAATGTGTAATATGCATAACTTATTCGAAAAAAAATGTACACCCGCAGTCCTAACATTAGAATGGCGGGTGTACATATTTTATTAAATATCTTTAAATCGAAAGAAGTACACTGGATTTCATTAGTGGTACACTGAGGTACACTGCAGGTACCCCTTTTGTGAGGGAAAGCAGTTCAATTCTGATATGCACACCCGCGGTCTTAACGCACATGATCCCTCGGGAATAGTACTTTTTCCCGGGATAAAAGGTAGCCTATGTCCTTCTCCATACTCCAGAGAACTTGTATGCAAAATTTCATGGTGATCGGTTCAAGTTACGGCGTGAAAGCGTAACAAACAAACAAACAAACAAACTCACTTTTGCATTTATAATATTAGTATAGTAAGGATAAGGATGTATAGATACGCAAATTCTAGGTAATGAAGAAATATCTGTCTGACCCTTGTAACTGAGCTCGTGAACATGATACATTTCCTTTTTTCGTGTTTCCAATACATTGGTCCCATAGGAAAAGTTGTTCATACTTGTATTAGCTGGCTGACTTGCCCTTCAAAGATGGTACATGGCTTTTTTAATATATTGTAATTTACCACGATTATTGTGGTTTGAGAGTTTTCGATATTGCAGCATAGACGGATCATAGCGATGCGGCTAGCAATCACATGTCATCACAATATTGACTCCCCTTTCCACCTATCCCCAATAAACAACAATACTTAATGTGTCCTTTAGACCTTTTAGCTTAGGGAAATATTACCCATTACTTAACTTATCCTAGGGCTATCTGAGAGGTGCTAACTACAGTAGGGTAATCGACCCATATTATGGCCACCTTAAAATTTGTAGGTGGCCATCAAAGGAATCTTCATTTATTATATTGCCATTTATTTTGGCAAGTACCTATATACCTGTATTTGCATAGGATTGTAAATAAAACAACAAAATAGTTAAAATATGTAGTATTACTTTTTATTTTATACTTTGATACTTTCAATGTTAATAACTTACAGACCACAGGTCTTACAATTTCAACTTAAAATAATTAAACTTTTACAATCGTTACAAGGAAAAAGAAAGAAAATTAACATAAAATGGTAGTTTCTTGTAAAGGCAAGATTTTAAGTAAAATGCAATTTTTTTTTCACTTAATACAATTTAAATGGTAATTTAACCAAAAAAAGAAGACGCCTCGTCAAAAGAAAAGAAATATTTATCACAAAAGTAAACCTAAGTGATTTTTATCTAACTCCACAGTCGTAACTGTAGCGCCTTCTAAAACGAAGGATTATAAAGATATTTTTGTTGTTATTTTTTTTGTCAAATTTAGTCTTAAATTTCGAATAATCACGTTATGCCATATTCCTTGGTCCCATTGATTCCCAATAGATTAATTTCTTACACCAAAAAAACTAAAATTACGTAAGTCATGGGGTCAAAATTAACACTATTAGGCATCAATGTGACCGAAGGCTTACAAACCTAGAGAATAAGTACCAATTAAAAATAACCTCATCATTGCATACTTTCACATTGGAATGCAGGTTTCGAGAAACATAAAATTAAACAATCCCAAGTACAGAAATAGTAATAAAAAAAGAAAAATGCACTTCATATAGGACTGGTGGTCCAAAGAGTTCTGACTAGACATAGACAATCACACTCACACCTTATTTAGTCTGTGTAAGTTCACTTTTTCGCCCAATTTACTCGCACACTTCACCACATACATTTTTGATGAAAGACATTCAGCCTATTCGCCAATATATGGTCGCTAGTATCTTTGCAGACGAAAATCATCCGAAAATTTTGTCCGAATTGGATTTGTCGATTAGCCATCATCGTTTTGTCATCAACGTAGCTCATTTAATAATAACGCCGGGGTTTTTCTGATATTCCACTGGCAGGAATATGTGCATCGAATTCTCTATTTCACTTCTGCATAGAGGGCATCGATCGCATCTGGAATAAAGATAATTTAATTATTATCGACATTAGACTATCATTACTACATTCATGGCTCAAGTCAAAAGTGAGTTTTAATGAGGGCATTATCTGAATGAGAATTTAGAGTATACTCAAGTCTAGGAGTTTTTAATATTCTTGACAATTGAATTCAGAGGCGGCTTAAGGCGGGGGCCATTGCCCATAAGATTGCGTCCCATTGCGCCTCGTGCATAATGTAGCTAGTTTTATTAGGAAGCTACGATTTGCGATAAAGAGCCGCAAGGCCTCGCGAAACGTGTCTTGCCCACGCCCAACATAGGTCTAGCGCCGCCACTGAATTATTAATTTACAAATAAAGTAGAAGTAGAGATTGATTTGTTAATAATTACTAATGCAAAGAACTTGACTTAAAAATAAATATTAATTACCTGGGTGCGCATTCTTCACAGCAGACGACGTGTCGGCACGGTAGGAACAGAGTGTCCATAGGGTTATCCATGCACACCCTGCAGGCTAACGTTTCGCCACCACCACTGCGAGACCTTGAACGCGACTCCTGTAAAAAAGATACGAAATTTAGATGATTAATTAATTATTCATCATCAAAAGATTTAATCACTTACACACATAGACAAAAACTTATCAACTAACTTATCATCCTTAAAATCTGAACAAGTTCTAGGCAACTCTCACTAAATACCTAATCGTAAGCCAACATTTGGGAATCTAAATAGAAACGTTTACTGAGTATTTTCTAGAGTCTCTTTTTCACCCTTGTCTTACTACATATGTGTAAGTGACAAACAAATATACTTGTGACTTGAGGATAACGACGCCATCTTGAATACTTGACATCATGTTTGCACAGAGCCAAACTTGTATAATAGCTGTACTTTGATCGGCGCGATAAATTATAGGTAAAGGTGTTAATTTTCCACACGTTAAAAAAACAGTGTAGCCAATTAGATTAAAAAAGCACATATATGGCGACTGGTCAAACAAGAATAATGTTTGTTTTGATTTAAAATATAGGTACTAATCGATTGGTTAGACTGCTAAAATTTACTTTTTATCCCAAATGCAAGGATATTTATCGGACAAATCCACATTTAGATGTTTAGTAAAGTGTTGTTAATATTGACATAAAATATTCACTTTGTATGTTTGTAAAGACATGATTAAAATCACTTATCGTGTTTTTTCATAGTGATTAGTGAGTCAGATGACTGGACTGATGCGCCACTTGATAACTGGTTAGACTGCCTGGTTACAGGAATAGAGCAACTATGATAATAACTTAATTTAACTCCTGCTTATCAGGGTCCAGTCGTGAAAAAATAACTTTAGTTTTAACTTTTTAATCATTTGTAAAATAGGTTTATGATAGCAATGAGAAGGCTGAGAAATTAGCCTTTTCCTACCTAAGTTAGATAGAGTAAGACTATGTACACTGTACTGCGCTTATATATTTTTTAAACTGCATGGCATGGCACTGGCATACTGCCGATCGTCAGCAGGTTGAGGCAGAATATCAGTGCTTTGATCATAAACTGTGAGGAAAGCGTAACGCTGAGCCTACAACATCGTTGAGATGCTGCAACGCTCACAAACTATTGAATTTTGTGTGTGTTTTAGCATTTTCAAATAAAATTCTATTCTATTCTAAAGTGATATAAGTACGTAGGTGCAAAACCAACCTTATTGTCATTAGAAGCACTAGATCTCCTCCGCGGGCGCGGTTCGTGCGGGGCCGCGAGGTGAGCCGCGCGCCGCGCGCGGTCGTGCACCTCGCGACATGTGCGGCGGATGTCGAACACGTAGCGGCGCCCGAGGGTTGACGAGTCGTTGAAGATGGAGGCTATTGTGCCCTGGAACAAAGATAAACCTCTTGTTAGTCTATGCAATGGACATCACTACATAGTCTAAACAAAGTCGCTTTCCGCCACAGACAATATAACCGGTTATATTGTCTGTGCTTCCCGCTGTCTGTCTCTATGTATGCTTAGATCTTTAAAACTACGCAACAGAATTCGATGCGGTTTTTTTTAAATAGATGGAGTGATTCAAGAGAAGCCGTGTGGTTTCCGGCAGAGTAGAATAGGACCACTCCAAGTCTTCCCGTGGATGTCGTAAGAGGCGACTTAGAATATACAAGCTAAACAAAGCTCATTAACATCAATGAGACCTCTCCAACCCGTCTGGCCAGCGAGGAGAGTGTAGGCTAAATCCTCTGTCTGCTCAGGCCAAATATGGCTCCGGTAGTACAGAGAGGGTTATGCTCCTGCAGTGGAGAGTAAAAAGACCTGATGATGATGATGATGATTCAAGAGGAAGGTTTATATATATAATTTACAGTGTGAAGCCGGGGCGGGTCGCTAGTTTATTATGTACGAAAACGGAATAAACCTGCAATGTTGCAAATTAAAGCATTTTATATCACCCGCGGCTCCGCCTACGTAAGTGTCGATCCCGCGGGGACAGATTTTTTCCGACATGAAAGGTGGCATGTGTTACTCCATGTAATAATCTATCTATGTGCAAAATTTCGTCAAAATCCGTTCAGCTGTTTTGGCGTAATTATGTAACAAACATCCATATAAACTCACAAACATAAATAACATAGGTTTAAAGAATTTTATTTCTCATAAGAAATTTACATTTCACTTAAAATGAGATATCTACATACTAAAGTAATTACAGTATAAATAGGACATTAAGTAGTGGTCAAAACAACATGCTTTAAGCATCTAGTTGTATGTACTTAATATTAAAGTGATTTTATTTTAAAATATCGGCTTCTTAATTAATTTTATTTAAATGCATGTTAATAAACTTAGAAATCACGAATCACCTATTTATGGAACAGGGTCATCTATAGGTCATTTTACCCTACACTTGACCCTCAAGAGTAGACGGAGTGATACAATACCTATATGTCAAATGACATATATCATTATACAAAGTGTTTTGTGTCAATGGTACAATCCAGAATTTAAGGAAATTTTTACTTGTGTTTGAAATTATAGCAGAACCAGTAGTCGTATTTTTATTCTGTCTATTGACATAAATGTTAATTCTTCTTGGAATAGTAAACATGTCCTCGACCTTGTATTACCACTTTTAAATGTAAGATGATCTGTTTGCCTGATACGACCGGATCGAAAATATGATACAACACAAATAAATATCGGAACCTATTTGGAACAAACACTTTTGTTATGAATTATGATACTCTATCAATTGATTCGATTTCTGCAATTATTTTGTTCGTAATATACAAATCGATAAATGTATCAAAATATATTTTAAACAAATTGTATCTAATTATGATAGCTATAAATATAAAGCGCTCTTTGAACTAGTTGAACCCTCACCATTCCTCCATCGGACTACGAGGCGCAGACAGAAATTTCACCCTTTTATCGTTGGAATACCAAAGAGTCGAACTAAACGTTTTGACAGTTCCTTTTTGGTTCGAGTAGCTAAGGTGTGGAATAAACTGCCTACGTCTATATTCCCAGACAAGTACAGTCCCGGGACATTCAAAAGTAGAATAAATGGGTATCTCTTGGATAGGCATGTAACATCCTCGTCTTCATCGTCACTTACCATCAGGTGAGATGGGAGACAAATGCCTAATCCAACATTTAGTAAAAAAAAAAAAAAAAAATTTCCTATATTATAAATAAATAAACATGAGTTCTGTTCATGTGACAGCAAAATATGTAATAAATATGTATTAAGTACTATAATATACATAGATATGCATATACTGGTATACCTAATTTAAACAGCGTCATCTACATAATATTTTAATACTCGCTAATATATATTTTTTTATTACAGTATATGTTAATATGGCATGCATATTTGACAAAAAAATCTTGTTATCAATACAAATCACGTTGCAAGGAGCAAAATATTGACCCGAAAACATCTATTATATGTAATAATCATGTATTAAAATTCTTGTACCAATTCTTAATTTGGAACCTAAAACGTCTATATGTATTAAAATTCTTGTACAAATTCTACACATATATTTGGTGGTATTTACACCAAGTCACGCCCCTGAATGTATGAGCGATCAAAGTTCTATTATATGGTTTCGTAAATATGTTATTTTACATGACAACAACTTGGTGTTTACCTAGATGGTATGGTAAGTATATATTCCAATACGATTTAATTTACATGGTAATTACGTCCTAGTCCTAAATATATGTATTTTACATACTACGTAAATAAAGTCTGGCTTCTTAATTCCGTACACATTATTAAAAGATTGTAGTTCGGATTCTGAATGTGGTCGATTACAGGGATTACTTACCCGATTATTAAAAAAAATATGTCTGTGACAAACAAGTCTTTGATATAATGATTTTAAAACAAAATTATTCAGTTTCTATAATTAGGGATCGCAGGTTTGGCAGCAAACTAAAGATCAATGTTTCAGTACATACCTTCAAGTCTCTAATGAACTGTTCCGTGACGTCACTCCTGACAGTCTCGCAGCAGTAGAAGGCGTGCTTCTCCGTGACAGCTCTGTACAGGGCGGCGGCCTGCCCGGACGTGGCCATCTTGACGTGGAGCGTGGCTTCGTGTCCATCGCCGGTCACGTATGAGAGCTGGAAAATCCTCCGCAAAGGTTGCGCGCGGTGGATAGCGGTATATGGGATGCTGGAATAGAAGATACACTTGGTCAGTAAATAAGTTAAAATATGTCTTCGGTGTAATGATAGAGGTAACATTTCTTTCACTTTCACGCGTAACCCGGTTGCATCCGCAGCTAAAGTGTTGGAGCCTCAAGTCCGTTATTTTTTCAGCATCAATACGCTAACGAAATGTTGAGCGGTTATTCTATTATTTTTATTAACCAATACTGTCCTACTGATGGGCAAAGGTTTCCCCCATAAGATTCTATGCTCTGTATTCTATGCCACTTATAACCATTTTCTTTCAATATATTTGATGAAATCACACCAACGCTTCAGAGGCCTGCCCTTCGTCAGTTCTTTTACATTTTGACGTGATAATGTTCGTCTTATAAATCGATGAACGCCGCAAAATGTGTCACGTTTCGAGTCTAAGTGAGAGCGCGGTACAAGCGATAGAGAGGCACGATCGGCCTAAGCGTTTGGCTTGTGACACATCTATTTCTCTTCCACAGTTATCTATCACATAAAATTATCATCCGTTAACCGACTTTATACACAACCAATTTTTTCAGCTACAGGATTTTGGCTATAATGTTAATTAACCCATCAAGCGCGAGAAACGCAGACACAATGGATTTTCTATTGTTATGTGGACCGATCGGCCCGCTTGGTCAAGTGATCTTACTCGACAATGTTTATTGTTAACATTGATTTTATTTTTAATAATGTTGACATCTGTTTTATAGACAACGACCCTACCACATTGTTGCCAACAACTGTTCATACATGTTATACATACAATAATAAATTACAATTTTAATATCTTATTAGCAGGTAATAAAACTCAGTTCCTTTGTTATTCTTAGAAATACCGAGGTATTATTATTTTAATGGTGTATCTGATGTCATTTTGAACTTTTACCCTTTATAAGATCTTATAGCTTAGGTATTTTTTACAAAGTATACAAGTGGTAGACGTAAAACTACGTTTTAAATTCGATCCGTATGCATGTAGATAATATTGTCAGAATTGCATTTTTGTATATATTCGTTTATATACCAGCGTCTTACATACTTCTTTCATACGTGTTCCAAATTTCATAAGTGTATGTATGTTTATTTGTATGTTTGTCCGCGCATAACACAAAAAGTAAAGGATAGATTTAGAAAAATATTTTTTGACGAACTTCGTTGGTATAGTCCAACTTAGTGAACAGTACGGTACGGTTTATTTTTTTAAAGAACTAGGTAAGTGTTATTTTATTTATTTACTTCTAATTTTTGCGATTACGACTTTTCTTGGGACTTATTGTGGTCTGGGTCATAAAAATATAAACAATTTCAAGTTATGAAAAAACAAAACGCCAGTTTCACATCATAACACTTGAGGTCACCCCCAAAATCACAATGGAAAACTGTGAAAACAGTTTTCTTAACTGCGTACTAAGAATAATAATAAAAAAAACACATTTGAGGTAATCTGAAAACAATAATGATTGGCGTTTAAGTGACAGTTGTTGTTACAAGGCTCTTTAACCTTAAAGTTTATCGTTAACCTGTGGATGGCAATGTTTTTGTAAAACATTACAAAAACTACGAGGACAATGTCGTGGGAAAAACTAGGTAATTTAAAACCTAACCGTGTCTTGGTTCTGCCTCATTGAAACTACTAGAATACATCCTTATGGGCCTAGGCTGTGTCTGCCCCGTGGATAAAGATGTAATACTTATTAATCTGTTTGTGGAGAATATAATTATATGTATCCACGTAACAGAAATTTCCTTCTAATAAGTAAATAAAAATATACGGACAAATTACACAGATTGAGCTAGCCCCAAAGTAAGTTCGAGACTCGTGTTATGGGATACTAACTCAACGATACTATATTTTATAACAAATACATATATAGATAAACATCCGAGACCCAGGTCAAAAAAGATCATTTTCCACTTGACCTGACCGGGGATCGAACCCGGGCACCCTCGTGTCGCAAGCTGGCGTGTTAACCTCTGCGCTCGCCAAAAATTTTAAACCTAACCGTGTCTTATGAGGATCTGCCTTGTTGAAACTACTAGAATACATCCTTATGGGTCTAGGCTGTATGCCCCGTGGATAAAGATGTTAAATTCTTATTAATTATGTTTGTGTAGAATATTATGTATCCACGTAACAGAAACTTTCTCCTATTCCGAGCGTGTTCCTGGTTGCGTCCTAAGACGTGATGCACTGGAGCTTGGGGTCCACTAATATGACACATACATATGTATGTATGTGTCATATTTGTGGACCCCAAGTAATCACGTCTTTTTCCCTTACGTAGTAGACAGACCCTAGGTCTATAAGACCCGAAGGCCACGTTTAGCATGTTGGTGGGCTTTCATACATAGGGCACGGAATCAAAATAGTGATGGGTTGCTAGCCGCATCGCCTATTAACAAGATTCCTCAGATTTAACCCATTCCCTCGATCGGCTTTTACGATCTGCCACATTCGTGTGAAATGATTAGGAGAAAGTTTTTATGGCCCACCAATGCATATTCTTTGGGTGTCTCCAGAACCACAAACTTATAAAGATGTACAAGTATTTGCCTGCACCGTGAATCGAACCAGTATCGTATGCTGGCGTGTTAACTACTACGTTATGGAGGCCGTCAATCTAGAATATCTACAATAAGACTGAAGTCACGTTTGAGACAACACATCTTTTGCCGATTTTTTTTTTATTTTGACATTGTTGTGTCACATTGGATAACACGTCACGGTTAGGTCATATTGTTGTATTTACGACCCTGAAAATTTTTACCGTTTACATATAAAAACATTCCAGAGCGGTAATTGTACCCGTGTTGGGCCCACTGGTGCAGAACAATAACTGAACAGTTCAAAATCTCAATCTTAGTAAATAAATTTAAAAAACATCGTTCATTTATTTGTGTAACAAAGTAACTATTTGTTAACATAGAAACAAAGATACCTTCTGTTGATGCAAGATTATAATCAACCATTTTATCTTTAACTTTTCTCGACATATCTTATCAAAAACAGGAGTTAGTTTTTGATAAACATGTCTCATGTGCAGTGATCGGATATTCCAGTGCATATAGTCATGTGTTATGTTAATTTTCAAGTTTTGAAGACCTGTTTCAAATATTCCAAATGGCAAAGAACAAAGGGAAACAGACAAGTTTTAAATTTAAAACCAGTTCCTAGTGTATTTTTTTTATAAACAAAAACATTTCTGTCTTTGAATGAAAGAATAGACAAAATATGTTTTCAATATGATAAATATTATAGTTATCTGACAAAGCTTAACGACCGCCATCTAGTGATGACAGCCGGGACCAACGGCTTAACTCTTCAAACGATGCTAGCAACCTGTTTAGATTCCATCTTCCAGCTAACGCCTAACAACATACTAAACATGGCTTTTGAGTTTTAAAGACCTTGGCTCTGTCTACCCCACAATGGAGAAAAACTATTAAAAACATCGACATATACAGTGTTCATTTTCAGTTGTCACAGACTTGTTCAGTTCATATACAATTCTCTGCAGTGGTCGGTTCCGAAACGCTAGTAGTTTGTAGCTTTTAAACAATAATTAATAATTTGAAATGTGAATTGACATGAAAAGGCCTATTTTCTGAATAAATCTTTGAATCTTTGACAGGTATGACCATGGTTTTAACTCACCTCTGTTTTTCCACACCGATCTCTTGCTCTCCGTTGCACGCCGGCCTGTACACTACAATTCCGTGAGGTCCCACGCCTACACTAGTGCTCAGTCGGCATCCACAACCTCCTACTTTTTGCCCACTCGCCAGACAACCCACAGTGTCCCCTCCGTCTATTTCCTGCTCATCTCTAGCCCTAGGCTCTTCAACTTGTGGTCTGTGATATAACAAATGACTGTACAAATTATGCGCATTGTTGGTCTGTGTCACTGGCTTGCAGAAAAAGAGTTCTTCGCCAAACGATTCCAAATTTGAAATTTCTTTTAAAACTCTGTATTCGGCCTGCGATTCCCTCATGCCAGCTATTTCGCAGTGGTAATCTATGATTTTGTCTATGTGGTCTTCTGGTTTCTCTCCCTGAGGGCCAATCTTTTCGCATTCTTCGTAGATGTGCATGGGAGGGAGATCGGGATCGCAGTCTCCAGTTTCTGCCTGAGCTATGTAAGCTATGATGCGTCTGGCGACTTCTAGGTCTGCAACGACAAGCCTTCCTTCTGTTAGGTCAAGTTTTGCGTGGAGGTAGAACTGATGGCGAGTAGGCTCGTTGATGAGTAGATGTGGGGGAACCCAGAATTTGACACGGAGGTCTAATCGGCCACCGGAGATGCGATGAGGGTCCAGAGGGTTTCTCAGATTGAGCCATCTTCCTGGTCCAGAAGCGGGACACACGCGAAGTCCAAAGTAGTCGGCTTCTGCTCCGATCTCCAATTTTTCGCATACCTGAAACAATTGAAGGAAGATAATTAGATATATATCACATCTTTATCCCTCACGGGGTAGACAGAGTCTAAAGTCAGAAGACCGAAAGGCCACATTTAGCGTGTTGGTGGGCGTAATGGTGGCAAACGGAATCAAAATAGATAATTAGATTTTATCATACATTGTAAACATCGCTTTAAGATCAATTGTCAAGGCTTTGGTGTTAATTATATGCATGAATTTTATATACCTATCATAATCATAAATTATATGATTCAAAATTAGGTGCAAATACCTCAAAGTCAAAACGGACCATTCAAAACATAATTATGGTTGTTACAATCCAAAATGGTTGGTTTAAAACGACTCAGTTGTTAGGTTAAGCAACTTTGCAAGGTGAAAGTGTTTTGCGAATGTTAAACCTATTATTAGGCAGCAATTTGTCTGTTTTTAAGTCTGCGTATGTAATTTATTGAGATTGAAAGGATAATAGGAAAACATGTTGGTAATCTTTATTGCTTAGAGATAAGAGTCATATTATTTTGCTTCACCTTAAGTTTGCAATGTAAGGACGCATAAAAATACTTTCTACTTGATAATAGATTTTTTATTACTAGCCACAGACAATATTACTAGCTCAATAATTGAGAGCATAGAAGTATGAAGTCTCATTTTTTTAATAAATCTATTATTGAGAGGTACTAGAAGAAGTATCGACTAGAAATATTAGATAGAAACTATCTTACGTAACAAAGTATGTATTAGAATAAATGGCTTTTTTTTTGTTTCACTTCATGTTTATATTGTATATATACAATACAGTAAATAAACCTATATATAGGTTTATTTACTGTAATTTAAAAAATATATTTCTGAAATTTGTCCCACATAAATTTGGAAAAATAATCCAACCATAAGGGTAGAAAAACAATAAATGCAGAGAGCCGTAATTTTTTTTTAAATCTATGGGATGAGTAGATGATTGATGCGCCGACTCAACATTAAGTTAGGTATTCTTACATTACTTTAAGAACTTACATTATTAGTGTGTTTATTTGAATAATGCGCAGGTACAATGTACATGCCTTCTTCTGCTGTATTCAATACTGCGCATTTAACTATTCAAATAGCGCAACTAAAGAATTCATACGATTAAACTAAAACGGAGTTACTTTGTAAACAAGGGTGACTCATACCGTTTTACGATTATAGCATTATTTATGCCTCCGCGGTAACGTTTTCAATTAAAAGTTGTATTTTTGTACTTTTCAACGATTCAAACTGAATCAAAAAGCAAAAATCTGTCAATATTTGCAATTCTTGTAATCTAGGAAAGGTCTTGTATTCGCTTTGGAAGGAACTTTCTTCCACGGTTGTGGAACGGACTCCCAGCCATGGTTTTCCCGAGTGACTACAACATGGGGTTCTTTAAAAAGGGTGTGAAAAGATTTCTTCAGGGTCGGCAACGCGCGAGTGGCACCCCTGGTGTTGCAGGCGTCCATAGGCTACGGTAACCACTTTCCATCAGGTGGGCCATATGCCTGTTTGCCTACTAAGTAGGTTAAAAAAAACAAAAGGATCCAGCAAAATTCAAAATAAGTAGTAAACTTTGTTTAAACAAGAAATAATATCATCATCATCATATCAGCCGCAAGAAATCCACTGCTGGACATAGGCCTCCCCCAAGGATTTCCAATACGACCGGTTGGAAGCGGCCTGTATCCAGCGTCTTCCTGCGACCTTAGTCAGGTCATCCGCCCATCTGGTCGGTGGGTGTCCGACGCTGCGCTTGCCGGTACGTGGTCGCCATTCGAGAAAAAATATATATTCTCAGAATTTGTTAACTTTAAGAATGGTATAACTCTGCATAACGTGTTATTTACTTATTGTTATGTTATGTATGACAGTTCTGAATATCTTTACACTGTTCTTCCACAATAATTGTTTTTATTGTGATTATTACTTTTACAACAAATATGCATGTCTGTCATCTGATCTGATAGTAATTACGTGTCAATGAATAGTGTTGTTATTGAGATATCAACTTACACATTGCTAGCAGAGCGAGGTCATCTTAAAACAATAACAACGCGATAAAATTGTAGAATGGTAGTAGTAAATGGAGGGGAAACGGACACACTGTGCCGACCCAATAAGAAAAAAGTGGGATTAGTTTTTAGGGTTCCGTACCCAAAGGGTAAAATCGGGACCCCATTAATTTCGTTCCGCTGTCCATCTGTCTGTTTGTCGTCTGTCTGTCACCAGGCTGTATCTAATGAACCGTGATACTAAGACAGCTGAAATTTTCACAGATGATGTATTTCTGTTGCCGCTATAACAACAAATACTAAAAAATAGAATTAAATAAATATTTAAGGGGGCTCCCATACAACAAACGTGATTTTTTTTTGCTTGTTTTTGTTTGTTATAGATAACGATAACAGGTAGACACTTTAAATATTCACAGAATATTTAGTTATAATTTCACTTTAAAAATAAATAATGAAATAAAAATAAAATTAATATTGCAGAAGGGCTCCCATACAAAAGACACAATTTTTTGCCGTTTTCATAGATAACGGTACGGAACCCTTCGTGCGCGAGACCGACTCGCACTTGGCCGGTTTTTTTTAAATTAAACTTTGGTATCGTTGTTCAAACTCTTCGGGGATTCATATCAGGTTTCCCTAGAGACTGCTACGGTAGCCATTTACTATGAATCTTATGTATATTTAAAGTAACAAAGAAACACATACATATAATTATAAGAGAAAACCGAAAAACCTCAATTACTGAAACACGGATACATACTTTGCAGAGGTTGAAATGTCAAAATGTCATTCGATTTCGATGAACTCATACTTACCTTTTATTTTTAAAATGACAGTAATTAAACCTAATTATATACAAAATAAACATGAAGAGAGAAAACAAAAAAAAAGTAGCACTATAAAGAAATTTCTTCGAGATCTTGCCCGTGTGGCATGGTGGCAAGAACGCTGGCTGCATTCCCCCGTTGGATAGCTATGCTAATCCGTTGGGCGAAAAAGCAGCCAGCCCTCTTATCACCGGCAGCCGACATGAGCCGAGGGGCAATCTCTTTTAAGAAACCCCTCGCGCTGGGTCCCCAAGGTCCTAACGTCTCTACGCCAAACGGCACAAATATATAATCCTCAGCTAAGGTTGCATACTTGCGCCATTTGGCAACTCCTACTTGGAAACTGAAAACTACATGAATTTTAAAAGCCCTGAACATAGGGGGAGAAGAGGGTCTATTTGCGGGTCAAATTTTAATGTCCTGGGCGGCTGCTTCAAGTTAAATCATAGCATGCAGGGACTGGAGACGGGGGGCGGGAAAGTATACAGGGACGATGGAATTCGTGGTGTTGGCGCAGTACGTTTATATTTGAAACTAGCTTTCACCCTCGGCTCCACCCGCGTCAGTGTCAATCCCTCGGGAACAGTACCTTTTCCCGGAATAATGTACCCTATGTTCTCTGTACCCGAGACAACAGGTATGCAAAATTTCATGACGATCGATTCAGTATATAGGGCGTGAAGGCGTCAGAAACAAACCAACTCACTTTCGCATTTATTTTATTTGAAATAAAATAATAATTATCATCAAGTTGAATTTGTTTCCACAAAATCTTTAGATGAAGACCTTTGGACATCAAAAAGGTGCTAAAAGCGAGTTGAAAAACGGGTTTTATCGGTCCTATATTTTATGATGATATCATTACAACCTTTGGATTATCAATATGTACTATTTCGATGTACGATACGATAATTGACATAGCAACAAGCGTTCCATAATAATTCATGATGCTATCTAACAAAAAAAAATTATAATGTTTCTAGAAAAAAATAACATAAATAAATAAACTTTTGAAGGTATTGAGCCAAAAGCTGGTTGAGGTATCGGATGACCAGAGGGCTGGCCATTACCTTGGACAGAGAATAAGCATTGCCATCCAACGTGGCAATGCCACCAGCCTTCTGGGTACCCTTCCGTGTGATAACGACCTGCGGGACATTTTTTTATTTATAGTTTTGGTGTTATTTGGGTAGGTATTTGTTAAATAGTTTTAATTAATTTATTTTTTTTAATTTAAGATTTAAATTAAGTTGATTTTTAAAATATAAAATATGAGAAAGTAATTAATTAAATAGTTAGAAATTAAAAAAAATAAAAAGTCATAACGCCGCTCAAGAAGGTTTCACTTCAAAAAAAAAATAATGTTTGTTGTATGGGAGCCCCCTTAAATATTTAAATATAATTTGAATATAATCAATGGTTTTTTGTACTCTATTAATGAATACCATGAAATGCCCAGGGTTTTCCAGAGTGTAATAAAGTACGCATCGTAATATTTTTTAAAAGAAAAATAAATTTTAACATAAACAAATATCTTCGGAAAACAAGAAACATTATTTACTCAGGCACTTAAATACTTAAATTTCCCGTAAAAAATATCTTAAAGTTTATATTTTATGAATAACTAGCTTTCGCCCGCGGCTCCACCCGCGTCAATGTCGATCCCTCTGGAATAGTACCTACTTTTTCCCGGGATAAAAGGTAGGCTATGTCCTTATCCACACTCATGAGAACTTGTATGAAAAATTTCATGATGATCGGTTTAGTAGTTACGGCGTGAAAGCGTAACAAACAAACAAACTCACTTTCGCATTTATAATATTAATAAGGATTATTCGCCTCATTTTTATGTTAATTATGATACACAAAGTATATTGTGCTATTTAGTTAATTACGTTTCAATAATATTTAATAAGGGACTTTTATTAACGTCATTTAATTTATAACCTACGTTTTTAGGGTTCTCAATGGAAAAAACGGAACCCTTTTAGGATCACTCGGTTGTCCGTTGTCCGTCTGTCTGTCAGTCTGGCAAGACGCTTTTTCTCAGGAACGTGTAGAGGTATCAAGCTGAAATTCATATCAAATACTCAAGTCTGCTGTACCTTGCAGTTGTGAAAAAAATCAAGCTTCTGAGCCAACGCAATCAAAAGATACAGCTGATTTTGTCGCCATTTTTCGTGTTTTTTCGACATTTGCAAGGGAATCAAAACCTACAGGGTACTTCTCGTGAACTCAGAATCTTGAAATTTTGTACGAAGCAACGTCTTATAACACAGATAAAGGAAAGATTGCGAAAAGCATAAATTTTTAGTTACATCATATAAAAAAAATATTTTTAATAATTTCAAACTTATTATATATAATGTACGGAACCCTTAGTGCGCGAGTCCGACTCGCACTTGGCCGGTTTTTATCAATGGAGCCCTTTTCATCATTTTTGTTTCACTTCTTTATACGACAAGGCTTTTAATAAAGCAAGATGGTAAAACAATTGGTCTGGAATTAGGTACAGGTCAATACTCTGGTCATTTACCCTTTCCAGTCAAGCCAAGTGTGACACAAAGCTAATTAGTTAATTTAAAACGAGTTTTAATTGTATGGAACAAGATTCTAAAAATATAAAAAAAAAATATTCATAGTAGGAAGGCCTGCCCCCCTTGCCGATGCCCATGGCCATATTACATTCATACATATTATCACGTCTTTATCCCTTACGGGGTAGACAGAGACTAAAGTCATAAGACCGAAAGGCCACGTTTAGCGCTTTGGTGGGCGTAAAGATGGAAAACGGAATCAAAATAGTGATGGATTTTCGCCTTGGATTTTCGCCCATACATTTGACCCACTCTGCGCGGGAAAAGAAGCAGCTGGCACATTCTACGTTTTTTCTTTTCTCCCAGGCCAGCATGGAAGAAATGGCCATATTATATGTAGGTACTTAAATTTTTAATAGCTTTGTTGTTTTTCTGGTATTCGCAATAGTGTTTTAGTATAGTTTTATTCAAATTGAATGATATAATAAATATTACTACGTAAATTATGTTAAATTTAATTAGTTGAATGTTTACAAGTATTATGCAATTTAAATTTCAATCAAACATTGACAAGTCAGCCCTTCTTAAATTGCTGCACCCGAAAGGGTCCTTAATTTTTACAATTATTATATAAGAATAGATTGAGTATTGAGTAAATATAACATAACTTCAAATTACGCTAGTGACAGTTTTTAAACGATGACGTAATATTATCGCTTCTCATATGCAATTATGGTAAATGTGGCGACCAGCGGGAAGTACCTCAGGGGTTTCACGAAATACCTTTATTTATCAACCGGGGAATGATGGGCGTCATTCGCCGGGCATCAGCGGTCAATTTGGCTACTTTATGTGTTGCTTAACCTGTTTTGGAGGTTCCGTTTTCTGTATTATGCGTTTTTCGCGAAATCCGAGTGTAATTAAGTTTTATTATTGGTAAAAAGCAGGTTTGTGTCGAATTACTTTAATCTGTTACCACCGAATATTGTAATCATTCAAATAAAATAGAAGTTTATTAAAAACAATAACATTCGTCACGTGCACTAAGCTTATCCTGGTATAGCTGAGAATTAAAGTAGTCCAGAAGCTTCCAGGGTTAGGGACTCAGTGGCTTAAGAAAAACGTAGGCGAGGGGTACTATTTTTGAAAGTGTGACACTCGCCTTCGAGCGTTTTTTGTATGGAAAAATCGCTCGCTTATGAACGCCATCATTTCAAAAATAGCAATCCAGTTCGCGATGGTTTGCTATTGTGGTGCTGGCCGAGGGCGTCGACCCAGCTCTGCAGGAATCAGGATGCAACGCGCTCGGCTTTCGACCACCAAATTGTCGACCTAAAATTTCAATTCGCCAGAAAGAAACAACAATGAGTGTTTTGTGTCTACATCTTTATGTAGTCTTAAGGAATCACGATTTAAAATAATATTTTTCTGTATTCTGAAATAATAGGCAGAGTCATAAAACCTTTTTAAAACCACTAATCCTTTGTCTTAGAACAATGCCTACCTAACTTGCCAAGCTTGTTCACAACACCAAAAATATTTAAATTTAAAATGACAATTCGATTCTAGAATAAAGAATTAAGCAGTATTTTTTATTTACCAAACAAAGAAACAGAAAAGGTATCTTGCCAATACCAATCGTCCACAATGCTTTTCTATCGATTGTCGTAACGACTTTTCGATTTTATTTTAATGCCTTCCATTTGAGTTTAAAGCTAAACTAAGCTGGGCTAACAAAAAGTAAAATAAAAACACGTTGCAAACAGTAAATCAGACACGAAACGTGCCCAAGCGCAGGCGTCCAGATGTTTTCTCTCCATCTCTGTCACACTGCATAGCAGCGTCTCGCTTCGTCGACACGATCACGCATGATGCGCGTGCACTTACACCCGACTGGTTGCCCAACAAGTCTTAGTTTTCGACAAAGAATATCTGAAAACTTTCTACAGATCGATCAACTCGAGCGTTGTAACGGATTAACATATCAACATGGCTGCCAAAAAATATTTGTCATGAACTTATGATATTTTGTAGTTTTACTCAAGCTGTGTAAATAAAGAAAACGTTTTTTTGAGTCTAGGTTTATGTTTACTCTACAAATTTTACAATGCAATAAAATTGTAACATATTAGAATGATTTGTGGGCATGGTAGTTAAGGGCAGGTATTATTATCACACGTTCGCCAACCGATAAATTTACCCTTTATAATCCATTACACTTTTTATACTCATAAAACAGAAAATCGAAGATATCACATGTAACTAAGTAGGTAGTAGTTACCTACTATATTTTAAGTCGGCATACCAGTGTATTAAAAAATAATGGAAATAGCTATTCCACGTATAATAAAAAAATATATAAATTTAATAAATCTGAAACAATAAGCGAAACGGTTTTTTTTTTAGTTTTAGATAATACTTTTTAGGTTCATAAAAAAGAGGTTTCTTTTTTAAATGTGTTATTGTTTAACCTCTTAGAATAACTAACTTATTGTTTTAGCAAAACTCGTCTTAGCAAAACTAATTATCATTTAAATAACTACAGACAATTTCTACAGGACATCAACCTCTTGAGAGCGATATTACCTAAATTGTTTGTTTTATTTTCCACCGTTAGACGAAATTAGACAGAAATAGATCCTGATATATTTCTATGGTTGATTCTTAACAAAAACTTGCGACATAATAAATTGCCTCCTTTATTTGAAAACATTAGATGTTTGTCTTAAACAAAAGAAGCATGGCAAAAGAACTCAAAAAAAATACTGAATATTGTTACTGCCCTCTCTCCATCTCTTATCTAAGCGGCTTCTTCTCCACTTGGCATGGTCTTCGACATCCTTGCGTGCCAATGGTCTCGTATCACAGCCAAGGGGCTGTGATACGAGACCATTGGCACGCTTACCAAATGTATTGATTTTGTCTCTGATCCTGAATTCCGGATAGAAAAAAACTTCTTAGGTAGTCGTAGTTGCGGCATAACTTATGTAAGTTATATAAGAACAGCTTTTTCATGCATTATTAAATTTACAGGTGTTTTGTAAAATGGAACATTGCCGACTCAAGGCTGGCTCTAAATTTTAGTTTTTTTTTTAAGAAACCATGTTTACACATACTCGTACATACATAAATTTTCTTTTAAGATATTGGTAAACTCTACATTTACCATAAACATTGTAAATATTTTGCGATATTATGAGAAGTGGAGTTGGATCGTTAAATCTTGATTCGCTCGGTTTGAGGCCATTGATATAAAAATAACCTCACCGCTTGCATACTTGACATAAAATACATTTTTAAAAGCAACATGTTTCTGTTATTGGCTTTCGATATGGACAAGTAAGTGTTTGATGATTTTACGATATTAATTTTTGAATTTTATTATCGATTTTAATTAACGATAGTTAGATGTTATTAGGTATATAAAGCTTGTCAAAATAACCAATCTATAGGTATATATATATATATAAAATCTCGTGTCACGATGTATGTTTAGGATAAACTCTGAAACTACCAAACTATTTCGTAATCTGCAAAACTACTGAACCGATTTAGATCAAACTTCGTAACGTAAGATAGGATAGTTTTTATCTTATACAGAAACGAAGTTTGCCGGTACAGCTAGTTACCTATATGGTAAAAGAATTATCATTATTTTTTTTAAGATTATTTGAATAGATCTCGACCCAATTGTAGTCAACCTATCCGAGTAGCATTATTGACTAGCAGTTTGATTTTCTAAAATCTTACACATTTCTAACAAGTTGTTGCGGCTGACATGGAGACTATTTTAATAACATAATAGACAAATGTCAACTTAGTCTACCTGCGACCATGAAAACTGCACAGTTTCGAAACGTGAGGTGTAAAAATAATGTAATAAACACGATAAACCGCATAGTGGTTTTATTTAAATGTGCAACAATCACGATAACATTATAGAAATCATAATTGCAAACAGAGGCCGAGAGGCGATTCCGAAGAACTCTGACACCAGGGTGTGCATGGTCGATTGACCGTGTCACCTACACGAAATGATGATGATTGCAAACAACATATTCCTTCTTTATAACAGTGTTGCTACCCCCAATACGGCAGTTGAGCAAACTGGTACCCAACCTGTGTACACAAAGATCACATTCGTCCTTCAAGTTACTAGTCTAAAATTGCGCATTACAAATTCGCGCGTTTTGGCGCGCCATTTTGTTAAATTCTTGCAAATGGCCGCCGTCCGCGTGGGAACTAGTTTTACTTGTTTTCATTGTTCTAACCAGTTATAATACCGAAATAAATATTAAATGTATTTATGGTGTTACCTATCTATTAATCAATGGAATTTAATTTATTTACCTTACTTATATGATTGTAAGTTGTAACATTGGGTTGTAGTCTCCTTGTGAAAGGTTTAGTCCCACGATACCCTCCAATACAGGTACTCGGGTACTAACTACTAAGCGGCAAAAACATATAGGTAAATATACTTTTAAATATGTCACAGAAAGGTTATCGATCAAAACAATGCCCTGAATTTACAGTAAGATAAAAAAAGTGATAAAACTGAACAAATATGTTTTTCAGCCTGTTTTCATTCCATATCAGGTTTTTTGCATTATGAGATTAGGTACGTACTTATGTTCTAAAATATATTTGAAGCTTTACGTACTTAATGAAAACAAAATAACTTATCATATTTAATCAGATAACTTCGACGGTCAAAACAATGTTTAAAACTTTAAAGTAGGTAGTTATATGTATTTATTGTATAGTGATAAATTGATCATTTTATACGTACTTACAATTTATCGATTATCATTTAAATTCAAAGCATGCTCTTCTATTGTTTTTGATAGCGTTGATAGCTCACCAACTGCTACCTGTATTGTGTGCTACTACGTGCACAAAATATTAAGTAGGAGACTTGTCTAATTTGTTACCAGGAAAAATAGGATTACTACTTAACATACCTTTGCTTCTAACTTACTCTCCATGATATTTGATAATAATCTTCCATTTACAAAAACCGTCTTGACCCAATTTTGATGAATTTTAAATGCGACTCTTCTAGATGCATATCCTTTCTAGATAAGAAGTTGCCCAACAGAAAACTGATCCGCGCAGACCAGTTAATAACTTTTGAAATTAAGGGATTAACTGGCCCAAAAGACTCATGCAGTGTTAATAACTTGAAGAAACACTAGGTTACAATTGGTCCATAATCTTATACCTTTATAAGAGCAATTCTTGTATATTTATTTATTTGTATCTATATAAATTTATTTTTATGATCCCGGAAACAGCTTTTACGATTTCGCTGAAATTTGGTAAATGGGGGTTTTCGGGGGTAAACAATCGATCTAGACTGACCTTAAGTTTGGGGATAAGCGTGTTAATAACCGAGCAAAGCTCGGTCACCCAGTCTATGTTTATTAAAACCCATCCTCCTCATGTGAGGACCGCCAGGGTCGCCGTCATCGAAATCGATGAAGAGGATTATATTATAACAGAATTCATGCTGAAATATGATTTGGCAAAGTTGTTACGGCCGACCGCCTGCCTGGCGATAATCCTCCTTAGATGAAGGGCTAAATATGGCGATGAAGACACCCATCAGTGAATATCATCACAATGTGATTTTTTAAGGAAACCGTAGGCGATAGACGTCAATGTAGCAATTAGCATGGAATAGGTGTGTGTGCACGTAAAAAAATTGGTTGCCGGCCAAGATTTCATCAAACAGTGAATGTACCTAGGTACAACATGCCAAGGAAAGCTCATTGAAGTGCAACTAAGGTTTTGTGTTCGTTTATAAATACTGGCCAAGTTACACACACCAAGGCTTACGTACCACCGTGGAATATTCATGTTTCTTGTATGGGGACTTTGACGTATAAATAAACCTCTTCTAAGCGACCTCTTATTAGGTTTACCAAACTCTTTTGAGTACGAATATTGTTTTTAATTATTTGGTATGTATGACGTCTCAGTAATAAGTATCCTTATCCTTACTAATATTAATGGGCGAGGAGAGTGCAGGCCAAATCCTCTGTCTGCTCAGGCAAAGTATGGATCCGTTAGTAAATATAGGGTCATGCTGGTGTGTGTGGAGTGGAGACTAAAAAGACCTGATAATGATGATGATTACTAATATTATAAATGCGAAAATGAGTTTTTTTGTTTGTTAGCATTTCAGGCCGTAACTACTAAACCGATTATCATGATATTTTGCATACAAGTTCTGGAGTACGGAGAAGGGCATAGGCTACCTGTGTACTTTTTATCCCGGGAAAAAGTACTATTCCCGAGGGATCGACATTGATGTGGGTGGAGCCGCGGGCGAAACCTATAGTAATAAATGAGCTGCAATTTTGACAAAGTCGAGAAAAACAACAAAAGAGCACGATTCTTGTATGGTTTCTTTATATTAAACTAGCTTTCGCCCGCGGCTCCGCCCGCGTCAATGTCGATCCCTCGGGAATAGTACTTTTTCCCGGAATAAAAGGTAGCCTATGTCCTTCTCCGCACTCCAGAGAACTTGTATGTAAAATTTCAGGATGATCGGTTCAGTAGTTACGGCGTGAAAGCGTAACAAACAAACAAACAAACTCACTTTCGCATTTATAATATTAGTAAGGATAAGGATTCATTATTTCTTGATAGAGCGGTAATAGGAAAATCAGGGTTCCTATTACGGCTCAACTTAATAGATACAGATACGGACGCTTCCGCACTAGCATTAAAATGCACTAAAATGCATCTTAAATATTAACCTCGCAGGAGTCCTCAATCAATGTTAGGAACAAATAACATGTTCAGTCTGGTAAATTCAAAAGAAATACATACATATTATCACGACTGTATCTCTTACGACGTAGACAGAGCTTAATGTAATAAGACCAAAAGGCCACGTTTAGCGTGTTGGTGGGAGTTGGAAAATGGAATTGAAATAGTGATGGGATGCTAGCCGCATCGCCTATTGTCATTCATGATTCTTTAGATTTTCGCCCATTTCCTTGACCGGCTTTTACGGTCTGCACGGGAAGAGAAGCAGCTGACACACTTTACGTTGTTTCTTTTCACCCAGACCAGCATGGAAGGGTAAAGAAATGCATTTTTTTTTTGTATGTGTTTTATTGTGCAATTACAATGCTATTTTGATTAAATTAAGAAATAAAATATGGTCATCATCATTTCGAGTAGGTGTCACGGTCAATCGACCATGCACACCCTGGTGTCAGAGTTCTTCGGAACCGCCTCTCGGCTTTTGACGTGGTTCCTTTAACGACTACCAGATGGCAGCCGGGACCAACGGCTTAACGTGCCTTCCGAAGCACGGAACCATCTTTATTATCAGACAATCAGGTGATTCAAGCCTGCAATGTCCTAACCAAACTGGAAACAACTAAACAAAGTATGCTTCCGGTGGGAATCGAACCCACGACCCCCGGGTCAACAGGCAAACTTCTTAACCAGTGGTTAAGGCGTTTGCCTGTTGACCACGGAGAACAAATAAAATATGGTGAAAAAATTCCATGCGGGCGGGGTTTGAACCAGCGACCTTGGTCACTGTACGACCTACGCTCTGCCAACTGAGCTACCGCATGATTCTTAATTTTTTCACCACATTTTATATGTTAATTTAAGAAGAGTGAATGTAGAATTTCTTTTCCCAGATGCGTAGAATCTATCAAAACATTCGCGGTTTTAATCTCATTGTTTTTTTGTCTATTTTTATGCTATCACCCTCAATAGCCCTGTCTAGGGCCGAAGATTTATTCTCATAAACCTGACCAACAGAATACCGGGCCTGGTCGATGACATTCGCAAAACTTGGAGATTGTCCAATTCAGCACGAGGCAATCCCGTGTTCGTATGCTCTGTTACACGTCACCCAGGCAAGAGAGCGGTGGCTCAAAGCAATTTGAGTTATTTTTGAACATGTAAAGTTCCATAATGAATTTAAAAATGTTTTATAAATTGACTATGAAATGCTTTTTAAAAATACAATACCTATTTCTTTGTAGGTACATAAAATTAATGGTTTAAGTATTAAAATGTCTTCCAAGCTGGTCTGGACGAAAAGAAAAAACGTAGAATGTGCCAGCTGCTTCTCTTCCCGCGCAGATCGTAAAAGCCGATCGAGGGATTGGGCTAAAATCTGCGGAATTATGTCAATAGGCGATGCGGCTAGCAACCCATCACTATTTTAATTCCGTTTTTTATCTACACGCCCCCCAACATGATAAATGTGGCCATAAGGTCTTATGAATCTAGGCTCTGTCTACCCCTCAAGGGAAAAAGACGTGATACTATGTATGTATGTATTAAAATATGTATTTTCTACACAGCAAAGGAAACAACAGTAGTGTAAGAACATGTAAGTTCCGTAATTAATTTAGAAATTAATATTTTAGGTGTTGATTGTAAAATGCTTTTTAAAATTACAATACCTATTTCTTTGTAAATAAAATCATGGTTTACGTATTAAAATATGTATTTTTTACTACATAGTAAAAGGAAACACGAATGGTGTAAAAACAAGTTCCATAATGAATTTAGAAAAAAACGTGTATGGTGATAATTATGAAATGCTTTTTAAAATTACAATACCTATTTCTTTGTACATACAATTAATGTTTTACGTACTAAAATATGTACTTTTTACTACATAGTAAAGAAAACACCAATAGTGTGTTGAGTTGAGAATGATAAAATTTGGTTAGTAACTGTTTCTCTCAAGGTTCATGAACGGCAAAGTCGAGAGTACAGTCAACATTTGATGTGAGTATGACGACCGACAGCATTTGTCCTACTTCTAAAATGAATACTGAAAACATTTCTCAGAACACTACTTTATGATTAAAATCTTTGCTCCAGAAAATTAGTTTTGTATCATACTTTTGACTTGTTACACCATCAACTTTATCAACTTTTAAAGTTTTACGGGAATGTAAGCTTTATTTTCTATGCAGTAAGAGTGTTTGCTGTGTAAATAATGTGGGAAGACTGGAATCCGAATGTATACGTGATCGTAGCGGCGTCGGACCGCACGTAACATTGAGGTGTAGTACAAGGTACGATACTTGGACCACAGTAATTAAATGGCAGCCGTTCTCGCTTCTAATGTTTGTTGTTCTATGAGTATAATGTTGTAACGAGGTTTATGGCCTAGTGGTCTTTATGCCAGAGCGCTACACCGGAGATCCCGGGTTCGATCCCCAATTAGGCCAAGATGGAAAATGAGCTTTTTCAGATTGGCCTGTGTTTTGCTTACTTATTATAATAATAAATATAGAGTTATTATAAATAGCACAAGTCTCGAACTTACCCTGGGGCTAGCTAACGACTACGACTACGGAGAGACTTCTCGCACTAGAGTCCTTGATTTACCGAATTTGTATGTATGAACTTTTGACTTAATTTCGTAAATTTGATTTAAAAATAGAATTTTCTGGCGACTTCATTACTGACCTTTTTCGGCCAGTAAGAAACTTCATTGTTTTCGCCTTCAAAAATTTCCGGCGGCCTTACCACGAGACGGGTATCAGTTTTGTAAGAGCGTTACAAAACTCCCGTTCTGCTTATCTCTCGAACGTGGGTCTGTGAGATTTTGTACTTAGTTATGTTCATTTAGTTGCAGTAGCGAAGTGTAAAGGATCTTATGATGAAACTCTTTTGTCAAGACCACATATAAATATTTTTTTTTAGAACCATGTGTTTGAAATATTATATAAACTATCAAGACTTTAAGAAAATCTCTTAGAGGAATGTATCGATGACAATCTGGTATTTGATAAATATGTTGTTATATTAGGTTTTACTGCAACCGTTCGACGTCATCATAATGAATCAGTAATGGGAAAACCTCGAGTTCAGCATCGTTTGGTGCACGATGGACTTTGAAATCCGATTATGACGTATATTGATATAAAGCATTCATCAAGATTGTTATACTTATTGCTAAATGAGGCAGTTCGTTATATTTACTATTTCACTCACTCGTATTACAACCCTAGGCGCTTTGTAACTATAAAAATTGCTCAAATATAGTAAATACAGTCACCCTTTTTCATAAAAATAAACAAACGGTTATTACACCTATTTTAGTTAAAATATGTTTTATCTCATTCTTTAAATATTAAGCATTGTAAAGAGGGAAAAGTACAAATCATATGTTAATATATATGATTAAGCGGGAAAGTAAAGAGCATCATTACAAAACAAAATAAAACAACAACATATAAAACTACAAGCCAGTGCTTGTAGTTTTCCTGAGAAAGAGTATGTTCACACACGGTAGGTACGATGTTGATATTCTAATGATACATTAACTCCACTGAGTTTCACGCTTATACTACTGTTACTGTAAGCGTAAAACTTACTACGTTCATTATATAATACTAATAAAGCCATTTTGTTGAATTTTACCGATTCCTAACTCTCCTACAGCTACACTTTGTTTGTCATTAATCATTATATTTGCGAGTGCTTTAGATAGATGTTTTATTTAACGTTGGTTTAAACAAAATAATATTGACTTGTGTTTGCCATTACAAATCCTAGCTGCTATTTTTAGATAGTATATTTACATAAGCCATCAACTTTGCTGCGTAGGTGTATGTACTATAATGCTGATCTCATTCAAATACATAGTGTTCAAATGTTTTTTCATAATATTTTACACACCTATCTATTTATTATTGTGTTTTTGGAATATATGTATTAATGACTAAACAGATCTATTTTGAAACCGCATAAATATCATTTTACTAAAAAAGTTTGTTTTTTATCAAGTTCAGGATTTAACCAAAATTAAGTACCGACATTTAGTGTGATTTAAAAAAATCTAAGCTAAGTCAATACAGGGATCCCTGTATTGACTTTATAGGTGTCATCTCATTACGCAATAATTTTGTCTTGAACAACTTTTTTTCTTACTTATTGCGTAATGAGACGAGAAGTTGTTCAAGACAAACTAACAACATGACTTAACGAATATTGAAAATTCTACGGTCTCCGTAAATGGATTAGTCAATGTTACTTTACTTATTTGGCTTCTAGTACAGTCCAGATGCTTCTAAACTTTGTATGAATATGTATAGTTTAAAGGGCTATTGTTTTGTTTTTATGAGCTATTTATATGTAACTCAGTGTCACTGAATATATCGGTCAAGAACTATGGTCATATCATTTGATATCGTAAACAATATAAGTGGAATAACAATTTATTTTACATATGGAAAAATATTATTGTAAAATGTATGATGTAAGTTAATCAATCATTTATATGCACTTTGCATTTTAATTAGTAGTCTTTAGTGTATCATGTTCTAACTAATCAATGGATATTTTCGCTAACGAAGCTGGTTTAATGAGGATATAAGTTGGATTGATTTAATTATAAGAATTAAATTTAGTGCCTCAAATATGAGCGTACCCCGGATATCGTATAAACTTCCTTGTCAATTATGATTGATTAGGAGCAGGGTTGTAACTTCCCCATATAGTTCTCACAGTTTAATTAAGACATTAGACAATTAAGAGAGGCGTAACAGGCGATTTAGGAAATACAAGGTAAACAAAGCTCAAAGCGAGGAGAGTGTAGGCCAAATCCTCTGTCTGTTCTGGCCAAGTATGGCTCCGGTAGTACAGAGAGGTTCATGTTCCTGCAGTGGAGATTAAAAAGACCTGATGATGATGATGATGATGATTAGACAATTATCTGTAGCTTAGATTTTCCAAAGTATATATTGTATATAATGATCTTACACCAAAATTCTAATTTGGTTTCATCGCTTAACGTTAATACCTATGTTCTTACTGTATAATCGAGATACTATTATCTCAATATCTAATTCAGCTATAATTATCATGTATATGTCATAATCTAAGTGCGTTTTATATATAGATATTAAAATAGAACTAACCATATTACACTCGAGACTAGGAAATTCGTGTCGTAATGCTCGTAATTCATAGTCCGGACTAGAAGAACCGGTTCTGCTACGCTTAAGCTGAAGTTACTATTCATTTTTATATTTTACCTTTGATAGCTAAAAATTTGCAATACAAAATAGATTTTAATGCGTTCATATTAAAACTCCTATTAGTTCAACAGTTTGTAACCGGCGTTTAGCGACAGATCGACTGTATAATTATGGATTCAAAGTGGCTTTTAAGTCTTCCGGACGTAATGAAAATTTGAACTTGTTGTAAAATGAGGCTCTCACAGAAGAGCTTTATTATACGCAAATTGATGAAGGTGTATCAGGAACTCTTTAGGTTGAGTACATAGAAGTAACTGTAGTGACAAAGAAACTAATTAGTAGGCAGGAGATAATTGAGAGTGTTAGTTACCAGAAGATGTTAGATTGACAATCGAAAGCAGAGGTAGCAAAGAAGAATCATCAGCACCTCCTCTGGTGTTGCAGATGTCCATGGGCGACGGTGACTACTTTCCATCAGGTGGCTCGTCTGCTTATTTGCCGTTAAATATAATAAAAAAAAGAATATCCTTCTTAATGTAAAAAATCTTGACAATCTGCAGCGTCAGAAATCAAAAAAATATTGAATGTGTACAGCAGAAGATAGATACAACAATAAAGTTGTGTGTTACACAAGCAAAAAGCTAAAGTTAAAAGTTATAGGCCTTGAGCCAAAAAATCAGAAGCTGTTTGGACAAAGTCTTTGCGTTTTTATCTCGTAACTTATATTAATAGCTTTCCAATTATAGAAAATATAATTATAAATAACTATTACTAGTGTTAGTAACAATATGTAGCATTAAAAATGTTGGCAACTTCTCGTAAAAAAATACTTATACCGCTGATCACTTTTTGAGAATCTCTTTCTTCTTATTCAAACAGAATAATTATCTGCACTATATTTTTTTTTTGCATTCTTAATGGCCATGACCTCCTTTATACATTCATTTGTGTTTTTCTTTGGCCTTCACCCACTTCACTCAGTAACTTTTAAATTTTATATTATTTAAAAAAAAAAACAGATTTTATTTTATATACATATATAAAATGTTCGTTTATAAATAATTTAGGCATTTCGGCAATAACATATGTACGCAGGAAAACAGTTAAGTATTTACTGTAACCTATTTTCTAGAGGTTGGTACTGATCAATAGCTTTTCAATAATATGTGTTTGCTACCTTATTTTTCCTTTTTATCAAGTATTAGCTGTTTCTCTTGCACTTGCAACGACTTTGTACTTTACTGATACCACTATCAGAGGATTAGTGACGTCACAACTTAGATCCGGGTATGTATCCTCAAGCCAATCAGTAATTATTATCAACACATAGTATCTTTGATACAATAAACATATGTACCTAGTGTTCACTTAATAAAAGGCTTAAATAGATTACTTTAATCACATTTTAATATTCAGATTATGATTATACAAAAATATTGTTGCTATAGCTTATTTATTTTTCTACTTATTTCTATCGTCCTTGGAATTGTCTTTCAATGCATCATAATTTTATAATTCTTTCAAAATTAATGACAATTTTATATTAGACATGCCGTTGAAGTTATTTTATTTTTATTATTCTTATCAAATGAACTCATCAGGTACAGTTTAAATGCCAACCCCTGATCTAAGTATCAATGCCCTGTTACGTAAATACGTTATAATGATGATGACATGTTTGCAAAAATCTACATTTTTTCTGATATTCGCTTATCAATGTTTATCGGTTGTCAGGTCATTTACTCCGTTAACCGCAGTAGTCAGACGATCAGAAGGTCTAAACGTTAATGAATTGACGTACCTATTCTGCCCTTTTAACCGACTTAATAAAAGAAGAAGGTTCTCACTTCGGTTGTATATTTTTTCAATGTCTGTTTACTAATTTCACCGTGATTTATGAATCGACTTGAATAATCGACTTTTCGATTGATCCCATTTCTTACATATTTCATCAAAATCGGTTCAGTAGTTTGGTCGAATTGTTTTTTATATAAAAGATTATATTATTTAGTATGGCATTCAGGAGCGTTTATTAGGTCATCTATGTAAATTAGTTCTTAATAATTAGCTTTAATGCTATTGATTGACTATATAATAAAAGTCTTTTATTAATTCGCATATTTCAAAGATTTATCTGAGTGAAGATTACTTAATTAAAATTACCACACGTCAAATGGATTAACATTCAGAATTACAACAAATTATTATCTGATCTATTTGGCGATATAATTTCCATATATTAGAAAATCTTGATACGAAGCACGTGTTCTAGTATTTTGATTCATGATCGATTGATCATTGCCTTCTAACATTATTAAGCTATGTTAATCTTCCAGCGATAGTGGTCGCGATGCGCCTTCGGAAGTGGGGTTATCGAGGGTCAATGTTAAATGGTCGTGTAATATCATCATATGGCAACAGTTTGCCACACGTAAACTTTATCGATTGCGATTACAAATATGTCAAAGGGCGTCAAAATAATCCTTACTAATATTATAAATGCGAAAGCGAGTTTGTTTGTTTGTTACGCTTTCACGCCGTAACTACTGAACCGATCATCATGAAATTTTGCATACAAGTTCTCTGGAGTACGGAGAAGGACATAGGCTACCTTTTATCCCGGGAAAAAGTACTAATCCCGAAGGATCGACATTGACGCGGGTGGAGCCGCGGGCGAAAGCTAGTTAAGTAATATTTATCAAACGAGATAATTTTCATATTAAAATCGAAAATATGTGATGAAAAAATTTTCGCCACAGGTAGGATTTGAACCTACAACCTTCAACATCTAGCCCGTCGATGCTCTCAACCACTGAGCTACCGTAGCTTCAAATCACCGCGGCGAATTTGTTCATCACATAATCATGAGATAATTTTTATATAATAATGATTACAAACGCTTTTTTCTGAATATCATATTCTTTTAGATTCAGGTAGTAAGTAATACTTTATGGGTTACTTTTTAATCTTTTTCCAGTAAAAACAGGTCAGGGTGTCATGCTGAACTTAATGTCCGGTGGTTGCAGGTTGCAGGTATGGCATCGCGTACGCGCGGCTGGTCTCCCGAGCTGCTGCTTGCTTTTCCCCTACTCATCCTAGTGAGCAGTATCCAGATATCTTCCTTCCCTTTCCAAATCCAAGAAATTCCTATTCTTCCCAAGCTTTAAAATGCTTTCGATGGAGCGTCGGAAGCACAAGAAGCCAAAGAATTTGCGCTCTCCGATCCGCCTGCCAAGCGTGGTGAGAATGGAAATATCCTCCCATGGAACGAAGTATCTTTGGGAGAGGCCTTTGTCCAGTAGTGGACTTTTAACGCTTGTAATGATTAATGATGATGATGAAATATTCTACACGTAATAAAATATCAACTAACTTATATATTCTTGAGAAAGTGTGTCATCATCAAAGGTGAGAGCTTAAGACTTGAGAATAATCTCATTTAGATTACGAAGTACCCACATAATAAGTGGATCTAAAAAGTATAATCAGACACATTTAATAATAGTTTTCACATCGTTGTATTCGTTAATTCTCTTGTATTGTATGTCGATAATTTGACCTACATACATTGTATGGGCATGCATTACTGAATCATCAATTGTTTCAGCTATAGTTTCATGAAATTTTCCTGTTTTGAAATAAAATTACGGGCCTGTTAAAGTTTAAATTTGGTAATTAAAACTATTGCTACCTATAACTTGAGTAATACATATATCCTGAATTAATTCAAGTGAATAATGAAATCAAAATATATTACTTTTTTATTTACAACCAGTGACAGATTTTCTTTTTGTTTAAATATTTTGGCATATTCTTTCTTTCTAATAAAATATAATCAATCATCATCAACAATCATGTGTGATTTGTCCGTATATATTTATTTATCATCATCATTATCTCAGCTGCAAAAAGTCCAATGTGGAACATCTCCCAAGGATTTTCAATACCGGTTGGAAGCGGTCTACATCCAGCGACTTCTTGCGACCTTGGTCAGGTCGTCCAACCACCGTGCGTGGGTGTTCGATCCTGCGCTTAGCCGATACGTGGTTGCCATTAAGGAACCCTTCTACCAATCGGCCATCGGTTCTGTATCGGTGTTAATTAACTAGCAAGCAGATTTCTGAAAGCGCAATGGACGATATATTGCTTATGGACGAGGATGCAACCCGTGAGCAATAATATCAAATCGATGTTTCTTTGCTTTGGGTATTTTTATAACACTGCACGGCATTTTGATATTGACATGTGATCTTATCTTACCAATTCTACCTACTATAATAATACCTTAAGAAAAATTTAACTTTTAAGTATGGCGACTGCGGAAGACCATCGTTGTATGTGGCTCATGCCGCAACATCATGCTGAGCGGAGACCATTTCATACATCATTGATTTTACTTTGTTTATTTTATATTGTTTTTTTTATACAATGTGTTTCTGTGAATACTGTAAGTTTATGGTGACTAATTAAATGCTTTTTCTTTCCTTCTTTCTTTCCAAAAGTAACTTTTTTAAAGCAAATCAAACGCATCGATTTCACAGATGTAAAACTATTGTATGTACTTATTCAATTTCATCACATGATTTCAAATTTCAATGGAACAGACGGGTCAAAGTCTCCCGCCTAAATTGTGCTATGGTCAATCAGACAAAAGAATGACGAACTCGACCAATCTAATAACATTTCAAGGAAGATACGATGACTTTACCTTGGGTTCAAAGTTTACTTCGGCCAGATTTCCTCGAATTCAAGGAAAATTAACTCAATTGTTCTCCTGACATTACCATCGATTTTGCATTATAAAAGCAACACAAATTGATCTCCTTTGCCAGTGTCTGGTTTTATTCTCGTTGGCCAGTGTCAATCGACTGAAATTAAAAAATCAAACATTCCTAATTCAAATTGGTAATTATCATTTTCCGGCCATCATTGAGGTTGTGCAAATGTTGAATAAGTAAGCCAAGGATCACACGGTTACCTAAGGCAAAGGTAATATTGATTAGACGCCAAGATGTTTCTAGTTTCTTTCTTGTAACGTAAAGACTAGTTTTAACCTTGAATATGACTGCTTTAATTAGGCCTTTTTTCGTCGCCGTCCTTTTCGTACTCCTTAGGCAATATGACAAGGATGGTAATACAAAAATGTTAACTTTTTCATAAGAAACATTAATTCCTACGAGAATGCGCAGAAAATATGTGGAAAGCTTTTTGGTAGACTAGATACGTTTTATAACATTCGAAAGTGCGAATAAGATTAGTCGGTGAGGCCCTTAGTGACAATAATAAAATTCGTACGTACTCAAATGGGCTTAACTGTCTACAATGAGATAACATCAATGACTATATTCATGCATAAGCCACGCTGAAAGCTCAACAGATTCGCATCTTAAACACAAGGGGGAGCTTGCGAAAGTTTTTTTTAGAGAGTGAAAGCCGGACAGCAAGTTGCATAATTAATGCGATATTTTCGTTGCTAAGACACAAAAGTACCAGGCCAGCATACAACGGAAGGATATGTAGGTAATATAATAAAAAGAAAATAAATATTATTGGAAGTCTGAAACGATAATAGTCACTTTTCTCATCCTATCATATTTATTTGATAGATTTACAAAAACTCTTACAGATATACTATAAGTTTTTCAAAAACATTTTGTGTAAAAAGAGCTTCAATGATGACAAGAAAGTCTAGCATAATCTACTCCATACGACGCGAATTCAAGAGATTGTTTTCGTTTGAATCATGGTTAAGTACACGCAGCAGGCGCGCAATACTCCAAACTACCAGGCGATCATGAGCCGGCTGGATATTGTGACAAACAATGGACGTTAGTCGTTACCCAACAGAGGCCGGGTGACGTCACGGTCCAAAGTCCGTATAACCAATTGGAAAGTTCAACAGTAGCAAAATATTTTACGGCAATTAGTATTTAGGCTGTTTGTCGATGTTAGCATCTCCATATAATGTCGACCGACAAAAACTGAAATTTCGACATAACAGACGTGCTAATATCGTTAACTAGTCAGCGTTAATTTGAAAAACAGTTTTGCAATAACCTAGAGCTAGTATTTCGCAATTTGATGACTAAGTTGCATTGAAAAATGCATCGTCTGAAGTTAAAGATACTAGGTCGACATAAGTCAGAAAGAAATTCAAAATTTTAATGTCTGTCGCCCTGGTAACGATCGTCAACCTAATAACCTCTGAGAGATATAGTAATTGGACAAAGGAGCTGGGACTCGGGTTAATCTTATTTAATTTTTGGTTGATGTTATTTAGACTTTGACACTACTGTATTAAAGCTACATTTTGCGTAAGTTTTTTCCTATATTATATAGGTATAATATAAGTATACAGGAGTAGGAATGCTGCAACTTGTTTGTTGCATTGAAATGTCATTATTATGGAAATACATATTTGCATTAAAGACGCAGGTGCAGCAACGTTGCATTGGAATTGGAAATTGGAAACCAAAGAGACAACAGCTGGAAACGAACGCATGGTATAAAATACTGCTGCAGGTATAACAACAGGAAGTTATTTTTGAACCGGATGGTGTCAAAAAGTCAACACATTTGGTATTCCGTTACTCGTGCAATGCTATTCCTTTTATTAAAAACTTTAATATAATATTTGTATATTATGTTTAATTTATTTTGCCTAAAAATCCAGTATGAGTATCAAACTGTGGTATCAAAGAATCGGGTGTAAGCCTAACTTGAAAATGGCTTATTTAAGAAAGCATTACGCAATTCCTTTTTTTAAATTGATGGTTTTTAAAGATATGTAACACGGGAACTCGATACCGGTTCATTCAGATACGAGGGGTGGCTGATATAAAATCTACTTTGTTAAAGAAAGTTTTGAAAATCGAACTGGCCACTGCAAAATCATATTCTATATTTATTCCTTTTTCAAAATTATGACGCTTATTTTTTTTCGCTTGCTTTTGTTTTTTTGGCGCGGCTTTGATTTCACCATGTCGAAAGAAAATTGCAAAATGATGAAATTTGAGCATCGAGCAGTGATTAAATTCCTAAGTAAAGAAGGAAATACGCCTACGCAGATCAGAGAGCGCATGTTAAAGGTGTTTGGTGATTCAAGTCCTTCTGAATTCGTTATAAAGTTTTGGTCGAAGCAATTTAAACATGGCCGTGAGAGCCTGGAAGACGACCCACGTAGTGGAAGGCCAATTTCTGCTGTTACCGCAGATAATGTTGAAAAGGTGAAGAACCTGATTCTTGCAGATCGGCGAATCAAGCAGTGGGAGATAGCCAGAGATGTGGGCATTAGCAAGGAACGAGTTCATGAAATTATTCACGAACATTTGGGCATGTCCAAGGTGAGCGCGCGTTGGGTCCCTAGAATGTTGACCCCCTTTGACAAACAAAGGCGAGTAGAATGTTGTCAGGCATTTCTAGACCTGGTCAAAGGTAAAGAAGAAGAGACTATCTCTCGAATTGTGACCTGTGATGAAACTTGGATTCGCCAGTGGGATCCGGAAAGCAAACAAGAGTCAATGCAATGGAAATTTAAAGGAGAAAAGCCGCCAAGGAAGTTCAAGGTTCGGCCGTCGGCTGGAAAACTAATGGCCACCGTATTTTGGGATGTCGAAGGGATTTTGATGATTGATTATTTGCCTAAAAATACAACAATGAATGCTGAATATTATGCAAACTTGCTTGACCAGCTTCGTGAACAAATCAAAGAAAAGCGGAGAGGCAAACTCAGCAAAGGTGTTCTGATTTTACAAGACAATGCTCCTGTACACACAGCCTTAACGGCGAGGTCAGCCCTGAGCAAAAACGGCTTCACAGAAATTAACCATCCACCTTATAGTCCAGATCTGGCTCCCTGTGACTATTTCTTATTCAAAGATTTAAAGAAAAAATTGAGGGGTCGCAGATTTTCGACGGACGAAGAAATGAAGGAGGCTGTGACTGACCATTTTGACGAGCAAAATAAAAATTACTATTATAACGGCATGATGTCACTTATTTGCAAATGTCATAAGTGTATTTCACTTGCAGGAGACTATATAGAAAAATAAAAAAAAACTAGCCATCAAAGTATTTTCTTTCATAGTTAGGTAGATTACTTATCAGCCTCCCCTCGTAGATGGTTACACTCTGTGTAATACACACCTTTCTTATTAGATCACGAACGGGTCGTAGAGAATGCAATCATCAGGAAAATCCGTAATAAAAAAAACCGAATCTCTAAACATTTATTTTAAGGGATACAAATTCAGGTTTCGAAATGGAATCGAAATTTTTTAATATTTCATCTAAATAAATTTTCGTGTGATATTCTCGCACATTTTGTGCGTCGTGCACACCTTGTCAATATTTTCGCTGCGATGAACAAGTACGAGATGCAATTTTTTTAAAAATCTATGACAAGTACCTATTTCTCTATTTTGGCATTTACGATTTTAAAAATTTGTTTATTGAACATGTAACAGAAATACAGACAACGAAAAGAGAAAGAAAAAGTTTGCAATGTTATATTCAAATAAATACAATATGAAAAGTAATTTTTTACATTATTTAATTTTATATTTAGTTTATCAGTATATTTAGTTTTAGTTTATTTATTTATAAGTAATTATTACATTGTAATATGAAAAGTTGTGAATTGTTTTCATAAGAAGGCAGACAGGGGTAACATTAAAATACGATATTCCCGCGAAAGAGTCATTGTTATCTACAATCAAGGGCGTCGCCAAGGGGGGGCAGGGAGGGGCAGCTGCCCCCCCTAGAGATTCTAAAAAGTTGGCAAATATAATGCAACTAAAGTCCTAAGTCTAGTACTAAGATACTGTTGTTATTACAATCGCTGTAGATGTAAGGCTCGTAGTACAAGTGAAAAGCTTCATGGGCTGTCGACTTTACCTACAATTCATACCTACTTTTCTCATTCATAGAGAATGAGAAAAGTATGAATTGTAGTAGGTAAAGTCAACTTGCCCCCCCCCCTGCGCCATCGGCTGGCGACGCCCTTGTCTACAATTGTTATGTAATGGTATAATTTAACATGGGCGGCAGTCAAAAGTGAACTCTAGGTGTCACTGTATATATACTATTGTTTCTAACAAAAATATGAATATCTTTATTTTTTCTTTAGCTTGAAACAAGAAATTAATGCGTACTAATAGTGACAAATCATTTGTTTTTTTGTTCCAAAATGGATAAAAATTAAAAATCATATTTGTTCGCTCAATAATAGATTTTTAATTATGTCGGTAACTGGATTTAAACATTTCAATAGTTAATATAACGAGATTTGATCAGTTTATGGAAAACATGTTTTTAAGTAACTTTTTATTTTTGACTTACAAATATTTTTTCTTTTTAATAATTTAGATAATTAAGTAATTAGGTACCTACCTAGTCTTATTATTTTTGTCAGGTAATGAAGGAAATCCAGTCTAAGTACTTACAAATAATGTAATTATAAAATATTGTTTTATAATGCTCACAAGGAAACGAATTATGGAAAACGTAAAGAAAAAGACACGTAGGTATTTTATTGTATTTCATAAGCGCATAGTTCATTTGATTAAACAAGGGCGATTATTGTTCGGGTTCGGACTTTGCTTTATACCTACCTACTTGAAGGTTACCGTTTTTTGCTACACCAATTTCGGCCTTAGCCACACCTATTATCTCTCTTGAATGCTCTATTTTAAACATTCATGATTTACACGGATACACCTCAAAATTTATTGACTAACCTCAAATTTTCTCATCAAACTTTTGATTCTTAATGCGTTGTACTAAGGTTGATTTCATGGCTGAAAATTTTTTTGATGCAGCGTTAGAGTTTGCTCTTATAGCGATGATGTTAAGGTCGATTTTGTTTTAAAAAATAGTGGATCACGCACTGTGCACGTGTACAGGCGCACGGTAGAGGGTTCACAGCTGTTTGCTGTGGTGGACTTTGGACTCGGCACAATCACCGATGAGCATTTAATATCTTCGGAAACGGGCCGAGGTGAGGGCTGGCATTGAGTTAGCTGTGTTGGTCATAATCTAACAATATCACTTTATAGTGCTGACGGCTGGCAATTGTTGTGGTTAAATTTTCAATTAGCTTGTATTTTCATTACTATTAATATAACTAGCTTTCGCCCGCGGCTCCGCCCGCGTCAATAGGTAGCCTATGTCCTTCTCCGTACTCCAGAGAACTTGTATGCAGAATTTCATGATGATCGGTTAAGTAGTTACGGCGTGAAAGCGTAACAAACAAACAAATAAACAAACTTACTTACGCATTTATAATATTAGTAAGGATAAGGATAATTTCTTCGGCATTAGCGGAAGACCAGCGTCGTGGTTCATACCATGGTTCACGACACATGCTGAGCGAACGTCGTTTTGGTGCATATAGGTATATAGGTCTTGGACGAATAAAATATAGGTATACTAGCTGCCCCGGCGAACTTCGTTTCGCCATAAGTTAAAAACTATCCTATCTCTCAAGTTGGATCGAACTGCACATGGTGTGCGAATTTTATTATAATAGGTTAAGTGGTTTAGGAGTCCATTGAGGACAAACATTGTGACAGTATATAGGTCTTGGACGAATAAAATATAGGTATACTAGCTGCCCCGGCGAACTTCGTTTCGCCATAAGTTAAAAACTATCCTATCTCTCAAGTTGGATCGAACTGCACATGGTGTGCGAATTTTATTATAATCGGTTAAGTGGTTTAGGAGTCCATTGAGGACAAACATTGTGACAGTATATAGGTCTTGGACGAATAAAATATAGGTATACTAGCTGCCCCGGCGAACTTCGTTTCGCCATAAGTTAAAAACTATCCTATCTCTCAAGTTGGATCGAACTGCACATGGTGTGCGAATTTTATTATAATCGGTTAAGTGGTTTAGGAGTCCATTGAAGACAAACATTGTGACACGAGATTTATATATATTTAGATGTTATTGTGAATAGTGTGACCGTTACAATAAATGTTGCCAAATAAACTATTTTTCTTTCTTTCTTTCTTTTGGCTGTGGTTTTATCGCGGAAATAAACTTTTAAGGAGCTGTTTTACAAATTATAGGGAGAGAAATTAGTATGCTTACTAGTATTGCTACTCCTAATGTAGAAATATAATAATAGAAAGAATAAAAGGCAATATTTCTAACGTAATTATGTACACTTGATACCTATAAAATAACAGTTTTAGCGTGTCGGAACAATATGTTTATGTAAATACTAGCAAAGCCGGAGCCGGCTTCGCACGGGAGCAATGTATATAATATAAACCTTCCACTTTAACCACTCTATCTTTAGAAAAAAACCTTATCAAAATCAGTTGCGTAGTTTTAAAGATCTAAGCATACATAGAGACAGACAGACAGCGGGAAGCGTCTTTGTTTTATACTTTGTAGTGGTGCACTTATTTACATACCAACTCTACCAACAACTCGTGCTATAAGTAGATACCTACTACCTACCTACTTGGTAGGTACCAAGTGAAAATTAGAAATGCATTTAAGTACTAGCTCTTTGGTATTACTTTCATAATGTTTCGCAATTTGTGCAGTTGCATTTGTATTGCAACATGCTGGGGTTTGGTAACAGAAGTCGAAGGGACTAAAGAATCTTATTATGGACGCCGGCAGAAATATTTCAGCGTTAAAAGTTATTATTATGACTTATTAACAAATTATATTTCATAAAAAAAATATATTTTTCTATTGGTCATGAGTGTCATGTGCAACTGCCCATCCGGTGGTTGTAGGTATCATACCTAAGGTATGACTTCGGGTACACGCGCCCTGCCTCTCGAGCAACTACTTGCTTTTCCTCATTTATCCAAGCTGTATCCCAATTTTTCCAAATCGAACCAATTCCAATACTTCCTTAGCTTTAAAATGCTTACAATGGGCAGCAGCATAGAATTAAGACGAGGACTCAAATGTTTGGTACCTTCGCTCGGCAAAGGACTGATCAAGTGCGCGCAAGGGATAGCGCTTGGCGGTTTAGCCCGTGAATGATGAGATAGGAGATAGTCTCGAGTCGCTCAAAGAAAAAAACGTAAGCGCCAAATTCGTTATTTCTATTTTATATAAAATCAGACCGGTTAATTGCATTTTCATATTTACATTTTGATGAATTACTAATAACCTATCTTCTAGTCTAAAAATCATTATTTCATTCGTCGCATTTGAGCTACAATAACAAAAACTCTGCGAACGAAGACCATTTTTCAAAAAATATTTCTATCGAGAAAATTTTATCAAAACGTGTTTTCATCTTCAATTTTTGGAGATGAAATAGTCAAAAATCATATTACTTAGATTTGAAACTCCTAATTTAAGTATTTTGCGAGATAAATAAGAATCAGAACGACCTTATTTACAGTGGTATCCCCTTAATATAAGTGCAGCAGCGTCGGACGCACAAGTAGTGAAAAAAGCTGTGCTCGCCAACCCGACTGCCAAGCGTGGTAAGGTGGTTAGTATGGCAATATCCTCCCATGGAACGAGTATGTTTGGGTTGACGACGAGTTTGTCCAGCAGTGGACTTTTATGGCTGTAATGATGAATATTTTTTACAACGCAGTACTTGCCTAATAGTTTTTTTGTGAAATTAATTAAGAAGTAGATTATGTAGTTATTTGAATATGCTAATACCTATCTATGTCTAACAAAATAATATGCAAGGTTCAATACCTACTTTCTGCATTGTGTGTGAAGCTAAAATATTTTACTAAAATGTGTATGCATTTAATTTTTTACAACAAAGACAAAAAAAAATAACATTCATAAAAATGTAACACAGTAAATGAAAGAAAAGTAGAATCGGAATTTCACAAATAATAATACCTATTAATACAGAGGAGAAAAGTACTATACTAGTATTAATGAGTTTACATTAACTTGTTTTGTTAAGTGTTAATAAGTAGGTACCTACCAAATATAATAAACATTGTTCAGATTCCTACTAGGTATATTTCTTTTATTTCACTGATTGTATAGGGTCAACCGAAATAATAATTGCATAATATAACCTTATTTTTATGAACATACATTTTTAAATAAAATTAATAAATAAGTGATTTTGTGGCATTATTTAATTTTACTACAACACTGGCTTTTTGACAACTGTCAAATTTCGGATTCTAACAAAAAGGGTGCATCTGTAAATTTTATTTTTTTGGGTTCATTGATATAATAACTAATGAGTTTTGTCGCCACTACATAATTATTCTTATTACATATTTACATAATAGGGTAATTATATACACGTAAGTAGGTACTACGTTAAAATACAAACAATTTAACTAAGTGCGCATATAATTGGATATTTGATATTAAAGTAGGTAACGTAATAAGTGTTTAGTTTACCTTCCCATTCATACATATACATATATATACATAGGTACATAAACATATTATCACGTCTTTATCCCCTTCGAAGAAGACAGAGCCGAGTCGTAAGACCAAAAGGCCACGTTAAGTGTGTTGATGGTCGTATTAAATTTTAAAATTCCCATTCTTAACTACTAGAAGTAATTATAACCTAGATTGAGATTGCAAAATTTCCTTGTGCTAAATTGTAAACTGTCCCAAATCCGTGTTTCTTGGATTTATTGGAACAAAGCCAATAATTGCGTTCCACACTGAGGATCAATATTTTGGCGCTAAAGTAATCGGCTTTTTTAATTAACAAACAATAGTGTAACAGACAAAAGCCTTGAACGCCTTACAAAATAATCTTTTGTGGATTAGAAATAATACCCATATTTTTTCTACGATCAAGATCGTAAAATACAAAGGCAATGATTGACACAGTACTGCTGTGCTGATTAACATCGTTTATAGACAATCTTCATAATTGTAGCATGACGCTAGAAACGGCATAATTATTTTAAAATGCAACAGAAGTAGATATCACGTCGGTAAAGCGTGAACGGAGTGCCTTGCCATGCCGCTTGCCGGGTCCAAAGTCCGCAAGGTAACACTGTGACGTAGCGCGAACGTGTCTCACACAATGCTTTTATAACTGATAATATTATTACCAATACCTCGAAATACAATTAAATATAACGTTGGATGACAAACATATTATACAAAGGGCTGAAAATTCAACCCATTTTGATAAAAAGCAGTAAAACATTTTGGTAGATTGCATTCTAAATTTAAAAATTGAGAAAATACTCCTACAGCACACAACGAAAAATGAGCATTGCTTGTTTATATTCATGCCGATCACAAAAAGTGGATATCCAAATATGTTAATAAAAATATAATTAATTAGTTCAAAATATAATTAAAAATATTTACCTTCTCCAGGCAATCCTGTCCAATGGAGTTGGGATCCGCTTTGATTTGCAAAATCACAGAATTAGCCTGACTAACCAACCACATTTTGAATGATATTTAGGAGAAAACTGTAAAAATAGCAAATAAAGGAGGTCGCGAATTTATAGCGTGGCTACTAATTTTGCTTGTACACTTAGTTTTATTGTTTATCTCACTCGCGTAAAGTATTTATTTAAAAATGTCCTTCGTAATTCGCTCTGTGCAATGTTTATCGCGTATTCTTTGTGGAAGTAAAACTGTGAATACTTCCCGACGACGGCCATACTACGTTAAGTTTGCCACCGAAATGATAAAGAAAACAGTGACGTACGCTCGACGCTAGAACCGCATTATGAACCGTCGCCGGCACAATCTGTTTTATTTACAGTACATTCATCGCTGTGTTAACACGAGCCGCAAAATTTATCTATGTAATAAAAACAGCAATGTATATCTTCAAAAGCGATTACTGCACGGTTGATATTTAATAATAGCTAGAAAGAAGTGGGGCTTGCTTTTTGTTTCATTCTGACTTGTGTGAACAGAAAGAGACAAAGTTATTTGAACTACAGTCCCCTTGTAGTGAGTTGAATTCATTATTTACTTTTACCCAACTTCGAAAGTTCAAAACAAAGTTTATGATTATTAACATTTTCGAAATGTTTTAGTCATAACAAGTGAGCGGAATTAATTTTTTTTTGGCTTCAACTCTATTGTTTGGTTAGCAGAAAAAAGGTCTAAAGCGAAAACAGGCCTCGATTCGTACCTCAAAAAAAAAACGATATTAAAAAAAATATTTACTCTCAATCAATACATGAAGCCAAAATTGTACGCACCATCGTCGTAGTTGCAAATTAGCTGTGTAAGGTCTTGTCTTTTAAGCAGCTAAAAGGCAAGATATAAGAGATTCATACATCTTAAGGCTTATTTTGACCAATTTTTCGACTCGTGTTATGATACCTAATGCTGCCGATTTGATACGAAAAAGGCATTTGAAGTTGAAACAAGGATTGTTGGTGGTGCGTTAGCATTATTAGATGGATGAACACAAGTGGCAAAAAATATCTCGAGCTCATCCGGAAGGCACGTTAAGCCGTTGATCCAGGCTGAGATCATTGATGGTAGTCGTTGCGTCTGATGCCAGATGGCCACTTAAACACACGGAAAACAAACAAAAATGAAGAAGTAAGATGTTTTGATACTTGCAATTGTTTCTTTATGCTAAAATCTCACATGGAGGTGTGAGAAATAAGAATTATCGTGGATTGGATACAATTGTTTATTATTTGTACGACATTTGTATAGCAAAATTTTAAGTTTATTTAAGTTTATTAACCATTTGAAATCTTTTTGAAAAGATGCTTCGTAAGATAAAGCCGAATTTTTATTACGTCAGTAATATACTTATAGCAACGACAAATTCAAATTAGCACTAAACAAAGCTATGAGTAACCTACTTACGTCAACAATTTTCAGTTGTCATGTCACATATAACAATATTTGTTCAAAGAAACCTATATAAAATCAACGTATAATTAAAATAATATAGTAAACAAAAGTTAAGAAATTAAAGAAACAGTCGCCAAACGAAAACATTGTTACGATGAATAAATTATTATTCAGTTTTAATTTTGAGTACTTTAGTCATCATTATAGTCATTTAAAGTCTACAGCTGGACAAAGGCCCTAGGATTCTTCGTTCCATGAGAGGATATTGCCATACTTACCAAATTTGGCAAGCGGGTTGGCGAGCGCAGTTTCTTTGGCTTCTTTTGTTTCTGCCGCTGCTGCCCATCGGAAGCATTTTTAAGCTGGGAAGGATAGGAATTTGTTAGATTTGGGAAGGGAATTAAGGCGAGGCCTCAAATGTTTGGTACCTTCGCTCGGCAAAGGACTGATCAAGTGCGCGCAAGGGATAGCGCTTGGCGGTTTAGCCCGTGAATGATGAGATAGGAGATAGTCTCGAGTCGCTCAAAGAAAAAAAACGTACCGTCAAATTCGTTATTTCTATTTTATATAAAATCAGACCGGTTAATTGTATTTTCATATTAACATTTTGATGAATTACTAATAACCTATCTTTTAGTCTAAAAATCATTATTTCATTCGTCGCATTTGAGCTACAATAACAAAAACTCTGCGAACGAAGACCATTTTTCAAAAAATATTTCTATCGAGAAAATTTTATCAAAACGTGTTTTCATCTTCAATTTTTGGAGATGAAATAGTCAAAAATCATATTACTTAGATTTGAAACTCCTAATTTAAGTATTTTGCGAGATAAATAAGGTTCAGAACGACCTTATTTACAGTGGTATCACCTGGGATACTTATCACTCGGATGAAAAAACAAGTAGCAGCTCCGGTGGCCGGGCACACCTGCAACCACCGGACAGGTAGTTGAGGATGACACCCCTGACCATTGTATTGCAGTAATTAAGTATATGATTATAATGTCATGATGGAAAACGATCTTTTTCAAATTGACTACGACCTAGTCCACAACTTACTGTGGGGCTAGCTCAATTTGAGTGATAATGTCCCTATTTATTTATCAAGCCTCTGGTCTGCGTATTGACGTACGGTACGTATGAAAATATTATAATATAAGTGCATGTAAGTCTATTCGCAATATTACCTAACAGCACATTACACTAGATTAGACATTTATTACTTGTACAAAACCAGGGCGTCTCCACAGGTCAGCGTATCGGACATAATAGGTACTCTACTTACCTATCTGGGACATAAGCGACAACACAGGCAAGTACATATAAAAAAAAATTTATTGAAGACTCCTGCAACGCAGAAATATGCGACTGCATTTTTATCGTCATGATTGACATAAACAGTCGTCATTAAACATCATTCTCAACCACTGCTGGGCATAGGCCTTCCTTTTTGTTAGACTCCGCGTGTATCTTGTATGTTTGTAAATTTCTTTATTACCTTCGTATTATTTCGGGTATTCCAAATCGCTGGATGAATTTCAAGAGGTATCATTATGTTCGTCTCAGAAAACCGTGTCCTTAGATAGGTAGGTGTTTAAAATCACGAATTTTTAATTTTTCAATTATTACTGTCATTTTAAGTATACAACTTTATTAAAGTATCTATATTTGAAAGCGAAAGGTGAATTTCAAAAATAGTTTCTTTTTAACCATACTTAAACGTACTAATTTAAATTATATCTAATGCGAAAAATTACAAATTTTGAAATAATTATAGGTACTTGTTTACGCTATTTTCCACGGCCAGGCGCTAGATTTATCCATCGCTTTCTTTCTGCTCCTTCCTTAGGTAGGCAATTGACATGTAGCTAAATAATTCTTGATCAAAGATTTGTCCACCGAAAACATTTAAAATCGATATTTTTAAGATATGATACATTTTCCTTTTACCCCACACACATAGGTTTCGAACTAGCTAAGAAGAGATTAAAATATATTAATTAAAGAAAAAAAATTGTGACATGCGACAGATAAGTCCCTTAGAACTCTAAGTTACTGAAATTGATTACACTGCTACTAACATATATTTTGTTTTTGACTGACATTAATGTATACTTAAAATGTATGAATATAAATTACTTAATGCAATGTTAAAAACATAAAATTATGAATTTGACATAAAAAATACTATTTTACCATAATATATCTATACATAATCATTTTAAACTTACTACATCATCATCATCATCATCAGGTCTTTTTAGTCTCCACTGCAGGAGCATGACCGTAGGAGCCATACTTGGCCCGAGCAGACAGAGGATTTGGCCTACACTCTCCTCGCTGGCCAGACGGGTTAGAGAGGTCTCATTGACGTTGATGAGCTTTGTTTTGCTTGTATTTCATAAGTCGCCTCTTACGACCTCCACGGGAAGACTAGGAGTGGTGCTATTCTACTCTGCCGGAAACCACACGGCATTTTATAAACGGCTTTACGGGAATAAATGGCTTTATTATTGAGCTGTTAGTATGACAGCCTTCTGCATATGTGTAATTATTTAGGTTAAAATGTGTAGTAGGCTTGTATGGAGTGTCGCGCCTTACTATCCAGAATTCAGTCACAGACGCCTCCGTGGTCCAGTGGTTAGGGCGTTTGCCTGTAGACCCGGGGGTCGTGGGTTCTATTCCCACGGGAAGCATACTTTGTTTAGTTGCTTCCAGTTTGGTTAGGACATTGCAGGGTTAAATCACCTGATTGTCTGATAGATGATTCCATGCTTCGGAAGGCACGTTAAGCCGTTGGTCCCGGGTGCCATCTGGTAGTCGTTAAAGGAACCACGTCAGAGGCCGAGAGGCGGTTCCGAAAAACTCTGACACCAGGGTGTGCATGGTCGATTAACCGTGACACCTACACGAAATGATGATGATGAGTCACAGACAAGAGGGATGCTACTGAGGATGCTACAATACCTTAGACTAGACACGAATGGAAATATCTCTAATCGCACGTATAGCAACGACCGTCTCGTCAGATTTGACGCTCCTCCAGCAGGAAAGTGGCTCCTAGTGTGATATGAGCAGTGACTAGAGAATACAATCCCGAGCATGTTTTTCAATCACGGGCTTGCGGGATTTTTGAAGCCTTTTCCCGGGATCCCGGGCCTATCCCGGTATTAGACTATGTGGTTTCTAATTGGGCTAAAATAAAAAAAACACGAGTAATTAAAATCCCGTCCTTCGCAATTAATAATAACTCCACACTGACGTCGTATCACTGTCTTTTTTATGTTTAACAAAGTCTCCCGCCATTTGAAATACTTAATTTCAGATAATTGACTTTTAAATTTTAATGACGTAGCCTACGTAACCCGTCGCTGACAGAACAATAAATTAAAAAAATAAAACCTGATTTGCATATTTATACTTTCGTACAGGGAACCCGCAACTATATTATGATATGAGATGATCGGGTGATTCCCCTGTTGTGGTTCGTTGGAGAATTACCTTAAGAGTAGTATTCCGAGTGGGGAAGTCCCTTCTAAGTTCTACGACAAACATATTATTAGGACTGTACCTGTGTAGTAAATAGTGGGGACCTACGTATTGTACGCGTTGCTTTTTGTCGTAATGTATTAAAATAATCTAGGCAAGGTTATTTTCAAGGCGCAACGGACTACGGAATACAAACTAGACTTGTTTGTGGCAATCCCGAAAATCCCGAGATTAGCCAAGTACAGTCCCGGGATTTTCGGGGCCAGAAAACGGTCGGGATCCCGGGATCCCGAGATTCGGGATCCCGGGATTGTATTCTCTAGCAGTGACCTAACCACGGAGCAAGTACAAAGACGTAACTATGCCTGATATTAAGCTATGTCAGATGCCTTTAGGCAGGTTAAAAAAAAGTCACCAGTGCTGGCCACCTACACACACGAAAAGAAGAAGAATACATTATCGTCGCATTTATTTTTAATCTATGCATTCTCGAAGAGATCAACAAGTTGAATGTCAAAGAGAAGGGCCATTCATTATTGACGTAGTTATTGACGCCATAGGACATGCTACAAAATATTTATTACTAAATTAAAATATATAGAATCATGCCCTTCAGAGAAGTTACGAGTAGTAAGGTATACCTAACGTGACCATACGTCCCGCTTTAGGCGGGACAGTCCCGCTTTCAGGCAGTCTGTCCCGGTGTCCCCCGAAAGGCCAAAATTGTCCCGCTTTTGAAAAAAATGAAATGAAATGAAAAATGTTTATTTGGTGTATAAACAATTACAAAATCAAAATATAAAACAATTCTATTAAATTTTATTTGTCCATTTACCATATTAAATACAATTCATTTAATTAAAATCAAGGTAAAAATTACAAAGATATACGTCAATTATATAGAATAAAATACACAGATAAAAAAACCATTAAAATCCACCACTGGTCGCTTCCCGTGCAAAGGTACCCAAAACGCTGGCAGCATTTCCACGCTGGATCGCTATGGCCATCCTTTGCACGAGAAACGAGCCAGAGCGGAAGTCACCTGTTTTCTCAGCTATTCGGTGGCCTATCTCTCGAATAAGACGTTTTGCGTCAGCGCCCCAGCAACCCATTGTTTCGACCGCCACGGGAACAAAACAATATTGCGGTTCCAGAGCCGCATACTTTATGCGCTTCCTCTCAGCCGCATCCTCTGCGGCCGCCGCCGCTAACCCGATTGTACGACTGAGGTGGCTGGCCGCCACAGTGCTCACGCATGTAGCATCCCATACTATGCATCTGCCTTGCTTCCATGGGACCAAGGTCAGACCATCTGGTCTCTTGCCATCCGACCGACTGAGCCCCGGGGGTTCCAACATACAAGGGACATTGGCCGATATAAACGCTCGGCGGACAATGTCGTTGAGTTCGTGGTGGCGGGGAAACCTACCCATGCACCTACGACAACTCAGTGCGTGATAACCGTCGGCCCCCACGATGGACCCGCAGATACACGTATGTGGCTCACATACCCTGCAGCCCAGGCGGAGCGCAACAGCTATCCGCAATGAGTCATCATCCAATAGGGTGCCCAGGTAAGGCGACGGAAGACAAAATGGTTTCCCTCAGCTGTGTTGTCATGGCATGGCAGGTAGGTATGTCATGACGCTGATTTTCAGGGAAGCCAGTTGGACGGGAGATGTGACACTGCGTCACGTGAACAATATTTAATAATTATGACATATACAAAATTAAATAAAATAACATTTATACACTATATTTATTTGTTAGATAATTTTAAATCAAATAGACCAAACGATAATTTAAAATGTATTTTTCTCGTTCGAAATCTTCGATCACCAATACCATTGTATTTGTTGGTATTGTTGATCGAAGTTCGAAATGCATTGCACGGCAGGCTGCGCCCCGAGCGAAGGCAAATTACGAGACAGCGCGTCACCCGCCAAGTGACATAAAACAAGTATAAAAATACGAACTAGAATTCACGCCACTACTGTTTTATTTTGATTATTTTGAGTTATTATTCTATCTTCTACAATAATAAACTTGTAAAACACTAAATTCTTTTTTTTTATTAGATACATAATTCCGCAGATGTCCCGCTCTGACATAAAATATAAATGGTCACGTTAGGTATACCCAATTCAACCACTATCCGACCCGTTCGCACTCGACACCGGAACGGAGTGCGTAGAGTAGTATTAGCTCCGATTACTGGTGACAGCCCGGCGGTCCCGGGTGACTTGCACCTAGGATAGGCCCTTCTGGCAACGTAGCTTTCGGCCCATAAGGCAAAAGACGAGAGTTGCTGCTCTCCAAAGGCTTTTGCCATTGATTCTCAGATTGGCCCTTCAGGCTTGCATGCACGTATACGCGGCCCATCAGGCAATATGAGAGTTTTCTGTCTCTCCAAGCCAAAGCAACGCCCAAAGCCGTCCGTCCCTCCTGGGGGCCCTTTGGTGATGTTGTCTAAAGGGTTGAGGGCACTCTGCCCTCGCCTCAAACGCCCGGTGAAGTAGCGAAAGCTCACTTGGAGCTAGCTACATAGTCCTTTCAAAAAAAAAATACTCAATCCAAAAGTTTCATCGACTGAGGGATTGCATCGGCACGCCCGCGACAGTTCCACAATTTTCTATGCCGATCTCATAATGTTCAATAAATTATCTTAACTAAAGCAAAGAATATATACACTACGCGAAACTAAAGTAAGAACGTTGTTGCGATGGACAGACACGAATGGAAAAACAAGGGGTGACCTTTGCCCAGCAGTGGGACATAACATCTACAGGCTAGGAAAAAAAGTATAAACGAAAATCCTAAGTTCCAAAGTAGGTACCTACCTACACAGAAAATGAAAGGGCCTCGCGCATATCTATACTTACTTCTATACTTTCTAATATTATAAAGCTGAAGAGTTTATTTGAACGCGCTAATCTCAGGAACTACTGGTTCAAATTGGAAAATAATTTTTGTTTTGGATAGTCAATTTATTTAGGAAGGCTTAAGGCTATAAAACATCACGCTACGACCAACTAAACACAAAGTCACAAATGTTTTATCACTAATCCTAACCTAACCCCATGGATCTAAGAATTTAACCCACAATGTCATCCGTGGAAGTAAAAAAAATTGTCGATGTGTTGAAGCTATAGAATATCGGAATATTAAGTTGAAGTCATGATTTCGTGTAGGTGTCACGGTCAGTCAACCGACCATGCACACCCTGGTTTAGTACTTATATTAATTCTGTGCCCTGGTGACAGAGTTCTTCTGAACCGCCTCTCGGCTTTTGACGTGGATCCTTTAACGACTATCAGATGGTAGGCAGGACCAACCGCTTAACGTGCCTTCCGAAGCACGGAATCATCTTTATTATCAGACAATCAGGTGATTCAAGCCTGCATTGTCCTAGCCAAACTGGAAACAACTAAACAAAGTAGGCTTCCCGTGGGAATCGATCCCACGACTCCCGGGTCTACAGGCAAACGCCTTAACCACTGGACCACGGAGGCTAGGTTGAGTGAATCAAACGGATAGCGGTTGATGCCACTCACGGCCCACGGGACAAATAAAGTCCAATTGCAGACCCCGTGGTACACCCAAACCCATCCTTTGACCCATACTAAAAACGTCGCTTCGCCTTTGCTATTCGGTCACTATAAAATCCGCTAGTGGTGCCTTCTACAAAGTTTGCCGACTATTTCAGGAGTACCAGTACAGAATCTTGGTCTCTGAGCTCTTTGACTTGGCTGCTTAGAGGCCACTTCCGACACTCAGTGGTAAATATTTCATAAGTACGTACCAGAGAAAAAAATGTAACAATATTTGGGTTGGAACTAATTTTTGAACATGCGCGCCACAGCGTGGATAGATAAAAGAGATGTTGCCATGTTATTTAACAATGAATAGCCAAAGAAAGATGAAGAATATTTTACAACTTCTTTATTGCCCTAAATTATCTTATCTTCATAAATAAAATTTCCATTATACCTAATACCATTTGTACATTGTATAATAGGTATAGGTTTATAGGTATTATGACAAAACTTTATACTAGTCTATATTCTATGCTACTGCCATCTTTTGTCAACATTTGTACTTGTTCATACCAACCTATCAAGATAATAAATGTTTTCCGCTTCATTCTACAAAAGATTAGCCGATTTTAAATAAAATTATTTTCATATAGATAGCTTTGATTTCATATTTTTATAAATGACATAGGCTTTTTAAAGATAATGTTGAATATTGTGCTAAATTACAAAAAAATATGCGATTTTAATTTTTAATATAACTGTACAATGACGATTACGTTTCGATTCACATACTCCGAGCCGAGCACGAGTCGATGACAGCGCCAATTGTGACAACATGGAGGAACTATAATAATCATATGACTTTCTTCACAATTTGTCCTGCGCTATTGATTCGTGTCTCGGTCTCGTTTGTAACTCGACATAGTTTTTGTGTGTTATCAGAATGGCGAGTCAGACACAGGGGATCCAGCAATTGTTGGCTGCTGAGAAACGGGCAGCTGAGAAAGTTTCAGAGGCGAGAAAGCGTAAGTAAATCTTTTTCGTGTTTGTTGCACTCACACACCCATCATATTGATCTGATTACTTTGCTAATTGGTAATTTCGTGGATATTACTAAGTAAATACTCAGAATAAATCTCTTAATTTGTGTTACTAGCGTATTGATGTCAAGAAAATTCAAAAATCTCTCAAAAGTCGTCCATCTGATGTCACATGATATGACCCTGGGAATTGGCTCAGTCGTATGATGCTTAAAATCATCATTTAACTATAATTTGCGAGCTATGTGTGTGTTATACATAGTATATTTACGTTATTTTACGTCCTTAGGCTAGGATAATTGGCTTTTAGTACTATTGTTTTCATGGTGTACCATAAATTTACTTAAAATTGAATTTCATGAATGACAACATAATCTTATGGAGTCTACCGAAGGACGAAAGGCATTAACAGTTTAAAATGTTCTATTTATAACTATCATGTATGAGTAGGTGCAAGATTCCTGTTTTTTGGTCATTACAGCTATTCTATTCTATTCTATACAGTACTTTTGCACCAAACTGAAATAAAATTATACTAAGAGAAAGCAATTTATAATTGAAACTAGGATAGGGGATGAGATGAGCAGTAAAGTTATATCTATAATCGAAGCAGGATATCTTTTGTAGCCCTACAAGATCTTATAACATATGATTGGTATGCACATAGTTATTATTTTCATCCTGTCTATTTTGAGCTGTTTCCCAGTTGCATCATCAGCTTGGGGTCTTAGTTAATAGTAATAAATACTTTATTTCATAGCCGTGTGGTTTCTGGCAGAGTAGAATAGGACCATTCCTAGTTTTCCCATGGAGGACATCAGAGGCGACTTAGGAAATACAAGCTAAACAAAGCTCATAAACATCAATTAGACCTCTCCAACCCGTCTGGCCAGCAAGGAGCATAGGCCAAATCCTCTGTCTGCTCTGGCCAAGTATGGCTCCAGTAGTACAGTAATGGTCATGCTCCTGCAGTGGAGACTAAAAAGACCTGATGATGATGATGAATACTTTATCTTGATAGAAAGGATACTAAGTTTACTATCACTGCTGTAGAGTAGGGCAGTATGGGATGGGATATTTGGGTAATTCTATGTTAAAGGATTATGACCTTTAACCACCAAGCGGTCCAATGAGGATGCATATCAATAGAAAATCCTTTGTTGTGTGCGTTTCTCACACTTGAAGGGCTAATACCCATGATATTTAAATATTTGAGACATGTCTATATCGCATAATACAAGATCTACTTTATGGCTTACTAGCTTTCGCCCGCGGCTCCGCCCGCATCAATGTCGATCCCTCGGGAATAGTACTTTTTCCCGGGATAAAAGGTAGCCTATGTCCTTCCACATCTTGTGGCTGGGGCAAATTATGGTGGTCACGACCCTCAGTCATGAGGAAAACGACCAAGAAGAAGAAGAAGAAGATGTCCTTCTCCGCACTCCAGAGAACTTGTATGCAAAATTTCATGATGGTCGGTTCAGTAGTTACAGCGTGAAAGCGTAACAAACAAACAAACTCACTTTCGCATTTATAATATTAGTTAGGATTGAATTTAATTGTGGCGCAAACAACTTTTTCATACAAAATGCGGTCACCGGTGACCACTTAGGCATAGCCAGGTTAAGTTTTGGCACAAACTTCAAACATGAAAATAATCTCTCCCTTGAGCAGCAGGCCTATTTGCTTACTTTTGCCAAATACGGTGTACAAAGTTTTGATGGTCATTTCAACCTCCATTACGGTTTATATATCTTAGTTGAAATAGTCAATCATACGAAAGCTGCAATGTATTTTGAAGTGACAATCAAAACATTGTACACCATTTCTATGGTGTACAATGTCAACAGTAGCAAATAAGCCTGCTGTCCCATTTCTGTTTTTATAGGTAACATAATGAAGATCTATCCAAAGAAATATTTATAATTTGGTATGTTTTATAAATTAATATAAATGGTGGTGATAATATTACAATTAGGTAACAATTTATTTTTATGTGTACAACAAATTTTGTCTCTCAAATTTTGTTTCTACTCCACTAGCATTTTGAATGTAATCTCAAAGATATTTTATTTGTGATCGTAATTATTAATTACAATCTTATAACATCTCAATTACAATCTCATTTTGATGCAGTACATTTATAAAATATAGTATCTAGTCATTCAGTATCACTTACTGTGGGGCTACCATTTGTGTGATATGTTCCTCTATCTATCGAGGGTAAATCTGATTAGCTCCGTGGCGCAGCGGTCAACACGCCAGCCTGCGACACGGAGTGACCGGGTTCGATCCCCGGCCAGGTCAAGATGGAAAATGATCTTTTTCAGATTGGCCTGGGTCTTGGATGTGTATCTATATATGTATTTGTTATAAAATATAGTATCGTTGAGTTAGTATCCCATAACACAAGTCTCGAACTTACTTTGGGGCTAGCTCAATGTGTGTGATTTGTCCGTATATATTTATTTATTATTTATTTATTTGTTATAATATATAGTATCGTTGAGTTAGTATCCCATAACACAAGTCTCGAACTTACTTTGGGGCTAGCTCAATCTGTGTGATTTGTCCGTATATATTTATTTATTTATTACTAGCTTTCGCCCGCGGCTCCGCCCGCGTTAATGTCGATCCCTCGGGAATAGTACTTTTTCCCGGGATACAAGCAGGGGTTGCAATACCGGTAAAAATCCATTACCGGTACCTCTATGAAACGACAGTACCGGTAATTGGTTTGGTACCGGTACATTTGGTAACGGTATAAAATTAAGTACCGGTACCTCTATAATACAACGGTACCGGTAATTGGATTGGTACCGGTACCTCAATAAAACGACGGTACCGGTAATTGAAAGAAGTACCTGTACCAAATACCGGTAAACAGTACCGGTACTTAGTACCGGTACTCGTATTGGGAATTATCATTTCGTTAATGTGTGTCGTTGCCGTGTTGTGCATGTGCGGCGTGAGGCGGGGGCCCACAATAGGGCGGCACTTTTACAGTCGAGCGAGTCCCATGCGGTAGACGGCAACAATGCGTAGGTACCGGTACTTACCGGTACTTATAATGTGAATTTGGTACCGGTAACAAGTAGCGGTAAAATTACCGTTAACTGTTAACAATATTATTACCGTTAAATACTAGATTACCGGTACCTCATATTACCGTTAAAATTTTAACAGAATATTAATACCGGTACTTACCGGTACTTATAATGGGAATTTGGTACCGGTAACAAGCCCTGGATACAAGGTAGCCTATGTCCTTCTTCGTACTCCAGAGAACTTGTATGCAAAATTTCATGCTGATCGGTTTAGTAGTTACGACGTGAAAGCGTAACAAACAAACAAACAAACCAACAAACAAACAAACAAACTCACTTTCGCATTTATAATATTAGTAAGGATAAGGATTATAAAAAAATGTTGTATATATGCTAGTCACTTGCAGACTCCAGGCTTCAAACCACTATGGTTGAGGATGCAACCAATATGATAGTAGAGCAATATCCAAAATGTAGTTAAAACAAAATGCTTGTATTGGTTTGGTCAAAGACCATTCTAACGTATAGACTGCCATATAGTATATGGGGAATGGGGTATGGTGAGGAATTTTGGCGACGAGGTTGAATCAGGCGGTGGCTCAGTTGGTAGAGCGTAAGTCGTACATAGACTTAAAGTCGCGGGTTCTTATCCCTCCCGCTTGAATTTTTTTCATCATATTTTGTTTCTTAATTTAATAAATACTTTATTTTATTCATATTTTTATTTACATAAAATGTACATTATTTTACTTCATTTAACCGTTCGGTATTTGTGATAATTAACAGAAAAATACACTTCTAATTCAACTAAATTATCAATAATAATATACAAACTATGTAAACAAAAAATAAAAGAATAATATCACTATGTAACAATTTTCAATATTACTTAAATAACTTTTTTAATAAAATGAATCCTCTAGAAATTATATCATTAAAACTAACGTAAGATACATTATATTTGGAAAACGGTTTAGTCACGTGCTATTTTGTCGGGATTGCCTACTTTAGTTTCGGACTCGTCAGGAGTCCATTTTCAAGGCGAGTTCGGGATGCGCGACGCCGAAGAATCCCGGGCCCGTACTAACTTCCCCTGAAAATGGACTCCTGACGAGTCCGAATCTATAGTCGGCAATCCCGACAAAATAGCACGTGAGTGACCCCTCTAGAAATTCGTTAATATTATAATTTTTGTTTGTTTGTATTACAGGAAAAGCGAAACGCCTAAAGCAGGCCAAGGAGGAGGCTCAGGATGAGGTGGAGAGGTACAGACAGGAGCGCGAAAAACAGTTCAAAGAGTTTGAAGCCAAGGTAAGCAATCCTTGATTGTACTTTGTTTTTTTCATGTAATTAAGAAATAAAAAAAAACAAACAGACAATCCTACATGACATATAAAAAAAAAAAAGAAAAACAAATAAGTAGTACTTACGCAGTACTGTAGTCTAGTAACCCATAGTTTTTTTAATGTAATCTATACTAATATTATAAAGCTGAAGAGTTTGTTTGTTTGTTTGAACGCGCTAATCTCAGAAACTACTGGTTCAAACTGGAAAATTCTTTTTGTGTTGGATAGTCCATTTATTGAGAAAGGCTTTAGGCTATAAAACATCACGCTGCGACCAATAGGAGCAAAGCATCAATAAAAATGTTTTGAAAACGGGGAAAAATTATTCATGTATACTTATTAATCATAATAACAGAAATTGCCGCGGACAAAGTCGCGGGCAACAGCTAGTTAAGAAATAAAAAAATACAAAATACAAACAGCAAATCCTATATGACATAAAAATATAAAAAGAAAGAAAAACAAATAAGTAGTACTTACGCAATACTGTAGTCTACTAGAACTGTCAATTATACCACGTGATTTTGGACCTCTGACCTATATTAAAATCCTGGAATCAGAATCCCTAATGGAATACAGAATTGCAATAAAAAAAATTAAACTCGAAAAAAAAGTTAGGCTTCCCATACTAAGTCGCCCATCAGCTGGGCGAATTTCTATGGAAGGTCTTTGTAAGGGTTCCGTACCCAAAGGGTAAAAACGGGACCCTATTAATTTCGCTCCGCTGTCCGTCTGTCTGACTGTCTGTCCGTCCGTCCGTCTGTCACCAGGCTGGATCTCATGAACCGTGATAGTTAGACAGTTGAAATTTTCACAGATGATGTATTTCTGTTGCCGCTATAACAAAAAATAATAAAAAAATATTTAATAGGATTTTTGCCGTTTTATAGATAACGGTACGGAACCCTTCGTGTGCGAGTCCGACTCGCACTTGGCCGGTTTTTTTATTTCGTTTTTTACATTTTACTTTTGCAATTCTGTATTCCATTAGGGATTCTGATGCCAGGATTTCAATATAGTTTAGAGGTTTGATTACCCTCTATTTTTTTTAATCTTCCACATCTTTCAGTATTTGGTTATATTAGCAGCTATAATGATCAACAAAAGAGGCGGTCAAATCTATTGAACCATTTCTTTATTTCAAAAGATGTACTTTTAGATTTGTTCCATAAGAAGTAAGTTAATCAATTTGGTGTCAGTAGTTTGGTTGAAGTTTGTTTTTTTCTTAAATATTACAATAATCTTACAATCGACTAGCTCCGTGGCGCAGCGGTCAACACGCCTGCCTGCGACACGGAGTTACCGGGTTCGATCCCCGGCAGGTCAAGATGGAAAATGATCGTTTTCAGATTGGTCTGGGTCTTGGATGTGTATCTATATAATGTATTTGTTATAAAATATAGTATCGTTGAGTTAGTGTCCCATAATACAAGTCTCGAACTTACTTTGGGGCTAGCTCAATCTGTGTGATTTGTCCGTATATATTTATATATTTATATTTACAATGAGACAAAAAATGCTGAATGAAATGTATAATCAGTCCTAATACCTAGTTTCTAAGGTTTTTAAAAAATTGTGAGTAGACGTCTATTAGAGAAAATGTGCTGTGCAGTTTATTTTTTTTTATTATTTATTTAATTTATTGCACATACAATCAAAAGATTTTAGTACAAAAGGTAATAACTTAATGCTAAGCATTGTCTACCAGTTTTACCTTAGAGATGTAGTGAAAAGATAATCGAAGGGGTGCAAGTTTATAAAGAGATGTCGCTTCTTCTGCACTCCGCTTTGGAAGCGGCATTAAACTTGCCGAAGTAAATTTTTGACGACAACAATTGTTGAAAAGTCAAATGTGACAATGAATAAGTATTCAAAGAAATCTATATTAAATAAACGTTTTGAATTTTAATTTGAACGAATATTTTTTTTTAATCTGACCAAATCTATTTATAAAATGATCTAAAATGCAAAATGTAAATCTTATCTACCTATTCTTTGTACAGGTAAAGTAAACATCGTAATCTTTGCACGGTATATACTCGTGATTATGCATCACATTTAATGCGTTTACCTGTACATGTATAGGCTTATTTGGTCCATACAACACATTGTCACCTATTTTGTACTAGGTACCCGCGTGATTCTGCGAACAAACACCTTTATACGTTTATCTGCATGTAGACACTGTTTCATTATATAGGAAATGCTTTTGTACTTTGTTTGTTCGAAGCATCCGCGTGATCCTGCGAAGACATAAGATTGTTGCTACTGGTGTTATTCATACTTTAGGTATCCACCTGTTGCATCTTCTTTCTTTTCTTTACATCTATACTATATTATTTAATATTATAAAGCTGAAGAATTTGTTTGTTTGTTTGAACGCGCTAATCTCAGGAACTATTGGCTCAAATTGGAAAATCATTTTTGTGTTGGATAGTCCATTTATTAAGGAAGGCTTTAGGGTATAAAATATCACGGTGCGACCAATAACAGCGAAGCATCAATAAAAAATGTTTTGAAAACGGGGGAAAGTTATTCATCTGTTCTATACTAATTAATCATAATAACAGAAATTGTCGCGGACGAAGACGCGGGCAACAGCTAGTGGTAAAATAAAGTCGCTTACGCTATCTGTTCGCTTAGCTCTTTTAAACTACTTAGTGGGTTTTAATGCAGTTTTCGGCAATAGATAGAGTGCCCCATATTAGTATCTACATTGCACCCGTGCGAAGCCGAGACTAGTGCAGAGTAATTAATTGTCTAGAATATTTATTATTTTATTTTAATCTAATATTCTCCAATTCTTTTTTTAAACTAAATGTTTTTATAGGCATTTGTCTCCCATCTCACCTGATGGTAAGTGACGATGAAGATATACATATATATATATATCATATCTTTCGGATCTCAGTCATCCTTTTGCCTTCCCTATAAGTTGAACTTCTTTTTCCCTATTCCTTTATTTGATCAAAATCTTTACATAGTATAAAATGAAGTTGTTTTCGCTTTCTGTTCGGCTAGATCTTTTGAACTACTCAACGGATTTTACTGCATTATGACTAAAAACGGGTCACGTACGTGCTATTTCGTCGGACTTGCCGACTATAGTTTCGGACTCGTCAGGAGCCCATTTTCAAGGCGAGTGCGGAACTATATTCTGCTTCTACGTCGGTTCCTTATGGAGGAAATTCCAAAGAATAATAAACAGAAAAACGACCTGATAACTACAGAAACCATACATTTATTAGAACAAAGGAAGGCTTTATATACTCAACAGAGAACAAGTGTTAGTAATTAGACCTAAAGGCTCCTACACAAAATGCCGGCGGCCTGGCCACCGGGCATGCCGCTGTGTGCCGGGTAGCGCGCGGCGGCCATTATTATATGCTATAAGGCACAGTCGCGAGCCGCGCAGCGAAAACCCGCCGGCTGTGCCGCCGGCGTTGTGTGTAGGAGCCTGAAAGATGGATGGATTTTGTCAAGGAGAGTATGGTCAAGAAAGAAGTGACAAAGGCTATGGTAAGCGACAGAACAAAATGGAGAGAACTGACATACTTCGCCGACCCCACATGAAAAAGTGGGATAAGAAGAAGAATTAGAATGTATGTGTTATGTGTTGTTATGTATGTTGTCCTCTCCAACCCGTCTGGCCAGCGAGGAGAGTGTAGGCCAAATCCTCTGTCTGCTCTGGCCAAGTATTTCTCTGGTATACTACTACAGTGAGTAATACTAAGTGTAAGGAAACTCCGTTAATGATTAAATATTTTATTTTGAAATTACTCATTTTACAGAATATCGAAATTAGTTAAATACATCTTACCTTAAATATACAATCTCCACACTTTACGGAAAACTATTTAAAACCATACTTCACAACAAGTAAAGGTTAATTACGTCTTAACGTTACAGCTGCGCCAAACAGAATGCCCGAGTCTTCGATCTAACCACACAAGAGCGATCGTCCCCGCCACTCCATGACGTCTTGCTAAAAATGGAGTGGTGGGTACCAACAATAATTACACTCGATACAACCAGTGTTGCCATTGTTGCTGTTTTTGAGATATAAGTGTTACTATTTTAAATAATACTTTCGATACGCAAAAATACGTTTATTTATACTGGGTTTTCATATAAATCGCTAACAGCTCGGCCATCCTGCAATAGCGGGTCCCTCCGCTATATGAAGCTTTACACACTTAAGCACTGCCTATCTTGAACAAATATTTTAAAGTAATAGAATACACAATAACCTTTTGCACAGCGTTTGTTTACGTTACTTCACGCCTGACGCCAGGCTAATACAAATTAGTAATAACTTTAGTTGTCAATTGCGTCTCAGTCACGCGACTGTTTTGCAACTAAAGTAAGAAAAAAAAAGGTCAATGGCGCCCAATAGGTTAATGAAGGTACTAATAGGTGTTTCAATTTTGTGATCAAGCGCAGTATTTTGATTCACATGACATACTAATAATAACAGGAGTACAAGTTTATAAAATATAGAATTTACCAGGCACTTAAAATGTTAACGAATTCAAATTACAATTATCTTAAATTCTCATAAAATTAATTATCTGAACAGTCATCGGCATCAGATTCTGATGTAACGATATCTCTATTAAATATAGGCCAAAGTTTCAGATTATCTACCGCTACATTTTCATACCGACGTAGGCTACGCTTGCGAGTCAATGGTGTATCCTCTACTAAATAGCGGTCATTAGGTAAAACTTTAGCGATCCGATAAAGGCCTTGAAATTTAACAGCTAGTTTTTTTATTTTATTTACCATGACATGTTATTTCTCGTTTTAGGTTCACCAGATTGCCGCAGTTATAACCAACCTTGAACCGCTTCAAGTCAAATCTAGTTTTATCTTTAGTTTACTTGTCCTGCAATGCGTTTGCATGCTTCTTTACGAACCTGATCTAAATTATCTAATGGCGTGTCCCTATAGTATTATCTATTACTTCACTAAGGACATTTTTTCAGGGCCACTGTTGATTTTGAACTCAAATAGTAATTCTGATGGAGTGATCGAGTTTTAAAAAAAACTTAGTTTTCTGAAATTTACGACACTGAGGACCCTAACATAGCTTTCAATAATTTTATAAATTTGTTTAAAAAGTTTTATGATTTCTTTTTCCCTCAAAAAGAACTTGTAATAAAAGTTAATCATAAAATACTTCTTTGGAAATGTAGAATAAACCCATCTAAATCACATAAAATTAAATATCATAGATATTCAAAACTGTTTTTTTTAATATTAAAAGATTAAAATTAAGTCATAATTATAAAACAATAACTTCAAATAATAAATTTAAAACAACATGGCAAATGATAAATAATAACACATTTACATAGCGAACCGATAACTCGTCTTAAAATTGATAATGATTACATAACAGATCCAATCAAAATAGCATAGGCATTTATTGACTACTTTGTATATGAAATTAAACCCTTCCTGAACTAAGGATTAAATATTAGCTCAAATATTACACGTAGTTTACAATCTATGTTTATGCCCCCTAGTATACCATAAGATATTTAAATGATAATGACAAAAAATATAAAACAACACTGAAAGTGTTGGTAACGATGGCATTTAAACTTAAATAATTAAAGCAGTAAATGACTATATATATATATATATATGCCGTCATCTTAGTCATATTATAAATCTTTGTATAAAATCTGGCGTCTTTCCATAAGATCTGCAAATATCTTGTTATAAAACCTTCATTTAACAAAAACAATAGAGAGTTACATTTTAGACCAATTGCTCTTAGTTAATTTTTTTATTTTTTATTAAGTTATTGAAAAATATTTTAAATGAAGTGGACAGAAAAAAAAACGTGTTTGTGCCGTCTATTGCGATATGACGCAAGCATTTGATTATGTGCATCATAATATACTATTAGACAAGCTTGAAATATATGGCATTCGAGGTAACGTATTACAATTGGTCAAATCTTATTTATCAGATCGTTGTCAAATCACAGAAATAACCTAACTGGATGTTTACTCTTAAACAGAAAAAAAAGATACACGTCTGACGAACGCGGGGGAACGAAAGGGGAGTATTTAGGTCCTCTTCTTTTTATAATTGATATAAATGACCTTCCCAATAATATAGAACATAGCATGACATTATTTGCCGATGATAGCACAGTCACTATTAAATCCACTGACATCAATTCGTACAATTTTAATATAAATTCAACATTGGCATCAATAATTACGTGGTTAGATAATAATAACTTAAAATAAATCTTGATAAAACAAATATAATGCATTTCAGCCAAAGACCTTATTAGAATACTTAATTGGAATATCATGGCAGCATAGCAAATAGTGTTGGTGCAAACAACTTTCTCGGCATAATAATCGACTCGCGATTAAATTAGAAACCACAGATAGAAAATCTTTGCAAATGACTTAGTACTTCAAGTTATGCTTTATTTAGACTTTCGAGAAAAGTAGATAATGATGAACTATTAACAGCATATTATGGCTTAGTAGAATCCATTCTTAGTTATGGTACCAATGATTTTAACATAATATCAAAACAGTGTAAGGAGTTAAACTTGACACTTATTAAGAAAAAGCTTAAAATATTGTTATGCGAAAAATGTTATTAAAGTATTAACAAATTATTATATGAAAATCTGAAGTATTGTATTTTTTTGGACATGGATTCTTTGTAAATACTAAAACATTATTTTACCTTTTATTTTAATTGTTCTATTTTTTAAATTTAGGTAATTGCATGCCTTCTGAACTTATGTGAATTCGCACACCAGTAATGGTAAACATGTCGGTCTTCTTATAACATATCCATTTAATGTATTTTACACATGTTTATGCAAATAATTAGGTCAGCTCATACATTCGTCTTCTATAGCTATATATAACTTGATGTAGTATCTCTACTTTATTGGAGATCTGCTTTCGCGACTGATTAGTCAGCCCTATTATCGGCTCTCTGCTTCTTGATCTGCTTATTGGATACTTGCGGAGGTACGATCGAGTAGGCGTACGATTGCGGCTTTGCCTGTCATTAACCAGGCTATTCCGCCCTTTCGTATGATCGGATAGGTATACGCTTGCGGCTTTGCCTGTTATTAACCAGGCTCCCTGCCACTCCATCGTACGATTTAATTAAAGAACGTTTACGGACTTGCCTGTTACTTATCAGACTCCCATCCGCTCCCTCGTTCTTATAGTGCCGTTGCCGTGGGGACTGCCATACGCTTGCCGGCTCACCCTCCACGTTATAGCGGCTGACCACATCTCCAACAGAAGATGTAGTCTCTATATCTGAATGATAAATTGTCATTAATAATATTAATAATAATAATGATTTATTTCAGAAATTGCATTCCATAATGTTTTTAAAAACAAAATCATTTTAATTCAAATTGTCAATTAAATTAAAATTATTCACTAAATTACAATTGAATTAAATTACAATTGAATTAAATTACAATAATTAAATTACCCTATTCTAATACCTTCTCACCTCAGGCATTACAGCAACATGTCTATCGCTGCAATGTCGGAGGTAAGGGCAGTCCAATCCGTCTCCAATCATTGTTATTGTTTTGTAACGTTATCTTTTTGTTATTATTTATGATAATAATAAATTTCTTTACTAACTTAATACATTACAGTTTGACATTACATTCGTGGCTTCCACGCTAGGCTGTGCCTGTATCGTAGTAGCCTGGTTACTGTTGTTACCTTAAACATTAGACGCCGGCACGCGGAGCAAATTTATATTCAGATAACAATTTAGTAAAAATAAAATATATTGTGGTGTAAATGTGTGTGTAAGTGTGTATGAGTGAGTGTGATGTGTTCGTGTTTATGCATATGAGCGTAAGAGATGAAGGTGTATATATGTATATGTGAATGTGTGTGAGACATATAAATATATTTTTTATTGATTTATTATATTAGTGTTTCATTTTGTTTTTATTTGTACTTGTATGAAAAGTTTACAAATTAATACGAAATTACAGATGAAGTAATTTTAATTTATATTAATGTTGACATAAAGAAATGTTCAATTAAATGCATGTGTAACCCAAAAGTAAATAATTATGACTTTGTCAATTATAAACTAATTATATTTATTTTAATGAAATATTTGTCTACTGTTTCCAACAGTTAAATAGGCAGTTTTTTTTTTTAATATCGATATCATACCCTATTTCAGACAAATAAATTATTGATTGATAGATGAAGTGTTTTGAAGAAAGTAGATTTTAATTATTTATTTACTGCCTCCGTAGTCATAAACAAAGCCTCTCTTCTCAATATGGAAGCTCGTAGACAGTTGCACCTCGCGAGTTTACTTTTTGACATAATGAGGGTTTAAAAAAAACTGACTATCTTTACATGAAATTGCAGTTCACTTCGCAACGTCATCCGAGGGCCACTCGTCCTGTACTTTCTATACAGAGAAAAGTCAAAGTCAAAGATTTTTATTCAAAATTGGATACATGTATCTCTTTTTGAACGTCATAACAAGACAAAGGACAGTAGCATTTATGCGGCAACGAAGTATTGAAATAATATTTCTGCTTCTTTAAGAAATTTAAATAAGAAATTAACATTTAAAAAGCTACTGAAATCACATTTACTTACTCTTCAGAAAACGGACATTAATTCAAAAATACTTTGCTTGTCGCAAAGCTAAAACTTAAACTGAGCTCTTCCTTAAATAATAATTAGTATTAATAACAAGTATTTTAGTATTTTATCTGCCATTTGTTGATTAATTTATTATGTGTTTCACCCATTGACTTTACACTTTGTGAGACAACCTGTTCTGTGAAATTGTTAGTGCGCGTCTTCTAAGGTGACAGCTGAAAATCAGTAGTTGCTCACTAGAGTAACATTTCGCTGAGCTATAGCCTTTTTGTAATATAATGGCACACATACATATATTATGTTAAGTATTAAGTTTTATTGTAGCTTTCTGTTTTATTATGTGTGTTACAATGAACAAATAAAAATATGTTATCTATCTATATAGTACAGTGGTAAAGGCGTTTGCTTGTTGACCCGGGGGTCTAGGGTTCGATTCCCACGGGAAGCATACTTTGTATAGTTTCCATTTTGGTTAGGACACTACAGCCCTAAATCACCCGATCATCCGACAATAAAGATGATTCCGTGCCTCGGAAGGCGCGTTAAGCCGCCGGTCCCGGCCACCATCCGGCAGTCGCTAAAGGAACCACGCCAGAGGCCGAGAGGGGGGCCCGAAGAACTCTGACGACAGGGTGCGCATGTTCGTTCGACCGTGACACATACACGAAATGATGATGAATTATTGATGTTATGCTAGTATGATATAACAGTATTGAATAATGGTACGTATTTATGATATTTATTAATGTATATATTTGCTCAGGTGGGGTTCGAACCCAGAATTCAATTATAGCAGTTTTAGTACGATGACCAATGCGTCGTAAATTTAAATCTTATTCACCAATAAATTCAATTCTATTTGTTATTATATTACATTTAGTCTACATTCTATTTAAATTATTTTGGAAGCACGTCTAAGATCATGACGTTTATTTATTTGACGTCGTAATCAAGTGATATTATTCTTTGTTCAGAGAACAGTATTATTTTTTCTTTTGTTAAAACAGTTATCAACTGTAGCGATGTAATAGTATCAGTAAATTGATACAAGATCTCTGTCAGACACAAGCTGGACCTACAAACAGTTTTGTGGGTGTTAGCTACTGTCACATTGAAATGTCTTTTTACTTTAAATGTAATGTACTCACACGTCCAACAGAATGAGACAATAAAGTAAATAAGTATACTGCATAATTCCGTAACCAGTAATAGGTTACTCACCTGCAAAACTGTACATGTTATTAAAATAGCCTGCCATGATATTGGCTATAAGATTTATAGTGCATGTTCAATATTATTTCACTATAAAAACAGTTTTTCATTATTCAACCGTATGCGTTAATATTTTTAACGATATGTATGCTTATACAGAAGGTTCACGGTTCGTATGTATTTTATAAAATTTCCGAATGAAATAATACATTATAGAGTGTAGCCCTGGACAATGAATTGATTAAGTCGTACACACATAAAAATTTTAGGGGGTACCCTAGCAAATTGCAATGTCACTTATAGTTCTTTTTGTTTATAAATGCTATAGCAAAGGTTTGAAGATTATTCCTAGATTGTAGCTCCAGCATAATGAGCATAATGATCCACATATACGGTAAACAATCCGAGGGAGTGCCCTAGCTAATTGTATACCATAAACTATATACCGTGAACCCAACAATAAAGCAATCGTAAAATTCACCTCAGAAAACTAATGTAAAACTGTTGCAATATAGTAATATCATTACCAGGAGTCGCCTTTCGTTATTAAAATGTAATGGTTAAAATGATATATAATAATATAAAATACTGTGATTGTGGGCGGGATTAACGGAATAAGTATAAAAAGAAGAGAAAAAAAAAAGAAAATTATTCCGCTGATCCTACTTCTGATATGTAAGGAAACTCCGTTAATGATTAAATATTTTATTTTGAAATTACTCATTTTACAGAATATCGAAATTAGTTAAATACATCTTACCTTAAATATACAATCTCCACACTTTACGGAAAACTATTTAAAACCATACTTCACAACAAGTAAAGGTTAATTACGTCTTAACGTTACAGCTGCGCCAAACAGAATGCCCGAGTCTTCGATCTAACCACACAAGAGCGATCGTCCCCGCCACTCCATGACGTCTTGCTAAAAATGGAGTGGTGGGTACCAACAATAATTACACTCGATACAACCAGTGTTGCCATTGTTGCTGTTTTTGAGATATAAGTGTTACTATTTTAAATAATACTTTCGATACGCAAAAATACGTTTATTTATACTGGGTTTTCATATAAATCGCTAACATAAGACAGTTAAAAGATGCAAAACAAATACGCATCAGAAGTGAAAACAAAAAGATGGAGTTATACTTTCAGTATGTCCCGTTTTTGTCGTTGATTGTAACTATGCATTATGTTTTGACTCGGGACATTATTATGGCTTCATTTTGTATGAGACTGTGTATTTTCCATTATATTTAATCGAAGACTACAACTAACAATTACAAGCACATTTTCCTCTTTGTCCCTTACGGGTTAGACAGAGCCTAGTTATTGCCAGAGGCCACGTTACAGTACTACCTCTTTTATAAGTTATACCGATGTACCTACCTGCGCAGAAATCAAACTTGCATGGCGCGAAAATATCCGTCTGCTATTGGCTGACGCGTACGCGCCATGTCTGGAGTTCGCTGCAGCGCCGCGCAGTGCAAGTATAATGAGACGAGTCTTGTATTTGATTTCAAATCTTATGTAGCAGCTAAGTATAAGTTCGTTAACTGATATTTTCACTCGGTTTTATTCGGCGGTACGATTTACAATTCTGCGCCGCCGGTCAATGCCGATGCGACATATAGTTTTTTTTTTCTTTTCTTTTATTTGGCCCTCAAACTTCATTTAGAAGCTTATTTTAGCCAGTGTCTAGTTATTCTTCGAGTTATTCTTGCTTGTGAATCAACAAAATGATGGTGTATATCATTTCGCTGATTTCGACAGAGCCCCTGGCGATAATTCATTTTTTAAAGACACTTTATTTTAGTTATTCCACACTTTGTTCATAAACATGGGTATTTATAACACCAAATTACACCGATTTAACATTATAAAGTCCACTAGAAACAATTTGCAAAACAATCCAAAACAAAAGCCGTGCGGTCCGCCAAAATTCCCGCTAAGAACTCTTTATAAAAGTTGTACTACTGTAATCTATTCGATGTGGATCGCAAGAAGGAGTTTGATCATGCCACAGCCAGAAGTTTTGAAAAATAGACGCCGCATTGAACCGATTATGCACGTTGGACGACTATCTTCCAGTTAATAGTATAATTTCTGTTTGACAGCACATGGGCACCAGGGAAGGCGTGGCCGCGAAGATCGACGCCGAGACCAAAGTGAAGATCGAAGAGATGAACAGAATGGTGGAAAAACAGAAAAATGCGGTAAATACTTATTATTTAAAATTATGAGGCTTATTGTGTCGACTTGCCACGAAATCTGCCACTGACACAGCCTTATCAGTAGCATTGTATAGGTCCTCGCGTAAAGGTCTTACGCGCCTATTAAACCATTTTGAATTTAGGATCCGATGGGAGGGACTAGCGAGCGACCGCTATACGTTAGAAACGATAAGAGATATCTCCAATCGTATCGCACCTATAGTGGCGTCCCTCTCATCGGATCCGATTTAGGATGCGATTCAGGATGGTATATACCCCTTTTACTTATGCCTTGGTTCTGCTTATTTTCTTCCGTTGCGGTTCCATATTTTTTATGATATTGGTCAGCAAACGAGCAAGCGAGTTACCTGATGGTAAGCGATCAACGTTGCCTATGGCCAACCGAAACACCAGGGTGTGTCAGGAGCATTGCCAGCCCTTCATGGAGTTGGGGAGGTAATGGGGGAAGGATGGGCCTTCGGCTCTCTCTTACTCACCGAACGAAGCATAGGAGCGGTTAAGCTTCTACTCAGACGTCGATTTTCTGTGAAAGTGTGGTACTTCACCGGTACAACTTTTCATATGGGACCAATGCTGGGAACTCGAAAAAAAATTACATTTTCATACAAAAGTGTTCGGCCGGCCCGGCAATTAGGATGAAAATGTAAAAAAATTGATTTCCTCATCGTTGGTCCCATAGGAAAAGTTGTTCATTTTCACGGGCTGAGTTACCCCTTCACGCGAATGTCGTTGGTTAAGTTACATGCTGTATATTTGCCTAAATCTATTATATTTACGCTTGATTTATACACAATTGCAAAATCAAGTTTTTCTTCATGCCCTATCATATTTTACTTACCGATGAAATTATATTCCCTTACCAATGTTAAGAACCGGAGGCACAACATTTCCTATGTTTTTGAAACCATTTGTATCGTGGTTAGACACAACTAAAATATCACTCATAAAATGTGTGTCTGTATAGAAGGTTTTGCCCAATGCAAAATAACAAAATGTTATTAGAACTTATGACTACTACGCAACTACGTACGCAAGTGATTACTATTGGAATCTTTATGTTAATATTGGTATTTATTTACCTCCAAAGTTGGGTTAAATTTTTTTTATTATCAAACTGTATAGGAATGTAGATTATCCTTACTTCCTTCATCATCATCAGGTCTTTTTAGTCTCCACTACAGGAGCACGACCCTTACTAATATTATAAATGCGAAAGTGAGTTTGTTTGTTTGTTTGTTTGTTACGCTTTCACGCTGTAACTACTGAACCGATCATCATGAAATTTTGCATACAAGTTCTCTGGAGTGCGGAGAAGGACATAGGCTACCTTTTATCCCGGGAAAAAGTACTATTCCCGAGGGATCGATATTGACGCGGGCGGAGCCGCGGGCGAAAGCTAGTGATGATATAAATTGGTAAAATATAGCCGCGAGTACCTTTCGCCGTTTGTATGGAGGTTTTTGACCTTAAGACTAAATGATTTCGTTTTCTATTGCCTCCAGGTGATCACAGACATCCTCAACCTGGTTTACGACATTAAGCCAGAGCTGCACATCAACTACCGCTTAAAGTAAGCGCATAAACCAACACCTTCCGTCGCAGCACTGCGAACGCGCCACGCGAAAATAATCCTTATTGTTATGGTACTGTTTAATCATAGACATTATAGAGCGGCCTCCTGTCACTTTGACAGCAACATGGCCGCCGCCACGCTGTATATAACGTACGCTTGGTTTCTTCCTGTTTAATCATTGTTACTGCTGTATTGAGTCGATATCATTCCATTTGAGGACGGCCCGCAAATAAAATCACTTTACATATAGGTGTACCATTAATTGTACCTATTTATTTAATGTTGTATGTTGAATAGACATTAAAGTTTAAAAAAAGAACGCAAATTTTGAATTATTTTATTTCTTGTTACGCTTTTCAAATGGAAAACTGGTGTGTACAGTATTAGAGAAATATATTATTGATGTAATTTATTATTGTTTCATTCTGCTTGTTATGTTTAAGTCCGTGTGGAGGATTAGCTGTGAAGAAATAAATGCGTATTACAAATATATACTTAGTATTAATTGTAGTAAATTATATAAGGAGGCAGACAAGGTCGTATGGCCGCGCTAAAGACAAACGTATGGTATACACTTCACACCTACAGTTGTAGGTACTACTAGATACATCTAATAAACCATCCTGAATTTAGTCACTGACGAGATGGACGCCGCTATACGTTAGACACGATACGAGATATCTCCAATCAAATAAAAAAAAAAAAAAAAAAAAAAATTACATTCGATATTTAATTAAATATCGAATGTAATTTCACTTAATCCTTATCCTTACTCATATTATAAATGCGAAAGTGAGTTTGTTTATTTGTTTGTTACGCTTTCACGCCGTAACTACTGAACCGATCATCATGAAATTTTGCATTCAAGTTCTCTGGAGTACGGAAAAGGACATAGGCTACCTTTTATCCCGGGAAAAAGTACTATTCCCGAGGGATCGACATTAACGCGGGCGGAGCCGCGGGCGAAAGCTAGTTTATATATATAAAAATGTTACAATAATTAATCTAATTTATTAATATTGCAAATACTATTAGAATTAAGCATATCTGTTATAAATTAATATAATTAAGTACATGCTTATGAATTTGTTTTGCGGCGGAGGGCCTTGGTACACCATAACACAGGTTCATCCTAGCTTAAGTGCCATGGTCTTCTTATTTTTTGTGACTTTGATGTTCGAATAAATAAATTATTATTATTATAATCATATCGCACGTATTGCGGCGTCCCTCGTCAGTGGCTAAATTGAGGATGGTTCAGCTTTCTTTTAGGGTGATCTATAGTAGGGGAGCCCAAGAGGGGGATTTTGGGATTAACTCGAGCGCGTCAGATTAAGATATGAGGGATATCTCGGACACCGTCGCCTTAACTTGGGACGTTCGCTTGCTTTATGATCACAAATTCTGTTTTGGCGGGGGCTTCGCTCCCGAGCCCCATTGCTGGCACACTAATTTTTGAAAGCTCCTTTCACACGACAACGAACAACAATGTGTGCAAGTTTCCCATATCCCGCTAAGTTCCTCTATATTATACCTCAATAAGTTTGGTCAGGGATGTCATCCAGAACTGCCTGTCCGGTGGTTGCAGTGGCGGCTTCCCGAGCTGCTACTTGCTTTTCCCATTCATCCTAATGAGTAGTATCCCATTACCTTCATATACCCTGCTTTCCCCAGCTTAAAAATGCTTCCGATGGGCAGCAGCGTCGGAAGCACAAGGAGCCAAAGAACTTGCGCTCGCCAAGCGTGGTGAATATGGCAACGAAAGACCCTAGGAGAGGCCTTACTCCAGCAGTGGACTTCTATCGGCTGGTACGATGATGTACCTCAATCAGTCTTGATTTTGGGGATCGGCTCCTTCTTGACCTCCTCCAGCCATTCAGCCACGGCGCCTACGTTGGTGAACACCGCCGGCTTGTCCGTGACGTCACAGCGCTGCGCGGAGAACGACAGGATCCCGACGAGGTTCCCGTCCATGACAGCTGGCCCGCCCGCGTCGTGCTTTTTGTAACAAGGGAGTATAAAAGTATTCATCATCATCATCATTTCGAGTAGGTGTCACGGTCAATCGACCATGCACACCCTGGTGTCAGAGTTCTTCGGAACCGCCTCTCGGCCTCTGACGTGGTTCCTTTAACGACTACCAGATGGCAGCCGGGACCACCGGCTTAACGTGCCTTCGAAGCACGGAATCATCTTTATTATCAGACAATCAGGTGATTCAAGCCTGCAATGTCCTAACCAAACTGGAAACAACTAAACAAAGTATGCTTCCGGTGGGAATCGAACCCACGACCCCCGGGTCAACAGGCAAACGCCTTAACCACTGGACCACGGAGGCTGTTACACCTACTCTAAATGATGATGATGAAAAGTATTATTTAAAGTCGTAAGAAGCGACTTAGGAAATACAAACTAAACAAAGCTCATAAACATCGATGAGACCTCTCCAACCCGTCTGGCCAGCGAGGAGAGTGTAGGCCAAATCCTCTGTCTGCTCTAGGCAAGTAAGGCTTTGATAATACAGACGGGGTCATGCTCCTGCAGTGGAGACTAAAAGACCCGTTGATGATGAGATATTTACGTCTATGATTTTAACAGAGGATGAACTTACGTTGCACACGTTCTTTGCTAGAGTTATGAAGCCTGCGCAGAAATTACTTCTCGTCACTAAATCTCTGAAAGGATGAGATAATGCATTAGTAAAAAAGGTACTACTTTGACGACACTCAAACACAGTTGGCCGAGGTAACCAGGTAACCAGTACCTGGTCAATTAAAGGAAATTTTACAAGCCTTTTTGAAATGCCAATAGAGCAGATCAATACGTACTTAAATATAAATAAATAAATATATACGGACAAATCACACAGATTGAGCTAGCCCCAAAGTAAGTTCGAGACTTGTGTTATGGGATACTTACTCAACGATACTATATTTTATAACAAATATATATAGATAAATATCCAAGTCCCAGGCCAATATGAAAAAGATCATTTCCCATCTTGACCTGAGCGGGGTTTGAACCCGGGCATCGAGTCGCAGGCTGGCGTGTTTACCACTGCGCCACGGAACTCGCCGATATAAAAACAAAATCTGCTGACAGATTATTAAAAAATACTGGTAGCCTGTCCCATTCGCTCCAACGGGGGGCAACTGCGGGATCCTTAAATATTCCTACTTATTTCCATTCACCCATTCAACAGTGGTGCCAACTGGCACATGAAAAAAAATATCCAGTGACGATGGCAAATAGAAGTGATCCTTCTGGCGAGTAGGCAGTTGAAAAGAGTATCATTGTGACGCCCAATATGCCAACTGGAGCCTGCCTCTCAGTTGTAATATTCATAGGTATTCGTGTGTATAAGTGACCAACACAGGTGTCAGATTATTCTGGCACCTGACATAACGATTGCTATGTATATTGACAACCACCAACAGCTTAACGTGCGTACGTTCGGAACGAAGCACGAAGGAACTCGAGATATTTTTAGTCACTTGTCAGCCATACCAGTAAGAGCCACGTCCAAGGTTTCTGAATATTGACGCTCTGGGCTATCGAGCTACATATACCTAGTATTCTTCTTCTTTTCGTGTCGATGGCTCAAGGGATTAGAATTTGTCTCTCCAGTATGAGGCGACTCTGACACCACACTCGGATGCAGTATACAGATCATCTTTGGTGCAGCTGGTGGGGCATAGAGAGCACGAAAGGAGGTGCAACATGATCTGATCATCGTGCCTACACTGGCACTGCACTTCCGCCTGTTGGATAAAGCCCCATTTAGCCAGGTTATGTTGGCATCGACGCCCCAGTGCGGAGGCGATTAAGGCACTTCCATGTGGTCCAAGGAAGCTGGGATCCTGGAGGTAGCTCCTCAGATGGAGGAACAAAATTTGTTGGAGGTGGGAATTGGTTACGCCAGAGTTCAATGCGAGAGGATTATGGCACTTATAGTATTAATTACCTTCCATACACTTCCTGGCAGTCAGCCAAGTTGTACACTGGCAGCTTTACTTTCTGCAGCAACACCGTGCCGCCGTCCCCGCCGACTCCCTGAAATGAGACAGCATGAATTAATTCCCCCTGCACCAATGAACCAGGGATTCCGTGTGACACTTTCTGGCTTGGGCACCATCACCAATTAAAATCTGACCATGCCATTATTTAGTCGAAATTAGTCGCCAGAGTGAATAGGAATTATAAGAGTTTGCGTGTACCAACCTACTTAGACCTCATCTTTGCTTCCCATCAGATAGGGGTGCCCCACTCCAATCGTCAATAAAAAATTTTTTTAACTTATTTTGGCAACCTTAATCTGCCTTCAACAAACAGGCGCAGCAACCATGCTGAATAACGAAGATTGCATGCCTGTCGCGTGCAATGACGAGCTGACGTTCAGCGTGAGTAGCATGAATGGGCCGGCTCATCCGGGGAAGTACCACACTCTGAAAATCGACGTATGAGTAGAAGCTTTACCGCTTCTATGTTTCGTTCGTTGAGTGAGAGAGCCGGAGGCCTATCCTCCCCCTCCCCCCAACTCCTTGAAAGACAGGCAACACTGGAGCGTTGCCTGTCTGCAATACCAGGGTGTGACTGAAGTCACACCCTGGTGTTTTCCATGGCTTGCTCGTTTGCCGTCCCATATAATAAAAAAAAAAAAACAACCTCACGTTAAGATGTCCCATAACTTTAGATACATACATATTATCACGCCTCTTTCGCACGGGGGTAGGCCATAACGTAGACCATAGATCTCCACTTGCTATGATCCTTACAAACCTCTTTCACTCCATCAACTCCATCACCCTTTTCATGCATGCTCGCCGGTTTCGGGTACTCCTTATTTCCCCTTTTGCAAAAGCGTTTGCAATTTGGTTACGATACTTTCGTCGAGGCCGGCCCTGACCGACTGTTCCAACCATATGTGCTTTCGTGAGTCTCTTTTCATCCATCCTCTCTACATGTCCAAACCATCTCAACATCCCTTTCTCAATTTTTGTCACTATATTGTCTTTTGATATACTGCTTAATAATCCTTACCACAACAGATCCCCACCCCAGGAAAGTGATTTCCTTGTTAGCTGGCACCTCTTTGTCGGTTGAATACGAAATCTTCTCAGCTATAGGTTCCGCCCTCTCAAAACTTATATTTTTATTTAGTTTCAGCAGCGCCACATTGAACTCCAGGGTCTGCGGCTTGTAGTTCGGGTGGAAGAGGATCTGTGACACGCGGTATACTTCTCCCCCGGCTGTGGCGTTGTCAGAGCCTACACGGACACTGAGCATCCTGACGTATTCTCGGAAGAATCGATTGTTGTACTGCCTGGGAACACACCATATTGTTTTTGAACACGTGATTTAATTTTAAAATCTAAAAAACCCGACTGACTATTGGCCCAGCGCCATCTATTTTGCGAATTAGGAACTAAGTTTATCAATTTGCTATTCATAAATTGTTGCATTTATGTCCGGAAAATTTATGTTTTAGCTGACGTCACAATTGCACATAAGACCTTTGTATATGCTCCGTGCATAAGACTTGGGAAGGATACAAATCTAATGAGGCCTCATTCTTCAAACTTGGTCAAGCCATTGGGGCTACGGGAAGTAACAACTCCTTGCAAGTGTTTGCTAGTTTACGTTAGCCATATTGATATTTTACTGACGTCACATAGCCTATGACACTCCAGGGAAGAATACAATATCATATGACACCTTACACTTCAAAATCAGTCAAACCGTTTAGGATACAGGAGTGGACAATGTAACAGACATACTTACATACATAAATACATACATACTCGCGAAAAACATTACCCTACTTCTGGGTGGGTCAGTGGGGTTAAAAAAAATACTGTTGACAAATCTATACTAATATTATAAAGCTGAAGAATTTGTTTGTTTGTTTGTTTGAACGCGCTAATCTTAGGAACTACTGGTTCAAACTGGAAAATTCTTTTTGTGTTAGATAGTCCATTTATTGAGGAAGGCTTTAGGCTATAAAACATCACGCTGCGACCAATAGGAGCGAAGCATCAATAAAGACGTTTTGAAATCGGGGAAAAATTATTCATCTATACTAATTAATCATAATAACAGAAATTGTGGACGCGGACGAAGTCGCGGGCAACAGCTAGTTCCTTAATAAGACACTAGCGGGCACGTGATCTGATATTCTTCATGTATGCTCCTGGCAGTGCCGTAGCTAGAAGCAGGCTTGTCTCACTCCCCGTGTAGGTATCGAAAAGATACTTACGCGTGGCGATCACTTCGAAGTGTTAATAAAACCAGACAAATCAATGACGCGCGTTTGTTTACAAGTGTTCACCGACTTCGAAGAATTATGAATCGTTTGTTTAGAGGTATAAGATTAAAATTCGCTTGCATGGTTCTGTAGGTATCTAAACAAAAGGTGTTGCGTTCTGGCTTGAGCAAAATTACATCGTATCGCTAACTACATTGAGTTGATATTTCTTTGATACCTTTGCAGAGTGCGATTTCTGTACGTGTCCGTGCTGGAGGGCACGCTGTCCAAGTCTATAACTATTATGGTTTAATATAACAGCCCTGTGGCAGACGGACGGACGAACATTGGAGGTTTAGTAATTGGGTTAAAAAAACAAACTTTTTCTCTTTGTTGTCAAGTTCTATGACAATATTTAAATACTTTGACCGACATTGACCTCTCAACCCCCAAGCGGGTCAATCGGTCCGCATAACAATAGAAAATCAATTGTGTCTGTGTTTTTCGCGCCTGACGGGGCTAGAAAAGTAGTTAATAATGATGACTTACAGCTGTAAGCAGTGAGCAGCAGTCAGCACTTTATCCGAGTCAATAATGACGGCTCCACACCATAGCTGCTTGTTGACTAGTAGAGCTGCCATGAATTTGTGATCCTCAATGAACGCCAGCTCGTCGGGGTTGAAGATGCGGCGGTAGCGACGATGGTTAGGTGGTTTTGGTCCTATGGTTGTGGTTGCTGAAAACGGTCTTAGTCTTAAATCATCATTAATCAACTGCCTTAGTGGTCCAGTGGTTAAGGCGTTTGCCTGTAGACCCGGGGGTTGTGGGTTCGATTCCCACGGGAAGCATACTTTGTTTAATTGTTTCCAGTTTGGTCAGGACATTGCAGGCTTGAATCACCTGATTGTCTGATAATGAAGATGATTTCGTGCTTCGGAAGGCACATTAAGGCGTTGGTCCGGGCTGCCATCTGGTAGTCGTTAAAGGAACCACGTCAGAGGCCGAGTGGCGGTTCCGAAGAACTCTGACACCATGGTTTGCATGGTCGATTGAACGTGACACCTACACGAAATGATGATGATGATTAATCATCAAAGCGTTTTTTCTGGTTGGCTCCACAGCACTGATGCGTCGAAGCCCAGGGTTCGCTACTATGACAGTATCCATGAGGTCTTAGGTTACTAGAAAGAACAACATTTTAACACCACCTCTGTTAGTCCTGTACTAACCCAACCTAAACCAGGACATAATTAATATGGAGTCTCCTCGTTTAGGTATACCAATTAACAATTATTTTAACCCAAAGATGAAATAATATCAGAGTTGTTATCCTCTGCTGCTTGGCCGGTAGTTGCAAGACTTGCACCTGCAAGTCTTGCAACATAACTTAGATATACCTATATCTAAGTTATGTTGGGTTGGTTATGATTCATAACCGACTGCTTAGGGAAGTCCAGTTTCCTTAACCAACTAACCATAGCTAGGCATCATTTTACCGCGCATATTTTACTACAAATATAGAAGATTAAATTCAAATGTATAAATATAAATACGTAAAACTAAACCCAAATCCTGTAACTGGAACTCGGAACAGAGGATGACCTAAGAAAAGATGGTTGTGTCAAGGAGAGTATGAACAAGAAAGGAGTGAGAAGGTCAATGGTAGGCGACAGAACAAAATGGACAAAAATGATAACTGTACCAGCCACATGAATAAGTGGGATAAGGTAAAGGAAGACATAATATTTTTGGCACAGCGGCCAGAATCGCGCAGGGTGATCAATACCCACGCGACTTTGAGGATCAGCGTAAAGCTGATCTCGATGCTAAACGCGACCATGTAAAGGCCCGTCCACCTGCAGCCATTTTTTACGTGCCCTAATGTGCACCGAAGTTCGCTGAAAAGATACATTAGCCATCTTCGGGCACACCAGCGCCAAAACACCGACTAGGAGTCCAAAGTAGTCGCCATGACCGAAATCGGTCGGACTAATCATCATGCATATTTTTCTTATTTGAGTTTAAAATAGGCGAGGCATAGGGAGCAAAGAAGTTAGGCATACTCTCGAAAATCAAGCAACTGACAAAAATACTGTCCAAAGACTTACAGAGCTTAGGTTTACGAGTAGGCCATTTGGTCCACGGAAAAAAGCTGCGGTTCCGTGTGCAATCACGAAGCGCATCGCTTACTGTCTTTAGTCTGTACCTTAGTGCTGTAGCGTTTGATTCTAAAATACAGGGAGATAGCAGGCAGACTTTGAACGCCCAGAGCAGAACCGTTTTGAAAAGCAAAATATTTAGGTGGGTCCTAATAAAATTCTGGTCAGATATCTCGCAAACCAGCCTACCAAGCGTGGTAAATATGATAATATCCTCTCATGGAACATAGAGTCCTTGGGAGAGGGCTTTGGTCAGCAGTAGAATTATTTCGGATGATGATGATGGTAAGATGTGGTTTTGAACAATGTCTTCATATACAAATTAAACATTAGTTGTCTCTGTCAAATGTAGGTAGGTTCTAGTAGAAATTCGGTTTCGGTATCTATTTCGGCAAGTTTCGGCAAAAAAATGTCTAAACCTACTGCTTTGCCGAAATTCACGTATCAGCGTTGGGGGGTGGCGACCAGTGGCGACTCCCGCCAGAACTTTAGCTTCTCAAAGTTTAGAATTAAACTCAAGGACTACACATAGAAAGCCGTGTGGTTTCCGGCAGAGTAGAATAGGACCACTCCTAGTCTTTCCATGCAGCTAATAATCATCAATGAGACCTCTCCAACTTGTCTGGCCATTGAGGAGAGTGTAGGCTCCTCTGTCTGCTCTGGCCAAGTATGGCTCCGGTAGTACGGAGAGGGTCATGGTTCTGCAGTGGAGACTGAAAAGAGATGATGATGACTACACATAGTAGCAGCAACAAGCAGCGATATATACATGAACGTTCTCAGGAGGACCAGAATGCTTCTGACCACTACGCATAAGTACTTCTTACTACTACTACTCTGAGATTAAGATGTACTTACTACTGGTGGTTTCGACGACACCTGGTCCAATCCCTCGCCGACTGGGGATGTCCTGGAAGTCTATGGGGATGCCCTCGTACTGCCACTCGTTCTCCAAGGCCAAGGCGCGGCGTTCTGCTTTCTCTTGCTCGACTGTTGAGGGAAGTATCCAAATTTGTCACAATTTCAATGCAAGGAGTCCATAGTTGGATAGTGGAAATTTATAAGTCCAGCAGTGGGCTCTTCTATTATAGAATATCCTTGGGAAAGGCGCCAAGAATACCTAGCTGGGCCAGGTTGGCAGCAGCCAGGGATAGATCTTACTTCATCATCATTTACATCCTTCTTGCTGTCACCGTAAGGACGTAAGAAAGTAATCATAAATATTATTGCCATGTCGGTTTTCTGACTTCCAAAAAACAATAATTCTGAATGAGGGTTTTCTAAAATGCTTCACATCATATCATCTGCAGGCCTATTTAGCTTTTGCCGATTGCGTTGTACGTTTTGATGGTCACTTCAACCTCCATTACGGTTTTTGTATCTTAGTTAAAAACAGTCAAGCACACGAAAAACGCAATGCACTTTGAAGTGATCATCAAAACGTACATCGCGGTTGTCAAAAGTAAGCAAACAGGTCTGCTGGTATTAAGCACTCCGTGGTGAAGCAACTGATGTCGTAGAGTACGATGAGAGGCTGTTATCATGGGATGATATTTGGCATGCAGGGCCTATAGATATTTTTGCATAGCATAATACTCATCATTTAAGTGAACCACTGGCAAGAAAAAATGCCCGTGGTCCACCCAGGCGAACTCAGCAGGTAAAAACCATATAGTTTGTATTTTTTAACCAACTTCAATAAAAAGGAGATGATTTGACAACCTCCTTTATTTTTTTATGCTTGTTCTTTGTTACCTCAGAAGTTCAGAATTACGTGGTACCGATTTTAAAAAATATTTTTTTGTTCGAAGAGTTTGCTATCAAGTTAGTCGCATTTAAATCTCATCATAATCGGTTCAGTAGTTTTCTTAAGTTACTATTAAAAGTAACGTGAGATATAGACATTATTAAAATATGTAACAAAGGGTTACGCCCGTACGTGAGTACCTGTTACATAGAGAGTAGCTTCTGGCCGACATGTTTCGACCCCGGAGGTCTTCCTCAGGGCGAATGCTATTGGGACCCGAAGTCTCAGTGCTGCCTATATTTATTTTAGAACACCTTCATTCACCGCGTTCATTAAATTTATTTTAGGCATTCTTCTTCTTCGTCGTGTCGAATATACGTCAAATTACTTCTGACCCATAATATGCCACAAAGGTTGTGGCATATTATGTTCATTGGGGGCATAAGGTTCTCCATTATACAAGATGTGGGACAGACAGGATGGGAATTTAAGTAGGTGATATTGTCTGCGAATCGTAGCCACACGGGCACTTGGTATCATTGGCGAAACCCCATCTAACCATAATTCTTTTGCAGCTACCAACCTGGGTCCTTGGCCTATTGATATATCTCCAAACCAGCCAAGACGAATCATGGCCAGGAGGCAGTTCTACAGTTAATCAGAAGTAGGGGGAATATTTTATTCCAAAGTTCCAATCTCGCCCACATGCACCACATGAGGAGAAGAAAGTTCCGTAGTGGAGCCCAGAAAACTTTGCTCCGACTTTTATTGGCATTTAAAAAAAACCTTATATGGTACTGGTGTGTTCCTTACCTGATGATGAAGATGATGAACATGACGAAGCCGAGGTCGAAGACGAGCGGCTGACGTATTCGTATTCAACTACACAAAACAATGCAAAATCGTCGCCATATTGATTTGGACGCCATTTTACAAAATTTAATGGTAAAAATATTTTTTCAGTTTTGGTTTATTTGCGTTTTCGGGTTTAGGAGTTTAGGAGGCGAATAGCAATGGAATCCTCATCATGCATGTCGTCATGTTTGTCTGTCTGTCCTCAAGGCCGCTAGTTTTTGTCTAAACAAAGAACTCCACCCTTTAGTTTTAAGGTATCGAGTTCCTATATAAAAATGAATCCCTATTTTCCTTAGCCACGGCATCACGTGTGAATGGCTGGACCGATTTGGCTATTTTGTCGTGTTTGCTTTTCTCAGGAGAATGTTCTTTTGATATAAAATAGTAGGAAAGTTGCGCGGAAAATAAAAAAAACATTTTGCAAGTAATATGTTACTGTTGATGTGTAGTGCACTATCGTATACCTAAACTTTGTCCGGCTAAATGGTTTGCGCGCTTTGACAAGGCGACGCCGGCAACCGACAAAAGAAGTGTCGGCGCCAATGACGCCATTCGGTAGCTTCAAAGGCCGGCACGCGCTGTACAGACGCAGGACATGTTGATGTGTCACGCGGAACGGCTGTTTAATTTTGTTACGTAGCGAATAAAGTACTCGATTAAAAATGGTTTTTCGGCGGTTCTTAGCAATTTGTATATGTATGCAGGTTTTGTACTAATTAAAAATATTTTGTTATTTTCATTTACTTTCCAAAATCTCTTGTGGGTGTACTGCAAACCATTTGGGCGGACAGACTTTAAAAAAGAAGGTCCTTACTGGAGTTCTCCTCTGACGATGAGGCCGAGGTCGATGTGGAAGAAGCGTGACTCCTCACATATTCGACTAGACAAAACAAAGCGAATATCGTCGCCATCTTGTTTATCGACGCCATTTTGTATTAAAGTTGCTTTGAATTTTCGATTCTTATTTTATTTTATTTATTCGTTGTGTCCTAAAACTTAGAGCTATAGAATTTATGACAATTTTATTGCATTATGTGATTTATTTTTTTATGGTTCAATAATGTTGCGTAAATTCAGTGCGAGATATTGACTGGCAGGCAGGTTAATCCGTAGTTGATAGGTAGGTTCTTCGTATTGTAAACAGTCAGTTAGCCGTGTGGTTGCCGGCAAAGTAGAATAGGACCACTCCAAGTCTTCCCATGGATGTCGTAAGAGGTGACTTATAATAATAAAAATAATTAAATAAATTCCTATCTTCATCCAGCGTTTCAGCATCCTTCTCTATTTAAATTATTTTCTTGCTACTATCGCTTGACTTTGGCCCGCGGTAGTAGCTTATAATTTTTACCCTCATATGAGGAGTAAAATGTAGAAAGAGAAATAAAAATAATAAAAAATAACAATAATTTATTTTCAGACAACTATAGTCCATAATAAAGAAAAAAATTGAAAAACAGTGATAATTAATAGTACTTAATGTAAGAATAATTAGGCATAAATATCAAAAATTAAATAATATATATTTAGGAAATATAAGCTAAAGCTAAAGCTCATAAACATCAAAGAGACCTCTCCAACCCGTCTGGCCAGCGAGGAGAGTGTAGGCCAAATCCTCTGTCTGATCCGGCCAAGTATGGCTCCGGTATTACAAAGAGGATCATGCTCTTGCAGTGGACACCAAAAAACCTGATGATGATGATGATTGTACACAGAACCTTTATTTAGTTGATTTTGCGTGCTACTTTGATAGGTATCTTGGAAAACAAATACATACAAATTGAAGATATGACAATTTGTTTCAACGGTTTCAAGTTAGGTTATTGTAGTACCTCCTCCAAAACGGATGGGTATAAATTAATTCTATACAAGCAATTATTATCATCATCATTGCAGCCGATGAAATTCCAGCAGTGGATTAAAGTAATCAAGGCCTCTCCTGAGGATTCTTCGTTCCATGGGAGCAATTGCCAAACTCACCACACTTGGCAGGTGGGTTGGCGAGCGCAGTTTATTTGGCTTCTTCTGCTTCCGAAGCTGCTGCCCATTGGACCCATTTTTAAGCAAAGGGAGGATAGGAATTTGTTGGATTTTGGAAGGTGAAGGTATTGGGATACACGCTTGGATGAATTGGAATGGGTAAGTAGCAGGTCGGGAGGCCGGGCACGTGAACCCGATGCCATACCTGCAACTACTGAGTGGTATGCTCAACCGCCACAAGGGGAAGATATTTTTTTTATGTTACAGGACGGCAAACGAGCAAGCGGGTCACCTAATGGTAAGTGACCACCGCTGCCCATCATCATCAGGTCCTTTTTAGTCTCCACTACAGGAGCACGACCCTCTCTGTACTACTAGGGCCATACTTGGCCAGAGCAGCCAGAGGACTTGGCCTACACTCTCCACGCTGGCCAGACGGGTTGGAGAGGTGTCTTAGATGTTTATAAGCTTTGTTTAGCTTGTATTTCCTAAGTCGCCTTCTACGACATCCACGGGAAGACTTGGAGTGGTCCTATTCTACTCTGCCGGATACCACACGGCTATGCTGCCCATGGACAACTGCAACACCATAGTGTGACAGGTGCGTTGTCGGCCTTTCAAAGAAGAAGGAAAGGAAATGGGGAGGAGAGGGGGAAGGATGGGCCTCCGGCTCTCTCACTCACCGATCGAAGCATAGAAGCGGTAAAGCTTCTACTCAGACGTCGATTTTCTGTGAGAGTGTGGTACTGCCCCGGACGAGCCGGTCCATTCATGCTACTAGCAATTCATTTTGCCGGTAACGTGGCTCTACCACGACTAGGCAAGGTGTGCGCCCAGGGAGCAGTAGCAGAGAGAGTATCAAACAACAATGGCATTGTCCGCCCCACTGGGATTTCCTGTGACGTGGCGACCAGTGTCTTCCGAAATGTGCAAGTAAGTATGTATATATACAGGGTTATAGTTAACTAACGCAAAACCTGCTAAAGACGACTTACGTACATCATGACTAACAACGTTTGTTCTATGACTTTTACCTAAACACAATATATAGTAAGACATTACATACATTAGCTTTTATGTGGATTTCTATCAAACGTTTAGTCTATGCTGCGTGCCACGTGAGCGTAGGTATATACTATTATTAACTCGTAGCGATGATTGCCATAGAGTTAAGACGAGTAGAATCGCAAAATTGTATTATATTTTTGTATGTAAAAAGCAAACATCGGAATACAAAAAGTCATATAACAAACGTAGTTAACCTTGATGACAGCTCCGTGGCGCAGTGGTTAACACGCCAGCCTGCGACACGGAGTGCCCGGGTTCGATCCCCGGCCAGGTCAAGATGGCAAAAATGATCTTTTTCAGATTGGCCTGGGTCTTGGATGTTTATCTGTACATGTATTTGTTATAAAATATAGTATCGTTGAGTTGGTATCCCATAACACAAGTCTCGAACTTACCTTGGGGCTAGCTCAATCTGTGTGATTTGTCCGTATATATTTTTTTTTTTTATTATTTATTATATACCTTAGCCACCTTTAGGAGCTTATGCGTTAGAGATAGAATACCATTTACCCTGTATAGCATACTACTCATTCAGCATAAAAAAAGTGTTTTACAGCTGTTAACTGTAAGCTGTAACAAGAACGGGAAGGAAAAATCTCGTAGAGCATCTACGACGAAGGTGACATTGTAGAAGATCTCAGCAACAGGCAGCTAAGGCTACGGCCAGTTCGTAGAGCTCTACGAACTCGCCTTATAACGACTTTGGCTAGAATGTAGTAGCTACGACGGCGACTAAAGCGCCAATTATACCATCCTGAATTTAGGTTACGGAATTCAGGATCCGATTTAGGACAAGAAATTCAGTCGTCGGAGCTCCTGATTACACCGTCCTGAACGCGTCCGGAATCACGCGTCCTGAATCATATGAAGCGACGAGCGACAAGAGACAGACGTGTCGAGCAAATAAAAATTATGGCTCCATCATTATCAAAAAACCAAAAAATTGGTATTGCCGTAGCCGTAGTGGTTTGCTCCATTGAAATAAAGAAAAGAAAAGGAAAAAAATGTGTTAAAGAATATCTATTACTTCGTAAGAATACATTGTATCCATCGTTTCTTATAGATATGTCTATATATTTTATTAATGTAATTTTGGTTATTATTCTCCCAAAGGTTTGTTTGTTTGTTTGTTTGTATATTCTTTATTGTACATAAAATAACATCAAATACCATAAAAGAAGTAAACTTAATAGCTAGACAGAGAATATGCACAATGGCGGACTTATCCCAGTAGGGGATCTCTTCCAGTCAACCAGGTATCTGAAAGGACAGAATCAGTTATGTGATGTGGGGTACAGGTGAAAGTTTAAATACAAAAATAAAAATATAATAATAATACGGGGAAAATTAAGAAACCAGGCAAACTATGTACCTAGTCAAAATAAATTAAAGTTGGTTATAGAATAAACTAAGTTGGTTATAAATACTACAATTCATAATACATATATAGACATGCATATACATATACATACAATATATACATATACATAATATAAGCTCAACGCATCGAAGGATTCATGTACAATCTACTAAGTCTTGACTTGAAGGAGGCGATCGAGGGAGCCATTCTAACATCCAAAGGGAGCGCATTCCACAACTTCGCGGCAAAAACGGAGAATGATTTGGCATAGGTCTCTGTTGAGTGGTGGGGGATCTGCAACACAGGGTTACCGCTCGCACGCAGCCGACTATCTAATTCCCGGAAAGTAAATTTCTCATGGAGATAACTAGGAAAGTTTGGATTATATAGGACGTTAAAAAGTAAGGACAAGATGTGAACCTTGCGGCGCAATCTGATAGGTAGCCAGTTGAGTTGGCAACGTATGGCATGTCCTTGCATAAAACTAAAACATCCATAATAATCTCCCTTTCTGCCGACATTTTGCGTACTGTTACATCTTCTAGATGTTATGCTTAATGCTGACTGAGCAACCCTTCGGGATTACTCAGCATCACTCCCTCCTTAGAGAGCCCTAGCAGAAGCTCGGGAACTCAGTCCGTGATGAGCTCTCTTCCCGTGCGGTTGCCTAAGGATAACCTATAGTAGTAACTCTGTGTATTCTAAAGAGTGTTCCATATCCTAAAAATATATATATATTTACGTGGAGTTAAAATAGTTTTTTTTTAAAAAGACGTTCAATATTTTCCGCGTAACATTCTGGTGGCAGCGGTGGGATCCGGAAAAACAAGAAAACCTAGTGCCTAGGCCCGCTCACGGACTCTCCCCGGATCCTACAATAATTTTTAAACTCAGTGCAGTGATAAAGTACTAAAATATTAACCGTGAATTTAATAATATCCTGCAAAGTGTCTACGCCCTACGAGGTCGCATCCTGAGCCGCGACCCCAACCCTTGTGTCAAGGGTTCTCCGAATTTACCCCAACGTCCTGAAGAGACAAGTCCACTGCACCCTATAAAGTCTGCAGCCTGTGCCAGTACATCAGTCAAGATAAGGTCGAGGTATCCTGCATCCAAGTGCCAAAGCCAATCAAGGTTTACTTGAGGAATAATTAAACGCCGTGACCGTGACCCACATCGATATGTTCCCGGCCGCCGCCGTCGCGCTCTTATCAGTCGCCCACATCCTGTAAGTCTTGGTCATTGTTTTGTCTAGCCGTAACGCTTTATTAGGGTTCCGTTAGTATTGTTTAATATTTTAACATATGTTCATAGCTCATAATTATAATTTAGTTCTGAAATTTTATAATGCCAAAGGGTTTAAAGGTTGAGGAAAGCGAGTTATCTATTCATATTCCTGACCCTGCCACAAGTGATTCCGAAGAAAAATCTAGATCTGCTCCTTGCTCCCCTCGTGTCACACGAAAGACTACAGCCGCTCTCACTATGACGAGCCTCGAGTTAAATGTACTGTTCAAATTCATCAAACCATATGATGGGAGTCGGGAGACTTTAAATTCATTTCTTGTTAATTGCGATAACGCCTTGAATTTAGCCACGGAAATTCAAAAACCCATCCTATTTAAATTTATTTTGAGCCAACTTAATGGAAAAGCGGAAATTGCATGTTCAATTAAAGAATTTACTTCATGGGACCAGTTGAAGGAGTTCCTAAAAACACAGTTCAGTGAGAGAAAACATTATTCTCACCTCCTTACCGACTTACAGGAGAATAGACAGGGCCCTCAAGAAACCGTTAATGTTTACGCATTGAGAACGGAGACATATTTATCACAACTCTTAACAGAGATATCTATGTCCATTACTAAATCCAAAGAACTCCCCGGACGAACTGCAGCTATGGAAGACTTAGCGCTTCACCACTTTATAATGGGTCTCCAGCCCCGTATTTCAAACATAGTAAGGTGCAAATCTCCTAAATCACTTAACGAGGCTATTAACTTCGCTATATCTGAAGAACGTATCCAACAGACGCTTTACAAACGCTCACAACCCGATCCTAAACCGAATAATAATAATAATAACGGCGGCAAACTCATATTTAATCCCTCGAGACAACCTTTTAACCCTGCTTTGCAGAGGACACAACAAGCTACTACTAGTTCATTTTGCCGTTATTGCAAGGCCCCTGGTCATGATATAACTAATTGCAAAAAAACGGGAGTTTAATAATAACAGGTTTAAATTCCATCAAAACCTGCAATCGAACCAGGGTCCCTTTAGACCACCCCCTCGTGTTAACTACCTTGAACAACCCAATGAGCAAGAAAGGCGTGATGAAGTCGACCTTTCATCAGACGATCACAATGATTTAAACGAATAATGGGCTCACGGCGGTGTCTCGTGAGACCCAAGGCTCAACTCTCAACAAAATTTACTAAGCCTAACGACACCCCCTCTGTATCCACTGTATTCACCACTGTATCCACCACTGTATCTACCACTGTACCCACCACTGTATCTACCACTGTATCCACAGCATCCACTGTAACCAAACCATTTATGGTACTTACCAGACCCACTGTACCTACTTCATCCATCTCATCACGCGCTATGCGCGCTGCGTCTACAATACTTACAGTACCCGTAAACCCAACTGAAACAGTTCCCTTAAATATGCTCAAATCAAAATCCTCTCTTATGCCTCAAATCAACAATAAAGAAGTTTATGAGATAAATATTGACACAACCAAGCGACTATTACCTCACGTTCTACTAACTTCCCATACTTCAAATAATCCATTGTCTTTATTAGTAGACTCAGGATCCAGTATATGCCTAATAAAAGAATCCAGTATCCAAAAAAACCCTAAACTAGTTAAAGAATCAATCAAACTTAAAGGCATAGACCCGGGCGATGAGCCCACACTAACTGAAGGCCACTTTCAACTGAAATTAAACTTAAACAAAAATAAATCTGTATCATTTAAATTCCATGTAGTAAAAAATATTAACTTACCCTATGATGGCATCATAGGAACCGACCTTTTAACCGCCTTCAGCTGTAAAATTGATTACACTCACGATACCTTGAGAATAGGAAACCTAGATATTAAATTGCATTTCTCAGAAACTTTCTATATCATTCCACCTCGTACAGAAACTGTAATTGAATGCTCTGTGCAACAAACTGACCTTAGAGAAGGCATTATTTTAGATCAGCACATCTCTGATAATCTATTGATATCTAATTGCATTGTCAGAGTTAAAGATAACAATCGCGTTAATCTTACTATCGCTAATACTTCCGAGTCCTTTGTTTAATGTCAAAACAAACCTGAATCTTAGCATAGAACCTCTACACTCCGACTCATACTCCATTAATATGAATTCTTTAGAGACGAACTAGTGAGGTATTAAATTTATTAAAAATGAATCACCTGAACTCAGAAGAGAGAGATGCCCTCATAGAACTCTGCTCCCAATATTCAGATATTTTCCATTTACCTAACGATCAGTTAACGTACACCCCAGCTATTCAACATCAAATCAAAACCAATACTGATATACCCATACATACAAAATCATATAGATTTCCAGAATGCCATAAAAAAGAGGTAGAAACCCAAATAAACAAAATGCTAGAACAAAATATAATAGAACCTTCTTCCTCACCCTGGAGCTCACCTATCTGGGTGGTACCAAAGAAGGTGGACTCCCAAGGTCAACGCAAGTGGCGAATTGTAATAGATTACCGGAAACTAAACGATATCACAATAGGAGAAGTTTACCCTATGCCACAAACATCCGAGATCCTCGATCAACTAGGAAATAGTAAATACTTTTCTACTCTAGACCTGACTTCCGGTTTCCATCAGATCCTTATCTCTGCCGAAGATGCCCCTAAAACATCGTTCTCTGTTCCTCAAGGACAATTCCAATTTAATCGAATGGCGTTTGGACTAAAGAATGGCCCATCTACTTTCCAAAAACTCATGAATAACTGTCTCTCTGGCCTCCAGGGTACACGCTGTTTCGTCTATTTAGATGATATCGTTATTTACAGCCATGATTTGCCCTCTCAAATTGAAAATATAAGGGCTGTTTTTGATAGAATCCGCAATTTCAACCTCAAACTTCAACCAGAGAAATGCGAATTCTTACGGAAGGAAGTAGCGTACCTGGGTCACGTTATAAGTGAAAATGGAGTGAAGCCTACTCCCGAAAAAACCAAAGCCGTATCCGAATTCCCTGTCCCTGGATCCCCTAAGGATATTAAATCTTTTCTGGGATTAGTATCATATTATAAAAGATTCATACCAGAATTTGCTAAACTAGCAAAACCCCTCACATCTCTTCTTAAGAAGGACATTCCATTCAAATGGCTAAACGAGCAACAACTAGCATTCGAATCCTTAAAAAATAAACTTATCTCTGCCCCGATCCTGGCATATCCAGACTTCACACAACCGTTTCTTTTAACATGTGATGCTTCCAATTATGCGATCTCAGCCATATTATCTCAGGGCCCTATAGGACAAGACCGCCCTATCGCATACGCTTCCCGCACTCTAAACAAAGCAGAATGCAATTACAGCGTAACTGAGAAAGAATGCCTTGCCGTTATCTTTGGTACTAAAACCTTTAGACCTTACCTGTATGGTCATAAATTCACTGTAATGACCGATCATAAACCCCTAGAATGGTTGTTTAAGTGCAAGGACCCAGGATCGCGTCTTATCCGATGGCGCCTAAAACTAGAAGAATTCGAATATGACATTAAATATAAGAAAGGAAAGATTAATACTAATGCCGACGCCCTATCTCGTTACCCGGTTAACCCCGTACAACCTGAGAACAATCCAGTATGTAATCCCGTAGAAGGGGAACCCCCTCAACATCCTCCAGAACTAGATAAAGATTTAATGGATTTATTAATATCTCCTGCCTCATTTAATCCAGATGAATTAGGACCGCAATCCGTAGACCCTATAGACTTTGATAATTCATCATTACCTGAAATAAACTTACCCTCTCCTGGCCGCCCCAATCCTAACCCTAGCAGGAATAACTTACCTACACCTAATTTAAACTCACCTGTTCAGGATCCTTTAAACCTGAATGATAATATATCACCCTTACCTGATACTTCCTTACCCCCTAACATACCGGACATCCTCAGAGATGAAATTGAAAATGAACCCTTGAACTCATCTCCTAATCCAGTTAACATACCTGAAAATATCACTGAGTCTTCTCCACCCCCTGAAATTCCTATTGGAAATGATCCGACACCCTCTATTAGTAATTGCCTAGACTTACCTGACGATGACTACTCTACTTTCCTGAAAACAATGACAAATAAAAATAATTCTTACCACACTAATATCTTAGAACATAACCAAGACATCACTAAATCAGAACATAAATTTATTATTCTCCCTACCTCTATTGATCTTGATGAATCAAACCCTTTCGTACAAGTTATCCTCGATAATGTTCCTAATAACTCTGAAATCTTAAACAAAGAAAGAACCTTAAACTCTTTTATCTCGTTTACTTACAGTAATAAGAACTACTATTTTCTCTTTTTTAAAGTATACCATTTTGATAAATCAAGTTATAAGGACATCTATGAAAGCCTCAAAACTATCAGGAATGAACTGGTTGTGAACTATGATAAAGATACTATCTCTGATATATCCATTACAGAATTCAAAAACCCTTTCGATAATCACCAGTTCGTTAAAATATACAATATGTTACTATATTTATTTAATAACACAGGTATCAATATCCACATATATAAAGATAGAATTATATATCCATCGCTTTCAGAAATCCTAAAAATACTTAGAGAAAATCATGATATCCCAATTGCTGGCCATTTGGGCATGAACCGCATGCTTAAGCGAATCCAAGAGACTTTCTACTGGAAGAACATGCGTAGTGACATTGAGAATTTTGTAAAGAAATGCATTCAATGCCAGTCTAATAAAGCCCTCAGACAGGTAAACCGAGCTCCCATGCAAATTACCAGCACGTCCACAGAACCTTGCCAACGTATATCTCTCGATATCGTTGGACCTCTACCGGAAGCCGGACCTGCAAAATTAAGATATATATTAACTATACAAGACGATCTTACTAAATTCTCTTCTGCATACCCAATACGCAGTACTACTGCTGAAGAAACCAGTGAGTGCCTACTTCATTATATATCTATTTTCGGTATCCCTAAGACTATCCTTACAGATCAGGGAACTAACTTTACATCAGAACTCTTCAGGAAAACTTGTGAATTCCTCAAAATAAAGAATCTATGGGCTTCACCCTATCATCCTCAAACCCAAGGTGCCCTAGAAAGGAGCCATTCTACACTTAAGGAGTATCTGAGGTCCTTCACTGACGAGGAACAGTCCAACTGGCCCCGTTATGTATACACAGCCATGCTCACCTATAACACAACTGTCCACTCTACGACTCATTTTACACCTTATGAACTAATGTTCGGTAGTAAACCGGTACTCCCGACTTCCATCTATGAGGAATCTTCAGGAGCAACGTATCCCGATTATGTTCGTATGCTCCAGAACCGATTAAAATATTCTCGGGAGAAAGCTTTGGAACTGATACGGAAATCCAAAGAGTCATCTAAGGCTCATTATGACTCACATACTCGCCCAACTAAATACAAAGTAGGCGACTATGTACACTTAAAGAATCACTTAAGAATGCGTAAAGCACTTTCACCCCTCTGGAAGGGACCCTATAAAATAGTTAAAATCAATGGTAATAACACACTTACATTGCTAATTAGCCGACGTCACGTCACTCACCATTATGACCAGGTGAAACCTGCTACTGTTCAAACAGACTTGTAAATATAATTAAGCGTTAATACTAATAACTAGGTATATTTACCTATAAAATATATAATTAACTAAATTTAGAAATAGAATTTAACTTACCTTAGTCTAGTGTTGATAATAACTATTATTTACAGCTCAGCTCGAGGGCAATCTTATGGAGATTTCATCCAGCCAATAACCGCCAGTTCGGGTATCTACTACGACTACCAGGGGAAGCTAAAAATTAGTAATGACCAATTGAGAATCATCATTCCAATAGATATCTCGCATTTCCAACCTCACATAGATAATCTTAGAGTTGCTCTGGAAAATACAAAACTACTGTGTAAGGAAACTCAGGCTGAACAAATTATCGCAGAATGTGACAGCTGGCTAAAACCACTAATGGCTCGATTTCAGGACATGAATAAGGAGTTTGAGTCTATCTCGCATCTAGTAGATAAAAGAACTAGACGTAGTGCATGGATAGGAGGTATAGGCTCAATATTTAAACAAATATTTGGCACTCTAGATGAAAATGACGGCTTTAAATACGAGGAAGCTATTACTTCACTACAAAGTAATGAAAAGCAATTAGCTAAACTTATGAAAGAAAATATTTTGGTCACTACTTCCGTGCTAAGGCAGTATAATGAAACCTTACTTAAAGTCAAAATTAACGAGGAAACCCTTAGTAAAGCTATTGACAAGCTCTCCTTAAATGTAAAAAATATATCCACTATCACTAATGAGTTACTAATACTTACTGATATTAATAAAGTTTTCGATTCCTTGGAAACCTCAATACTTACATTATCATTCCAACTTGAAGACATAACTAATAGTATCTTATTCAGTAGCCAAAACATTTTGCATCCTGCCATAATAACACCGAGTCAGTTGAACCTAGAGCTTGCCAATAACTACAGACACTTGCCTAGTAACCTCGAGCTGCCTGTAAGTCTAGATATTAATTCAATTCATGTAATTTTAAGTATATCTAAGTTGATATGTTATTATGTTAGTAATAGGATTGTGTTTGTCCTAGAAATACCTCTGGTTAATACGAGAGAATATGTATTATTTCATAGTATTGCACTACCCATACCTTATAAACCCCAGGAACCAAATAGTTTTAGTCTAATTACACCGGCTAGCAAATATATAGCAATAACCAAAGACAAAACCTATTACTGTACCCTCGATAAACTGGACCCTTGCAAACAAGTGAATCCCGGATATTTTATCTGTGATATCGAAAATGTGTATTCCACCGATGCAAAACCTATATGTGAAAGTGAATTGTTAACTAAAGCAAACAGTGAGAAACCAATACAGTGTGAACCTAAAGTGATACTAGGGACAGTAGATATCTGGAAACCAATAATGAACAATAAGTGGATTTATATACAATCGGAACCTACTAGAATTTCAATTGACTGTCTAAATTCTCAACTTTATGAAACAAATATTCTAGGTACTGGTGTGCTTACCATACCTAAGAGTTGCACTGGTTACTCTAAAAGTACCATCCTGATACCAAAGTACAATGTTTTGAATATAAGCTCACCCATTAAACAATTTTCAGATTTTAATATAATTAATGATTCATGTTGTAATTATGCTAAACTAAATAAAATAACACCGAATACATCCCCTGTAAAATTAAGTAGTATAGACCTGGATGATTTTGGTCCACAAGGGAATATAAAGGTCAAGTCCCTCTTAAAAGACCTAGAGGCTTTAGAACAACAACAAAGCCCGCATATTGTGAAGTATGGGACACATTATTCTATTATAACGATTTTATTATTAGTTCTATTCTTATTACTTATAAGTTTTCTTATGTCTAAGAAAATATGTAAATCCGGCAGCAACCGTCCTTTTAAACTTAATTTCAATATAAATAAACCAAAACATCAACCGACAGCTGAAACAATAAACATGACAAACAGACAAGACCCTGAAGTAGAGATTGTTAACCCTGTTGCCCCACTTAGAACAAAAATTTAAACGGAGACTTTGATTCAACCCCAAAGTCTCCTCTTAGAGGGGGAGGTGTTACATCTTCTAGATGTTATGCTTAATGCTGACTGAGCAACCCTTCGGGATTACTCAGCATCACTCCCTCCTTAGAGAGCCCTAGCAGAAGCTCGGGAACTCAGTCCGTGATGAGCTCTCTTCCCGTGCGGTTGCCTAAGGATAACCTATAGTAGTAACTCTGTGTATTCTAAAGAGTGTTCTATATCCTAAAAATATATATATATATTTACGTGGAGTTAAAATAGTTTTTTTTAAAAAAACGTTCAATATTTTCCGCGTAACAGTACGCACACACATGCTGCGCTATAACAATCTATACGTGGGCACGCGACGGAAGCCGAACGGAGACTGAACGTCCTGAGTGAGCCATCCTGTGGCCATCCGTTGGCCATCCTGAATGCGTGAGAGGGACGCCGCTATACGTGCCATGCGATTGGAGATATTCTTGTATCGTTTCTAACGTATAGCGGCGTCCCTCTCATGCGGCGATCCTAAATTCCGGATGGTTTCACCTATGCTTCCGATTTAGGACGTCAAAAGCCATTCTGTCCTGAAAACGGATCCTAAATCGGATGCGACCGTTCTGAATGCGATTAAACTGTCCGTTGACTATCCGTTGACTGAATTCCGGATCCTAAATTCTGGATGGTCTAATTGGCGCTTAAGGCTCAATCTACATCGGAACAGTGGCGACACACAATTAATATTTCTCCTATTTTATTCATCATCATCATTTTAAGTAGATGCCACGGTCAATCGACCATGCACTCCCTGGTGTCAGAGTTCTTCGGAACCGCCTCTCGGCCTCTAACTTGGTTCCTTTAAAGACTACCAGATGGCAGCCGGGACCACCGGCTTAACGTGCCTTCCGAAGCACGAAATCATTTTTATTATCAGACAATAAATAAATAATAAATAAATATATACGGACAAATCACACAGATTGATTCACAATCAGGTGATTCAAGCCTGCAATGTCCTAACCAAACTGGAAACAACTAAACAAAGTATGCTTCCGGTGGGAATCGAACCAACGACCCCCGGGTCAACAGGCAAGAGCCTTAACCACTGGACCTCGGAGGTTGTTAAATCCTTTTTTATTGATTTATTTTTTGTAATATGTGTGTCTTGCAGTTACGAATAAAAGTATGTCTATGTTTATGTCTATGTCTAACTAGTGGTTCTGCGAGAACAGTAGACCTCGCGAGCCCTTACAACCAACATCCTTATTTTCCCTCCAGTGCTCTAAAATATATCTGTTACTGATATGCTAATTGACTAAAGGATGATTTCCTTCAGTTACTATTTCCCAATCCCCGCTGCTCTTAATTAGGTACCAGAGGAAACAGAAATTTAAACCTACATTGCCCTTATCAGAAGACCTGACCAGACCCTTTTTTAAGAGGAAACACTAAGCTCGAGAGAATTGAAAAATATATATTTATAATATCTATTGCTGTCGCGCCGCGTGCCCAAACAAACCCCGCAGAGTGCAATAGAGATAACTGCAGCTCGGCCGGAAAATACTTATAAAAATTACACAAAATTAACGCTTCGTAGTCCTCTGATTTCTTCTCCAAAACTTAACCGATTTAATTTATTTTATATTAAAAATAAGCTATGGCTGTGTTTCTGTGTTTTCTTTTTCTTATATAATTGCCTAAATTTGTTTTCATGATGTTTGAACACAACGAAAATTCGTACCAATTTTTCATGTTTTGAAGGTAAGTATATCTCTTTAAATAATTCAATTATGAAATAATTTTAACATACGGATTTTTTAGTAAAAAATCATTACACTATTGGTACTATCCGGCGAGGAATCAGGGGACTGCTCTTGTATGGAAACACGGCCCTTGAGCACCATGTTTTGTATGATTTTGTACACATTAACTAAGTTGGAGTGATCCTCTTTAAGATCGGAAATATCGGGATAGCGAACTTGGCATGGGTGAATAGGAGGCAAGTTTAAGTACCCGGTTTCATAGTTGTTATGTTACCAATTGGTCAAAATTTTAAAAGGACGCTAATTTTCAACTATTATGGTAGACAAACATGTGAACTTTACGTTATGAAGTGGCCGGCATCTATAAGCCCCGGGTTCAAGTCACAGGATAGCATGTGAATCTTTTTTATTTATTTTTAATTTTTATTTCAGGATTCTAAGTTTATTCAGTGTATTCAATTATAAAAGTAATACGCAGTATCATGCTTTAAGCCAAAAAATATTTTTCATATTTTGATTTTTGTTCCTTAGGGAAAGTTGTTCAATTTCACTCCCTCTCCCACTTCACGTACTTCAACTTCTTTCATAAATATGATTTTCAATATATTTATACAGAAAATCGATTTCAGACAACTTAAACACGTTCAAGTTTATCGTATAAAAAAGTTGTTCAGACAAAAAAGTTGCGTCTTAATGAGAACAACAAAAAAGTCTAATGACATTTTTGATTTTTTTTCCAAATAGCTGTGCTATGAGTTTTTTTAAGTTTCGGACCCCCATATATCCGCCATTATTTAAAATTTCGAAAAACTGGAACGACAAAAAAAAATCTATATAATTACCGAACCTGCTCACAAAATTTCATGAGAATCGGTTGAGAAATGCGACCTGTAGGCGAGAACAGACAGACAGACAGACAGACGGACAAAAGAATTTTAGGCCAGTGGAAACTGAGACGCTTCGCTCGCTCGGTCAATAAAGTCAAATGCTTATACTCTGAAAGTGTTCGCCCTTTGCTGGTCTTGCCGTCGTGAATAACATATCCACTCTGAGTTTTTTTTAATGGTTTATGTAGCCTCAAGTGAGATAGCTCTAACGCCCAGTGAAGTAGAGTTTGCTACTCAACGGGCGTTTGAGGCGAGGGCAGAGTGCTCTCAACCTGTATGGCCCTCGGGAGGGACAGAAGTCGGCTTCGGATGTTGCCTGTGTGCGCATCGCAAGGGCTGAGGCAAGAAACACTCATATTGCCTGGTGTAACGGCAACGATTACAAGTGCCCGTGTAGCTACGTTTCGCAGACAGTGTTACACCTACTTAAATGCCCATCCTGTCCCACATCTTGTACAATGGAGAACCTCATGGCTGCTACCCCCATTGCGATGGTTGTGGCAGATTACTGGTCAGAATTAAATTGACGTAAATATATTTATTACTCGACAAGACGAAGAAGAAGAAGAAGATGCGTTGCTCTGATATATTTTATACCACATTAATGAATAGGTTATGCGTAAATAATAGTGGCCAAGTGCGAGTCGGACCCGTCCATGAATGGTTCCGTAGTAGCAAGCAAAGATTAGGGATATATAATAAACTAAAGTAGGTATCCACTTTAATGACCGATTACCCACACCAAGCCACACTACCGCTATCATTTTTCGCCATTAAAATTTACTTTGATATTCATAGAATTTGTATGAATGACAAATTACATTTTTCTAAATGCTGACTATAATAGTCAGCATCGAGGTATGGCATCGAGTACGTCTATTTGTCTTTATCTATTAATCCTATGTTATCAATTCATATTTATATCATTTCATATTCTTATTTATCTATACATATAATAAAACAGTAAAAATATTTTGTCTGTACATTTAGAATTTTTGACTGAAATGGATAGAGGGACACTTAAAAAGAATAACAGAAAGCAAAAAATTTTTTTTCGAATTTCTTGTCTGTCTGTCTGTCTGTCTGTCTGTCTGTCTGTCTGTCTGTCTGTCTGTCTGTCTGTATGTATGATCACGCATATCTCCGAAAATACTGAACCGATTTACTTCAAACTTTCACCAATTGCTTTGTTTTAACTCAGCAAAACATCTAAAGTTTGTTTCATCAAAATCGGTTCATTAAAAAAAAAGTTATCGTCATTTGAATGAACTCAAGGCATTAGTTTTATCTGCAAATATACACGGTGAATTTTTTATCGTTTTGGACCCTTAAAGGGGTGACTCAGACAGCAAAATGAACAACTTTTCCTATGGGAACAATGGTGGGAACTCAAAATAAAATTCGACATTCCCATACAAACTGGCCGGGCGGCGGGACTCATTTTTATGGAAATGACGAATTTTTTTTGAGTTCTCAGCATTGGTTACATAGAAAAAGTTGTTCGTATTGATGACCTGAGTCACCCCTTTAAGGGTCCAAACTGTTCCTGAGGGATGGACACTAAGGGTGGCGGCGTAGCCGCGGGCAAACGGCAAACCAACCGAAACTGTTGCGCCTAGAAACTTGAAATTTGGTACAGGGGTTCTTTTAATGATGTGAGTGAGCGCTAAGAAAGGATATTAAGAAATTAACTTCTAAAGGGGTAAAATTTATATGGAATTTTCTCATTTCTGGACTTAGAAGTATGAAAGTAGGTATATAAGTTCTCGATTAAAATTAAAAAAGATGTGTGTAGGTAGATGAAATTTGCAAAATTCCCTCCTTAAGGCGTCAAATGGGGGTGGGTGGGTGGTATAAACTTTGTATGGAAATTTTCTCATTTTTGGACTTAGACGTATGAAAATAAGTATATAAGTTCTAGGTTACAATTAAAAATATCTGTGTAGGTAAAATAGACGATATTTTATCCTAAAGGGGTAAAATAGTGAGGTAAAGATTGTATAGGAATTTACTTATTTCTAGACTTAGAAGTATGAAAATAGGTAAATAAATTCACGATTACAATTGAAAAAGATCTGTGTAGGTCAACTGGAAAAAAATCCCCCAGAAGGGAGTTTGTTTGGAAATTTTCTCATTTCTGGACTTAGAAGTATAAATAATATCCATACTTTCATACTAATACTAATATTATAAATGCGAAAGTAACTCTGTCTGTCGTTTTTTTACGCTTCAACCATTGAACTGATTTGGATGAAATTTGGTATGGAGGTGTGAGGCTCGAGGAAGGACATAGGGTATGTTTGATTCCGGGAAATTCTACTGTTCCCGAGGGATCGACACTAACGCGGGCGGAGCCGCGGGCAACAGCTAGTATTATTTAATATTCATATTAAATCATCTCATATTCATATCTAATCCAATTTTAATGTAACATCTGTATTTATATTCTTGGTTTGCTTGTGCATCTTGCGTCTCGGAACGCCTCCGTTTTGCTGTGCGCGTATTGCGCTACACCTCAAGTAGTAACTGAAAATAGTGTATAGTAGTGCTTCTCGAGTAATCCATGCGCTGAATTACTACCCATTTGTATCACTGCGTCACATACTTGCAGACCAATCTGCCTGAATGTGTCATTATTTTATTCTTATTGTTTGATATGTGTATAAATTGTAAGTGTTTGACTTAGTTTGGTACCAATAAAAGTATTTCTATTCTATTCTATACGTGCGCCCGGCGTAAGCTGCTACTTAAAATGCGCATTGTCATGCGCCAGCTGCTGTCTTTTAATTCATAATCCTGATCATCAGGGACCAGTCCATGTCCCACGCGTTTTACAAATCAATTTACGACGCGCAACCTCCTTACCTCTCGTGATCATTATGGCCCTGACGAAACAACTTGACAGCTGTTTTAAATGACGGTAACCTGTCATGCCTAGGCCCCACAAAAATGTCTCTTTTGGCCGCAAAAACTTCTAGTTTCATTATCCCCCGGAGTATAAATATCAGAACAATATACGGCAGGTGCAGGACCGGCAATCGCGATTACGTTGGGTACGGAGTCAATGGATGTGCGAACTACAAAGATGACGCGCACTTCCCGTTTCCGTCTGTGAGGTTCAAGGAAAATACAAGGGATATATGTGTAAGTCATGTGTCAGTGCTTAGCCATGTAGACTTGTTGTTGTAAGTTTTGAGGTGAATAGCATAGAATAGATGCCCTTTACTGCACACTAAAGAAAACACAAGTCTGTACATTAAACATCTGTTAAACTAGAAATTGCGCAAAAGGCGGCCGTATAGTGAAAGCATGTTTTTACAGGCAAACTTTTTTGAAAAATCACTAGAAAATAACGGGTGTTTGGGTAGTTAAATATTTTGCTAAAACTTAATACAAGATAATATACCTTTATGGGTACATATAAAAATACTGATTCATCGTCATCATCATCATCTCAGCCGCAAGAAGTCCACTGCTGACCAAGAAGCGGCCTGCATCCAGCGTCTTCCTGCGACCTTGGTTAGGTCGGCCGACCACCTGTTCCATCGGCCATCGGTTCTTCGAGCTATGTGCCCCGCCCACTGCCACTTCAAAGAGCTAATCCGCTGAGCTATGTCGGTGACCTTTGTTCTTCTACGGATCTCCTTGTTTCTGATTCGATCTCGCAGAGAAACACCGTGCATAGCCCTCTCCATAGCACTTTGAGCGACCTTGAGCTTTTTTATGAGGCCCATAGTAAACGACCACGTTTCGGACCCGTAAGTCATCACTGGCAACACACATTGCTCGAATACTTTCGACTTGAGGCACTGAGGTATTTTGGACGAGAAGACACTTCGGAGCTTCCCGAACGCTGCCCAGCTTAATAAATAAATATATGTAGTAGATTAAATTATGTTATTAAAAAGAATGGAAACTTTGGGAAAGTTTACGGAAACATTGGGAATATTCCCGTAAATTTCCGTAAATTTCCCATATTCCCAGCGGCACATCACTATCCACGACGCTCGAGTTCATACACATTTAGCATCCAGGGCTGTCATACAATAGTGAGCTAACTGAGCCACCGATCGCGAACATCGTTCAACAACATCAATCAACAGGGTTGGGTCAAAATGGTTATTTATGCCTTCTTTTATACAGTTTTTGACCAGTAGGTGGCCACAGAGACGCCCTTGTCGTTTGCTTTATTAAGGTCTTAGATTGCGCAGATGGAGGGACATTGGAGGGGCACATTATGAGGCTCACCAATTGTGGCGGCACGCAATCGATGTCTCAACATCGATTGCGTGACGCCACAATCGCGATGGTCATTGTTAGAGAAACTCCACTCCGGCTCTCCTGGCATTTCCCAACACCAGCTCGTAGTCTGACTGGATTTTCAAACAAGCCAGGGGAGATCGCTTTCTGGTGGGAGTTGCTCTGCAGGTGGAAGCTCAGATGGGGTGGGCGGGTACTTGCTTCCCCAGAGTGCCAGTCGCGCTTTTACCCATTTAAAACTTATAGGGATGCGTACAGGAGACAGTCAGCTACTCGACATGGCTTAAACCATTCGGCTTCATCGCTCAGTAGTCGCAACGTATCACGCTTCATCGTCATCATTTCAGCTGTGAATAGCTGTGCTGTGGCACTGGACAAAAGCCTCTCCCAAGGATTCCTTGTTCCATAGGAGGACATAGCCATACTCTCCACGCTTTGTAGGGGAGTTGGCGAGCGCAGGTTCTTTGGCTTCTTATACTTCTGACACTGCTGCCCATCGGATCGAAAAGGATAGTAATGAGTTGGATTTGGGAAGGGAATGAAGGTATCAGGATACTACTCACTCGTGTGAATGGGGGAAAAGCAAGTAGCAGCTTGGGAGGCCGGGCGCGCGTACAGGCCATATCTACAGGACAGGCAGTTGAGGATGACATCCCTGACTATATACCGTCACACTTACGTAATGCCTATATGGCATGCTAAGGAATAATGTTACTTTAGCCGTGTGGTATCCGGCAGAGTAGAATAGGACCACTCCAAGTCTTCCCGTGGATGTCGTAGAAGGCGACTTAGGAAATACAAGCTAAACGAAGCTTATAAACATCTAAGACACCTCTCCAACCCGTCTGGCCAGCGTGGAGAGTGTAGGCCAAGTTCTCTGACTGCTCTGGTCAAGTATGGCCCTAGTAGTACAGAGAGGGTCGTGCTCCTGTAGTGGAGACTAAAAAGGAGCTGATGATGATGAATGTTACTTATTTCTTTATCCAGGCTTTACGGGAGAAAGAAAAAGGTGATTGGAAACAGTTATGCTGTGAAGAAAAGAAGGCTCTGTACCGGGCGTCGTTTTGCCAGACGTTCGCGGAGTTCAAGTACCCCACAGGATACTGGAAGTTCGTCGTAGGCGGCGTTTTAATACTGACCTCCTGTTCGTTGTGGTTAACGATATTTTATCACTATTATAGTACGTATGCATACATATATTATATATCATCCTTGATGAGGTAGACAGAGCCTAGGGCACGGTAATGATATCTAACAGTATTGTAACTCGGGCACAGCGGTGACACTCCTTGTACGTGTGACTTAGAGTTTCTGTGACCTTGAATCGCAACGTGTAAGCGCTAAGCTTGACACCACGGAACAAGAAAAAAGAGGACGTAGGATTAATGACTTGATATTTTTAAAGTAAAATGAATATTAGTAATGAATGATTGAGACATTAATAGGGTCCCGTTTTTGCCCTTTGGATACGGAACCCTAAAAACAGTATAAATAGTAGTAAGACAACATCAGTTGGTATTATCTTAGGTATTCGGTACTAATGCTACTGAATTCTTTAGCAATTTATGTTACGCGCCAAACATCTCCGATAAGGTGCTAGTAACTAGTTGAAAATCCTGATGACATCTTACATTACGACGAGATAATCTGTTAAAGTGATAATATGAGTAAATACCTACTTAAGCTACTTAGAAGTAGGCAGCATAATAATGTAAAACGACAAAGTGATTTATGTGTTTACTACGTGTAAAATGTTCTTTAGAACCGCCTCTCAGCCTCCGAAGTGGTTCCTTATAACGACTACCAGATGGCAGCCGGGACCAACGACTTAACGTGCCTTCCGAAGCACAGAAACATCTTTATTACCAGACAATCAGGTGATTGAAGCCTGCAATACCCTAACCAACTGAAAACAACTAAACAAAGTACGCTTCCCGTGGGAATCGAACCCACGACCCCCGGGTCTACAGGCAACCGCCTTAACCACTGGACCACGGAGGCAGTTTGACTACTAGGTTATAGTAAATAAATATTAACTATGTAGGTACTTACTTTTCAGGTTCGCTAGGCAATAAGAAGAAGCTTTTATCATTATTCTGTTTTTGATTATTGCCACAGCCATATACACAACAATAAATCTTAGCAGCGGACATGATTATTGTTTAAAACGCGTAGTACTCAGATCACGCTTTCTTTACTCACTTGCGTGCTGCAAAACGTGCGCGAGACGCAAACAACAAACGCTTCTAGCCCTTCGAATAATCCACTTACTGCTGGCTCGTTCACCGCCCCGCGCGCCTCTCAATGCCCCCGCGCACTTCCAGACACCCACACATAGCCGCAAGCGCTTTTACGTGCACAAAAAGAAACGACACACATGCTTGAGTGTCGTTTCTTTTCGTGTAGCGTATATATTCTTTGACTCGGGTCTGTCCTTGAATTAAATGCCTACGGCCGCGCGGTATAGTAACACGCGCCAGGGCTACCCACGTCTACAGTGTTTTAATTTCACCTGTCTGCCTATTTCTAGTTTTGTGATTATAATTTTTTTATATGATTATTATATTTCTATTTAAAATAATCGGAAATTCGTTATGAATGGAAAAGAAATCAAAAAGTGATGGGTGCTAGCCGCATCGGTTATTGTCATAATTCCCTAGAATTTTCCCCATTCCCTCGACCGGCTTCTACGGTCTGCGCGTGAAGAAAAGCAGCTGGTATATTCTACGTTTAAAACTATTTTATAATCTTGTTTTTTGGTGATTACAGGTAATATAATATATTGTATTGTAATGGTATATGTGTGTTTAAGTTTGTCCAAATAAAGATCTATTCTATTCTATTCTATATATATAGTTAAATCTGGGTTGCTTATTCAGGAATTTAAGAAACAAACGGCACAATATAATCTATATATAACCATTTTATTTTTCCACCTAAATTGATGTGCTTATCCTTACTAATATAAATGCGAAAGTGAGTTTGTTTGTTTGTTTGTTACGCTTTCACGCCATAACTACTGAACCGATCATCATTAAATTTTGCATACAAGTTCTCTGGAGTACGGAGAAGGACATAGGCTACCTTTTATCCCGGGAAAAAGTACTATTCCCGAGGGATTGAAATTGACGCGGGCGGAGCCGTGGGCGAAAGCTAGTACATAATAATCTTCACAAATAGACTTCAAAACAATGACACATTCGTTTCTTAGTCGTCACCGACTACAGCGCATCCTTGACTGCGAACCGGCGGTTGTGTGTTGAGAGTGTATTGAGTGTGAGGCGCGTAGTGGTGTGGTGACTCGAATTTCGACCGTTTCTATATAGACGGAATACTGTCAGATATTATTACCGTGCCTAGGACCATAAGACCCAAGGGCCACATTTAGCGTATCTATTAGTGGGCGTACAGGTGGAAGACGAAATCAAAATAGTGATGGGTTGCTAGCCGTATCATTCCGTCGGCCATCTCTTACAGCTTGCGCGGGAAGAGAAGCAGTTGGTACATTCTACGTTTTAGGGTTCCGTACCCAAAGGATAAAAATGACCCTATTCATATGGCTCCGCTGTCCGTCTGTCTGTCCGTCCGTTTGTCACCAGGGTGTATCTCATGAACCGTGATAGTTAGTTGAAATTTTCAGAGGACCTATATAAAACCTGACACCAGTGTTGGCCATTTACACATACGAAAAGCCAAAACCATGTAATTAAAATTAATATCTTAGGAGAAATCGCAAAAATAAAACGCTTGAAAATAAATTCAAGGGCGTTTATCACACCAATGACACAGTAATGACACTTCCTGTATATATACTTATCATTTCAAGTAGGTGTCACGGTCAATCGACCATGCACACCCTGGTGTCAGAGTACTTCGGAACCGCCTCTCGGCCGCTGACGTGGTTTCTTTAACGACTACCAGATGGCAGCCGGGACCAACGGTTTAACATGCCTTCCGAAGCACGGAATTATCAGACAATCAGGTGATTCAAGCCTGCAATATCCTAACCAAACTGGAAACAACTATACAAAGTATGCTTCCCGTGCAATCGAACCCACGACTTCGGAAGGCATGTTAAGCCGTTGGTCCCGGTTGCCATCTGGTAGTCGTTAAAGGAACCACGTCAGAGGCCGAGAGGCGGTTCCGAAGAACTGAGACCAGGGTGTGCATGGTCGATTGACCGTGTCACCTACTCGAAATGATGATGAGAGCTTCTCTGGCTGAATAAAGAAAAATGTAGCACAGTTTGATGCTGAAGACAGTATTTTGTATATTTTACTTTTGTTTAACAGTAAAAAGTATAACGTAGTGAAAAACAGCATTATCTTCAGGTCTTTTTAGTCTCCACTGCAGGAGCATGACCCTCTCTGTCTGTACTACTTAGCCATACTTGGATAGAGTAGACAGAGGATTTGCCCTACACTCTCCTCGCTGGCCAGACGGGTTGGAGAGGTCTCATTGATGTTTATGAGCTTTGTTAAGCTTGTATTTCCTAAGTCGCCTCCTACGACCTCCATGGGAAAACTTGAAGTGGTTCTATTCTACTCTGCCGGAAACCACACGGCCTTAACTTACTATAAAGCGCCTATTAAACTATCTTGAATTAAAGATCCGATTGGAGGGCGCCGCTGTACGTTAGACACGGTACGAGATATCTCCAATCGTAAAATACTGTTCTGAAAAACAGTATAATACTGTTTTTAAGTCGGCAACCCTACTTGCTGCCTATACACGTGACAGTCTGCCCTCGCTTCAAACGCGCAGTGTTGCAGCAATAGCTTAAAATCTAGCATCATCGACTTCCTCAACCATCCTCCTCATCCTCATCATTCATCATTTCGAGTAGGTGTCACGGTCAATCGACCATGCACATCCTGGTGTCAGAGTTCTTCGGAACCACCTCTCGGCCTCTGACGTGGTTCTTTTAACGACTGCCAGATGGCAGCCGGGACCAACGGCTTAACGTGCCTTCCGAAGCACGGAATCATCTTTATTATCAGACAATCAGGTGATTCAAGCCTGCAATGTCCTAACCAAACTGGAAACAACTAAACAAAGTATGCTTCCGGTGGGAATCGAACCCACGACCCCCGGGTCAACAGGCAAACGCCTTAACCACTGGACCACGGAGGCTGTCAATCAGGCTGTCAACCTCATCCTGTGTCCAAGAGATAATGTGAGAATGTTTGTTACAGTAACCGAGCCATTGCCTGCCTCTTTATCAAAAGCGTCGCAGAAACAGCAGCTCCGGAGAATGCTGGAATTCCGGGTGAACCCTATCGACGGCCTGTCGTCTAAATGGGACTACGATAATGATAAATGGAAGGTATCACATTAAACTTTTGTCTTATAGATTTAGACTCTGTCTACCCCGCAAGGGAAAAAGACGTGATACTATCTATGTATGTTATATTCACCAGCACTGGCATTTTCGATGAAATGAAATGCCTATTTTTGAAGTGGAGTTAGAGGTTTTCTAGTTATAACAGAACCATGGCTACATAGATCATCTTTAACCTATTCCACTGGATTTTAACTTTAAGGGCCCATTACAATGATATGCAGGGCTCTAGTTCTTTTTGCTCTATTGTTTAGGGAGAAAAAAATTGGTCGTCTGTAATGTATGTATGTAACGCACAATGGTACTATCACTTTTATAAGTAGCCTCGGCTTTGCTCGGCGGCGCAGACTAGAACAAACTACTGCCGAATCAAAACGAATGACAATATCAGTGAAATAACGAACTTGTTCCTTCTACAAAAGATTTAAAATCATAAAACAACAGGATTCGTGCTATCTCGCTCATAATAGATACTGTTGCGCGCGATGCTGCAGCGAATTCCAGACATGGCGCGAACGCATCATCCAATAGCGGACGGATATTTTCGCGCCATGCAAAAATATGATTTCTGCGCAGGTACATCAGTGTAACTTATAAAATTGGTAGTACGTATCGCCATATACCCCAATGGTTAGGTACTTTGTGCCAATTCAGCCATTTTGAAAAAAATCCAAAAACGCTATCGACAAAAATGTTCTATTCTATGTTAATATTGAACCGTCCACAAGATTTCACGGGAATCGGTTGAGAATGCGGTCTGTAGAGAACAACAGGACAGCGGGATTGAACGCCCTTCCACCTGCCGGCCTATTTGTTAACTCAGTGATCAAGGTTTTGATAGTCACTTCAAAATACATTGCGAGTTTCCTATGATTGACTATTTTTATTATTGAGATAAAAAACGTAATGTACTTTGTAATGACTATCAAAACGTACACTGAGTAAGCAAATAGACCGGCTGGTGGTTGCGGTGATTTTATTAGTTTACGTGCGCATCCTACGCAGTAGTCAAAAGCTGGGTCGTGATATGCGTGTGCATCCTACGCAGCAGTCGAAAGCTGGATTGTATTATACACGTGCAACCTACGTCGAAGTCAAAAGCCAGGTCGTTATTTGCGTGTGCATCCTATTCCGCAGTCTAAAACCGAGTCCTGAAATGCGTGTGCATCCTACGCCACAGTCGAAAGCGCATCCTATCTCGCAGTCGTAAGCCGGGTCGTGATATGCGTGCGCATCCTACGTAGTAGTCAAGCCAACTCGTGTGAGAATTTTCCATGAAGGAAAACCGCTTTGCTATGATTAGATCTTCTAAAGTCCTCAACTTATTACTTATTAGCTTTCGCCTGTGGTTCCGCCCGCGTCAATGTCGATCTCTCGGGAATGGTACTTTTTCCCGGGATAAAAGGTAGCCTATGTCCTTCTCCGTACTCCAGAGAACTTTAATGCAAAATTTCATGATGATCGGTTCAGTAGTTACGGCGTGAAAGCGTAACAAACAAACTCACTTTCGCATCCTTACTAATATTATAAATGCGAAAGTAAGTTTGTTTGTTTGTTTATTTGTTACGCTTTCGCGCCGTAACTACTGAACCGATCATCATGAAATTTTGCATACAAGTTCTCTGGAGTGCCGAGAAGGACATAGGGATTTTTTGGACCGAGGGATCGACATTGACGCGGGCGGAGCCGCGGGCGAAAGCTAGTTTATAATATTAGTAAGGTTAGGTTAGGTTAGGTTAGTGTAGATCCTTAATAATAATATCCATTTTCTTTTGTTTCAGTAATAGACATGTTTACACGTTAGGATTTTCGTTTGGTATTATGTAGTCATGTATTTTCTTTTTATTCTGAAAATAAATTACGTAATTTATTAATTGCATTGTTTTATTTTCAATGATAGAGATATAGATATCTATCATTTCTCACTTTGTAAGTTTAGGCGGCAAATAATTGCTCATCTTAATATAGTTATCTAGCTTATTGTCTAGCCTTGTGGTATCCGGCAGAGTAGAATAGGACCACTCCAAGTCTTCCCGTGGATGTCGTAGAAGGCGACTTAGGAAATACAAGCTAAACAAAGCTTATAAACATCTAAGACACCTCTCCAACCCGTCTGGCCAGCGTGGAGAGTGTAGGCCAAGTCCTCTGGCTGTTCTGGCCAAGTATGGCCCTAGTAGTACAGAGAGGGTCGTGCTCATGTAGTGGAGACTAAAAAGGACCTGATGATGAGCTTATTCTCACACTATAACTTGTTACTTGTGTCTTAGGTTTAATTTTCTTACATACTTATTAGAGCGCGCCTTAGCGAATAATTTTATTTTGATTTATCAAATAATTAAGCATTTAGGCATGCCTGTGTTAGGATTATAAACTGGATCGACTCATTTTGTGTATACGTATTGTTTTTGCATGGTCGATTGACCGTGACACCTACTCGAAATGATGATGATGATTTTTGTTTGTAATCTGTTTGGTGTGCTATATAAATAAATAAATAAATAATTACCTAGTATGATCACTTGAACTACTAAAAGCATTAATAGCTGAATAAGCTGATACATATACATTTACGCATTGTTTTAAAACAATCGAGGTTTGTGTTGAAGTTGCCTCCTGTACAGGTTTATTTTATGTATATTTGACGGCAGACGAGCAGACGAGCCACCTGATGGAAAGCGGTCACCGTCGCCCATGGACATCTGCAACACCAGCGGAGGTGTTGATGCGTTGCCGACTCGATACCTGTACACACGCCTTTTGAAGGATCCCAATTCATAGCACACAGGGAAAACCTCGGGAGGGAGTCCATTCCAGAATCCTGCTGTACGAGGAAAAAACCAGGTGACGCTCTGATATTTTTGGAGACCCAAGGAATACGCAACACATGATTATTAATACAAATTAACTTTTAAAGCAATTGTAAACGTTTAGTAGATTACAGCTCCGTGGCGCAGTGGTTAACACGCCAGCCTGCGACACGGAGTGCCCGGGTTCGATACCCGGCCAGGTCAAGATGGAAAATGATGTTTTTCAGATTGGTCTGGGTCTTGGATGTTTATCTATATATGTATTTGTTGAATATAGTATCGTTGAGTTAGTATCCCATAACACAAGTCTCGAACTTACCTTGGGGCTAGCTCAATCTGTGTGATTTGTCCGTATATATTATATTTATTTATTACAGCACTGGTTTTTGTAGTGACTATGTATGTAGCCTAGCCCCAAGTAAGGTTTAACTACTTCACCGGGCGATTGAGGCGAGGGTAGAGCGCGCAGAGTGCCCTCAATCTGTACGTGCAACATCAACAAAGGGCCCCCAGGAGAGACGGACCTCGGCTTGGGCGTTGCCTGAGTGGAAGTGGAGAGGCAGCAAACTCTCATATTTTCTGATGGAACGCGGACGCAGTATATGTGTATTATATGTCTATAGGGCCGATCTGCGATTCAAATTACAATATACCTAAGCTTTCTAACAATAGTGAAAAGACAGGCAGCCGACCGTAAAATCTTTGCAGAATCATCTTGTAGCATAAATAGTAGGTAACAAGTTCTTTTTGCAAAAATTACATTTTTGTTACAAACTTTTAGACAAATCCACACAAGTGTTTTCTAAGACGAATCTAATGAGCCCAAAGACGATTAGTGTAGCTTGTTTAGTTTAAGAGTTCCTATGCCACCTCCCGACTTCATCATCAGACCAGCGCTTTCGATTCCATAATTTTGTATTGTCATCCGATTTACAGATGCATGCAAGATTTCAGCTCAATTGGTAACCGGAAAGTGGATCAAATTTAACTCGCTCGCGAACAGATACTAAATAAAAGCTTGTAAAATTACTTAACAAGTATTCCGGGTTCCTATGCTACAGCTTAGTGTGACAAGCAAGGATATCTATACTAATACTAATATTATAAAGCTAAAGAGTTTGTTAGTTTGTTTGTTTGTTTGAACGCGCCAATCTCAGGAACTACTGGATCAAATTGGAAAATTATTTTTGTGTTGGATAGTCCATTTATTGAGGAAGGCTTTAGGCTATAAAACATCACGCTGCGACCAATAGGAGCGAAGCATCAATAAAAAATGTTTTGAAAACGGGGAAAAATGGTTCATCTATACTAATTACCTAATCATAATAACAGAAATTGCCGCGGGTGAAGTCGCGGGCAACAGCTAGTCTTCAAATAAAAGAGAGACAACCGGTGTACGGTATAAGAGATAGGGGTGTCATCCTCCACAGTTCTCAGAGAAGAGCTTTTTCAGGCTTGCATGCACGTATACGCGGCCCATCAGGCAATATGAGAGTTTGCTGTCTCTCCAAGCCTTGCGCACATAGGCAACGCCCAAAGCCGAGGTCCGTCCCTCCTGGGGGCTTTGATGATGTTGTCTATAAAGGTTGTAAAATCGGGTGCCCAATAAGAGAGAGGATTGCAATACAAAACTGTTTATTTGGATTAATTCGCTAAATGTCTTCAGAGCAGAGAGCGAGCCACACTGGTCACTCATTTTATATAGTCCGGTTAAGCGCCCCCACGGAAATCCCGAGAACTATTACGTATGTTGCCAAAGATTGAATTCTTTAAATTAGATAATTCGAAATCCTTCCGCTAGGTGGCGCTCAACCTTAGTTTACAGTAAGCCTGTCAGATGGCGCTGTTTAACAAAGGTTGAGGGCATTCTGCCCTGCCTCAAACGCCCGGTGAAGTAGCGAAAGCTCACTTGGAGCAAGCTACATAGTCCTTGAAAAAAAATCCTCCACAGTTTGGCCTGTGGTTGCAGGTATGGCATCGGTACTAGTGATGTGCCGTTCCCAGGAACGTTCCTACATTCCCCAGATTTCCAAAATCGTTCCCGGGAACGTTCCCAATAAATGGAAATGTCAGGGTAAAAAAAATCAAAGGTCAAAGTTGTAATTTTATTAGTCATACAACTTTTTTGTCAATGCAAATATATTGAACTGATGTATATGCATTACTTGGTATAAGTAATATATAAATATTTTCAATAATCGACAAAATTTCCGAAATAAACGGGAACGTTCCCAGGGAATGTTCCCAAATTCCTGGGGAACGTTCCCTTGTTGCCGGGAACGTTCCCTTGTTGCTGGGAATGAGACCAAATCTCAAAAGTTTTTATTTAGTAAGTATACAAGATTTTCCTAATTTAGATGGGAATGTTTCCGGAAACATTACCGTAAACGGGAACGGGGAACGTTCCCTGGGAATGGGAATTTGGGAACGGCACATCACTAATCGGTACGCATACTCGATCTCCTGAGCTGCTACTTGCTTTATTCTCATTCAGCCGAGTAAATAGTATCCCAAAATCTTAATTTCTTTCCCAAATCTTACAAATTCTTATCTTCGATGAGCAGCAGCGTCGGTAACACAAGAATCCAAAGAAACTGCGCTTGTACACGCCTGCCAAGTGTAGTAACTAAAGCAATAGTCTCTTACTAGCTGTTGCCCGCGACATCGTCCGCGGCAATTTCTGTTATTATGATTAACTAGCTTTTGCCCGCGGCTCCGCCCGCGTCAATGTCGATCCCTCGGGAATAGTACTTTTTCCCGGGATAAAAGGGAGCCTATGTCCTTCTCCGTACTCCAAAAACTTGTATGCAAAATTTTATGATGATCGGTTCAGTAGTTACGGCGTGAAAGCGTAACAAACAAACAAACAAACAAACTCACTTTCGCATTTATAATATTAGTAAGGATTAGTATTTTTTTTATTAGTTTAGATTAATAATTTTTCCCCGTTATCAAAAGATTTTTTATTGATGCTTCGCTCCTATTGGTCGCAGCGTCATGTTTTATAGCCTAAAGCCTTCCTCAATAAATGGACTATTCAACAGAAAAAGAATTTTCCAATATGTACTAGTAGTTCCTAAGATAAGCGCGTTCAAACAAACTCTTCAGCTTTATAATATTAGTGTAGATGAAACGAAAATTCCAAGGAGAGGCTTATATGCAGACTTCTTACGGTGGAAATGATGAATGATGTTGATGAACCCGTGTAAATGCTGGCCGCAAATACATTCAAAAAGAAGAAAGGAAGACGAACTTATTAAGATCAAACTGTATTATTAAATAGATCCTTTGCTCCTCAAATTACCCGCTATCAATGAGGGATCTGATGAAATGCTGATGGCAGCAGCGGATGGCAGTACTAAATAGAAGGGTCTGATGAGCCGCCGTCATTAGATAATATTTGACAAACAGAAAAGACTGACACATTGTTGCTCAATAACAAATTAGCAGACCCGACGCCTCAAAACCCTTATTAACTATTCACACTGCAGTGTTCGTACTTTACGAACGTACTGTACGTTTCTAATAAACTCTTTAAACTCTTTACTTCGCGGATAGTTAACAGAGTGGGTGGTAGAGAGTAAATAAAATTATTTGTATTGTAGTTTTGATAAATACAAAGCTCGGAGTTGTCTGGCGATATCCGCATTTCTAGCTAACATATTGTTTGCATCGTCAATCTTGCTCAGCCTTGTGACTCCCTTTCTCTTTTGTAACTGTCTCATTTGCATCACTTCAAACCAGATGTCCTTCGGTGGCGTCTTTGGTAATCCTAGGTTCTCATTCCCTCCGATATTAAAAAAATGCTGCTGGCCGCCTAAATCAAATACGGTTCTTTCTTCATTTTGTGATTTCACTTTAATTCCTTTTGGTATTAGTATATTAGTATCTTTATTTCCTTGAAGTATTCCTTCAGGTGGAACTTCTATGCTCAATCCCTCACTAGATTCATATTCGAAATTTTCATTACTTTCTACCGATGTCGATATTTCTGTTTGCATTGGGTTCCGTAAATTACTTTTAGCTTTGAAAAGGGTTCCTTGAGTTAAATACTGGTTGACAAAGTAACGCAGTTCTGTGCTGTCAGGAACCACGCCACCATAGAGTGATTCGATTTGTTCATAAGGAACTAAGTCAGGCAATCCTATGTCAAATACGGGTGCGTTCTCCTTTTCATGAAAATCTGGCACCTCAGTGGGTTCAGAAGGAAAATGTAGGCCAGGAATAAACACAACACTTCTATTCACTAATATATGATGGGCTACGTCTACAGGGGTAGTAGTAGATTGGAAGATAATTTTCATTTCATCATCTAATTCTTGGTCTTCTTCGATGATTTCAGATATTTTGTTACCAGGTTGATCTAGTTCATTTACTATTTGCCTCAGAATTAGCATTTCCTCTTTACTGTTCCGTAATATAGGATTCAGTTGAGAGAATAAAGCTGTATCTGATAACCACAGACGGTCTGACATTCGAGGTTTCGGTATTTTCTGAAATATAAAAGTATATACAATATATAAAGAAAACTCTGTGCGATCCTTAAATGAGTGATTTAACTCGTCGATATGAACAATTTCTCCTATGAGATCAAAGCTAGGAAGTGAAAAAAATTGTCATTTCTTATACAAAAATTCCAGGCCTCCCGGTCAATTTGTATGGGAATGTCAAAAACAAATTGAGTTCCTACCGTAACACATTTATGATAAACTAGCTGTTGCCCGCGGCTCCGCCCGCGTTAGTGTCGATCCCTCGGGAACAGTAGAATTTCCCAGAATCAAACATACCCTATGTCCTTCCCCGGGCCTCAAACTACTTCCATACCAAATTTCATCCAAATCAGTTCAATGGATAAAAAGACGACAGACAGAGTTACTTTCGCATTTATTATATTAGTAGTATGGATATTATTTATACTTCTAAGTCCAGAAATGAGAAAATTTCCATAAAAATTGTATCCTCCCATTTTACCCCTTTAGAGATACATACATCTTTTTTAATTGTAATCAAGAACTTACATACCTATATATTTTCATACTTCATAGTTCAGAGATGAGAAAATTTCCGCATAAAGTATCTACTATGACACCCTGACCTGATGATACTCCTGACCTGACCTATGATTTGTCTATGTATATTTATTATTTGTATGTATCTTCGTTAGATCCAACACGTATAGGCCCTTTGGAGAAGTTGATGTAATGTTGGTCTCCTATCATAACCGGTTCCTGGAAATACCAATGTAACATAAATGCCCTTGAACAGGTCTTGGCCAACTCTCTGGAGCACTCGGGTCTGTGGTGTTATTACTCACCAACACCTCGCTACGAGCTGCCCTGCAGCTTATATTATTGTTCATCATCAGGTCTTTTAGTCTCCACTGCAGGAGCATGACCCTCTCTGTACTATCGGAGCCATATTGGCCAGTGCAGACAGAGAATTTGGCCTACACTCTCCTCGCTGGTCAGACGAGATGGAGAGGTCTCATTTATGTCTATGAGCTTTGTTTAGCTTATATTTCCTAAGTATTTCCTTATTATCATAGTAGCGGATCCTTGGCACCACACACAGGTTAGGGGGCAACCGAGAAACCGCTCAGATGAGGATGATCAGTTAGGGTTACCTACCTCATTCATGACGTCATTGACCCAAGACGAGTAATACCCTAGTTTAGTGAACACTGTGGGGTCAGATATAGTACCGCAGGCTGGGGGCCCGAAGCTGACTATCCCCACCAGGGTGCCAAGCACTATCGCTGGACCGCCAATGTCACCCTAAAATACAATCCGTGTTATTATAAAACGCGGACAAAAATTTGGAGGTATTCCTGGAAGCGCCACCGGTTTGAGGTGCACCAAATTAGGCGCTCCGTTTTTATTTCTCGGAGCGCACCTTAGAAGCGCTCCCGATAGCAATTAAAAATATTGAAATTTTGGTTTCTGATGTTTTCGCGATTGTTACACATTTAAATAAAAAAAATATTTAAATTTTCTTCCTCGAAACGCACCTATGATTAACTTACGAATAGAGATAAGAAGTAAATCACGTTATTTTATACAATTTGCAAAAACTCAATACTTCTTGAGCAAAGATTTCTTTACGTTTACTTCATGCTCTTCCCAACTTTTTAACGTGGGTGCGCTTCTGCGAATAAAATTTAAATATTTTTAATTATTATCGGGAGCGCTACTAAACGGCGCGTCATTTTGAATAAACGACTTGGATTTGGTACCAGTTGCCGGAAGCCTCGAGTAAATTTACCACCAACATAACCTTGAAGGGGTGACTTGCCCTCTAAATGACATCTTTTCTTATGGGGCCTTCGATCAACAATACCAAATGATCGAAGTATAGGACCAATTTAGGGAACTCGGAAAAACATCCACAATTCCATACAAAAAGTATGTAGTTGGCACGGCACTATGTATTTAAAATGTTGTAGGTATATAAGGTCAATTTCAATTAGGCGCAAATATTTTAAAGTTTAGAAGAATGCTTTAGAAGCAAATAAAAAAAAATCGGCACGCTAGTTTTTGAGATATGTGGACCTAAACATTTAAAATTAAAAATTTAAAAAAACCCTGTGTATAAATAAACACTTTCTTGGCCAACAACTTTTTACTATTATCTACTATGGATACTAGGTCACTGACCTCGACGGTCAAAACAGCTGATTTATCGATTTTGAATAAATAAAAAATAATTATATTGTACGAAAAAATAAAAAAAAAATCTAGCGTGTTGATTTCTTAAAATTTGCAACAAAAGCGTTTCTTGGACCTATTGGACTTAAAATATTTGCGCTAAATTTAAATGGCTTTGGCAAATTGGCACTATTATAGTGCCTTATAGAAAAGTTGTTCATATTGAGGGGCTGAGACAACCCATAAAGGGAATATCGGTACTTTACGTGTAAAGCGTTCTTCTTCTTCTTTTCGAGTCGTAATGTAATAACTACAACAATTTTGCCCAGTATATGGCCACGGCCACTGCCCTGTCGTTTGCCTCCTCTAGATCCTTTTGTGTGCAGTGAATTTAGGGCACGTCAAAAGGTGGCTCATAGACTGAACATCGCCGCAATCGCATGTGCTATTGCCGGAAAAACCCCAACCCGGTTTTTTTGGCAATTCCCTACACCAGCCCGGAGGCGGTTCAACGACTTCCACACTGCCCAGGGAAGATTGCTACCCGGTGGAAGTTTTTCGGCTAGCTGTGAGGAGGATGGTGATTGTGGGTACAGGCTTTCCCACTGCTTCAATCTGGGCTTCGGAGCTTCCTTGGGTGCAAGTTCAGACTGCCTCAGAAAGGTGTTACGGCTCTTCAAAAGCTGTTACGGCTCTTCGAAAGCTGTTGCGGCTCTTCAGTCGAGTAAATGATGGATTCGGATGGCTCTACCACCGGTACCACGTGTGGTACAATGAGACACATCAGGTGTCTCTCGTTATACCGTGTGTAGTGCAAGGAAATACATTCGAATCAATCACATGTTCGGTGATAGCCGAACCATCAGAAACTAGTCGGCGGATCCGGCCAACAAAACGTGTGTGAAACCATGATTATAAATACGAACGTTACAAGCTCCGCTTCCCTTGTAGACAAGTCCAGCGCAAAAGTTTTTATCTGTCACATATTGCCTGTAAATAAAGAGAAATATAGAATACTAAATAGAACGAGAGTCACAGTGGCAGTGGGCGGGGCACATAGCGCGTAGAACCGATTGCCGATGGGGCAAGAAGGTTCTCGAATGGTGACCACGTACCGGCAAGTGTAGCATCGGACACCCACCTACCAGGAGGTCGGACGACCTAAGTTCGCAGGGAAACGCTGGATGCAAGCCGCTTCCAACCGGTCATTTTGGATATCGTTGGGAGAGGCCTATGCCCAGCAGTGGACTTCCTGTGGCTGATATGATGATGATGATAAAATACTAGCGACTCGCCCCGGCTTCATAAATTGTTGCTTCCGCTGTTTGTTCGTTCAGATCTTTTAAACTACTCAACGGATTTTAACGCAGTTTTCAGCAATAGATAAGAGTGATTCAAGAGAAAGGTTTATATGTGTAAACTGCTGCTTGTGGTAAGTATCTACAGTGCACCCGTGCGAAGCCAGGGCGGCTTGCTTGTCATGTTGCTTGTATAGTATAAATATAATTATGTGCATACAATTTTTAAGGTAACTAACGTATTTAAGTTGTTAAGGATCAAACTGTACCCGTCTTAAATAGATTTCCAACTATCGCATTGTACGTGAGCATTTTATTAGAAGATATAATGGATTCTTCAAGGGAATGATAAATTGAAGCACACAGAGTCAGTAGAGGCCGATACGATAGCTCTTTCCACACACACGTACCGTCACCAGACACCGACGAGGAAGAAATGGGATCCACTGCCTCCGTGGTAGGTAGGTAGTCATCACCAGGGTCCTGCCACCGACCTACTGGTTCTCCCCCTCCACAAGGGCGGCACGAGCCGCCGCACGAGCAGTGCGTCGAGAGCAGTTAGTTCGGGACCCTCCGCCGCGCGTCTCGCACTCGCCTTGAAAATGGGCTCCTGACGAGTCCGAACCGTTTTTAGTACATAATGTCTATATCTTATGTTAATTTCAATGATATAAGATATAATGGGTTTAGCATGCTGTCCTTATATGGCATAGGCATGACAAAGGAATGATGGCAGATTAGCAGTCTCAGATGCCTAGGCAGCTTGAAAAATCTGACACCAGTGTTGGCCACTTACACTCACACGAAAAACAACAATAACGGCATACTCTGAATATATGTCGATGCAGTCCTCCAAAGACTGCAAGTCAAGGAACGCTGACGTCAGGTGCTGGTTGTTCTTTGTGCTCATCACATCCTGAAATACAACATAAAATTTAAAATAATGACTTGATACAAAATCAAATTTTAAGATAATGACTTGATACAACATCAAATTTTAGGATAACGACTTGATTTACCGTTACTTTGAGATATATTTAGTTGTTCCTTCCATGCTGGTCTGGGAGAAAAACGAAAAAAGTAGAATGTACTAGCTGCATTTCTTCCCGTGCAGATCGTAAAAGCCGATCGAGGGAACGCAAACTGAGGAATCATGTCAGTAGGCGATGCGGCTAGCAGTCCATCACTATTTTGATTCTTTTTGCCACCTACACACCCGTCAACATGCTAAACGTGGCGAGGCTCTGTCTACCCCGCAAGGGAAAAATACGTGATAGTGTGTATATTTAGCTGTGGTAGAGCTACGCCACCGTAAAAATCATTTTTGCTAGTAGCATGAATGGGCCGGCTCATCCGGGGAAGTACCACACTCTCACAGAAACGTACCAATACTACGACTACTTTTTTATAGAAGGAAGCGCTTAGACTTTGTACTTGCTCCGTGGGCTTAGGTCTTCTGTGTCTATTGCGAAAAGCAAAAGCGGTCGCCGCGTATGTACACGGCGAAATTTTGATCCAGCCTATCTATATTAACAACTTTTGCTATGGAACCAATGCTGGGAACAAAATTTTTTTTGATGTTCCCATACAAATTGACCGGGTGGCCGAAATTTTTTGTATGGAACTGCCTTTTTTTTTTACTTCCCAGCATTGGTCCCATAGGAAAAGTTGTTCATATCGACGGGCTGAATAACCCCTTTGAGGGTTCAGAACGATCAAAATTTCACCGTGTATTTAGCTGCATAGCTTGGTGCCTGTTAGCTAGTGCGTGGATCGCGGGAAAAACAGACACCACGCAAAGTAGATCAAAGCGGGCGGGGCTTAAAAAGTATATCTTTTCGCGAACTTATTATCGAGGTACTTAAGTTAGTGTTCGGTTCCGGATGTCTCCTTTAGTTGTTCCTATAACTAGTGGTTCTGCGAGAACAGTAGACCTCGCGAGCCCTTACAACCAACATCCTTATTTTCCCTCCAGTGCTCTAAAATATATCTGTTACTGATATGCTAATTGACTAAAGGATGATTTCCTTCAGTTACTATTTCCCAATCCCCGCTGCTCTTAATTAGGTACCAGAGGAAACAGAAATTTAAACCTACATTCCCCTTATCAGAAGACCTGACCAGACCCTTTTTTAAGAGGAAACACTAAGCTCGAGAAAATTGAAAAATAGATATTTATAATATCTATTGCAGTCGCGCCGCGTGCCCAAACAAACCCCGCAGAGTGCGATAGAGATAACTGCAGCTCGGCCGGAAAATACTTATAAAAATTACACAAAATTAACGCTTCGTAGTCCTCTGATTTCTTCTCCAAAACTTAACCGATTTAATTTATTTTTATATTAAAAATAAGCTATGGCTGTGTTTCTGTGTTTTCTTTTTCTTATATAATTGCCTAAATTTGTTTTCTTGATGTTTGAACACAACGGAAATTCGTACCAATGTTTCATGTTTTGAAGGTATATCTCTTTAAATAATTCAATTATGAAATAATTTTAACATACGGATTTTTTTAGTAAAAAATCATTACTCTATTGGTACTATCCGGCGAGGAATCAGGGGACTGCTCTTGTATGGAAACACGGCTCTTGAGCACCATGTTTAGTATGATTTTGTATACATTAACTAAGTTGGAGTGATCCTCTTCAAGATCGGAAATATCGGAATAGTGAACTTGGTATGGGTGAATAGGAGGCAAAGTTTAAGTTCCCGGTTTCATAGTTGTTATGTTACCAATTGTTCAAAATTTTAAAAGGAACCTAATTTTCAACTATTATGGTAGACAAACATGTGAACTTTACGTTAAGAAGTGGCCGGCATCTATAAGCCCCGGTTTCAAGTCACAGGATAGCATGTGAATCTTAAGTTTTATTTTTTTTTAATTTTTATTTCAGGATTCTAAGTTTATTCAGTGTTTTCAATTATAAAAGTAATACGCAGTATTATGCTTTAAGCCAAAAAATATTTTTCATATTTTGATTTTTGTTCCTTAGGGAAAGTTGTTCAATTTCACTCCCTCTCCCACTTCATGTACTTCAACTTCTTTCATAAATATGATTTTCAATATATTTATACAGAAAATCGATTTCAGACAACTTAAACACGTTCTAATTTATCGTATAAAAAAGTTGTTCAGACAAAAAAGTTGCGTCTTAATGAGAACAACAAAAAAGTCTAATGACAATTTTTGATTTTTTTTCCAAATAGCTGTGCTATGGGTTTTTTTAAGTTTCGGACCCCCATATATCCGCCATTTTTTAAAATTTCGAAAAACTGGCACGACAAAAAAATCTATATAATTACCGAACCTGCTCATAAAATTTCATGAAAATCGGTTGAGAAATGCGACCTGTAGGCGAGAACAGACAGACAGACGGACAAAAGAATTTTAGGCCAGTGGAAACTGAGACGCTACGCTCGCTCGGTCAACTGTCTTCGAACTCATTCATCAGACCAGCGGTATACTCCAGCAGTATCAGCCCTCCGTCTTACATATACTTATAATACATATAAAAATCTTGTGTCACGATGTATGTTCGGGATAAACTCTGAAATTACTGATCCGATTTTGATCAAACTTTGGCCTAACTTAAAAGATAGGATAGTTTTTATCTCTTGAAAGCTAATACGTATACAGCATTTTAGCTCGATCGTTTAAAGATAACTTGACAATTTAGTTACAAGATTTGACCCAAATATACAAACACATTTTAATTTAAAAATCGTGCCAAGTGCGAGTCGGACTCGCGCACTAAGGGTTCCGTACATATATAATAAGTTTGAAATTATTAAAAATATTTACTTTATATGATGTACTCAAAATTTATGCGTTTCGCAATTTTTCCTTTATCTGTGCTATAAGACGTTGCTGCGTACAAAATTTCAAGATTCTGAGTTCACGAGAAGTACCCTGTAGGTTTTGATTCCCTTGCGAATGTCGAAAAAACACGAAAAATTGCGACATAACCAGCTGTTGGCTCAGAAGCTTGATTTTTTCACAACTGCAAGGGACAGCAGCCCTGAGTATTTGATATGAATTTCAGCTTGATACCTCTGCGCGTTCCTGAGAAAAAGGGTCTTGACAGACTGACAGACAGACGGACAACCGAGTGATCCTATAAGGGTTCCGTTTCTTTCCTTTTGAGGTACCCTAAAAAATAACTTATAAAACGGAAAATACCTTTCCATCGCCCCAACCCAAAATGAACACCCCCTTGGCCACGATGTCCTTGGGCAGGTTATTGGGCGAGGTGTCCATCCGTATCTTCTTGATCATAGGTCTATCTTGAGCACGCATTTTCATACCCTAAAATCAATTAATGTAGACATCAGATTTTTGAAGAGCTGGTCTTTCATGCTGGTCTGGGAGAAAAGAATAAACGTAGAATGTACCAGCTGCTCCTCTCCCCGCGCAGGCCGTAGAAACCGGCCAAGGGAATGGGAGCAAATCTAAAGAATCATGTAAATAGGCGGTGCGGCTAGCAACCCATCACTATATTGATGGCAGTCGTAAAGCTATGTCAGATGCCTTTAGGCAGCTCGAACAACCTGACACCAGTGTGGCCAACACTGGTGTACTTACACACACGAAAAACAAACAAACAACTATTTTGATTCTGTATGCCATCTTTAAGCCTATCAACATGCTAAACGTGGCCTTTCGGTCTTATGGCCTTAGGCTCTGTCTACCCCGTAAGGGATAAAAGACGTGATACAATGTATGTATGTTGAAGTGAAAACTTCATTAGCGGCATTGTGCACTTTTTGAGATGGGTAAAAAATTTTAAACTCCCTTCAGGACACGTGACCTGATCGAAAATTCGTAAGACGGACTTAAGGGTCCGTACTACCTCACACTGCTTTGCATGATTGACTATATCTATAATAATTAAATACTCTAGTTGAAATAAAAATGCAGCAAAGTTCAGGACTAACTCTGGTAACTATATGACTCAAAAACACGATTGCGTTAAATTTTCTCGATAGAAAAAAAATCCAAAGATTGCCTCCAAATCACGTCTAATTTACTCGGTATACAGCATTATTCACCAAATACATGAAACTTTTGATTAGTATTGCATTACAGATAAGGCAGCCATCATGTGTTTTTCTTTTTCGAATAATCCTTGAATATTCCTAAAAAACGAAAATATCCAAAGTAGCCAACGCGTTTAGACCATCCGCGTTTGTATCGCCACACCGCCTGGCCTATGGCGGGCTCTTAAGAGAGGAAGTACGAGTAACTTGAGACCGTCGGCGGCGGCGCGGCGAAGGAGAGGAGGTATAATATTCCTCTCTCTTTCTAAAGCGCGGAGTTGCCACTTCCGCCGGCACTTTTGGATGTTTATCTATATAAGTATTTTTATAAAATATAGTATCGTTGAGTTAGTATCCCATAACACAAGTCTCGAACTTACTTTAGGGCTAGCTCAATATATGTCATTTGTCCGTATATATTTATTTGTTAGTAAAAGCCGACTAAGAGAATATGATATCCCAATAAAGCAGACTGAGGGATTGGGCTAAAATCTGCGGAATCATGTCATTAGGCGATGCAGCTAGCAACCAATCACTATTTTGATTCCGTTTTCCATCTATACGCCCTCCAACATGCTAAATGTGGCCATAAGGTCATAAAGACACAGGCTCAGTCTACCCCGTAAGAAAAAATACGTGATACTATGTATTTATGTACAAAACCGATTTAGATAGGTATTTAAATGGGACCAATTATAAAGCAAATCATTTCAAACAAGAAAGATTTTTATTATTATTTATTTTGATAAATAAACATACAACCGAAGTAATAACATCCTTTTTTTGAAGTCGGTTAAAAAGGTACGGCTAAAAAAATACAAAAATGGAAGAGACTTACGTGTTGTCCCGCCAACACATAACGAGCGAGGTTTACCTAACAGAAGAAAAAAAGCACAAATAAGTTCAGAACTAATAATGTCAGAAATATGAATTTCTCACCTAACCTAACAGAAGAAAAGAAGCACAAATAATTTCAGAATGAATAATGTCAGAAATATGAATTCCTCACCTAACCTTACAGAAGAAAAAGCACAAATAAGTTCATCAAAAAATGAATGCCCAGTCTCATGGTAAAAGTAGTTCATCTTCACGAACTCAGATACCCCTTCACGGGATTGATGCTGTATGACGTTTTTGGGGATCCGTACCCAAAGGGTTAAAACGGGATTGTCACCAGGCTGTATCTCATGAGCCGTGATCGTTAGACAGTTGAAATTTTCACAGATGATGTATTCCTATTGCAACTATAACAACGAGTACTTAAAAATAGAATATTTTAGGGAGCTCCAATACAACAAAATTAAATAAGATTGTTTTGCTCGTTTTTGCTCGATATTGATAACGGCAAGGCTTGAAATATTCACAAAATATTTAGTTATATATTTACTTTAAAAATAAATATCATCATCATCAGGTCCTTTTTAGTCTCCACTACAGGAGCACGACCCTCTCTGTACTACTAGAGCCATACTTATAAAAATAAATAATGAATTAAAAATAAAATTCGTATTAAAGGGACAACAGACATGATTTTTTTGCCATTTCCATAGATAACGGCACGGAAACCTTCGTCATTTCACCTTAATCATTGCCAGGTTGTTCACCAGGTTGACCGGGTCGTAGCGAGGGTGGAAGATGACCTCCTGCGCCGGTAGCAGTTCCCCACCAACCTTGGCGTGTTCGCTGCCGATCCGGACTTCTATTGGTCTTTGACTGGCCTTGTACATTCTGCCACTAAATAAACAAAAGCGAATAATAAGACTAATAATAAGAGCGGGCGCGGCTGCAGCGACGGTGGAGGCCAGTAAGAGGCGCAAATATGCTGCTCTAAGCGAGTCTTATATATTTGTGCCCTTCGCCGTGGAGACTTTAGGGCCTTGGGGTGCGGAGGCCCGACAAATTTTTAAAGAGATCTCCGCACGCCTAATCGGCGTTTCCGGTGACCTAAGGGCTGGCGCGCATTTCGGGCAAAGAATGAGTCTGGCCATCCAGCGAGGAAATGCCGCCAGCCTTTTGGGCACCCTGCCAGCAGACCGCAGCGATTTGGCATCAATATTTTATTTAATTTGATGTTTTTATAGATTCATTTTATTTTTAATTTAAGTTTTAATTTAGATTTTTAGTTTAGAATTATTTATAATAATATGTCGATTAATTGGTTTATTGATCTTTATATTTTTAAATAGTTTTAATTATTATTAGTTATTATCTGTTAGTGGCATGTATAGAAGTATAGATAGTTACATCTTTATTTTAAATTACAATAAACAAAAAAATAAATAAACATATTACCTAGTTACCTGTTTATTTTGGTCTTATTATAGGTCAGGGGTGTCACCCTCAACTACCTGTCCGGTGGTCGCAGGTACGGCATCGGGTACGCACGCCCGGCCTCCCGAGCTCCTACTTGCTTTTCCCCCATTCATCTATTTTATAACTATTGAAAAATTTGCATTCAATAATGATAATAATAATAATATACACTTTATTACACCATTATAACAAAACTTAACAATAGAAGAAACAAAAAAAATAAAATAATGGATACAAAGGCGGACTTATCGCAATATGCAATTTCTTCCAGCCAACCTCATACCTTTGGGTAGGAATAATTAAAATCATTAATTGAGAGCGGTGCAGCATATATATATTACATAAAATAAAATATTACATACATACTGTAAAAATAAAACGAATACCATTCTATGAATATATATAGTACCTATACAATACAAAGATGAGAACAATGTTAATGACAGTAAATTATATAAAAATGGAAATACTTAGTCCTAATTTAAAATTAAAGAAAGAAAATGAGACTTAACCTGACTTTTAAATGATGATATCGATTGGGCCTTGCGAATATCAAGTGGCAAAGCATTCCACAAGCGAATAGCCTGAACAGTGAAGGAATGGGAATAGAAGTTGGTAAGTTGATAATGATTTACGTATATTGATTTAAATTCTATCTCTTCCATGCTGGTCTGGGAGAAATGGAAAAAACTTAGAATGAGCCAGCTGCTTCTCATCCCGCGCAGACCGTAGAAGCCGGCCGAGGGAATGGGCGAAAATTTAGGAATCATGTCAATAGGCGATGCGGCTAGCAACCCATCACTATTTAGATTCCGTTTTCACCTATACGCCCAGCAACATGCTAAACGTGGCCTTTGGGTCTTATGACCCTAAGGTCACAGCCTAAGCTCTGTCTACCCCGTAAGGGATAAAGACGTGATAATATGTATGTATGATTTAAATTTATTGTATGTAGTACATCCAGTAGCGGCATTAGGGTAGGGCGCGCTTGGGCGACCGCCCAGGGCGCTGATTGCAGAAGCGCCCCCGCCATGCAAGAAAGGCACGATAAGCCGTTAGGCCGATGCGGCCGAAAGGTCCCGGTTGTCATCATTGATGGCAGTTGTGAAGCTATGTCAGATGACTAGGCAGCTTGAAAAATCTGACACCAGTGTTGGCCACTTACACACACGAAAAACAAACAACCAAGCAAGGGCAGAGGACGCAGGGCAGTGTGATTCAATCGCATTGCATCCCCCTCTCCCCAATAAGAGGGGGCGCTCGTAGAAATCTCGCCCAGGGCGCCAGTAATGCTGACGCCGGCACTGAGTACCATTCAGTTTTATCTTTTATTATTTGTATATATTTGCAAAATTGATAAACTACTAGCGTTTCGAAACGACCACTGCTGAGAAGAATACGCCGAAAGAAACTCAGTCCAGTATTGGTCCCTACGTGCCTGAAGGGAACTTATAGCAATTGAAAAAAAAAATAATACAGTAAATTTCTGTTGTTATGATTAATTAGTTTTTTTATAGATTTTCCCCCGTTTTCTATTCCCCTATTGGTCGCAGCGTGATGTTTTATAGCCTAAAGCCTTCCTCAATAAATTGACTATCCAACACAAAAATAATGTTCCAATTTGAACTAGTAGTTCCTGAGATTATATTATACCTAGTGTTCAAAGAAAAAAAAATGGGAGCACTAGAAAAGATTCGAAGATAGTCTTTTCTAGTCTAGTGTAAAAGTTTGTTTGTAAAACTAACTATATATAATATAAAAATGAAGTGAAAAAAAAAAGAGGGAGCACTAGAAAAGATTCGAAGATAGGCTCTTCTAGTGCTCCCTCTTTTTTTTTCACTTCATTTTTATATTATATATCGTTAGTTTTACAAACAAACTTTTCAGCTTTATAATATTAGTATAGAGTATAGATTATTTGTATATATTTGCAAAATGGATAAACTACTAGCGTTTCGAAACGACCACTGCTGAGAAGAATACGCCGAAAGAAACTCAGTCCAATAACGGCTAACGAGACACGAGGTTATATCTAAATCTTACGGTTGAAGGCATGATGCAGCAGTGATCACGTAGTTGCTGCTGACGATGGAGCCGGAGCACGAGAATTTGCCCAAAACGTGCACGCTCGCGATAAAGGGGTACTGGCTGATGCCCACCGGTCTGCCGCCGTACACCCTCCTAGTATCATTCTCAGGCTCTGAAAAAATTATCATCGTTTGATCCTTCTTGACTTGAGTGTTCTTGGCGGGAATTTCGGCGGACTGCACGGTTTTTGTTTTGGATTGTTTTGCAAATTGCTTCTAGTGGACTTTATAATATGAAATCGGTGTAATTTGGTGTTATAAATGCCCATGTTTATGAACAAGGTGTGGAATAACTAAAATAAAGTGTCATGGTGCGGCTGTAGTGTGATTTACATAGCGGGCTGGTGGTCGCTCGCCTTACTGCTACTGCGTCTATGATCAAACCAGTGGATTCATGGGAATTGTCGCCAGGGGCTCCATTGAATCAATGAAATTAATTACACCACCATTTCGTTGATAACACATAGAAAAATATGAAAGGCTAAAAGGCATAGAAAGCCAAATGCCGTAAAACAAATAAGAAAAAAAATCCTCCTTGACTAGACTCTTCCATGCTGGTCTGGGAGAAAAGAAAAAACGTAGAATGTACCAGCTGCTTCACTTCCCGCGCAGATCGTAAAAGCCGATCGAGGGAACGGGTAAAATCTGAGGAATCATGTTAACAACCCATCACTATTTTGATTCCGTTTTCCACCTAATGCCCATCAACATACTAAAAGTGGCCTTCAGGTCTTACAGACCTAGGCTCTGTCAACCCCGCAAGGGAAAAAGACGTGATCCTATGTATGTATGTATGTTGACTAGCGACCCTGCCTGGCTTTGCACGTGTAATGCAGATAATAATATGGGGCAGTTTTGTTATTCGTGTGTGTGAGTGGTCAACAATGCTGTCAGATTTTTCAAGCTACTGACATAGCTTTACGACTGCCATCATCAACATAACATGCCTTCCAAAGCACGAGGCGCTCGAGCTATTTGCGCCACTTGCGGTCACGCATCCTAGTGGGGTCCACGCCCGGGGTTGCTTAACTTATGTAAGCGGTAATAATGCTCGTACCCACTGGATTATCGGGCTTCTCAAACTATGGAGCAGTAAATTATACATACAAACATTCCTCTTGAATTACTGAATACTGATATGTATATAGCTGAAAACTGTATTATACGAGTATTTATAATCCGTTGAATGAATATAATTATTGTTAGCAACCTCTTTGGCTGGTGCAGACCTCTTTGCTGTAGCGGTCAAGTTTATGAAGAAAGAAGAGAGAGATGACGTAGGAGTGATGATTGACCTGCCTCGCTCTCTTCTCGGGTGGACTTCGAAGACGACGGACGTGCTTGTGCTTTGTACTGTGAATTGTACTTCTCAATACAACAAATTCTGTCATCCTGATCTTTTATTCAAAACCACCACAAGTCTTGAGTAAATAAGATCAGAAGTGGTTGAATTTGATTCTCGCGCTAGATCGCTCGACATTTCTGTAATTTTCTCGCCATTTTACTATTTTTGGAAAATTTTGTGTGCCGTGTCCACGAAAAGGGAACGACCACGCTGATATCGTGTTTCTGTTTAGTACAATTCGTTTTGTTACTGTTAAATTCGAGATATTTCGCGTTGATTCTTTCATATTTGCATAAAATTGTTGCGATTCACAGTATAGCACAGACTGAGTATAAATTCGGCGCATGGAGTAAGACCTTTCCTGTATTTCTATTTTCGGTTTACAAAATCGGTGGCCACCTACAAGGCTATTCATTCAATAATCTGGTATTGATTTGAATTTTATTTCGATAAATCTTTGATGTCACGTCATTTTGTGAAAGATGTTCAAACTTAGTAAATTCTTCTTGGATAGTACCTGCACACGTAACACGAATCGAATGCTGCGCATGTGACGACTTTCATTTTATTTTCTATGTCACTGTTTGTCAAGCGAAAACGCAAATTTTATTTCAAGTTTCAATTAAAAATTAATCTGAATAAGTAGCCTGCGATTGGATCCTTAAAATTACAAAGTCTTTACAGAGAACGTTAGCCTGGATTGTGGATAATATTAGCAACGAAGAGATGCAATCTCTACCCTCTTATTCACTGATGACGTGAGAGGTATTCAGCAAATCATCTGAAGGAAGCTGAGGAATCAAATGGCGCAATTTGGAGTAAATTTGGTGAATTTGGTGCGGTTATCTGTTTACTACGACTTAACATGACGATGTTTAAGTGGAAATTACAGCTCCACTACGGGTAACAATATCTGTTCGTTGTTTTCAGCCTGCAGCTTTTCTTTAGCTAGATGTTAGCTCGAGTTGACTGTCCTACAATCTTTGGTCACGTGTCATTACGTGTGACTTGGTGAAATCCTGGTTAGCATGTACGCACGGCGCTTTGTGTGACAAGTTTTGTAGAAAATGCATTCCGTTTAGTATGCGTTTAGGTTGGGCGATACACGCTCTATGGAAAAGCTGTCAACGATTTGCCTAAAGTTTGTTTATTGTGTATGTGTTTTGAACAAAGCGTGCTTTATCGATTAAGAATTTTTATGTTTTACCTTTTACGTGTTTCATCGAGATCCGATTTAGTTCCGTGTTCATTTAGTCTTGATGTATTTCAAAGACAATATGAAGTAAGCAAAATGTCTGTCAGATACCCATATACGCATGCTTCGCTTGTATAGCTAATCGTGCGGATTATTTTTGCCATCAATCCTTGTTAACATGCCAGAATACAGAAATCTCTTATTTTTTTTTGCAAACATTGTGTAAGGTGCACTGCTTGTCAATATTGCTTGAGCACTGTTTTTATGTTGCGTATTCACGATGTCGCATCCCAAGCAAATCCCTTACTAGGCTATGCAATAATGGCATAAAAGCGTAAGTGCTAGTTAATGAAAATATTCGGATACTATGAAACTGGTCATTGTCCTGCGGTTACCTGTTGAATCGATGACGTTATGCTAAAGCTGTGTCGACAATAATATACGGCAGGCCGATATCTGAAAAGTTTTATATATATGACCCACGAACTGACGGCGGCGAAGATTTACCTGTAAATTATGATTTAACGTTTCTTTTCCCAGGATTGATACCGATGAAAGATATTTGAGAAGCATTGCTTTGGGCTTCTGCAGCTATGGTAAATGAGCTGATTGGTACTTTCGACGACTGCGGCACATGTACGATGGTGCAAATTGAGCGACTATAAAGACGTTGGTCGATTGACATTGACCTCGGAAACCAGCTGCGTCCATGTTTGCTGCATATTGTCTATGCAGTCTATGGAATTTTCATCATACGAAAGGAGGTATTGTGTGTGACCGGCTTTATAAGTCTAAACGTTTTTGTCAGTCCTATGAGCAATATGGGTGACGTTCATGAGTGATGCTGTCACTGCCGGATCGTTTCCGTTATAATGATTAAATATTCCGTGATTAGGTCTATCGCGATTTTTCCTAAATTTTATTTACGATGTTTCAAACTAATTGAAGCTCTCTCAGGTTGATCGTGACTTTGTGAAACTCTACTCCAATATATTTCCCAAACACTATCCTTCTATGATAGGACATTATAAGAAGATTAAAAGACATCCGATTGATACCAATGAGACGTTACGTTAATTCACTTTATGCCCCCGATAGGATCTTTTTCGACAAACCCCTTTTCTGAAATACTTTTGATCGAATAATAATTTTGAATGATTTTCTGATTGTTTAACGATTACGGACACGATCACTTGTACTCGGATACGATTTTTCTCTTTTCAATTGCTATAAATATTTTTGAAAGCAATGGTGTTTAGGACATAACAGAGACTGACGAACAGTGAAATGGATTTCTCATTTGCGACAAATTGGATTGGTTGTCGACGAACCCAATCAGAACTGATGTTTTGTGTGTAATGTTATATGCGTTTATTTGATAATTTGTGTGGTTATATGCTTACTTGATATTTGTGTGCTACATATCCGTCATTGATATGTCGCGAGCGTTACTGAATATAGCAAGCGGTCGTAATTTCAGTTAGCGCAATACGACCCCGTGTAACAACTATCTATACCTTGTCCCTACTATATTTGAAGATTGAGCACTTTTCGGTTAGCGCAATACGACCCCGTATAACGACTATCTATACCTTGTCTCTAATGTGTTTAAATATTAAGAACTTCGATTTTACCGACAATACTGATACTTTATTTGCAGTCCCTTCTTTACTCTAACGCAAACTGTTAATGCTTAGGTACTATAAAATTAGATGCGCTATGGTTTATTGTTATGATTCTTATAACGTTTAGATCTTTGTCATGCTGGGACAATACGGTGATAATATCCTAAGAAATGTTATGAACTCTTTAATTTGTATTTTAAAAGAAAATCACGCTTAAATTTCACGAATATCAAGTGAAGTTAGAAAAACGCTCCTTGGTAATATTTTTTTGCTTTATGAGATCCTTTCGATTTGAATTATATTTTGCGGGTTCCTTATATTGATGTGATCAGCAGAAATAAGTTTGTCCGTTTACAATTCCTACTCTGAGTTTCCCGATTTTATTTACAAATTACAAGAATGTTTTAGTACGAGAATAATGACAAAAATGAATTGATAAAACTACTTTAGCTTGGACAAATAATGCGGCGGCAAAGAATCTTAGAAAGATCGTGTGCTTATATTTTTCTGAACGGTTGACCATAGTTCGGTTAAATTTTGTCTTAGTTTTATGCATTTCAGTCGATTGATGCTATCTGTAAGTTTATTAACCGTTAACGCAGAAAGAATTTAAGCGGTCAATTATGCTGGTGTTTAATTTCTAAAAAATGTTAACTTCCTGATCTGTACCAAATGAAAAATATTAGAAGTCAGGAGGTCGAGCGGTTTACCTGGATAGTAATGCTGTGAGGCGTGATATAAGTCCCTTGCTAAGACTTTATATTTAATTTTGATGTCTTGAGAAAGTTGCTTTTATGAGTTATGTATGTACGTGGTATGTACACAACTGGATATTTTGACACTCCGAACATTTTGATACATAGGACCTAATGGACCGAAAGGGAATTATCTCGTACATACATAACTTATCTTTTACCGCTTTATGAGATAAATTGAAATTTGCCTTGATATGTAAAGTTAGCTGCTCATGAAAGATGATTCAGCTCACCCCAGATACTAAAATGAGATCCTCGTGCCTCATGCTCGTGAAGCCTCGTGTTCCACTTCGAGGGCTTTTCACCTAAATTATTTCTTTTTGTCATGATGCATTTGAATTTAGTAACTGACATTTGATTGTTTTCTGTTAACAGTTTCTATTTGCGTGCGAAATTGCTGGAAATAGTTTCGACATCCGTGGTTCCTGAAGGCGAGCAGTTTTATCGCCAATGTGTGCCTGAGTTGCTGACCAGCCTGAATGAAGAGTGAGGGCTGTTGGCCGACCTGCATGAACACTAAAATGGTCGATGCTTTATAGCATCCGTGACCTAGGCCCCGCCCAGTGGCCATCGCTTTGACTTTTGGTATTTATCATTACGATGGTCCCACGTGAGACACTTCATGCCTCACTTGGGTCATTGCTTTTTAATTTTTATTCTAACACTAGCCCGTGTTTTGCACACCTTTTTCTTTTATTTGTTGGCACCGCGCAAGACAATTTGTAGCCTTGCCCGGGGTCAGCATTTCTTCACTTCATATCGCGTATTGGTCCCGCATGAGGCACTCGTTGCCTCTTACGAGACCATCGCTATGCTTTACTTTGTTTTGTTGGACTTGGAACCCCGACCAGCGGTTGCCAAGTCGAGAAAGTTGGAACCCCGACCAGTGGTTGCCAAGTAGAGAAAGTGACTCCGCATTTAGTCACTCGTAGAATGATCTGTCGGCCCCGTTAGCGGCTGTTCTAATTATTTTAATTGATGATCCAGAACACATGGCATGTTTGGACAATTGCGGGTCAGGTTACTCTTGATCGTTGTAGCGAAAATGCAATGAAACTGGGTGACTTGATGTGCTGTTGTCCGTACTTGCTATGTTGGTGGTGGAGATTGTTTTTGAGTTGAAGATCACAATATCTTCCCCTCAATGACAATCCAGCTTCAGTTGCTGCCTGTTCTGCCAGGATTGCTTGTGCATACATGTGATCTTGTTAAAACAGGAAGCCTTTACTTCCTGAACATGTTAATTGACATTGTGATTTTCCTGTTTAGATGCTCTGTCTGATGTCTGGTGGTTGACCTGCCGGGGACGTCAGGTTGTCAGGAACGGCCGTGTTAGCAACCTCTTTGGCTGGTGCAGACCTCTTTGCTGTAGCGGTCAAGTTTATGAAGAAAGAAGAGAGAGATGACGTAGGAGTGATGATTGACCTGCCTCGCTCTCTTCTCGGGTGGACTTCGAAGACGACGGACGTGCTTGTGCTTTGTACTGTGAATTGTACTTCTCAATACAACAAATTCTGTCATCCTGATCTTTTATTCAAAACCACCACAAGTCTTGAGTAAATAAGATTATAGTAAAAGACAAGCTGTCTTATAGCGGATCCTGGGTTTCGAAGCACAAGCTGTGGATGCAAGTCTCCCGGATGGCGTATGGACCAACTGTATAGGTACTGATACAGACACCTGTAGTCTGTGATGAATAATATTTTGCTCTTAAAAATCGAAGCAAACTATATATGAATACAGAGCTGCTCTGGGTTGATTTGCAGTTTGCTCGTTGTATGATGAGCAATTCGTACGTATGACTACAGAACACTGGGTTGATAGTTTACTAGTTATATTTTAAGCAAAATATCAGTACATATATTGGAATTCACTAGTAAAACATAGTACTTTAATTTATAAAAAGTTTGTGACTCTTTTTCTTCTTTGTTGTTTAATTAAGTTGCATACAAAAATACCTACTAGCTGTCTCGGCGAATTTAAGGTAAAAACTGTCCTATCATTTATGTTGGACCAAATTACAGATAGTAACGAAGGTTCATCAAACTCATATATATTCGGGATAAACTCTTAAAAGAGGTTATTTAATATTTTAATATATATGAGTGATATCAGTGATTTATTTAATATATATGAGTGATATATAGACCTTCATGGGATTGACATCCTAGATAGTTATTTCAATATAATCGCGTCACATTGGACCTGTTATTTACTACGTCAGAATTCAAAGTTTTTACTCGTATGCGTTTTGCTATAAAAATGTGAAGCAAACCAAGAGACTGTACAGTTTGCACTTAAAAGCGAAGCCAACTGCAGTATATGTTTGTCAATACGCGTTCCGGATATAGATATTCAAATTAAAAAACAGTGACAACAGCCTAGGCAAATGAACTCCAGCAATTTGCAGGTGTTCGATGCTGAGGTGATCGTGTCCAGGAGACTTACCCCTCACCATGCTCTTAAAGACTTTACTTACATTTTTTGCGGTAAAGTATACACTGCGGTTTTGGACTACTCGCCTCAGCATCGATAACTGGCGGTGCTGTCGGGCCCAGTGGTGATTCTATTTTTAGGCAGGGAAAAGCGCCTTAGGATTAGGACGCCCAAATATGCCTTTTCCTCCTTATTCATTAGTGCCTAATCCCCGATGGCTCCAGCTCTCATTACTATTTAAGGGGTTTGAGCTATATCAGGTGACTATTGTTGTCCACAGAAGCTTTGCATACAACCTCAATGGTTGTGGGTAGCGTTTCCTGTGTAAGTATTTTGTTATAGTTAATTTACTTACGCCATGTCTCCATAACTTCATTCAATCTGCTCACGTGTCCTTCTTCATACTCCTCTTCATCAACGTTCCCAACACTGATCGTATACGAATCTTTAATCGCTATGGGCTGTTCATTTACTCTATTAAAAAGATCAGAGAAGAAGTCAGTTGCTTTTGAGCTGTTTAAATTCCTTTCAATGGCATTGGTTTCCGTATCTTTACTTAGGTTATTCGTTTCCATAACTGTTATGGCTTCGTTTACCATGTCATATACCTGTTTAGTTGCAGTACAATTGTCTGCCTTGACCATATTTTTGATATCAAATGTTACTTTCCACTTATGTTGTACTATACTGTTTAAATTCTCGTTCATGATAAGTAAAAGTCGGATTTTAGGCATTTTTTTTACTTGATCATTCAGGATTAATGTGCTTAGAACTTCGTTGAGACAATTTTGAACTGTTTCTTTTGTTTTATCATAATTTATTCTAACATCAGAATAAGTTGTATTGGAACTGAATGTAATATTAATAAAACTACTAAGAAGTACAAATAAAGTATTGAATATTATATTCATTATCAAAATAAATACATGTAGCTAAATCCTAGGCACTGAAATATCCTTGAATAAAAATGCACGTGCTTTTTATGAGATGAAATAAAACTGTTTTTTATTGCGGGAGTTATGAAGTCGAAGCTACTTGAAATATTTATCAGTTTTTTTTATAGAATCAAGTAGTTTTGGAAAATTTTACTCTGACTGGACTTAGTTATTCAAAATGATAACATTTACTTTAATGAAATTCTAATAAAAATTCGACAACATACATTTTATGATTATCAGTTTTAGCACAGAATAAGTAATAGTACTAACGCTTTTCGTGACAGATAATTCGTTGTATTACAAAGCGAAAACGATTTATCTCACGCCTTTACTGTTCAATCGATATCAGGATTTTTTACATAACTTATAGGGTTTGCCATTTAGAAAAGAAGGAAGTCGTTGGCTAAACTATGTACAATTTTTAATCGAGTATTACATTCTAGGTAGCCGTAGAAAAGGTGAAATTAAACACTTTTATTACAATTTTTGTAAATAATTGTATTTTTTATACAGAATCGTAGAAGTCTTTTTGTCATGTTTCGCGTTTTCGACGCGAATCAGAATGAAAATAAAACGTGAATTAGTTCTAAGATATGGTTTATAAATTAATCAATAATAATCAACTTAACGTTAATATTGATTTATCTGACCTATCTGTAGTGCTCCTTCTATACAATGATTTTCTTCTGGTTGCACGAGATTTAATTGTACTTGCTGTAGTTGATATTGTTTCTGTTATAGTTGGTGGAGTTATAACAGACGAAGTTTTATTTAGTTCCTCCTTGAGAGCATCAGAAACGATGCTTAATAGTTCTTGTTTCGATATGAAAAAGTCATCAGTTTCATTGATATTCCTATAATTAAGGTCGCTAAATAAGTCTGTAGCAATATCTAGGCCTTTTTCTTTCGTATCACCTTTGGTATCGTCTGAAAATGTAGAAAACTCTCCATCTGACTCAGAATTATACAGTAAAGATATTAAGTCATCATTTTTATTGTAATTTTGTTTGTTTTTTTTATTGTTTTTATTATCAACTTTCACTTTGTCTTTGACGAGCTCATCCAAACGTATCTCATCAATTATTTTGACAATATCATCCTCAAGTTTATTAGTTAGGTCTTTCTTTTGATTAACTATAGCTAATTCTTCCGTTTTCTGTTTTTTCTTGTCTTGTCTTTTATCACCTTTTTTATCTTTTTTATCTTTTTTATTCCGACCTTCAACAGATTCATACGCTAGCTCTTCTTTGCTTTCAAAGGATACCGCTAAAGATTCGTCTTGTCTGGCTTGAGCTTCAGTTGAATTATCTAATAAACCAATAGTGCTTTGTACTGTAGGTGGATCTAAAGTTGTAACAGGAGAATATGTGAATGTAATGCGACCAGGAGTCGGCCATATACGCAGGTTGTCTTTGGTACTGTTTAATTCTCGAAGCAATGCGGCAGCTTCTTCGCTACCGACAACGGAATCGACGAAGTTTTTTAATAATCCTTGTTTCTTTAACTCTCTCAAGGATTCTACGTCATCTATGCTTATTGGGGTAGTCGTATGCTTCTTCTTCTTCTTCTTCGTGAATACAAGTGGTTCCATTTTAAAGGTGGTTGTTTCGTCTGCAAGACCTTTAGGTATGGTGAAGAAATCTAGATGTCGCAATGTAGTACTTCTCTGCTTGTACATAGGAGGATCCTGAAATGATATGAATATGCGTGGTTTAGATGCACAGTTTCATCTTAATCACGACTGAATTTTCCTGAAATAACTACCAAAACATCAGTTTTATTCAGAATACTGTTTGCCTACTTAGTAGTATTTAAAAAAAAAATCAATGATAACTCAAATTACTTTTGAACGAACTTTGAATACTAACTTTATTATTATTTACCATTTACTAGTGTGGGCTAGCATGTGGCTTTGAACCTTTTAAACTCCAAAGTGGTATGTCTGATCCTAACGGAATATTCATCTGGCCCTTGAGAATTATAACAACTCTTCAATGGCGATGGGAAGTAATACCATTATAGAAGGGTTCAAACTCACAAGATTACATGGTATTCCTACTCTTTTGTGTCCGGATCCGTCGGTAGGTAAAGTCAATTATATTTCTCTCATCAGATCACATTACCGGTCGCATCTTCAGCTGAGGTCCGGTTCCAGCCTTTTCTTCTTTCCGTCGGACAGTCTTCAACATCCTTATTTTGTGTGACTATTGACACGCATATCATACTTAATAATATCAAACCAGCACTTCTGGATTTTTCATTTTCGTCAGAGCCTCTCTCATCACGATAGTATTTTTATGTTGTGATTCAGAATATAAGCTTTACCTGTTCTATGATCTCATCAATCCAATCAGAGTAGAAGCCAAGCTTGGTGAAGACAGTCGGTGCGTCTGTAGTGCCGCAGACGGGGGACCCGAAGCTGACCAAGCCCACCAAAATACCGCGATAGATGCCTGGCGCTCCGACGTCTCGCTACAACACCACCAAGCTTTAAAATCACTCCGTACTTTACCTGTCTTCCAACTGTGGTTTCTATAAAAGAAGGTTCTATAGTCGTGCCGTTTTTGCAATGAGATCTCTCGCTTATGAGTTGAGCTCTTTAATCTCCCCCACCCCTCCTCATCTGAGCGTTTTCCCGATTGTATCTCGATACCGATGCACTTATCATCATCATTACAGTTACAAAAAGCCCACTGCTAGAAAAAAAGCCTCCCAAGAATTCCTCTTTTCATGGCAGGATATTGCTTGGTAGGCGGGTTGGCGAGCGCAATTTTTTTAATTTCTTGTGCCACTGACACTGTTGCCCTTTGCAAGCATTTTAAGCTAGGGTAGAATAGGAATTTGTTGGATTTGGGAAGGGAATGAAAGGTATTGGGAGACTGCTTTCTCGGATGAATGGGGGAAAAGCAATAGCAGCTCGGGTGGCCGGGCGCGCCCATTGCCATATCAGCAACCACCGGACAGACAGTTGAGGATGACATCCCTGACCATCCACCGATTCACTTTTAGCTAGCTGTGGTGCATCGAAACCCGCGACTGCTATTATAACCTCATCATAAAAATCAATAATGTGAATTGGCAGTCACAGCTAGCAGTTACGTCAACCCTCCTTGAGTAGGAAATACGCGAGTCAAAGTCAAAGATTTTTATTCAAAATTGGATACATGTATCTCTTTTGAACGTCTTATTTTTATTTCTTACTAGCTTTCGCCCGCGGCTCCGCCCGCGTCAATGTCGATCCCTCGGGAATAGTACTTTTTCCCGGGATAAAAGGTAGCCTATGTCCTTCTCCGCACTCCAGAGAACTTGTATGCAAAATTTCATGATGATCGGTTCAGTAGTTACGGCGTGAAAGCGTAACAAACAAACAAACAAATAAACAAACAAACAAACTCACTTTCGCATTTATAATATTAGTATTAGTAAGGATAAGGATATTTTTTTTTGATATATGCAAAATCGAAATACTACTAACGTTTAGGAACAACCACTGGTGAGAAGAATACGCCGAAAGAAACTCAATCCAGACTTGGTCCCTATGTGCCTGAAGGGCTCTGATTACATTGTTTACATGTATTAAATTTATATTAATTGCCAAGCATTTTTGTCAATTATATAATTATCAATGCAGTAATAAGCCTTTTGAATGAGAACATCCCAAGTTTTGTATTGCAGAGTAGTATTATAGCCGCTGGAGCTATTTAACTTACTTTTTGTCTACTGAGCCACTATTGCATTAAAAAAATATAAAATATTCATGAAACCCTTTCCCCTGATCCCTGATTATGTAAATATAAGTAAGCAAACATTCTTTATTGCACCATTACTATAAATCGATACAAATATAAATTATCAATGCTGAGTCCCTCAAACGGCGAAAATATGCTTGTATCGGTAACGGGTTCATATTTGAGCCGTTTGGGGTGGAGACACTAGGTCCGTGGGGCCCGTCAGCGCATAAACTTTTTAAAGTATTGAGCCAAAAGCTGGTTGAGGTATCGGGTGACCAGAGGGCTGGCCATTACCTTGGACCGAGAATAAGCATTGCCATCCAACGTGGCAATGCCACCAGCCTTCTGGGTACCCTTCCGTGTGATAACGACCTGCGGGACATTTTTTATTTATAGTTTTGGTGTTATTTGGGTAGGTATTTGTATAATAGTTTTAATTGATTTATTTTTTTTAGTTTAAGATTTAAATTAAGTTAATTTTTGAAATAAAATATTCAAAAATAAATAATTATATCTAAAAAAATACAGTACAATAGGCCTTATCGCCAAGGCAATCTACTGTTCTGCTCATACTGTTCAAATAATCATACGGTTCTGTTTTTCGGATGTAATACTTTACATAAACTTATATTAATGATACAGGCAGATCTGCAAGTGGTCCACAAACTTTTTTAACATAAACAATAAAATAAATAAAAAATATCCTTATCCTTACTTCTTTACTAATATTATAAATGCGAAAGTGAGTTTGCTTGTTTGTTTATTTGGTTGTTTGTTTGTTACGCTTTCACGCCGTAATTACTGAACCGATCATCATGAAATTTTGCATGCAAGTTCTCTTGAGTGCGGAGAAGGACATAGGCTACCTTTTATCCCGGGAAAAAGTACTATTCCCGAGGGATCGACATTAACGCGGGCGGAGCCGCGGGCGAAAGCTAGTAAATAGATAAACCTAAGTTATTGAAATTTATTAAAAACTCTCCAAACTCAGACCAATCTCAAAAAGAATATTTTCCATCTTGACCTGACCGGGGATCGAACTCGTCCCGGTTCGATGTGGCAGACTAGTATGATGACCATAAAACGTCGGCTACTGAGACCTCGGCTACAGAGTTCATTGAAATGTAAACTTACATTACAAGCCCCGGCACCACGTGAAATGAATCCGGCGCAGAAGTTTGTTCTAGTAACATATCGTCTGAAACAGATAAAACGAACAATCTAATATTACGTTAGTTGTGTGGTTTCCGGCACAGTAGAATAGGACCACTCCAAGTCTTCCCATGGATATCGTAAGACGCGACTTAGGAAATACAAGCTAAACAAAGCTCATAAACATCAGTGAGACCTCTCCAACCCGTCTGGCCAGCGAGGAGAGTGTAGGCCAAATCCTCTGTCTGCTCTAGCCAAGTATGGCTCCGGTAGTATAGAGAGGGTCATGCTCCTGCAGTGGAGGCTAAAAAGATCTGATGATGATGATGATGAATATTACGTAGGTAAGCCATAAATAGGGGTACTTGCTTGGCTTAATTCTGATGTTTGACGTCAGCAACATTTCCCGAAATTAAAGAACATATTTTGTATAAGCGTGGGAGAAGGGGGAAGAGCTTTTCTAAATTTTGCTGTCAAGAGTAGGGAGGGGGAATCTTGAATGCCTAATGGTTTTTACAAGAGAAAGAAAAATATGACTCAAATATATATTAAGTAACCAGTGTTATGTATGCTACGGTTTTTTAGATCCGTTTCCAAAGTTTGTTGTGCGTGACTAAAGATCTACTATCAAACGTAGATGGAGAGTATTAAGTTGAACAACGAAACATATATTTCTTTGCTTTCCTCCTAATTACAAATCACCGTGTATTGAAAAGAGATAGCAATATAGGCAACGCCATTGAATTAGAAAAACTATGGAAGCGTAACTTTGATACAACTAACGATTCATTATCAGTCCCATTTACGAATTTAAACAAACTTAACTCAAATCACAACGAAAAACTTACGCACTCATAGACGAAGATAGTTTGCGATTGGCTGCGTCAAGGTCACGGGGCGGTGCCAACATTTCTAATGAACACTATGGTGTCAACATAGCGGAGGTAGGTAGACATCGCTCGCCTCGCTCGCTATGATAAGTTACTCCAGTGCCACATTTCCGTCCTCCCTTGCGTTTCCTGCACCACTTTACTACACAAGAAGTCATTTTTATCTTAATTCGTTAAGATTTCGCCGAGATTTACAAAAAATATGTCGTTAAATGCTTTTATCGACGCGTCCTTCCGTCACGGAGCGCGTGGCAGACTAGTTCGCGAAAAGATATACTTTTTAAGCCCCGCCCGCTTTGATCTACTTTGCGTGTTGTCAGTTTTTGAGCGCAATGCTGCTTCCATAGTTTTTCTAATTCAATGGGCAACGTCGCGCCACCGGTCGCCGCACGTTTACCACATTGGTAACCAACAGTGCTTGTGATTTTTACGTTTCTGGTGTTAATATAAAAAAAGATCATAGAAAATAACTGACTAAGGATATGAATCATCAGGTCCTTTATAGTCTCCACCACAGGAGCACGACCCCCTCTGCACCACCAGGGCCATACTTGGCCAGAGCAGCCAGAGGACTTGGCCTACACTCTCCACGCTGGCCAGACGGGTTGGAGAGGTCTCTTAGATGTTTATAAGCTTTATTTAGCTTGTATTCTTAAGTCGCCTTCTACGACATCCACGGGAAGACTTGGAGTAGTCCTATTCTACTCTGCCGGATACCACACGGCTAAGGATATTGCCTGAAGACAATGGCGTGTGTTGAAAAGAGCTGTAGAGTTAGTTCCACCAGAATTCTTAAGGATAAACCAAACTAAAGCACTATATTTTACACAATATTTTAATGAATAGGTACCTATTTTATACATAGACAAAATGGTGTCACCTCGGTTCACTATCCGTGAACGACTTAACTTTTAGAATACACAAAAATTATCACACTATGTGTTCAAAATGAGTATGACGAAGTGATTGTCTAATAGAATCGAAACCCGAGCGGACGAAGTCACAGGCAGTGTTGTAAAAAACTCGAGCCCCAAAATGACAAATTTTGCATACTTGGTAGACTAAAGCGACTATTATACCATCCTGAATCTAGGATCCGGAATTTAGCATCCGATAAGGACAAGAAATTCAGTCGTCAGAGCTCCTGATTACACCGTCCAGAACGTGTCCTGAACGGAGACTGCGCGTCCTGACAGAGCCATCCGTTGGCCATCCTGAATGCGTGAGAGGGACGCCGCTATACGTGCGACGCGATTGGAGATATTATCGTATCGTTTCTAACGTATAGCGGCGTCCCTCTCATGCGGCGATCCTGAATTCCGGATGGTTTCACTGTACGCTTCCGTTATGCTTCCGATAAGGACGTCGGAAGCCATTCTGTCCTGACAACGGATCGGCAATTAAACTGTCCGTTGACTATCCGTTGACTGAATTCCGGATCCTGAATTCTGGATGGTCTAATTGGCGCTTTAGACATTTCTAAGTCAGAGTCGAGTCGAGCACGAGTCGTCAAAGCACGGACTCAAGTCAACTAAGAACTTGAGTCGCAAACCAACTCGAGTTCCATATTTGGTATTAGAACTCGAGTTTGGTATTAGAACTCAAAATAACTTCTACTCAACAAACTCTCCAGTACAATAAGTTCTACAAAGCATTACAATAATTCAAAAGTATATTTGACATTAATGACACCCTTAAGTAAGTAGCTAACTTACCAGACTCGAGCACTTATATCGAACTCGATCTATTACGGGAGCTCGAGTATAACTAACACATCGGGCAGTGGAGTCTCTATTTATGAGTCGGGTCTTGCGATTTACAGTCCCGTCAGAATATTTAGACTCCCGGACTCGAGTTTTTTTTTAACTAGCCGCAGGAAACAACGTCTAAATTATAATTGTTCTAGGGTAATTCAACTTACTCCCGGCTCCCTCAACGACATATTTAAAAGGGCGCTTGCCACCGCCGAAATTCCAAGCATTTTGTAGCCAGCAGGTATAAGTATATCGCGCGACGATGGCAAGCGCCCAGACGGCTTGACCTTGGTCCCCTGGGAGCGGGGAAGGGCTCTCGTGTGGGACGCAACATGCGTCGACACGGTGGCCCCTTCTCGCCTCGGGGGAACTGTCCTGAGAGCTGGAGCTGCGGCGGAGGCTGCAGAGGACGCCAAGCGGCGCAAATATGCTTCTCTTATTGATGAGTACATATTTGTTCCGCTTGGTGTCGAAACATTAGGTCCATGGGGTCCTAGCACAAAGAAATTCTTTAAGGGGTTAGCACCCAGGCTTGTCGACGCCGCTGGTGACAAGAGGGCTGGCTCTTTCCTCGCGCAAAGAATTGCAATTGCTATTCAGCGGGGGAATGCAGCTAGTGTTCTTGGCACTATGCCACACGGGCAACACCATAGTTTAGATTTTTAGATTTAAATTCTTTTATTTTTTAGTTTTTTTTTATTAGTCTAACTATACTATTATTGATAAGTAGTTTTATTTAAGATTATTGTATATTTGTTTGGAGATAATAAAGATTACGGAAGAAATTCATTATAATAACTTACTTGGAGTATATTTCCTGGCATTCCCGTAGCGAATAAAAGTCCAGTACATCAAACGCCAGATACGGCTCGGTGATTATATTACTGCGCTGAAAGAACCATTAGGTACAATCAATTAATTTCATATCTGTCTGTTATGACATAATTACTATCCTAAGAGTTTAAACAAAGCCATTATTTACGACCACTTAAGGGTCCGTACTACCTCACACTGCTTTGCATAATTGACTGTTATATCAATAATAATGAAATACTCAAGTTGAAATAAAAATGCAGCAAAGTTCAGGACTAACTCTGGTAACTATATGACGCAAAAACACGATTGCGTTAAATTTTCTCGATAGAAAAAAATTGCAAAGTTGCCTCCAAATCACGTCTAATTTACTCGGTATATAGTATTATTCACCAAATACATTGAAATTAACGCCGCCTGGCATATGCCAGGCGGCGTGGCGATACAAACGCGGGTGGTCTAAACGCGTTGGCTACTTTGGATATTTTCGTTTTTTAGGAATATTCAAGGGTTATTCGAAAAAGAAAAACATATGATGGCTGCCTTATCTGTAATGCAATAATAATCAAAAGTTTCAAGGTTAATTTCAATGTATTTGGTGAATAATGCTATATACCGAGTAAATTAGACGTGATTTGGAGGCAACTTTGCAATTTTTTTCTATCGAGAAAATTTAACGCAATCGTGTTTTTGAGTCATATAGTTACCAGAGTTAGTCCTGAACTTTGCTGCATTTTTATTTCAACTTGAGTATTTAATTATTATTGATATAACAGTCAATCTTGCAAAGCAGTGTGAGGTAGTATGGACCCTTAAAGCGCGCCGCGCGACAGATAAGGCGCAAACAAGATGCGTGCACGACGTCACAGCTATAGCGACGGGTGAGGGGATAATACATTATTTTTACACCTAACGTTTTGAAAACTTTACAGTTTTCATGTTCGCAGGTAGACCATGGAACAATGAAAGAAGAGGCTTTTATCTAGCAGTGGACTTTTTACACCTGAAATGATGATGATAGTAATTGCTTTGCATGGAGGTCCCTTACTTGCCCCCCTTGATGAGGCGCCCTTCTTCTACTTCACAATGGCGGGTATACTGGCAAGAACTCATAAAAACTTACATGTCTGGCTCCCCAGCCGATTATAGTGATGCCATCAGTGTTGGTGGCCAACGGGGTCGCTTGTCTGTCTATTTCTATCTTCTTTACTCTCTTGACTTTCTTGGAGTTGAGTTTTAGATGTCTGGAATTTTAATGGAGATTAATATCTTGTGTCTGTTTTGATCCCCTTTCCCCTTAGCCTAGAAGATGATGTCAGACACCATATCCCCAGCTAAGAGGAAAGATACCAGGTGTCTCATGTATGTTAGGGCTTACCAGAGTGGGGGTCTTCAATTAAGAAAATATGTTACTCACAGGCATTTGAATATAGACACAAAGACATTAGGTGATGTGAAATTAAATAGGGTAATACAAGAAGGTAAAAGGAAAGAAGGGTTGAATAATCTTTATCCTTACTAATATTATAAATGCGAAAGTGAGTTTGTTTGTTTGTTTATTCGTTTGTTTGTTACGCTTTCACGCCGTAACTACTGAACCGATCTTCATGAAATTTTGCATACAAGTACTCTGGAGTACGAAGAAGGACATAGGCTACCTTTTATCCTGGGAAAAAGTACTATTCCCGAGGGATCGACATTGACGCGGACGGAGCCGCGGGCGAAAGCTAGTGATGAATAAAAAAGACGTACCGCCAAAGTCGAAGCACGCATACATTGTTCATGAGGCTCTTCGGTTCATACTCTGGATGGAAGTAGACCTCCAGAACTGGGATGCTCTCCCCACCTCCATTATGGAACGTGCTGCCAACGCGGACTGACAGGAATGCGGGGTTTTCACGGAAGAAACGATTGTTCCAGGCTCTGGTAGAGTGAATATGACAGTAGATTTACTTATTCATTATTATTACAATCTTTTGAATCATTAATAGGCGATGCGCTCAGAAACCCGTCACTATTTTGATTCTGAATTCCAACTACACGCCTAGAAACACGCAAAATGTGACCGTTAGGTCTGATGACCCTAGACTCTATTTATCCCTTGAGGGACAAAGGCGTGCATCCTAACTAAAGGGTCAGGTTGATTAGGAGAGAATGCTAATTGCAGGTTAAACAAAAAAGTTGTGTGTGTTAAACAAAAAGAGTGCAGATGAATACCGCCTTCAACTGGCAATTTTAGTGTCAGGGAATATGCATGCCACCAGTCTTGCAACGAAGTCTGTTAAAGAGCGAAAAATGCCGAAAGGTATGCTCTGAAGCAATTAAAGTAGCTAAAAATGCAACCAGGAACATGTTCAGTTGAGAGAGAGATAGAGAAAGACTTACAGTTGTAAGCAAGACGCTGCAGTGACAATGAGGTCCGACTTGATGATAGAGCCGGCGCACTGGAAGTGGTTGAAGATCTGAATGCTGGAGATGAACGGAAACTCCGTGATCTTGGTCGGCTTGCCCATGAAAATACGACGAGCGTTGGGCGCACTGGGCTCTGAAACATAATCCTTGTTATACGACTGACAGAAAAGGATTTTTTTTTCTGGAATCATGTAATGGGCAAGCGAAAAAAACGCCAATTTCATAGGTAAAGAACCTGTGCACCTGGCGTTTTTTTTTCGATTGCCATTTTGTTCTTAATGACTATGATTGTCAGTTAGACACATTTTTTTATTTTACCTTAAAAGTGGACTATATTATTACATTCTGCATGCATATTTTTTTTTTGTTTTTCTGAATTTTATTATTGAAAAATGCTCATGAAAAGAACTCGTTTCAGATATTGTCAGTTTAGATTAAAAATGTCGTAAACTTTTTGTAAATTTGATAATGCGTAAATCAAGCTTACTGTTGTCCGTAAATACTTACATGCAAAATTTTACTTAAGTTAAATTTATCAAACCCTAAATGATATGTAAAACGTGAGTGTGAAAAATTAAATTAAATCGAAACTCTTTATAAAAAACGCCAATTTCAAATGAAAAGACCCAACTTCCATGCTGGTCTGGGAGAAAAGATAAAACCACCAGTACCAGCTGCTTCCCTTCCCGCGCAGATCTTAAAAGCCGATCGAGGAACGCCCAAATTCCAAGGAATCATGGTAATAGGCCATGTGGCTAGCAACCCATCACTATATTGATTCCATTTTCCACCTAATGCCTACTAACATGCTAAATGTGGCCTTCGGGTTTTATGGACCTGGGCTCTGTCTACCTACCCCACAAGAAAAAAGACGTGACTGTGTATGTATGTATGTAAGACCCAATATATTAAAGTTTCCAGTCCAGTTATGAAAACAACTGTAATAACAATATAACTTACTCCAAAATTCATTGTTATCAATAACAGTATCATTATCATCTGAGGAATCTAACCAACTTTCATCATAATCCTGATCTAAAGTACTGTTATAATAAGCTTCTGCAAATGTCTCATTTTTTTCCAACAGTTTCAAAATTTCGGTGATTATAATATCTACATTATGTTCATTGTACTGGTAGGTATCAGTGTACTTCTCAAGATTTGTAACAAAGCCTTCTATATGTTTAAGAACAAATTCATCTTCTGTTTCATCACGCTTTATATCTTCGTTTAATATTTCATTCACGATGGTCATAAAATTCAGAGTTTGATTGCTTAATTTACTTTTATCGACTCTTGTGAGTTTAGCAATTTCTAACAAGTTTGTGTAATCGCGCAAACTGTTAGATATCAGGTAGTTATGAATCAGGGAATACTGTTTCAATGTTAGTCGTTCTTTACTTGCTTTAAATTTGAGTATTGAAAATAATTTGTTGGTTGTATTGCGGATGGCGGTGTCTGTGTCTAAGATGTTATTGTCTTCGACCTGAGGTAGTTCTACTAGAGCTGTTACTTCACCAAAGATCTTCACTATGAGCAAGACGAGGCAGAATCTCAGAGACATGTGCTTGGACACTATTCCAAAGTTGAAAATGTTATTAACACTGCAAGGATAGGAGTTACAAAAGAAGTTTCGAGTTTAGTAATATGTTAGTTTATTAAATTTCACCACTTTTATGAGTTGTTTTATTTCTATTCTAGATATTTCGTATCGAAATAATATTATATTGTGTAAAATGCATAAATATTTTATGGCTTTCACGTTTTATTTCGCAACTCTTTCGCAATTCTTATTTATGGGTTTATCTTTAAAGATATTTTACTACCTAAATAGGCATATGTACGTAATGAATAGAATTAAAATACTGCTTTTGTTTTTTTATATTTCGCTTTGCATTATTCATAACCATGTAACTGCAAATGAAACTTTATCTGAAGTTAATTATGATATTATACCATTTGTAAGTGAGAGACTGAAAGTTTACATTAACAAACTTTTTTACTCTTTAAAAATAAACAACAAATTTAGACGGTGTTACAAAAGAAGAATGTTGATAATAATGTATGATAATTTGAATAACGCTATAGAATTTAATTGGAATACATACTCAAAAATAAAAAATAGTGTTGCAGTGGCTGATTATGTTAAGAATACCTATTTTTACAAATTACTCACTGATGTTTTGAAAAATATTGATATGGAACAGAATAATTCGACAGAAAGAACACTTATAACTTTTGCTTCTACTAAACATGAAAAGAATGTTACCACTATAAATGATGAGAAGTGCACTTTTAATACTACTACTACTACAGAATCTACAAAGTTAGATCCACCACCACAGAACGACATATTGGACAAATTGAGGTACAGAATCAATAAACTTACTGCCGTGGACTTGATATACCCTCCAATAAACAAAACATATCTGGAAATAGATAAGAAAAAAAGATATAAAATATTTAGGAGGAAAAATTTCGATTTAAAAACTTGGGGTAAGAACAGTAATATTATAACAAAAATAAAATAATATACTAGAATTACTTATTATGTTTAGACGTTTACTCCACTTATTGAACTTTTAACCCTTAACCTAAGCCCTGAACATTATGATCTTCAAAAAGCAGTAGATCGGTTTAGTATCAAAGATCGGTTTAAAAGATCTTCAAGGAACTGCAGACCTGAATAAATATATGATATTCATTTCAACTTGATATCTCCACGCGTTCTTGAGAAAAATGGTCTTGATACAAAAATAGACGAACAGACAGACAACCGAGTAATGATCCTGGGATGTCCATTTTGCCCTTTCAGGTACAGGACCTAATATATGTATATATAAAATAAGTGATTTACACCATCTAAGAAAGTTAAACCATCGGGTTGAACTATTTTGGCAGAAGAATGTGAGGTGACATTTTACTTAGGCATTCATCATCTCAGCGGCAAGAAGTCCACTGCTGGACATAGGTCCTCACTTCGGATTTCCAATACGACCGGTTGGAAGCGGCCTGCATTTAGCGCCTTCCTGCGACCAAAGTCGTCCGACAACCTGGTCGGTGGGTGTCCAACGCTTCGCCTGTCGGTACGTGGTTGGTATAACCACGGAAGGTTCCGTAGGGATACTAATAACGTGTTGCTAAGCTTTTAAAGACTTCTTAAGAACTCAAATTTTCTTTCAGACCCAAACGAGTATCCTGATGACAGGCTATCCATTACCAGGAGGATGGCTTGGGCGGAACTCGTCAAGAAGTACCCGTTCATAGCGAGCATCCACGTCATGGACAAATTCACGTGCTCCGGCTCCATCATCAGCAAGAATGCTGTCCTTACTGCTGCTTCTTGTCTTCCATTGTAAGTTCACTTCTTTTGTCAAGTTATAGTTACTCGTTACCCTATATTTTGACCTAACCCTAAAATGACTTAATGTATGTGCTGCAGAAGAGGAAAAAGGGCCAACACTCCACGTACTGGCCATAAAGACCCATCTTTATTTCAGTTTCAGCCTGAAATGAGTACACGCGAGTATATGTTATAATCCGTTTTGTGTGTCAATAAATATATAATTGAAAATTAGATGTTATGTCCCACTGCTGGACAAAGCCATAAACTTGTCGAGATCATATTTCCACCTCCTTCTTCGTCTGCCTATACGTCGGTGAGGCCCCGGAACCCAAAAGGTAGCCAAGCTAGCCCACCTTTCACCTTTTGAAAATTAGACATATGACAATATTCTCAGCCAACGATGATGATGAAGACAGAAAAGAGGTTCCCAGTAAAGCTACGGGAATCATCAATGCAGATCAGCAACCCCCATCAACCTCAGCACTGTTACAGAGAGCACAGCGAGCCGCGGACCGCGCTGCCCGCGCCGCCCACGCATGCCGCGTCGCTCATCACTGGTGTCAGTGCGAATCGGGACGACTCCGTGTGCGCGCGTCTCAGTTCACATTCGCTCTGAGGAGAACTCCGTATAAGGTTGAAACATGTCGGCCTATAGCTGACTTTGTGAGCAACCCGTAATTCGCATTCTCTTCTCTTTTTAATCGGTTACTTATTACTTAGTATCGTGACTCCTGATTCTGTCAACCAACTTTTTCCATCGGCAACGATCCGTTGCTTGGTGTAGTGCGGCGCTGATCGGTGTTTCCAATCTCTCTGAGATTTGATCTGACCATCGCTTTGGACTGCGGCCTCTCGGTCTTTTTCTCTCCACTATTCCTGTCACCATCAAACGTTCCAAGTTATCGCCATCTCTCCTCGCAATGTGGCCAAAGTACCGCACTATACGTTGTAGGCAGGTTGTCGACAGTCGCTGAGCGTTTTCTATTTTGAGTTCCTTTAGGATAGAGATATTTGTGCGAAAGGCCGTCCAAGGTATCCTTAGCATACGGCGCCAACACCACATTTTAAAGGCGTCAAGTCTTTGCCTGTCGGCGGCTTTGAGTGTCCATGTCTCTGCGGCATATAACGCGATGGAAAAGACAAGTGTGCGGACGAGGTGTATCTTAGTCCGATTAGTTATGTTTCTGTCTCTCCATACTTTGCTCAGTTGAGTCATTGCTGTCTTTGCCATGCCAATTCATCTGCGTATCTTTGTCTCGCTGCTGCCTTTATTTGTGATCACTGAGCCAAGGTTTTGAAATTGGTCTACAGTCTCATAATCTTGTAGGAGGTCAGAGCGTTGAAATGTCGCGAAACGGTCAATTATTTAATAAAAACAATCAATTATGTAATTCCCATATTAAAAATTAAAACGGTCAATTATGTAATTCCCATATTAAAAACTAGCTGTTGCCCGCGGCTCCGCCCGCGTTAATGTCGTTCCCTTGGGAACAGTAGAAATGATAAAAATTCCATACAAACCCCTGCCCCTTTGCTTTTTCCCCTTAAGGGGGAATACATTTCACCTGCATAGATCTTTAGCCCTTAAGTAGGGGATTTTGCCCATTTCACCTACACAGATATTTTTTTTATTGTAATGGAGAACTTCTTATTGTCATATTTCTAAGTAAATAAAAAAAATCCATACAAACTTTACCTCACCTATTCTACCCCTTCAAGTGGAAATTTCGACCATTTTAACTACACAGATCTTTTTAATTGTAATGTAAACATATATATACTTATTTTTATACTTCTATGTCCAGAAATGAGAAAATTTCCATACAACTCCCCCCCCCCCTTTATCACTTAAGGGGGAAATTTTGTACATTTCACCTACATAGATCTTTTTTAATTGTAACCTAGAACGTATATACTTATTTTCATACCTCTAAGTGTAGAAATGGAAAAATTCCATACAAACTTTACCCCCTATTTACCCCTTCAAGGGAGAATGTTGTCTGGTTGACCTAAACAGATCTTTTTTAATTTTAATTGAGAACTTGCGTATCTACTTTCTAACTTCTAAGTCCAGAAATGAGAAAATTCCATAAAACTTTAACCCCTTTGATTTTCTAAAAATCCTTTCTCAGTGCTCATTTACATCATAAAAAGAATCCCTGTGCCAAATTTCAAGTTTCTGCACACAGTAGTTTCGGCTGTGCGTTGATATATAAGTCAGGTTTGCCTTTGGCCCGCGGCTCCGCCCGCGTAAGTGTCGATTTCTCAGGAACAGTAGAATTGCCCGGAATACATTAGTTTATGACTTTCAATGAAACACCTTAATATTGAATTTCAATTGAATAACTTCAAAAACAGAAAGTTTCATACTAACTTTGCATCCCCGTTATATCCCCTTAAGGGATGATTTTTGAGTAAAATATTTTACTCGTGTTTCATACCTTTCAGTAAAGAACCTTCATGCTGAATTTCATTCGAATAACTTCAAAAACAACAAAGTTTCATACTAACTTTGCAACCCGTTTTTCCCCCTAAGGAGATGAATTTCCAAAAATCCTTTCTTAGTGCTCCCCTACGTTATAAAAGGAACCCCTGTGCAAAATTTCAAGTTCCTAACCTTTATAGTTTAGGCCCTGCGTTGATATGTCAGTCAGTCAGTCAGCTTCTCCTTTTTTTTTTAATATGGATTACTATGGATAGTGTGGATAGGTATCATGCTGTCGTATAATGATGATGAATTGACTTTGGATTTTAATTTTCTTATGTCACTTATTATTTTATTTTATTTTTGCTATATGTTTGCAGGCAAACTTATGCCTTGAATTCATTCAAATGACGATAACTTTTTTTTTAATTAACCGATTTTGATGAAACAAACTTTAAATGTTAAACTGAGTTAAAACAAAGCAATTGGTGAAAGTTTGAAGTAAATCGGTTCAGTATTTTCGGAGATAATCGTGATCATACATACAGACAGACAGACAGACAGACAGACAGACAGACAAGAAATTCCAAAAAAATTTTTTTGCTTTCTATTATTCTTTTTAAGTGTCCCTCTATCCATTTCAGTCAAAAATTCAAAATGTACAGACAAAATAATTTTACTGTTTTATTATATGTATAGATTAAAACGGTCAATTATGTAATTCGCATATTAAGAGCCCGCCATATGCCAGGCGGCGTGGCGATACAAACGCGGATGGTCTAAACGCGTTGGCTACTTTGGATATTTTCGTTTTTTAGGAATATTCAAGGGTTATTCGAAAAAGAAAAACATATGATGGCTGCCTTATCTGTAATGCAATAATAATCAAAAGTTTCAAGGTTAATTTTAATGTATTTGGTGAATAATACTATATACCGAGTAAATTAGACGTGATTTGGAGGCAACTTTGCAATTTTTTTCTATCGAGAAAATTTTACGCAATCGTGTTTTTGAGTCATATAGTTACCAGAGTTAGTCCTGAACTTTGCTGCATTTTTATTTCAACTTGAGTATTTAATTATTATTGATATAACAGTCAATCATGCAAAGCAGTGTGAGGTAGTACGGGCCCTTAATGACAATATTCTCATCTATTTCAGTTCATACGACACCAAAATGATCCAACAGATGCCTGACATAATACAAGTAAGACTTGGAAGTGACTACGCCAACCACTACGGTGAAACAGTACCCATTGTAGATGTTGAGTTCCACCCGAAATACAATACGAAGACCCTGGAGAACAACATTGCTATCATCAGGCTGAACAAGCTGCACAAGTACGCTAGGAGCAGGCCCAAGATAAGGAAGATCAGGTTGGAACAAAATCCTGGTGGTCTCAGAAGCGACTTGCGACATGTACAGATTTTGGGCTTTGGTGCAGGAAATGTAAGTAGGTACTTTAACAATAGTTTTTATGGGTACGCTCCGTGGCGCAGTGGTTAACACGCCAGCCAGGTCAAGATGGAAAAGGATTTTTTCAGATTGATTGAACTGGGTCTTGGATTATTAGCTATATAAGTATCTATTATAAAATATTCAGAACTTGCTGTGGGGCTAGCTCAATTTGTGTGATATGTCCCTATATATTTATTTATTATGTTATATTAGGGAGACAAGTGAACTACCACAGACAGCACACTGTTTATTCGGACCAAGCGGCGTCGTATCGTTTCGCCAAGCGCCGCGCGCCGTCGAACGTAAACACATTGCTATTAATTTAGATATTATTATTATTAAAGCTGCTATGATTTCATGTTTTCTTAACTTCACGTGGTTTCTATTAAATTTGTATGAAAATATATATTTCTGGGTACATTTTTAAGTTGGTCGACTTTAACTATTTAATTTGTAATTAGAGTATAATAGGTACTTAGCTCTGATACGTTACCTTTAAACTTCGTTATAATAGGCTAGTTTCCTGGGTCGTAATAATAACATAACAATTAGTCCGGCAGTTAGATAACCAAAATATTTTTTTTTCTTTTGTTAAATAAAAGATAAATAATAAAGATAAAGCGCGTGAAAGTTCAGGAGTTAGAGTAACAGGGGGGCTCGTGACGTCAAAGTTTGCTAAAAATTGTAGCAAACTGTGACGTCACACGGAACTTCAAAGAGCTATATCTTTATCATTTTTTGTTTAATCGACAAAAGAAAAAATACGTGTCCAATATTTTTTGAATATATAACTGACGGTCTAATTATATTTTTTTGAAAACTAGCCTATTATATACTTCGGACGTAATTTTTTTCACGTGATCGATCATATACAACCATTAAGTATATAGAGGGGGACCCTTGAATCTAACGAAAAGTTGCAGTATAAAAACAAATATTTCAGAAACGGATGCGTAAATCGGAAAATGGTGTTCACAGACTCATAATATTTTTAAAAGACCTATTCAACAACACTCCAGACGTTACGTTGGGTTAGTCGAGAAAAAAAAATGATTCCCACTTTACTTGCTAGGGAGCAACCCTATAACTTTTTTTTTTAACATTTTATTTTACAACTTTTTCGGCATCATTAATATACATATCCATACCAAATAACAGCTTTCTAGTACTTATAGTCTCTGAGTAAAACGCAGACGGACAGACGGACAGACATGGCGAAACTATAAGGATTCCTTGTTCGGAACCCTAATTACACCTATTTGAGACTTTCAAGTAGGTAAGTGAAACAACTCTGACGTGGTTCCCTTAACAACTACCAGATGGCAGCCGGGACCAACGGCTTAACGTGCCTTCCGAAGCACGGAATAATCTTGTTATCAGACAATTAGGTAATTGAAGCCTGTTATGTAACTAACTGGAAACAACTAAACAAAGTATGCTTCCCGTCGGAATTTAACTCATGACCGGGTCTACAGGCAAACGCCTTAAGAGGCCGGCGAACAGGTAATTTCCCATACAAACGTAATACCAAAATAATTTTCAATTCAAGAATATTTCAACATATATATGCTGTTATTCGGATTAAGACAGTATTTATCTAGGTTGACCCTATTTATTTTTTTATTTCAAAATATTCACCTGCTTTCTAAATACCTATATGCGATTACATTTTGTAGGTACATTTTTAGGACAATAACGACGTATTTTCCGTTTACTTGTTTTGTATTACAAATTCAATCAATCTTAATGTATATAATAGAACCACAGGTTATATTGTCTAGTTGTACAATGCCATATAGAAAATGAAAATATAATAAAGTTTCAGTCATCATTTTTGGTATTAAATAATTTCTCAGAAATTTTAAAAAGACATATTGCTGGACTATCCCCCGGGACATTGAGCCGGGGGGGGGGGGGGGGGGGGGGGAGCCTTGGGGAGCAGCGGGAACGGTAGGTACGCATTGTTCTGAGTGTCCAACGCACTTTGACACTCGCCTCGAATTTTATTTTGAACTGGCGCGTCGCCGGCTTCATAACCACTGGAGGCAATTGCAGATGCCATAATCGCTTCACCCCTTAACGATTCACAGGAGGATATCAAAGGAACTAACAAGCAGCTTGTCGTGGTCAACCTTGACTTGATGCCTTTGAAGCAGTGTAAGGACATTTATTCAGGGTGAGATATCTACTTTCATTATTTACTAGCTGATGCCCGCGACTTCGTTCGCATGGACTTTATGACTCAGCAGAAAACGCTCATCAGGCTAAACATTTTTTGTTAAGGCGTCATTTTTATATTTCTTATAGTTTAGCTGGACCGTTAAAGGTCAGCATTAGGTGTTCCAGTTTTCAAAATAAATTATACTTTATTGTTGCTCAGGCTTGATAGCTATACGATGAAAAAAGTTTCATTCGAATCCATCCAGTATTACCGGAGATTAGCGTGTAATTAGCATATAAAAACAGACAAACAGAAAGATATATATTTTTTAATTCTTACTCTATTAGTATGTCTCCATCGCCCTATATTTTTTGTAAATATATTCAATGTACAGACACATTTCTCTTTACTCTTTTATTATATATATTATTAACTGACTTAAAAAAAATTGGTTGTCTGTAAAGTTGGTTTACGGACGATAATTTTACGTGATAACGGTGGACGCATCTAGAGACGTTTATCTAGAGATAGATGGTGGAATAGATGCGTCACAAACCGAACGCTTGCTTAGGCTGATCATGCCTCTCTATCGCTTGTTCCGCGGTCTCGCTTGCACACAGAACGAGACATTTTTTCGTGCGTGCAGTCGTCGTTACAAACACAGCTACACAATGAAAGCGTCATTGTGTAGCTGTGTTTTGTAATTAAATATCGTTTGAGGGTATAGAACCTTGAATATGGAATACAAATAGAAATTGGCCAATTTTTTTATCAATTTCCAGGCAGTTCGTGAGTGAAGTGGACTTCTGCGCCGGTTTCAAAGCATCCAGGAGAAACAGTCAATGTAATGTTAGTACACTTGCTTGCCAACCTTTGGACTCGACTTGAACCCAAAGCCCGTGTTAACCACAGCGCCACGAGGTCTTAGCCCACTTACACGACTCTGCTCCAACACCGCCCTAAACTAATGCGATTGCTCGCGGAATTATGAATCGTCGTCATCGTTCAGAGCCATAAGAATAATATCGGTTTGCAACGGATTCTGTAGGTGTCTAAACGAAAATGTGCTGCGTTCTGACGCGAGCTAAATTACACCGTATCGCTAACTACATTGAGTTGATATTTCTCTAATATTTATTTGATATATCACAAACACGGTGAATCAATGTTACCAATTCTCAGCAATTCTTTGAATACCTTTGCTACTACACATCAACAGCCTCCGTGGTCCAGTGGTTAAGGCGTTTGCCTGTTGACCCGGGGGTCGTGGGTTCGATTCCCACCGGAAGCATACTTTGTTTAGTTGTTTCCAGTTTGGTTAGGACTTTGCAGGCTAGAATCACCTGATTGTCTGATAATAAAGATGATTCCGTGCTTCGGAAGGCACGTTAAGCCGGTGGTCCCGGCTGCCATCTGGTAGTCGTTAAAGGAACCACGTCAGAGGCCGAGAGGCGGTTCAGAAGAACTCTGACACCAGGGTGTGCATGGTCGATTGACCGTGAGGCCTACTCGAAATGATGATGATGAATACCTTTGCAGAGTGCGACTTCTGAACGTAAGTACTAAGTAGTACTTTACTGTGCCGACCGCGTGCCGACAGGTAGCAGGCACCCAGCTGTCCACGCGCCTACCGCTCTCGCTTTTCGCGATAACACAGTTCGCAATCGGTTTCCATTGAAGCAACTCGTATTTTTAACTAGGTATGTACAGTGTCACTGAACTGTACATGCATTTGCTGATGCCGCGACCTTCACAAGTCGCGCGTCACAGTTTTACTTTTAATTTATTATTTTTAAGCCAGAGTGCGTTCGCAACTACACCGCGACAGACACATAGGGAACGGAAGTGCCAAATCTTTAACCTGTACCTACGAACTAAACTTAACTAATATACAGTGAAACTTATTGTGATTGTTGGGTGATCTTCTCCCTGCACTCTCAACTCAACTTAACTCAAGCTTCCATACAACTCTACCATACTTCCACTTGCATCCATCGCCAGCCACGCATAACTTCTACTCAACTCTACAAATACTCCCTACAAGGTATGTCCCGATTCTGGCTGCTCTGGCCAAGTATGGCTCTAGTAGCACAGAGAGGGTCGTGCTCCTGTAGTGGAGACTAAAAAGGACCTGATGATGATGATGTCCCGATTCACGATTCACCGCGGCAACTGCTAGCAGTCATAAGCGTGCGGCCACCGCGCAGATCGCTTGTTTCCAACACGTGGCCACCCATACGTCACCTACTGAGCATTCTGATGACACTTGACGAACGGAGAAACTATCCCATGATGTGTATGACTAAATACGATCGCTCATACAGTACAGATATAAGAGGCCTGGAGCACTGTCATCTAGTCCCTGCCTACATCAGGCTCCAGTCTTCAACCTGTAGGTACTAAGAAATTACTGTTAAAACTATCATCATCATCAGGTCTTTTTAGTCTCCACTACAAGAGCATGACCCTCTCTGTAGCACCGGAGCCATACTTGGTCAGAGCAGAGGATTTGGCCTACACCCTCCTCGCTAGCCAGACGGGTTGGAGATTTGTTTAGCTTTTATTACCTAAGTCGCCATTTAGGACATCCATAGGAAGACTAGGAGGGGTCCTATTGTACTCTGCATGAAACCACACGGCTATCAAAACTATAATAAACTACAATGAATGTAAATTATAGAATCACGGTTTCACGCACGTTTTATTCAACGGATTTTGCATGGATGTGTAAATCGGATGACAATACAATATTATGGAATCGTTGCGCTGGTCTGATGATGGAGTCGGAAGGTGGCCAACTCTTAGTCTAAACAAGGTACAACAATCGTGTTTGGACTTATTTGATTTGTCTTGGAAAACACTTTACAGCTTATGTCATAAAAATGTAATGTTTGCAAAGAAGCTTGTTATTATTCTGTCTTCAATTTCCAGGGAGACGTGGGAGCTCCAGGAGTGGCCGATGGCCACTTGGTAGGCATCGTTAGCTTCGGGCCCCCCATATGCGGCAGACACGATGCCCCCACCGTGTTCCTCAAGATTGCTTCTTTCATCGTGTGGATCGACCAGATCCTTAATCAGGTATTAGATTTCTAACTAATACAGACCTGTCTCAAGAAATGAGAAGTCAACTGCTTGGTAGCAGGTCTACTGAGCTGCTAGTTGCTTTTCCCCGTTCATCTGAGCGAGTGGTATCCCAATACCTTCATTCCCTACCCAAATCTAATAAATTCCTATTCTTCTCTAGCTTATAAAAGGCTTCTGATTCTGAGTAGTATTGGAAGCAGAAGAATTGAAAGAAACTGCGCTCACCAACCCGCTTGCCAAGGGTGATGAGACGGCAAGATTCTTGGAACAAAGAATCCTCGGGAAAGCCCTCTATCGAGCAGAAGGCTTTTTAAATGAGGATGATGATGATAGTTTAGTGGACCTTGCAGGAACTAAAGCTTTGCCTAAGAGTACCAGTATTAAACAGATATATTTTTTGTGTTAACATTTCAGAAATTCAAACACCCCCATCCTGGAGAAAATTTTGGCAGCAGGGAGTTTAAATCAACTCGCTTATTTCTCGAAGAAGATGAGGACAAGATTGCGAATGTGGACTCACTGCGGTCCACAGCACGAACTCCCAATCACCATGCGAAAAGACATCACGTTTTCAAAGAAATCAAAAGTATCATTAAACATATATCCGATCCCATTGATCACCATCGTTATACGAGTAAATCACCTACAAAGTTAGTCGATTATGATGAAAGCGGTGATGATGATCCTTTCAAATTCATAAATGAAAAAACTTCGACGCCTTCAGTTCTTCAACACCCCCTTATCAATGAAAGCCTATTCCCTATCCCTGGTATACACATCCCTATGTTTACTACTACTATCCGCACAACTACAAAGGTAACCAGACACGATATTGGCCTGCCAGATCACCTACCTTACGACTATATCGCTGACAGGATTAAAACTAGTGAAGAATTTGATTTCTTTGTAAAGCTTCTTCTCAAGGACCTTAAGAAAGATAATTCGGAGGAGCTCTCGATACTAAAAAGAGGGCGAGGGACTGTGGATTTCTCAACGAAAGGTTGGCGTGATGATGATTCAAAAGATAAAGATAGTGTAAAAAAATCACATGAACTTAAAATGGCAAGAATATCAAAAATAATGAAAAATATAGGCAGAAACATATAAATGTACGTAATGATGCCAAGATAGATGTAGTTTCCGCATCTGCGCAAGGGACAACTATGGAACGGGAAAATCTTTTTGGACATTATGGAAGCAGCAAAATCATTGGGCATAAAATCACTCGGCCCTCTGTTACTATGTTAGAAGATTTTGATTGATAAAATACTGTAGATCGTCTATTATAATTGAACAGTCCACATCTGTAATAAGTATTGCATTTTTATGTTTGCGTGTTGCGTTTTTATTGTGTCGGTATTCCTCAGAGGTATTCGGGAATTCGGGTAAGTTCGTCAACTAAAATGTCAGCAAGCTCCAGACAATTTCAAATTAAAGTGTCAATGTATGGCAGCACTGCGCCATAGTTCGACTGTCGCAGTTTAGTGTCAGAACCACGTCAGAGGCCGAGAGGCGGTTCCGAAGAACTCTGACACCAGGGTGTGCATGGTCGATTGACCGTGACACCTACTCGAAATGATGATGATTTTACGCGATAGCGGTGGAAGAGAGATAGATGCGTCACAAGCCGAACTTAGGCCGATCGTGCCTCTATCGTTTGTTCCGCGTTCTCGCTTGCACACGTAACGTGTCATTTTTTCGTGCGTGCAGCCGGCGTTCACCGATTTATAAGACGATATTAGGTTAATAATCATCATTTCGAGTAGGTGTCACGGTCAATCGACCATGCACACCCTAGTGTCAGAGTTTTTTGGAACCGCCTCTCGGCCTCTGACGTGGTTCCTTTAACGACTACCAGATGGCAGCCGGGACCAACGGCTTAACGTGCCTTCCGAAGCACGGAATCATCTTTATTATCAGACAATCAGGTGATTCAAGCCTGCAATATCCTAACCAAACTAGAAACAACTAAACAAAGTATGCTTCCGGTGGGAATCGAACCCACGACCCCCGGGTCAACAGGCAAACGCCTTAACCACTGGACCACGGAGGCTGTCGAAGGTTAATAATAACGGGATGCACTCCAGGAGTGCCGGTAAAAGTGAAAACTCCGCGGCTGTAGAGAGGGGTCTCAGGTCACTTGTCCGTCTTACGTAATTTTCAATCAGGTCACGTGTCCTGACGCGAGTTTTACATTTTTTACCCATACTAAAAAGCGCAAAGCGCCGCTAAAGAAGTCACTCCAAAAAAACTACATAATATTTGTCATGGAATACTTTATTTCTTTCCCGAAGATTTCTTAGGTTTTTTACTTTCTTTCTTCTCTTCTTTCGGCGGGCCGGAGATCATCTGGCCCACGAGGGAAAACAGGGAAGATGTCGGGATCATGTTAGATGCCTCTTCGTATTTTACTGCTGATGGTAATTGCGAAACTGAAACAAGAAATTGTAATGTACTCGTCATCATCATTTTGTGTACGTAACACGGTCAATCGACCATGCACACCCTGGTGGCAGAGTTCTTCGGAACCGCCTCTCGGCTTCTGACGTGGTTCCTTTAACGACTACCAGATGGCAGCCGGGACCAACGGCTTAACGTGCCTTACGACACGAAATTTGAAATATATCGTGTTTATGCAATGCATGCTTGGTTACTAAAAATTCAGGCTTCTAGTTTTGTCTACAACGAAGTCATAAGGGGCTCGAAAATGGCTTGAACTGTATCGAGAATAGGATGTGATATGGTACGGCCGTGCCGCTTTTTTGCTAGACTTGACGCGGCGCTGCCGTGCCTCCAGATCATCATCATCATCATCATTTCGTGTAGGTGTCCCGGTCAATCGACCATGCACACCCTGGTGTCAGAGTTCTTCGGAACCGCCACTCGGCCTCTATCGTGGTTCCTTTAACGACTAGGTACCAGATGGCAGCCGGGACCAACGGCTTAATGTGCCCTCCGAAGCACAGAATAATCTTTATTATCAGACAATCAAGTTATTTAAACCTGCAATGTCCTCACCAAACTGGAAACAACTAAACATATTAGGTATGCTTCCCGTGGGAATCTAACCCTCGACCGCCGGGTCTACAGGCAATAGTCTTAACCACCGGACCACGGAGGCAGTTATGACGCCCTCAGATATGACGCATTAAACTATAAATATAATAACATGAAAATGTAATACAGAAACATTTTAATGAAGCCTTTCTTAATATGTATAGTATCTATAAGTACATTTTCATGTTAATATTAGGTATTTATAGTTTGAGAGAAAATTCGAGATATAGGGGTAGAGGGCTTGGTCAGGTATCTCTGTCCCTGACTGTACGTATTACGCATATCTTCAATTTTCTCTTAAACTATAAATAACTAGTTGTTGCCCGCGACTTCGTCCGCGGCAATTTCTGTTATTAAATAAATAAATAATAAATAAATATATACGGACAAATCACACAGATTGAGCTAGCCCCAAAGTAAGTTCGAGACTTGTGTTATGGGATACTAACTCAACGATACTATATTTGATAACAAATACATATATAGATAGACATCCAAGACCCAGGCCAATTTGAAAAAGATCGTTTTCCATCTTGACCTGGCCGGGGATCGAACCCGGTCACTCCGTGTCGCAGGCTGGCATGTTGACCGCTGCGCCACGGAGCTAGTCAAAATTTATTATGATTTACTAGCTGTTGCCCGCGGCTCCGCCCGCGTTAATGTCGTTCTTCATCATTAATTGTCCTTGGAAACAGTAGAAATGATAAAAATTCCATACAAACCCCTCCCCCTCTGCTTTTTTCCCTTAAGGGGAAATTTAATACATTTCACCTGCATAGATCTTTAGCCCTTAAGGATTTGCCCATTTCACCTACACAGATATTTTTTTTATTGTAATGGAGAACTTATTATTGTCATATTTCTAAGTAAATAAAAAAAATTCATACAAACTTTACCCCACCTATTTTACCCCTTCAAGGGGAAATTTCGTCCATTTTAACTACACATATCTTTTTAATTGTAATGTAAACATATATACTTATTTTTTTTTAAATTCATGTATTTTTAAGTTTTTTTTTTTACAAACTAAAAATTTCGTCTAGCGTGCCTCCAGACATAGTGCCCAGCAGGCTAGCAGCGTTTCCTCTCTGGATTATAAGGCTAATTCTTTGAACCAGGAAGCTGCCAGCTCTGCGGTCACCAGTTGTCTGGATGAGACGCGCCGATAAGTCTCCTATAAAAGTTTTGGCTTCGGGAGCCCAAGGACCTAAAGTCTCGAAGCCCAATGGCGAGAACATGTAGCTTTCGGATAAATCATTGTATTTGCGACGTTTCGAAGCCTGCACTCGCTGCCGCCGCACCAGCCCTTTCCGACGTGGCACTGATATGAGACGGTGCCAACGTATCCATGCAGGTCGCATCCCACACCAGACATTTTCCCTGTTGCCAGGGGATGATGATGATTATTTTTATACTTCTATGTCCAGAAATGAGAAAATTTCCATGCAATCAAATAATAACATGAAAATGTACCTAATATTAGAATACTATACAAAATATACTCTAAGTACCTAGTTCACAGTATAGCACAGAAAGATTTTAATGAAATCTTTCTTAATATAATTTTCATGTTAATATTATTTATAGTTTAAGAGAAAATTCAAGATATAGGTAGAGGGCCTGGTCAGGCATCTTTGTCCCTATAATTATTTATATAAACGGGACTTAGCACGAACCTTTCTGGGTAGCATTTTTCAATTTATCTACTTACATAATCGATCCATTTTTGGTTGGTACGTTTCTCTCACTTTGTACGGTCGGAACTCGCAATCGTAACTACACAGTATATTTTTTACTTTTCTTTTAAGTTGTTCACCACAATAAATGGATTGTTGATGAACTACATGCAGACTACATGTTATCAATGTTACAAGTAGTATTTATAGTGTAACAGCACTAAAAGATAAGCGTTTTATAGGTTTTCAGGGGAAATACCGTAGTTCATTTCGAGTAGGTAACACGGTCAATCAACCATGCACACTCTGGTGTCAGAGTTCTTCGGAACCGCCTCTCGGCCTCTGACGTGGTTCTATTAACGACTACCAGATGGCAGCCGGGACAAACGGCTTAACGTGCCTTCCGAAGCACGGAATCATCTTTATTATCAGACAATCAGGTACAGACCAACCTAACCTAACCTAACAAAACTGGAAACAACTAAACAAAGTATTCTTCCCGTGGGAATCGAACCCACTACCCCCGGGTCAACTGGCAAAAAATGTTCAGTGGTCCAGTGGTTAAGGCGTTTGCTTTAGATCCAGTTTGGCTAGGACATTGCAGGCTTGAATCACCTGATTGTCTGATAATAAAGATGATTCCGTGCTTCGGAAGGCACGTTAAGCCGTTGGTCTCGGCTGCCATCGGAAGCCGAGAGGCGGTTTCGAAGAATTCTGACCAGGGTGTGTATGGTCGATTGACCGTCACATCTACACGAAATGATGATAATGAGGAAGAATCCTGACCATATTAGTGATACGGCAAGGAGAATTACTTAACGTCGCATTATGGGCTCTTCTCACACAGTCGGTCATCATCGCGGCGATTCACTGTACATTGCTGGGTTGGGTGGAAAACTCTTATAAGCTTTTGTGAGTTAAACAGCAATGTACAGTGAATTGGCACCGTGATAGCCCACGGTATGGCCCGGTAGTGTTCAAAACAGTATCTAGTCTCTAACTTAATCACATGTCCCTATCTAATAAGTAAGGGCAAGGACTGTTCTCGTTATCACATTATCTAAGTAGGTATATTATTTGCAAAGTAAGGTGGATAAAACGTGCAGAGTTAGGACCTTTCTATATACTTACACAAAGAGAACCTTATAATAATATTCTGTTATTAAATGAAGAGGGATTTCCATCCATACGTTTTTGGGATTTCCCCCGAAAATCACAACTGAACAATTAATTGTTCCGTGATTGCCAACAACTCGCAAAATGCTTAATAAATACAATCTAACTAATTAATGTAAGTTACTATAAGTATACTCGCAGTGCGAACGCAAGACTTTGCTAAGTACTATTGTAAGTATTTATAAATCAAAATGACATAGGCACTGAATATCTATTTATTTTTAATTAATTTATGTGTTTTTATAAACTTAAAAAGAAACAATTTTGCGTGAAACAAAACGCTGCAAAAATGTCACGCAATCAATTCCCGCAGAGGGCGCCACTGTTCTTCAGTCAAAATTGGGTGGTGAAAATAATTTTACAGAAAAAGCAGTTTTTACAAGGTAATTATTAATATATACCGAATTATTTTGCGTTATTAGTGTCTATTTTCTTGTAATTATACCTGAATAGTGCACCTAAACTCGCCAGTGGTAAGTAGAAAAATCACGATTTTCATTTGTCGTAGGTTATTCCAGAATTAAAATTTGAGGAATTATTTTTGTGGATTGATTTTGTTTTATACCAGTTCATTTCTTGTTACTTTTAGCTAGCTTAGCTTATCTGTTATTATATTCTTTATATTTTTATTTATTGAGATTCTAATATTTTTGGTTATGTAACTCCTTATCGATTGGCTGAAGTCTCAGGTAACCTAACTTTGTTATGAAAATGATCAAGTCCACAAATTGTGCATTGTTCAATGCGGTCATTAAGTATATATGATAAGTATATATGATTTAAACTTATTTTTTTTGTCTGTAAATTCATATAAAAAATAATTTGTATTTTTAGGTACTATTGATAATGTTAATCATTTACTTATCAGTAAACCTGTCGTGGTAATTTTGAATGATATAGATTTATAATCATTTATCCAACTTGAAAAAGGAAGAGGTTCTTTTCTTCTCACTTAATAATATAAACAAATTATGGTTTCTCTGTAGGGTGAGTGTAGCAAATTTGCGTGACTCTATGACGTTTTTTACTTTTTAATGATTAACAGACTCCGGAATTGAGCCTCTTATGCTTTTAGGAGTAGAACTGAGGGCAAAGGCTAGTTACTTATATCATCATCATCATCATTAGGTCTTTTTTAGTCTCCACTGCAGGAGCATGACCCTCTCTGTATTACCAGAGCCATACTTGGCCAGAGCAGACAGAGGATTTGGCCTACACTCTCCTCGCTGGCCAGACGGGTTGGAGAGCTCTCATTGATGTTTATGAGCTTTGTTTAGCTTGTATTTCCTAAGTCGCCTCTTACGACATCCATGGGAAGACTTGGAGTGGTCCTATTCTACTCTGCCGGAAACCACACTGCTAACTGTTACTTATATACTTATATTAGTTCAATTATAATATTTTGTTCCCAGAATCATGGCCCACTACATAATGCGCCGTGCGCTGCTAGATGCAGTCCGCGTACCCATTGGAACCAGAGCCAGCAGTGAATTGTCCAAGGTACATAATTGAATATGGGATACCATAATCATAAATCTATAAATAAATGTAAATTTTAATAACACAATACCATAAACAACTGAAATTATTTTTATCATCTTAGCATAGGCTAGTTTCCTAAAAAAATATAATTAGTCCGTCAGTTAGATATAAAAAAAATATTGGACACATATTTTTTCTTTTGTCGATTAAACAAAAAATTATAAAGATATAGACCTTTGAAGTTCCGTGTGACTTTGATGCTCTTTATCTTTATAATTTATTGTTTATTTGACAAAAGAAAAAATATGTGTCCAATATTTTTTGATTATCTAACTGACGGACTAATTGTTATGTTATTATTATGACCCAGGAAACTAGCCTATTGTTGGATTTGTCTCTGCCCAGAATAATTACCAAACAAACAAAATTAGAAAGGTAATCATATAAGCTGAATGCTGTCTATCAGATTAGCTAGAGTGTCATATCATAATTTGCGCCTGCACCAATTATCAAAATGATTGGTACTTTCTTAACTTTTCTTCCTAGGCCGGTGTCACACACACTGAAGATTGAGACCACAGGATGTTTGACATAATGGTTAAATAGGAAAAAACTAGTAATATCTCCATTCCTGTCGAATGCAATACAGCATCCCAAACTAGAGGGCTAAGTGTGGAAAATTGCCTACGGAACCAGGTGAACCGGGAATATGGCATCCCTCTCTTCAGAGTCTGAACTCTGGCTGTGTGATGCAGACTTTAATGGTTAACAAGATTCAGATTTAATTTAAATATACTGAAAAAGTAATATGCTATTTCGTCATAATTTTTCAGATGTACTGGTTATGTGCATAACACTGTTCAAATTTTCAGATTGGAAACCGTGAGTGGGTAGGCTTTGGCTTCAACGGTCAGCCCAACTACGTGGACAGGCCCGACTTCCCCCTCCCCGCTGTCAGGTTCCGCCCAGACACGCCAGACATTAAGGTAAATACATCATCATCATCATCAACATCAGGTCCTTTTTAGTCTCCACTACAGGAGCACAACCCTCTCTGTACTACTAAGGCCATACTTGGCCAGAGCAGCCAGAGGACTTGGCCTACACCCTCCACGCTGGCCAGACGGGTTGGAGAGGTGTCTTAGATGTTTATAAGCTTTGTTTAGCTTGTATTTCCTAAGTCGCCTTCTACGACATCCACGGGAAGACTTGGAGTGGTCCTATTCTACTCTGCCGGATACCACACGGCTACCGGATACCACACGGCTTCATTCAACTTTATTGAAAAAACAAACAAATATTCATACATATTACATACTTAGAAAGTAATCAAAAATGCCACTCGAACTGTACCCGGCTAAAACATTCCCATTATACTTGTTGCGTTACCTCTTTGTATGGCTATGGAAATCCTTTGAGTCAGGTACTAAAGACATACAATGAATGTTTACACAAACAAATCTGTTTTTGCTTGTGATTCGTCAGTCGTGCAGTCATTGTTCTAGATAAAAACTTTTTTACTTGCATGTTTGTAGAGAAGTAAAGAAAAATAAAATCTCACAGGTGCTTCTCTCTCCAATATGCCAGTTGATTAATCTAATTTTCTTTAATCTAATTATCTTTCTTAACATATTGTATATTATTTATACAATATGTTAAGAAAGATAATTAATTAGATCATTCAGAGCGATTCGGACCGGGGGTCTTACACCGAGTTAGCAAATACGCCGGCTGGGCGGCGGCGAGGGCGCTACAGTGCAATAGTTAAGACTTTTCCACTGATCACTAGATGGCGTTAGCTCTAAGTTGGTGAAACCGAGTAAAACTATTTTTTATCTTAATTATGATATTTTTCGTGAATACTGATTTTTGTTTTCATAATATGGTGGATATGTCGCAGGCATATTGTATGATTCCGCGTTTTACAAACGGCGTCGTCTTTTTACAAACGCTCGCACTTTTGGAATATGCCGAAGGCAAATTGACAATTCGTTCAATTGCAAACATTTCAACATTGATGGTTATAGTAGGGTGACCATCATAAAATACACATTGGACAAATCACTTTATTTCAGCAATCACGTACCTATTCATGTAGGAATAACTTAAAATACATGTTTAGGCACTCAATTTAAATATTTAAGTAACAAAAACTTGGGCCAGGGGGTGTCAATTCTAAAAACAATTATTTTTTTTGTAAAATGTCCCTTGAACACGCAGGATTTGCACTGTTTTCATTATTTTTCCGTTTCACAAAATCGACGCCATTTTGATTGTTTTGATTAGCAGCGCCGCGCGAGGTAAGAAAAAGAACTAAATACTTCAATTTGCCGCGTCATTTTGTAAACGGCGATTGAATTGTCTATCAAATATTAAGGCATATTATCTACTGACAAGGCAATTCACAATTTGCCTTCGGCATATTCCAAAAGAGCGAGCGTTTGTGAACAGACGACGCCGTTTGTAAAACGCGGAATCATACAATTTGCCTGCGACAGATACACAGTTGTCAATAAACTTATGGCGCCATCTATTTGATAAACCTGAAACAAATCGTTCACAACAAGAGTTGGGACCACATGACTGTGTGGTGAATGAAGAATCTACATGATAAAAGATAGAGTATATTCTGAAATATATTTCAGATGATGTAAGTATCTATCTAAACAAGAAGTATTATTTCAAAAATCTAAATTACGATTGCCCTCCCATATAAAAAGCTTATCTAAAGAACACTTAAGATTTTGAAAAAAAAAGGTGTGTGTCGAAATCCATCCAGCCCTTTGGAAGATACGAGAACATAAAGAAATTTACAAACATACAAGATTCAGGTGAAACACTAAGCCTTCTTTGGCCGTCGGGTAAAAAGACGCACCCTGTTAACCTCTATCGTCTTAAGGGCGGTTCACGTCGCCAGCGAGCGAGCAAGGCGAGCGGGAAGATCGTTTCTTCTCTTTTCATACTTTGGTTTACACATCGAACTATATGAGCGATGCGGCCGAAGATATCAATTAAGGTCCATGATCATTTGCCCAAAACGTTAAAAGCCCTCCAAGGAAATCAGTTTCACAATGAATTAAAACGTTTTTCAACGGAAAAGGGGTATTATAATTTGAACGAATACTGGAACAATAAATTATAATCTTTTTATTATTTTTGACATTTCTTTAATTTAATTTTATTTTCAAGTATGTTTTTCTGACAATTTATGAATTATTTAATGTGACATAAATCTAATTAAGTACTTTTTGACATTCATTTGTAGTTTTATAAATTTAATTTAAGTTTAACGCACAAATATTATTAATTATAATTTATTATCAATATAATTTTGACAATGCCGGTATTGGTAAACATGTAAATAGCGCTAAGACCTTAAATAAGTTTTTACTATGATTTACTGGGCACACTATTTATAAATTATGTGAATAAATGAATTATGAATTATCCGAGAAACATAGTTTCATCTCTTTTCATACTTTGGTTCACACTGAACTATATGAGCGATGCCGAAATTATCCGAGAGAGTTAGCGAGCTCTCGCGGTGTGAACCACATCGCTTAACTCAGTGTTGTTCGCCTCGCTCGCCTCGCTCGCTCGCTGGCGGTGTGAACCACCCTTTAAGCAGTACTCTCCTGGACATCGTATTTATCAACAATCCTTCATTTCAGGTCCTCCGTGAAAAGGAAAAGGGTGACTGGCGCAAGCTGACCCTGGAAGAGAAGAAAGCCCTGTACCGCGCGTCCTTCTGCCAGACCTTCGCTGAGTTCCAGGCACCTACTGGAGAGTGGAAGGCAGTCGTAGGCTGGAGTCTGGCCCTCGCTTCTATCTCCATCTGGATCTATATGGCTATGAAGGTCTTCGGTATGTAATTTGGGGCTCTGTCTAACCTGTAAAGCATTAAGACGTCACTGAAAAGTGGAAGGCAGTCTTTGACTGGGGCTATCCCCTAGCTTTCGTCTCCATCTGTATCTCCATGGCTATGAAGTTCTTTGGTTTCTAGTTTAGGGCTCTTTCTAGCCCGTAAAGCATCAAGAAGTCTCTGGGGAGTTGAAGGCAGTCTTAGGCTGGGGCTTGGCTCTGACCTTGGTCTCATCATCTGGATTTACACGGCGATGAAGGTCTTCAGTGTGCAACTCTGTCTAGCCCGTTAAGCGTCAAGAAGTCACCGAAGAGTGGAAGGCAGTCTTAGGCTGGGCTTGGCCTCACCTCTGTCGCCATCTGGATCAATATGGCCATGAAGTTAACATTACTATCCGTACATTAAGGTCACGGGTATCATCCCCACCTGCCTGTCTGATGGTAGCAGGTACGCGCGCCCGGGTTCCTGAACTGCTATTTGTTCCCCACCGAGTGAGTAGTATCCCGACACCTTCATTCCCTTCCCAAATCCAACAAATTCCTTAAAAATGCCTCCGATGGGCAGCAGCGTCGGAAGCACAGGAAGTCATAGTAACTGCGTTCATCAACTCGTCTGCTAAGCGTGGTGAGAACCTATAGGGCGTTCCAATATATTTTTTTCTTTTTTTATAAATATGTATGGACAAATCACACAGATTGAGCTAGCCCCAAAGTAAGTTAAAGACTTGTGTTATGGGATACTAACTCAACGATACTATATTTTATAACAAATACATATATAGATACACATCCAAGACCCAGGCCAATCTGAAAAAGATCATTTTCTATCTTGACCTGGCCGGGTTTGAACCCGAGCACTCTCGTGTCGCAGGCTGCGTGTTGACCGCTGCGCCACGGAACTAGCCAAATATAATGGGCGTAATAATAATGGGGAGAAATATTACAATATTATATTGATATATCTATTGATAAAATTTAGTTCTCGCCTACTCGGTATACCGAGTAGGCGAGAACATATATGTATAGGAGTTTTGGGGGCAAAAAATCGATATCCGGATGAGGAAACACGTGTAGATCTCAGTGTTATTGGTATTAGCCCTAATCATTCGGTATGTCCTCATACTACACTAGCTCTATTGGAAAATGGCCCTCACTGTATGCTTTAATTTCAGTATACGGCCCTCTCCCCGACTCTCTGAGCGACGAGAACCAGAAGGCTCAGCTCAAGCGCATGTTGGACATGAAGGTCAACCCTGTGGATGGCCTCGCCTCCAAGTGGGACTACGAGAACAACCGCTGGAAGTAAACTTATGGTGAGTCACATGCGATTTTGTGATTTATTATCTAAGCATTAAGGGTTAAAGTGCCCAACTCAAGCACATGCTTTAAACTTATGGTGAGTCACTACACGGGATTGTATGCATTATTGTCAAAGTAATAAGAGCTAGAAGGCCCAGCTCAGTCGTATTGTTGGACATGAAGGTCAACCCTGTGGATGACCTCGCCTCCAAGTGGGACTACGAGAACAACCGCTGGAAGTAAACTTATGGTGAGTCAAATGCGATTTTGTGATTTATTATCTAAGCATTAAGGGTTAAAGTGCCCAACTCAAGCACATGCTTTAAACTTATGGTGAGTCACTACACGGGATTGTATGCTTTATTGGAAAAGTAATAAGAGCTAGAATGCCCAGTTCAAGCGATGTTGGACATGAAAGTCAACCCCGTGGATGGCCTCGCCTCCAAGTGGGACTACGAGAACAACCGCTGGAAGTAAACTTATGGTGAGTCACATGCGATTTTGTGATTTATTATCTAAGCATTAAGGGTTAAAGTGCCCAACTCAAGCACATGCTTTAAACTTATGGTGAGTCACTACACGGGATTGTATGCTTTATTGGAAAAGTAATAAGAGCTAGAATGCCCAGTTCAAGCGATGTTGGACATGAAAGTCAACCCCGTGGATGGCCTCGCCTCCAAGTGGGACTACGAGAACAACCACTGGAAGTAAACTTATGGTGAGTCGCTACACGCGATTATGTGATTTATTCTCTGAGCAATATGAGTTAGAATGCCCAACTCAAGCGGATGCTTTAAACTTATGGTGAGTCACTACACACAATAGGCTAGTTTCCTGGGTCGTAATAATAACATAACAATTAGTCCGTCAGTTAGATAATCAAAAAATATTGGACACGTATTTTTTCTTTTGTCAAATAAACAATAAATAATAAAGATAAAGCGCCTCAAAGTTCAGGAGTGGGGGCTCGTGACGTTAAAGTTTGCTGAAAATTGTAGCAAACTATGACGTCACACGGAACTTCAAAGGTCTATATCTTTATCATTTTTTGTTTAATCGACAAAAGAAAAAATACGTGTCCAATATTTTTTGAATATCTAACTGGCGGACTAATTATATTTTTTAGGAAACTAGCCTATTGTACCCTTTATTGTCTGTGTTAGAAGATGTATGAGCGCGACAGACTGTGTTTGGGAAAGTTCTAGACTATTCCATTCTGGGAGCTTCGCGACAATAATATAGCACTCTGTTTCCTGCCTATAGGGAGGCCTGTCTCACTCTCCGTGTCGGTATCAAAAACATACGTACACGCGGTGACCCCTTCGAAGGAGGAAACCGAACGAATCCGGTAGGAACGACGCGCGTTTGGTCATGTGTTCACTGTGTGAATCGTTTGTACAGAGCTATAAGTATAAAATTGGCTTGCAATGAATTCTGTAGGTATCTAAACTAAAAGGTGCTGCGTTCTGACGCGAACTTAATTAAAACGTATCGCTAACTATATTGAGGTGATATTTCTTTGAATACCATTGCAGAGTGCGACTTCTGTACGCGTACTAGTACTTATTCTGAGCCATAAGCGTACATCATCATCAGGTCTTTTTAGTCTTCACTGCAGAGAGGGTTCTCTGTACTACCGGAGCCATACTTGGCAAGAGCAGACAGAGGATTTGGCCTACACTATGCTCGCTGCCCAGACGGGTTGGAGAGGTCTCATTGATGTTTATGAGCTCTGTTTAGCTTGTATTTTCTAAGTCGCCTCTTGCGACCTCCATGGGAAGACTCGGCGTGGTCTATTCTACTCAGCCAGAAACCACACGGCTGGGCGTACAAAGTTATCTATGTATAATAACAGCCTCCGTGGTCCAGTGGTTAAGGCGTTTGCCTGTTGACCCGGGGGTCGTGGGTTCGATTCCCACCGGAAGCATACTTTGTTTAGTTGTTTCCAGTTTGGTTAGGACATTGCAGGCTTGAATCACCTGATTGTCTGATAATAAAGATGATTCCGTGCTTCGGAAGGCACGTTAAGCCGGTGGTCCCGGCTGCCATCTGGTAGTCGTTAAAGGAACCACGTCAGAGGCCGAGAGGCGATCCCGAAGAAGAACGGTCCATCGACCATGCACACCCTGGTGTCAGAGCACCAGGGTGTGCATGGTCGATTGACCGTGACACCTACTCGAAATGATGATGATATGTATAATAAGAATATTGTTTGTTCCAGGAGTGGATTTGGTGCTGTGCTGTGGCGGCCGACGCTCTGGCTGTTAGAGTAGACAAATGTAATATAAGCAAATATCTGTAAGATAATAAATATGTGATTCCAATCACTTATAAGTTTTATTTTTAGTTTTGATTTACCAAACGTCTAAGATGTCATTCTCAACTGCCTGTCAGGTGGTTGCAGGTATGTACCCGATGCCATCATCGGGTACGCGCCCGGCTTCCCGAACTGCTATTTGATCAATACCTACATTCCCTTCAATGATCCAAAAAAATCCTATTCCCCAGCTTCTCAGCTTCCGATGCTTCCGATGCTTCCGATGCTTCCGATGAAGACGGTGCTGCACGAAATTGTAAAAATTGACGTGTTTTTGAATCATAGTACTATGCGCTGCCCCCTTGTTAGAATTTGAAACAGATTTAAATGAAATTTAAAAATGATATATATGTATATTTTGTATAAATGATATATATGTTATGATATCTAAAAAAAGTTTCTAATATTAATATGGATAGGTATAATGCTGTCATATTATGATTATTTTAGACATCAAAATTACAAAGTTTTCGAACTTTGTAATTTTGATGTCTAAAATAATCATAATATGACAGCATTATACCTATCCATATTAATATTATAAATGCGAAACGATAATTGCCATAAACACAAGTATAAATTATAAATAAAAATAATCTTCCAACGTGCTACAGGGAGGCAACGTGCCCAAAACTCTGGCAGCGTTTCCTCGCTGTATCGCGGGACTTATACGTTGAGCAAAAAAGCCGCCAGCTCTCAAGTCTCCCGTTGCCTCCAGGAGGCGCGTCGTGACGTCCCTTAAAAATAATTTTGCATCCGGGCCCCAGGGACCCATCGTTTCTACTGCGAATGGTAAAAAGCAGTAATTATTTACCAAACCCTCATATTTCCTCCTTTTGCATGCCTCTGCTGCACTAGCTGCCCCACCCCCACGTTGAGAGGTAGAGGGTAAATGGGAAGGTGCCAATGTATCCACACATGTGGCATCCCAAACAACACTCCTGCCCAATCGCCAAGGAACTAGGGATAGACCGTCCGGACGCTTATGTCTAAAATAATAATTCTCCCATGACAATATTTAAATTTACATCTCGGAGGTCGCCCCCCTTATTAAGACTTCATCTTTTTACCTAATCGCCTAATGGTTCTGCGCAGCCTAATGGCTTGCGCAGTAGCGACGTTTTTCGTTCGCGCAGCACCCGCTGAAGTAAATAGTAGATTGTGACGCAAGGTACTAACAATATACTTTTTGGTGAGGTCAATAAGACCGCCTCTTGTGCTACTTTATACATAATAGTTTTAAATAAGGTTGTATCCTAATTTTGGTGCAATAAAGAATATTTCATTCATTCATTCATTCAATATTTTGAATCCTAGATTCAAAAAGGCATTTGAACGAAGGAGTTTGTCATATAATTCAGAGTATGTCGTCCGAAGTAAAACTGTTGTTAGTCCCGAGAAGACACATTCTGCTTTTCATGTCCCTCTATGAGCAACAATATTTGTTTTTTTTTATTCCACGGGACTAAATAATTTAATTGTGAATAAAAAATAATTTCAGTCCCTCGGGAATAAAAACGTATTTAGACCCTACATACGGGCAAACGTAATATAAAATGATATTACGATTGCCCGAAATAATATAAATCTAAAATAAAAACGAATAGATGAGATAAATTATATTTCAACGTAATATGCGGTAATGGTATTAGTGCATGGTACGGTGTTCAATGCGTAGACCTATGCAAAAATACATTGTTTTGCATGCATTTGCTGTTGTGTACTAGCTTTCGCCCGCGGCTCGGCCCGTGTCAATGTCGATCCCTCGGAAACAGTAGATACTTTTTCCCGAAATAAAAGGTTGCCTATGTGCTTCTGCGTACTCCAGAGAACTTGTATGTAAAATTTCATGATGATCGGTTCAGTAGTTACGGCGTGAAAGTGTAACAAACAAACAAACTTACTTTCGCATTTTAAATATTAGTACCTAAGGATAAGGAAGCAAGAGATTATTGATTCATGTGGTGCAAATTAGTTGCATCGAGCTAGCAAATGATTGATGAATAAAAATACTAAACCATAATGTAGGGAACAACTTTTTTAATTTTCTTATAAAAACAACATTTCAACATAAAAAAAAAAATTCTTCCACTGAGCGTTTTTAAACAATTAGAACACATATGTACGCGCTATTTCATTAAATCTATAATTTAATTATTATCCACTTAATCAAATTGGGGTAAATTCAACAGGGAATAACTACGTGCATTTATAGTTCATTTAAAGTTCTAATTTTCATTTAATTTTAGTTTTTTTATTAATGAACATGTTGGAACAAAAACAATTTTCTCAAAAAAAAAAATAGAAAATGTTAGTATTGCACGAATATTCCATATAATTCCAACAAAATATAATTTTTTAATTATTATTAAATATAATTTTTATTTATTTTCAAATTCAATCCATTTATTGAAGCAGTTTTTGTTCCAATATGTAACATCATGACTCAAATATTACATCGACATTTATTATGTATTTAAAATTCGTTAATTACAAAAATACTGATGACAATGTAGGTAAACCTACACCACGAGTTTAAAACATTACTCGTACGATTTAAAACGTCAATATTATCATATAAATTATACTCAAAGAAACACCTATCACAATTTTAGTATTCTATCAACATTTATTTTGACTAATTTAAGGAAAATTTAGAAGAGATCCTCTCAGAACGTCGTTCTCGCCGATCCGAAGTTACAAAATACAAATGACTAGATATAGGACTAGAATTTAAATTAAACACATTATGTACAATGTATAATCGCCATAGAATTTGTTCATTCAAAAGTTACGAATTCGCCATTGGGAACATTGTGCACTTTCTGGCTTGGTCACCATATACGATTTAAATTCTGACCATGCCAATATTTAGTCGAGAATTAGTCGCTAAATAAGTATAAAAATTCGTCGGTCTGTTGTTACCAGCATGTTTTAGTGGCCAAGCCAGGAAGCACATTCGAATTCTCGACTAAATCTGAGAGAAATAGATCGTCGCTAGGTGCTATAGTTTTTGAGATACGGATATGACCATGCCAGAGAGTATGCGTTCTGGCTTGGCCACTTAAACATTCTTATAACTTCTAAACTACAGACCGACTAATTTTTATATTTAGCGACTTATTTCTACTAATTCTTGACTAAATATTGGCTGGTCAGAATTTAAATCGTATATGGTGGCCAAGCCTGAAAGTGTCACACGTGAACATTTTATTTGTCAAATAACAGAATTAAGTAGGGTAAACTTAGCAGTTGTCAGACAGGTCTACATATAGAAAAAGTTCGTATTTATAAAAAAAAAATGGCACTCTCCATATTATACCTACTGGGAAGCGGTTAACGTCCTGTGGACATTTTAGTTTTGATTTGATTTAAGACTTAAAAGATTGGACCTCTCATACCATTGCGAAAATACGAAAAAAAATAGATAGACCTACATAGAAAATAGCGAATTCGTAATTTTAAAATGAACAATTTAAGAGCTACTTAAGTAATAGATTCAAAACCTATATTTTGCTACATTCGTGATATTAGGAGTTATCGCACCAATATTTTAGAAAGTTCATACCTAACAAATAAATAAGTTTAGACTTAGGTCTGAAATTACATGATATTTTTGTTCATAACATCTTTTTTAAAGTGGCCAGGAAATAAAGAGTTACCCCTTGCTCATAAAAATCAATAAACGCTTACCTATTTTAGTTAAAATATGTTTTGTCTCGTTCTTTCAATGTGAAGCATTGAAGACAGGAACAAGGACAACTTATTATAATTTATAGTTAACTAAAATAGGTTTAATAAGCGTTTGTGTAATAACTTATTAATAAGTAAAGAGAGAATGACATACCTGTAAAACTAAATATGGTCAAAGTCTTAAATAAAGGTATTTTAGTTTTATTTATTTTTTATGAATATAGAGGGTTTGCGTTTTAAGAAATTGCGTGAATTTTCATAGAACCAACTTGTCAAATCGTTATTTCTCTGGACAATATTACTAAAATATTTACGGTGTGTATTTTAGTTGGAATGTAACGAAATTTAGCGTCATACTCGCGTAATTATTTAACGGTAAAAAAACCTAAGGATTAAATTTTATGAGAGATATAAATAATAAAAAAAATGAAATATTGCTATTGTCCATTTGAATTTTATTTTATATTTTCTCTTTATTTAAATATATTTATACGCCTAAGTATCTGTTTCTTGACAATAATAAAAATACTAGGTATTAAGAACATACAGTATTTTAAAGCTACATTCATCAAGATGACATTAAAAGCGACATAGAAATATAGATAAGATGGTTCATTACCAGTGGTCGGAATAGGTAGTGCAATTTTGAATAAATGACGTTATACATAATATTAATATGGATATGTCTTGTAATGAACAAATCTCTCTGCTCGGCCTCTTTGAGACTTCTATCTATCTTTGAGACTTATCATATCTGTTGTATTTGCACGCTCGATCGCTAACATAACGTGTTCCACAAAAATAATGTAAATTGAAATTGTATATCACATGACATCAGAAAAAAAAAATAAAGATATAAAATTTCATACAAAGCCCATGAGGCAAGTAGGCGACCAATACTGTTGAAAAGAGTTTCTTTCGGCGTCTTCTTCTCTGCAGTGGTCGGTTCCGAAACGCTAGTAGTTTTGTAGCTTTTAAACAATAATTATATTTAAAATGTGAATTGACGTGACAAAGTGCCTGAAAAGCCTATTTTCTGAATAAATCTTTGAATCTTCTGACAAAAATAAGCTTTAACGTCATTACTTTATAGCTTAATACATTGTTATTTACTAGCGGTATATAAAAGAAAAAATAATAATACAAGATATTTTATTTTAAATCCCTACCAAGATTTAATGGCATATCCATATTAAGAAAACGTCACGAAATCCCGCAAAATTACACTAACTATTCCGATCATTGTTCATTACGTCCTAGATATAGATTTTTCCTTATCATAATCATAAGAAAATCTTTGGGATTATTTCCCACGTCTGCCCAATACATTAGGGATCATAATACAAATAAGACATTTATCTTTTAGAACACAGTACCATTTTTCATTTAAGATCAATATTTAGCTTTTGGAATAATTACATTTTTAAACTCTCTTTTAATATTAAGATATAGGGCCTGGTGTCAAAAATAGGTTTATTTTCGTTTCAATAATACTTAAAAATTTGCGATATAAATTAATTATAGAATCATAGTTTTACTTAAGACATCTGGTAGTCGTTAAAGGAACCACGTCAGAGGCCGAGAGGCGGTGCCGAAAAATCTGACACCAGGGTGTGCATGGTCGATTGACCGTGATACCTACTCGAAATTATGATGATGATACTTAAGCCGATCGAGGGATCGGGATGAAATATGCGGAATCGTCATGCTCCTGCAGTGGAGACTAAAAAGACCTGATGATGATGATGATGCGGAATTATGTCAATAGGCGATGACGCTAACAACCCATCACTATTTCATTCCGTTTTCCATCTACACGCCCTCCAACATGCTAAATCTAGCCATTAGGTCTTTTTACCTAGGCTCTGTCTACCCCGCAAGGGAAAAAGACGTGATACTATGTATGCATGTTATTCGTCGGGTTCGTTGACTAATTTTGGTCTAATTCGAAGACCTTGATTGGAGCCGGAGGTGTTAGGGTGGTGACAAGACGATTTCGCTTCCCTAAAAGCACTGAAAGAGTCATGCTGCCACCCCTAACACTCGCCCCGATGATGGTTTTGGTAACAGACCGCCAAAACTAGTCGGCAAATCCGACAAATTACCCAAGAGTAAAACTGTGATTCTATAATTATTTCAGTTTATTAAAAATGAACATATGTTCACGTTTAATAATTTATGACAAACATAAAAATCATAAAAAATACATATAAATAAATATAATCGTCAAGAAATAAATTCCAGTTATTATTCGGTAGAATAGAGAATTTATAACATAAGAGTAGCTAAAGCAGTTCTACCACTTTTATAAGTTACAACGTGCCTGCGCAAATTCAAATTACAGCATGGCGCGAAAATATCTGTCTGCTATTGGCTGATGCGTTGGCGCCATGTCTGGAGTTCGCTGCGACGCCGCGTCGTACAAGTATTATGAGCGAGACGGCACGAGTCCTGTTGCTTTTGTATTTCAAATCTTATACAGTAGGAATAAGTTCGTTTTTTCTCTGATGTCATACAGTTTGAGTCGGCGGTAGGTTGTGCTATTTTGTGTCATCGAACAATGCCGAGGCGACTTATAAACGTGGTAGGTACTACGGGACCGTTCAAGTATTACGTTAGCAATATATCAGTTATTTTCAACCCCCTCCTCTCCCTTGTCAGCAAGAGTAAGAAAAGCTTTTCCCCCCTCCCCCCAAGCTTACGTAAACATATGTATAATTTTTACAAAATATGTTAGTTTATTTTGCAAAATGTTGCTGACGTCATTACCGTGCATTCCACCCCCTTTGTCAGCAAAAATAAGCCAAGCCTAGACCCCCCACCCCCCATTCTCTGCTTACGTAATATTTGAATTACCCCTACTATCTACCAATACGTATCATAAAAAAAATGCGGCCTTGTTTTTGAAAGTCGGCTAAAATATTTAGACTTTAGTTGTAACATTAAAGCGATCTGGATTATTTGGTATTTAGTGTGCTCTAAACTCACTAATCTTACTCACTACATTCATGTACACGAAAACATCATATTAACTTGTATTTTTAATACATTTTAGGCTTTCTGGAATTTATTTAATCTTTCTTTTAAATTTAAATGTATCCGTTAGTCATTTTCCAAAATAATATAATATTGACACTGATGAGCATTTGTTTATAAAAAGTAAATGGTAAGTGTTATAAATTTCTATATTCTTTTTTAATCATTCGCGCTTTAAACACATAATTTTGTACATAAACGAAACTTAGCACTAACCATTTTTTTTACCGTTGACTTTTCAAGGGATACATCCATCGTGGTCGCAACGAGACTCGAGGTCAACAGAAACTAAATAAAATAAGGTTGGCGCTAAATATCGTTTATATACATAATTATGAATTATATTGTCTTAAATAAATAAAACTCTAGACAGTTATTGTGTGATACATTTTAAATATCATGCTCATTTGTTAAATATTTAATTTTTAGTTGTTTTATAAGAATAAAATGTCCTTAATAACTAATGAAAATATTTTCAAACATTTCGAAACAATCAAACAGATATTTGGAAGTCATATTTTGGCTTTCTCTATCACGCTGCTAAACTCTGAGACACATATTCTTCTTGAAATGACAATTTATAAAAAAAAATACAATTATATATAAATCAGCATTCTATAAATAAAAAACTTCACCCGTAATATTATTTGATACAAGACAGGCTTTTCTTTACATATTGCGTAAGGTATCGAAGGTTGATTCAAAAGACTCAAATATATATAGGTACCTAAGTATTTAAAACTTTTGGGCTTTGAATATTTTCACCCACGCTCACACCTGTAGACAAAAACTTTTTTACATTTTTGTGTTACACATTTCCTTCTCGATTGGTCCTTCATCCTTTGGCGGTGGGAGTATGTACGAGCTTACCTCGCACATTTGGGCGACCCGTGGCCTTCATCATGTAGGTCATGTGTCAGCTCTTTTTATACTTTAGAATCAAATCTAATAACAAATTGAGATACTATCGGACAACCAACGACAATGACCCGTCACGCCCAACCATCAAGATGTAACATTATTATCAAGAAGCAATAAACCAGTTTACTATGTGACATGGTCTTGTATCTCCGCAACATCATCTGCAATCCATTAGCACATCTCTTCATGCATGGTGTTGGGCCTAACACCTTGCCTGCACCGTACAATCTTTATTTCTAGTTCGAGTGTCCGGGAATGAGTTGAAGTAGTAACAAGAATTATTGTTTATTACAGAATTATTGTTTCGATCCTGTGATACATTTGACAAATAATTAACAGCGGGAAATGTTATAATAATAAAAACTTCAATTGATTATTTAACTGAAACGATGGCTTATTCGTCTCTAGAGCTTAGATTTGTCAATTCAAAACCAGCATTCATGGGGATGCGTAGGGGGGTCGTGGCCACCACCCCAGCAGCGTACGTACTAGTCTCGGAATGGAAACAGCCCCCCCACCCCGCCTGTGTCCCAGTCAGCGACCTCCACCGGCCCAAAGCATTCGTCGAAGAACTGCTCCATGGATTTGTGGAGATGCAGCGAAGAGCGCTCGAAGTCGTGGCCTTCGTCAGGGTACACCTGGAATCATGAAAAGAAAAACATAAATATTGGACCACAGATATAGATGTACATAGATGACGTAAATGCACCTACTTCGCGGGTGTAAACTCTTATAGTAATCTAATATAAATATATATTTATATTTCGCCAATTTTATTTCTTGGTATTTTTTCCTATTTTTTTACAATTTAGTGCTTATTGTACTTATATGAACTTAATTTTGTAATTTAATATCTAGATTTTATTAATTTATTGTTTATTTTATGTGGGACTAAACAGTAGCTCATCTGATACAATATTTGTACACCTCAACGGTAAACATGTTGTACCTATTTTTTATATTATTCAACACATTGTAACATGTTTGAAAAAATAATCTTTATCTATATATAGCAACAAATCACACAGATGAGCTAGCCTCACTCTAAGTTATAAACTTGTGTCGTGGGATACTTATTCAACGAAACTATACATATTTATAATATACTAGCTTTCACCCACGGCTCTGCCTGCGTCAATGTCGATCCCTCGGGAACAGTACTTTTCCCCGGGATGAAATGTCGTCCTTCCCCGTACCCCAGACAACGGGTATGCAAATTTCATGACGAATAGTTCCGTAGATAGAGCGTGAAATAAACTCACTTTCGCATTTATAATATTATTAGATCCAGTTCAATCTGAAAAAGATCATTTTCCATCTTGACCTTGCCGGGGATCGAACCCAGGACCCTGAGACTGGGACCTGCGATTCTAGAGGCACTTCCGGTACCACTACGCCAGAGGTCGTCACAGAGATTTTTAACCTTAATACTCTTTCTAATAAAAAGGCATCCGTTTCTAATAATAATAATACCTAATCATTGTCCCGATCTGTCTAGCTGGCTAGCTCCGTGGCGCAGCGGTCAACACGCCAGCCTGCGACACGAGAGTGCCCGGGTTCGATCCCCGGCCAGGTCAAGATGGAAAATGATCTTTTTCAGATTGGCCTGGGTCTTGGATGTGTATCTATACATATATGTATTTGTTATAACATATAGTATCGTTGAGTTAGTATCCCATAACACAAGTCTCGAACTTACTTTGGGGCTAGCTTAATCTGTGTGATTTGTCCGTATATATATATTTATTTATTTATCTGTGAACGGTCATAAAGCAAAGAGCCTCGATCAACACCTCAAGAGGCTCTCGCTAGATGGCTGGATCAAAGGTCAGATACAGAAGGCAGTACTCCTGGACACGGCGCGCATCGTCAGGAGGTTCCTCTCTCTGCAGCCTTAACCGCCGGTAGCTTGAGCCCTTCCCCGCTGCTGGCGGCGCTCTAGGATTAGGTTTTTATAAAATTTGTATGATATTTTGTTATATTTTACCTATTGTATATATTTTATAAATACCTAGTTCTAAGAAATTAAAGAAATAAAGAGTATAATAATCAATATTTACTTCAGACAACATTATAAAGGTCCAGAAAACTTAGTAAGATCTTACAAGCTAATGTTAGTTGTCAATTAGATGTCACATCCAGTGTTGCAAAAGGGGCCCATCTACCCTACCGGCAATGACCTTGAGAAGGCTGTTGGAGCTGCCGTCTATCCGGCGCATCAGGAAAGCTACCCTCTTTCTCACTAATAAGCAGATGTTCTTACCTGATGTGTATAAATAGCTCCAGCCCTAATCAACGCTCTTGCCAAAGCCAATGAGTGATGTTCAGGCGCGGTCAAATCTGCTGTAGCATGAGCCAGCAGCAGTCTTCGTGGTGGTAAGTTCCCAGCTCGTCTCCAAACAGCGCTGATGCCGAGCGCGCCGGCCCAGGATCCATAGCCGCTATACCGCTCCGTCCAGTATGAATCTGGAATTAAGTGTGTGTCAAAATACCTCGTTGCGTGAACAGACTTTTCAAGTACCTAGGTGTTAAAAAATCAGCACGATTGGTTTCCATACAAGTCTTCGTAGAATTACTCGAAAATTAACCATTTGACGAGATGACCATTCTAGAGACATGATGAGTTGACAAAAAAATTAGGCTTGACCAATGGACCAAGATTAACGGCTCGACGAATTAACCATTTTGCACCGCTTGACGAATAAACCATTTAGGAGCGGTAAAAAAACGCTTGACCCGTTTAAAAAAACATCTCGCTTGACCAACTATCCCCTTCATCGTCGTCATCTATGTACATTCTGTAATATAGAAGTAAGAACTCACTGAAGTGTCTCAAATCCGTGAGCGGCGCGATAGCAGCCAGGCATCTTGTCACGTTCCTTGCATCGTCTGCTGCTAAAGCTGCGGCCGCGCCCGCGCCGTATCCGCGCCCCCAGACCCCTACGCGGGTACCGTCCACCATTTTGAGATTGTCGCGGAGATACCTGGGATAAAGAACAATAAATATATAGGAACAAATAATAAATTCAGCTAGCCCCGCAGTAAGTTAACTTGTGTCGTGGGATACTAACTCAACGATACTAGGTATATTTTATAACAGATACTTATATAGATAAGCATCCAAGACTTTGACATTGGCCTGAGTCAATCTCCTAAAAGATCGTTTTCTCGCCTTTCAAAGGCACTTGCTGTACAACTGAGCTACAGCAGCCGTCAAACGAAGCAAAAGCAACCACTGTTTTTTAGACTGTGAGATACAACTACAATAAGGAGTCTTCTATACTGTGTCACGATGGATTTGTAAGCATTATACTTAAGTACCATTGCAACAGATTTTATTATTTAAAGTTTTCGATTACTCTATACGTAACGGAAAGATCAATTTGAAACACAGAAATACAAAATAGAATTCAACAATATTGTTTAACCTACTAGAGATGAAACACTTACGATAATACTGCTATCTGATCTTCTACATCCACTGTAAGTAGTTTATTGTAGATCTCAGTTCTGAGTTCTTCTCCCTGAAAAGAAGAAAGCAGAGAATTATTGGATAGAAGAAATAAATCAGCAAATATTTATGGGTAATTTACACAGATTGAGCTAGCCCCAAAGGCGAAAATTTGAGGATCATCTTAATAGGCGATGCGGCTAGCAACCCATCTCAATTTTCATTCAGTTTTCCATCTACACGCCCACGAGCATGCTAAATGTGGCCATAAGGTCTTATAGAACTAGGCTCTGTTTACCCCGCAAGGAAAAAAGACGTGATACTATGTATGTGTATATATGATATCATAGAATTTACAGTTCGGCAAAATAACCACGACCAAGCGATAGTCTGTGCGGTATATTATAATTTACTTACCTGTCCCCCACTCCCTCTGGCGTCAATCTCAGCCACGATGAAGTTTCTAGCCGCGGCGAGATACCATCCCCAGCTTGGCCACCATTTCTCTGTCACCAACTGTCCTCCTGGTTCCGCCGAACTGTAGACAAATACCAGGAAAATACATACATATTTTTTATCTTTTGAATTATATAGATAACAATAAATAATCTTTTAATGTTACTTAATAATTACAATGGCGCCAAATTGCTACCTTGAGGAACGCTATTTCATTTTGATTCTTCTAGAAATTAAACGGTCCTTTGGAATGGTTAATTAATTTCTAAGAATATACGTGGAAAACTTATCGTAGTCAATAACGTGACTTAATAAAATATATATATGTACTATAATGGAGATAGCTAGAAAATACTGTAGTTCAACTTTATCGAAAGTATTAGATAAATCAATTAGCATTTTAATAGTGATAAAATATGTTTATCAACGATGAACTCTTCGGTTGGGATTTTATCATACTTACACATGTAAAACCAGCGGAAGCGGCAAGTCATCTGTTTCTCTAAACCCTGGCGGCAGGAGTAGGCGTACTCTAGCTTCACGATTTGTTTGTACCTGGGCAAATAATAATAATTATGACATCCTTAACTCTTCAAAAATCTGTGTATTCTACTTGGCTGTCTCGCCTATTTTATTTCAGTAGCATTTATATAATTTGAAAAGCAAGAGCTTAATCCTTTTTAATACAGGGAATACGAAAGCCCCAGTTTTGTGGTTCAGAAAGAAATAGTTCTGTTGAATTCTCTGAGGGATACAAATCGAGGACCTAAGTGCAACTGCCGGGGGATCTAAGTTAGTCGACTGCCGTAGCTACGCCACCTACTTTGAAAAGGAATTAGGAGCATACCTCTACCCGGAACACCTTGGCCTGCGGCTGCGCGAGCGCCGCGAACTTCTGCCGCAGCGGCGCACCGTCCCACAGCACGGCGCGCCGCGCGCCGCCCGCAGACACCACCAGCTGCGCCGGCGGGCCCGGGCCCAGGCACTCCTGCGGACGAGAGCGTCATTTAGGTACTTGTGTTAGAGCCACGCTACCGACAAAACTAATTTTTGCTAGTAGTGTGAATGGGCCGGCTCGTCCGGGGATGTACCACACTCTTATAGAAAATCGACGTTTGAGTAGAAGCTTTGCCCCTTCTATAGTTTGACAGCTCGGTGGCGCAGTGGTTAACACTCTTACTTTGGGGCTAGCTCAGTCTGTGTGATTTGTCCGTATATATTTATTTATTATTTATTTATCATGCTTACTTGAATATAATAGGAGAAGTTCTTGCTGAACGTAATCCTGTTGTAAAGGCAGACGGTGGGCAAGGAGTCGTTCTCGTCTGCGACATGTGGCAGCACTGTCGACGTCGGCCATGGCTGGAGAGGGGATGTGGAGTTCTCGCCGTCCTAGACAGTGAAAATGAAACAGTTTATTTACAATACACAATTACATAATAGCATTATTTTCTCTTGTGGTAGCCTAATTCCTAGAGATAGAGGAGTATTTGACATATATGCAGGGTAGGGGGGAAAGATACTCCTCGCGGACCAAGCAGGCTGGAGAAGGACAGTCCGATATCAAACTCCAACTCCAGGGCTCAGTTGAGGCCTGAAGACGTGCTGTGTGCTTTGGATGGAGTGCACAGAAAGGAAGGTAGTGGAAGAATCCCAAAAAGTCAAAGGTAGCTCCTAAGCCGCAGGTTCCATCCTAGGCTCTGGTGGCAGCCGGCCGTAAAACAACAGCCAATATAATAACCCCAAATCTAATATGGAAGTGCGTAAAATAATACGAGCGCAAGAGGATTCGACCCGAAATGACATGGGAACATGGCTAGGATTGATGGTGATGAATTACATCATATTACATTATAGATTATTAAGTATGGCTCCGGCAGTACAGAGAGGGTCATGCTCCTGCAGTGGAGACTATAAAGACCTGATGATGATGATGATGATGACATTATACATATTCAGAGGTGTCATCCTCATCTGCCTGTCCGGTGGATGCAGGATATTGGGTACACGCGCCCAGCCTCCCGAGCTGCTGCTTGCTTTTCCTCCGAGTGAGTAGTATCCTAATACCTTCATTTCCTTCCCAAATCCAAAAAATTCCTTTCGTTTGTCAGCTTAATAATGCTTCCGATGGGCAGCAGCGAAGCAAACCAGCCGTTGTTCCCGACTATCATCAATGATGTCATCCGTAAGCTATGTCTATAGGCGGCTTGAAAAATCTGGCATCAGTATTGGCTACTTACACACACGAACAACAACGACATAACGAAAAAGTATCAGTGATTTTAAATTACCGGGTTTTCACTCGTGGGTTCGACCGTGCTCTCAACGGGCAGAATATCAGCTCCGGGACACGTCAGACAGTGCGCTGCTGGAGGCCAACTGGTCTCGTCTGCTGGCACTGCCACTCGGTATAGGTGACGCTCGCCGGGCTTGTCTGGTGCCGTGCCTATGACGTATCTGAAAAAGAGATAAGGATTTTGCAATCATGGGCGTACCCAGCTTCTGGCTTAGGGGGGGAGGTGGGGCAAATCTGATTTTTTAAGGTCAGATTGTCCGCGCTTGTTTTCTCATACACACTACACAAAGACATTTACACGAATCATAAAGTGATTGTGGCACGCACAATGTATTTTATGTTCGTCAATATATATTGAAGAACATACAATTTCCAGGGAGAGGGGGCTGCCATCGCCTTCCCTGCCCCCTCATGTTGAATATTGTACGGTGGTACGGAACCCTTGGCGTGTGTGGTAATGGGAGTCATACTAGGCCAGTTTTTATTTTAAAGAGAATATAATAAAAACTTACAACAGTCGTCTCCTCTCGTCCCATCCAAGAAGTTGCGTCAACTCAAAGTTCCCCTGCGTAAGCGCTGTCTTCGTATCCTGCGTCAACCTGACAGCATGTCTCCAAGTTCCACCAGCGTCTGCCACAGGGGCAGTTGTGAACAGCCCTGATCTGCCACCAGCTAAAGCGACTCCACCACACCAGCCACAGTCTTCAGCTGTTGGTTCTGCGCCGAGACCCGACCAGCGACTACCGTCTGACTCGTCTCGGAATATCTGGAAAGTATATGTTTGAATTTAAGGTCTGAATAAAAAAATTTAATGTAATGACGTATCTTGAAGATGTAGGTATGTTTGGTTGATCGCACAGATATAGACAAAAGTATCATGATTGAAAGCGTGCCGACTTTTGAACACTTATTGAGACATGACAGGCGAAATTTAGTCATAGGAAATTCAAACCGATTCGTTTTAAGGGTTATTGCAGCTAGGTCCTAGTGAGATTTTGCTACTTCACTTTTATCACGATCTAGCTAGCTCCAAGTGAGCTTTCGCTACTTCACCGGGCGTTTGAGGCGAGGGCAGAGTGCCCTCGGCCTATATAGACAACATCACCAAAGGGCCCCCAGGAGGGACGGACCTCGGCTTTGGGCGTTGCCTGTGTGCGCAAGGCTTGGAGAGACAGCAAACTCCAATATTGCCCGATGGGCCGCGTATAGGTGCATGCAAAGCCTGAAGGGTTTCTCAGATTGGTAAACAATGGCAACAGCCTTTGGAGAGCAGCAACTCTCAACTTTTGCTTTATGGGCCGAAAGCTACGTTGCCAGAAGGGCCTATCCTGGGTGCAAACTCTAGAAGAAATTCTATGTCCATCGCACAAGGGAAAAAACGTTTATGACTAGCTCCGTGGCGCAGCGGTCAACACGCCAGCCTGCGACACGGAGTGACCGGGTTCGATCCCCGGCCAGGTCAAGATGGAAAATGATCTTTTTCAGATTGGCCTGGGTCTTGGATGTGTATCTATATATGTATTTGTTATAAAATATAGTATCGTTGAGTTAGTATCCCATAACACAAGTCTCGAACTTACCTTGGGGCTAGCTCAATCTGTGTGATTTGTCCGTATATATTTATTTATTTATTTATGTATATTAAAAGATAAAAACTTTCGATTTACTGATACTAAAATATTACTCTTTAATACTTTAGTCAGAAGCAATCTAGAATACGCCTGTTCAGTCTGGAACCCAACGTATGCAGTCCACTCTCAAAGAATCGAGCAAATACAAAAAGCGTTTACAAGGCACCTTGCATTTACAGCGCCCAATATTTCTCATCGCTGCCCATATAATGAACGACTTAAATATTTTAAAATGAATTCTTTATGTGACAGAAGAAAAATCCACGACGTCGTTTTTTTGTACAAGATATTGAACAATTTAACAGACTCTAACGAACTAGTGTCATTTTTAAATTTTAAAGTTCCTTCTAGACCGCCGCGTTACCCTATATCTAAATTACTTGTCGGGCCATCATCGAGAACGAATTTAGGACATCATGCTCCTATCAACCGTATGTGCAATACTTACAATCTCCTTAACCGGGACGCAGAGGACTTGAATCTGTTCTCGAATAGTTTAAAAATAAGATGCTTAAACTTCTTAATGCGTAATGTTAGTTTTGTTTAGTATACTTAGCTTTGTATAAAGAATGTTGTGTATACCTTTTATGTGTGTTTACATTAGAACAAAGTGATAAGAGTGTGTTTTTAAGTGTAACATGTAAATACTGTTGGTGTACCTTAATAATAAAAAAAAAAAAAAAAAAAAAAAAAAGATAAAGCAACGCCATCGTAACTAGCTGTAGCGACTCCGTTCGCGTACAATACTAATGTATTATGTTATGTTTGTATAGGGGCCACGTTTTTTCATAACTGGACAATAAAAATAAGTATCCTGTGTCCTGTGCGTCTAAATGTTTATCTACCAAGTTTCATCAAATTCAGTTAAGTCATTTAAGAGTCATAGAGGAACATACATTAAGAAAAAAAATCTTAAAATAATCAATTTACTTCCAGTATCATGTATAGAGCTTATATACACGATATCTCTGAAAACACATAACTTGCTCCTCGACCAACCCTTACAGATTTATTATTAGTAGGTATAGTAGTAAGTAAATGGAACTGGGCGGGCCATGTTTGTCGTATGCGGTCAGAAAGGTGGGCTAGGTTGGCTACTTTTTGGATACCGGAGTGTCGCCGAGGTAGAGGTAGACCGAGAAGGAGGTGGAGAGAACTTGCGATGGGCAGACACGAATGGAAAAACAAGGGGGAGTCACAGCGAGCGCAGCGGGCGGCCGCCCGCGCTGCCCGTGCCGCCCACGCTTCCGATTGCTAGTATCAGTGCGGATCGGGACATCGGACGCGTGTCTCGATCTACATTCGCCCTGAGGAAGACCTCCGGATGAGGTCGAAACATGTCGGCCAGTAGCTGACTTCGTTCGTGAGTAACCCGTTGTTACATATTTTAATAATGTCTATATCTCACGTTAGTTTAATCAAAAATAAAAGGAGGAGGCCTTTGCCCAGCAGTGGGACATAACAACTACAGGCTAGGGCTAAAAAGTTATAAGTAGGTAGATACTTACATCCTGGCAGTTAAAGGACTGCGCGTTACAGATGGAGACTATGGAGTAGTTCTGCGGCCTGTTGAGAAGTAACACGGCGATTTGGCGCTCGGAGATCCAGCTGGTCCATCGGACGTACCAGGCTGAAATATAGGGGACAAAATCATCATCATCAGGACCTTTTTAGTCTCCACTACAGGAGCACGACCCTCTCTGTACTACTAGGACTTGGCCTTCACTCTCCACGCTGGCCAGACGGACTATTCTACTCTGCCGGATACCACACGGCTAAGTCAGGGGACAAAATGATTGGCTGTAAAGTCGGTTTACGAAAGATAACAGTGGAAGAGAGATAGCGTCACAAGCCAAACGCTTAGGCCGATCGTGCCTCTCTATCGCTTGTTCGGCGCTCTCGCTTGCACACGGAACGTGACAGATTTTCATGCGTACAGCCGGCGTGGAGTTCATTCATCGATTTATGAGACGGTATCACATTAAAAAAGTAGTAAGAATGTATTGAACCTGACGGTTCAGTGCTACACGATATTCCATGAAACCCTAACTGCCTCCGTGGTCCAGTGGTTAAAGCCTTTGCCGGTAGACCCGGGGTCGTGGGCTCCTACGGGATTCCCACGGGAAACATTCTTTATTTAGTTAGGTTAGGACATCGCAGGCTTGAATCACCCTGATTGTCTGACGATTCCGTGCTTCGGAAGACATATTAAGTGGTTGGTCCCGGCTGCCATCTGGTAGTCGTTAAAGGAACCACGTCAGAGGCCGAGAGGCGGTTCCGAAGAACTCTGACACATGGGTCTGCATCGTCGATTGACCGTGTCATCTACACGAAATTATGATGATAATGAAACCCTAATATAGGGTAATTTTGAATTACATGGCAATATTGGTCTGTATTCTATTTGGATTCCGTAATTAAAATATTGCCAGGGAGTAAAAAAATTACCCTACATGGGGTGATTTTTTTACTCCCTGGCCTGTGAGACCTGGTGCTCTTGTATTATTCTAAATGCATGTCTTTTAAAAACGGCAAAATAGACTTACTTCTAATTAGTGAACGAACACCCGCTCATAATAATGTATTACGCTATTGTGTGTCACCCTATTTTTAGCAAATCATCATCATCATCAGGTCCTTTTTTAGTCTCCACTACAGGAGCACGACCCTCTCTGTACTACTAGGGCCATACTTGGCTAGAGCAGCCAGAGGACTTGGCCTACACTCTCCACGCTGGCCAGACGGGTTGGAGAGGTCTCTTAGATGTGTATAAGCTTTGTTTAGCTTGTATTTCCTAAGTCGCCTTCTACGACATCCACGGGAAGACTTGGAATGGTCCTATTCTACTCTGCCGGATACCACACGGCTATCGGATACCACACGCTAGCTAGCAAATAAATGATTTTAATTTTGATATGATAAAAAACTTACTCTTGTCCACCTGTGGTGAGAACTGTATCGGGTGAGGGAAGAGATATTTTGGAGTCTTCAGGCTGACCACGTTGACCGTCACCACTGGGTTGTTGGTATTCACCTGTGAACAAATACAATCACTTTTGAAACTATTCATTTATGAACAACTAGCTGTTGCCTGCGACTTTGTCCGCGTACTAGTCTATTTTATATTGATACTTGTCTAATTTTCAAGAAAAAAAAGGTAATTTATGACTGGAATGATGAATGGACTTGATTCATCCATAAATCACAAATCATCATTGGGCCGTGACTAAGCACATCTTCCCACAATGAGGATACTTCCAATAACTAATAAAAAGAACCGGTCAAGTGCGAGTCGGACTCGCGCACTACCGTTACCGTTCCGTACCGTTATCTATAAAAACGGCAAAAAAAATCATGTCTATTGTATGAATATACGAAGGATAGGGATGACTGGAGAATCCAGGGGGAGGCCTTTGCCCAGCAGTGGGAAACAACACCAACAGGCTAGGAAAAAAAAATGTATGGGGCTTCACGTTATATTAATTTAATTTTTTATTTTTAAAGTGAATATATAACTAAATATTCTGTAAATATTTCAAGCGTCTACGTGTTGCCGTTGCCGTTATTAATACCGAGCAAATACAAGCAAAAAAATCACGTTCATTGTACAGGAGCCACCTTAAATATTTATTTTATTCTATTTTTTTGTATTTGTTGTTATAGCGACAGCAGAAATAATAATCTGTGAAAATTTCAACTGTCTAACTATCACGGTTCATGACATACAGCCTGGTGACAGACGGACAGACAGACAAACAGACGGACAGCAGAGCCATATAAATAGGGTCCCGTTTTACCCTTTGGGTACGGAACTCTAAAAAACCTGGTGAACCCCATCAACCATGCAGCAAGCATGCATAAATTCAGATTCTGCTTACCTTGGGATACCTCAAGGTACGTATACTAGGATACGCCGGTGGTTCTTGCTGGTCCAGTCCATACCATGGATACTTGTGTTGTTGGACCTGACTATCGTTGTAACTGAGGAACATGAGCGTCTGTCCATCTGGGCTGAACCACATGGCTCGGTCCAGCCGCAAGATCTGGGTCTCGTAGAGGAAATCCGGCATTCCGTTGAAAATTACTCCTGGAACCCCTGGAATGAATGGTAAAATCTTGTGAATATGACCGTTGAAAGGAAAAACTGGCCAAGCGCGAGTCGGACTTGCGCACGAATGGTTCCGTACCATTATCTATATAAACGGCAAATAAATCATCTGATGTATGGGAGCCCCCTTATTTATTATTTTTATTCAAATTTGATTATATATTTTTAAAGTGAATATTTCAAGTGTCTACCTGTTGCCGTCATCAATATCGAGCAACAAAATCACGTTTGTTGTATGGGGGCCCACTTATTTTTTTTTTGTTTTTAGTATTTGTTGTTATAGCGGCAACAGAAATACATCTCAAATTTCAACTGTCCAATTATCACGGTTCATGAGAGCCTGGTGACAGACGGACAGCGGAGCTGATTGTGCACTTAATGTGGTCTTCTTGTTCTTCAAACACATGGGTGAACACGGGCTGAGTAAGAAAGAAGAAGAAAGAAGTGGCGATGATATCAGTTGTAAGTCAGTTTGGTAACACACTCGTAATCTTAATCATGTTCTTACCATTCTTGGTGATTCTGCAGACGAGCGTCTTCAGCACCTTAGGCTTGTAGTAGATATCGTTGTCGTGGATGAAGACCAGCCCTCCGCCTTGCGTCGGTGCCCACTCCGCATACTGAAGAAGGGGGGCGCTGCGGTCGTCTTCTACTGGCGATATGGGGATTTTGTTTCTGAAAAGATAAAGAAAGATAGGTTTTTAATTGGGCGATAGTTTTTTGAATGAAAAATTATATATAAGTGACCATTGGACTCATAATGTTAGTATACTTTTAACTATGTTAGTAGGTATAGTAGAAAACACTACTTTATTTTTTGCGCAGTCCACTCCTGCACCATCCCCCCGCCATTAGTGCAGCAATGGTTTATTTAAAGGCAATCCAGCCTGGTCCGAGGCCAGGGGTGTCATTCTCAACTGCCTGTCCAGTGGTTAAAGGTATGGCATCGGGTATGGCTCGGCCTCCCGAGCTGCTACTTGCTTTTCCCCATTCATCGGAGTAAGTAGTATCCCAATACCTTCATTCCCTTTCCAGATCCGCCAACCCTGCACCATACCTCTGGCTTTAGTGCAGCAATGGTTTACATAAACGCCATCCAGCCTGGGCCGACGCCAGGGGTGTCTCTCTATATTTTCAATTGCCTGTGGTTGAAGGTATGACATCAGGTATGGCTCGCTCTCCCGAGCTGCTACTTGCTTATCCCTCATTCCCCTCATTCATTCGAGTGAGTAGTATCCCAATACCATCATTCCATTTTCAAATCTAACAATTATCTGTCCTACCCCAGATTTAAATGCGTCCGATGGGCAGCAGCATCAGAAGCACAAGAAGCCAAAGAAACTGCGCTCTCCAACCCACCTGCCAAGCGTGGTGAGTATGGCAATATTCTTCCAAGAAACGAAGTATCTTTGGGAGAGGCTTTTGTCCAGTAGACTAGCTCCGTGGCGCAGCGGTCAACACGCCAGCCTGCGACACGGAGTGACCGGGTTTGATCCCCGTCCAGGTCAAGATGAAAAATGATTTTTTTCAGATTGGCCTGGGTCTTGGATGTGTATCTATATATGTACTTGTTATAAAATATAGTATCGTTGAGTTAGTATCCCATAACACAAGTCTCGAACTTACTTTGGGGCTAGCTCAATCTGTGTGATTTGTCAGTATATATTTATATATATTTATTAGTAGTGGACTTTTTGCAGCTGTAAGTATCAGTCTTGAAATCACTCACCTGTTATTGACGTCATAGACGTGGTATCGAGCCAGTCTCGCGTGTCTCCATCCTGGCCTGACGTCTGATATCAGGAGTACGAATTTCAAGTCGAAGGATACCTTGAAATCCACTGCGTTCAGCTCTCTCTGCAAACAAAAAAGAAAGAGTGTGTCAAATACGTATCATAATTTTAAAGGGAATATATGAGCGTTCGTCCCACAGGTTTGTCCCTATGAGGTATAACAAAAAGCTTTTTAGCCAAAAAACGAAAAAAAAATATGCGCTCATGGACGCCACCATAGAAATATATCAAGAATAGAATGGGGATGCCAGGATTTTGCCAAGGAAACACGCGTGTCAGTTTTTGGATAAGCCGCGCTCCCCATTTGACGTCATTACTAACGAAATTGTAATAAATAAAATAAATAAAAATCATTTATTTCAGACTAAAGTCCATATCGGCACATTACACTACAGAATAGGATTTTACATATTATTTTTATCCTTACCAATTATTAATTGGAGAATTTATGTGGAGGTCTGTATGTCTCTTATGAACATCGGCATCCATCCTCTCATCTATGAGCTACAAAAAGTGTGTAATGTGACATGCACAGAAATAAATAGTATTATTTCGATAAACAGCTTTTTCAGTTAAAACCGCAGAATAAAGCATGTGTTCATGTCGGGACGTACGCGCTGACTAATGAACGTTTAACGAATCTTGCACGATCGTGCAAGATTGAGACACGCGTGTACCGCCCACTTGACCGTTCCATCTTTCTGTGGACGCCATGGACCAAATGTTTCTATCCCAAAATGCTTAAATATGTAGTTTCTTCTGATACCTAAATTTTTACGCCTTTTGAGGATTCATCTATCCCTGTTTGATTCTTTCTACCCTCGTCTTCATCGTCACTTACCATCAGGTGAGATGGGAGACAAATGCATACTTCAACAATTAGTCATGGCAGCTCCGTGGCGCAGTGGTTAACACGCCAGCCTTTCACACGGAGTGCCCGGGTTCGATCCCCGGCCAGGTCAAGGTGGAAAATGATCTTTTTTCAGATTGGCCTGGGTCTTGGTTGTTTATCTATATATGTATTTGTTATAAAATATAGTATCGTTGTTGTTATAAAATAAAGTAATATAGCTGTAGGCCAAGTCCTCTGTCTGCTCTGGCCAAGTATGGCTCTAGTAGTACAGAGAGGGTCATGGTCCTGCAGTGGAGACTAAAAAGGACCTGATGATGATGATGATAGTATCGTTGAGTTAGTATCCCATAACATAAGTGTCGAACTTACCTTGGGGCTAGCTCAATCTGTGTGATTTGTCCGTATATATTTATTTATGTATTTAATAATATCTATGTATGTATAATATACATAAATATAGTAAAAAAAAAATATAAGCTTTTTCTGTTTCCAATAACTTAATATAAGGCGATGATAAATTGCACAATATATATGCAAATACTAAATAAGGCCCCAAAAATTTATACACAAAGGGATAATACAAATAAATTCAATGTCTTTAAAAGTAATTTTCTTAATAACGGAGTATAAATAAAAGTTTGCACTTTTTTCAATAAATGGGTACCATTTGTCAGTATTTACATAATTTTCTAAAGAATTTGGTCGTTACAATAAAATAAAAAGGGTTCAGAAGAATACTGCGGAGTTGCTTCTTAAGCAGGTATTACGTCCGAATATTCGGACCCTCAACAGCCTCCGTGGTCCAGTGGTTAAGGCGTTTGCCTGTTGACCCGGGGGGTCGTGGGTTCGATTCCCACCGGAAGCATACTTTGTTTAGTTGTTTCCAGTTTGGTTAGGACATTGCAGGCTTGAATCACCTGATTGTCTGATAATAAAGATGATTCCGTGCTTCGGAAGGCACGTTAAGCCGGTGGTCTCGGCTGCCATCTAGTAGTCGTTAAAGGAACCACGTCAGAGGCCGAGAGGCGGTTCCGAAGAACTCTGACACCAGGGTGTGCATGGTCGATTGACCGTGACACCTACTCGAAATGATGATGATGATTCGGACCCTTAAGCGCAAAATACACAGAAGCGACGTAAGATTTGGACACGATGTGGGTATGGATCGGATTAGTTGTCGCTTCAAATCTTGTTCGTACAAAATGTATGAAAGAGATGCGTCGTAATTACACAGAATGGATGCGGCGCGGATTTATCGTTGCAAGCGATAAATCCATCCTGTGTAATTTACGCATCTCTTTCATAATTCATTTATTTTTGACAGACATGGGTAATATACATTTATAACAAGGTGTTAGTGTTACATAGTGCGTCATGCTGCGCCGTCAGGCATACAAAAGTCGATACAGTTTTATTGTGTTAATTGTAGGTATATAGATTAAAGATAAAAATGGATTGTCATGCAAAATTTATATAAATTTTAATAAATGTCAATGTCAAACTTGCTAGTAAATTAGATGGTAAATTATTTCATTCAACAATTCTGATCCACACATCCACATCGTGTCCTAATCTTACAGTGCTTCTGTGTATTTTGCGCTTTAGAGTATTAATATTGGTGGACCTAATTGTGGAGCTGAATTCGGACAAGATTTAAATAACAAAATTGGGTGTCTGTAAAGTTCGTTTACGGACGATAACTTTATGAATATGAATATATACGGACAAATCACACAGATTGAGCTAGCCCCAAGGTAAGTTCGAGACTTGTGAAATGGGATACTAACTCAACGATACTATATTTTATAACAAAATACATATATAGATAAACGTCCAAGACCCAGGCCAATCTGAAAAAGATCATTTTCCATCTTGACCTGGCCGGGGATCGAACCCGGTCACTCCGTGTCGCAGGCAGGCGTGTTGACCGCTGCGCCACGGAGCTAGTCGAATATTGGCGGACCTAATTGTGAAGCTGAATTCGGACAAGATTTAAATAACAAAATTGGGTGTCTGTAAAGTTGGTTTACGGACGATAACTTTATGAATATGAATATATATGGACAAATCACACAGATTGAGCTAGCCCCAAGGTAAGTTCGAGACATGTGTTATGGGATACTAACTCAACGATACTATATTTTATAACAAATACATATATAGATAAACATCCAAGACCCAGGCCAATCTGAAAAAGATCATTTTCCATCTTGACCTGGCCGGGGATCGAACTTGGGCACTCTCGTGTCGCAGGCTGGGGTGTTGACCGCGAAGGTGGCATTTATGAGATGTTATCACGTCAAGTACTTATCTCTTTTATCTAGTCACGCTACACTGCTAGTGTGATCCATCTGTACCCTCCATATTTTCGTCCCTCGGCTTATTTTCACAATACACCTCAGCGAAGTCGATTCGTCTTGTTCGACGTGGAATTGGACTCGAGACGAATTAAATCGATCCCATTTTTTATAATGGCGCCGAGATTTTGAGCGGATTGGGCGGGGCGTATACAAATGCCCGACTATTTATTTTCAATTTATTTAGCGTTTGTACGCCTTAGTTATCTCATTACTTTCTAGCATTTTCCCGGGATTTTGTCCGCATGTAAATAGCATACTAAATTTTATAAGGTTTTTTTTTTGCATTAACGATGTTAATCTGATATATGATTTATCGGGTGACCAGAGGGCTGGCCATTACCTTCGACAGAGAATAAGCATTGCCATCCAACGTGGCAATGCCACCAGCCTTCTGGCCCTTCCGTGTGATAACGACCTGCGGGATGTTTTTTATTTATAGTTTTGGTGTTATGTGGGTAGGTATTTGTTTTATAGTTTTAATTAATTTATTTCTTTTTAGTTTAAGATTTAAAGATTATCTGATATACATTAAGTAAAGAAAACTCTGATCTTTGAAGGGGGGATTCAGTCCGTCGATATGAACAACTTTTACAAAAAATCATCACACCAGCGCAATGATTCCATCATATTATATTGTCATCCGATTTGCATAACAGCCTCCGTGGTCCAGTGGTTAAGGCGTTTGCCTGTTGACCCGGGGGTCGTGCTTTCGATTCCCACTGGAAGCATACCTACTTTGTTTAGTTGTTTCCAGTTTGGTTAGGACATTGCAGGCGTGAATCACCTGATTGTCTGATAATAAAGATGATTCCGTGCTTCGGAAGGCACGTTAAGCCGGTGGTCCCAGCTGCCATCTGGTAGTCGTCAAAGGAACCACGTCAGGGGCCGAGAGGCGGTTCCGAAGAACTCTGACACCAGGGTGTGCATGGTCGATTGACCGTGACACCTACTCAAAATGATGATAATACGATTTGCATGCAAAATTTCAGCTCAGTCGATAACCGGGAAGTGGATTAAAAACTAGCAAGCTTTTACATGCAATCGGGACCGGTGAAACTAAATAAAAGCTTATTCAAATAGGCTTTTTTATGTCAAACAACAGTAACAAACGTACAAACACACAATCAAATATTTTCTATTAATTATAATATTACTAGCTTTTGCCCGCGGCTCCGCCCGCGTTAATTTCGATCCCTCGGGAATAGTACTTTTTCCCGGGATAAAAGGTACCCTATGTCCTTCTCCGTACTCCAGAGAACTTGTATGAAAAATTTCATGATGATCGGTTCAGTATTACGTAACAAACAAACAAACAAACTCGCTAAGGATAAGGATTGTATAGACTAGCCACGCGTGAAAAAGATCGAAAAATGCCGACGTGTGCTATTCTTACGTGTAAAGTGAGAAGTCCTAGTAAAACTTTGACCAAAGGAGGAGTTTCTACTCGATTGTGTTGCGTTATTTTATTTTTATTAATTAAACTTTATTGTTCCAAATAAAATATGTTACAATTGGCGGACTTAATGCTATAAGCATTATCTCCCAGTCAACCATAGGGAATGACAGAGAAAAAAATTTTATGGCGCAAAAAGTGATCTATTTAGTACAAATAATATATACCTATACATACACATAAACGACAGTAAAGTAAATAAATACATATATATGCAATATATACATAAACTTACATATAAATACAATATACTTACCAATGATGAATATAGAAAAAAAATAATTACTGACGGGGTTCTAAGGAGATAAAAGAATCAAGAAGGTGAGAGTGAACCTGTCTTTTGAAAGAAAATTTTGTTGAAGTTTCTTTTATTTCAACGGGCAAAGCATCAAAGTCGAGAAGCTTGAAGAGTGAAAGAATTTGACATAAAATTTGTCCGAAAGAGAGGAGTAAAGAGGAGACGAGTATTCGTAGAACGAAGCGTTAGTAGTATGCTTGAAATGAGGCGACACTTAAGAAACCACGCGTGATAACCTTCTAATGTGTTTTTGTTCTGTGATTACGAGGTAGACGGAGCCCAGGCCGTTAGAACTTCGTTGATGGTGAGTGTGTAGTTGAAAAGGGAATAAAAAATATTCAAATTGCCTACCCGCTCTAAGCTTGTCAGCTCCACAAATACCATGTCATAAATAAACTAATCCACGTTTAAACTTCGCAAATTGACCTACAAAATAAAGCGGCATTTTCCCGCTTAAACCGCTTAATCTAGGCATAAAACAATGGCGTCCCCGTAATTCTCGTCCGGTCCATAAAGTTTACGATGTTAGATTGAAATAAAAAAATGTTATGGTCTATGGCTATGGCAGTGGCGTAGTTAGATCTAGGATATTTGATATCGACATTTGCAGGGGCCCACCCCTTGGATTGGTTTTGCATTTGGATGAGTGAAACTTGCGCCGCCTATTATTTCGTTATTTTCTGATCAAATTAAAAAAATCTATATTTGTATTTCGCCAGTAGATTTCTTGTAGAGGTACTATTTTGATATTACTTCTCATTATCTATACATATAATAAAACAGTAAAAATATTTTGTCTGTACATTTAGTATTTTTGACTGAAATAGATAGAGGGACACTTAAAAAGAATAATAGTAAGCAAAAAAATTTTTTTAAATTTTTTGTGGTCTGTATGTATGATCACGATTTTCTCCGAAAATACTGAACCGATTTACTTAAAACTTTCACCATTTGCTTTGTTTTAACTCGGCAAAACATTTATAGTCTGTATCATAAAAATTGGTTCATTAAAAAAAAAGTTGTCGTCATTTGAATGAACTCAAGACATGATTTTGCCAGCAAATATTATATAGCACAAAATATAATATAGCATAAAAATTAAAGAAATAAGTGACATCACGCTTCAATCATTGAACCAATTTGGATGAATTTTGGTATGGAGAGTTTGAGGCTCGGGGAAAGACAGAGGGTATCTTTAATTCCGCGAAATTCTACTGTTCCCCAGAGATCGACACTAACGCGGGCGGAGCCACGGACAACAGCTAGTCTTGCATATGACAAATTAAGAGAATTGTTGATTATTGCCGCATGTGGCCACTTTTGGCAGTAATCAACAATTCTCTTAACTTGTAATACGGTAATGCCAATAAAATAATATCAAAAATACCACATTTAATCTTCCATTCTGGTCTCCGAGAAAAGAAAAACCGGTCAAGTGCGACTCGGACTCGCGCACGAAGGTCCGTACATTATATATAAATAGCTTGAAATTATTAAAAATATTTTTATTATATGATGTAACTCAAAATTAATGCTTTTCGCAATTTTCCCTTTATCTGTGCTATAAGACGTTGCTTTGTACCAAATTCCAAGATTCTATTATCCCGTTGTCTCAATCTTAGGGGCCCTGCATTGCGGATACGGCGGTAGATACGCCCCTAAGTTATGGTCAGTTATTACATAGCCCGCAAAACCGAGTTTTGATGTTAAATGGTTCGAATGTAATGGGGTCTACTGTCACAGACATGCAGACATGTTAATGTATGACATCATGGCGAAAATTAGAGAAATCATATTAGACAGTGATGCGGCTAGCAACCCTATACATACTATCATGTCTTTTTCCCTGCGGGATGGACAGAGCCCAGGTCTTTAAGTCCTAAAAGCCAAGTTTAGCATGTTGGTGGGCATTAGGTGGAAAACGGAATCAAAATAGCGATGAGTTGCTAGCCGCTTCGCCTACTAACGTGATTCCTCAGATTTTCGCCCATTCCCTCGATCGGTTTTTACAATCTGCGCAGGAAGATGATCAGCTGGTAAATTTTTACGTTTTTTCTATTCTCCCAGACCAGCATGGAAGATGACGAATCAACACATCATTATTGCAATTCCGCTTTACACCTAACCAACGCTGATGGCTACCAACACGCTAAACGTGGCGTTTAGGTCTTAAAGACCTGGGGGCTGTCCACCCCGCAAGGGAAAAAGACGTGATAGTAGGTATGTATGTCATCATTAACGTCCAATCAAAGAAAAATTAAGATATGATAAAAAAAGGGTCGCACTCTGGGAGTGCCGGCAGAAGAAACTCGTCTTTGTGGGCGGTCAGGTCACATGTCCGTCTTACGAATTTTCGATCAGTCTTCCTCAACTGCCTGTCCCGGTGGTTACCGGTATGGAACCGGCGTCCTGAGTTTCCCAATCCAGCAAATTTCTCTCCTACCTAAACGCTACACATCATCATCATCATTGACAGCTCCGTGGCGCAGTGGTTAACACGCCAGCCTGCGACATGGAGTGCCCGGTCGAATCCCCGGCCAGGTCAAGATGGAAAATGATCTTTTTCAGATTGGCCTGGGTCTTAGATGTGTATCTATATATGTATATGTTATAAAAATATAGTATCGTTGAGTTAGTATCCCATAACACAAGTCTCGAACTTACCTTGGGGCTAGCTCAATCTGTGTGATTTGTCCATATATATTTATTTATTATCATCATCAGGTCTTTTTAGTCTCCACAATAGGAGCACGACCCTCTCTGTACTACTAGAGTCGTACTTGGCCAGAGTAGCCAGAGGATTTGGCCTACACTCTCCACGCTGGCCAGACTGGTTGGAGAGGTCTCATAGATGTTTATAAGCTTTGTTTAGCTTTTTTTCATAAGTCGCCTTCTACGACATCCACGGGAAGACTTGGAGTGGACCTATTCTACTCTGCCGGAAACCACACGGCTCTGGATACCAACGGATATGGAAACGCTACACATTACTACCGAATTATATCTAACTAGCTTTCGCGCGCGGCTCCGCCCGCGTTATTGTCGATCCCTCAGGAATAGTTCTTTTTCCCGGGATAAATGGTAGCTTATGTCCTTCTCCATTCTCCAGAGAACTTGTATGCAAAATTTCATGATGATCGGTTCAGTAGTTACGGCGTAAAAGCGTAACAAACAAACAAACAAACAAACTCACTTTCGCATTTATAATATTAGTAAGGAAAGGATAGTAAGGATTCCTGTAACTGTCACAAACGTTGATGTGTCATCATCATTCATTACCACTGCCTCCGTGGTCCAGTGGTTAAGGCTGCCTGAAGACCCGGTGGTCGTGGGTTCGATTCCCACGGGAAGCATACTTTGTTTAGTTGTTTCCAGTTTGGTTAGGACATTGCAGGTTTAATCACCTGATTGTCTGACAATTAAGATGATTCCGTGCTTCGGAAGGCACGTTAAGCCGTTGGTCGCGACTGCCATCTGGTAGTCGTTAAAGGAATAACGTCATAGGCCGAGAGGCGGTTCCGAAGAACTCTGACACCAAGGTATGTAAGGTCGATTGACCGTGTCACCTACACAAAATGATGATGATTCATTATCATTTCAGCTGAAACAAAGTCCACTACTGGACAAAAGCCTCTCCCAAGGATTCATCGTTCCGTGGCCGTGGTTCCGTGGCACAGTGTGGCGAGTATGGCAATATCCCCATATTGTCATACTCGCCACACTGTTTAAAATAAAGGACAGCATTGGGTTTATACATTTTCTTAATAATACTCCTATAAGGCTAATATTTAGAATTTTCAAAAAAAAATATTTGTCTTGCTTTTGCCCGCGGCTCCGCCCGCGTCAATGTCGATCCCTCGGGAATAGTATACTTTTTTTTGGGATAAAAGTTAGCCAATGATCTTCTCCGTACTCCAGAGAACTTGTATGCAAAATTTCATGACGATCGCTTCAGTAGTTACGGCGTGAAAGCGTAACAAACAAACAAACTCACTTTCGCATTTATAATATTACTAGCTTTCGCCCGTGGCTCCGCCCGCGTTAATGTCGATCCCTCGGAAATAGTACTTTTTCCCGGGATAAAAGGTACCCTATGTCCTTCTCCGTACTCCAGAGAACATGTATGCAAAATTTCATGATGATCGGTTCAGTAGTTACGGCGTGAAAGCGTAACAGACAAACAAACAAACAAACAAATAAACAAACAAACAAACTAACTCACTATCGCATTTATAATATTAGTTAGGTTAGTAAGGATAGTAAGGATAAGGATATTAGTAAGGAAGTAAGAATTGTTTAGATTAGCCTTTGGGGGACAATCGAAAAATGCCGACGTGTGCTATTCTAACGTGTAAAGTGAGAAGTCCTAGTGACTTTTTGACTAAAGGAGGAGTTTCTACTCGATTGTGTTACGTTAGTAGTATGCTTGAAATGAGGCGACACTGGTTTTCATAGAAATCACGCTTGATAACCTTCTAATGTGTTTTTGTTCTGTGATTACGAGGTAGACGGAGCCCAGGCCGTTAGAACTTTGTTTAGCGTGATGGTGAGTGTGTAGGTTGTAGGCAGTGACGTGCACAGACATTTGTCATAGGGTAGACATAATTATAAAATTTACTTACAAACATACCACCTATATACCTTACCTCACTATACGGCTAGTTATCTACAACTGGTTTAATATTATGATAGTCTTTCGATCTTCGACCGCAAAAGTATTCAAAACAAGCGAAAGATAAGAGATATGATTACAACCTGCGAGCCACGTACCACGTATCATACAGTTTAAGATTAAACTTTAGAATAACTAACCATAACTAACCGGTTACTTGATTTGTTCAAAAGCAAGCAAGTTCACAAAACACTTTATATTTCGGTTTCGGCATGTAAACACTAAGCGACACAACTTGCACATGAAAATATTTTTGTCACAAATGAAATTTAACTGATAAAGCAATTAATTTTAAAATAAAACTTTCCTCTTGGATTGTTTGTAAACACGCAAATCAATAACATTGACATAAGTATGATTAATATCTATAATGACATTGACAAGTGACGATGACATTTACATCGCGCGCGGCAGTTAATAGAAACCTCGGAGACAGTGTCTTCAATTCACACACACAGCGCAAATTTGATTTGCATGTGTGAGTCGATGAAAGATGTTTACTTGTACTACTACAAAAGCGATTTCCTATAGGTGTATAATAATTTTCTATGTGTGCGTGAAAAGTCAGACCTTTGAAATTTTGTCTTACGCGGCTTACGCGTATAGATACTGCTTAGCGCGGGCACGCCCGGGCCGCGGCCGCAGCGCCGTACTTGAACAAAATCGACTATAAAGTATTTGCTAGCAGAATTTTGCAGGCGCACCTAATATAATTATTTTTTTGTAAGAAAAATAAATTGTATTTATTTAGCGACTGCAGGGTAGACAGTGTCTAACAGTCTATATGGACTGCACGTCACTGGTTGTAGGGACACATTGTTATGTCAGCGTTTCGTATCGCGGTGGGCTAGCGTGCTTTTGGCCGCCAGTCGCGAGCCGCCCGTCTCTCGCATAACTTGTGCACCTCCTCATACATATTTGTTATAGAGACTTTCGTAATTCTGAGTAACTGTGATTGTGACTGTGTGTAACTGTGGACATAGAAATATACTCATCGTCCTGGAACTTGTCTTTAATTTACAAGGACCTTCTGAACTTCTTAACGTTAGGTCAAGCTAGTGGAGTGCGTAGACATTTATCAGATAATCAGTGATCAGACTTAGTGACCTACAAGGTAAAAAGGGAATAAAAAATATTCAAATTGCCTACCCGCTCTAAGCTTGTCAGCTTCACAAATACCATGTCATAAATAAACTAATCCATGTTTAAACTTCGCAAATTGACCTACAAAACAAAGCGGCATTTTCCCGCTTAAACCGCTTAATCTAGGCATAAAACAATGGCGTCCCCGTAATTTTCGTCCGGTCCATAAAGTTTACGATTTGAGGGTAGATTGAAATAAAAAAATGTTATGGCCTATGGCTATGGCAGTGGCGTAGTTAGACCTAGGAGGGCCCTTAGCCCTATATCGACATTTGCTGGGGCCCCTTGGATTGGTTTTGCATTTGGATGAGTGAAACTTGCGACGCCTATTATTTCGTTATTTTACTGATAAAGCAGATCAAATTTAAAAAATCTATATTTGTATTTCGCCAGTAGATTTCTTGTAGAGGTACTATTTTGATATTACTTCTCATTATCTATACATATAATAAAACAGTAAAAATATTTTGTCTGTACATTTAGTATTTTTGACTAAAATGGATAGAGGGACACTTAAAAAGAATAATAGTAAGCAATAATTTTTTTAAAAATTTTTTGTGGTCTGTCTGTATGTATGATCACGATTTTCTCCGAAAATACTGAACCGATTTACTTAAAACTTTCACCATTTGCTTTGTTTTAACTCGGCAAAACATTTATAGTCTGTATCATAAAAATTGGTTCATTAAAAAAAAAGTTGTCGTCATTTGAATGAACTCAAGACATGATTTTGCCTGCAAATATTATATAGCACAAAATATAATATAGCATAAAAATTAAAGAAATAAGTGACATCACGCTTCAATCATTGAACCAATTTGGATGAATTTTGGTATGGAAAGTTTGAGGCTCGGGGAAAAACAGAGGGTATCTTTAATTCCGCGAAATTCTACTGTTCCCCAGAGATCGACACTAACGCGGGCGGAGCCACGGACAACAGCTAGTCTTACTTATGATAAATTAAGAGAATTGTTGATTACTGCCGAACGTGGCCACTTTTAGCAGTAATCAACAATTCTCTTAACTTGTAATACGGTAATGCCAATAAAATAATATCAAAAATACCACATTTAATCTTCCATTCTGGTCTCCGAGAAAAGAAAAACCGGTCAAGTGCGACTCGGACTCGCGCACGAAGGTCCGTACATTATATATAAATAGCTTGAAATTATTAAAAATATTTTTATTATATGATGTAACTCAAAATTAATGCTTTTCGCAATTTTCCCTTTATCTGTGCTATAAGACGTTGCTTTGTACCAAATTCCAAGATTCTATTATCCCGTCGTCTCAATCTTAGGGGCCCTGCATTGCAAATACCCGCCGTATTTGCAATGCAGGGCCCCTAAGATTGAGACGACGGGATAATAGATACGCCTAAGTTATGGTCAGTTATTACATAGCCCGCAAAACCGAGTTTTGATGTTAAATGGTTCGAATGTAATGGGGTTTGTCACAGACATGCAGACATGTTAATGTATGACATCATGGCGAAAATTAGAGAAATCATGTTAGACAGTGATGCGGCTAGCAACCCTATACATACTATCATGTCTTTTTCCCTGCGGGATGGACATAGCCCAGGTCTTTAAGTCCTAAAAGCCAAGTTTAGCATGTTGGTGGGCATTAGGTGGAAAACGGAATCAAAATAGCGATGAGTTGCTAGCAGCATCGCCTACTAACGTGATTCCTCAGATTTTCGCCCATTCCCTCGATCGGCTTTTACAATCTTCGCAGGAAAAGGATCAGCTGGTAAATTTTTACGTTTTTTCTATTGTCCCAGACCAGCATGGAAGATGACGAATCAACTCATCATTATTGCAATTCCGCTTTACACCTTACCAACGTTGATGGCCACCAAAATGCTAGAGCGTGGCTTTTAGGTCTTAAAGACCTGGGCGCTGTCCACCCCGCAAGGGAAAAAGACGTGATAGTAGTATGTCATCATTAACGTCCAATCAAAGAAAAATTAAGATATGATAAAAAAAGGGTCGCACTCTGGGAGTGCCGGCAGAAGAAACTCGTCTTTGTGGGCGGTCTCAGGTCACGTGTCCGTCTTACGAATTTTCGATCAGGTCACGTGTCCTGACGCGGGTTTAACATTTTTACCCATCCCAAAAAGTGGACAACGCCGCTAAAGAATCCCGCGTCATTGTCAATCCCTCGGGAATAGTACTTTTTTCCGGGATAAAAGGTAGCCTATGTTCTTCTCCGCACTCCAGAGAACTTGTATGCAAAATTTCATGACGATAGCTTCAGTAGTTACGGCGTGAAAGCGTAACAAACAAACTCACTTTCGCATTTAAAATATTACTAGCTTTCGCCCGCGGCTCCGCCCGCGTCAATGTCGATCCCTCGGGAAAAGTACTTTATCCCGGGATAAAAGGTAGCCTATGTCCTTCTCCGTACTCCAGAGAACTTGTATGCAAAATTTCATGATGATCGGTTCAGTAGTTACGGCGTGAAAGCGTAACAAACAAACGAACAAACAAACAAACTGACTTTCGCATTTATAATATTACTAGCATTCGCCCGCGGCTCCGTCCGCGTTAGTGTCGATCCCTCGGGAATAGTACTTTTTCCCGGGATAAAAGGTAGCCTATGTCCTTTTCCGTACTCCAGAGAACTTGTATGCAAAATTTCATGATGATCGGTTCAGTAGTTACGGCGTGAAAGCGTAACAAACAAACAAACAAAATCAAACAAACAAACTCACTTTCGCATTTATAATATTACTAGCTTTCGCCTGCGGCTCCGCCCGCGTCAATGGCGATCCCTCGGGAATAGTGCTTTTTCCCGGGATAAAAGGTAGCCTATGTCCTTCTCCGTACTCCAGAGAACTTGTATGCAAAATTTCATGATGATCGGTTCAGTAGTTACGGCGTGAAAGCGTAACAAACAAACGAACAAACAAACAAACTCACTTTCGCATTTATAATATTACTAGCATTCGCCCGCGGCTCCGTTTTTTTTTTTTTTTTTTTTTTTTTTTTACTAAATATTGAATTAGGCATTTGTCTCCCATCTCACCTGATGGTAAGTGACGATGAAGACGAGGATGTTACATGCCTATCCAAGAAATACCCATTTATTCTACTTTTGAATGTCCCGGGACTGTACTTGTTTGGGAATATAGACGCAGGCAGTTCATTCCACACCTTAGCTACTCGAACCAAAAAGGAACTCAAAGCGTTTAGTTCGACTCTTTGGTATTCCAACGATAAAAGGGTGAAATTTCTGTCTGCGCCTTGTAGTCCGATGGAGGAATGGTGAGGGTTCAACTAGCTCAAAGAGCGCCTTCGCACACTCTCCAAAATGGATCCTATAAAATACCGATAGACAAGCGACTTTACGGCGATGCTCCAGGGATTGCAATTTCCTATTTGAGACCACGTCGTTGTTTATGAGCCTGCGGGCTCTTCGGTCAACAGAGTCCAATGCTTCAAGCTGGTATTTCGCTGAGCCATCCCAAAGGTGACTGCAGTACTCCATGCAAGAGCGAACCTGGGCTGTATAGAGATTGAGCAGCCGTTCAGAGCTGAAGTACCGCCGAACCTTTGAGATGATACCCAACTTCTTGGAAGCAGTTAGTGCCATTGACTCAATCTGTTGGCCGAAGCTTAGTTTTGACGTGACTGTCATGCCTAAAAGCCCAAGGTGGTCAACTAACGGTAAGGAAACACCCTGGAAAATGGGTGCAAGTGGGAAAGCACTCTTTTTTGCAGAAAATAGACACGCCTGTGTTTTGGACGGGTTAAACTTAACAAGATTGGCGTCTCCCCAATCGGACACCCTCTGTAATTTCGAGTTAACCCGTTCAATCATAGACTCTCTTAGAGACTGGACTTCTTGTGGACTTGCACTGGCACTGGACGTATAACTCTCTACAACGGTGCTGTCATCAGCATAACCAATAATGCCAGACATAAGGAGGTCATTAATGTGCAGCAGAAACAAGGTTGCAGAGAGAACAGATCCCTGAGGTACCCCGGCATTAATAGCCATTAGGTCGGAAGAGCAGCCATCCATAACCACTCGAATGGACCGTTCCCTCAGGAAATCGGATATCCAGTTGCAAAGGTCCTTAGGTAAACCATACGCTGGAAGCTTACTGAGGATAGCTTCGTGCCAGACCCGGTCAAAAGCCTTGGATATATCTAGTGAGACGGCAATTGCCTCACCGTGACCCTCCAAAGCTTCGCTCCATAAGTGAGTGGCATATACCAGTAGGTCACCGGTTGAGCGACCCTTGCGAAAACCATATTGGTTGTCACTAAGGAGCTCGTTGGTTTCCAGGTATGCCAGGAGACGATTGTTCAATACACGCTCCATAATCTTGCACAATATGGAGGTGATCGCAACAGGTCGATAATTGGCCGGGTCGGAGCGACTTCCCTTTTTAGGTACTGGTTGTACATTGGCAAGCTTCCAGGATCTTGGGACCTTGCCAGTCTCTAGAGAAAGTCTATAGAGGCGTGTCAGTACAGGGGACAACTCGGGTGCGCAGCGCTTCAGAACCACTGCTGGAATACCATCGGGTCCACTAGCCTTATTCACGTCTAGGTTTAGCATGCATTTAAGTACCTCTTTTTGGTGGATTTGAGCGGCCCGCATCTTGGGGCCGAACGAAGGTAACTGGGGTGGGCTTTTATTGCTACTATCTAGACGCGAATTGTCTGCAAATAGATTGGCAAACAAGTCTGCTTTCTCTTTTGCACCATGGGCCAGAGAACCGTCAGGTTTCTGCAATGGTGGCAGCGATGGGCGACAGAAGTTCATCTCCACTGACTTGGCTAGAGACCAGAAGGCTTTACTTCCTGAGGGACAGGAAGCTATCTTGTCTCCAATACGGCCAACGTGGTCGAAACGAGCTCTTCTGAACACCTTTTTGCAGGACTTGGCAGCAGCGTTATACACTCTCTTCCTGTCTTGAAGATCATCAGCTTTGATTCTGCGGGCATCAGCCCAGGACAAGTATGCTTCCCGCTTACGCCTTTCGGCTAAGAGGCACTGAGCATTGAACCATGGGCGAGCTTTGGTTTCAAGGGATACGTCAGCAAAAGGAATAAAATACTCCATTGCCTTACATATCACACTCGAGACAGCATCAGCGCAGCATGATGGATCCCTAGAAGAGAAGCAAACCTGCCGCCAAGGATAAGATGCGAAAAAATGTCGCATCTCATCCCAATCTGCCGACTTGTATCGCCATACTCGCCTGGTGCCTTTGGGGCTGGTGTCAGGAAGCGAGTAGTGCGATACAGATTTCACCACACAGTGATCCGATGTCCCGAGCGGTGGTGATACGGACACCGAATGCCTGTCAGGATCGGTTGTCAGCAGGAGGTCCAGGCAATACGCAGTGTGGCCAGCAACGTCAGGAATGCGCGTCGACTCGTTGACAAGTTGGGAGAGACCGTAAGTCAATGCAAACTTATAGGTTTCTCTCCCAGCATGGTCGGTGTCCTGGTACGGGTACAGCCACTCTCCGTGGTGGGCGTTAAAATCCCCCAGAAATACCAACTGCGCAGATGGAAAACGTTGCTGGACCTTATCTGCAGCATCGCTGAGATATTTCATGAGCCGAGTTGTCTCAGAGTCTCCGCTATGCGAACGGTAGACACTGGCGTAAACAATATGATCAAGGCCAGTATCTACATGAACCCACAAAACGGAGAAATGCGGAACTTCCAAGTCATGGAGACGCCGACAACAGATCTCATCCCTGACATACATGCACACGCCCGCGTGGGGGTGGAATTTGGCCTCCAGGACATAGCCTGGGTAATACAGGTATGACAGGTCTGACGGATTACTGATCTGCGTCTCGGTCAGAAATAGCAAGGCCGGCTTGGCAGTCTCGAGGTGGTAATGGACTGCATCAAGATTGGAATGTATCCCCCTAATGTTACAGAAATCGACTAAAAGCTTAGGGGGCTCGGCCGGAGAGCGCTTGCTATGTTGGTTGTAATTTGGATTCTCAACCTTCAAAAGCGGAATTTTGCCCTCCCCAGAATACGTAGGGCAGCCTGAGCATTGTTGCCCAGGGAGGGATTCTCCTGCGCATGAACGCAGGTACCCTCCTGGGGTAATTTTCTCTTTAATTGCCGCTATCATATTGGAGAAGATCTGTAGGGGTATTGGGCTACCAGAACTCTCACTCACCAGGCGAAACACAGCAGCATTTACATGCTGCTATTTGACGCCGGTATTCTGTGAGTGGGTGGTTGCTAGCCGGTTCGAGCCAGCCCGATTTATGAGCTAAAGATGATGCTGTAGCTAAGAGTAAGTAGGCTCTACCACCGGAAAAATGTCGTCCGCGTCAATGTCGATCCCTCGGGAATAGTACTTTATCCCGGGATAAAAGGTAGCCTATGTCCTTTTCCGTACTCCAGAGAACTTGTATGCAAAATTTCATGAAGATCGGTTCAGTAGTTACGGCGTGAAAGCGTAACAAACAAACAAACTCACTTTCGCATTTAAAATATTACTAGCTTTCGCCCGCGGCTCCAAAGATTCAAAGATTCAAAAGATTCAAAGATTTATTCAGAAAATAGGCCTTTTCAGGCACTTTTTCACGTCAATTCACCTTTAAAATTAAATAATACTTATTATATTATATTCAAATTATTAATTCTTGTTTAAAAGCTACAAACTACTAGCGTTTCGGAACCGACCACTGCAGAGAAGAAGACGCCGAAAGAAACTCTTCAACAGTATTGGTCGCCTACTTGCCTGAAGGGCTTTGTATGATATTTAATATTTTTCTTTTCTTTTTTTTTGATGTCATGTTATATACAATTTTAATTAACATATTTTTGTGGAACACGTTAAGTTAGCGATCGAGCGTGCAACAACAACAGATATGATAAACAACAGATATGATAAAAGTGTCAAAGAGGCCGAGCAGACCTGTCCCCCCTGGCAGCACCCGTTCACGAGTTGACGCATGGATCAGCCATCGCTGAGCTCAACCATATTAGAGGGAACTCGACGACCCGACACACAACGCCGCCACCAGTTTGAACATTTTAGTGAGCATGACTTACTCGATCTCAAGCACAAAACTCGAAAACTAATTGTCGATACTCGCTGACCGCAAACATATACATGTTTTACAATTGAGAGTTTATTTTAGACAATTATACAAAATAAAATAGCAGCAACAAAAAAAAAGAAAACAATTATAAGTAAAATTAAAATAAAAGCGTTTAGAGAAGTCCTGCATATCACTCGAGGTCTCGACTCCAAGCATTCTTATCAACGAAATAATCATTAATGCCATAATAAGCTTTTTTCAATAATATATTTTTTGTAACGTCTTTAAACTTCGGAAATGGCAAAGCTGTAATATTGTCAGGAATTTTATTATACAAACGAATACTAAGCCCTAAGAATGTATTCATAGTTTTCTGTAGTCTAAAAGCTTCATTAACTAGTTTATTTTTGTTTCTAGTATTGTATGTATGAACATGACAATTCTTAACATATTTGTGAATATTTTGATGTACGTGCAGTATATTAGCAAGAATGTATTGTGACGCAACCGTTAAAATTCCAGTTTCCTTAAATAACTCTCGAAGAGAATCCCTAGCCCCTAGTTTATAAATTGATCGAATAGCACGCTTTTGCAGAACGAAAATGCTGTTGACGTTTGCACCATTTCCCCAAAGCAATATCCCGTAAGACATTATACTATGGAAATAGCTAAAGTAAACAAGACGTGCTGTTTCGACATCTGTCAGTTGTCTTATTCGCCAAACGGCGTATGCCGCGGAGCTTAGTCTACCAGCAAGAGCTGTAATATGTGGACCCCATTGTAACTTTGAGTCGAGAGTTATTCCTAGAAATTTTGTCGAGTCAACAAATTCTACCACTTCATCATTAACAACTATTTTTGTGGGCACATGCCTAACATTAGGGGTACAAAATTTGACACATTTAGTTTTTTTAGCATTTAGCAGGAGATTATTAGCTGTAAACCAATCTAATACCTGAGCGAGAGTGTCATTTACATCGTCAAAATTTGTCTTCTGTCTATCAACTTGAAAAACAAGTGATGTGTCATCAGCAAATAACACAGCTTTACAGGCACAGGCGTAGAATGGCAAATCATTGATATAAATGAGAAATAATAAGGGCCCCAAGATAGATCCCTGAGGAACTCCCATTTTGACAGACATCCCACTTGATTTAACTCCATTAAAACTAACTTTTTGTATTCTATTTACCAAGTATGATTTAATTAGCCTCAAAAATTCATTTTTCACCCCATAATAACTTAATTTATTTAATAGCGTTTCATGGTCTACACAGTCGAATGCTTTAGTAAGATCACAAAAACTCCTATTGCATTTTGCGACTTTTCCCATGCCTCTAGGATATGCGTGAGCAAAGCAACTCCTGCATCTGTGGTGGAACGACCTTTAGTGAAACCATATTGTTCACTATGGAAAAGTTTATTTTTATTAAAGAAAGAAAGTAACTGTTTGAATATTAACTTTTCAAAAATTTTACTTAATACTGGTAGGATTGAAATTGGGCGATAATTATTAGGATCGTCTTTACTTCCCGCCTTATGCAGAGGTATAATCTTACTACATTTCATCAGATCGGGAAATGTTCCGGTATCTACACATTCATTAAATATTAACGCTAGATTTGGAGCTATATCGTCTATAATATTTTTTATTAAGGAAACAGAAATATCCCATAGATCCCCGGTTTTTTTAACGTTTAATTCATTAAAAGTGTCGATAATTGTTTGGGGAGTCACATTTTCAAAAATTAAAGTATTGTTACACTCTGGTACATTATCACGTAATATTTTTTCAGATCTTTGAGATGATGACTGAAGCGAGGCAGTTGTTTTAACAGGAATATCAGAAAATAAATCTTCAAAACATTGAGCAACTTCAGTATTTGTCTCAAACTTCTGATCTTTGACTTGTAATTTTAATGACTCATTATTGCGTTTTTTAGTTTTTCCCGTTTCCTGATTAATAATGTTCCAAGTCGTTTTTATTTTGTCCCCGGAGCTGGCAATTTTTTTACATAAATATATAGACTTTGCGCAGGCACACACTTTTTTGAATATTTTAGAATAATTTCTAACGTAATTTAAAAAAAACGGGATTTCTATTATATTCTTTCATAGCCAGCAGATCATATAACTTATTCCTACTTTTATAAATTCCTACAGTAGCCCATTCACAGAATTTTTTTTTGTTAGAAAAAAATTCTGTGAATGGCCCGCGTGGCTCCGCCCGTGTCAATGTCGATCCCTCGGGAATAGTACTTTATCCCGGGATAAAAGGTAGCCTATGTCCTTCACCGCACTCCAGAGAACTTGTATGCAAAATTTCATGCTGATCGGTTCAGTAGTTACGGCGTGAAAGCGTAACAAACAAACAAACAAATAAACAAACAAACTCACTTTCGCATTTATAATATTAGTAAGGATTATATCTATACTAATATTATAAAGCTGAAGAGTTTGTTTGTTTGTTTGTTTGAACGCGCTAATCTCAGGAACTACTGGTTCAAATTGGAAAATTCTTTTTGTGTTTGATAGTCCATTTATTGAGGAAGGCTTTAGGCTATAAAACATCACGCTGCGACCAATAGGAGCGAAGCATCAATAAAAAATGTTTTGAAATCGGGGAAAAATTATTCATAGTTGAGGACATCCGACGCGTGCGATGCGTAAACGGTAATCAAGTTACCCAAACAATGTGTATTTAAGAATTATTTATACTTAAACGAATTAAAAAAACAGGCCAAGTGCGAGTCGGACTTGCGCCGAATGGTTCCGTACCGTTATCTAAAACGCTGTTAAAACGGCATAAAAATCATGTCTGTTGTATGGGAGCCCACCTTTAATATTATTTTTATTTAATTATATATTTTTGAAGTGATATATTCACTTCAAAAATAATGAAATATTCTGTGAATATTTAAAGCGTCTACCTGTTGCCATTATCAATATCGAGCAAAACAATCACGTTTATTGTATGGCAGCCCCCTTAAATATTTATTCAATTCATTTTTTTTTTGGTTTTTTGTTATAGCGGCAACAGAAATACATCATCTGTGAAAATTTTAACTGTCTAACTGTCACGGTTCATGAGATACAGCCTGGTGACAGACGGATAGATAGACAGTCAGACAGACAGATAGACAGACGGACAGCGGAACGATATTAATAGGGTCCGTTTTTACCCTTTGGGTACGGACCCCTAAAAAGACAAATGTACCATGATTCATAGAGCTCACGTAGAAGCTCTAGATATGACCCTCAGAGATATAAGAAGCTGTGATAAAATCATGGGTGGGACACTGGTTATGTTTGCTGGGGATTTTCGGCAAACTTTACCGGTAATAGTAAGAGGAACTGGAGCAGACATTGTAAAATAATGCCTTAAAAGTTCCCCATTGTGGAAGTTTGTTCATACCTTAAAACTATCTACGAATATGAGAGCATATTTGGGGGACATTTTATTTATTTATTAACAATTTTTTTTTCAAAGTTACTTTTAATAAGAGACGGGAAAGTACCTCATTCACAAAAAATTTAAATTGATTGCGATTTAGGTGAAATATTAATTAGCATTGAGGATCTAATATCGAAAGTTTACCCATAGATATCGTTGAAATAGAAAATAAAGATCATCAATGGATGTGTCAAAGGGCAATATTGGCGGCAAGAAACAGTAGTGTTTCTTGCCGCCAAGCTACCTGAGTAGCGATCGACTTAACAAACTCGATCGTCTTCTTAACAACTGTCTCCGCTTTATCTTCGGATTGCGTAAGTATGACCATGTGTCTGCTTATCGCTCCCAACTTCATTGGTTACCAATACGGCAACGGCGGGATTTGCACACTCTCTCTATCCTCTTTTCTATCCTCTTTGAACCCGCTACTCCGGCATATCTCAAGTCTAAATTTCAATTTCTGGGTGACACCCACTTCAGAGTACTTCGCTCTTCTAGCAGTCTCCTCCTCCATACGCTAGTTCATCGGAGTGGGTTCTTTGAGAACTCTTTTATTGTTCGTGCTACAAAATTATGGAATGCACTACCGGTAGATATTCGGAAGGCTCGAACTCGTTTAATATTTAAGAATAGAGTGAAAGCTCATTTTCTACAATGCCTGTCAGATAATTCGTAATATGTATGTAGTTTATGTATTGTTTATTCCTACAATATTTACTAGCGTGTATATCTGTATGTAGTTTATTATCCTAGTTTGTTTTATTTCTTCTTTTTATGAATTAAAACTGGCACTACCCCGACAATTCTCCACATCACCCAGTTGGTTGACTGGTAGAAAAAGCCATTGGCTTTAAGTCCGCCTTTACACTGTATTGTGTCTAAAGTTAAATAAATAAAAAAAAAAAAAAAAAAAAATAGTGTTGACGAAATTAACGACCTAATTTTAACTAAACTTCCAGGAGATATAATTACCTACACATCTATTGATAATGTAATGGACCAAGAAGACGCGGTCCATTACGCACAGGAATTTCTTAATTCCTTAAACCCGAGTGGCCTTCCCCCATATTCCCTCAAGTTAAAAATAGGTGCCCCAATAATTTGTAATGTAACGGGACCCGACTTCAAGTCAAGTTTCTCCGTAATAACGTGATCGTTGCAATAGTTTTGACTGGTCCAGCAGTTGATCAAACACTGCTTATACATCATTTTGTATCATTGGGATGCGAGATCCCATGATTCAAAATGATGTACCTTTCATTTTAAAAGAATTCAATTTCCAGTTAAGTTATCTTTTGCCGTAACAATTAATAAATCACAGGGGCAAACATTTAAACACGTAGGTATCGATTTACGTCAAGTCTGCTTTTCACACGGCCAACTATATGTCGCGCTGTCAAGATCGGGTTGCGGAGAAAATCAATATGTTCTTCTGCCACAAGCAAATAAAACTAAAAATATAATTAACGCAGAAGTACTTTAAAATATATTCCTTTAAAAACGAATTAATCATAATAACAGAAACTGCCGCGGACGAAGTCGCGGGCAACAGCTAGTTATATTATAGTTAGGACTAGCTTTCGCTCGCGGCTCGGCCCGCGTCAATGTCAATCCCTCGGGAATAGTACTTTTTCCTGGGATAAAAGGTACCCTATGTCCTTCTTCATACTCCAGAGAACTTGTATTCAAAATTTCATGCTGATCGGTTCAGTAGTTACGGCGTGAAAGCGTAACAAACAAACAAACAAACTCACTTTCGCATTTATAATATTAGTAAGGACTAGCTGTTGCCCGCGGCTCCGCCCGCGTTAATGTCGTTCCCTTGGGAACAGTAGAAATGATAAAAATTCCATACAAACCCCTGCCCCTTTGCTTTTCCCCTTAAGGGGGAATTTAATACATTTCACCTGCATAGATCTTTAGCCCTTAAGGAGGGGATTTTGCCCATTTCACCTACACAGATATTTTTTTATTGTAATGGAGAACTTCTTATTGTCATATTTCTAAGTAAATAAAAAAATCCATACAAACTTTACCCCACCTATTCTACCCCTTCAAGGGGAAATTTCGACCATTTTAACTACACAGATCTTTTTAATTGTAATGTAAACATATATACTTATTTTTATACTTCTATGTCCAGAAATGAGAAAATTTCCATACAATCCCCCCCTTCCCCTTTATCCCTTAAGGGGGAAATTTTGTACATTTCACCTACATACACAGATCTTTTTTAATTGTAACCTAGAACGTATATACTTATTTTCATACCTCTAAGTCTAGAAAAGAAAAATTCCATACAAACTTTACCCCCTATTTACCCCTTCAAGGGAGAATGTTGTCTGGTCACCTAAACAGATCTTTTTTAATTTTAATTGAGAACTTGCGTACCTACTTTTAAATTTCTAAGTCCAGAAAGGAGAAAAAAAATCCATAAAACTTCAACCCCTTTGATTTTCTAAAAATCCTTTCTTAGTGCTCATTTACATCATAAAAAGAATCCCTGTGTATATGTCAGTCAGTCAGTCAGCTTCTCCTTTTTTTTTAGTATGGATTAGTATGGATAGGTATAATGCTGTCGTATAATGATGATGAATTGACTTTAGATTTTAATTTTCTTATGTCACTTATTATTTTATTTTATTTTTGCTATATGTTTGCAGGCAAACTCATGCCTTGAGTTCATTCAAATTACGATAACTTTTTTTTTAATGAACCGATTTTGATGAAACAAACTTTAAATGTTAAACTGAGTTAAAACAAAGCAATTGGTGAAAGTTTGAAGTAAATCGGTTTAGTATTTTCGGAGATAATCGTGATCATACATACAGACAGACAGACAGACAGACAGACAGACAGACAGACAGACAAGAAATTCCAAAAAATTTTTTTTGCTTTCTATTATTCTTTTTAAGTGTCCCTCTATCCATTTCAGTCAAAAATTCGAAATGTACAGACAAAATAATTTTACTGTTTTATTATATGTATATATAGATGATGATGAATTGACTTTAGATTTTAATTTTCTTATGTCACTTATTATTTTATTTTATTTTTGCTATATGTTTGCAGGCAAACTCATGCCTTGAGTTCATTCAAATTACGATAACTTTTTTTTTAATGAACCGATTTTGATGAAACAAACTTTAAATGTTAAACTGAGTTAAAACAAAGCAATTGGTGAAAGTTTGAAGTAAATCGGTTCAGTATTTTCGGAGATAATCGTGATCATACATACAGACAGACAGACAGACAGACAGACAAGAAATTCCAAAAATTTTTTTTTGCTTTCTATTATTCTTTTTAAGTGTCCCTCTATCCATTTCAGTCAAAAATTCGAAATGTACAGACAAAATAATTTTACTGTTTTATTATATGTATAGATTATATAAGGATATAGTAAATATAGTAATAGTAAAGTAATAGTAAAATAGTAATAAGTAAGGAAAGTAAGGATTTTTGGCTTTCTTTGGAAAATCACGCAAAACTCGTCACAATTCCGCAATTCCCCTACAAATGTGTTCGATCCCTGTTACTGGCAAAATCGTTGATGTAGGTAGATACGGGAGTTCGCGTCACCACCGTACAATTGTCACAATCCGAGTGTCAGTGGACGTGACCCGCATATAGTGACGTCATCATGTCCAAATACCAATCTCGTTCTCGTGCCGGAGGGAGTGCATATCACGTAGCGATTTTCTCTCAGACTTTTTTTTTATGTTATAGGACGGCAAACGAGCAAGCGGGTCACCTGATGGTAAGTGACCACCGCCGCCCATGGACAACTGCAACACCAGGGTGTTGCAGGTGCGTTGTTGGCTTTTCAAGGAGTTGGGGGAAGGAAATGGGGAGGGGAGGGGGAAGGATGGGCCTCCGGCTTTCTCACTCACCGAACGAAGCATAGAGCGGTAAAGCTTCTTCTCAGACGTCGATTTTCTGTGAGAGTGTGGTACTGCCCCGGACGAGCCGGCCCATTCATGCTACCAGAAATTCATTTTGCCGGTAACGTGGCTCTACCACGACTAAGGATACTATAGACATGAAATGCAAATAATAATACCAAGTATCATCACCATTTCGAGTAGGTGTCACGGTCAATCGACCATGCTCACTCTGGTGTCAGAGCTCTTAGGAACCGCCTCACGGCCTCTGACGTGTTTACGACTACCAGATGGCAGTCGGGACTAACGGCTTAACGTGCCTTCCGAAGCACGGAATCATCTTTATTATCAGACAATCAGGTGAATTAAGCCTGCAATGTCCTAACCAAACTGGAATCAACTAAACAATGTATGCTTCCCGTGGGAATCGAACCCACGACCCCCGGGTCTACAGGCAAACGCCTAAACCACTGGACCACGGAGGCAGTTGTACATACTAAGTATGTTTACTTTGAGACAATTTACTTTGCGTGCTTCCCGCCGCCAGTTAGTTCATGAAAGCTATTGCTGGCCAGCGCCCACCCACTACTGTTAGTCCCTTCATGCCCGCCACCAATAGCTGATGCATGCAACCCTGGTCGATACTGCTGCATCCGTTGAGGCTGCAGCAATATCGGCCGTCGTGCTCGCGACACGTGTTTCACCTGTACTCTATCTACAAATACAATGTGTGTTTGTTTGTTTTACATGTATGTAAGTAGGCAACGCGTGTCAGATTATTCAAGCTGCCTAAATGCATCTGACATAGCTTAACGACTGCCTCAATGATGACAGCCGGGATCAATGGCTTAGCGTTCCTAAGCACGCAGGAGCTCGAGTTATTTTTATGCCACTAGCGGTCACCCATCCTTGTAAGGACTGTGTCCAAGGTTGCTTAACATGACTAAGCGCTAATAATGCCAGTTTGCCCACTGGGCCATCGGGCTCCTTAAATATAATATACACTAGCTTTCGCCCGCGGCTCCGCCCGCGTCAATGTCGATCCCACGGGAATAGTACTTTTTCCCGGGATAAAAAGTAGCCTTTGTCCCTCTTCGCACTCCAGAGAACTTGTATGCAAAATATCATGATGATCGGTTCAGTAGTTACGGCGTGAAAGCGTAACAAACAAACTCACTTTCGCATTTATAATATTAGTAAGGATTATGCGTTGTATACCTCTTTTATTTTTACGCCACATATATCTGGATTTTGCGTTGAATCCGCTGATGTATGTTTGTTTGTGTGTACGGATTTCGGGATAGGATTTACACGCCGGTGGATTTACGGGAAACAATAATATTGGTGTGCCGGATGACATGAGATATCGTTGAAGTATAAATGTGGCATAAAATATAGGTATACATACAAATACTATCACGTCTTTTTCTCTTTTGGGGTACACATGGAACGTGACACTTTTTGGTGCGTGCTACTGGCGTTTATCGATCTATATGATCGTTTATCAAATTATATGATAGATGTTATCACGTAAAAACGTGCCAAATGTTTTAGTCGTGGTAGAGCCACGTTACCGGCAAAATAAATTGCTGGTAGCATGAACGGGCCAGCTCGTCCGGGGAAGTACCACACTCACAGCAAATCGACGTCTTAGTAGAAGCTTTACCGCTTCTATGCTTCGATCGGTAAGTGAGAGAGCCGGAGGCCCATCCTTCCCCCTTCCCTCCCCATATCCTTCCCCCAACTCCTTGAAAGGCCGACAACGCACCTGCCACACCCTGGTGTTGCAGTTGTCCATGGGCGGCGGTGGTCACTTACTATCAGGTGACCCGCTTGCTCGTTCTATAACATAAAAAAAAAGTCATTCAATCATTATCATTACAGCTGTGAGAAGTCCATTTTCCTTTGTTCCATGGGAGGATCGACATACTCGCCAAGCTTGACAGGCGGGTTGGCGGTTTGTTCCCATTGAGTCACAACGCACACCTACTCAATGGGAAATAAATCCCGTTGTGTAGCAGTGTTACAGATTGCAACTATCTTTTTTCCCAATGAGTAACACTGTTACTCATTGTCACTCTGTATTTTAGTTCAGTAACAGTAATAAGGACGGTACTGCACGAAATTGTGAAAATGTATGTGTTTTTAAATCACTAGTACTATGCGCTGAATTAATTAAATACATCAATAGTATTTGTATAATTTAGATTAATCTTTGAACAAGATCGCCCCTTTGTTGGAATTTGAAACAGATACATATGAAATTTAGAAATGAAATATTTATGGTATGATATTTAAAAAGCATTTTTCTTCGAAAACTTTGTTATTTTTACGTCTAAAACAATAACTCTCACATTACAATATTTATATGATGTACGTCTCGGAGGTTGCCCACATTCTTATTTTTTTTAAAAGATATAAATATGAAAATATTAAGACTTTTCATCTTTTTTCCTAATCTCCGAATGGTTCTGCGCAGCCTAATGACTTGCGCAGTAGCTACGTTTTTCGTTCGCGCGGCATCCGCTTAAGAAATGGTCTAATAAAAGATTTAACAATGTTTTTTTTTATAAGTAATAATTGTAAAAAAAATGTAACAAATTATCGTAAAACTAAATAATATAAAAAAATGAGCCAGATTTTTTACAATTGTTAATGACCTACTCGTATAACTATGATTATTAACCTTTGATAATATTAATATTAATTTAAGTGTTACTGAACGGGAATACAGAGTGCCAATGAGTAACACTCTTATTCATTGGGAAAAAGATAGTTGCAATGTGTAACACCGTTACACAACGGATTTTTTTCCCATTGAGTAGCAGTGCCGCTACTATCGCGGTTTGACTCAATGGGAATAAACCGGGTTGGCGAGCGCAGTTTTCTCTAGCTTCTTGTTCCAACTCTGTTACTCATTGGAAGAATTGGAAGGATGGGCCTCCGGTTCTTTCACTAAATAATTAAATATATACGGAATACGGACAAATCACACAGATTGAGCTAGCCCCAAAGTAAGTTCAAGACTTGTGTTATGGGATACTAACTCAACGATACTATATTTTATAACGAATACATATATAGATACACATCCAAGAGCCAGGCCAATCTTCCATCTTAACCTGGCCGGAGATCGAACCCGGGCACTCCCGTGTCGCAGGCCGGCGTGTTGACCGCTGCGCCACGGAGCTAGCCACTTCACTTACATTCTTACTTTTTTTACTTCACTCACCGAACGCAGCTTCTACTCGAACGTCGATTTTCTGTGAAAGTGTGTTAATTTCCCGGGTGAGGCGGCCATGAATTTTGCTTTTAGCGTGGTTCTACCACTTATTATACAATCAAAATTACCCCTGTTTCCGCTTAACTTTAATATAGGTACTCATTACCCGTAACTTGACGATAAGTGCCTGACGTAAAATTAAAATATATCGACCAAAGACGCAGCAACAGGTGGTTATATAACGGTTGTTGCCCCACCTGTTGTGGGGGGTAATGGCTATGAAAATTCTTAGCTAATACAACCTTCAAGGCCTATACACGAAGTTGGGTACGAGGAATTAGGTTATTAAATACGAGTATTAGGCTTAGCCGTGTAGTTTCCGGTAGCCGTGTGGTTTCCGGCAGAGTAGAATAGGACCACTCCTAGTCTACCCATGGAGGTAGTAAGAGGCGACTTAGGAAATACAACAAAGGTCATAAACATCAATGAGACCTCTCCAACCCGTCTGGCCGACGAGGAGAGTGTAGACCAAATCCTCTTTCTGTTCTGGCCAAGTATGGCTCCGGTAGTACAGAGAGGGTCATGCTCGTGCAGTGGAGACTAAAAAGACCTGATAATGACAAATGATGATAATTAAATAAATGGCCAAATCACACAGATTGAGCTAGCCCCAAGATAAGTTTGAAACTTGTGGTATGAGATACTAACTTAAAGATGCTATATTTTATATACGGTCAATTTAAATTATAAGCGCAAATATTGTAAAGACTGACTTGAATAAGCTGGAAAAATGCTTTGATGGATGGATGGAAAAATGAAAATTGAAAAAAATCGACATGATAATTTTTAAGTTATTTGTTGATACGGACAAATCATACAGATTGAACTAGCCCCAAAGTAAGTTCGAGACTTGTGTTATGGTATGGGATACTTACTCAACGATACTATATTTTTATAACAAATACATATATAGATAAACATCCAAGACCTAGGCCAATCTGAAAAAGATCTTTTTTCGTCTTCACCTGACCGGGGATCGAACCCGGAGTCCTCGTGTCGCAGGCTGGCGTGTTAACCACTGCGCCACGGAACTCGCCATATTCGCTTATCCTTTATAATAGTGTTTTTGAGTCCCTGGTTCATTCGGCGCGTTGGGCTTGGCGTTTGCCTCCGCAAAGTTCGCGCCAAGTTCCGCTCATGTAGTACGAAGTAGGTTAAGAAAAAACAGTTCATTAATTTTTCTGTCACCTGATGGTAGCCTGTAAGAGATTGCTTATGCAATAATGCCGCCAATTGTACATCAATATTTTTGACAACTTATCTTAAATTTGTATGATACTGGTGCAATAAAGTGTTTTTACTTATTTTACTTTCATTAATAATTGGTCTAAGGTCTGTTGTTTTTTTTATATAATTTGTTATAATGTATCAATTTCTTCATCCCCCACTTCCGCTGTCACCGACGCTGCGTGCACCGCTGCGTTCAACGTGCGTCACGCAATCAAATGTCATTCAAACACGCGAAAAAACGCCGTAAACGGTCCCATACTTAGCCATACATTTGAGATTTAGATAGAACGCACCGTTCAACGCGCCGCGCGACGCTCCGCCTTTTTTATGATATAGAACGGTAAACGAGCAAGCGGGTCACCTGATGGTAAGCGATCACCGCTGCTCATGGACAACTGCAACACCAGGGTGTGACAGGTGTGAAGGTTCAAGAAGTTGTGGGAAGGAAATGGGGAGGAGGGGGAAGGATGGGCCTTCATGTCTTTCACTCACCGAACGAAGCATAGAAGCGGTAAAGCTCAGAAGTCGATTTTCTGTGAGAGTGTGGTACTTCCCCGGACGAGCCGGCCCATTCATGCTACTAGCAATTCATTTTGCCGGTAGCGTGTCTCTACCACGACTAAAACTCCTTTCCGTAAACGCAGCCAAACGTTCGTTCAACACGGCATTTTGATATATTCCCACCTTTATCCATAAAACAAAAGAATATCGCGCATGACCACCCCACCGAATGGATTAGAACAAATAACTTATCCTTTTACGAAAGTTTTCGAAGGGGGAGGGGGTGGCGGTGAAGGTACGCGTAGGGTTTAAAATAAATCATGTTTGGGAAAGGATTTTTACTTTGTTTTCGACAGTTCTGTAGACAGATGATGACAGTATGATAATATGGATTATAAAACAAATGGGATAACTTTGTGTCATCAATCTTTATTAAATATACTTATGGAGCTCAATGGCGCAGCGGGCACAAGCAAGACCACTGCGCCACGGAGCTAGCCGATATGGCATACATAATTATTAGACACTAGCAGTGCCCGCGACTTCGTTCGCGTTTTCATACTTCTAAGTCCATAAATGAGAAGTTTCAAGTTACTAGGTACAGTAGTTTCGTCTGTGCGTTGATATTATAAGTCGAGCGACTCCGTTGGGGTACATTTGTATGGGGCCACGTCTTATCACAACCGGAAAAAAATATGTAGCCTATCCAGTGTCCTGTGTCTCTAAATGTTTATCTACCAAGTTTCAGAAAATTCATTTAAGAGTTATTGACATGCATACATACAGAAAAAAATCTAAAATCTTCAGTTTAGTTTCAGTATCATGTATAGAGCTTTTAAACAGGATATCTCGGAAAACAAAGAACTTACTCCATGACCGACCCTTACAGATTTATTATTAGTATTGATATTGATATGGCGAGCTCCGTGGCGCAGTGGTTAACAAACCATCCTGTGATACGAGGGCCCCGGGTTCGATCCCCGGTCAGGTCAAGATGGAAAATGATCTTTTTCAGATTGGCCTGGGTCTTGGATGTTTATCTATATATGTATTTGTTATAAAATATAGTATCGTTGAGTTAGTATCCCATAACACAAGTCTCGTACTTACGCACAGAATTCGCACTCTACAAAGGTATTCAAAGAAATATCAACTCAATGTAGTTAGCGATACGGTGTAATTTAGCTCACGTTACAACGCAACACCTTTTAGTTTAGATACCTACAGCAAACCAATTTTATACTTATGACTCTAAACATACGATCTATAATTATTAGGATTAATTAAGCCTGTAATAATAGTTGTTATGTATAGTTTGCTTTGATGGAATCTTAATGTTTGTCTGTAATCAAATATTGGCCGTGCGGTTTCCGGCAGAGTAGAATAGGACCACTCCTAGTCTTCCTATGGATGTCGTGAGAGGCGACTTAGGAAATATAAGCTAAACAAAGCTCATAAACATCAATGAGACCTCTCCAACCCGTCTGGCCAGCGTGGAGAGTGTAGGCCAAATCCTCTATCTGCTCTGGCCAAGTATGGCTCCAGTAGTACAGAGAGGGTAGTGGAGACTAAAAAGACCTGATGATCATGATGACGAAATATTGCGAGTTAAATTTGACCCACTTCCCGGTTACAGATTGAGATGAAATTTTTCAAATCGGATGACAATCGTTTCGCTGGTCTGATGATGGAGTCGGAAGGTGGCTATAGGAACTCTTAAAGTAAACAAGGTAAACTAATCGTATTTGGGTTCATTTGATTTGTCTTGAAAAGCACTTTACAGTTTGGGTTCGTATAATAAAAGCTTGTCACAAAAATATAATTTTAGTTCTAAGATGACAAAATCTTTTCTAAAAACGATCTTTTTTAAAAACGATATCTTTTAAACGTTCAGACTTCATTCAGTACGTGCATGATTTATAGCTCACTTTAGACGCTTTAAAAATGTAGACCCGTCGCCGCAGATTACATATTATAAGGGTTTCGTTACATGACTTTAGGCGCTATCCATAAATTACGTCACACTTTAACGGGAGGGGTCAAGTTAGTGTGACAGCGTGTGACAATGTCACGGTAGGGGTCAAAAGCTTTGTGACGTCACACATATAAAGTCGGCCACCGGGGCGTATGTATCAATCTCCATACAACTCTAAACGCGGGAGCGTGTGGAGCACGTTATACTTACCTCGAAAAATAAGAAAAAAATGCACAAAATCATATTTTTGAACATCATTTTTCGATTTACTCATGCCATTCTGAAATATTTGGTTTTATAATGTTAGAGTCTACTATACGATCCCCGGCCAGGTCAAGATGGAAAATGATCTTTTTCAGATTGGCCTGGGTCTTGGATGTGTATCTATATATGTATTTGTTATAAAAATGGTACCGTTGAGTTAGTATCCCATAACACAAGTCTCGAACTTACTTTGGGGCTAGCTCAATCTGTGTGATTTGTCCGTATATATTTATATTCCTTCTCACGGAAATTTGCGGAAAATTCCCGCACTTGAGAGAAAGAAGAAGAAATTCTCGGGAAAAATTTCCGAACCTTTCTCACTGTTCTCGAACATTTCGAGCACGGAACATCACTAGTCACATTGCCTTTAGGCAGCTTGAAAACTCTGACACAAGTATTGGCCACTAACACAAACTAAAAAAAAACTCCTTGGCTCTGCTTCTGCCTGAGAGTTTTTTATATGAAAGTATAGAGTTAAAAACTTACAAATGTAGAGTTGTTCATGAGCAGTCTCGTAGTCAAGTTCTTCACGTTGAAGAGCGTGAGGCCGCCCCAGCGGTCGCGGAACACCAGCTCCTCATCTGAAACAAACATACAGATTTGTGAGACATTATTGGAATGTCACCTCTTTCATGCTGGTCTAGAAAAAAAGAAAAGAAAATTAGTTGCCTGTAAAATCAGTTTACGGACGATAATTTTACGTGATAACAGTGGAAGATTGATGCGTCACAACCCGAAAGCTTTTTTTTTTGAAATGACTATGTAGCTAGCTTCAAGTGAGCTTTCGCTACTACACTGGGCGTTTGAGGCGAGAGCAGAGTGCCCTCAACCTTTATAGACAACATCAACAAAGGGCCCCCAGGAGGGGCGGACCTCAGCTTTGGTCGTTGCCTGTGTGCGCAAGGCTTGGAGAGACAGCAAACTCTCATATTGCCTGATGGGCCGCGTATAGAATAGAATAGAATAGAATTTATTTGAGCCCCTTATTTGAGCCCTTCAGGCTATGCATGCACGTATACGTGCATGCATAGCACGTAAAACTGAGAAACAAATGGCAAAAGTAATTGGAGAGCAGTAACTCTCATCTTTTGCCTTATGGGCCGAAGGCTACGTTGCCAGAAGGGCCTGTAGGAAGGGCCGCCGGGCGGTCAACAGTAATCGGAGCTAATCCTACTCTACGCACTCTATTCCGGTGGCGAGTGCGACGGAGTCGGATAGTGGGATTCCTCTGGCTATTCGGAGTCGAAGAGGGAACGGGGCGGGGCCAAACGCTTGGGCCGATTGTGCCTCTCTATCGCTTGTTCCGCGCTCTCACTTGCACACGTAACGTGACACCTTTTCGTGCGTGCAGCCGGCGTTCATCGATTTTTAATCACGTCATAAATGTAGAATGTACCAGCTGCTTCTCTTCCCGCGCAGATCATAAAAGACCACATGGAATTAGTGAAAAATTGAAAAATCATATCAATAGGCGATGTTGCTAGCAACCCATGACAATTTTGATCCAGTTTTCCACCTACACGCCCACGAACACGCTAATTGTGGTTGTGGCCTTTGGGGTTAATGGATTAGGCCCTGTCTACCCGGCAAAGGATCAAGACGTGATTTGCTTGTATATGCTAAGAACGTGACTATTAGGTCTCATAAACCTAAGCTATGTGTACCCCGTAAGGGAAAAAGTCGTGATAATAAGTTTGTATTGGAATATGAAGAGGATTTGATGCTCTATTATTATTAACGCTTACGAATGTTAAGACGAGGCCTCAAATGTTTGGTACCATCGCTCGGCAAAGGACTGATCAAGTGCGCGCAAGGGATAGCGCTTGGCGGTTTAGCCCGTGAATGATGAGATAGGAGATAGTCTCGAGTCGCTCAAAGAAAAAAACGTAAGCGCCAAATTCGTTATTTCTATTTTATATAAAATCAGACCGGTTAATTGCATTTTCATATTTACATTTTGATGAATTACTAATAACCCATCTTTTAGTCTAAAAATCATTATTTCATTCGTCGCATTTGAGCTACAATAACAAAAACTCTGCGAACGAAGACCATTTTTATTTTATTATCAAAACGTGTTTTCATCTTCAATTTTTGGAGATGAAATAGTCAAAAATCATATTACTTAGATTTGAAACTCCTAATTTAAGTATTTTGCGAGATAAATAAGGTTCAGAACGACCTTATTTACAGTGGTATCGCCTTAACTGCCTGTCAGGTGGTTGCAGATATGGCATCGAGTACGCGGGCCCGGCCTCCCGAGCTGCTACTCGCTTTCTAAGATGGATCCTTTTTAAGATGGACGGACGGATTTACCGCTTAAATTTTAAATAAATATTTTTTTTTTAAATATATGTCGCAGACTGCAGTATCTAAGCGTAATACATAGTGGAATGCCAAGCAACGATTTTATTATTGTTAATTTTTGTTTGTTAGATCTGTTGAATACGATTATTTTTATTCCTTTGCTTGAGTGTGTTTAGTTGTGAAGCGATCGTAGGTGACAGTGACAGTTGACGTTTGACGTGAGATGCTAAACGTCGGTGACAGATGATAGTGGAGATTCGAATACGGTTACCGACCAATTCCGAAACATTGTGTCTCTTCGAACCATGACGTTGGCAGAATCACCGGAGTATCGGTGAAAGCCATATTATAAAAGAAGAAAGAAAGAATACGGTTGATTGGGATTGGAGGATTCGAATTGGAGCAGAGCTAACGAACGGTTGTGATCGCGACACAGCTAACCTCACTGCATTCCACATGTCTATTTTAAATCTAAGAATATCAGTAGCATCTTTAATTATTTTGTAACCAAAGTTAGGTTATCAATAAACTTCTGTAAAGTGCATAGTATCGTAGTGTTATTTTGAGATCATCCTGATGTCTGACCATCTTCAGAGTAAACATGAAGATGATGATGTGCAGCTCCCGCCGTCATATATATATAGCCCCACAGTAAGTTGCGAACTTGTGTCGTAGGAGACTAACTCAACGATACTATATTTTATAATAGATACGTATAGATAAACATCCAAGACTCAGGTCAATCTGAAGAAGACCCTTTAGGAATGGAACCCAAAAAACCTTTTGCGTCACAAAAATGCTTTATGGGCGTGGAATAATAAAAGTGACAAAATGAAATATATGACAGCCCCAGTAAAGCCGCAGACTAATGCGTGTTGAAAAACTCCCGACGCAAAATTGTGGAAATTCTCCCCAACTTCCGAACGAACTTTCGAAGCTCGAAGTTTCGTCACATTGTTGACAAGTGACACATATGTTTATGACTAAATTAATGTTTGATGTATTTGGACTTTCATCTCTTCAACCTTTAGGTTGCTTTACAAGATATTTTAGCCGTGTGGTTCCCGGCAGAGAAGAATAGGACCACTCCTAGTCTTCCAATGGATGTCGTAAGAGGCGACTTAGGAAATACAAGCTAAACAAAGCTCGTAAACATTAGAAGACATTCAAAAGTAGAATAAATGGGTATCTCTTGGATAGGCATGTAACATCCTCGTCTCCATCGTCACTTACCATCAGGTGTGATGGGAGATAAATGCCTACTTCAATAATTAGTAACAAAAAAGAAACCTCTCCAACCAGTCTGGCCAGCGAGGAGAGTGTAGGCCAAATCCTCTGTCTGCTCTGGTCAAGTATGACTCCGGTAGTACAGAGAGGGTCATGCTCTTGCAGTGGAGACTAAAAATACCTGATGATGATGATGATGAAAAAATATTTTGACTTAGTTATGTGAGGTTTTTGACGTGATAACGTTTTATAAATTCAAATTCAAATTTAATTCAAATTCAAAACGTGTATTTAATATAGGTTTCTTTGAACACTTATTAATTGTCATATTTCACTTCTCAACAATTGTTGACGTCAAAAATTTACTTATGGCTAAGTTTAATGCCGCTTCCAAAGCGGAGAGAAATCGATGAACGCCGGCTGCACACATGAAAATGTGTAACATTCCGTGTGCAAGCGAGAGCGCGGAACAAGGGATAGACAGGCATGATCGCGTTCGGCTTGTGACGCATCTATGTCTCTTCCACCGTTATGACGTAAAATTATTGTCTGTAAACCGACTTTACGACTTTTTTTTTATACCAAGTAGATAAACAAATTTATTGCATACTCTTAATAAATTAAGATATAAAATATGGTGAAAAAATTTCATGCGGCGGGATTTGAACCAGCGACCTAGGTCTATGTACGATCTATCCTCCGCCATCTGAGCTACCGTATGATTCAATCTCAGCGCCGAAATTCTCCACCATATCCCATTCCCCTTATACGTATTAAAGCTTACGTCACGTTCACGTAACACAAATACATCACTTCTAACAGTCGGGTGACTATTAGAAGTGAGGTATTTGATTCAACTAATTTTACAATGAATTTGAAAATCAGTTGGATCTCACTCCAAATCTATAATATAAGACTACAAAAAGTCATGAACACAAAAAGTGACAAACATGTTTTTTTTATTATATTAGTTAAGTATCTAATAAAACGTTTTTCATGGTGGAAGAGGTGACATCGTCAACTGTTTAGCCGGTTGTTGCAGGGATGGCTTCCGATACGCGCTCGCACCCGGCCTCCCGAGCTGCTGTTACTTGCTTATTCCAATATAAATAAATAAAATAAATAAATATATACGGACAAATCACACAGATTGAGCTAGCCCCAAAGTAAGTTCAAGACTTATGTTATGGGATACTGACTCAACGATACTATATTTTATAACAAATACATATATAGATACACATCCAAGACCCAGGCCAATCTGAAAAAGATCATTTTCCATCTTGACCTGGCCGGGGATCGAACCCGGTCACTCCGTGTCGCAGGCTGGCGTGTTGACCGGTGCGCCACGGAGCTAGTCGATATTTCCACTGCCTTCCCAAATCCAACAAATTCCTATCCTTACCCAGCTTAAAAATGCTTTCGATGGTCAGCAGTGTCAGAAGCACAAGAAGCCGAAGAAACTGCGCTCGCTAACCCACCTGCCAAGCATGGTGAGTATGGCAATATCCTCTCACAGAACAATAAATACTTGGGAGAGGCCTTTTGTCCAGTTGTGAACTTCTTACGGCCAATATGATGAAAGGTTTTTTTTTAAAGATTACAGAGAGCTTCGATCAAATTATATATAGATACACGATTCGCGCTCGATAAGTGGCACCCGCAAAACAGCGCACTAATCGAGTTTCGAAGCTGTTTTGTATACAGTTTTAATAAACCACACGTCTCGCGATGACGAAGGTCAGTTAAAAGATGCAAAAACTACGCGTCAAAAGTGAAAAAGAAAGATGGAGTGTCATACTTTTAGTATGTACCGTTTTTGATGTGGTTTGTAAGTATTCATGATGTTTTGGCTCGGGGAAATTTAGGCTTCATTTTGTATGAGACTGTGTATCTACAATTATATTTGATCGAAGACAGAAAGCCATAAAATATTGTACTTTCATAATTTCAATATATTCCCTAGTAGGCGTTTAGTCTATTCACTTTGTATTATTATCCACCCTTGTGCCCTTGACTTCTACAAAAACTTCGACAGGGTGATCGATGGAGACGCACGAAATTGAATTATTCTCGTAAATGGCAGCAACAGTATTAAATCTCAATTAGGCAGCGATCAGTCTTGTCGCGACTAACGCCCGAGGAGGACACATTGTCTTCACGTTTGAAGAAATTCTCCACAAATATTATAATAGAAGATTTGATTGTTTTTTGAATTTGACAAGCTCCGAAACTACTGGACTGATTTAAAAATTCTTTCACTATTAAAATCTTAAATTATCCTTGATGAACATAGGCTATAGATTAAATGCATATATCTACCCTTGCGAAGCCAAGGCAGGTCGCTAGCCGCTATTTATATAAATTCATTTAACCTTAGTAAGGGGAATCCATATTTTATATATACATAAAAACTATTTAAATTGTCTAAAAATCTTAGGGATATTATTTCGGCCAGCCAGAAATTGTATGAGTATCAAGACAAATGAACGCTTTAACGTAAACTTTGAATACGGCGGCAGTGCCAAGGGTAAAGGGTAAATGGATTTGTATGAAATGATTTTGAAGGTCGGCGACCGGAGCGGCAGCGACTTGTGTCACTCTCGGTGTGCTTTAGTAAATAATAATCTAAACGCGAACAAATCATTTGGCGCGGCGACAGATATCGCCTACTTCGGCGACAGATATCGTCAACCGTAAGACATAAGATGAAACGTACTACGTTGTTTCGAAGTTCAGCATAAAGCTTTACTCTATTTTCATCGACAAAGTATGCAACTCATTCTTGTAATAAAATCACCTACCCGTATCTTAGTTCGGTATGTATCGCTAATTATTTTAGATAGGTAGTGATTTAGTAGTAGCTTTCATAGTTCTTCAATATTGCTTTGCATTTTGAATTATTTTTAAACTAAATTGATCTTGCTTGGATTTAGTAATTGAGTTATTTATTTATCTTAATATATATAAATCTCGTGTCACAATGTTTGTCCTCAATGGACTCCTAAACCACTTAACCGATTATAATAAAATTCGCACACCATGTGCAGTTCGATCCAACTTGAGAGATAGGATAGTTTTTAACATATGGCGAAACGAAGTTCGCCGGGGCAGCTAGTAGGTATGTAGTTTATAGCGATAATCTTATTATGAGTTCGTTTTCAAATTAGTCACAACATACTACGTTTCAAAGTACATCATAAAGCTTCACACTATTTTCATCGACAAAAGTAAGCAACTCATTCTTGTAATAAAATCACTAACCCGTATCTCAGGCCCGTATGTATCGCTCTCCGTAAAAGCCGTCTTGTGTACCCGTGATTGATCGAGACAACACGCAAGCAATACATAGCAATTTACTTGTGTGTGCTATACTCGGCCTGCCGAGGGAATACTATCAGATTGGGCGGGACGAGCGTACCGGGTTAATTGTTTTAGATAGGTAGTGATTTGTAGTAGCTGTTATAGTTGATCAATATTGCTTTGGACTTTGAATTAGTTATAAATTGAATTATTAGTCTTGCTTAGATAAAATTAATTGTAATTGAATTAAGTTATTTTTGGGTTTATTTATTTTGATGATTATATTCGACTGATGAGAAATAAAAAAGGATAAGTTTATATTGATGATCTTACTATTGGTTTTTAAATTAGTAACAATAAATGAAAAATGTGAATCTATAACTGGTCGGAAGTTTCTGTACACTACGTTGTCCAATAACGCTAATAAATCCAGGTTCACAGATAGTTCATGCTATTTTATTGATTTGGCTTCTTTACAAACGTAAAAGGCGGCCCTAAAACCAAAGACTTCCATCTTCCCGTCAAGCAGAAATTTGTAAGTTGGTAACCAGAATTTCGTAAGTTGGTAAGGGTTGCACTTTACTTTTCTCATATGCCGGAAATTGTTTTGAAGGCTTAAGATGTACCTATTCATCATAACCATAACTAATTATTATTCAATCATAACGTTTAATTTTACGTGAGTTATAGGCACAAGGCACGTAGAGCCGTCGGTTCCTACTTCACCATTGATGGCAGTTATAAAGCTATGACATAGCTTTATGACTGCCATGAATTATGACATATGGCAGCTTGAAAAATCTAACATTAGGCACTTACACCCACGAAATTACCCAATCACGCCTTTTTTTGTTGCTTTTGCTCTACGATTTAAATAACTAGCTCAAAACCTTTGTTTTTACACCTAACGTTTCGATAACTTTACAGTTTTCATGGTCGCAGGTAGACTAAGTTGACATTTGTCTTTGTGTTATAAGAACTATACAAAACTACCGCCTACAATATTTATTGATAACATTCCGGATGTACGCAGTATTGGCTCACGGTGTCTGAAGGTCTTGCAGTGTTGTGAGGAGCTTGAGATTTTATTAAATTGATGACCTGATCTCAAACTGGTGGTAACTGCCAACCATCCTCTCTATTGAAATTAGGATGTTTTTTAATTTTAATAGCCTCACGAAGCATTCTTGGAATGTATCTGTTTTCTTTTGCAAGGACTTGGGGGTTATCAAAACTCATGTAGTGGTCGGGTTTGTCTAAGGCATGTTATTTAAATGTGTAAAAATCGCGAAAACATCAGAAACCATTCAAAACCTTTGCATAACCCACAAGGTTAAATAAATCATAAACCAACAACGCCAAACTTTTATTTAGTCCAACAGACTCTATATATCACTCATGCGTCAACAATGTAACGAAACTTCGAGCTTTGGAAGTTCAAGTGTTCTGGGCTATCCACTAATATTTGACAAATACGGTGTTATAACATTTTGATCGTTGCTTTATAATACATTGCGCTTTTCGTATGATTGACTATTTTTATTTAAGATATATAAACCGTAACAATATTTAAATTTTTAGCATAATTTCATGGTACAAAAATTCATCCGTAACATGCTTCGTCAGAAATACTAAGACCACCCCACATCGTCCCTGGACAAAAAGTTACCATTATACCTGGCAGCATTTTCCTTTCAATAGCTATGAAAAACATTTGAACCAAATACGATATGGAGCGACTGTCGTTGGGTTGTTCAGCAACGACTTAACGACACACACACAGCTCTTTAACAGAGGCCCTTGTTTCAGAACCCCAAGGACCCGTGGTCTCAAAAACTACCGGCACAAAACTTTAACAGCCTCCGTGGTCCAGTGGTTAAGGCGTTTGCCTGTTGACCCGGGGGTCGTGGGTTCGATTCCCACCGGAAGCATACTTTGTTTAGTTGTTTCCAGTTTGGTTAGGACATTGCAGGCTTGAATCACCTGATTGTCTGATAATAAAGATGATTCCGTGCTTCGGAAGGCACGTTAAGCCGGTGGTCCCGGCTGCCATCTGGTAGTCGTCAAAGGAACCACGTCAGAGGCCGAGAGGCGGTTCCGAAGAACTCTGACACCAGGGTGTGCATGGTCGATTGACCGTGACACCTACTCGAAATGATGATGACCGGCACAAAAATATAGGCAAAGAAATCGTAATGTATGTTGATGTGACCATCAGAACGTCGTACCACGTAGTTGTCAAAAGTTAGAACATGTAGAAGTTGATGGAAAAGTTCCACAATACCACGTCGGGAGTTTTTGAACACGCATTAATCTGGGGTTTTACCGGCACGCTGAAATAATCTATTTTGTCATTTGTTACATCAGTATTTTTGGGATACTTCTTATTTATCGGGTACGAATTTTTCAGTCTTTCTAAAGACACCATCATCTTTTCTCATTGACACTGGCCACTATGACATAAGGCAAAAAAGTATATGTCAAAATCTTTTCTAAGGTTCTAAGCAATTTTGTTCTAAATTCAAATACGTTCAAAATCTTGTTCTAAGGTTCTAATCTGCAATTATTGATTATCTTTCTTGTGAGCATGCTTGTGTGTGTGTGAGTGTGTGTGTGTGTGAGTGTGTGGGTGTGTGTGTGTGTGTGTGTGTGTGTGTGTGTGTGTGTTAATTTATAATTCACTCATGCGCATTAGTTACAATAGAACCAGTTAGTTCAAATAATATTTCGGCACATAAGATCTACAAAAATATAAAGGCTATCGAACAATCAAAGACTTTAATTTAAACAATCATCATCATTCCAGCCGTTAGAAGTCCACTGCTGGACAAAGGCCTCGTCCAAAGGTTCTTCGTTCTATGGAAGGATTTCGCCATACTCACCACGCTTGGCAGGCGGATTGGCGAGCGCAGTTTCTTTGCCAGTTAGTTCTACATAACATGAGCATTGTCGCTGATTAAATCTATTTCAGGTATAAACAGAGGACGTTCAACACCACACCATTTTTCTTCCATGCTGGTCTGGGAGAAAATAAAAACTTAGAATGAACCAGCGGAACAACCAAACTTCTCGTCCCGATCGAGGGAATCTGCGAAAATCTAAGGAATCATGTCAATAGGCGATGCGGCTAGCAACTCATCACTATTTTGATTCCGGTTTCCACCTAATTCCCACCATCATACTAAATGTGACTTTTCGGTCATAACACCTGCTGGCCTATTTGCTAACTTAGTGTCCAACGTTTTGATAGTCACTTCAAAATACATTACATAAAAATAATCAATCATACGAAAGTTGCAATGTATTTTGAAGTGGCTATCAAAACGTTATACACTGAGTTAGCAAATAAGCCGGCTGGGCTCTATATACCCCGCTAGGGAAAAAGACGTGATAATATGCATGTATATGTTCAACACTAAAACTCCGTTCGACAAAATCCTAAAACAATTGTTCCAATCTCGACCACAGCTCGTAACAAGCGCAGTTCAGCGCAAAGCCGGATAGATGAGGTTCCGGCGCGAGGGAGCTACTTCCGGTCCGGAACCGGCGCCATATTGCGCGGTAATCATCGGACAGTTGGTACGATATGATCGGTAATGGTTGACGATCAATGTGTTATAAATATACTACAAATATACGATTACATACATAGTTATTATTTAAACTTTCGCGCTTTAAACACATAATTATGTATATAAACGGGACTTAGCACGAAACGAGACCTCGTTGCGACCACGATGGATGTAACTCCATTGAAACGTCAACGGAAACAAATAATAAAAAGGTTCGTGCTGAGTCCCGTTTATAAACATAATTATGTACATACATAGTTTTTAAAGAAAACCCTCCCCGATCCTTAAAGGGGTGATTCAGTCTGTCGTCATGAACAACTTTTCCTATGGGTCCAATGCTGGAAAGTAAAAAAAAAATATTGTCGTTCCCATACAATATTTTTGTTTGAAAATATCTATTTTTTTGAGTTCCTATTCCATATTCATATCGACGGGCTTGTGACAAACGGACGGACAGCTTTGTAATATCGTCCCATTTCCACCCTTTGGATCATCATTATCATTACAGCTCCGTGGCGCAGTAGTTAACACGCCAGCCTGCGACACGGAGTGGTTCGATCCCCGGTCAGGTCAAGATGGAAAATGATCTTTTTCAGATTGGCCTGGGTCTTGGATGTTTATCTATCTATGTATTTGTTACAAAATATAGTACCGTTGAGTTAATATCCCATAACATAAGTCTCGAACTTACCTTGGGGCTAGCTCAATCTGTGTGATTTGCCCGTATATATTTATTTATTTTATTACAGCCACAAAAAGTCCACTGCTGGACATGGGCCTCTCCTCAGGAATTCTTCGTTCTTTGGGAGGAAATTGCCATAAACACCACGCTTGGAAGAGTTGGTGATCGCAGTTTCTTTGGGTTCTTGAACTGCCCATCGGAAACATTTAAGGTGGGGAAGGATTTTTTTTTGTATTTGGAAGAGAATGAAAAAGGTATTGAGATACTACTCACTCGGATTAATGGGGGAAGCCAGTAGCAGATTAGGTGGCCGGGGGTGCGTACCCGATGCCATAACTGCAACCACCGGACAGACAGTTGAGGGTGACACCCCTGACATGTCCGGTATTGATGCATACTCGTAATTCTTAATCACACTTACACTGAAAGAAGTCAGATGGCCCCTTAAGGGCCCGTACTACCTCACACTGCTTTGCATGAGTGTCTGTAATATCAATAATAATGAAATACTCAAGTTGAAATAAAAATGCAGCAAAGTTCAGGACTAACTCTGGTAACTATCTGACTTAAAAACACGATTGCGTAAAATTTTCTCTATAGAAAAAAATTGCAAAGTTGCCTCCAAATCACGTCTAATTTACTCGGTATACAGCATTATTAACCAAATACATTAAAATTAACCTTGAAACTTTTGATTTTAATTGCATTACAGACAAGGCAGCCATCATGTGTTTTTCTTTTTCGAATAACCCTTGAATATTCTTAAAAAATAAAAATATCTAAAGTAGCCAATGCGTTTAGACCCTCCGCGTTTGTACCGCCACGCCGCCTGGCCTATGGCGGGCCCTTAAGTTGCTTAATGCAAGATATTCTGACACTAATTAGCCAATTACTTATGCCTCAACTTTCTTTGTCATTTCTTCTGAGATATTATTATGATTGTAACTTTTGTCTTGGACACATTAATTAGCGATAATATTTGATATTTTCTGTTTTTAGAGTTCCGTACATCAAAAGGAAAAAACGAAACCCTTATAGGATCACTTTGTTGTCCGTCTGATGTCTGTCTGTCAAGAACATTTTTCTCAGGAACGCGTGGAGGTATCAAGCTGAAATTCATATCAAATACGCAGGTCTACTGTCTCTTGGAGCTGTGAAAAAATCAAACTTCTAAGCCAACGTTTATGCCGCAAATTTTCGACATTCGCAAGGGAGTAGAGGCAGAATCTTAAAATTTGGTACCAAATTTCAATTCGTCGACACAGATAAAGGAAAAATTGCGAAATGCATAATTTTTTTTTAAATATTTTTAATAATTTAAAACTTATTATAGATAATGGCACGGAAACCTTCGTGCGGGATTCCGACTCGCACTTGGACGGTTTTATTTTCATTTTCTGATTTTTGACTGGTCGTAAACTCGTAACACAACATTTATTTATTACCGTTACAGCTTCGTGGTTACGTTAGTATATAAGTGTGCCAGATTTCATCTTAAATAGGCTGTGACAGACAGACAGACAGACAGACACACTAGTGATCCTATAAGGATTACGTTTTGTCACTAATGTATATTAAAGCGCACTAGCATCCAGAAAGGAGAGCACTGGAGTTCTGTAATACAGATGCCCTGCCTACATCAGACTCCAGTCTCCTCCAATCTAATAGTTCATAACATCATCGTTTATTCGGGCCGATCGAGATAAGCCTGGCCAGATCGATATGTGCCACCATATTTTGATTTGCCCTTTTTTATTAAATATAAATAAATAAATATATACGGACAAATCACACAGATTGAGCTAGCCCCAAAGTAAGTTCGAGACTTGTGTTATGGGATACTAAATCAACGATACTATCTTTATAACAAATACATATATAAATACACATCCAAGACCCAGGCCAATCTGAAAAAGATCATTTTCCATCTTGAACTGGCCAGGGATCGAACCCGGTCACTCCGTGTCGCAGGCTGGCGTGTTGACCGCTGCGCCACGGAGCTAGTCAATATTTTATGATGTGCCCAATGCAAACTTGGACAAATCGACGAGAGCACCCTGTTTGTCGATTTTCCCATTCAGTTACTTGGCTGTATCGAGGTATGGCTGGGCGCATCGCGATTTAGTTCCACTTTCCGACTCTTTGGCGCTGTTGCACTCTTTCATGTGACAGTCAGCTGTATTTACGTGCAGAAAAAATGACGGCGATTCAAGAAACTAAAGATATTGGTAATAAATGTGATAAGAGTGGGTTGGTGGACGAAAACTGTTGAACACTCTACAGAATCGATTTGGCCAAGTATGGACAAATCATCCAACGTTACGCTTTGACCGATATGGCGGTAATTAGGTAGCCAAATCAAAATATGACGGCACATATCGATTTGGCCAGGCTGATCGCGATCACCCCAATTTAACGATCGGGCTACAACCTACATCATTTATTGTAGATTGTTTGGAGATAGTAAATATGCTTTTCCTTTACACTTGGCCCTAAAAATTATAATTAACTAGCTTTCGCCCGCAGCTCCGCCCACGTCATTGTCGATCCCTCGGGAATAGTTCTTTTTCCCGGGATAAAAGGTAGCCTATGTCCTTTTCCATACTCCAGAGAACTTGTATGCAAAATTTCATAATGATCGGTTCAGTAGTTACGGCGTGAAAGCGTAACAAACAAACAAATAAACTCACTTTCGCATTTATAATATTACTAGCTTTCGCCCGCGGCTCCGCCCGCGTCAATGTCGATCCCTCGGGAATAGTACTTTTTCCCAGGATAAAAGGTAGCCTATGTCCTTCTCCGTACTTCAGAGAACTTGTATGCAAAATTTCATGATGATCGGTTCAGTAGTTACGGCGTGAAAGCGTAACAAACAAACAAATAAACAAACAAACAAACTCACTTTCGCATTTATAATATTAGTAAGGACTAGCTTTCGCCCGCGGCTCCACCCACGTCATTGTCGATCCCTCGAGAATAGTACTTTTTCCCGGGATAAAAGGTAGCCTATGTCCTTCTCCGCATTCCAGACAACTTGAATGCAAAATTTCATAATGATCGGCTCAGTAATTACGGCGTGAAAGCGTAACAAACAAACAAACTCACTTTCGCATTTATAATATTAGTTAGGACTAGCTTTCGCCCGCGGCTCCGCCCGCGTCAATGTCGATTCCTCGGGAATAGTTCTTTTTTCCGGGATAAAAGGTAGCCTATGCCCTTCTCCGCACTCCAGAGAACTTGTATGCAAAATTTCATTATAGTAGTTACGGCGTGAAAGCGTAACAAACAAACAAACAAATAAACAAACAAACAAACTCACTTTCGCATTTATAATATTAGTAAGGATAGTAATAGTAATATAGTAAGGATAAGGATAATGAATAGACTATATAGAAAATGTAATATTTATGAAGATTCTACCTGACTTTTGTAGTACAGGTAACATATAGGTGATGCTAAAGTCTGGTACTCGGATAATTAATACCAGGACCCGGTTAAAATAATGAGCCCATGTCGCCCGGTCAAACCTGCCTTAAATTAAAACCCTTGCCTTATAAATTAGAGGGATAATTGCTTTAGTTGTAACGACTTAAGCAGATGCCGTGAAATTTTTGTTAAACTCTTTTTTGGATAATTAATTTTGTTTCTACAATTAAATTTTGCTATATAAGGTAATAAAAAAACCGGCCAAGTGTTGGATTCGCGCACGAAGGGTTCCGTACCGTTATCTATAAAAACGGCATAAAAGTCATGTCTGTTGTATGGGAGCTTCAATATTAATTTTATTTTTATTTGATTATTTATTTTTAAAGTGAATACATAACGAAATATTCTGTGAATATTTCAAGCGTCTACCTGTTGCCGTTATCAATATCTAGCAAAAACAAGCAAAAAACAAATGGTTTTATGGGAGCCCCCTGAAATATATATATTTTATTATATTTTTTAGTATTTTTTTTATAGCGGCAACAGAAATACATCATCTGTGGAAATTTCAACTGTCTAACTAGGGTAAGTAATATAACATATAAACACAAAATATATATAATTTAAGATAAATATCAACGAAACATATAATTTTGGTTAGTATAATTATCAAATAAGATAAAAATCGAAAGAAATAACTTTAAAAAAACTAAAATCTTTAATTATAACAATCATTCAACATATCAAACCTTTATTATACCGTTTTATTATTATAAACTTTAAAACATCGATTAGTTGTTATGTATAATAAACTTTATATATACATATTAGTAAGCCAGGGGGTGCCATTCGCAACTGCTTGACCGGTGGTTGCAGGTAATGGCTACGGGTACGCGCGCCCGGCTCCCCGAGCTGCTGCTTACTCATCCCTGATTCATCCGAGTGAGCAGTATCCCAAAGACCTTTATCCCGTTTTCCCAAAATCCAACAAACTCCTTCCCATCCCTCGCTTAAAAACGTCTTCGATGGGCAGCAGCGTCGAAAGTCATATAGGCCAAATACACTGCGCTCACCAACCCGTCTGCCAAGCGTGGTGAGTATGGCAAAATCCCCCCATGGATTTAGAAAATATACCAAGGCCCCCAGTCCCCGGCGGCCCCGCTATTCCTGGCTCCGGTAGCGGTCATGGTAACGGCGGGGCAGGGGGTGCTAAGAATCTCCGGAAGAGATCCGGCTACCACCCCCAACGAAGACTGGCCCTGGTGACACACAACATTCGCACTATGAGGCTAGACGAGAAGGTCGAGGAAGAGGAAGAGGAAATGAGTAGGTTACGATGGGACATAGTGGGGTTGTCAGAAGTCCGAAGAGAGGGAGAGGGCACGACAACCCTAAAGTCTGGTAACCTACTCTATCACCGGGAGGGTGAATTTAAAAAGTCACAGCATGGTGTCGGGTTTCTCGTCCACAAGTCCCTCATTAACAACGTCATAACCATCGAGAGTGTTTCCAGTAGGGTAATATACCTGATACTCAGAGTATCTAAAAGATACTTGCTGAAGGTAATTCAGGTATATATGCCGACCGGGAAACACTCAGATGAAGAGGTGGAAGTGGTGTATGAGGACATCAGTAGGGCCATACACGCTTCCCAAACCTATTTTACGGTTGTTATGGGGGATTTCAACGCAATACTTGGCAAGCGGAGCGACGGAGAGGCCAGAGTGGGGCAATTTGGGTATGGAAAGCGGAACGAAAGGGGCCATAGGCTGGCTGATTTCTTGGAGGAGGAGGGACTCTACACGTTGAACTCCTTCTTCAAGAAGCCGCCAAACAGAAAATGGACCTGGATGGGTCCAAGCAGAAAGGACCAGGCCCCTGTCAAAAATGAGATAGACTTCATCTTGTCGACGAGGAGAGAGATATTCAATGATGTCTCTGTGATCAACAGGATTAAAATCGGAAGTGATCACCGAATAGTAAGAGGCATCTTGAATATCGATCTCAGACGAGAGAGGACTCGCTTGATGAAGTCTACGCTCCGACCGTCTCCGGCCCATATCCAAAATGTCGAAAGTTTCTAACTGGAACTCTCGAATCGCTTCGATTGCTTGAAGGATTGCGTATCTGTGGACGAGTTAAATAATGGGTTCGTAGACACTGTCCAAGCGGCGGGAGCGAAGTTTATAAGTCCCGCCCGAAACAAAAGCTTCAAAAAATCTCGCCCCAGACCCTAAAATTGATGGCCACGCGACGATCTATGCCGCTGCAGACCTCCGAAGACGCGGACGTACATCGGCAGCTCAATAGACAAATCCAGAAGGCCTTGCGACACGACATTTGTTCCTTTAATACCAAGCGTATTAAGGAGACGATAGAGCAAAATAAAGGCTCCAAAGTGTTCGCAAGAGTGGAGTCTATTGGGCAGAGCCGATTGACTAAGCTGAAGAAGGAGGACGGCGGCGTGGTATCGTCAAAAGCCGAGGTGCTGGGCGTGATCGAGAGGTTTTATGGACAGCTGTTTACCTCAGTAGCCAAACCCATTATAAGTTTGGCCAAAGATCCTAGAGCCAAACTTACCCGACACTATACCGAAGATATCCCGGACATCAGCCTGTACGAGATTAGGATTGCTCTCAAACAGCTCAAGAATAACAAGGCGCCGGGCGAGGACGGAATCACAGCAGAGCTTCTGAAAGCGGGCGGAACGCCGGTACTGAAAGTCCTTCAGAGGCTCTTCAATTCCGTTCTGCTCGAGGGCGTGACGCCAGAGACGTGGAACAGGGGCGTGGTGGTGCTGTTCTTCAAGAAGGGCGACAATACCCTACTGAAGAACTATAGACCCATCACGCTCCTGAGCCACGTCTATAAGCTGTTTTCGAGAGTAATCACGAATCGTCTCACGAACAGGCTCGATGCCTTCCAGCCTCCCGAACAAGCCGGTTTCCGAAAAGGCTATAGTACCATAGACCACATCCACACGCTGCGGCAGGTTATACAGAAGACCAGAGAGTATAACCGGCCACTATGCTTAGCGTTTGTGGACTATGAGAAGGCCTTTGATTCGATCGAAACATGGGCCGTACTTCGATCTCTCCAGCGATGCCGCATCGATCATCGGTATATCGAAGTGTTGAAGTGCTTATACAGCAACGCCACAATGTCAGTCCGAGTACAGGAGCAGAGTACGAGGGCTATCCGACTACAGAGAGGTGTGAGACAGGGAGATGTGATATCTCCAAAACTGTTCACCGCTGCTCTGGAGGATGCCTTCAAGCTGCTGGAATGGAAAGGACTTGGCATTAATATTAACGGCGAGTATATAACTCACCTTCGATTTGCCGATGATATTGTTATAATGGCGGAGTCGCTGGAGGGTCTGAGTGCCATGCTCAATGACCTCAATGAAGTTTCCCAACAAGTGGGCCTTAAAATGAACATGGACAAGACGAAAATAATGTCGAATGTCCATGTTGCGCCTTCTCCAGTGCTTGTTGGGAGCTCCATACTTGAAGCTGTTGACCAATATATCTATCTGGGTCAATTGATCCAGGTTGGAAGTTCCAGCTTCAAGGATGAGGTCTTTCGACGAATCCGACTCGGCTGGGCAGCGTTCGGGAAGCTCCGAGGTGTCTTCTCGTCCAAAATACCTCAGTGCCTCAACTCGAAAGTATTCGACCAATGTGTGTTGCCAGTGATGACTTACGGGTCCGAAACGTGGTCGTTTACTATGGGCCTCATAAGAAAGCTCAAGGTCGCTCAAAGAGCTATGGAGAGGGCTATGCTCGGTGTTTCTCTGCGAGATCGAATCAGAAACGAAGAGATCCGTAGGAGAACAAAGGTCACTGACATAGCTCAGCGGATTAGCTCTTTGAAGTGGCAGTGGGCGGGGCACATAGTTCGAAGAACCGATGGCCGATGGGGCAGAAAGGTGCTCGAATGGCGACCACGTACCGGCAAGCGCAGCGTTGGACACCCACCGACAAGGTGGTCGGACGACCTAACCAAGGTCGCAGGAAGACGCTGGATGCAGGCCGCTTCCAACCGGTCATATTGGAAATCCTTGGGGGAGGCCTATGTCCAGCAGTGGACTTCTTGCGGCTGAGATGATGATGATACATATTAGTACGGATAATAATCATTGGTTATACGAATTAATTGGTAGAAGATTCTCAATATATACCTAATAATTAAATTTAAAAAAACCTAGCATCAATCAATTTTAATTTACGAGTTTTTTAGATATCTCCAAAGTTCTTCATTATTTCTTCACTAAATTAAAATGGGACCAAATTTGTAGTAGGCAAAGGCTTTTAAATAAAAAAGAAATATCAAAATCGGTTCACAATTGGCGAAGATATCGTGTAACTAACATACATTTAAAAAAACATACGATACGATAACCTCCTCCTTTTTTGAAGCCGTTTAATAAATTATCTTATTTATTTTTATAGAACGCCTAGCCGAAAATTAATAGCAACCTGACGATCTCGTAAACGGAAAAAATATTAATAAAACAAGAAAAAGATAACAATATATTATAACGAAAAACTGAATATTACAAGTGTGAATTTCTTCGAGCTATAGTCTCTAATAGAAGTTAAAATAAATAAGAAAAATATATATACTAAAAAAATACTTAGAAAAATTGTGATACATAAAAAATGCGCGCGCATTATGTATGTATCACAATTTTGTTTATTTATTTCTAAGTTTGTCCTAATATTTACATACAATAAAATACTGTAAAAGTTATTTTTCTACTTTAAAAAAATTGTGATACATACAAAATGCGCGCGCATTTTTTATGTATAACAATTTTCTTATTTTTTTAAACTTTGTCCTAATATTTACATACAATAAAATACTGTAAAAGTTATTTTTGTACTTTAAAAAAAAATGTATATATTATATATTTTTATTTATTTTATACTTTGTCCTAATATTTACATACAATAAAATACTGTAAAAGTTATTTTTCTACTTTAAAAAATTGTGATACATACAAAATGCGCACGCATTTTGTATGTATCACAATTTTTTTATTTATTTTATACTTTGTCCTAATATTTACATACAATAAAATATGGTAAAAATTACCTTTCTACTTTAAGAAAAATGTGATACATACAAAATGCGCGCGCATTTTGTATGTATCACATTTTTTTTTATTTATTTCATACTTTGTCCTGATATTTTTACATGCAATAAAATATTGTAATAAGTTCTTTTGTTTGTTATAGTTTTTTGTAATCCTATGAAGTTAATGACTTCTTGTATTACTTTCCGTTTACTTTACTGATGAAATCGATTACCTATTATTAGTTATTCGATAGTCTGTTTGAATGATGCACCTTTTGCTGGCTACTCCGATTTTTTAACAAGAAAATGAAGTTTATGAGCTTGCGCGAATTTGACTTATTTCGTAGGTATTACTGAAATAATTCAAATTCGCAAAATAGACATGGGTCTATACTAATTAGCTGGTATATTTTCTCTGTTATATATTTTTAATACGTATACATTTTAAAGATTTTGATTCATATTTATTTTAAATACTATACTTTTTGAATGGTATACTTACATTTTGGCAGGTATACTGCACAAGTTGTATAACAGGTGATATTTAGTGTTCATAAACCTTATAAAAAATGGGTTTATGCTTTTCGAATTGAAAATTTTATGAATTATAGCTTTTAAGAATATAATCAGTAATGATTATGTCAAGTTAACATTATATCTTTGAACTTTATTGAAATGAAAATATATAATTTGTTAGTATCTCAATCAATACGCACCTGTCTAACTATCACGGTTCATGAGATACAGCCTGGTGACAGACGGAGCGGAGCCATATTAATAGAGTTTATACCCTATGGGTACGGAACCCTAAAAATGTATTTAAGAAAAACAGTTCAAATCCTCTACTTACCCTACGGGGCAATATGTGATGAGAGAATCCGACGCGGTGATTCGAGGTTACGGTGGTGTAGTTATACCTACCTGTGGCCGAGTTCTTTTTCATCACATATTTTCAATTTTTATTATATACTGTACATTGTAATGCTATATAAAACAATTTAACTAATTAGAGACTTAGCGCATCTAATTCTAGACTCAAATTGAACTTTCTAATTCAAACAAAGCTGGAGTTGTTTAAGCCCAAGCTGCATCTCAAGTGCTAATTAAGCTGCATAATTACAAGCCTAAAAGACGATAGACGGTACGTAGGAATTTCCTGTCACGTTTTGTTTATACCGTTTTGAAGAGGTAGATGATGAGTCTCATTGCGAATCAAATGTAATGTCAAAATATTTATATATTTTTTAAATTCTCTAAGAGATTCTCTAGCACCTAGTTTATAAATATAGCGCGTTTTTTGAAGGACGAATATAGTATTAACTTCTGCTGCGTTACCCTGCAGTAACATCCCATACGACATGACACTATGAAAGTAACTGAAGCATACCAAACGCGCAGTATCAACGTCAGTCAACTGTCTTATTCTTCTAACCGCGTAAGCAGCAGAACTAAGTTTACCCGCTAAGGATATTATATGGGCACCCCATTGAAGTCCCAAGTCAAGTCTCGTCCCAAGAAATATTGTTTTATCTACCAAATCTATCGTTTCGTTATCGACCACTATGCGTGATGGGACTTTTGTAACGTTCGGTTTTCGATCAAATAGCTTGATTTTGAACCTCCTAGCTTTATTGAAATCTGGGAATCAGAATCCCTAATGGAATACAGAATTGCCAGAAAAATAGGTAAACACCGAAAAAAAATGACCTTCCATTGAAATTCGTCCAGCTAGCTGATCATCGACTTTTTTTTCGATTTTCAGCTTTTTTGCGTTGTATAATGGTAGATATACGATTCGCGCTCGAAAAGTGGCACCGGCAAAACAGCGCACTAATCGAGTTTCGGAGCTGTTTTGTCCACAGTTTCAATAAACCGCGCTAGCATTCCCACATCTCGCAATGACTTAGATACAGTAAAAAGATGCAAAAACTACGCACCAAAAGCGAAAAAAAAGATGGAGTTATACGTACCATTTTATTGTTGATTGTAAGTATGCATGATGTTTTGACTCGGGGACATTATTCAGGCTTCATATTTGATCGAAGCGTTTGGTAAACAAAATTTTCGGTGAAGAGGATCTTTTTGCGCCATACATTTTTTGTCTGATTTTCCACCTATTGTAACAAATGTTTTATTTTGGAACAATAATTTTTCTTTAAGTAATAAATTCCAAACAAAAGACTACAAGCTATACATTTCGTAATTTCGCTGCGAGTTTAAGATAAACTCGGCAAAGTTATCTCAAAGAGCACGCTCCAATGAATATTCAAAGAATACTTTGTCAATTTGCCTATTTTTGGCTTACAAAATTGATTTTCTTGTAATTTGTGGGCTATTTCAAATAAATATATTAGGACAAATAACGTCAGTGGTGTCATTTTCAACTGCCTGTCTGGTGGATGCAGGTATGGCATCAGGTACGCAAGCCTGGCCTCCCGAGCTCCTACTTGCTTTACCCCCATTCATCCGAGTAAGTAGTATCAGTACCTATCATTCCCTTCCGAAATCCAACAAATTCCTTCACCTACCTAACTTGATATGCTTGCGAAGGGCAGCAACGTCGGAAGCACAAGAAGCCAAATAAAGTGCGTTCTCCAACCTGCCTGTTGGAACGGTAACATGTATATATTTCCTTTTCTAAAACTAGATGGCGGTAAGCGGACTTTAGAACGCGCTATGACAATTTTTATCTGATTTTATATGGTCTGCCTGATGTAACATACAATTTGAGTCTTATTATACTCCGATATCGTATATCGTCGTTTTATTTTGGGAGGACCTCACAGTAGGCGGAACATGGTCCTTCGAGCCGGATATTGCCAAGCGTAGTGGCAATATCCTCCTATGGCAATATCCTCCCATGGAACGTAGAATCCTCGTTCAGCAGTAGACTTTTTGTTTTTATGATGATGAAGATTGGCATAAATCACACAGATTGAGCTAGCCCCATAGTAAGTTATGAACTTGTGTCATCATCATCATGATTTTAGCCATAAGTAGGCCACTACTGGACTAAGGACTCTCTCAAGGATTCTTCATTCTATGGGAGGATATTGCCATGCTCACCTCTCTTGGCAGGCGGGTTGGCGAGCGCAGTTTCTTTGGCTTCTTGTGCTTCCGATGCTGCTGCTCATCGAAAGCATTTTTAAGCTGCGACCACGATGGATGTTACTCCATTGAAACGTCAACGGAAACAAATAATAAAAAGGTTCGTGCAAAGTTCAGTTTGTATACATAATTATTAGAGATGCCACGAATAATAATTTGGCCGAATACCGAATATTCGGCGACGTTCTTGGCCGAAGCGCCGTATATTCGGCAGCCGAATATTCGGCCACACTACTTTCGGTACTTTCCGGGGGCGATAAGCCACATCGCTGAAGTAATACCTTTGGTAAGCGCGGGCGGTTTTGTTTAATTTGTGATTAGGTCACGGTCGTGTCACAACCTGCTTTATTTGTGATTCGTTGGTGCATCGTACGTTACGTACTAAAAATAATAAATAAATTGCTATTCGGTATTCGGACGAATAGTTAACCATATTCGGCCGAATACCGAAAAAATTGGCCGAATATCCGAATACCGAATAATTATCGAATATTCGAGGCTATATTTATTATTTATAACAAATAAAAATCGTTTATTTTTGAAACTAAATACAATTTCCTTATGATTAAGCACTTAAATAAAATACAGTCTTAATCAAATAACAGAGGCCCCAAACAAGGCTACATAACCTGTGCTTTGGGGTCACTGTAAGCACAAGAACTAAATATAAGAATACATATTACTAAGATAGGTACTTAATCAGTGTAGCGCTGAACTCCACACTAGGATTCCCTGTATCGTGGAGCGCAGCGTCTTCCCCGAAATAAGATTAAACATAGAAAAGATACGAGAAAAGAAAATAAGTTATATAGAATAAATTACAGACCAATCCAGATCGCATAAATAAAACATAAATATTTAAGGACATATCTGTTGTGAACTTGTATGCTCAACAATACTATATTTTATAATACTTTTGTATTATTTTAATAAAAAATATGATGATTTAATGAAATATGATGAAATATGTGATAAATGCAGAATAAAAGCCAATATATATAATGTAAATAAATAAATATGAAATTAGAAGAAGTAATTTTGTATATATATAACGGCGCGAGATTAAATAACTCACAAAATCATAATATTTTTAGAAGTTTGTTTGTGTTAAATTAATTTTGAGAGCGGGTAACACCGAATGGAGTTGTACATGTCATTGCGAGTAGATGTCAACGTCATTCTTGGCTGGACGTTCATGGCGGTTACACGACATTACATGTGCAAACCCATTGGCTCTCTAATCGCAGTTTATTTTTGTAATCCGTTATTATTTATTTAGTTCAAGTTGTGTGTTAATTAAAACAGTGATTAGACTAAGTGTCCGTGTACTTATTTTTGTGTTTTCCTGGGATATAACGCCCATGATGGACTCCGGTGTTGGCAAGAGTTTAGACGAGCAACCCGAGATGAACTCCCGGCTTCCCGACGTCCCGTTATCAGAAGTGGGATTACCAGGAAATTCCCAGGATAATCAGACAGGTCAGAGTATTGTTGTTAACCTAAGCAGTGAAAATGAACGTTGGAAAACGTTGTTTGAAATGCAACAACGAAGCATGATGGAATTGATTCGTGCCATGAACAGAACCAAATGTAGTTGGCTATTAACTGTACAATGAGCCGCACAACCAAAGCTAGTCCTCTCGAGCTATTAATAAATAAGTAAGTTGCTAGACCCTTACAACTTATGACGCTAGAAAGTGATGAAACAAATGTAGACTTAGATTTGATTAGAGAGCACGCGGCGCAGGAAATTAAGAAGAATGCCACTATAGAGAAAGCTAGGTTTGACAGTAATAAAGCAATTGTTAGGAACTTTAAAGTAGGTGACTATGTTTTGTTCGAAAACCATGAACGCAATAAAACAAAGTTAGAACCAAAATTCAAGGGACTATATCTGGTGGCTGAGGTACTCGATGGAGACAGGTATTTACGTAAAGCATTGGACTCTAATCGGACATACAAGTATGCACATGATCGCATACGACCTATGCCTGAGTGTTATGTCCCATTAGAATTGAATGTAGGCTTAGAAGCTCCCACAAACGTACTAGAGTCAGAATGTGCCGCCAGCGGCGCAGGTGAGTAAACAAATAACTCGTTTGGTATTGTCAATCTTCCTGTTAGATTTAAGAGTGTGTGGCATCCAGCCTGTGTGGCAACCAGCCTGTGTGGCAATCAGCCTGTGTGGCAACCAGCCTGTGTGGCAACCAGCCTGTGTGGCAACCAGCCTGTGTGGCAACCAGCCTGTGTGGCAACCAGCCTGTGTGGCAACCAGCCTGCGTGGCAACCGGCCTGTGTGGCAACCAGCCTGTGTGGCAACCAGCCTGCATGGCAACCGGCCTGTGTGGCAACCAGCCTGCGTGGCAGCCGGCCTGTGTGGCAACCAGCCTGTTTGGCAACTAGACTATGTGGCAACTAGCCTGTGTGGCAACCGGCTTGGATGGCACTGGCCTGCCTGGCTACGGGCCTGTGTGGCACTAGCCTGTGTGGCATTACTCTGTTAGGTAGTGGAACTGTGTGGGACGAAGTGTGTAATACCAGTATGTAGTAAGTGGAAACTTAACCTATTCGTTTAGTCTGTGTGTTCTATAAACGGTCAGAATGACGGAGCGTTACGTAGCATACTTGAGATATTGTGTGTAGTTGTTTACAGATGATGAGGTCGCCGATTCACCCGAGGACGTGTGAAGAGGCAGGACGGCCGTAACGGCGCGAGATTAAATAACTCACAAAATCATAATATTTTTAGAAGTTTGTTTGTGTTAAATTAATTTTGAGAGCGGGTAACACCGAATGGAGTTGTACATGTCATTGCGAGTAGATGTCAACGTCATTCTTGGCTGGACGTTCATGGCGGTTACACGACATTACATGTGCAAACCCATTGGCTCTCTAATCGCAGTTTATTTTTGTAATCCGTTATTATTTATTTAGTTCAAGTTGTGTGTTAATTAAAACAGTGATTAGACTAAGTGTCCGTGTACTTATTTTTGTGTTTTCCTGGGATATAACGCCCATGATGGACTCCGGTGTTGGCAAGAGTTTAGACGAGCAACCCGAGATGAACTCCCGGCTTCCCGACGTCCCGTTATATATTTAAATTTATATGTAAATAAGCTGCTAAATAATGTGATGTAAAATTTCCTCTGTTTGCTCGTAATTTTTGCCTTCTAGCCACTCGCATGCCGCCTTTTTACATCTTGCTCTAGTCATATCAATTATACTTTTGTTATTTTTATAAAATTTTGAATATAAATAAGCTCCCATATGTTTAAAACTTCTTCGCGCAAAATCAGTATTTACTTTCTGACGATCCCATTTTACAACCCTACTAGATTGTCGTCCTATTTTTTTGCCAATTTTGTGAAATTTAAGGATAGCCGATATAATGTATAATTGTCGAACCCGAGGATGTTTGTAATTTTTATAGAGCATATCAGTTGGATATAGCCAAGGTTTCCGGTATATTATTTTTAAGATAGCTCGTTGTGTTCGTTCCAATTTCAGCAGGTGGGTCTTTTTTGCAGATCCCCATACGACAATGCAATAACTTAAAATGCTTTGGCACAAACTTTGATATACTAGTTTTAGCAAGTCCGGATCCGCTACATAACTAAGTTTTTTAAAGATATGAGTGAGTTTCTTTATTCTTTTGCAGAGAGCGTCAATTTGATTAACCCATAGCAAATGTTCATCGATAATTACCCCTAAATATTTTATGTGCGATACTTGTTCTAGTGGAGCACAGTCACAGGCTAAGTTATAACAACTGTGCATTTTTATGTTTAAAGGTTTAGGAGGCGCAGTTCTCTCTGTGATTCGAAAAGCAATATATTTTGTTTTTGATGTATTTACTGTCAGTAGATTGTCCTGCAACCATAGGCTTATTCTGCGAAGACCCTCCTGGGCCACACAAGCGACCGTGTCCCAAGACCTAGCATGAAAGATGATAGCAGTGTCATCAGCAAAAGTGAAAATGCGAGCATTTGAAACTGACGTGGAGCACAGGTCGTTTATATAAACCAGAAAGAGGGTAGGTCCTAAAATACTACCCTGTGGCACGCCAAACTCTATGTCCGAGTAGTCACTAGAGTTTTCTCCAATCCGAACTCGTTGTCTGCGGTCGTTAAGGTAGGATTGAAACCATTTAAGGCAATTCCCTCTTATACCGAGACATTCCAATTTTTTAGGAGGATTGGCCGAGAGACCGTATCAAACGCCTTGGCAAGATCCAGAAAGAAGATTTGAAGCATTTGTGACCTTTGTCAATTTTATCAGTAACAAAGTCAACAAGGTCAGTGACAGCGTCCTCTGTGGATCTGCCAGAGCGAAAGCCATACTGATTCTCAGCCAAGAGACCTTTACTCTCCAAAAAATTTAAAAGACGTAGATTAACTTTTTCTATAATTTTAGATATAACGCTTAGTAAAGAAATTGGTCTATAATTAGATGCTATTAACGGATCTCCTGCTTTAAAAATTGGAATAACATTAGCAACTTTCAGTTCACTTGGAACAGTTCCTGTTTCTATACTTAGGTTGCATATGTAAGTTAAAGGTGCAGCAACAAAATATTTGATCCGTTTTAACAAATCATTACTCAAATTGTCATGACCAAATGCAGAGCTAGATTTGAGCGTTCCTATTAGTTTGAGAATTTCTATCTCGTCAGTTGGGGAAAGGAATAACGAGTTTACTGGTTGAGGTTTTATTTGGGTCTCGACGTTATTTGCCAATTCTCTTTCAGTCTTTCCTAATTTTGTAAGCGTATCGTTGGCTAGTTTTTTACCTAGTAGAGTAAAGTATCTATTGACTTCATTTAATGATTCCTTCGGACTTGAACAGATTGAGTTTAGTGATTCATTTTTATTTTTGTTAGAGTTTATGTTGCATATGTCTTTGATAGTATTCCATGTCTTTTTAATGTTATTTTTATTCTCTCTTAGTTTTTTACTGTCATATTCTTTTTTGACATTATGTAAAATATTTGTACAATAATTTCTGTAGGATTTATATTTGTTTTGTAAGTTTAAATCATTAGGATGCTTTCTAGCAATTTTATGTAATTCATCACGTCGTTTTATACATTTTAAAAGTCCAGGTGTTATCCAGTCCTTAATTATGACCTCAGAGTGTTTTAATTTATATATGGTTTTACATTTGTCAATTGCATTATTTAAGGTGTGAGTAAAAAAGTGTAAGGCTTCGGTAACATCTGATTTAGCATACAATCCAGACCAATCAAATTCACTCAAGGTTTTTTGTAAATTGTCATAATTAATCTTTACTTTAGTTTTATTTGATTTTGAATGTGAGCGTCCAGTTTTTATTGTGCAAAGTACGGTACTATGGTCAGTGATATTAGAATGACATACAACAGTAGTGGATTGAAAGTTGGATTTTATCATGCAGTGATCCAAGCAATTGGGCCCCCTCGTTGGGAAATTATGACCAGGTATGTAGCCATAGTGTGCAACAAGTTCCAAATAATCATGTGAGCGGGTTTCCTTTGTGCCATCCTTAATATCCAAATTTATGTCTCCTATAATAATGCAATGTTCATTTTTATATGTCTCTAATATCTGTTCTAGAGAGTTCAAGAAATCTGTTGTATTATAATTGGATGGAGAACGGTATATTGCAATTATGCTATATGATCGTTCAATGTTAATTACAAGGCAGTTTGCATCAACGAAAGTACGTTCAACAAAAGATACCTGTACCATCGTTTTGATTGAGATATGTTTTTGAGCAGTGATAATCGTAACTTTCCAACGCCAATCCGGAAAAATCTTCGTCAATTCGGCATTCGGTGAGAACAATTAAATCAGGTTTAATTTGTAGGCGCGATAAAAGTATAATCAAGTTATTCAGGTTCTTGTTTACACTACATATATTTTGTGACAAAATTGTAAGATTACTTCTACCAGAATCAAAAATAGATTCTGCAAGATTCCGGGTCGTGTATCTCCACACTAGTCATAAGTCTAGTCTTGTCGATATCTTCACTTAGTTGGTTGCTATCCACCATTAAAGTTAAAAATATTTTTAAATGTAATAACAATAAATGACAAGACATCCCCCTGTACCCGTGTAGAGTTAATCGACCTATTATTATATTTCTTATATTTCCACCTCAGGGAAATTATCACAAATGAATGTAAATAGTAGTGTAAACAATATCCTTCGAAATACCAAAAAATCGTGTATTTTAGTGAGGAAGCGAGTGAATATATAAGCAAACAGATAAAAGTATAGATAAATAGGTTGAGGATAAAATTTAGTAATATAAGCATATATGGCGCAAAGAATATATAAGCGTATAAATTACACATATAGTTTGTATACTTGTTTAAATATTTTTTTATTATTATTTCGCATAATGACAATACAGCTAGTCATTTGTTTCTAAGGTTTTCTAGGTCACTTTCAATGTTTATTTTTATGGCTGGTTCACCGTCTGACTTTCTTATGTAAATTTTTCCTTTTGAGGTCCAGCAGTATTTATAGTCATTGCCCTTTGCAAATTCTCGGGCCATAAAGAAAAGCTTTTTAGCCTGCATTGTGAGGCTCTCGGATATATAGATAGGCTTCTGGGGGCCAAGCAGCTTTAGGTTTGAAGTACTGAACTTATTACTTCCATTCTTTTTATTGTATTCTTTTATCGAGCGGACTATTCTGTCTCTCAATGACACATTAGTAAGCCGGGCGACTATAGGCTGGATGTTTTCATTTCTGGCATATAACCTGTAGGCATCCAGGACTTCAGATGGTGGTATTGAGACGTGAAGTGCAGTTCCCACGCTGTGGACAATATTAAGGAGATCCTCTTTGGTGTCCCCAGCTTTTTTTGGTACATTACGCACCTCAATACTTGAGCTTAGAAGGCTTCGTTCCATCTGGTCCAGTCTGTTTTCCAGTGATTTAATATACTTGCGATCCGACGTCTTCTCGTCTTCTAGGATTTTAATTCTATTCAACACCTCATCGTACTTCTGTGCTAAGAATTCAATTGAGCTAGTTATTTGAGCATTTTGCTCCGTATTGGTATTAAAGCCAGTCTGTACCTTATTCATAAGGGCTTCAAATTTTGCATCCTGTTCCGCTCTAAGCTGTTGAAACATCCCCATCACTCTTGGCTTACTGATATGGTCATCACAGCTTCCTCTTTTGCGTTTCCGCATTGCAAGATTAGAGTCACTCGTCGCATACTCGCTAGAGATGTCAGGCACGCTAAAGGTTGAGCCTGCTTATTTTGTCCGTATATATTTATTATTTATTTTATTTATTTAATTATGTATTTAAGAGCTCTTGTCGGTGTCATTGGGTGAAAAGAAGCGTACACATGGACTATTTTGGCAGGAATATGGAGTCATTTACCATTGAATACTTAATTTCACACACTAGTGAACAATCTACTAGTGTGCATGTTGCATCATGATGTTTCCCTTCACCGGAAGTAGGTAGTGGTCGATTAAAATGACCGTGCTTAAGTCAGATTAGGCAACCAACTCAGAGGTCCAGGTCGGGCCTGGTGGGATTCAGGTTTGCTGTTGTCATCTTTGATGGTAGTCGTCAAGCTGTTAGATGCCTTTAGGCAGCTTGAAAATTCTGACAACAGCGTTGGACTCATACACACACGAAAAACAAAACAAACAGTTACTTGAGAAAAGTCGGTGGTCGGATTGTTACACTGCGAGATCGAATATTCGGTATTCGTTATCCGGTCACTATCCGTTGCATTTCTATTCAAAACACGTAAATGCGCAGTCATTAAAAGACCAACCTGACCACCAACATGCTAAACGTGGCCTTCAGGTCGTATAGATCTAGGCTCTGTCTACCCCGCAAGGGAGAAAGACGTGATACTATGTATGTATGCATTAAGAGGTTGGTTTAAGCCAGATAATCTTAGTTTTGATAGAGGTACGAGGATACAAAACTTTGCTGCGGATATTAATCTGAACATGAGCTCGTAAAACATGATTCGGGGCAGTGATGTGCAAACGGGTCGAAGCACTATGTTGGATATTGGATGCGCTGAATGAAATATTGCGAAATTTTGTTATGGAAATATAATGTTGATGGAAATCCCTGCTTTTACCTATGACGTTGTAAATATGTTGGTAGCATGGATATGATCAGTATCTCAGAATCTCATTTTAACATAAATTGGAACGTGTTAAAAATACATCATCATCATCAGGTCTTTATAGTCTCCACTGCAGGAGCATGACCCTCTCTGTACTACCGGAGCCATACTTGACCAGAGCAGACGGAGGATATGGCCTACACTCTTCTCGCTGGCCAGACGGGTTGACGAGGTCTCATTGATGTTTATAAGTTTTGTTTAGCTTATATTTCCTAAGTCGCCTCTTACGACCTCCATGGGAAGACTAGGAGTGGTCGTATTCTACTCTGCCGGAAACCACACGGCACAATACAATCAATACCTATTATATTAACGGTTATTTTAACTAAATTCCAAAACCTAGTTTTTCTGGCCGTCATATGTTACTTACCGATGAAATGATGTCCCTTTCCTATGTTGAGAAACGGAGGCACAAAATTTCCCACATTTTTAAAACCGTTTGTCTATTGGTTAGACTAGACATAATTAAATAACACTTTAATAATATATACAGCGTTATTTTGAACTACCTAGATATATTAAAATATGGGAATCGGAATCCCTAATGGAATACAGAATTGCAAGAAAAAAGGGAAAAAGAAAAATTAGACGTTCCATAAAAATTCGTCCGGAGTTCTTGGCGGGAATTTCTACGGACTGCACGGTTTTTGTTTTGGATTGTTTTGCAAATTGTTTTTAGTGGAGTTTATAATGTGAAGTCGGCGTAATTTGGTGTTATAAATGCCCATGATTATAAAATGTGTGGAATAACTAAAATAAAGTGTCATGGTGCGGCTATAGTGAGATTTACTTAGCGGGCTGGTATTTGCTCGCCTTGCTGCATTGTATTTATCAAACTAGAGGATTCGTGGGAATTGTCGCCAGGGGCTCCGTCGAATCAGCGAAATGAATTACACTACACCATCATTTTGTTGGCTATCAGTATGGCTCTAGTCGTACAGAGAGGGTCGTGCTCCTGTAGCGGAGACAAAAAAGACCTGATGATGATGATGATCATTTCGTTCGACAAGAATAACTCGAAGATTAACTAGACACTGGCTAAAATACTTCTGAATAAAGTTTGAGGGCCAAATAGAACAAAAAAAAAAATAAAATAGAAATCGTCCAGCTAATTGGCTACATTGTATAGGAAACCTTCTTTTTTTGCAATCACCTTTTTTTACAATCCTGTATTCTATTAGGGATTTTGATTCCGAGATTCCAATATAGCTAGGAGATTCAGAATCACGTTGTATTTATTACATAATGAAATAACATTGTCATTGTAAAATATACACTTTATTTATTCATTAATTTGTTTGTGCGTTACGCTTAAACATGTGAAACCCGAACCTACCTGTGACGAACTAACACGTACTTTTTAATGCATGTGACGAATTAACGTTCAATGTTTGAAGTTTCAAAAATGTGACGAATTAACTTTCTAAACTATCTTGTAACAGTGGCGAGCTCCGTGGCGCAGTGGTTAACACGCCAGCCTTCGACACGATGCCCGGGTTCGGTCCCCGGTCAGGTCAAGATGGAAAATGATCTTTTTCAGATTGGCCTGGGTCTTGGATGTTTATCTATATATGTATCCTAATCCTAACTAATATTATAAATGCGAAAGTGAGTTTGTTTGTTTGTTTATTTGTTTGTTTGTTTGTTTGTTTGTTACGCTTTCACGCCGTAACTACTGAACCGATCATCATGAAATTTTACATACAAGTTCTCTGGAGTACGGAAAAGGACATAGGCTACCTTTTATCCCGGGAAAAAGTACTACTCCCGAGGGATCGATATTGACGCGGGCGGAGCCGCGGGCGAAAGCTAGTTTGTTATAAAATATAGTATCGTCGAGTTAGTATCCCATAACACAAGTCTCGAACTTACTTTGGGGCAAGCTCAGTCGGTGTGATTTGTCCGTATATATTTATTATTTATATAAAAAAAAACAATCTCGATCTATATAACGTTATAAAATACACTAGTTTCAAGGCTTCACTTCCATCAACGATTTGCGGAGCGACGCGATGCAAGGCTGTTTTTCAAAGTTGAGTGGTGCGGAAATACATGGCGAAGTTCTGAAATTATTTGTGTAGCGGGGTGAGTAGCGGGGATGTATAGCAGGGATGTGTAGCGGACTCTTCAGTTTGTCAGGGTAACTATTTTTGTCGGAATTTCATGTCCGAAAATGCATATTCGCTAAGAGTTAGTAAGTGAGGCTAGGGCTGTTATGAAAGACTCTGGGTAGAAACATGAAATATTTTTGGATTTTGTTTTTGCTTTGCGTTTAGGATTTGGTAGTAGACGAACCAATTGAAGACTTTTGCGGTGTTTTTTTGGATTTTGTTTTTCACAACGGATATTGCTGTTATTTTTGCATTTTGTTTTGCTTAGGGTTTATGATTTAGTTGGTGTAATTGCTAACTTCATAATGGTTATTGCTTTTCACGGCCAACTTTACGTGACTTGCTCACGGGTCAGTAGTGCGAAACATCATCATCGAAACATATCTAAACAAAAAAATGTAAATCTTTAACGCAGTTAAGTAGGGAAAAACTGTGTTTGTCTAAGGAACTTAGATCATGTGAAGATGACCTATATATGGCTAGCCGTATATATGACACCGAGATTCATGAGTTGCAGTCACAGGTCTCGGAATTGCAACAGTCCTTAAATAATTTATCAAAAATGTATGAATTGTCCCAAAAAGATATAAGTAAATATATTTTAGAGGCCAAAGAATTTGTGGCTGAAGCTCACTATAATAAAGAGCGGTATGAAGCTCTCTTACAAAAACAGCAGTGCTATAGTACTCCTGAAACGGCAATTACAATGTCACCTGTAATAGCCATTGTTCCCGAGTCTAGAGAATGTGATACTGGTAAATGTAACTTAGAAACAAGGATAGGTACGATAGAAAATAGTTTTAAATAAAAAGGTTTTGTAACAAATTATTTATATACTCTGATAAATTAGGTCAAGGTCTTAGTAGCATAATTTTGAGTCACCTCAACCATAACTGTTCTGTCTACAACACATGTACACCCGGCGCTTCTTATTTAGACCTGGTAAACAGTATTACTTGTGACAGTCTTGATGAAAACTGTACAATATTAATATTATGTGGTGACAGTTCCTCTGTATCAAAAAGGAATATTAAACAAAGTATGGACAAATTAATTAATATAAATGAAAGAACACAATGTAAATTTATGATATGTGCCTTTCCGTATTCGGAATCTTTAGATAGGAAAAGAAACGAGCACATACACAATTTAAATGTACATATGTACAACATGACGTATCGTCATGGCGATTTTATTTTTTTATTTAGATATAAATAAGTTTATAAGTAGATTTAAGTTGACTAACGATACTATGTATCTTCCTTTTAATTTTAAAAGACAAATAGCTACAGTAGTAGCTTTTAATTTACAAACTTCTGTTGTATGTAGTACAACTGCAAATAATTTTAAATTTGACACAGGTATTGCAACTAATGATATACCTAAAATACAAAATCCTCAGTCTGATTTAAACTAATTAATAAGACAACAGTCGAGGCTAAGGAATTAAATATTTTTCATCAGAATGTCCAAGGCCTGACTAGCAAATTGTTAGAATTAGAGTTGTTTATAAACAGTAAAGATTTGCATGTAGTTTGTGTGACTGAACATTTTATGCATTCGCACCAGCAACAGTTCAATGTAGAAAATTATTTATTGACAAGCTCTTACACCCGAGAGACTAAAGAGAAAGGCGGTAGCTTAATTCTAACTCGAAGTGACGTAAAATGTAAAGAACGTAAGGATATTGTTAGTCTTTCGGTAGATTGTAATGTTGAGCTGTCATGTATCGAACTAGGAAATTATATTATAGTATGTGTATACAGACCCCCAAGATCAGATTATAATACTTTAGAATCAGTTATTGAAGATGTCTTGAGAAAATTATGTTGTTGTCGCAAAAATATTATAGTGTGCGGTGACTTTAATGTTGATTTGTTAGTTACAACAACTGAAAGTGTTCGATTTTTAAATGTCTTTAAATCATTTGATTTGGTTAATCTGTTTTTGGAACCAACTAGAGTTACTGAAGATTCTGCAACGTGCATAGATAATGTTTTCTGCAATTGCACTGCTGTTGACAAATATATAACTAAAAATCTAACCTCAGATCACTACGGTCAGTTTGTTAAACTTATAAATGATGTAGAAGTAGACTTACCAAAAGTAACCTTTAGATCTATAACCAAAGCTAAAATAAATGTATTTAAGAAAAAAATATCTGAAAAAATGCCCCTAATTGAAGAAACTAGAGATGATCCGGATGCTCTATATAATAAAATGTTTGGTATTATTGAATCGGAATTCAACAATACATTCAAAATTAAAAAATGTACTAAACGCATCGGTAAAAAATTTTGTGAATGGGCTACAACTGGTATTTACATTAGTAGAAACAGGTTATACGAATTATTAGCTATGAAAGCTTACAATAAAAATACTGAATTTATTAATTATGTTAGAACTTACTCTAAGGTTTTTAAAAAGGCGTGCCTGTGCGCAAAATCTTTATATACAAGAAAAGCTATTCTAGATTCTCATGATAAGATAAAGACCACTTGGAAAATTATTAACATGGAAACCGGGAAAACTAAAAATCGTGACAACAAAATAGAATTAAAAGTAGATAATAAGATCCTCAGTACTAATGAAGACGTCGCAAAATATTTCGAAGATTTCTTTACTAACATTCCCGTAAATACTACTGCCTCCTTACGTTCATCATCTGAGGAATCTAAAAAACTATTAACAAGCTGTATACCAGAATGTAACAATCATTTAATATTTCAACATGTAACACCTCAAATAATCATTGATACATTTAAGAGTTTGAACAATAAGAAAACTGGAGATTTGTGGGATATCTCTGTAGCTGTCATTAGTAACATCATTGAAGTAATTGCACCATATTTAGCTTCTATATTTAATAAGTGTGTAGATACTGGGACATTTCCTGACTTGATGAAGTTAAGTAAAGTCATTCCTTTGTACAAATCTGGCGATAAAAATGATCCCACTAATTACCGTCCCATTTCTATTCTGCCAGCTCTTAGTAAAATATTTGAAAAAATGATTTTTAATCAGTTATTAGCTTTTTTTAACATAAATAGCCTTTTCCATCGTGAACAGTATGGATTTACAAAGGGTGGGTCAACTACAGACGCGGGTGTAGCTCTGTTGAAATACATATATGATGCTTGGGAGGGAAAACAAAATGCTATTGGTGTTTTTTGTGATCTTTCCAAAGCCTTTGATTGCGTAGACCACAATACCCTTCTCTCCAAGCTGGAGCACTATGGAATAAAAGGTAAATCTCGCGATTTACTTGAATCTTATTTAAGTGGCCGAACTCAAAAAGTTAGTTTAGATAGGGTACAATCCTCCGGATCATCGGTTAAGATGGGCGTACCCCAGGGCTCTATCCTAGGGCCTCTGTTATTCCTCATTTACATCAATGACCTACCTTACTGTGTCAATACATGTAAGGCTGTACTATTTGCCGATGACACTTCTCTTGTCTTCAAAATTGATAGACAAACTAATTCTTTTGACGTGGTTAATAGTACTTTAGCTCAAGTGTTGGATTGGTTCACAGCGAACAATCTATTGTTGAACGCTAAGAAAACGAAATGTATTAAATTTTGCTTACCAAATGTTACAAAAATTCCAACACAAATAGTAATGGATAATGAACCACTAGATTTAACTGATAAAACAACATTTCTTGGAATAACTCTTGATGCCGGGCTTCAATGGGGTGCCCATATTACTACATTAGCGGGTAAACTTAGTTCTGCAGCTTATGCTGTCAGGAGAATTAGACAACTGACTGATGTTGATACTGCGCGTTTGGTATATTTCAGTTACTTTCATAGTGTTATGTCTTATGCGATTTTACTATGGGGTAACGCTGCAGAAGTAAACACCATATTTGTCCTGCAGAAGCGCGCTATTAGATCTATATATAAACTTGGTGCTAGAGAATCTCTTAGAGAATTGTTTAAAGATATAAATATTTTAACTTTACCTTCTCAGTACATATTTGCGAATATTATGTTTGTGCGCTATAATCTTGATTTATATAAGAAAAATAGTGATATCCATGACCGAAACACGAGAAATAAAAATAAATTAGCTACACCAGTATTGCGATTGCAGAAAACTATGAATTCATTTTTGGGTTTAGGAGTACGCTTCTATAATAAAATTCCTGCAGAAATATTAGGTCTGCCTTTACTTAAGTTCAAAACGATTGTAAAAAACCAGTTAATAAAAAAGGCTTATTACTGCATTGATGATTATATTACTGATAAAAATGCGTGGAAATTTATATAAATTTATTTAATGTTAACAATTATTAAATGTTAAAATTAATCTATAGTATGAAAAATTGTATTTAATGTTAACAATGTATTCAGAGCCCTTCAGGCACGTAGGGACCAAGGCTGGATTGAGTTTCTTTCGGCGTTTTCTTCTCACCAGTGGTCGTTCCGAAACGCTAGTAGTATTTCAATTTTGCATATATAAAAAAATATATAAGAAATAAAAATATGACGTTCAAAAAGAGATACATGTATCCAATTTTGAATAAAAATCTTTGACTTTTAACTTTTTTTGACATCTATTTTTATAAGTCCCTGAAGGATAAGCTAATAATGTCATATATAAAGAAATTCTTTAAGTTTACTTTATGAAATGAAATGAAATAGAATTTTATTCAAATTTGGATATCATGTATCTCTTTCTGAACGTCATATTATTATTTTTAATATTTGCAAAATCGATATGCTACTAGCGTTTCGAAACGACCACTGAGAAGAATACGCCGAAAGAAACTCAGTCCAGTATTGGTCCCTACGTGCCTGAAGGGCTACACTTTCACATATTTATAACAATCGAATTATTTTACATTAAGTAATCACTGATGTATATTGATTAACAATTTATTTTAAATTTAATATACATCAGTGATATATAACAGTATAGTATTTAACAGATAAAACTCCATGGAAGTAATACATTACTTCCATGGAGTTTTATCTGTTAAATAGTCATTTATACAATAGTAGGCATTTTTGAGTAATTGATTTTTAAATTATTTTTTAATTATTTTTTAATTATTTTTACCTCAAGGAATTGCTTTATTGACCTAAAATATTTTATTCGGTAAAGTCAAGGTCATTTAAAAAGTATATCATATATTAATATGATTTGTATATTGATTTATTTCACATTATTATACATTCAACTCGAAATTTACGCGGACGATGTCGCGGGTAACAACTAGTATTAAATTATATTGTCAACGACTCTGCAGGCACAGTTATAGCGCTTCATACAAGCAAAGATTCAAAGATTCAAAGATTTATTCAGAAAATAGGCCTTTTCAGGCACTTTTTCACGTCAATTCACATTTTAAATAATACTTATTATATTATATTCAAATTATTAATTATTGTTCAAAAGCTACAAACTACTAGCGTTTCGGAACCGACACTGCAGAGAAGAAGACGCCGAAAGAAACTCTTTTCAACAGTATTGGTCGCCTACTTGCCTGAAGGGCTTTGTATGATATTTAATATTTTTCTTTTCTTTTTTTTTCTGATGTCATGTTATATACAATTTTAATTTACATATTTTTGTGGAACACGTTATGTTAGCGATCGAGCGCGCAACAACAACAGATATGATAAAAGTCTCAAAGAGGCCGAGCAGACCTGTCCCCCCTGGCAGCACCCGTTCACGAGTTGACGCATGGATCAGCCATCGCTGAGCTCAACCATATTAGAGGGAACTCGACGACCCGACACACAACGCCGCCACCAGTTTGAACATTTTAGTGAGCATGACTTACTCGATCTCAAGCACAAAACTCGAAAACTAATTGTCGACACTCGTTGACCGCAAACATATACATGTTTTACAATTGAGAGTTGATTTAAGACAATTATACAAAATAAAATAGCAGCAACAAAAAAAGAAAACAATTATAAGTAAAATTAAAATAAAAGCGTTTAGAGAAGTCCTGCATATCACTCGAGGTGTCGACTCCAAGCATTCTTATCAACGAAATAATCATTAATGCCATAATAAGCTCTTTTCAATAATATATTTTTTGTAACGTCTTTAAACTTCGGAAATGGTAAAGCTGTAATATTGTCAGGAATTTTGTTATACAAACGAATACTAAGCCCTAAGAATGTATTCATAGTTTTCTGTAGTCTAAAAGCTTCATTAACTAGTTTATTTTTGTTTCTAGTATTGTATGTATGAACATGACAATTCTTAACATATTTGTGAATATTTTGATGTACGTGCAGTATATTAGCAAGAATGTATTGTGACGCAACCGTTAAAATTCCAGTTTCCTTAAATAATTCTCTAAGAGAATCCCTAGCCCCTAGTTTATAAATTGATCGAATAGCACGCTTTTGCAGAACGAAAATGCTGTTGACGTTTGCACCATTTCCCCAAAGCAATATCCCGTAGGACATTATACTATGGAAATAGCTAAAGTAAACAAGACGTGCTGTTTCGACATCTGTCAGTTGTCTTATTCGCCAAACGGCGTATGCCGCGGAGCTTAGTCTACCAGCAAGAGCTGTAATATGTGGACCCCATTGTAACTTTGAGTCGAGAGTTATTCCTAGAAATTTTGTCGAGTCAACAAATTCTACCACTTCATCATTAACAACTATTTTTGTGGGCACATGCCTAACATTAGGGGTACAAAATTTGACACATTTAGTTTTTTTAGCATTTAGCAGGAGATTATTAGCTGTAAACCAATCTAATACCTGAGCGAGAGTGTCATTAACATCGTCAAAATTTGTCTTCTGTCTATCAACTTGAAAAACAAGTGATGTGTCATCAGCAAATAACACAGCTTTACAGGCACAGGCGTAGAATGGCAAATCATTAATATAAATGAGAAATAATAAGGGCCCCAAGATAGATCCCTGAGGAACTCCCATTTTGACAGACGTCCCACTTGATTTAACTCCATTAAAACTAACTTTTTGTATTCTATTTACCAAGTATGATTTAATTAGCCTCAAAGATTCATTTTTCACCCCATAATAACTTAATTTATTTAATAGCGTTTCATGGTCTACACAGTCGAAGGCTTTAGTGAGATCACAAAAAACTCCTATTGCATTTTGCGACTCCTCCCATGCCTCTAGGATATGCGTGAGCAAAGCAACTCCTGCATCTGTGGTGGAACGACCTTTAGTGAAACCATATTGTTCACTATGGAAAAGTTTATTTTTATTAAAGAAAGAAAGTAACTGTTTGAATATTAACTTTTCAAAAATTTTACTTAAGACTGGTAGGATTGAAATTGGGCGATAATTATTAGGATCGTCTTTACTTCCCGCCTTATGCAGAGGTATAATCATACTACATTTCATCAGATCGAGAAATGTTCCGGTATCTACACATTCATTAAATATTAACGCTAGATTTGGAGCTATATCGTCTATAATATTTTTTATTAAGGAAACAGAAATATCCCATAGATCCCCAGTTTTTTTAACGTTTAATTCATTAAAAGTGTCGATAATTTTTTGGGGAGTCACATTTTCAAAAATTAAAGTGTTGTTACATTCCGGTACATGATCACGTAATATTTTTTCAGATCTTTGAGATGATGACTGAAGCGAGGCAGTTGTTTTAACAGGAATATCAGAAAAGAAATCTTCAAAACATTGAGCAACTTCAGTATTTGTGTCAAACTTCTGATCTTTGACTTGTAATTTTAATGACTCATTATTGCGTTTTTTAGTTTTTCCCGTTTCCTGATTAATAATGTTCCAAGTCGTTTTTATTTTGTCCCCGGAGCTGGCAATTTTTTTACATAAATATATAGACTTTGCGCAGGCACACACTTTTTTGAATATTTTAGAGTAATTTCTAACGTAATTTAAAAAAACGGGATTTCTATTATATTCTTTCATAGCCAGCAGATCATATAACTTATTCCTACTTTTATAAATTCCTACAGTAGCCCATTCACAGAACTTTTTTTTGTTAGAAATAGTACGTTTCTTAACTTTAAACGTTTTGTTAAATTCTATGTCTATAGTCTTAAATAATTTATCATATAATACATGTGGATTGTCACTTTCATCACAAATAATTGGCATTATACTTGAGACGTTTGCTTTAAATTCATATATTTTAGATTCGGAGGAAGGTCTATATGTTATTTTTTCCAAGTCCGTTTTACTATCGAAATCTGAAAAAACCGCTAATAATCCGAAATGATCAGACGATATCTTTTTTATCACGGTTCTTTCAAGAGCTTCACAACTACAGAAAACAGCAGCATATTTATGACTAATACTACTACTATGTGTTATTTTTATAAGTACGTTATAATATTTATATGCTATTTTGATATACTCTTAATAAGTTAAAATATGATGAACAACATTTTTTTTTCTTCGCTTTATTTTTCCCCGCCCGTGTGAAATTTTTCACCATATTTTATTTCTTAACTTATTAAGGCTTCTAGTGTGTTTGTTGTTGTGTGGTTTAACCGACAACTATTTGTGGTGTGCAATCTCTCGCACAGATTAAGTGGAAAGGCATCCTTAGGGCCCAGAATAAATCTTACTTCCCATATGAAGATTGACTTCGACAAGGAAATTCAATCGGAAGGGTGGACCCGAAATAATTTAATGCACATATTCGATACACGTGGCGTCAACACTGTTGAATAATATATCTGGAAGGGATGATCTCTAGGGGTACAGCTTGATTTGGGTGTGCATGGTCGATTGACCGTGTCACCTACTCGAAATGATGATGATGATGATCAGAATTGGAATACAAAATTGCAATAAAAAAACGAAAGCAACGAAAAAAGTATTCCTCCCATACAAAGTCGCTGACCAGCTGCGCGAATTTTTTTATGAAAAATTTTATTCGTTTTTTACGCTTATCTTGCGATTCTGTATTCCATTAAGGATTTTAATTTTGAGATTTAGATACAGCGTGTTAATTGACCCTCGACGGTCCCTTAACGGGGTGACTCAGCCTATCTATATGAACAACTTTTCCTATGGGAACAATGCTGGGAACTCAAAAAAATTCGTCATTTCCATATAAAAGAATTCCGTCGCCCGGCCAGATTGTATGAGAATGTCGAAATTTTTTTTGAGTTCCTAGCATTGTTCCCATAGAAAAAGTTGTTCATATTATTATATATCACAAACGGCAAAAAAATCATGCTGCTGTATGGGAGCCACCTTAAATATTTTTTTCTTTTTTTGTATTTGTTGTTATAGCGGCAACAGAAATACATCATCTGTAAAAATTTCAGCTGTCTAACTATCACGGCTCATGAGATACAGCCTGGTGACAGACGGACAGCGGAGCGATATTAATAGGGTCCCGTTTTACCCTTTTGGGTTCGGAACCCTAAAACATATAAATTCATGCTCTTCTATGTTGGTCTGGGAGAAAAGAAAAAACGTTCTTTTCCCGCGCAGATCGTTAAAGCCGATCAAGGGAACGGGCAAAATCCTGAGGAATCATGTTAATAGGCGATGCAGCCCATCACTATTTTGATTCCGTTTTCCACCTAATGCCCACCAACATGCTAAACGTGGCCTTTGGGTCTTAAATACCTAGGCTCTGTCTTCCCCGCAAGGGAAAGAGACGTGATACTATGTATGTATGTGTATAAATTCATCCATTTATCTAATGTAATAATTTCAAAGTGCCTGTCCGTGTGTACTCTCAAAAGTTCGATTCAAGCGTCATCCATTCAAGAATTAATTGAATTGCACTTCGAATTGAATAGATCTGGCATTATTCATGAAATTCGGCTTGAGGCGCTTAACTTTGAACGGCTATGAATATGTTACAGATATTGGATATGATATGGCTGAGACAATAGTAAGTAATCTAGACTATTATTAGAAAGATTTGGCGAGCTCCGTGGCGCAGTGGTTAACACGCCAGCCTGCGACACGGAGTGCCCGGGTTCGATCCCCGGCCAGGTCAAGATGGAAAATGATCTTTTTCAGATTGGCCTGGGTCTTGGATGTTTATCTATTTATATGTATTTGTTATAAAATATAGTATCGTTGAGTTAGTATCCCATAACACAAGTCTCGAACTTACCTTGGGGCTAGCTCAATCTGTGTGATTTGTCCGTATATATTTATTTATTATTTATTTGAAGAAAAAAGCTGCGAGAAAAATTGTCTTAATAAATTAAGAAATAAAAATTCACAGAAGAATACATGAGTCCAAAAACTGTATTATACAAATAATTCACACAACAATTTATCTATACGACAAATGCTTTGCTAGGCACTCTTTTAATCTAGAAAGACAAACATTGTACATATATGTAACTATTATTATTTATTGTATTATGTAGAGAATTATATTGAAAGTACAATATAATATGATATAAAGATGATTTTATTCAACATAAAATCTAAATAGAAATGTAATTTACTATAAATTGATTTATACATTACTAGCTTTCGCCCGCGGCTCCGCCCGCATCAATGTCGATCCCTCGGGAATAATACTTTTCCCGGCATAAAAGGTAACCTATGTCCTTCTCCGTACTCTAGAGAACTTGTATGCAAAATTTCGTAATGATCGGTTCAGTTATTACGGCGTGAAAGCGTAACAAACATACAAACTCACTTTCGCATTTATAATATTATTATAGTAAGGATTGTATCGTGACAATTTGCTATGTAATGCTGTAATATGGGTATAAACCTGAAATAAACGTTTATTATTATTATTAAAATATGGTGAAAGAACTTCATGCAGGCGGGACTTGAACCGGCGACCTAGGTCTATGTACGTACAACCTATGCTCTGCCATCTAAGCTACCGCACAATTCAATCTCGGCGCCGAAATTCTCCACCATATCCCATTTCCCCTTATACGTATTAAGACTTACGTCACCTACACAACTACCCGACTTTTACAAGTGAGGTATTTGATTCAACTCATTTTACAATGAATTCGAAAATCAACTAAAAAAATAGTCTTTATTTTTTTAACCCTACGATATTAATTGTGACATATAAATTAATGGTCAGGGCTGTCATCCTCACCTGTCCGGTGTTGCAGGTAAAGCATCGGGTACGCGCCCGGCCTCCCGAACTCATCATCATCATCACCATCAGGTCTTTTTAGTCTCCACTGCAAGAGCATGACCCTCTCTGTACTACCGCAACTATACTTGGTCAGAGCAGACAGAGGATTTAGCCTGCACTCTCCTCGCTGGCCAGACGGGTTGGAGAGGTCTCATTGATGTTTATAAGCTTTGTTTAGCTTGTATTTCCAAAGTCACCTCTTACGACGTCCATGGGAAGGCCAGGAGCGGTCCTATTCTACTCTCCTGGAAACCGTCTATAATAAGTTTGAAATTATTAAAAATATGTTTATTATATGATGTAACTAAAAATTTTGTTCCTTCGTCGTACCATATCGTATTTTAAGATCCTGAGTTTTAAAATGGCTTGCGAATGTCGAAAAATATCGGCATAAACGGGTGTATCTTTTGATTGTTGGCTTAGAAGTTTGATTTGTTCACAGCTCCAAGGGACTGTAGACATGAGTATTTTTTTTTATGTATATTTGACGGCAAACGAGCAGACGAGCCACCTGATGGAAAGTGGTCACCGTCGCCCATGGACATCTGCAACACCAGAGGAGGTGCTGATGCGTTGCCGATATAAATTCCAGCTTGATGACCTCCAAGCATTCTTGAGAAAAAGGTCTTGACAGACAGACTGACAACAAAGTGATCCTATAAGGTTTCTGGTTTTTCCATTTGAAGTACGGAACCCTAAAATTTGTGAACTGTAATATTACTCATCAGTTCACAATAATTAATACACGGTGAAATTTTGATCGTTCTGGACCCTTAAAGGGATGATTCAGCCCGTTGATATTCAACTTTTCCTATGGGACCAATGCAATGGGAACTCAAAAATTATTTTGACGTTCCCATACAAACTGACAGGGCGGCCGAAATATTTTGTATGGAACTGCCCTTTTTTTTTGAGTTCCCAGGATTATTCCCATAGGAAAAGTTGTTCATATCGATGGCCTGAATCACTCTTTTAAGGGTTCAGAACGATCAAAATTTTACCGTGTATTATACGAATGAATTATCAATAAATAATAAATATATACGGACAAATCACACAGATTGAGCTAGCCCCAATGTAAGTTCGAGACTTGTGTTATGGGATACTAACTCAACGATACTATATTTTATAACAAGTACATATATAGATACACATCCAAAACCCAGGTCAATCTGAAAAAGATCATTTTCCATCTTGACCTGGCCGGGGATCGAACCCGGTCACTCCGTGTCGCAGGCTGGCGTGTTGACCGCTGCGCCACGGAGCTAGTCAATCCCCCCTTTAAGGGTTCAGAACGATCAAAATTTCACCGTGTATAATACGAATGTATTGATAATGTCTTCAAGCAAAATACGATTATATAACATTATATTATATTTGCGTATTCGTTTATCTTTACACACATTTCCAGTCGAGTGGATGAACTGACTGGGTTGTTGTAAATGTGTGACCTAAATGTTCGTTGAACTTTTATGCCCTAAAAACGCGAATGACGTGTGGAAGTACCCTTTGAAAGGGTTGAAGTGTGCTCGGAACGCGTATTTTTTGAGTTGTCTGTATCTATATCTCCTAATTCTTTTAATATATAACTGCCTCTGTGGTCCAGTGGTTAAGGCGTTTGCCTGTAGACCCGGGGGTTCGATTCCCACGGGAAGCATACTTTGTTTAGTTTTTTCCAGTTTGGTTAGGAAATTGCAGGCTTGATTCACCTGATTGTCTGACAATAAAGATGATTCTGTGCTTCGGAAGGCACGTTAAGCCGTTGGTCCCGGCTGCCATCTGGTAGTCGTTAAAGGAACCATGTCAGAGGCCGAGAGGCGGTCATTTCGAGTAGGTGTCACGGTCAATCGACCATGCACACCCTGGTGTCAGAGTTCTTCGGAACCGCCTCTCGGCCTCTGACGTGGTTCCTTTAACGACTACCAGATGGCAGCCGGGATCACCGGCTTGACGTGCCTTCCGAAGCACGGAATCATCTTATTATCAGAAAATCTGGTGATTCAAGCTTGCAATGTCCTAACCAAACTGGAAACAACTAAATAAAGTATGCTTCCCGTGGGAATTGAACCCACGACTTAATAATATACGCGATAATACCGTATTAAAGTGATTTTATTTAAACAACTTTTCCTTTAGTGTGTATTTGGTAATGTCACGATACGCCTATTTTGTGCATATCAATCGTGAAAATATGATTTTCATGCGTTTCGTAGACGATATTGCCCCCTTTTTTTTTACATGTGGAAAATGCGTTATGCATACTGATCTGCTACGAGGGTACAGAACAGTTATGCGGGACTCACACCCGCTAAAAACCACATGATGGCTCTCTTCACGCCATATTACCGGAATGGTAGGCACAGTGGAGCTACCACCAGTCTTCCACAGTAAAAAGTTTTATTCACTGACCGTGATTCGAACTCATGTCTAATAGTTTGCTGCGTATCACTATTCAATGGTCTTAACCACTAGTCCAGGCACACTTTAGACGATATTTGTGACGATGTTATGACTTAGAAAAAAAGGAGTACAGGTATTTGCCCGCACCGGGATCTGATCCCGGTGTCCCATTAAGTGGTTGTAGCGTGGAGAGGTACTTATCAGAAAGACAGGCAGATGGATTTAAGAATAGTCGAAGTTTCAAAGTCTCACAGGGCCCAATTTAGAAATTAACTAATTTTTATTCCTACCCACAATCCCCATTAGAGACACCGTGTGCCCCAGAATCCATAGATTATTTTTAGATTATTTACCCATAGATTATCATAAAAATAACGTTAACCGTCCATATAAGATCATATGAGGAGAATGAGATATTAAAATGGTACACAAGTGAGTATTGAAGTGTTTGATATGACTTTGTTTTTTGTAATTCGGATAATTTTATAGATTTTGGACCCTGGAGGCCAGCTGGCGTGTCACTGCGCTATGAAGACCATATATAGTAAAGCCCATTCCTATAAATATAAATAAATATATACGGACAAATCACACAGATTGAGCTAGCCCCAAAGTAAGTTATGGGATACTAACTCAACGATACTATATTTTATAACAAATACATATATAGAAAAAACATCCAAGACCCAGGCCAATCTGAAAAAGATCATTTTCCATCTTGACCTGGCCGGAGATCGAACCCGCTCACTCCGTGTCGCAGACAGGCGTGTTGACCGCTGCGCCACGGAGCTAGTGAAACCTATAAAACCATCCATCAAAGGATTCTTCGTTCCATGGGAGGATAAAGCCATACTCACGCTTGGCAGGCAGGTTGGCGAGCGCAGTTTCTTTTGCTTCTTGTGATTCCGATGCTGCTACCCATCGGAAGCATTTTAAGCTGAGAAAGGATAATAATTTGTTGGATCTGGGAAGGGAATGAAGGTATTGGGATACTACTCACTCAGATGAAAAGGTGGAAAGCAAGTAGCAGCTCGGGAGGCCAGGCGCGCGTACCGGATGCCATACCTGAAACCACTGGACAAAAAGTTGAAGATGACATGACCATGCTAGCGTGTAAGTGGAAAGCGTAAAGGTGGAAAATTAAATCAAAATAGTGATGGGCTGCTAACCGCATCGCCTATTCAATGATTCCTTACTTTTTTGCCTATTACTGGCTTTTACGAGCTGCGTGGGAAGAGAAGCAGCTGGTACATCCTACGTTTCTTCTTTTCTCCTAGACCAGCATGGAAGTTCCTACGAGTTCTTAGTATTAAAAGACTACTGACATAGAGTAAAAAAAAGTGTCTGTACATCCTTACTAATATTATAAATGCGAAAGTGAGTTAGTTTGTTTGTTTGTTACGCTTTCACGCCGTAACTACTGAACCGATCATCATGAAATTTTGCATACAAGTTCTCTGGAGTACGGACAAGGACATAGGCTACCTTTTATCCCGGGAAAAAGTACTATTCCCGAGGGAACGACATTGACGCGGGTGGAGCCGCGGGCGACAGCTAGTTGAATATATTTACAAAAAAAAATATATAAAGCGATGGAGACATACTAATATAGAAAGAATTAAAAAAAAAATGTCTGTCTGTTTGTTTGTGTGTTCATACAAGCTTATCTCCGGAAATACTAGACGGATTCGAATGAATCTTTTTCATTGTATAGCTATCAAGCCTGAGCAACATATAGGCTATAATTTATTTTGAAAACTGGAACGATTGATGCAGAACTATAACGGTCTAGCTAAACTATAAACAATATAAAAATGACGCCTTAACATGATTCCTTCTGCTCCTACTCCTTTCTGCAGAGTCATAAAGTCCACGCGAACGAAGTCGCGGGCATCAGCTAGTTCTGCAATAAATCAACATGTGCTGTACCCGCACTAAATCACGCCCGACATCTTAATGTATCGCTTTCATGTTGCTTTAATGGCATTTAAAATATGACTTTCCACGCTGGTCTGCGGATTAAGAATATTATAAAGACTGTAATATTTAATGAAACTAACTTTTTTATTATATTATATACTAGCTTTCGCCCGCGGCTCCGCCCGCGTCAATGTCGATCCCTCGGGAACAGTAATTTTTCCCGGGATTAGTTGTATCCTATGTCGTTCTCCGTATCCCAGATAACGTGTATGCAAAATTTCATGATGATCAGTTCAGTAGTTAAAGTGTAAGAAACAAACAAACTCACTTTCGCATTTCTTTTTTTTTTTTTTAATTTTATTTTGGCACAAAACAGTCATTATAAAAACAAAATCACACAGATATATTTACTTATGTAGTAGACAAGACAGTGCCGAAACTATGTTAGATATAAGTATATAAGATTGTTTAATTTGACAAGCATGAATTTAAGAAACCATAGAAATACAAATAAAATCAAAATTAAACGATGTGCTCACAGTGTTGAAGTTAAAAGATTAAGCTTTGACAGTAATCCATATAACAATAATTAATAATTTGAATATAATATTAGTATTATTTAAAATGTGAATTGACGTGAAAAAGTGCCTGAAAAGGCATATTTTCTGAATAAATCTTTGAATCATCAAATAATGATAAAATACAATAAAACAATTTTTTAATTTTGTGTAATAAACAGTTTTGTAAAGAGTTTGTTTTTTGTAGCCGGCAATGAGTTTTTATAATATTAGTATAGTAAGGATAAGGATAAGGAAGTAAGGTTAAGAATTATTTCGACCAGTTGATGGAGACCATTTGATATGAATCAAATTATATCGAGATATTCTTAGACATATGTATATTCTTTGTTGATAATTTTGTTAAATTAAGTTTTGGAGGTTAATAATGTTAATCTTGTTTTGGGTGTAAGGATGTTTTCTATTAGCGAGAACCTGTAAGTGACATCTGTGTTGTAATTGAATGTCTTTTATGTTATATGGTTGTTGGTTTTCCAAATAAATAAATAAACATTCGCCTGTGGCTCCGTTTTCGTGAAAGTACCTTTATTCCTCTTACCCCTTTAGGGGGGAATTATGTTCAATCAACACTTAAACTACACAAATAATTTTTAATTGTAATCGAGAACTTATATACCTATTTTCATACTTGTAAGTCCGGAAATGAGAAAATGGGGTAAAATGGGGGTAAATTTTTTGTATGGAATACAGATTTTACCCCCATTTTATTTTAGTTGTTGAAGCGTGATATTCATACTATAGCGTATTGTTGACAGATATAGTTACTTTCGCATTTATAATATAACAAAAGCAGCCCTCCCCGGCTACGCCCGGTAATATTATAAATATCCTTAAAAAATGCTCTACACGTTAGTGAAAACTCTATCAAAACCGCCCCAGTAGTTTCAAAGATATCGATTCGAAGTCATCTGTACAGACAGATGACTTCGAATTATACTAATAGCTATTGCCCGCGGCTCCACTCGCTTAAATCCCCCGGGAACAGTAGAATTGCGCGGAACGAAAAGTACCCTATGTCCGTCCCCTCTCCTCCTCTACCTCCATACCAAAATTCATCTAAATAGCTTCAATGGTTGAAGCATGAAAAGTGACGAGTTTCTTTCGAATTTATGTATGGATTGATTAATTTCTATTGATATTAGCATTCAATGGGCAGCGCTGATCGCTTACCATCAGGTGACTCGCTTGCTCGTTTGCCGTACTATATTATAAAAAAAAACCACGGCATCGCTCGCGTTTATGGTAGATCCCTCGGGAACAATCCCTACCAAATTTTATCAAAATTGGTTTAGTGGTTGTAGCGTGAAGAGGTTACTTAACAGATAGACATGCAGATGGATTTCATCATCATCATCAGGTCCTTTTTAGTCTCCACTACAGGAGCACGACCCTCTCTGTACTACCGGAGCCAAACTTGGCCAGAGTAGCCAGAGGACTTGGCCTACACTCTCCACGCTGGCCAGACGGGTTGGAGAGGTGTCTTAGATGTTTATAAGCTTTGTTTAGCTTGTATTTCCTAAGTCGCCTTCTACGACATCCACGGGAAGACTTGGAGTGGTCCTATTCTACTCTGCCGGATACCACACGACAGATGGATTTAAGAACAGTCAAAGTTTCAAAGTCTCACAGTTTAGAAATAAACTCATTTTTATTCCTACCTACAATCCCCATTAGAGACACCGTGTGCCCCAGAATCCCCTATTACACATAGATTATCATAAAAACAACGTTAACCGTCTTTATAAGATCATATGAGGAGAATAAGCTATTAAAATGGTACACAAGTGTGTCTGTGTATAGAAGCGTTTAATATGACTTTGTTTTCGTACTCACGTAACAGCCTCCGTGGTCCAGTGGTTAAGGCGTTTGCCTGTTGACCCGGGGGTCGAGCTTTATTCACAATACAGCTTTTACAAATTACAGTTTTAATAGATCAACTATATAACATCGATTTATAACACGCTATCACGTCAAATAAAATCTGACCTCCAGGGTCCAAAATCTATAAAATTCTCCTAAGTACGAAAACATCATCATCATCATTTCGAGTAGGTGTCACGGTCAATCGACCATGCACACCCTGGTGTCAGAGTTCTTCGGAACCGCCTCTCGGCCTCTGACGTGGTTCCTTTAACGACTACCAGATGGCAGCCGGGACCGCCGGCTTAACGTGCCTTCCGAAGCACGGAATCATCTTTATTATCAGACAATCAGGTGATTCAAGCCTGCAATGTCCTAAACAAACTGGAAACAACTAAACAAAATATGCTTCCGGTGGGAATCGAACCCACGACCCCCGGGTCAACAGGCAAACGCCTTAACCACTGGACCACGGAGGCTGTTTGTTTAATATGTCCTATATTATAAATAAACTACGGAGCAAAGCCTCTCTTCGTTATCGCGTATGTTAAGATCCGGAGGCACAACATTTCCCACTATTTCAAAACCGTTTGTCTCGTGGTTAGACAACTATTATAAAAACTGTAATAAAATACCTATTTGTATGGAAGAGTTGGCGCTCGTTCTTCTTAGAGCTTTGCAACATAAATAAAAATTACATTGTCATTGTGAAATACAAACTTTTCCATTTTGAAAACAAATTGCTATGTTGAGTCTGTTAGCATAGAGATAAGATAATGGTTAGATACATATATAGTATCACGTCCTTTTTCACTCACGGGGTAGACAGAGATCAGGTTTTTAAGACCTAAAAGCCACGTTTCGCATGTTGGTGGGCGTTAAGTGAAAAATGGAATCAAAATAGTGATGGCTTGCAAGCCGCATCGCCTACTTATATGATTCGTTAGATTTGCCCATTCCTTCGATCGAGTTTTACTATCTGCGCGGGTAGAAAGGAGTTGCTATATTCTACATTTTTTCTTTTCTCCCAGACCAGCTTGGAAGTACGTATGTGGTGTCTTCCTATTGAGATTCTCATGGAATTCTAAATTAAACTGAAACTTCATTCAGTCGTATCTCTTTGATTATATAAATTTGTTTTACCTACCTTCTACCAAGTACTCAGATTTGGGTAAGCAATATGCAATATAACTATGGAAATTGAATATTTTAATTACGATCAAAATAGTTAGAAAAAATATTGATATCGTTAGAAAAAAAAGCTTGATCTCCCGTTCAAATTTATCAATTAGATGGTAGATCTCTTTTTTTCACTTTGTATTCCATCAGTAATCCTTACCACGATTTAAAATCCAAAAAGTAAGAAGCGAAGGAATCAGAAAAATCATCCATCTAGCGAGAGCCTAATTATAATTTCAAGTTGTTAGTTTTTCTCTTCGTAAGAGGGTAAAATAAGCAACTAACGCGGGCCAAGACCAATTATTGTTATTATATTATATTATTATACAACGATTTTAATATTGCCAGGGGGTTTAAAGTAATGTCCAGTATAAAGGTTATTGTATAACCATCTGCATGATATAAATAAATGGCCCTGCAATTTTCTCGCCTGCTACATTTCATCTCAGCGTCACGTGCGGGGTGACAATCTTGTTAGAAAGGCATTACTCTACACTGGCGTTTAATCTTGTATTATTAGGTACTTAATATGATGGGAAAATAGTTTTTTACTTCCATGCTAGTCTGGGAGAACAGAAAAACACAAATTGATTCTCTGTAAAGTCTCATTTCCACGTCTCAGTTAATGTCTTTGTCGTTTTGTACGAGGGAAATTGGCGCAGTCGGGTAAGGGATACATCATCTAAGGCAACTGGATAGAAACTGCGTTGACCACCAAATTTGCAGAACAGCTGCTGAGATTATCCTACTGTAACTGTATGTATATTTCCGGAAAGCCTAAAGAGTTTGACATCACTTTGTACGTGTACAAATTTTAACGGACCCACCTTTTGACAGGAGTGGCAGAATATCAGCGTTTTACTCATATTATGTATGAGTAACATACACGCTGAGCCATATCCTTTTTGATTACTGCAACGCACACATGTTTATTAATGTGTAGTTTTATTAGTACTAAACAGCCTCCGTGGTCCAGTGGTTAAGGCGTTTGCCTGTTGACCCGGGGGTCGTGGGTTCGATTCCCACCGGAAGCATACTTTGTTTAGTTGTTTCCAGTTTAGTTAGGACATTGCAGGCTTGAATCACCTGATTGTCTGATAATAAAGATGATTCCGTGCTTCGGAAGGCACGTTAAGCCGGTTGTCCCGGCTGCCATCTGGTAGTCGTTAAAGGAACCACGTCAGAGGCCGAGAGGCGGTTCCGAAGAACTCTGACACCAGGGTGTGCATGGTCGATTGACCGTGGCACCTACTCGAAATGATGATAATTAGTACTTAACTTTGTATATTTTCCTACGTTTTGTTTTTTTTTGTAATATATGTGTAATAAACGTATGTCTATGTCTATGTCAGCCTCTGCTGCCATTTTAGCAACCTGCTCTGAACTTCAGTTCGTTTTTCTCCAAGATCACTACTAAACTGAATTACTCGTATTAGACTAGAAATTTCACTTTATAAATTCATTTTAGAATAGCCCAACACAAAAACCGTAGAACCCATCGAATTTTTTTTTTTTAATCTATGGTTGAACCGCTGAAATCTCCGCCAGTAACTTCAAATGTTTCCTTTTATATAACTGTGATTTGTCCGTATATATTTATTTATTTTTTTATTAACTATATCTATCTATCTATCTATAATTTAAGAACTGTGTTCTTGTCGGTGGAGTACTCTCTAGAATTGATATTTCTTTGAAAACAATTGCAGAGTGAGACTTCTGTACGTAAGTACTTATCTATACTAATATTATATAGCTGAAGAGTTTGTTTGTTTGAACGCGCTAATCTCAGGAACTCCCACTGGTTCAAATTGAAAAATTATTTTTGTGTTGGATAGTCCATTTATTGAGGAAGGCTTTAGACTATTAAACATCACGATGCGACCAATAGGAGCGAAGCATCAATAAAAAGTGTTTTGAAAACGGGGAAAAATAATTAATCTATACCTTATAACAGAAATTTCCGCGGACGAAGTCGCGGGCAACAGCTAATCCTTACTAATATTATAAATGCGAAAGTGAGTTTGTTTGTTTGTTTGTTTGTTTGTTTGTTACGCTTTCACGTCGTAACTACTGAACCGATCATCATAAAATTTTGCATACAAGTTCTCTGGAGTACGGAGAAGGACATAGGCTACCTTTTATCCCGGGAAAAAGAAATGTTCCCGAGGGATCGATATTAACGCGGGCGGAGCCGCGGGCGAAAGCTAAGTACTGTGATAAATTAAGTCTCAGGTAAAATAAAAGCCTTGCCTTGCAGTCGCGCGTCTGCCCCCGACAGCTGCAATCCGGTTAGAGTAAGGTAATACGTTTTTACTGCGGTGACCTGGATCTTATTTCTAGATTGTATCTTTAATTTCAGCGCTGCTGGCGCTTCATCCCTAGGGATTAAAATTGTCTAGACATGTTTACAGTTCTTAGGCTATTTTATAGTAGGAGAGCTCTGGATGCAAAATGTGTATTAACTTGAGTGTGGGGACTCATCATCATCATCATCATCAGGTCTTTTTAGTCTCCACTGCAGGAGCATGACCCTCTCTGTACTACCGGAGCCATGCTTGGCCAGAGCAGACAGTGGATTTGGCCTAGACTCTCTTCGCTGGCCAGACGGGTTGGAAAGATTAGGTGGTAGAAAGAAAAAATGGTTATTTGATATTTTTAAGTCACCGGTAGGGAGAGCGGCTAAAGGATTTTAAACATTATGAAACAAAAATAATCTTCTAGAAAATACTCGAGCGCTTATAATGCAAACTGGTTTTATTAATGCTAAATATTGTGTATAGCAATAATCTGATGATTCACTATGTAAGTATATCTGTATATCCATACTCTTATATTATAAAAACGAAAGTAACTCTAGTAAAGTTTGTCTGTCTTCTTTTCATGCTTAAACCATTGAACCAAATTGGATGAAATTTGGTATTGAGGTAGTTTGAGGCCCGGGAAAGGACATAGGGTACCATTAATTCCGAGAAATCCTACCGTTCCCGAGGGATGGACAATAACGCCGGCTGAGCCGCGGGCAAAAGCTAGTGTATTCATAATTATGTTAAAGCTTCTAACAAAAATGGACTGTTTTAAATTGTCTGAATAAATGATTATTATTGAAAAAGCTGATCTGTATGATATGCTTAAAATAAACAAACAGAAAACAAAACAAGAACTAACAATCGTAAATAGAAAAGCCAAGCCCAAACAGCAACAAAAATCGCTCGTTAGCATGGCCATAATGTTGCCGCGAGCGTGTTTTTGACAGTTTACTTTTGGTAAATAAATGTATCAGCATAACTGGCCTAATTTTGCAGATATGGCTAACAGTCTTCCTCATTCGAACGTGTTTATGTGTGAGTTGGAACCCGGGAGCCCCTTTTATTTATAGGGTTTATCCTGAAAATATGTACATCTAGTCATAGATCAAAATGGGATCCGCTATTATTCTCAAACGTACATTATTGCAACAAGAACTTCAAATGTGCGTGATTACTAAGTAAGCTATGTAAGTATATTTGTATATGTAGTCATCATTATGTTAAAGCTGATCAGTATGGTATGCCTTAACTACACAAACAGAAAACAAAACAAGAACTAACATCGTAAATAGAAAAGCCAAGCCCAAACAACAACAAAAACCGCTCGTTAGCATGGCCATAATATTGCCGCGAGCGTGTTTTTGACAGTTTATTTTTGGTAATTAAATGTATCAGCATAACTGGCCTAATTTCGCAGTTATGGCGTTAGCCATAATGAGGAAGACTGTTAAGTCTTCTTCATTCGAACGTGTTTCTATGTGAGTCAGAACCCAGGGTTATTATCTATATGGTTTATACCGAAAATATATACATCTAGACATAACAAAATAGCAACCACCATTATTGTCAGTCGTAACCTTATTAAAATATCTAATAAAACTTCAAATGTGCGTGTACTACGTAAGCATATTTGCACATGTATTCATAATCATGTTAAGACTCATCTGTATTGTATGCTTAAAATAAAAAAACAGAAAACAAAACAAAAACTAATAATCGTAAATAGAAAAGCGAAGCCCAAACAGCAACAAAAACCGCTCGTTAGCATGGCCATAATGTTGCGAGCGTGTTTTTGACAGTTTACTTTTGGTAAATAAATGTATCAGCATAACTGGCTTAATTTTACGGATATGGCTACAGTCCTTTACATTCGAATATGTTTCTGTGTGAGTGGGAACCCGGGAATCCCTATTAATTATAGGGTTTATACTGAACATATGTACATCTAGTCATAGATCAAAATGGAATCCGCTTTTATTCTCAAACGTAACGTTATTACAACAAGAACTTCAAATGTGCGTGATTACTATGTAGGTTATGTAAGTGTATTTGTACATGTATTCATAATTATGTTAAAGCTGATTTTTACGGTATACTTAAACTAAACAACAGAAAACAAAACAAGACCTAACAATTGTAAATAGAAAAGCCAAGCCCAAACAGCAACAAAAACCGCTCGTTAGCATGGTCATAATGTTGCCGCGAGCGTGTTTTTGACAGTTTACTTTTGGTAAATAAATGTATCAGCATAACTGGCTTAATTTTACGGATATGGCTACAGTCCTTTACATTCGAATATGTTTCTGTATGAGTCGGAACCCGGGAATCCCTATTATTTATAGGGTTTATACTGAAAATATGTACATCTAACCATAGATCAAAATGGCATCCGCCATTATTGTCGTAACGTTAGTAAAAACAAAAACTTCAAATGCGCGTGATTACTATGTAAGTTATGTAGGTATATTCGTACATGTATTCATAATTATGTTAAAGCTGATCTGTACGGTATACTTAAACTAAACAAATATGAAGCAATAAAAACCGGCCAAGTGCGAGTCGGACTCGCGCACGAAGGGTTCCGTACCGTTATCTATAAAAACGGCAAAAAAATCATGTCTGTTGTATGGGAGCCCCCTTAAATATTAATTTTATTTTCATTTAATTAAATATTTTTAAAGTGAGTATATAACTAAACATTCTGTGAATATTTCAAGCGTCTACCTGTTGCCGTTATCAATATCGAGCAAAAACAAACAAAAAAATCACGTTTGTTGTATGGGAGCCCCCTTAAACATTTATTTTATTCTATTTTTTTGTATGTGTTGCTATAGCGGCAATAGAAATACATCATCTGTGAAAATTTCAACTGTCTAGCTATCATGGTTCATGTGTTACAGCCTGGTGACAGACGGACAGACAGACAGACAGACAGACAGACGGGCAGCGTAGCGAAATTAATAGGGTCCCGTTTTTACCCTTTGGGTACGGAACCCTAAAAAAAGAACTAACCATCGTAAATAGAAAAGCCAAGCCAAAACAACAACAAAAACCGCTCGTTAGCATGGCCATAATGTTGCGAGCGTGTTTTTGACAGTTTACTTTTGGTAAATAAATGTATCAGCATAACTGGCTTAATTTTACAAATTTGGCTACAGTCTTCCTTATTCAAGCATGTTTCTGTGTGCGGAACCACAGATATGAAAGAAAACTTTTTGCCCTTAAACAGGCTCAACATAAACATTTTATTTAAATTTTAAAGTGTATCTTTTACAATGACAATGTAATTTTTATGTTATGTTGCATAGCGTATATCCTTCCGTACAAATAAATATTTTATTATTGTATTATTTGGTATTTTTTCTTTTTTGTTGTTATAAAATATAATTCAATTAATAATTTATTATTAATTGTGACCTGATCGAAAATTCGTAAGACGGACACGTGACCTGAAACCACCGGCGCGGCGTAGTAGAGGAAGTAATATCCCCCTCTCTTTCTACAGCGCAGAGTTTTCCCTTCTGCCGGCACTTCTGGCGTGCAACACGTTTTTTTTTAGAAAACTTGCCTTCGGACCATTTGTATTTTTTTAAAGAGCTAGCTCTGTGGCGCAGTGGTCAATACGCCAGCCTGCGACACGAGAGTACCCGGGTTCGATCCCCGGTCAGGTCAAGATGGAAAATGATCTTTTTCAGATTGGCCTGGGTCTTGGATGTGTATCTGTGTATCTATGTGTATGTGATTGGGGCGACCGCTGGTATGGGACGCTACTTGCGTCGACACACTGGCGCCATCTCATCTCCAAAGTACCAAGTCGAAGGCAGGCACAGCCGCTGCTGGAGCAGAAACCCTTAAAAGACGCAAATATGTAGGTAGGAGGTAACTACATATTTGAGCCTTTTGGGGTAGAAACATTGGGTCCGTGGGGTCCATCAGCGCATAAGCTTTTTAGTTTCTTGGCTAAAAGGCTTATTGAGGTATCTCGTGACCAAAGGGCTGAATATTACCTAGCTCAGCGTATCAGCATTGCCATTCAATTAGGCAATGCTGCCAGCCTTTTGGGCACGATGCCCAGAGGTGAGCATCTGGAGGGACTGTACGATTTGTAAATATATATATTTTTAAGTAGGTTATTTTTTTTTTGTATTATTTTAGTTTCGTCTTTTTAAGTAGTTTAAATAAGTATCCATGTCTTGATTAAATAAAGTATCTATGTATGTATTTGTTATAAAGTATAGTATCGTTGAGTTAGTATCCCATAACACAAGTCTCGGACTTACTTTGGGGCTAGCTTAATCTGTGTGATTTGTCCGTATATATTTATTTATTTAAAGAATGGATTATCGTCGGATGTATTATCGTAGTAGTATGTCTAAATATATTTTATCCTTTTATTATGAAATACGTTGCTTACTAACCATAACCATAACTATTCCGCAATTTATTGTGACCTCATTTACGGGCTAGATCCGCAAAATTGGTTTTTATGATGCGCTGTGCTATTGCAATTTGTCTGAGAAAATATATAAAATGTTTTAATAATGCAGCGATAATAAAACTGAGATGATTACGTTTCTTTATTTTTGTCTTTTTACTACGTAATGAAACCTTTCTTCCTTATTGTTTTCGCAGGTATTTACGTTATTTTATTTATCTGTACATAAATAAAAGGCAAATCTGACTCACTGACTTATGTATCAACGCACAGCCGTAACTACTGTACCTAGAAACTTAAAATTTGGTAGGGTCAATGGGGGCAAGATCGAATGGTTTTTTGAAGAGATATGTAGGATTGTATTCGAACCTTTGTAAAAAATTGTTATCATAACTTAAGTTTAAACAAAACTTAGGATTTGAAAGTGCATTAAATTTCCTTTAATATCCAATCTATAAAAAACTTCTCCATGCTGCACTAACATGTTTAAAAAAAATCATAGAAAACACGATTATCAAAAAAGAAAGCAGGGGGAAGAAGAAAAGGTGGCGGGGTAAGATTGTAATAGTTTCTAAAATCTTTTCTATTAATGCTAGATGACGTTGGTAATCGATAAGCCATAGCTTAAAAAATGTTCGTACCAAAATTGGTTGCCTTGTGTAAAATTTCCTCAAATTAACTGAGATACGAATTATTTTTTATACTATATATTTCACTCTTACCCCCCATTGTGGTAATACGGCCAGAGGTTCTCAAACTTTGCATATTGATTTTAGTAAAAGAAACTTCTCAACGAAATCTTTTTTATTATTATAGAAAAGTAACAACTCAGGCATGTACATGAATGTTTTAAAAATAAAGTAACAACCTATAATAAAGAAAATTATGTGTCAACAAGAAACATTCATCATTAAATAAAATTATACAAATTAAAGAATTTGTTTTAGGGACATTTTGTACTATTATTTAGGAACAAAGTTAATAATATTATAAGATGGGTTTTATTCCAAAACCTTAATACACGATCTTATTTCCTACAAAACGTATGAAAAAAAATACCACAATATAACAATTCAAAAATCAGTCTACAACTTTAGAAATCAAATTATTTATCTTATGATTATTAAGCCATGTGCAAATATGACTAAAAGCTTTGAAAGTAGTGCAGTTTAAAAGCTAAATATAACATAAAATTGTTCATAATGACATATATAATATAGATAAACATCCAAAACCCAGGCCAATCTGAAAAATATCATTTTCCATCTTGACCTGGCCGGTGATCGAACCCGGGCACCCCGTGTCGCAGGCTGGCGTGTTGACCGCTGCGCCACGGAGCTAGCCAATTCTTTATACATACACAGTCATTCGGGCAGTCACATAAAACTTATTTCTAAACAGACAAACAGAGACAACTTGCTTGATCGTTTATTTTTTCTTTGAAACTTACAGTTTGACAACATATGTATTTTTCTATGACTTTTAAAAATGGGGCAAGTCCGAAAAATTTATATTTTCATCTTTCCCCGCCAAATTTTGCTGGGGAAAGACGAAAAGTCGAAAAATAAGCTAAAATATGAATAATAGCAATATATAGACTAATCGGTACAATTTTAAATTAAAAATAAAATTTAAGTATTCTGTTTAGGCTCTTGTACGTACCTTACAATCTAAGTTATAGGAGGTGGGGTAAGATTAAAAATCGCCAACTTTTTACGAAAATAACCGTTCGGCACAAATTCGTCGATTATTCACAACTATGCAATCCGAGCTATATCTGCCGAATGAGGGGCGAGACGTAAGGAAATTGCGGTCTAAACAATGTTGCCAGCACTTAAACTATTACCTTTATTTAGGCGTTACAGGTGATTTTTGGTGTTACCCCGTTTTTCATCTTCCCCCCACTCACCCTATAGGGGGTTCTTTCATGATGTAAGTGAGCACTAAGAAAAGATTTTTAGAAATTCAGCCCCAAAGGAAGTACAAGTTGGTCCATAAGTCTTATGTAAATTTTCTAATTTCTGGACTTAGCAGTATGGTACGTGTATATATACAAATGATCTGCGTAGGCAAAAGATAAGAAAGAACATGTAACTTTCGTTTTATTAGGGACAAACTTTAAATTTGCCGGAGTAGATTTAAGAGAAAGGCTGTTTTTCTCACGGTCAGCTTTATGTGGCTTGCTCGCACCAAATAAGCTAGTGGCATAGCTTTGTGGATCAAGTGCGTGCCCAGTAAGATATTAGCGTTATTTAATTTGAATTTTTAAGTAATATTGCATATATTTTGTTAATTTATCCACAAAAATACTGATGCAATTAGCCTTAGTGTTATGCAATATTGATTTATGTCCTACCAACTACATGGAAATTTATTGTAAATGACAGTGTAAATCTAATAAACTTCTGGACTATGACAAATATTTGAAATATGAAATATGAAAATATGAAATATCTTTATTGGCCAGTCACAATGCGACACATAACAAAAGATTAAAGTATAAAATGATCATATAAAAATCTTAACTTTTTTAAAATTGAAACTTAAAATTACAAACATTATCCTTACTAATATTATAAATGCGAAAGTGAGTTTGTTTGTTTGTTTATTTGTTTGTTTGTTTGTTTGTTTGTTTGTTTGTTTGTTACGCTTTCACGCCGTAACTACTGAACCGATCATCATGAAATTTTGCATACAAGTTCTCTGGAGTGCGGAGAAGGACATAGGCTACCTTTTATCCCGGGAAAAAGTACTATTCCCGAGGGATCGACATTGACGCGGGCGGAGCTGCGGGCGAAATCTAGTTTATACATAAAAAAAGAATACTTATATACTACTTACATAATAATAATTGTAGTGTCGCAGTGGTTGCCAAATGGGACCGGCTCAGCATAAAGCTGCAGCGCAAAACACTGCAGCGCTGATATTCTGCAGGACCCTGAGTATGCGTGAGTGACGAGACGAGATAATGTCAGAAAACGATACAAATCATGTTGCTACAGTTGGGAACAAATTGGCAACGTTTATAAACTAATTGTAAATATATGAATTATTCCTTTTTTTAAAACATGTAATATGTAATACAATTTCAAACCAAAGTCATCAGCCCAGCCGCCCTTGAGTTTTAGCGAGAAAAACGAACAGTAATTTGATGATATATAAGGTCCTTTTAAACTAAGCGCAAAATTTTTAAGGGGTGGATCTTATTAGGTCAAAGAAATGCTTAAGGAGCAAATTTCAAGAAATCGACAAGTAAGCTTTTTTAGTTCCCACCCAAAAACATTTTTTTTAAATTTAAATCATCTTTACTGTCAGACAATCGGGTGATTCAAGCCTGCAATGTCTTAACCAAACTGGAAAAAACTAAACAAAGTATGTTTCCCGTGGGAATCGAACCTACGACCCCCGGGTCTACAGGCAAACGCCTCAACCAATGGACCACAGAGGCAGTTACCATTGGTGCTTTTACGTCATCCAACCAAAACGAAAAATGCTTCTGATAGAGCGTCCTATTTAGATTGGTTTAATTTTAATCAGCTTTTCAAACTAACGAAACTAGAACAATTGAGTCTAGATTGCTGAATCCACCTTTACCTGAGTAATTTACCTGTCACCGTGGTTTCAATTGTGACCGCAAACTGCTGCGAAATTGGCACATGATGCCAGGCAAATAGATGCTCTCTCACCTAAGCAGTAAGGTGAAATTTAGCTTTTAACTGTTATTCCTAGTGGCAGCTTCGTGAGTGATTTGTGAGTGACCGAAAATAGCTAAATTTACACTCTGCAAAATGCGACTCTCAGTCGTTAGTCATAAAATGCAATATAGCCTGTATCGATATTTTTTATCCCGTGTCTGAATAGTAATGAAAAATGACATAATAAACAAAATTGATTGTCTGTAAAGTCGATAATTTTACGTGATAATGGTGGAAGAGAAATAGATGCGTCACAAGCCGAACGCTCAGGCCGATCGTGCCTCTCTATCGCTTGTTCCGCGGTCTCGCTTGCACATAGAACGTGACACTTTTTCGTGCGTCAAAAGCTTTTTTATCCTCCGACGCAGTTTGACCGCTTTGTATGTCTGTATGTGGCACCGTATATTTTACACGAACGAATCGAATAAATAGAAGAATGAAACTGAGAAAATATATTGACTTTCTATTAGAGTTCGCCGAACTCTGGGTCAGTGGTTAAGCAAGTGCTTTGAATTGCAAGGTCTCAGGTTCGATTATTAGGTCATGATGAAAAACGATCGTATTTAGATTCGCCAGGGTCTTGGATGTTTATAAGAATATATTAAAATATAGTTGCGGTGAGTTAGTATTCTACGACACAAGTTGGCATCGGGGACGCGCGCCTGGCCTCCTGAGCATATAATGCAAGGTATAGCAATACCTTCCTATCTAACCCAGCTTAAAAATGCTTTCGATGGGCAGCAGCGTCGGAAGCACAAGAAGCCAAAGAAACTGCGCTCACCAACCCGCCTGCCAAGAGAGGTGAGCATGGCAATATCCTCCCATAGAATGAAGAATCCTTGAGAGAGGCCTTTGTCCAGTAGTGGCCTACTTATGAATAAAATCATGATGATGATGACACAAGTTCATAACTTACTATGGGGCTAGCTCAATCTGTGTGATTTATGCCAATCTTCATCATCATAAAAACAAAAAGTCCACTGCTGAACGAGGATTCTACGTTCCATGGGAGGATATTGCCATAGGAGGATATTGCCACTACGCTTGGCAATATCCGGCTCGAAGGACCATGTTCCGCCTACTGTGAGGTCCTCCTAAAATAAAACGACGATATACGATATCGGAGTATAATAAGATTCAAATTGTATGTTACATCAGGCAGACCATATAAAATCAGATAAAAATTGTCATAGCGCGTTCTAAAGTCCGCTTACCGCCATCTAGTTTTAGAAAAGGAAATATATACATGTTACCGTTCCAACAGGCAGGTTGGAGAACGCACTTTATTTGGCTTCTTGTGCTTCCGACGTTGCTGCCCTTCGCTAGCATATCAAGCTAGGTAGGTGAAGGAATTTGTTGGATTTCGGAAGGGAATGATAGGTACTGATACTACTTACTCGGATGAATGGGGGAAAAGCAAGTAGGAGCTCGGGAGGCCAGGCGCGCGTACCTGATGCCATACCTGCATCCACCAGACAGGCAGTCGAGGATGACACCACTGACCTTATTTGTCCCAATATATTTATTATAAATAGCCCACAAATTACAAGAAAATCAATTTTGTAAGCCAAAAATAGGCAAATTGACAAAGAATTCTTTGAATATTCATTGGAGCGTGCTCTTTGAGATAACTTCGCCGAGTTTATCTTAAACTCGCAGCGAAATTACGAAATGTATAGCTTGTAGTCTTTTGTTTGGAATTTATTAAAGAAAATTTATTGTTCCAAAATAAAACATTTGTTACAACAGGTGGACTTAATGCTATGAGCATTCTCTTCCAGTCAACCATAGGGAAAATCAGACAAAAATGTATGGTGCAAAGATCTTCTTTACCGAAAATCTTGTTTACCAAACGCTTCGATCAAATATGAAGCCTGAATAATGTCCCCGAGTCAAAACATCATGCATACTTACAATCAACAACAAAACGGTACGTATAACTCCATTTTTTTTCACTTTTGGTGCGTAGTTTTTGCACCTTTTCACTGTAGGTAGAGCGCGGTTTATTGAAACTGTAGACAAAACAGCTCCAAAACTGGATTAGTGCGCTGTTTTGCCGGTGTCACTTTTCGAGCGCGAATCGTGAATCTACCATTATACAACGTGATTTTGAACCTCCTAGCTATATTGGAATCTCAGAATCAGAATCCCTAATGAAATATAGAATTGCAAGAAAAAAGGTGAAAATCGAAAAAAAAAAAAGTCGCCGATCAGCTGGGCGAATTTCTATGGAAGGTTAAATTATTTTTTCGGTATAATAATAGATAATATTTATCTGGCAATTCAGATAAATAGGTAATATTTATTTGGCAATTCTGTATTCCATTAGGGATTTTGATTCCCAGATTTTAATATAGCTAGGAGGTTCAAAATCACACTATTTGATCGAAAGCCGAACATTACAAAAGTCCCATCACGCATAGTGGTCGATAACGAAACGATTGATTTGGTAGATAAAACAATGTTTCTTGGGACGACACTTGACTTGGGACTTCAATGGGGTGCCCATATAATATCCTTAGCGGGTAAACTTAGTTCTGCTGCTTACGCGGTTAGAAGAATAAGACAGTTGACTGACGTTGATACTGCGCGTTTGGTATGCTTCAGTTACTTTCATAGTGTCATGTCGTATGGGATGTTACTGCAGGGTAACGCAGCAGAACTTAATACTATATTCGACCTTTAAAAAACGCGCTATATTTATAAACTAGGTGCTAGAGAATCTCTTAGAGAATTTAAAAAATATATAAATATTTTGACATTCCCATCGCAATACATACTTGCTAATATTATGTTTGTTCGTAATAATCTTCATCTTTATAGGAAAAAGAGTGATATCCACACCAGAAAAATGAGAAATAATAAAACAACCGGTTGCATCCGGGAGTGCCGGCAGAAGTGAAAACTCGCCTTTGCGGCGGACTCAGGTCACGTGTCTGTCTTACGAATTTTCGATCAGATCACGTGTCCTGAACCGAGTTTAACATTTTTTACCCATCCCAAAAAGTGCACAACGCCATTAAAGTTTACACTTCAAAAAATTCATTTCATATTTCGTTTCATTTTAAATCGGGAATCAAATCTGGGACCTCCAATGTGCTTTTAGCATGAAAACCACTAAGCCACAGAGGTCGTCGTTATCATTTTAAATCATTCTGGAAAATGAATTTTAAATCAATTTAATGATATTCAATAAATTGCCCTTTGCCAAAAATAGCCATTTATTTAAATATTTATCAGAGCGTGTCCTTAGGATAACGTCATTGAATTTATCTTAAACTGGTAATGAAATAACCGCCTCGAGATTTATAGCTTTAGCCTTTTGTCGGTGTTAATCTTATTATTTATTCGTGTTATTTAGTATATTGTTGACAGGGACTCAAAAACACCATTATACCCTGCAGCGGCGCCGCCGTTTATTGGTTTTGTAAAAAAAGCAAAAAAGTTTGAGCCTAACCTAAATAGGTTCCTTCAACAAAGCGGTAAGGTTCTAATTATAGACATGCTTGGCCGAGATACAACGTAATAGAGGTCGAATCTCTAGGGCCCAAGGATCTATTTGTCTTGTTATTTGACATTAATTGTGTGCTGAATCAGGCCAAGTAGTATTAGATCGTTTTTTTTTAAGAGTTTGTAAGAGGTATAGTTGTAGTGACAGTCCTAATATTGTCCTGGAGCACGCTGGGACTTGCTGATGCTAGCTCACTGGCTGCAGTCAAGTAACTGCTCAAGAACAACTCGAAGCCCCGGAAGCTCTCGACAGACGTGCCAGAAGGCTCGTTTATAACGAGTTGCTTATGGCAGAACGGTTTCAGAGCCTAAAACACAGCCGATTAGTAGCAAATCTGTGTGTTTTATAGGCTGCATTTCGGTAAGTGCGGACAGGAACTGCACGCTCTTTTTTCCCCTGCACCATTCCATCTTCTGACGATACGACGTGGGCAGGGATTTCATCCATATGTGGTTGATTGTTGGTGTGATTTGATGATGGTGTGATATGGTGGTTGATATTCCTGCTCATCGCTGCTCTATATTTCAGAGCCTTCTCCGTCAAACCGCGAAGAAATGGAATTTCATCCCTGCGTCGCTGTTTCCCGACTCGTGCTTTGTAGGGACATTCAAGGCATTATTTGAGTCTGTGTGTACCACCTTAGACCTCATCGTTGCTTTCCATCAGGCAAGATAGAGGTGAAACGCAATCAAATTCATACTAATCCATACTGTCCATATCCATACTAATATTATAAATGCGAAAGTAACTCCGTCTGTCTGTCCTCTTTTCATGCTTCAACCATTGAATTAATTTGAATGAAATTTGATATGGAGATAGTTTAAGGCCCGGGAAAGGACACAGGGTACCTTTCATTCCGGCAAATGTTACTGTTCCCTAAGGGTGATCCCTTGGGGAACAGCAGCATTTCCAGTAACACTAACGCGGGCGGAGCCGCGGAAAACAGCTAGAAATTTATTTAAAAAAGCTGCTAGCATGGCATCGCTAAGTGTTTTCGTTTTTATGCTCTTTTGTGTTTTTGCACTAAATTGAAATTGGTAGTATCACAACAAAAACTAGGGCATTTACAATACCAATATATGTATATATATTTGACTTCGTTTTATTAGAATTTATCAACATTAAATAGATCCCAATGGGATTTATTAAAACCTTTGTCATCCAGCAAAGAGGGGACACTTCGCAATAGCCAATTTTTTTTTCCTATTTTCACGTCTTTTTGTTGGTAATACATTGCTACTTTGCAGTTTTTTAATGAATCGCGATTATATTTATCTCTTTGTGTGTATATTGCAGTGTTTTCATTTATGTGGCTCTGAAAATATTTTTTTGAATAAACTTAAAATTAAAAACTTTTTCTTTAGTAGAAAAGAAACACGTAATAAAGATTAAGGTTAGAATAACATCTCGAATAGTCAACAGATGAATGAATTATTATTCTAACTGGCTTTCGCCCGCGGCTCCTCTGTGGTCCAGTGGAGCGTTTGCCTGTAGACCCAGGGTCGTGGGTTCGATTCCCACGGGAAGCAGTTGTTGTGACTTTGTTTAGTTGTTTCCAGTTTGGTTAGGACATTGCAGGCTTGAATCACCTGATTGTCTGATAATAAAGATGATTCCGAGCTTCGGAAGGCACGTTAAGCCGGTGGTCCCGGCTGCCATGTAGTAGTCGTTAAAGGAACCACGTCAGAGGCCGAGAGGCGGTCCTGAAGAACTCTGACACCAGGGTGTGCATGGTCGATTGACCGTGTCACCAACACGAAATGAATGAATGTCGATCCCTCGGGAATAGTACTTCTTCCCGGTATATAAGGTAGCCTATGTCCTTCTCCGTACTCCAGAGAGCTTGGATGCAAAATTTCATGATGATCAGTTCAGTAGTTACGGCGTGAAAGCGTAACAAACAAACAAACTCACTTTCGCATTTATATTATTCTAATTATCATGTCGGTGGCTCAAAAATCTAAATAAACCTTGTATCTTATCCCTGCAGTATGTTGCGATAGCTACAAAATGATTAAATAGATACAAAATATGGTTTAACCTTTAAAGTAATTTAGAACTAAAATCAAACTTAATTCACAGGAAGCACATTGCCATACCAACCAACCACGATTTGAACGTAAAATCTAATTTTCATCTGTTCGTAATTTTGCAGAATTCCATGCGAGAACTGAATGCTCAATGAGCTGTTTCAAAATAATATTTGAAATTAATTTTGAATGTAGCAGTAAGACCTAAAGTTTATTATTTGTAAAATTTCGATTTAAACTAAACAAAACTCGATGAATATTATATTATGTATATATTTAGACAAACACTGTTAATCTAAAGTATCTCATGATCTCTCTAATAATAAAAAATAATTAAACCTACTTCTAGAGTAGAAAAGAAAGACAGGGAATAAAGATTTGTTAGAATAATAATCGAGCTGTCTTGGCCCGAAGTGAAGTGAATTTTAATATTAAACCTACTTAAAAATATAAATATTAACAAATTATATAGTCCCTGCAAACCGTCACCCTACGGGAACTTGCCCTAAAGGCTGCCAGCAGCTGCCACTTATCCTGTGTACCAGGTAATGGCCAGCCCTTTGGTTACCGGATACCTCGATCAGTCTCTTTGTAAGTAGTTATTGTATATGTTAATATATATTTTTAAGTATTTTCTGGTTATACGAAACAAAATGATTTACTACAACATCAAAATACATCAAGCTGTTTAGGACAATAAGCCAGGAAAACCCAATTTCTTAAGATGCATTCAAACAAAAAAAAGTGGTTGTCTGGTAAGTCAATTTACGGACAATAATTTTACTTGATTATGGTGGAAGACAGATAGATGTGTCACAAGTCGAACGCCTAGTTCGACCATGCCTCTCTACAGCTTGTTCTGCGCTTGCATACAGAACGTGACACCTTTTAGTGCGTGCAGCCAGCGTTCATCAATTTATAAAGCGTTATCACGTTAAAAATATTGTTCTCACCAACAAGGTTAGTTTTGCATACATTCATAATGAATTATAAAAAGCGTTTGCTAAAGTTTAACATCAAAAACCCACGGACTACACCCACTTTCTTACAATAACAACGAATTCCTTTACAGAGCTCTTTAGGGACATCTTAAAAGGTCCCCATTACTCGCTTTTCGCGCGATATATTAACATAACAATTTAATAAGGTAGAGTTACAAGCTGCGTTCCCCAGGGTGCGTAATTTGGACCACTCGCTAAATTCCTTCATTTGGTAAATTACTCGTTTTGCGAGAAATGTGGTGCTTAGAAAGGCGCTGGCGAATGGAATGCTCTAATGAAGGATTTGTGGTTAGGGAAACTAGTGAGAAATCTGTCCAGGCGTTTGTGTTGTTTGATGAGAATTCCTTGTTGATACCACATTGCGATACAAGTGTTTATATATAAGTATCTATTATAAAATATAGTATCATTGAGTTAGTATCCTACGAGACAAGTTCACAACTTACTGCGGGGCTAGCTCAATTTGTGTGATATGTTCCCTAATATATTTATTATTATTAGTCAAAGTGTGAAATTTGGGTAAATACTAGCTGTATTTCAATTAAAATTTTTCAATAAACCTAACTTTATTAATACTAAAAACTAAAATATAAAAAAAAAAAAATCTAAACATCTAAACTAAGGTGTTGCCCGTGTGGCATAGTGCATTCCTCCGCTGAATAGCAATTGCAATTCTTTGCGCAAGGAAAGAGCCTCTTGTCACCAGCGGCGTCGACAAGCCTGGGCGCCTTTCAGTTTAGTCAATTGAAGACTAGTAAAATCAATTGAAGCCTTGTTACAATTAATATATAAACAATACAAACTGAATTCCATGTGATATTGCTAAACATATTACGAGCCCAGATGAAACACATTTAGGCTATTATTCTTGTTTAAAAAGATGGATGTTTGAGATTAGATCCAGATATGGTTAGTATTTAGAAGTCATTCATTATTCCTTATTCCTAATCCTTACTAATATTATAAAAGCGAAAGTGAGTTTGTTTGTTACGCTTTCACGCCGTAACTACTGAACCGATCATCATGATAATTTGCATACAAGTTCTCTGGAGTACGGAGAAGGACATAGGCCTTTTATCCCGGGAAAAACTACTATTCCCGAGGGATCGAAATAGACGTGGGCGGAGTCGTGGGCGAAAGTTAGTAAAATATAATTAAAACAAATAAAGGGCAAGAACAAATCACGAAGATAACGTTTTCTACTTTACAAATGAAAAGATCTTGTGAAACTAAAAAAAAAAAATATTATTATGTTAAAAAACCGACCAAGCACGAGTCGGATCGCGCACGAAGGGTTCCGCGCACTATCGTCTAATCTATCATTATCATAAAAGGTTCATCATCAGGTCCTTTTTAGTCTCCACTACAGGAGCACGACCCTCTCTGTACTACTAGGGCCATACTTGGCTAGAGCAGCCAGAGGACTTGGCCTACACTCTCCACGCTGGCCAGACAGGTTGGAGAAGTGTCTTAGATGTTTGTAAGCTTTGTTTAGCTTGTATTTCCTAAGTCGCCTTCTACGACATCCACGGGAAGGCTTGGAGTGGTCCTATTCTACTCTGCCGGATACCACACGTCTAAAATAGGTTCAAAATTATTTTTATTATATGATGTAACTAAAAATGTATGCTTTTCGCAATTTTTTCCTTTATCTGTGCTTATAAGACGTTGCTTGGTACCAAATTTCAAGATTCTGAGTTCACGGACCCTGTAGGTTTTAATTCCTTTGCGAATGTCGAAAATTTTGGCATAAACGGCTGTACGAGTATCTGTTGATTCCGTTGGCTTAGAAGTTTGATATTTTTACAGCTTAAGGGACAGTAGATCTGAATATTTGATATGAACTTCAGCTTAACACCTCCACGCGTTCCTGAGAAAAAGGTTGATAGACAGAGAGACAGTCAACAAAGTGATCGTATAAGGGTCCCGTTTTTCCTTTTTTTTTAAATTAATAATAAATAAATATATACGGACAAATCACACAGATTGAGCTAGCCCCAAAGTAAGTTCGAGACTTGTGTTATGGGATACTAACTCAACGATACTATATTTTATAACAAATGCATATATAGATACACATCCAAGACCCAGGCCAATCTGAAAAAGATCATTTTCCATTTTGACTTGGCCGGGGATCAAACCCGGGCACTCTCGTGTCGCAGGCTGACGTGTTGAACGCTGCGCCACGGAGCTGTCAAAAATTTTTGAGGTACTGAACCCCAAAAACAAGCAATGGCTGTACATATCGTTAACTTTAACCCTAGTTTGTAATAAGACCAAGTATTTGAATAAATACCTAGGAACCAAGACAATCTTACAACTTCCATAAAAGTCCTAGGTCTGTAAAACTGAAAGTTCCGGTGATCGAATGCTCGAAAGCGCTGAATTTCTCGGAAAGCTGCGAACAGTTTTCCTTTCAATTTGAACGTTCTAAGTTAGGCGGAAGTTTAAGTTGGTGGTACACTGAGCCACAGTGGCCATACTTGGTCTGGTATTTTCCTTACTTCCTTACTAATATTATAAATGCGAAAGTGAGTTTGTATGTTTGTTTTTTTGTTTGTTTGTTTGTCTGTTACGCTTTCACGACGTAACTACTGAACCGATCTTCATGAAATTTTGCATACAAGTACTCTGGAGTACGGAGAAGGACATAGGCCACCTTTTATCCCGGGAAAAAGTACTATTCCCGAGGGATCGACATTGACGCGGGCGGAGCCGCGGGCGAAAGCTAGTAAGATAATAATTAATGAATATGCTTTTTGCAACAACACTTAATAGAAAACAATACAGGAAATTATCTGTATAGATATAAAGAAACAAAAGCGGGGTTATCGCATAACGCAATTTAGTAGTTGTGTTACGTAAGGAAATTTGGGAACAGAAATATATAAAACTAGCTTTCGCCCGCGGCTCCGCCCGCGTCAATGTCTATCCCTCGGGAATAGTAATTTTTTCCGGGATAAAATGTAGCCTATGTCCTTCTCCGTATTCCAGAGAACTTGTATGCAAAATTTCATGATGATTGGTTCAGTAGATACGGCGTGAAAGAGTAACAAACAAACAAACAAACAAATAAACAAACAAACAAACTCACTTTCGCATTTATAATATTAGTAAGGATAAGGAAGTAAGGACTATGCATTGCATAGTCCTTACTTCCTTAAAACAAATATGGTTGCATAGTATGCAACCATAGTTGTTTTTTTATGACAGGGCCGCAAACGAGCAAGCTGTTCACCTGTTGGTGAGCGTTCACCGCTGCCCATAGAATACTGTAGCAGTACCTGGGGTGTGAAAAGAGCGAGACTCGTTTTGTCAAGGTTCCAATGTTGTATTGATTGGGAAATACTGTTCACAGGAAGTTCATTTAATAGTTCGGTCGTAAGTTTAGCGGCTATAGTTGCAAATCATATATGTAGGTGTAAGCAAATTTCGTACCTGTTTTGTAGTGTTATTTTAGTTATATCTAACCATTAGACAAACGGTTTTAAAATGTGGCAAATATTGTGCTCTCGGTTCACAATATCCGAATATTATTATTTCATCGGCAAATAAAATATGATAGAAAAAAAATCGGTATATAAAAAAGAACAAAATTTTGGAATATTGTTAAAAGTAATAGAGAATGTAATAATAATGAGTATTGACAAATACATTATTGGTATTGTATTTTAACACGTACTTATAAAACATATATAAAAACCTTCAAATGTATGATAAAATAAGATTCGGAGAATCTGACACGCCATAAATCTCACATGTTCAATCTGCTTAACTATCATATATCTATGATTATATCTCAGTGTGCCCTCGACATTATTCCGGAAGTCTCATAGATTCTGCCAGTTTGTGACCCACTTCCACTTGTCAGGTTGGCACGGGTCCAGTCGCCCGATGTCAGAAGAGGCAGGTTGAATTTTTGATGACCAATTTCGTGAAACCTTTTGTGATAATCTGTGAAAATATTTTTGTCACTGTCCGCAATATTTGTCTTATGCGATGAAATTATTGTACCAATAGAAAAAGTTGTTCATTTTAAGGGTCCAAAACGATCAAAATTGCACCATGTATAATAAATCCTATTATCTTTATCCTTACCGATATTATAAATGCGAAAGTGAGTTTGATTGTTTGTTACGCTTTCACGCCGTAATTACTGAACTGATCATCATGAAATTTTGCATACAAGTTCTCTGGAGTACGCAGAAGGACATAGGCTTTTATCCCGGGAAAAAATACAATTCCCGAGGGATCGACATTGACGCGGGCAAAAGCTAGTTAATTAATTAATAAGATATGTAAAAGATAGCCTTTGAGGCTATCTTTTATCCCGGGAAAAAGTAAACTATTCCCGAGGGATCGACATTGACGCGGGCGGATCATAGATAAAAGTTCGATAGGGATATTTCGCATTTCATTTACATAAAGTGTTCCAAATATTTGTATAAAATTTCAGCTGTGTGCGAATTATTGTAGGCTTTAACGCTATTTAGAGGGACTAATCATTATAATTGTGAAATAATCACCATACCCGCAATTGGAAATATGAAAACGAATTCCCGTTAATTTCACAGTATAAAATAACGAAACAATATTAAATTTAATTCAAGTACCGCCGGCCAAATTAACAGATGAATGAATGAATGAATTATTTTATTTGAGAAATATACACAGTACAAAGTAAAATTTAAGAAACATATACATAATATTAAATAAAACTTAGGTGCAAATTTTACTAGCACCGTGTCCGTTCCCAAATAGGTCCCAACTCAGCATTTGCTGGCGATAAAGCCAGCGCTGATCTTCCGTTGGAACCCATGTTGACGTCACGGGTGTGCGCAACTTACAAAAAAAAATAAGAAACAAAAATAACACAATATCAGACAACAGAACACATAGGTACACAATACACAACATTATTTAACATCCATACAAATATCACACTAAACTCTACAGATCACTACAGATCATTGTACGGACCGTATTCAGTTGGTATAAAACGCTACGCCGCAATGATTAACCGGCCAGTGGGAGAAGCCCGGTCACGAAACAAAGTTCACATTGATACTTTATTATGTCGTAGACTGAGTGCTAGAACAGCCTCCGTGGTCCATTGGTTAAGGCGTTTGCCTGTTGACCCGGGGGTCGTGGGTTCGATTCCCACCGGAAGCATACTTTGTTTAGTTGTGTCCAGTTTGGTTAGGACATGCAGGCTTGAATCACCCGATTGTGTGATAATAAAGATGATTTCGTGTTTCGGAAGGCACGTTAAGCCGGTGGTCCCGGCTGCCATCTGGTAGTCGTTAAAGGAACCACGTCAGAGGCCGAGAGGCGGTTCCGAAGAACTCTGACACCAGGGTGTGCATGGTCGATTGACCGTGACACCTACTCGAAATGATGATGATGAGTGCTAGAGCCACGTAACCGGCCAAATTCATTTTTGCTCGTGTCGTCCGCCTCGTCTCGTCCGGCTCGTCCGGAGAAGAACAACTCAGAAAATCGACGTACCGCTTCTACGCTTTGTTCGGTGAGTGAGGGAGCCGGAGGCCCATCCTTCACCGAATTTCCTCCCCCAATCCTTCTAAGGTCGGCAACGCTCCTGTCACACCCTGGTGTTGCTTCTGTCACATCAGGTGACTCGCTAGCTCGTTTGTAGTATTATATCTTAAGAAAAATATAAATATAATATTGAAGACCGTAGTTTTGCAAAGTTCTTAAATCTCAATAGATAAATGTCAACTTAGTCAACTTGCGAATACGAAAACTATAAAGTATTCGGAACGTCTTGTGTAAAAAAAAATTCGAAAAGGTTGTAGTAAATTTCTAAGACACCTCTCCAACCCGTCTGGCCAGCGTGGAGAGTGTAGGCCAAGTCCTCTGGCTGCTCTGGCCAAGTATGGCCCTAGTAGTACAGAGAGGGTCGTGCTCCTGTAGTGGAGACTAAAAAGGACCTGATGATGATGATGATGAAAACAATAATTCTCAAATGAAAATATTTATATTTACATCTCGCAGGTTTTATAGTCTTTCTTATATTTACACCATATCTTAATTTTTTTATAAAAATATAAATATGAAAATATTAAGACTTTACATTTTTTGTGAATTTTTGAAGTCTGTGGTTATAACTTCGGTTAATAGAGATATGCGAATGCCTTCTTAAACTGGCCGTGTAACTAATGAGTTTACCAACTGCCCAATTGAATAGAAGTGCTGCTGTGGTGAAAAAGTAAGATTTCGAAAGTTTGGAGATCACATAGCCATTAGCTGTCGTAGATTACAAAATTGCGGAGAAACTTTGATGAGTATAGAATAATATTTTATTTATTTACTTTTATTTAAACTTTATTGCACAAAATACGTACAAATAGGTGGACTATTATCCTTACTAATATTATAAATGCGAAAGTGAGTTTGTTTGTTTCTTTGTTTGTTTGTTTGTTACGCTTTCACGCCGTAACTACTGAACCGATCATCATGAAATTTAGCATACAAGTTCTCTGGAGTACGGAGAAGGACATAGGCTACCTTTTATCCCGGTAAAAAGTACTATTCCCGAGGGATCAACATTAACGCGGGCGGAGCCGCGGGCGAAAGCTAGTATTATAATATTTATCTTTTTCTTTAGATAATTTTATATCCTAATAATTATTTTTTATTGATTACCTGCAAGATAGGCCTAGCCTAGTGCAGGAATCATCACAACATCATAGAAATGAAACACTGATACAATGATAATATGTATTTACTACCCACAATGTATAAGATGTAACCTGTAAAAAATATTTTTATTAAGTATTATTTTTTTTACTTTGATAGGAATATGAGTAGAAGAAGGCTATAGGAAATGAGAACTAAAGAAAGCCGTGTGGTACCCGGCAGAGTAGAATAGGACCACTCCAAGTCTACCCCTGGATGTCGTAGAAGGCTACTAAGGAAATACAAGCTAAACAAAGCTTTTAAACATCTGTGAGACCTCTCCAACCCGTCTGGCCAGCGTGGAGAGTGTAGGCCAAGTCCTCTGGCTGCTCTGGCCAAGTATGGCTCTAGTAGTACAGAGAGGGTCATGCTCCTGTAGTGGAGACTAAAAAGGACCTGATGATGATGATGATAGGAAATGAGAATGGTTATTTTTTTATTTATATTTCACGGCAAATGAGCAGACTTGCCACCTGATGAAAGTAGTACACAGGTCGGCCAGTAGCTGACTTTGTACGTGAGTAATCCGTTGTTTTGTTTGTTTGTTACGCTTTCACGCCGTAGTTACTGAACCGATCATCATGAAATTTTGCATACAAGTTCTCTGGAGTACCGAGAAGGACATAGGCTACTTTTTATCCCGGGAAAACTATTCCCTATTCCCGAGGGATCGACATTGACGCAGGCGGAGCCGCGGGCGAAAGCTAGTATTTTTATAAAGAGATTTTCTCATCTTTTTGCACATGACTTCTTTTTGCCTTCGTTCATTGGGGGTGGTCTTCTGACCACCCCCAATGAACGATCTAATTAGTAGATTTTTACATAGTAGGATTACGATAGCAAAGAAACTCGGTTTTTAATATCGCAGCCAGATATTCTTTGCGAGAAAAATTAAATTATCTACGAGTATTGCACAAACAAAGCAGCTATGGCTAGAATTCTAATTAAACACTGTGACATCTGGCGCCTTTTTAAGAAGCAACGTTTGGGATATTTTGATTAAACGCCGACATTTTGTATTTAAAATAAATAACATACACATGGTGAAATTTTTATCGTTTTTAAAGGGGTGACTCAGACCATTAAAAATGAACAACTTTTCCTATGGGAACAATGATAAAAACTCAAAAAAAATTCGACATTTCCATACAAACTGGCCGGGCGGCGGAACTATTTTGGATGGAAATTACGAAATTTTGTTTGAGTTCCCAGCGTTGGTCCCATAGTCTCGAACTAGACTTGTGTTATGGGATACAAACTCAACGATACTATATTTTTATAACAAATACATATATAGATACACATCCAAGACCCAGGCCAATCTGAAAAAGATCATTTTTCATCTTGACCTGTTGACCGCTGCGCCACGGAGCTATCAAAACGAAAATCACGGAATATAAAAACATATATATAGATAAACATTCAAGACTCTGGCCAATCTAAAAAAACGGTCAAGTGCGAGTCAGAGTCGCGCACTAAGGGTTCCGTACCATCATCCATAAAGACGGCAAATCACGTCTTTTATATGGAAGATAAATATTAATTTTTAATTTATTTGTTTTTTTTAAAGTGAATATGTAGTCTACCTGTTGCCATTATCAATATCGAGCAAAAAAGTCACGTTTGTTGTATCGCAGCCCCCTAAAATATTTATTTTATTCTGTTTTTTTTTGTATTTATTGTTATAGCGCCAACAGAAATACATCATCTGTGAAAATTTCTACTAACTATCACAGTTCATGAGATACAGCCTGGTAGCAGGTGGACGGACGGACAGACAGACAAGACATACAGACGGACAGCGGAGCCTTATGAAAAGGTTCCCGTTTTTATTTTTTGGGTACGGATTCCTAAAAACACCTTTTTCTATCTAAGCCTACCTGGAGGCCTTCAAGCTCTTGGAATGGGAAGGACTTGGCATCAACACGAGTATATCACTCACCTTCGATTTGCTGATGACATCGTTGTTATGGCGGAGACGCTGGAGGACTTAACCAGGGTGTGCATGGTCGATTGACCGTGACACCTACTCGAAATGATGATGATGGGGATCGAACCCGGCATCTCCGGTGGAGCAGCGTGTCATACTGACCACTAGGCCACAGAGCTTGCAAAAACGCCTAAGGGCATTTGCCGTAGCTTAACAACTGCCATGACGAGATGATACACGGGACCAACTGCTTAACGTGACTTTCGAAACACAGAGGTACTCAAGATTGTTTTGCCACTTGTATCCATACCGGGACCAAGGCAAAGGTTGCTGACCATGCGTAAACACTAACAACGCGCTCGCCCACTAGGCCATCGAGCTTCTTACAATCATAGACATTTAATTAAATACTGCGACAGTTGGAGCCGTTTTAAGGTACATTTGGAAATTTTCAAACAGACACCGAGTTGCAATTAACTGAGTATAATAGTCTAGGATCTTGCAATAAGTATAATATTTAAAAGTAAAATATTTTAGTAATTTTTTTTTAAATTACCTTATATAATTTTAATGAATAAGAGATTAAAATAAATAACATACATATAATGAAAATTTTAGCGTTTTGGATCCTTAAAGGGGTGACTCAGACCATCAAAATGAACAACTTTTCCTATGGGAACAATGATGGAAACTCAAAAAAATTCGACATTTCTATACAAACTGGCCGGGCGGCGGAACTATTTTGTATAGAAATGACGAAATTTTTTTTGAGTTCCCAGCGATGGTCCCATAGAAAAAGTTGTTCATATTGATGGTCTGACCCTTTAAGGGTCCAAATCGATCAAAATTTCACCATGTGTATACATGATTAATATGTAAAGGGCTTTTTAACAAGAACTTTGTTTTTTAAGTCAAAAGAAATATACCTAGTTTGAAAAAAACTAAAAAAAACACGCTTTATTCAAATTATTGTATTGTCATCGGTAAAATTTTAATTAATCTATACTCTATACTAATATTATAAAAAGGAAAGATTTGATTGTTTGTTTGTTTGCAACGATGAGGCTCTCCCTCTTATTCATAAAAATTAACAAACGCTTATTAAACCTATTTTAGTTAAAATATGTTTTCTTTCGTTCTTTCCATGTCAATCGTTGCAGAGAGGGATAAGGACAAAACATATTTTAACTAAAATAGGTTTAATAAACGTTTGCTAATTTTTATGAATAAGAGGGTCTGAATCAACTGGACTGATTTGCAAAATTCTTTCTCCATTAGAATCCTACACTATCCGTGTTGAACATAGACTATTTAATCACCCATATCTTCCCGTGCGAAGCCGGGATGGGCCGCTAGTAATAATAATCATCATTTTGAGTAGAGGTGTCACGGTCAATCGACCATGCACACCCTGGTGTCAGAGTTCTTCGGAACCGCCTTTCGGCCTCTGACGTGGTTCCTTTAACGACTACTAGATGGCAGCCGGGACCAACGGCTTAACGTGCCTTCCGAAGCACGAACACGTGATTCAAGCCTGCAATGTCCTAACCAAACTGGAAACAACTATACAAATGCTTCCCGTGGGAATCGAACCCACGACCCCCGGGTCAACAGGCAAAAGCCTTAAACACTGGACCACGGAGATAGTTATGTAGAAAAGTAGCAGTACTCGCGTGATAGTAAGCTGCGGTCTGTTTGCCGCAAGCGGAGCGGCAATCTGTAGTGGCGAGTAAGTCGCCACATCACTCCCCCGACCAGACCGTGACTACGGTCGATAAAAATCTGGGAGTTTCACTCTTCTGCCACTCCGCGTCCTTTTCCCCTCCTCCTGTCTCTCGGTTGAAGTAGCCGACGACTTTGGCACGGGAACCTGGATTTCTTTTGACATGTATGCCGGTTTTAATCTGTCGATAGAAACGCTACCTGGTTTTCCTCGTATATCTATTTTGAAGAATTTAGGTTTTCTTTCCAAAACTTTAAAAGGACCGGCGTAGGGTGGTTCTAGCGAGGCACGTACGTGATCTCGCCGCAGAAAAACATAAGCAGATGTATGTAGATCGCGTGGTATGTAAAAAGGTGTCGTACCATGCCATGAAGTGGGCTTGGGAGAAAGTTTGGCCATGTGTGCTCGGAGTCGAGTGACGTATTGGGTGACGTCTTCTGCAGTGTAGTCGTCTTTAGGAGAGATGAACTGGCCTGGAAGATTTAATGGCTCGCCATATACGAGCTCTGCTGGACTGGCCCGGAGGTCTTCCTTCCATGAGTTTCGTATGCCGAGGAGCACCAGTGGGAGTGATTCGGTCCACTGTGAGGTATCGTGGCACATCAAGGCTGCCTTGAGCTGGCGATGAAGGCGCTCCACAATCCCGTTTGCGGCTGGGTGATACGCTGTAGTCCGCAAGTGTCGCGCGCCTATCACAGTGGTAAGTGCGTTAAAGAGATGGCTCTCAAACTGGCGACCGCGATCTGTTGTCACGCGTGCAGGACAGCCAAATCTAGCAATCCAGCCGGACACAAGTGCAGCTGCGCAGGTCTCAGCAGTGATATCTTGTAACGGGATAGCCTCAGGCCATCGAGTGAACCTGTCGATGACAGTGAGGCAATATCTGAAACCACAAGATAACGTTAAGGGTCCCACGAGGTCAAGGTGAATATGGGAAAACCTCGCAGAAGGGGTAAGGAAAGAGGAGAGGGGAGCACGAGTGTGTCGGGTAGTTTTGCTCTTCTGGCATTGTAAACATTGTCTTGACCACTCTCTACAGTCTTTCCGGATCCCTGGCCATACGAATCTCTGTGTAACCAGTCGTACTGTAGCTGTACTCCCAGGATGATGCCAGCTGTGTATCATATTGAAGACTTGCCCTCTTAAGGCTGGAGAGATGTACGGTCGTGGTGGTTTCACAGAAGTGTCACAAAATATAGGTATGTCGCTGTGCACCGTCTGCATCTTTTGAAGTTTTAGCGCGGAACCACAGACTAGAAGATTTTGCAGCTCTGGATCATTTTTCTGACAACGTGAAAGCTCCTTGTAATCGATGGCCATAGAGATTTCATCAGTTCGTGACAGAGCATCGGCAACCACATTCTCAGGTCCAGGTATGTACCGTACGTCTGTTGTAAACTGAGATATATAATCGAGATACCTGAATTGCCGAGGTGAGCAGTGATCTCTACTCTTTGTGAATGCGGAGGTGAGCGGCTTATGATCCGTAAATATTGTAAACGGTTTTGCCTCGACCATATGGCGGAAATATTTTATTGCTTCGTACATAGCCATTAGTTCCCTGTCGTACGGGCTGTACTTTTTCTGTGACGGGCTTAGTTTATGAGAGAAGAAAGCTAAGGGTGTCCAGTCTTTGCCTTTCCGTTGCTGTAATACAGCTCCAATGCCCAAGTCTGATGCATCCGTCATAATGGCTAACTCCGCAGCAGGATCTGGATGAGCCAGTAGGGTGGCATTTGATAAAGATGATTTACAGTCCTCAAAAGCCTGGAGAAGTTCAGGCGTCATGTGGACTGGATGAGAACCTTTTACTTTGGGGCCAGATAAGAGTGAATTTAGTGGGGCTTGCAGTTGGGCAGCATTTCGTACGAAGCGACGATAAAAGTTCAGCATGCCCAAGAATCGCCTTAAGTCCTTTATAGTTTTGGGTACTGCGAACTCTTGAATGGCCTGAACTTTAGAAGTGAGAGGTTTAGTACCAGCAGCTGAGACTGAGTATCCCAGGAAAGTTACCTCTTCTTTCCCTAGAAAACATTTGGATGTGTTCACTACAATACCGTACTGTTTCAGGCGGTCAAATAACAGGCGTAGGTGGATCTTGTGCTGCTCGGAAGAGGTAGAAAACACCAAGATATCATCTATGTATCCATAACAAAAGTCGAGTCCCAATATGACCTCATCTAAGAATCTCTGAAAAGTTTGAGCAGCGTTGCGTAATCCGAAGGTCATAAAGGGAAACTCGTAAAGCCCGAAAGGTGTTGTTATAGCGGTCTTGCAAATATCATCCGGATTAACAGCGATTTGGTGGTACGCCTTTACCAAATCAACGGTAGAGAATATGGTGCAGCCAGAGAGTTGATGAGAGAAGTCCTGTATGTGTTTTATGGGGTAGCGATCGGGTACAGTTCGGGCATTCAGTGCTCTGTAATCCCCACATGGTCTCCATCCATTGTCCTTCTTTTTGACCATATGCAAGGCTGAAGACCAGGGACTCTCCGAAGGACGAGAAATGCCACTTGCAACCATGTCATAGAACTCCTTCTTGGCGATTTGTAGACGAGCTGGATCAAGGCGTCGAGGTTTACTAGCTACTGGAGGTCCTGGCGTTGTCTTAATGAAGTGAAGGGTGCAGTGCTTCGGAGGAGAGTGCACACCAGCTGGCCGTGTGATTTCAGGGTACTCCCGCAGAATCTGGTGAAATTCGGACTCACCAATAACAGCCTTGACCGAAGCGATGTCATCAGCGGTGCTTGTCATCTCAGAAATTGCTGCTACATGAAGCGACGTGGTGCCATCGACTAAACGTTGTTTTCTACAGTCTACCAACAAGTTGTAATGGCTAAGTAAGTCAACGCCTATGATAGGTTTGGACACGTCAGCTATAGTGAAGCTCCAAGAGAAAACACGCCTGAGCCCTAAGTTGAGGTGTAGCTGGATAGGTCCATAAGTGTGAATGATAGTGCCATTCGCTGCAACTAGGTCATATTTGGATTGAAAACAGGGCGTCTTGACTGCTGAACGTGGGAAAACGCACAAGTCGGAACCAGTATCTACCAGAAACTGCGTTTTCGATGCCCGATCAGTGACAAAAAGACGGCCTGTAGATGGAGGGCAGTCGTTGGCCGCTACTTCCGACCGCCCTGTGCGTTTCCCGACTTGAAGGTGCAGGGCTGCTTACATTTATTCGCCTTCGCTCCATATGTGAAGTGGTAGTAACAGTGCGGGTGGTCTGCCGGAGGCTGTCTAGGCTTCGAGCGACTGCGTGAGCGGTTTCTCTGAAACCTGGGCTTGGTACGTGAGTAATCCCTGCCGTGCATTGAAGTAAGGGCCGCTACTTGCCTTGTTAGCTCACTGACCTGCCTTGTAAGTTCGTCCAGCGATGAAGACGAAGTGTTGCCAGCGGAGGTGCTTGCCATAGAGATTTGCGGTATAGCAGGTGCGATCTCGTGCACTTTGTCAGCCAACTCTCCCAGCTTTTCTAAGGGAAGATCGATCTGTGAAGCAATAACCGTTTGGATGTTTTGTGGTAAGCGACTAGTCCAAATTGTTGCCAAAAAATCTCTGGGTACAGAAGGACCCGCCAAACTCTCTAGGTGGCGCAAGAACTGAGACGGTTTTCTATCGCCTAGCTCCTCATGCATAAGTAGTTGCTTAACCCGTTTCTCTTGTGAGGCCGAGAGGCGCCGAATAAGTTCGGTTTTCAGTTTTGTATATCTGTCCTTTTCTGGAGGTCTAGTAATAATATCTTTGACTTCGATTGCATATTGGTGGTCGAGTTGAGCCACAAGATAACTGAATTTAGTTTCATCAGTCGTGATTTTTGACAGATTAAATTGACACTCCAGTTGTGCAAACCATAAGGCTGGCTCCTCGGGCCAAAATGGAGGAACTCTTACGCCTACTCGCAACACTTCATCGACTTTTACTTCTTCTTCAGACCGACTCATATTAAAAACAAATAAAATCGCTCACCGCCAATAAGTAAGACCGAAGCCTTAGTTCCTTTGTTACCAAGTGGCAACGGAATTCCGTCGTGTACGTCACTCTGCGTTCTAGAACAAGTTTCTTTATCACTTTACGTTCCAAGAGGGTTACAGCTTAATCCAGAAGGTGCTTCTTGTTCTTACTAGGGGTCACCAATGTAGAAAAGTATTTATGTAGGTACCTTCTACGTCGTCAGCAGGAGTCGCCGTGTGTATACAAGTGGAGCTGGCAGCAGGAAGCAGTGTGTCAGGAAGCAGTGAAGAAGGTGAAGTATGTATGAGAAGAATTTAGAACTTGTAGATGAAATGAAGAAAGTCTTATTACAGGAATGAAAGTTTATTGTAGCACCAAAGATAGATATGAAACTAGGTAACTAAAGCACTAGCACAGAGGTTCACACTTAGCGTTCATTAGCACTAGGAATAACAAGCTCGAGCGAAAGCCGCGGTATGTACTTGTGATACGAGAGCGCGCAATACGGGTTCCTCGTTCAACGGTGACTAGCGACTGACTAGTCGATGGCGGGCGGCGCGAGCGCACCGCACGGATGTATGACGCAGCGTTCACGCAGTACTCGCGTGATAGTAAGCTGCGGTCTGTTTGCCGCAAGCGGAGCGGCAATCTGTAGTGGCGAGTAAGTCGCCACAGTTATAATAATAAATTGACCTTTTTTAGATAAAAATCAACTGTTTTCCATCATGATCTGGCTGGGGATCGAATCCGGGACACTGAATTCAAAGGAACTTGCGGTACCACTGAGCCGTCTTAATATAATATAATAAAAAGAGGATAGCATGGAACTCGTGTCGGGTGAAGTAAGATATTCTGCGTCTGGACCACAGACTATATTTTAAGCTAATTAAATGCCACTTTGCTCTCACGTATTTTCGGCGAACATTCCAAAGATATTAGTCTTTTATAAGAAGGAACGATATTAAACCGTTAACTTTATCCTTTCCTTACTAATATTATAAATGCGAAAGTGAGTTTGTTTGTTTGTTTATTTGTTTGTTTGTTTGTTTGTTACGCTTTCACGCCGTAACTAATAAACCGATCATCATGATATTTTGCATACAAGTTCTCTGGAGTGCGGAGAAGGACATAGGCTACCTTTTATCCCGGGAAAAGTACTATTCCCGAGGGATCGACATTGACGCGGGCAGAGCCGCGGGCGAAAGCTAGTAATAAATAATTTGAAACTGTATAAAATAGATTTTTTTTTACGTAAAAATATAAATATTTCAAACTACTAATAATTATAACTATTTAAAAATATATAAATATTTACAAATTATATAGTGCCTGCAAATCGTCATTCTGCGGTAACGTGCCCAAAAGGCTGGCAGCATTGCCACGTTGGATAGCAATGCTTATCCTTTGAGCCAGGTAATTGCCAGCCTTTTGGTCGCGGGATACCTCGATCAGTCTCTTTGACAGAAAGTCAAAGAGATGGGCTGATGGACCCCACGGACCCATTGTTTCTAACCAAAAAGGCTCAAATATGTAGCTGTTTCCGATTTAAATAGATTTTGACTAGCTCCGTGGCGCAGCGGTCAACACGCCAGCCTGCGACACGGAGTGACTGGGTTCGATCCCCGGCCAGGTCAAGATGGAAAATGATCTTTTTTCAGATTGGCCTGAGTCTTGGATGTGTATCTATATATGTATTTGTTATAAAATATAGTATCGTTGAGTTAGTATCCCATAACACAAGTCTCGAACTTACTTTGGGGCTAGCTCAATCTGTGTGATTTGTCCGTATATATTTATTTATTTTTATTCAGTGGTCACGAACTCTTTGGCTACAAAATCTTTAGGGGTCCTTTGATTGACTACGATAATATATGTAGGTACGTACGAAAAGTAAAATACAAATTAGAATGTGCCTGCTTCTCTTCCCGCGGATTATAAAAGCGAATCTAGGGAATAGACAAAATCGGTGCCCTAGTACCTACTTTTCATTTCGGGAACTTCTGTTCCCGAGGGATCGACATTAATCTAAGGAAATGGAATGAATATAAAAATATTTATTAGTACATACTGTGTCTTTCCCTTGCAGAGCCTAGGTCAACAAAAAGTAAAGCTACGTTGAGCAATATGTAGGTGGAATGCGGAATCAAAATTGTGATGGGTTGCTAGCTGCATCGCCTATTGACATGATTTCGCAGATTTTAGCCCAATCCCTCGATCGGCTTTTACGATCTGCGCGGAAAGAGAAGCAGCTGGCACATTCTACGTTTTTCTTTTCTCCCAGACCAGCATTGAAGAGTTTCCCAGACCAGTATGGAAGAAATGTCTTTAAAACACAGAGTAAAACAGAAATGTCCGGGCGTATATAATTTAATGTGTATTGCCTCATCAAATTTAATTTGAATCAACCAGGTTTTTAAAAATAGATATAGGTTTAGAATTAAAACGAGGGCGAGTGCAAAAGTCTAGATAGAACAAAAAGAGTTAGGTAACTTTCCCGAAAAACAAATTCACCCGAAGACGAAACGTCGCGCTTTTTATTTTCGTAGAAAAAAAAAGATTAATTTGCTTTGAAGAAACACCTCCTTAAAAATAGATGAGGGCTCAGAATTAATACGAGGGTGAGATTCAAAACAACGATAGAATAAAATGAATTATGTGACTTTTAGTCGTGGTAGAGCCATGTTACCGGCAAAATGAATTGCTGGTAGCATGAATGGGCCAGCTCGTCCGGGGAATTACCACACTCTTACAGAAAACCGACGTCTTAGTAGAAGCTTTACCGCTTCTATACTTCGATCGGTGAGTGAGAGGGCCGGAGGCCCATCCTTCCCCCTCCCCTCCCCATTTCCTTCCCCCAACTCCTTGAAAGGCCGACAACGCACCTGTCACACCCTGGTGTTGCAGTAGTCCATTGGCGGCAGTGGTCACTTACCATCAGGTGACCCGCTTGCTCGTTTACCGTCCTATAAGCATGCATCAGTGTACTTGTTATTTTTTTGGCAAATAAAAAATACTTCTATTTCCAATTCTATAACATAAAAAAAAAGACTTTTCACCCGAAAAAATTTCATCCGAAGGCAAAACGTTACTCTCTCTAAACCTTGAAAAAAAAGGATAAATATTTTACTTTTGAAGGAACCATCGTCCTTAAAAAATAGACGAGGGCTTAAAATTTATAAGAGAATGAGATTCAAAAGCATCGATAGAGCAAAATGAGATACATGACTTTTCACCCGAAAAAATCACCTGAAGACGAAACGTCACCCTATTTAAATGTTGTGAAAAAGCCGATACTTTACCTTGAAGGAACCAAGTCATGAGGTCTTAGAATTTATACGTGGTTGAGATGCAAAGCAACAATAGAATAAAACGAGTTAGGTGGATTTTTCACCCTAAAAAAAATCACCAGAAGAGGAAACGTCACCCTATTTAAATGTTGTGAAAAGGCAAATATTTTACTTTGAAGGAACCACGTCTCTCTTATAATGATCGTATTCATATAGGATGAGTGCCATCTAACCATCGATATAACAAAACGAGTTAGGTGACTTTCACCCGAAAAAAATTCACCCTAAGACGAAACATCACCCTTTTTAAATCTTGTGAAAAAGTGTATGGAGTTCGTGTTGGGTTTCTATCAGATATCGTTTGGGCTGTCGAATCAATATTATCTTTCGGGAATCTGAACCCTCCCAATCCAAATAGACAAATATTTTGAGGTATTCGTAGCAAGAATTCTGTCAGTAAAGATAGTTTCAAAGGAATGTTGGTAAAGGTAGTATCTATTATCTGACTGCCTCCGTGGTCCAGTGGTTAAGGCGTTTGCCTGTAGACCCGGGGGTCGCGGGTTCGATTCCCATGGGAAGCATACTTTGTTTAGTTGTTTCCAGTTTGGTTAGGACATTGCAGGCTTGAATCACCTGATCGTCTGATAATAAAGATGATTCCGTGCTTCTTAGGCACGTTAAGCCGTTGGTCCCGGCTGCCATCTGGTAGTCGTTAAAGGATCCACGTCAGAGGCCGAGAAGTGGTTCGGAAGAACTCTGACACCAGGGTGTGCATAGTCGATTGACCGTGTCACCTACACGAAATGATGATACTGTATCTAATATCAAAAAAGAAATGGTTGGTCGTTGCCTGTGTGCGCAAGGCATGGCGAGACAGCAAACTGTCATAATATTGCTTAATTGGCCTCGATTACGTGCATGAATAGCCTGAAGGGCCAATCTGAGAAATAATGGCAAAAGCCTTTGGAAAGCAGCAACTCTCATCTTTTGCCTTACATGGGCGGAAAGCTACGTTGCCAGAAAAGCCTATCCTGGGGTGCAAGTCACCCGGTTTCGCCAGGCGGTCACAAGCAATCGGAGCTAATCCTACTATCTCTACGCAGTTTGTTTCGGCGGCTAGTGTGAGAGTGGGATTCCTCGGGTTATTTAGAGTCGGTCTCTTCCATGTTGGTCTAGGAGAAAAGAAAAAAAACGTAGAATGTACCAGCTGCTTCTCTTCCCGTATAGATCATAAAAGCCGATCGAGGGAACGGGTAAAATTCCGAGGAATCATGTTAATAGGCGATGCGGCTAGCAACCTATCACTCGATTTCCACCTACTGCCCACCAACATGCTAATCGTGACCTTTGGGTAAGCGTAAAAGATGTGATACAATGAATGTATTTGGAGCCGGAGAGGATCGAGGGCTAAAAGTAAAGAACATCCAGCAGACCTGAGTGAGAGTGTTCTCACTTCTGGATACAAAAGCGACTTACAAAAAAATGGAGCTAACTTAATTATATAACTAATTATTATAATACGAGTATATAAGTATCTTGATCTGTATAAAAAAGGAAATAACCTTTCCAATATGAATTGATCCCTAAAAAATTGGCAAAAGAGAATATAATTCACGTCGAGTTTACATGAGACCTCAAGAATAGCCAGTGAATCAATATTACCTTAAGAAGCCTTAACTCTCCAACCCACAAAGACAAAATATTTAGAGTTACTCGTAGCAACGATTCTCTAAGAAAGGAATAGTTTCGAAGGAATTTTCGTCAAACTTTTATAGAGCTTTGTTGAGAACTAGCTGTCGCCCGTTGCTACGCTCACGTTAATGTCCATCCCGCGAAAACAGTACTTTTTCCGAGATGAAAGGTAGCCTATGTGTCAATCCAGGTAATAACCTGGATGCAAAATTTCGTCATTTGTTAAAATTAACAGGGCCCATAGATTAGACCTTAGTCAAACATACAATATGTTGTATGTTTGACTATAAGGATATCTTCGATCAAATATAAGTGATATTCCCGTAGCCTCTGTGTTAAGTTGGTCGTCGATACTAGTGTCGTCTTGTGAAATAAAAGTAATATATAATATAAATACAATGGTAGATACAAAGTCTCGTACAAAATGAAGCTTTAATAATGTTCCCGAGTCAAAACATAATGCATACTTATAAACAACGATAAAACGGTACATACTGAAAGTATAACTCCATCTTTGTTTTTTAACTTTTGATGCGTAGTTTTTACATCTTTTCATTCCTTCGCAAATCGGCATTGCGAGACGTGTGAATGCTAGCGCGGTTTATTGAAACTGTGGACAAAACAGCTCTGAAACTCGATTAGTGCGCTGTTTTGCCGGTGCCAATTTTCGAGCGCGAATCGTTATCTACCATTATATTTGATCGAAGAAGGATAGACTAAAACCTTATAGACTAAAAACAAGTGTTTTACATAATGTCAGCGACGTGAGGCGCATCTGCAGGCAGCCGTCCTCGGAACTTTCGATACACGACTCCCTGCGGCTAGGAGTCCTCCTTCATGAAGGACTCTAGATTGCGGGTTGGTACTCTCACCACAAATGAACAAACAAAAAGTTTTACTTGCGTGAGTGCCAGGTCTTTAAGAATATAAAATAAGGCTTTATAGTGTTCAAGAATATTTTATCTTTATATAGCATTGTCATATCGTTTTTTTTCTGCAATAAATGTTATGATTTATATGGAAACATCCAAAGTAAGTTTAACGATTGTAAAAAACCAGTTAGTAGAAAAGGCTTATTACTGCATTGATGATTATATTACTGATAAAAATGCGTGGAAATGTATATAAATTTATTTAATGTTAACAATTTAATCTATAATATGAAAAATTGTGTCTAATGTTAACAATGTATTCAGAGCCCTTCTGGCACGTACGGACCAAGTCTGGATTGAGTTTCTTTCGGCGTATTCTTCTCACCAGTGGTCGTTCCGAAACGCTAGTAGTATTTCGATTTTGCATATATTAAAAAATATATAAGAAATAAAAATATGACGTTCAAAAAGGGATACATATATCCAATTTTGAATAAAAATCTTTGACTTTGACTTTAAGACATTAATACAATTTGCACGCCCTTAAAGGGTTGAATACTGTAACCATTTTAATAATAGATATTAAGATCTTTATATATTTCTTGTATTCATGCAAATAAACTAATGATTGATTGAATGCTTAAGCCCATCAGGCCATTGAACTTCTCAGAGAAGTTAAATGAAAGCTTGTAAAACGCTTATTAATTCTTCAAAAGGTTTTTCTTATACCCATCCAGTTTTTCATTTGAATGTTTTAGAGGCAATTTCGCAATTTTTCAAGTAAAAATTTTCGACCTGAATTTTTCAGAGTAAGGAGTAAAAGAAAAGCAAAACAGGTTGAAGTCTGAATTCGCAAAGTTATGAGGTTGGGCTGTCTCGAAGAAAAGTGGAATCTAGGATTTGAGCCCTTATTACTTATTATAAACGTAGTTTAATACTTTAGACGCCACGCCAGTCACCGGTTACCGAAAAACAATAGAAAAACTTAGCCGTGTGGTTTCCGGCAGAGTAGAATAGGACCACTCCTAGTCTTTCCATGGAGGTCGTAAGAGGCGACTTAGAAAATACAAGCTAAACAAAGCTCATAAACATCAATGAGACCTCTCCAACCCGTCTGGCCAGCGAGGAGAGTTTAGGACAAATCCTCTGTCTACTCTGGTAAAGTATGACTCCGGTAGCACAGAGAAGGTCTTGCTCCTGCAGTGGAGACTAAAAAGACCTGATGATGATGATGAATTGAAAAACTATTGTGTCTGCGATTTCGGCAGTCAATGTGCTAGCTAAATATTTTTAAATTTGAAATTTCACTGTTTTTTCCATGGTCAGGGGTGTCATCCGCAACTGTCTGTCTGGTGGTTGCAGGATATGGCATCAGGCACACGCGCCCGTCCTTCCAAGCTGCTACTTGCTTTTCCCCATTCATCGAAGCGAGTGGTATCCCAATACCTTAATTCTCCTCCTAAATCCAACGATTTCGTATCCTCCAGCTTCAAAATGCTGTTGATGGGCAGCAGCGTCGGAAGCACAAGAAGCCAAAGAAACTGCGCTTGCCAATCCGCGTGAAAGCGTAACAAACAAACTCACTTTCGCAGCATAGGATAGGATAAGGATAAGGATTGTATTTTCAAGGGCTAAAATACGAGTATAATCAATAAGATTGTGTCCACAAAGTTTCGTCTTTTTAATTAGATTTAAAGAAACATGTCAAAAATCTTTGCAATTTTTTTCAAAATTTTTCTTGCCATCTGTACCTCTCCGATAACAAAAACTGAGTTCCTAGAACATTCTTTATTAATACTCTTTGAAGAATATTATGACCAAGGGTTCAGATGATTAATTTTGAGGAAAAGTTTTGGAATTAGATCTAATGAAGATGATTGTAAAAGTTTTAATTTAACTGAAATAAATTGTTAGGTGTAGGAAGTCTTACATATACTTAAGAGACTTGAGCTGTACATTCTGATACCTGAAGATGCCCCGTGTAGAGGCGAAACACGTGTCGCGAGCACGACGGCGGACATTGCTGCAGCATCAACAAATGCAGCAGTATCGACCAGGGTTGCATGCATCAACTATTGGTGGCCGGGCTGTTACAACGGCGATATAAGTATAAGGCGATATAAAATAACTCAACGAGTTCCTGGCCCTGATTACTGGTGACCGCCCGGCGGTCAAAGTCATATAAGGCAAATAAGGCAAAGGATGAGAGTTGCTGCTGTCCAAAGGCTTTTGCCATAGATTCTCAGATTGGCCCTTCAGGCTATGCATGCACGTACAGAGACAGCAAACTCTCATATTGCCTGATGACAATATGAGAGTTTGCTGTCTCCGAGCCTTGCGCACACAGGCAACGCCCAAAGCCGAGATCCGTCCCTCCTGGGGGCCCTTTGGTGATGTCAGGTGATGCCCTCAGTCTATAAAGACTGAGGGCGCTCTGCACTCACCTCAAACTCCCGGTGATGTAGCAAAAGCTCACAAAAAGCGTTCCTGGTATTAGAGCCGTAGTCGTAAATGTGATCTGTCTGCTGATGGTTTCCGCGATTGAAGAAAATATTTGTGGTATTGTGAGATGACGGGATAAAGCTGTCTATATTTTAGGTTATGCAGTGCATAAGCATAAACTGTAGTGTTGTACAATGTAAAAGTAAATTGGATTTTAAGTATGTGATTATAGTTTACTCGATGACGAAAATTTCTGCGTTCTGGTCTTATCTAAAAGTTCTCAAATAGGGGCCTGAAAATGCGTCGAAATGGTTCCTGTAAAGGATGGTTGGTACGGCAGTGTTTGTTTCGCGCTCGACTTGGCGGGGGCACTGCCGTGACCCCCGATAAATAATAAAAACATACAATGACATTACACAAAATCTTTAGATGGTTTACAAAACAGCACGGTTTTCTAAAGCAGCTAGCAGGATTGTCAATTCTATGCGGTAAACAAAAATACTACTCTAACGAGGGTATCGTTTGCACGTTTCAGAAAAACGAATTGCATGAGTGCAACTGTGCGGGCAATGAATGAATGAATATATTTATTGCATAAAATGTGGTGTAAAGATGGATGATTTTTAAAAGTCTAACACATTAGTCATCTCTGACATGCAACAGACAATAGTCAAAATTATTATTCTTTGTTTTAAATTATACAATATATGTCATTTTTTTGAATAGTCTTTGACGCTGTAGAAACACTTAGTAATTAGGCAATCAAATAGTTTTCGTTTAAAAATTTAAAGAAACATATAGTTTTTATATTTCTAGGTAAGTTATTAAAAATATACAGAGGTATAGGTATAAATTGTTATAATTTGCACTTATTAGTTTTAAGTATTTATAAAACTGCTTAATCTCGTTCAGATGGTTTACAAAACCGTGCTGTTTTGCAAACCATCTAGCAGTTTAGTGTAACGTTTGATGCAATCGATCTGCGATATGTATTTTAGATTGACTTCATGGGACTCAGTCGTAGTCATAGACAATATCCATAAAATCGTACGTAAAGAGTAATAAAATAGGTTAAAATATGTTTTACTTACGTACTGCGGTTGATAGTGAAAGCGTCATCCGTCACTTACCTGTAACAAAAACATAATACGTCTTATTAAAGCTAGACAAATTATTATTATTTTTCTTTTCTTCTATTTGGCCTTCAAACTTCATTCAGAAGCTTATTTTAGCCAGTGTCTAGTTATTTTTCGAGTTATTCTTGCTTGTGTATCAACGAAATTATGGTGTAATTCATTTCGCTGATTTCGACGGAGCCCCTGGCGACAATTCCCACGAATTGGCTTGACCATATACGATGCAGTAAGGCGAGCAAACATCAGCCCGCTAAGTAAATCTCACTACAGCCGCACCATGACACTTTATTTTAGTTATTCCACACATTTTTCATAAACATGGGCATTTATAACACCAAATTACACTTCACATTATAAACTCCACTAGAAACAATTTGCAAAATAATGCAAAACAATAACCGTGCAACCAATATATATAAATAAATATATATATACGGACAAGTCACACAGATTGAGCTAGCCCCAAGGTAAGTTCGAGACTTGTGTTATGGGATACTAACTCAACGATACTATATTTTATAACAAATACATATATAGATAAACATCCAAGACCCAGGCCAATCTGAAAAAGATCATTTTCCATCTTGACCTGGCCGGGGATCGAACCCGGGCACTCCGTGTCGCATGCTGGCGTGTTAACCACTGCGCCACAGAGCCGTCTAAAAGCCAAAAAAGCTATACCCAGAAAAGTATAAACCGTAGGACTTTATCTCTACGGTATAAATTAACCCAAATAAATCGATATTGCTTAGTTTACTTTAATGTATATCGCAACTTTCGCAGTCGCGTTTAAATCGAGATATGGAGTTCCAATTTTCTGCGCGATCAGGAATCGCAGGAAATCGCAATTTATATCGGAATTAAATTGAAATAAGAAACTTTCGATGGAAGAAAAGGTATGTATTACGTGACCCGTTGAAGGGGAAGGGTTCTTCAAAATGCCGTCCCCTCGAGAAGACCAAAAGGAAGTCTTGTAGACACAAGGTGGAGGAGAGTTGTCTACCAATATGTTATTAAATTAAGAATCTACTTTTATTTTTGTATCTATATTTTATTTTGTATTATTTAATATTTTTTTAGGATTATTCCCTTATATTTTTACTAGTACTAGACATTTTATTCTCTCATTATCTTTATCTTTACTTTTTGACGTAATAACGTGTTATAAATCTATGAACGCCATTTGCACGCACGAAAAAATGTATCATTCCGTGTGCAAGCGAGAGCGCGGAACTAGTGATAGAGAAGCACGATCGGCCTAAGCGTTCGGCTTGTGACGCATCTATTTCTCTGCCACCGTTATTTTATTTTATTTTTATTTTATTTTTTTTGGAAAACAGTACAGTATACATTTACATATATGAATAAAACTATTAAAATAACTAAAAACACACTTATTTATCACGTAAAATTATCATTTACAGACTTTACAGACAACCAATTTTTTGTTTATATTAGTTTTTTCACTTACGAGTAATTTCAGAGTTCAGAACTCTGTAGATACAGTCATACCGGCGGTAATAATCAGGAAGTTTGCAGTATAATCAATTTCTAAATGCTGCATTTCCATTAAGTTACCCATATTGTGTATCTAGTTGCTAGCGTAAAAGAATACCTACCTTTAGTAACCTCTTAAGGAGTAGCGAAACTAATTTGATCACCATTTCTTACTTTTAAACAAGTTCCTGATTCACAACTTACTTTAACTTTGCCTTTCAGTTCGCGCACCAATTAATAACTCGCCTTCATAATAATAATGAGTTCTTGTTCATCCCTTTGCTGCTAGTTCATTAAACTGCTATCAAGTTCAGAGTTCAGAACTCTGCAGATAAAGTCACACCGGTTGTAATAATCAGGAAGTTTGCCATCTAATTAATTTCTAAATGCTACATTTCCATTAAATTACCTATGTTGTGTAGTCGCTAGCGTAAAATAATACCTACCTTTACTAACCTCTTAAGGAGTAGCACAACTTATTTGATCACACTTTCTTGCTTACACAAGTTCCTGATTCACAAGTTCCTTAAACTTTGCTTTTCAGTTCGCGCCCAATTAATAACTCACCTTCATAACAAGAACTAAGCCCTTTACAGCTAGTTCATTAAACTGCTATCAAGTTCCTGAACTCTGTATATACAGTCACACCGGCGGTAATAATCAGGAATATTCTAATCTAGTTGAATTTGTAAAGGCTGCGTTTCTTTTAAATGTTTCTTTAAATTTTTTTTTTATTAGCATGAGCTTGCTCGATCACTTAGTTGTTTGCCAATGAGGGATCACTATCCGACCGTGATACAGTAAAACTATTACTACTACGGCAGGTATACGATTAACTCTTTGTGGATAACTACTCGATCGAGCAGATGCGATATCGATAGATATAAGTACATTCGTTCGTAGCGTAGATAAGTGCTTACCAATTTTATTGTGTATATTTTTATTTAGTTTATCTGTTGTAAACTTGTAATGTAAGAATAAGTATTATATCCCTGCTGAAAAACTTAAGCTAAGTTTATTTTGTACTCTCATATACTGTATTTTTTGTTTTGTTAAATATCAAGTATAAATAAAAAAAAAAAAAACTTAATTTCTTAGTTATTTTGATGTATTGAATGATTGTTATATTGTTAAACTATACGTAAGAATATAACTAGGATGTTCACCACAATGTATACAATACAACAATAGTCTAAAATATTGTAATTTAACAAATGGAAATAATGAATTATGTTATGTTATGTTATGTTATTATTATTTATCCCTTCAAGTGCGAGAAACGCAGACATAATGGATTTTCTATTGTTATGCGTCCTCATTGGACCGCTTGGTAGTTGAGTGGTCAAATATGCTATGCTGAGCCCATATAAATAAGTAGGATACGGCGAAGAAGAAGAAGATTATCGTCAGTCAAACAATAACTTGCTAGACACATGACACATCTGCTTTGCCATACATATTCTTGTCTTCATTTAAATCTGGTTATCTGCCTAACACTTAATAATAGCGAACAACGAGCGTAGATGGACCAAAAGTCTCCTAATAATGCCATTATAATATTTTATTTGGCATACCTACCCATACTACATCTGAAGGAGCAGCGCAACCAATTTAATTACTATTTCTCTCATACACGAGTATCTAATTCATAAGTTCCTTAAACTTTGCCTTTCAGTTCGCGCCCAATTAATAACTCGCCTTCATAACAAGAACTCAGCCCTTCGCAGCTAGTTCATTAAACTGCTATCAAGTTCAGAGTTCAGAACTCTGTAGATAAAGTTACACCGGCTGTAATAATCAGGAAGTTTGCGATGTAACACACTTCACGCCGCCAGTAACTACCTAACCGTGGCTTTAGGTTTCATAAACAAGGGCTCTGTCTACCCCGCATAGGAAAATGATATGACAGAACGTAACGAAAATGCCTCATCCTTATGCGTTTTTTATTGCATATATCATGGGGAATGCTGTGATGAATTGTTCGACTACCGTAAAATTTTACTATCGTACCACCCGACATAAATTAAAATTTCATTCCTTTCACCAGGATAACTGGCAGTCAACCGCCGTACGTTTTAACAGAACTTTCTGGCCACGACCGACCAAACTGTGGAATGAACTGCCCGCGGCGGTATTCCCGAATCGATACAAAGGGAAAGCTTACTTGGAGCTAGCGATATAGTACTTAAAAAAAAAAATTTGGAACCTTAAAAAAACGAGTCTATGTTTTCTTAAAAAGACGGCAACGCTCTTGTCACACCCTCAGAACAACTATGTTCTGAGGTCACACCCAAGTTGTTGCAGTTGTCTATGGGCAGCGGTGATCGCTTACCATCAGGTGACAAGCTTGCGCGTTTGCCGCCTTATGTCAAAAAAAAATGTGTGTTGAAGCTGTGTCACATGTGTAGCATACCTATATTTATGAGTTATTGTTTCGCTGACGATATTCTTCGTTTTCTTCACCTTATCTCACTTATTTTGGTGGAAACGGCACAGCACACATAAATGGAAAAAAAAATTCTTGCTAAATTAATTAACTGTCTCCTTTCTCACCTCTCGCAATATCTGATTCTAAAATCATAACTTTAAAGCTACGACGCTTTTATAACCCTTGGCACTACCAAAGACAATATATTCTTTGGCGCTACCTATACTTTTATATTTTTTAAGACTACCTCCGTGGTGCAGCGGTCAACACGCCAGCCTGCGACACGAGAGTGCCCGGGTTCGATCCTCGGCCAGGTCAAGATGGAAAATGATCTTTTTCAGATTGGCCTGGGTCTTGGATGTTTATCTATATATGTATTTGTTATAAAATGTAGTATCGTTGAGTTAGTATTCCATAACACAAGTCTCGAACTTACTTTGGGGCTAGCTCAATCTGTGTGATTTGTCCGTATATATTTATATCTTTTATTCTAAAATAGGATTACATTAGAAGTAACACTTTACTTCGTTTTTTCTTTTTTTTATGTTATAGGACGACAAACGAGCAAGCGGGTTACCTGATGGTAAGTGATCACCGCTGCCCATGGACAACTGCAACACCAGGGTGTGACAGGTGCGTTGTCGGCCTTTCAAGGATTTGGGGGAAGGAAATGGGCAGGGGAGGGAGAAGGATGGGCCTCCGACTCTCTTACTCACCGAACGAAGCATAGAAGCGGTAAAGCTTCTACTCAGACGTCGATTTTCTGTGAGTGTGGTACTTCCCCAGACGAGTCGAGCCATTCATGCTACTAGCAATTCATTTTGCCGGTAGCGTGGCCCTACCACGACTTCGCTAGTAGAACACACTACTGCACTAAAAATATTATTGGGAATTTGATAAATTGAGATAATTGTTGCAAAGTAATAAAAGTTATATCAAAACTCCTACAACTAAAATTAGTGGGTGCGTATTGATTGATATAACAACAAATTATATATTTTCATTTCAATAAAGTTCAAAAGATATAACGTTAACTTGACATAATCATTACTGATTATATTCTTAAAAGCTATAATATTCATAAAATTTTTAATTCTAAAAGCATAAACCCATTAAATATAACGTTTATGAACACTAAATGTCACCTGTTATACAAATTGTGCAATATACATGCCAAAATGTATACCTTTCAAAAAGTATACTATTTAAAATAAATATCAATCAAAATTTATATCAATTAAAATCTATTGAAATCAAAATGTATACCTATTAAAAAAAATATATTTATTTTTCCTAGCCGATTGGTCCCACTGCTGGGCAAAGGTAAATTAAAAAAATATATTACTGAGAAAATATACCAGCTTTATATTAGTATAGGCCAAGTCTATTTTGCGAATTTAAATTATTTTAGTAATACCTACGAAATAATGCGGAGTAGGCAGCAAAAGGTGCATCATTCAAACAAATATGTAGGTAATAGATTTTATTAGTAAAGCAAACTGAAAGTAAAACAAAAAGTAATTAACCTCAATTTTACATTACTGGATTACAAAAAAAAAAAAAACTAACAAATAAAATAACTTATAACAATATTTTATTGTATCTAATTATTAGGACAAAGTATAAAAAAATTGTGATACATACAAAATGCGCGCGCATTTTGTATGTATCAACAATTTTTTTCAAGTAGAAACATTAGTTTTACTATATATTATTTTATGTCAATATTAGGACAAAGTAGGAAATAAATAAAAAAAAATGGTGATACATACAAAATGCGCGCGCATTTTGTATGTATCATCATTTTTTTAGTAGAAACATAAGTTTTACAATATTTTATTTTATGTAAATATTAGGACAACGTGAGAAATAAATAAAAAAAATGGTGATACATACAAAATGCGCGCGCATTTTGTATGTATCACCATTTTTTTTAAGTAGAAACATAAGTTTTACAATATTTTATTTTATGTAAATATTAGAACAAAGTAGGAAACAAATAAAAAAAATTGCAATTTTTTTCAAGTATCAATCACAATTTTTTTAAAGTAGAAAGATGTTTTTTACTATATTTTATTGTAAGTAAATATAAGGACAAAGTATAAAATAAATTAAAAACGCATTTTGTATGTATCACAATTTTTCTAAATATTTTTTTTTAGTATACCTATTTTAGTTTGTAACTTATATTAGAGACTATAACCTCGAAGAAATTCACACTCGTAATATTCAGATTTCCGTTTTAATATATTGTTGTTTTATAAATATTTTTTTTGCGTTTACGAGATCGTCAGGTGGCTATTAATTTTCGGCTAGGTGTTCTATGAAAAGAAATAAGATAATTTATTAGACAGCTTCAAAAAAGGAGGAGGCGGAGACAGTAGATTATCAATTCGACTATATGTTTTTTTTATTTTTTTATGTATGTTTGTTATACGATATCTTCACCAATTGTGAACCGATTTTGATATTTCTTTTTTATATAAATGATAAAGAACTTTGAAGATATGGAAGAAACTGCTAAAAATAATTAAAGTTATGTATTTAGAATCTTCTACCAATTAATTCGTATAACCAATGATTATTATCCGTACTAATATGTATATATAAAGTTTATTATACATAACAACTAATCGATTTTTTAAAGTTTATATTAATAAAACGGTATAATAAAGGTTTGATATGTTGAATGATTGTTATAAATAAAGATTTTAGATTTTTTAAACTTATTTCTTTCGATTTTTATCTTACTTGATAATTATACTGATCAAAATTATATGTTTCGTTGTTATTTATCTTAAAACATATATATTTTGTGTTTATATGTTATATTACTTACCCAAAATTAGTTGTAGTAGTTTTGATATAACTTTAATAAAAAAGACATAAACTGAAATTTTACTCTGCTATTAAATACTAGCGGAGTAAAATTTCAGTTTATGTCTTTTAAGGAGTAAAATAAATAAAATTAAAGGTGTCACTATTCGGCTCATGTAAGCCACTAAGTTCGCGGTGTATTGATAACTGTATTGTATGGACCCTCCTGAGATTTTCCCTGTGTGCTATGACTTGAAGTCCTTCAAAACGCGTGTTTACAGGTATCTTAAGAGTCGGCAACGCATCAGCATCTCCTCTGGTGTTGCAGATGTCCATGGGCGACGGTGACTACTTCCCATCTGGTGGATCGTTTGCTCGTTTGCCTCGTTATTCGTGTCGCTACACACATATAGTAACTTCACTAAACTTTTATTTAACCCACGTACTTAGATTCTAGTGACAACACTTTTAAAAATGCGTTTTACAGCGAAGCGTCTCACTCATTCGCTATATAGCTTATTAAAGATGGAAACACAACTTCTAAAATGAAAATGCTTACTAATAAAGTTTATTTGGATAGGCAGTATAAATTTATTCTATTTCTGTCGTTTATTTGGCAAAGGTCTTAACCACTCTCCTAAGTATAAATTCGGCGAATAATTTCTGCTTAAAATTAATTAGATTGCCAACTTCCTGATTATTATCGCTGGTGTGGCTGTATCTACAGAGTTCTGAACTCTGAATATCATAGTTAAATCAACTAGTTAGTTTCAACTTCATATGACGAGCTCCGTGGCGCAGTGGTTAACACGCCAGCCTGCGACACGAAGGTGCCCGGGTTCGATCCCCCCGGGTTCGATCCCCGGTCGGGTCATGATGGAAAACGATATTTTTCAGATTGACCTGGGTCTTGGATTTTTATCTATATAAGTATTAATTTTTTATATTTTTAGAAATTTTTTTTTTTTATTATTTATGGAAAACGGCTTATCAAGGTGTACATCTGAAGCATTGCTCTTTACAGCTGCGAGACGTGGACCTTAACACAGAAGAAAAGGAAAAAATTGGAAGCATTTGAAATGTGGTGCTGGAGAAGAATGGAGAAAATTAGCTGAATAGATAGGATAACTAACAAAGAAGTTTTAAATAGAGTAGGAGTAAAAAGGTCTATTTTAACTGCGATAGAAAATCGAAGAGGTAATATGACAGGACACTTGTTGCGTCACGATCAGTGTATGAAAACTATTATAGAAGGCAAATAGAGGGAAGGAGAGGGAGAGGAAAGCCCAGGCACCGCTTTTTTAAACTGATAAAGGAAAAAGTGGAAAGGGTTTCGTACCAGGATGTGAAAAGACTGGCAGAGAATAGACCAAGATGGAGGGAGCTCCACCGTCTAGAGCGTTGCTCTTAAATTATGATGATGATGAAGTATTTATTATAAAAAAGAAATTGTATCGTTGAGTTAGTATTCTACGACACGAGTTTACAATTTACTGTGGGGCTAGCTCAATTTGTGTGATGTGTCCCTTTATATTATTTTATTTATAATAATACCTTCCATCTTAGTCTGGGAGAAAAGAAAATGTAGGATGTGCCAGATGCTTCCCCTCCCGCGCAGATCGTAAAAGCCAATCGAGGAAATGGGCGAAATTCTGCGGAATCATATCAATAGGCGCTGCGGCTAGCAACCCATCACTATTTTGATGCCGATTTCTATCTACACGCACTCCAACACGCTAAATGTGCCATAAAGTCTTATAGACCTAGGCTCTGTCTACCCCGCAAGGGAAAAATTCATGATACTATCATATCTTCTTCCCTTGCGTATATGTTATATATAACAATATCAATCCCGGGTTGCTGGCGTCATGGGGGTTGGGTCTGTCAGACCCGTCACATTTTATTTCGCTTCTAGGTCGGTTACTATGCGGCGGCATTGCCGTTTACCATTAATAAATATGATTAAAATATAATATAATATATTTGTGTTTTATTTATTTACATAAATATTTAAAAAAAATCCCCGAAAGGGGGGAAATTTTCACATTCCTTTTCAATTTCTGGACTATAAAGTATGAAAATAAATAGGTATGTAAGTTCTCGATTACAATTAAAAAAGATATATGTGGGCGAAATGTACAAAATTCATCCCTAAAGGGATAAAATGGGAGGATAAAGTTTTTACGGCAATTTTCTCATTTCTGGACTTAGAAGTATAAATAATATCCATACTTCCATACTAATACTAATATTATAAATGCGAGTAACTCTGTCTGTCGTCTTTTTACGCTTCAACCATTGAACTGATTTGGATGAAATTTGGTATGGAGGTAGTTAGATGCCCGGGGAAGGAGATATATTTAATTCCGGGAAATTATACTGTTCCCGAGGGATCGACACTAACGCGGGCGGAGCCGCGGGCAACAGCTAGTTTTAAATAAACGGGTATGTGACTAGCTCCGTGGCGCAGCGGTCAACACGCCAGCCTGCGACACGGAGTGACCGGGTTCGATCCCCGGCCAGGTCAAGATGGAAAATGATCTTTTCCAGATTGGCCTGGGTCTTGGATGTGTATCTATATATGTATTTGTTATCAAATATAGTATCGTTGAGTTAGTATCCCATAACACAAGTCTTGAACTTACTTTGGGGCTAGCTCGATCTGTGTGATTTGTTCGTATATATTTATTTACTTTGCATACCCCCATGACCCCGGGTTAACGTGCGTAAGAAATAATAATCCTCGCCCATAAGGCTGTCAAGCTCCTCCGCATGTGCTAATACATTTCATTTTAGGCAGGCATGTGCGCCGTAGATTACGTTGTCAAGAGGAGCTTAAAGCTGTACTATCTACAATGTCACACTTGCCTACTGCATTGTAAATTCCTATTCCATTTGTGCTAGCGATTTAATAATAGTGAGAATTTCTGACATTTAAAAAGCCTATCATCATCATTTCGAGTAGGTGTCACGGTCAATCGACCATACACACCCTGGTGTCAGAGTTCTTCGGAACCGCCTCTCGGGACTATGTGCTACTCTCGCTCCACAGCCCGGCGCGGCGGCCACTTTATTTGTGGCCCAGAGAAGGTACCTACAGCGAGACAGTAGGCGCGTCTCGACACCTACGCGCCTTCCACCCATGGGTCTTACTCTGTCGAGTGACCGGATCCCGTTTCCGTCACCCGACTGGCTCTTAGTTTGGCCTCTGTTCAACCAAAAGGTTTTTTTTTTTTATTTTATTTTTATTTTGTATAGGCTTACTCTTGACCTTAGACTAACCCTGGGGGTAAAGACAAGATCTACGATGGAGCGAGCTTGCCTAGAAGATGCCTGTTCACTCTAGCCTTAAAGGCTGTCGGGTTATATGTACTCGGAAAAACTGACGCGGGCAATGAATTCCACTCGTTGGCGGTGCGCATAATAAAAGACCTTGAAAAACGGTTCGTGCGAATGGGTGGAATATCCACCAAGAAGGGGTGTAGACCTGCCGTGCGCCTAGAAGTCCAATGGTAAAAAGGGGAAGGTGGGATTAATTCGTGCAGTTCTTGTGCACACTCCCCGAAGTGTAGTCTGTAAAATACTGACAGACTGGCAACTTTACGCCGATGGGCTAAAGGTTGCAGCCCTACTATCAGCCTTTCGTCGCCAATTATTCTCCTTGCTCTACGTTCCACCGAGTCTAATGTGGCAAGTTGGTATTTAGCTGAGCCATCCCAAAGGTGGCTGCAGTACTCCATACAGGATCGGACTTGAGCTTTGTAAAGTGTTAAAAGCTGTCCAGGTGTAAAGTACCGCTTAACCTTATTAAGGATGCCCAGTTTTTTTGCCGCAGTTTGTGCACTAGACTCAATGAAGGTACCGAAGTTGAGATTTGAACTCAGCTCCATGCCAAGGAGTTCCAGGCTGCCAGTAACAGATACAGGTGCACCCTGGAAAGTAGGTGCTAGGTCAAACAGACTTCGTTTAGCTGAAAACAAACAAGCCTGCGTTTTTAAGGTATTGAATGAGACCAAGTTGGCCTCTCCCCATATTGATACCCGACTTAAGGCAAAGTCTGTTCGCTCAACCATGGCTTCCCCCCCAGTCTGCTTCGAGCACGCGTCGAGTGCACACGCGTTTTAGTGCGCTCCGCAAAAATAATTACAAAAAAGTGGAAAATAGCATAGAACAGTGTTGGAAATAACAGTGACTTACCTGTGTATCAACGTTGACTAAGCTCTGGACCGGAACAGCTGCTGACAAAATTGCAAAAGTGACAAAAAGTGTAAAAAGTACAACTCCAAGCCTAACGCAGCTAAATCAGAAGTGAAAAGGTATTTCCCCCTTTGGAAACCCTTGCAACGGTCCCTCACGCAAAGTTTTCTGCTGCCGCTAAGCCACAATCTCTAAAAAACCACGTGGTGGCATGCTATTAAATTGGGGGCGGAAAACGCGGAAATAAGTGTTTTCCTGTACTGGCAAGACAGGAACAGACGTGTGTATCAACGTTGACTGAGGTTTGAACTCAAGATCGAGGTGATTTCACCTGATTTCTTTGACCACGTCCACTATTCGGGCGTTCTTTTTACCGATTATTTCAACTTTTTAAAACTTTTATGTTTTAAAATTGACGTTTTATTTTAACCTTGACCTGTATTGTCCACTTTTCGTTCTACAAATTTTACAACTTTTACAAAATCACGTTTTTACAACTTTTACAATCTTATTTTAAAACTTCACAATGCCGCTTGCTCATTCCCCGCAAACAACCTGTGCGACGTCGCCCATTGGCAGGACACCTAAATCGGTGTCTTTTGCTGACCCACAAAGGTGTCTGAACTACTCGGATCCTAGTGACCTATCCTTCAATAAATATGGGCCAAGACATCCCGACGCCACGCCATTTGTGCCACCTAAATATAGGAAGCAGCGGTTAACCGACGATGGAAGGGACAACTTAGCCTCGAAAAGCAGGGAACTTTTGAGACAAATTGAGGAAGATTTAGAAACGGCAAGAAACCTAAAAAACACGATCAAAGACTCGATAAAAGAGAAGTTAAGAAAACTAGATGACCTTATCGTAGACCTGGCCGAATATGTCGAGCCTGGAAATATTACCCCGGGATACCACCCTAGCGTCCGTACCCAGACATCGCCGGAGGCCCATTCAAGCCCACATCGAATGGGAAGCAACATGCGGGACATGGAAGCAAACATTAAGACGATGGCTGGGATGCTGGAGGAAAACACCAAATGTATCCAAGAAATACAAAATATGCTCAGCCACAAAAGCGAGCACAAATCGACATACTCCGAGGTCACGGCGGGTAGTAGCGGGAAAACTAGCCACTCCCATGCTACACTCCATTCAGTTGCTATTTCGTCAACAGAACTCGTGACAGGAGAAGAAATCTTGGAGCAGGTGAGGGAAGCAGTTGGTGAGGATAATGAGTGGATAAGGGTCGAAAGAGTGAGAAAAGCAAAAGAGGGAAAAGTCATTGTAAGCTGCATCTCAAAAGAAGAAAGAAAGAAACTAAAAGAAAGAGTAGAAAAGAGAAAGGAATTGAGAGTTGAAGAAATCTACAATAAAGACCCTCTCCTCATATTTAAAAATGTGCTAAAAAAGACCACGAGCGAAGAATTAATAGATAGGCTAAGAAAACAAAATAGGAAAATATTTGAAGGTATCGGGCAAGAAGAAAATAGAATGGAAGTAAAGTTTAAGAAAACGGCGAGAAACCAACTGCTTAACCACGTGGTGATACGGGTGGCACCAGCCATCTGGAACAAGATGGCGACGGCTGGCTCAGTGCACGTTGACATGCAAAGGATTTATGTGGAGGACTATTCGCCGCTCATCCAGTGTTCAATGTGCCTAGGCTACGGCCATGTTAGGAAGTACTGCGGAAAAAATACGGAAAAGTGCAGCCACTGTGGTGGCGACCACAGGAAGACGGAATGCGCTAGCTGGTTGGCTGGAGCACCCCCATCGTGCCTGAACTGCATCGCGGAAGATAATGAGGTTAGAAACCATAATGCTTTTAGTAGTGCATGCCAGGTCAGGCAAAGGTGGGATGCCCTGGCCAGGTCCAGGGTGGCCTATTCCTAAAAAAGTTGAAACTTAAACATTGCATAGCAACCTGATTTTGTTGTGGCTAATGGTTTATCATTAAAAACGCAAAAACTGTAGCGGAAAACTATGCAATGTTCAGGTAAACAACCAAAATCACGAGGCTATAGAAGTGGCTTTGTATCTGGAAATATATTATTGCCTCAACAAAGTGCGCGATAGACAAGTGATTATGTATAGGGCCATAAGTATAAATGACGTAGTAAATAGGATCTAACAAGCCGTTTTTTGTTTTTAACTTTCGACTTATTATACAAAATAATGTTATTGATAACAAATTCTTAGTAAATAAGCTTCATTATAGTGAAATAAGATACGCACATCTTTTTACATTTAGATTAAATTTTATTATGTGAGCATTTTTATTAAATAGGATAATAACGTTAAAATTTTAGACCCACATCTGTAATTCGTTAATTTTTAAGGCGGAAAATAATTCTAAATTTTTCCGCCTTAAAAATTACCCAATAAAATACTTTAAAAAATTCTAGCTATAATTTAATACTGTATAATACTAAGTGTGCAAGAAAACGATAAAATATGAAAATAATTAGTGAAGCTATAAATTCATACTGAGAATGTAAACAAATCTGTTGATACGATTAAAAACTGTAAGAGATATGACCAGCAATCCATTTAAGAGTAGTAAATAAGCAAATAAAATAGGTGAATAGAAATAAAATGTATAAAACTGTAAACAAATAAAATGATAAGTTTATTTAGAAAATAAGTACTTATACACGTAACAGTTTATAAATATAATGTTGAATTGGTATAGAATGAATATATTAGATTGGAATGAAAATAACTTAGAAAAGAATACATGTTTTACATAACTTTATTGTGAAATAAATATTATTGTATAAACTCTGCAAACAAAAAGCAATATAGTTCCACTTTGACTAAAAATTACTTTGTTAACTTTAGAAATAAAATAAGTTTAAAATTATATAAGAGAATTTAGAAGCAGACTATAAATGCAAGTTTATATAATTATAGTATAAGTTATAAATGTATAGAGCGATATGTAATGTAAATAAAGACTCTGCGAGCTATGGCAGGGGATTCTGGTCCAAATAAACTCCCTCTGGGTGTGGCTAGCACCTGGGGGAAAACTTAAAAAAAAAAAAAAAAAACCATGGCTTCCCTCTTTGACCGTATATCATCCCTGCTGCTTTTTGTGCTGGCTGAATACCTCTCAACAACCGTACTGTCATCTGCGTAACCAACAACGCCAGATTGTAGCACGTCATTGATGTGGAGCAGGAAAAGGGTTGCAGAGAGAACAGACCCCTGAGGAACACCGGCGTCAATGGCCATGTAGTCCGAAGAGCACCCATCAATGATCACCCTGATCGATCGTTCTCTCAGAAAGTCTGAAATCCAGCTACAAAAATCAGCAGGAATGCCATAAGCTGGAAGCTTGTTAAGGAGACTTGCGTGCCAAACCCTGTCGAACGCTTTCGAGATATCAAGGGAAACTGCAAGCGCTTCCCCGTTTTTCTCAATGGCTTCGCCACAGCAGTGCGTGATATATACTAGAAGATCTCCAGTAGACCGCCCACGGCGAAAGCCATATTGACGGTCACTGAGTAGATCGTTTTCTTCTAAGTATGCCAGCAACTTACTGTTGAGAACCTTCTCCATGACCTTGCAGAGCATAGAGGTGATGGCAATGGGTCGGTAATTACAGGGATCAGCACGATTACCCTTCTTGGGTACTGGTTGCACATTTGCAAGCTTCCAGGTTCCGGGCAACGTTTTTGTTTGCAGAGAGAGGCGGTACAGGCGTGTTAGTGCAGGAGACAACTCGGGCGCACACTGCTTCAGTACACGTGCAGGTATACCATCTGGTCCACTGGCCTTATTCACGTCAAAATTTTGCAGAGCTCGTCGTACCTCTTTCTGGTGTATGGTAATTAGCGGCATAGAGGAATTGCAGCGAGGTATAGATGGTGGATTTTTAGAGCCTGCTGCAAGACGAGAATTGCTCGCAAACTGTCCAAAGTGTTCCGTCAGGTTTCTGCAGAGGTGGAAGTGAGGGACGGCAAAAGTTAGATTCGACCGCTTTGGACAGTGACCAAAATTGCTTACTACCAGGAGGGTAGGAGGCAAGTTTGGCCCCTATTCGACTGACATGATCGAATCGAGCCTTCCGAAGGACTCGTTTGCAGGACTTAGCGGCAAAATTAAAGGCTTTCTTTTTTATGTGGACCCTCCGAGCCTTAGCTTTGGTGTCACGAGCCTTAACCCAAGCTTGGTATGCAGATTATTTTAAAGCCTCAGCGCGGACACACCCTGCATTATACCAAGGTCGAGTTCTGTGATCGAGCGAGATATCGGAGAATGGAATAAAATATTCCATTGCCTGCCGAATCACGTCCACAACGCCTTCGGCACAACATGAGGATCGCACGAGAAAAAAAACAGACCTGTTTCCAAGGGAAAGACGCAAAGAAATGCCGCATCTCATCCCAATCTGCTGATTCGTACCGCCATATTCTTCTCGTGCCTACAGGGCTCATATCAGGAGGAGAGCAGACTGATACGGATTTCACCAAACAATGGTCGGATGATCCAAGCGGAGCAGTGACCGAAACAGAATGCTTGTCTGGATTCGTTGTCAGCACAAGGTCTAAGCAGTTGGGCGTATGGTCAGCAACATCCGGTACCCGCGTCGCAACATTAATGAGCTGGGTGAGGTTCAGCGATACTGCAAATTTCCGCGCTTCTCTCCCAGCATGGCAAGTTTTCTCGTAGGGAAACAGCCATTCCTCATGGTGGGCGTTTAAGTCCCCGAGAAATACGAGTTCCGCCGCAGGGTACCGTTGTTGGGCTTTGTCTGCCATCTCAGTAAGGTGGTCAAAAAAGCTTAGTTGTCTCCTTGTCTCCGCTATGTGACCGATATACACAGGCATATAAAGTTTTCTCAGTACCTGTATCAACAATAACCCACAAAGTAGATAGTCCGGCAGCCTCAAAGCACCGAAGACGCTTGCAACATACGTCATCCCGAACGTACACACAGACCCCAGCATGTTCTTTGAACTTATGTTCCATAGAGTAGCCTGGGTAGTTGAGGTACGCGGTATCCGCTGGGGTTTTAATTTACGTCTCGGTCAAAAAGAACAAGTGCGGCTTCTCAGTCTCAAGGTGGTGGTGGACAGGATTGAGATTTGAGTGCAACCCTCTGATGTTAGTAAGGTGCACTTTCAGTGGGAAGAAGTGCTGCCGGTTCTTATTCTTGTTCCTTTTGCTTTTCTTCATCAATGGAGTGTGGGCTTGAGAGACAGTCAGAAGTCGAGGCGCTAGCTTTTACGAGGAGGATCCCTTAAGCTGAGCCAAGCAGTATGAGGCTCAATTGGAGACTGCGGGGACGCCCGAGCCCCCCTGAAATGACCACTGGGTCTTCCCATCCAGTCGCCAGCTGGCACGGTGGAGCCATTCCAGGATTTTTCGCGAGGTGGCGGGGCAGCCTTTGGCACGTGGCTAGCGCGCTACTTGGGCCCCCAACTTCCTGCGGTCGGTCACCGGCAAGACCGTGCCTCGGATCCCGGTACCCTCCAGCTTGAGCCTCTCGACTTGGTGTCACTTAAGGTGACAAAGGCCCACCAATTGTCGGCCGCGGAGGACAGAGAGAGCGTCGTTCTTAGCGAATTCGCTCGGTTACCCTTACGAAGTGGTCGCCGCGCGTAGTTATGTTTTCGATATCGACACGGGGAGTGAGACAGCCCTGGCAGTGAAGACTGATGATGAACTCTAAAAACATTACACTACTTTTTGGCAGTCATATAATAACGGCTTTTTTCTGTTTATTTGTAACACAACCATATAACGGTCCATTTATTAGAGTGAATTAATGAAGGCGAGTGGGGACGTGACGGAAATAGCAACACGGATCTTTAAAACCCCTGGTACACGGGTAGAGTAAGTGGTTAAGTACACTAGCTACTCTATCAGTTTGGGTAACCCTAGTTTTGAGGGACACCTGTTGATAGGACAACAGACAATTTTGACGAGGTCAACAGTACTTTAGCTCAAGTATTAGAGTGGTTTACAGCAAACAATTTGCTGTTGAACGCTAAAAAGACGAAGTGTATTAAATTTTGTTTACCGAATGTTACAAAAGTACCAACACGCATAGTGGTCAAAAAGGAACCATTTGTTTGGTAGATAAAACAGTATTTCTTGGGATGACAGTTGACTCGGGACTTCAATGGGGTGCCCATATCACATCCTTAGCGGGTAAACTTAGTTCTGCTGCTTACGCTGTTAGAAGAATAAGACAGTTGACTGACGTTGATACTGCGCGTTTGGTATACTTCAGCTACTTTCATAGTGTCATGTCGTATGGGATATTACTATGGGGTAACGCAGCAGAAGTTAATACCATATTCGTCCTTTAAAAACGCGCTATCAGATCTATATATAAACTAGGTGCTAGAGAATCTCTTAGAGAATTGTTTAAAAATATAAATATTTTGACATTCCCCGCGCAATACATATTTGCAAATATTATGTTTGTTCGTAATAATCTTCATCTTTACGCGAAGAATAGTGATATCCACAACAGGAATACGAGAAATAAAAATAAATTAGCGACACCAACTTTGCGATTACAGAAAACAATGAATTCATTTTTGGGACTTAGTATACGCTTCTATAATAGAATTCCTGACGAAATATTGGCTCTGTCATTAGGTAAGTTTAAGACTGCTGTTAAAAATCAATTGCTTAAAAATGCCTATTATTGTATTAATGACTATTTATCAGATAAAACTCCATGGAAGTAATATATTCAATAAATTGTACATCGGTGATTACTTAATGTAAAATAATTCAATTTGTTATAAATATGTGAAAGTGTAGCCCTTCAGGCACGTAGGGACCAATACTGGACTGAGTTTCTTTCGGCGTATTCTTCTCAGCAGTGGTCGTTTCGAAACGCTAGTAGCTTATCGATTTTGCAAATATTAAAAATAATAATATGACGTTCAGAAAGAGATACATGATATCCAAATTTGAATAAAATTCTATTTCATTTCATTTCATTTCATTTGGTAAAGTATATATAAAATATCATATCATCATCAGGTCCTTTTTAGTTTCCACTACAGGAGCACGACCCTCTCTGTACTACTAGGGCCAACCAACCCGTCTGGCCAGCGTGGAGAGTGTAGGCCAAGTCCTTTGGCTGCTCTGGCCTAGTATATATAAAATATATATATATAAATATATACGGACAAATCACACAGATTGAGCTAGCCCCAAAGTAAGTTCGAGACTTGTGTTATAGGATACTAACTCAACGATACTATATTTTATAACATATACATATATAGATACACATCCAAGACCCAGGCCAATCTGAAAAAGATAATTCTCCATCTTGACCTGGCCGGGGATCGAACCCGGTCACTCCGTGTAGCAGGCTGGCGTGTTGATCGCTGCGCCACGGAGCTAGTCAACAAAAAAGTAGTCGTCTACACGTAAATTTAAATTTTGTTTAGAATGAACGAACAGGCCGAGGCTGACACTAGCCATCATCATCATCATTCTAGTCGTTTGAAGACCACTGCTGAACAAAGGCTGTTTCGTTCCATTGGACGATATTGCCATACTCACTACGCTTGGCAGGCGGGTTGGTGAGCACAGTTTCTTCGGCTTCTTGTGTTTCCAACGCTGCTGCTCATCGAAAGCATTTCTAAGCTGGGGAAGAAAAGGAAGTTGTTGGATTTGAGAAAGAAATAAAGGTAATGGAATACTACTCACTCGGGTGAAACGGAAAAGCAAGTAGCAGCTATAGATCATGGGCAGGCGGTTGAGGATGACAACACTGACCATATGAAACCCCTGACCATATGACACCCCTGACCATATGACACCCCTGACCATATGACATTACCATGCGCAGTAGGAGCCATCCGCAATACCCATAAGTAACCAATTATTAGCCGTGTGGTATCCGCAGAGTAGAATAGGACCACTCCAAGTCTTCCCGTGGATGTCGTAGAAGGCGACTTAGGAAATACAAGCTAAACAAAGCTTATAAACATCTAAGACACCTCTCCAACCCGTCTCGCCAGCGTGGAGAGTGTAGGCCAAGTCCTCTGGCTGCTCTGGCCAAGTATGGCCCTAGTAGTACAGAGAGGGTCGTGCTCCTGTAGTGGAGACTAAAAAGGACCTGATGATGATGATGATGATGATGAACCAATTATTAGTAGAGTAGGTGAAAGCAGTGGTAGAGTAGCTTGCCCACGTTGCTAGTCACTCTACCAATTTCTAGTACTCTATCGATGCTGTTTACACCGCAAACACCGGCATAGTTACGGTAAGTATCTTAATTATTTATTTATGTCAATTAATCTTCTTAGCTTGTAAGATAAAATAAATAGTAGCACTGTAATTCGATCCTTCTGGATTGTAGTAAGCCAGTCTACTCTACCGTTTACTCTACGCGTGTATTTAGAGCCTTAAGTTTTCCTGTTCCTATTTCTGTTGGGAGTCTTTCACTCCCCAATCCAATATTTTCGATTATACTTATGTGGAGTATCTAATGAAAGGGAAATCGATGATACATTGCAAATTATACAGACCTTCCAGGTGCTCACCTCTGGGCATCGTGCCTAAAAGACTGGCAGCATTGCCGAATCGAATGGCAATTCTAAAACGCTGAGCTGATACGTCATAAGCTTATTAATCAAGAAACTTATATATAATTCTTTTACTCCCTTGATTTAAATCTCGTGTCACAGTGTATGTTCGGTGTAAACTTTAAAACTACTCGTACTGAACCGATTTTGATGAAACTTCGTAACTATTTTTCAATTTTTATAATTTAAATTCAAAATTCAAAAACTTTTATTAAATATAGGTCATTTGGATACTTATTAATTGTCATATATTTGCAACTGAGAATTGTTGACGTCAGTAATTTACTTATGGCTAAGTTTAATGCCGCTTCCAAAGCGGGGTGCAAAAGAAGCGGCAACAAACTGCACAGCGCATTTTCTCCAATTGACGTCAACTTAAAATTTTAGTTTATCTTAAAAACTAGGTATGTGGACTGAGTATACATTGTCCTTATTAAGTCATTAAAAATGTAAAAGTAACTCTATCTGTCTGTTATGATTTACTCTTATTACATTAAAAATAATAATAAAATCAAAATAGATAGATAGATAAGATAGATACCTATTAATAATACATTTATTCACCATCGAAAACACACAATTCACATTGACATAATATGAAGTTAAATACATAATGGTTTCTGATGTTTTCGCGTAATTACACATTTAAATAAAATTACTTTAATACGGTATTATCGTGTATATTACATAATTTTTACACCTAACGTTTCGAAAACTTTACAGTTTTTATGGTCGCAGGTAGACTAAGTTGACATTTGTCTTTGTTTTATAAGAACTATACAAAACTACCGCCTACAATAGAAATGTCAACTTAGTCTACCTGCGAACATGAAAACTGTAAAGTTTTCGAAACGTTAGGTGTAAAAATTATGTAATATACGCGATAATACCGTATTAAAATGATTTTATTTAAAAGTTATATACAGTTTAGAAACCTTTAAGGTACTTATATAATTATAGATAGAAAACAAACAATAAGAATAGTATACTCTTCTCAAATTAAGAAATAAAATATGGTGGAAAAATCCAGTTTAATAAGAATTTATTAATGTAACATTGTAAATGCAAGATAAACATTTATAGAAATAATTATGGGGCTTGCTGTATGGTTAAATAGCATTTAGTTGCTATAGAGCCACGCTAAGAGCCGGCAAAATTCATTTTTGCTAGTAGCATGAATGGGCTGGCTCGTCCGGGGAAGTACACCACTCTCACAGAAAATCGACTTTTGAGTAGGAGCTTTACCACTTCTATGCTTCGTTCGGTAAGTGAGAGAGCCGGAGGCATATCCTTCCCCTATTCCTTCCCCCAACTCCATGATAGGCCGGCAAGGTAACGCTCTGTTACACCCTGGTGTTGCAGTTGTCCATGGGCAGCGCTGATCGCTTACCATCAGGTACACTCGCTTGCTCTTTTGTCGAGCTATACTTACCATAAGAAAGAACTTTTCATTGGATAATAATTATTTATTATTTTTTACTCCTTATTATTAATTTGCAATAAAATACCACAAAACAGCGCATCATTATAATTATTATTATACGTATGGTATTATTATTATATCTATGGTATTATTGTTGCAGACGTGCAAGATCATCCGAAATTCGGCATAATAGCACCCTTTCAAAGCCTTTGTCAGAAGTTTTCCTTTGTACACTGAAGTATTTGGTTTTGGCTCGAGTAGACACTCGTCAAGACGAAAAGAAATGCATACTTCAATTTGAACTCCTTCCCAATATTTTAATGTTAGGATTAGAATCCCTAAATATACTTCCGCAAGAAAAAAAAGATAATTTACGAAAAAAAAAAATTCCAATAGAAATTTTCATAGGGAGCAATTTGTTTTCATTTTTTACTTTTTTTTTGTTGAATTATCCCATTACGGGTACATTTAAATAATTCCAAGGAATTTAAAATCATAATACATACCTACAGGATTTATGCCTACAGCACAGCTGTAATTAGCTCGATAACTGATAAAACATAATACCCTGACCAACGGCTGAATGTGCTTTCCAAAGTACTCAGTTTGAGATCTTTCAAGCAATTTCTTGTTACAAATCCATTGAAGAAAATTTTCTTGACGTGCTTGATATATGTACATAAGCGTTGATAAAAACTTCCAGTTTTTGAATTTGATTAATGCAAGAAGTTTTAGGATCGTGATCATTTTTCGCGAAAAACACAACAAAACATGGAATTATTATCCTAATAATAGTCGTGAAGGATCGTCCGAAATTTCGGCATAATAGCACCCTTTCAGAGCCTTTGTCTGGAGTTCGGCTTTTGTGCGCTAGAGGGTGCTTCAGGCTGACCGAGGTTTGGGCTCGAGTGAACATGTGAAGATGAAGAAATGCGTGTTTAGGATTTTTTCGTACAAATATTATTTTACTCAAATGTATATCTACATATTACTTCTTATTTATTTATTTTATTTAAAAACTTCATTAAAAACAAATGATTTGCGGACTTAAAGTAGGCTTTATCTACCAGTCAGCCAACAGGCGATGCTGAAAACAAAATATAGAAGTAAGTGCAACAACAAAAGCCAAAGTTAAAAAATATATCATCATCATCAGGGCTTTTTAGTCTCCACTGCAGGAGCATTGTACTACCAGAGCCATACTTGGCCAAAGTAGACAGAGGATTTCGCCTACACTCTCTTCGCTGGCCAGGTTGGAGAGGTATCATTGATGTTTCATCATCATCATCATCAGGTCCTTTTTAGTCTCCACTACAGAAGCACGACCCTCTCTGTACTACTAGGGCCATACTTCGCCAGAGATGTTTATGAGCTTTGTTTAGCTTGTATTTCCTAAGTCGCCTCTTACGACCTCCATGAAGAAGATATATTAAGATACCAAAGAATATATCCTTATCCTTACTAATATTATAAAAGCGAAAGTGAGTTTGTTTGTTTGTTTATTTGTTTCTTTGTTTGTTACGCTTTCACGCCTTAACTACTGAACCGATCATCATGAAATTTTGCATACAAGTTCTCTGGAGTGCGGAGAAGGACATAGGCTACATTTTATCCCGGGAAAAAGTACTATTCCCGCGGGGTCGATATTGACGCGGGCGGAGCCGCGGGCGAAAGCTAGTAGTAAAATAAAATCAAAATAAACTAATATAATGAATGAGAGCAAACCATATTAAGTGATTTAATTTAACTATTTGATATCACTTAACTACCCTCACGGCCTCTAAACTAAGCATACATTTTATAAAACATCTGTATTTGTAAAATTAATTTTGAAATATATATCTTTTGACGTGTTAACGTTTTATAAATCGATGAAAGTGGCACTTAAAAGTGTCACGAGAAGCACGATCGGCCTTAGCGTTCGGCTTGTGACGCATCTATCTCTCTTCCACCGTTTTCATGTAAATTTATCGCTCTTAAACCGACTTTATAGAGAGCAATTTTTTTTTAAATTTCTTTTTATATTTTTCAAATAACGAAGCAGAAAATCGTATGGTAAATCGTTTTCTAATCATCATCATCATTTCGAGTAGGTGTCACGGTCAATTGACCATGCACACCCTGGTGTCAGAGTTCTTCGGAACCGCTTCTCGGCCTCTGACGTGGATCCTTTAACGACTACCAGATAGCAGCCGGGACCAACGGCTTAACGTGCCTGCCGAAGCACGGAATCATGTTTATTATCAGACAATCAGGTGATTCAAGCCTGCAATGTCCTAACCAAACTGGAAACAACTAAACAAAGTATGCTTCCGGTGGGAATCGAACCCACGACCGCCGGGTCAACAGGCAAACGCCTTAACCACTGGACCACGGAGGCTGTTGTTTTCTAATAAAAACACTATTTTGTATACAATACCCGGAACAATACTTATTGTTCACCCGTATACCGTTATTTTGGGGCCATTTTTCAGACAAAGCGGCTGCGATATTGGGAACTGCGAGCGCGATCACACGGAAAATTGAAAAAAGAAAACATATTGAAAATACAATGCATAAACAATGTTTGAACACCCGATAAGACGCCTAACCCGTCTTACTTTTTAACGCTAGTACGAAGTTATGACATTGTAACAGATCTTTTTTTTAATCTTTAGAACAATCAGGTATCTTGAAGTTATGACATTGTAAGAGCTCTTTTTTTAAATCTTTAGAACAATCTTGTGCGCTGTTTCTAGGTTTCTATTGCAATAAAAATTCAAAATAAGGGTGGGATAGCCCAGTGGGCATGCGTTATTTTGTCGAGTCAGAGGCCGTGAGTGTAAGTGTGGTCATGAGGTTGAAAATCTTGTAACAAAAAGGAGATAAAATAGCAAAGCACGCAGTTGTATGACGTTTAAAAACGCAGTATGCTAACATTTTCTTTAGTATTTGAGAAATATTTATGTAAATAGTATTTAAATATATGTATCAATATTTTGTGTATTTTGTTATAACACTTAAAGTATCGAAAACTACAGTTTTCACATTTGCAGATAGACTAGGTCGACATGCAACTTAGTATTTTTTATGTGATCTTTTGAAGTTGTAAGTGTAATAAATAAATAAATATATACGGACAAATCACACTGATTGAGCTAGCCCCAAAGTAAGTTCGAGACTTGTGTTATGGGATACTAACTCATCGATACAATATTTTATAACAAATACATATGTAGATAGACATAAAAGACCCAGGCCAATCTGAAAAAGATAATTTTCCACTTTGACCTGGCCGGGGATCGAACCCGGGCACTCTCGTATCGCAGGCTGGCGTGTTGACCACTGCGGCACGGAGCTAGCCTACAATAATGTAATAAGTGCGACAAAGCCGTGAGAATTTCAATATTCTATATCACTTAACCACATTCAACGGCCTATGAACCACATTCAGATGAGTGAGGTTTATATAAAATACTAGCTGCCCCGGCGAACTTCGTTTCGCCATAAGTTAAAAACTATCCTATCTCTCAAGTTGGATCGAACTGCACATGGTGTGCGAATTTTATTATAATCGGTTAAGTGGTTTAGGAGTCCATTGAGGACAAACATTGTGACACGAGATTTATATATATTAAGACTAGCTGCCCCGGCGAACTTTGTTTCGCCATAAGTTAAAAACTATCCTATCTCTCAAGTTGGATCGAACTGCACATGGTGTGCGAATTTTATTATAATCGGTTAAGTGGTTTAGGAGTCCATTGAGGACAAACATTGTGACACGAGATTTATATATATTAAGATAAGACGAGCTTTGTGGAGGTCCCGGATTCGATCCCCGGTTACCTCAAGATGGAAAATGACCTTATTTTAGATTAGCTTGTGTTTTGAATGTTTATCTATATATGTGTAATTAATATATAGTAAGTATCGTTGTGATAGTATCCCATAACACAAGTCTCGAACTCACTTTAAGGATAGCTCAATTTGTGTGATTTGTTTACTAAAAGAACATTATAACATTTCAGTAAAAGAATACACGTATGAAAAATTCCTAAACATCTTTCGCCACCTTCACATGATCATTCGAGCCGAAACCTCGGTCAGCCTGAAGCGCCCTCTAGCGCACAAAAGCCGAACTTCAGACAAAGGCTCTGAAACGATGTTATTATGCCGAAATTACTGACGATCCTTCATGTCTGTCATTAAAATAATAATGGATGTTTATCTGTATGTTTTTATAAAATATAGTATCGTTGAGTTAGTATCCCATAACGTAAGTCTTCAACTTACTTTGAGCCTAGCTCAATCTGTGTGTTTTGACTACCTACCTGCTTAAGACGACTTAGGTACATCATGAATAAAAGTTACGCTTCCATAGTTTTTCTAATTCAATGACGATAACCTTTGTTTTAGTTTGCGGCCATTTGCCAGACAAAGCGGGTGTGATATTGAAAACTATGCGGGCGGCGCGGTCGCTCGAAACATTGAACAAAAGATAGAAAAGATTGTGTGTAAACAATATTTGAAGACGTAAATAAAGTTTTTTCATATGTATCAAATATGTATATAAAAATTGTTCTCCAATTGCTTAACGGGCATTTCAATTACGTATTAATTATAAGACTTTAAACAAACAACTGACCCGATTTTGATGAAAATTTGATAGGAGCATTCCGAAGAAATGTCCTTTCAAATAGAAAAATAAATCGGTTAATAAATTACAGAATTATAAGATAACAAACATTAAAAAAAAGAACCGAGTCCGAATTGAGTCTGGACGCGATTCGTGCGTCGTCGATTTTTCCCGTTTTTATCTTTTGGGTACGGAATCCTAAAAAAGTGATAGGACAATGATTCCCTAGATTTTCGCCCGTTCCCTTGCTCCTCTTCTTCAGTCTGCGCGGGAAGAGAAGCAACTGGTATATCCTACGCTATCTCTCTATTCTTCCAATCCGACATGGAAGATTTAGAGTATTTCTATCTAGAGCAGGTTCATCATCATCATTATCAGGTCTTTTTAGTCTCCACTGCAGGAGCATGACCCACTCTTTACTACCGGAGCCATACTTGGTCAGAGCAGACAGAGGATTTCGCCTACACTCTCCTCGCTGGCCAGTCGAATTGGAGAGGTCTAATTAATTTGGCGAGCTCCGTGGCGCAGTGGTTAACACGCCAGCCTGCGACACGAGGGCCCCGGGTTCGATCCCCGGTCAGGTCAAAATGGAAAATGATCTTTTTCAGATTGGCCTGGGTCTTGAATGTTTATCTATATATGTGTTTGTTATAAAATATAGTATCGTTGAGTTAGTATCACATTGCAAATATTCCATAAAAAAATGATGTTTATGAGCTTTGTTTAGTTTGTATTTCCTAAGTCGCCTCTTACGACCTCCATGGGAAGACTACGAGTGGTTCTATTCTACTCTGCTGGAAACCACACGGCTCTCTTAGAACAGGTTACTGACAATAAAACAAATAGCTTCAGACATTAACTAGACAACTACACTTGAAGTTTTACTACCGAGTTTACGTCCATGCGACGCGTGTTCGTTACTACCGGACACCGGACAGACCGTTAATATTATTATTACATAAGGAACTTGACATTAACAACAACAACAACAACTATAACAACAAATATATGGTATCACGTCTTTCTCCCTAGCGGGGTAGACAGAGCCTATGTCTATAAAACCTTATGGCCACATTTAGCATGTTGGAGGGCGTGTTGATGGAAAACGGAATCAAATAGTGATGCTTGCTAGCCGCATCGTCTATTGACATGATTCCGCAGATTTAAGCCCAATCCCTCGATCGACTTTTACGATCTGCGCGGGAAGAAAAGCAGCTGCGTTGGAAGTAGAGTTCATATTGTACTAGCTGTTGCCCGCGGCTCCACCCGCGTTAGTGTCGACCTCTCGGGAACAGTAGAATTTCCCGGAATGCCTTGAGTTCATTCAAATGACGATAACTTTTTTTTTAATTAACCGATTTTGATGAAACAAACTTTAAATGTTTTGCTGAGTCAAAACAAAGCAATTGGTGAAAGTTTGAATTAAATCGGTTCTGTATTTTCGGAGATAATCGTGATCTTACATACAGACAGACAACAAATTCGAAAAAAATTTTTTTGCTTTCTGTTGTTCTTTTTAAGTGTCCCTCTACCCATTTCAGTCAAAAATTCTGAATGTACAGACAAAATATATTTACTGTTTTATTATTATGTATATATAAATCGGTTCAGTATTTTCGGAGATAATCGTGATCATACATACAGACAGACAGACAAAAAATTCGAAAAAAAATTTTTTGCTTTCTGTTGTTCTTTTTAAGTGTCCCTCTATCCATTTCAGTCAAAAATTCTGAATGTACAGACAAAATATTTTTATAGTTTTATTATATGTATATAGATAGAAGTAGCTGTTGCCTGTCACTTTGCCCGCGTGGATTTTGGTTTGAGCATGCAGTGATTCGGTTTGTTTTACTTGTTTATACCTCAGGAACAGTACTTTGAGTTAAAGGTAAGATATGTCCTTTTTCTTTATAAATTAGTTAGTTAAATCTTAATCATCATTATCATCTCAGCCGCAAGAAGTCCACTGCTGGGCATAGGTCTCACCCAAGGATTTCCAATATGACCGGTTGGAAACTGCCTGCATCCAGAGTCTTTAAATGTGAATAAATGTCATAATTGAATGTTGCTTTTTAGGGTTCCGTAACCAAAGGGTAAATACGGGACCCATTACTTTCACTCCATTGTCCGTCTGTCTGTCACCAGGCTGTATCTCATGATCGTGATAGCTAGACAGTTGAAATTTCACAGATGATATATTTTAGTAGCCGCCTTTTTATTTATTTAGGATCTGATGGGATACGCCGCTATACGTAAGACACGATACGAGATATCTCCAATCGTATTGCACGTATAGCGGCGTCCCTCTCATCGGATCCGATTCAGGGTGGTATAATACCCTTTTAGGTTAGTCGAATACAAATAACTTTTCACTATAAGTAGGGTTTAGATCGTAAACAGCGTAGCGTATAACAAAGGCCACATTTCGCGCATGTGATACAAATTGCAGAGCAGGATCGCCGTAAAAAACTACTTTTACGACGTACGTGACTGAGAATTTGTAGATTTTTACATTATTTACTATGCACTAGGGACGTAAATGTGCTTTTGTGATATGTCGGCACGCGAGATTGGCTAGGAAGACGTGGCCAAGTGCGAGTTGGGTCTGAGTGCGAAAATGTAAAAGAATTTTAGTCTTCTTATTCCTGTCATGTCGCTGGCTAAAAACTATACAGCGTGTAAATTGACCCTCGACATTCCCTTTACGTGGTGACTCAGACCATCAATATGAACAACTTTTCCTATGGGAACAATGCTGAGAACTCAATAAAATTTCGTCATTTGCATACAAAAGAGTCCCGCCGCCCGGCCAGTTTGTATGGGAATGTCGAATTTTTTTTTTAATTCCCAGCATTGTTCCCATAGGAAAAGTTGTTCATATTGATGGGCTGAGTCACCCCATAAAGGGAATGTCGAGGGTCAATTTACACGCTGTATATTGTCCTTCCAATAGGACGCCACCCTGACACTTCTCTGTCTGTTGCTCCACAGAGGTCAGCTTTTGTAGAGCTAGTGGGAAGGGCACGAGAGGAGATGTAACATGATCTGATATTTATGACCTTACTAGCTTTCGCCCGCGGCTCCGCCCGCGTCAATGTCGATCCCTCAGGAATAGTACTTTTCCCGGGATCAAAGGTAGCCTATGTTCTTCTCTGCACTCTAGAGAACTTGTATGCAAAATTTCATGATGATCGGTTCAGTAGTTACGGCGTGAAAGCGTAACAAACAAACAAACAAACAAACAAACAAACAAATAAACAAACAAACAAAATCACTTTCGCATTTATAATATTAGTAAGGATAAGGATAAGGATAGTGATTTTGGTGGACGGTCTCCATGGTGCAGTGTGTTAACACGCAAGTATCCTAAAGAAAGTCTCTGGATGATCTCTGGTTTTCAATGCCAAAATTGAAGGGTGTTGATGTGACAACGTTTTATAAATCGATGAACATCGGCTGCCACATTTCGCGCATATGGTAAAAATTGCAAGAAACTAATAAATAAATATATACGGACAAATCTCACAGATTGAGCTAGCAACCACCAAGGTAAGTTCGAGACTTGTGTTATGGGATACTAACTCAACGATACTATATTTTATAACAAATACATATATAGATAAACATCCAAGACCCAGGCCAATCTGAAAAAGATCATTTTCCATCTTGACCTGGCCGGGGATCGAACCCGGGCACTCCGTGTCGCAGGCTGGCGTGTTGACCACTGCGCCACGGAGCAGTCAGAGGACTTGGCCTACACTCTCCACGCTGGCCAGACGGGTTGGAGAGGTCTCACAGATGTTTATAAGCTTTGTTTAGCTTGTATTTCCTAAGTCGCCTTCTACGACATCCACGGGAAGACTTGGAGTGGTCCTATTCTACTCTGCCGGATACCACACGGCTTTATAATTATATCATTAAAACTACTCGCTGTAATGACTTAGTTTTTAAACGTACTCGTACGTGACTCCGAGAAGACTTAGTACGTGCATTAGGGACGTTGAAGCCGTAGAACGATATATCTGGGTCAATTATTCCAGGTTGGAATTTCCAGCTTGGAGGACGAGGTCTTTCGAATCCGACTCGGCTGAACAGCATTCGAGAAGCTGCGCAGTGTCTTCTTGTCCAAAATACCTTTGTGCTTAAAGACGAAAATTTATAATCAATGTGTGTTACCAGTAATGACTTACTTAGGGTCCCTTACTAGGTAGGCGTCATAAGAAAGCTTAAGGTCGCTCAAAGAGCTATGAAGAGGGCTATGCTCGGTGTTTCTCTGCGAGATCGAATCTGAAACGAGGAGATTAGTCGAAGAAGGAAGGTTACGATGGCTAATAGGGCAGAAAGGTTCTCGAATGGCGACCACGTACCAGTAAGCGCAGCGTCGGACACACATCGACCAGGTGGTCGGACCACCTACTCGTAACCATGGTCGCAGGAAGACGCTGAAGGCAAGCTGCTTCCAATCAGTCATATTAGGAATCCTTGGGGGAGGCCCTAAGCATATTATAGAACCATGACAGACCACTATTTCGAAAAGTACTATATCTAAAAAAGAAAGATGGGCGTGATGATGATGATATGCAAAACAACTTGTGCATTAAAATAATAATAGCGTTTATTATTATATCAGACAAACGCTAACAACGTTTTAAAAAATCCATCGAACTCCTAACAATATCCAACAAAAGGAAAAAGCCGTGTGGTTTCCGGCAGAGTAGAATAGGACCACTTTAAGTCTTCCCATGGATGTCGTAATAGGCGACTTAGGAAATATAAGCTAAACAAAGCTCATAAACATCAATAAGACCTCTCCAACCCGCCAGGTCTGGCCAGCGAGGAGAGTGTAGGCCAAATCGTCTGTCTGCTCTGGCCAAGTATGGCTCTGGTAGTACAGGTCATGCTCCTGCAGTGAAGACTAAAAAAGACCTGATGATGATGGATAAAGTAATCATCAATATTATTCATGAGGCGTCGAACCTTCAAATTATTTCGGAGAGAACGTTACTACTTATGAATCTGTGTGTTATAACTTATGGATCTAAGAAAGAAGTATGACAATACCTTATTTATAACTGTTTCAGATATATTATCCCTCCTCAGCCTTCTATCCCTCCCTAAATCCAAAGAATCCTATCCTTACTTAGCTAAAAATTGCTTCCGATAGGCAGCAGCGTCGGAAGTACAACAAAATGATGATGATGATATGTAAAACTACTTGTGCAATAATGAACTAATAAAAAGCGTTTATTAATATATCAGACAATGCTAACAACGTTTTCAAAAACCCATCGAACTCCCAACAATATCTGACAAAAGGAAAAAGCGGATAAAGTAAGTCAGCCATAATTCATGAGGCGTCAAACCTTCAAATTATTCCGGAGAGAACATTATTATTACTTATCTGTGTGTACTTATGGATCCGAATAAGTAATATGCCAATAGCTATACAACGTGATTTTGAACTCCCTAGCTATATTGAAATCTGGGAATCAGAATCCCTAATGGAACACAGAATTGCAGGAAAAAAAGGTGAAAAACGATAAAGAAAATTAGGTTTCCCATACAAAGTCGCCGATCAGCTGGACGAATTTCTATAAAAGGTTGAATTTATTTTTTAGTTTTTTACCTTTTTTTCTTACAATTCTGTATTCCATTAGGGATTCTGATTCCCAGACTTCAATATAGCTAGCTAGGGGGTTCAAAATCACACTGTATAATTATATCATTGAAAGGAGCATGAGATAAATACATTATATTTTGAACACGGGTCACTCACGTGCTACTTCGTCGGAATTGCCGACTATAGTTTCGGACTCGTCAGGAGTCCATTTTCAAGGCGAGTCCGGGATGCACGACGCCGAGGAATCCCGGGCCCTTACCTTTATAATTGTCTCAGATCTAATAGATTCCTATCCCTCTTCTGCTTAAATAGTATCCTAATACGTTCATTCCCTTCCCAAATCCAAAAAATCCTATCCTTACTTAGCTCAAAAATGCTTTCGAAGGCAGCCGTTTCGGAAGCACATCAAAATGATGATGATGATATGTCAAACAGCTTGAGCATTAATTAAAAAATAATAGCGTTTATAAATATATTAGCTTTCGCCCGCGGCTCCGCACGCGTCAATATCGATCACTCAGGAATAGTACCTTTTCCCAGGATAAAAGCCTATGTCCTTCTCCGTACTCCAGTAAACTTGTATGCAAAATTTTATGATGATCGGTTCAGTAGTTACGGCGTGAAAGCGTAACAAACAAACTCACTTTCGAATTTATAATGTTAGTAAGGATAAGGAAGTAAGGATAAGGATCAGACAAACGCTAACATCGTTTTCAAAAACTCATCGAAAACCTAACAATATCCTACAAAAGGAAAAAGCGGATGAAGTAAGTCATCAATATTATTCATGAGGTGTCGAACCTTCAAATTATTTCGGAGAGAACGTTACTACTTATGGATCTGTGGGAGTGAATATTGTACCGTTAGAAAGGAGGCAGGAATTCGAGGGCCCATAAGTTAACAAAATGAAAGGTGTACTAAAAATCAGTCATATTTTTTTAATAAATACTTACACTATGTTATAAAACTAAATATTCGATTGAGCACCAAATAAGGCGAGCTCCGTGGCGCAGTGGTTAACACGCCAGCCTGCGTCACAAAGCCCCGGGTTCCATCCCCGGTCAGGTCTAGATGGAAAATTATCTTTTAGATAGATAGATAGATTCATTTATTCCTTAGAATGTGGTGATATGTATGATTTTTCAGATTGGCCTGGGTCTTGGATGTTTATCTATATATGTATTTGTTATAAAATATAGTATCTTTGAGTTAGTATCACATAGCACAAGTCTCGAACTTACTTTGGGGCTAGCTCAATCTGTGTGATTTGTCCGTATATATTTATATTTATTAAATAATCGAATAAATATATGAAAATTGAGTCACAATAAATCAAATATCTTGATTCCTGGATTGCCCAATTTTACAATTTTATTTAGTGGGCAATTTTTTTATGAAATAAGGCATCTTTGATTAATATAATACTTGGGCCCACAAATGTATGGGACGGTTCCATTCTCCTTTAAGAGCTTGTCGGTGGCATTGTGTGAAACAAACGCACGGGTGCAATCCCTATTAGGATGGGTAATCACCCATCCTAATAGGGATTGCACCCGTGGTAAAAATAGCCATTGTGAGCGTTTGTTTCACACAATGCCACCGACAAGCTCTTAAAGGAGAATGGAACCGTCCCATACATTTGTGGGCCCAAGTATTATATTAATCAAAGCAAGTGGCATAAAAGTAACTCTCTCCGAAGCTCCTCCGTGCTTCGGACGGCACGTTAAGCCGTTGGTCCCGGCTGTCATAATTGATGGTAGTCGTAAAGCTATCTCAGATGCCTTTAGGCAGCTTGAAAAATCTGACACCTGCGTTGGTCACTTACACGAAAAACAACAACAACTCGAGGATTAATCTTTGTTACTTTTGATAAACAGCGTGTAACTTAACTAATGACGTTTCCGTATAGGGGTGACTCATCCCGTCAAAATGAACAACTTTTCCTATGAGACCAACGTTGGGATCTCAAAAAGAAATTACTTATTCAAACAAAATGTGTTTGGCCGGCCTGGCAATTAGTATATCTCAAAAAAAAATTAGGCGATGCGGCTAGCAACCCACTACTTTGATTTAATTTTCCACCATCATGCTAAATTTGGCGTGGTAAAGACTCGGGCTCTGTCTACCCCGCAAGGAAGGAAGACACGATACTAATTGAAGATCATTCATTCATTCATTTTGAGAAGGTGTCACGGTCAATCGACCATGCACACCCTGGTGTCAGAGTTCTTCGGAACCGCCTCTCGGCCTCCGACGTGGTTCCTTTAACGACTACCAGATGGCAGCCGGGACCACCGGCTTAACGTGCCTTCCGAAGCACGGAATCATCTTTATTATCAGACAATCAGGTGATTCAAGCCTGCAAGGTCCTAACCAAACTGGTAACAACTAAACAAAGTATGCTTCCGGTGGGAATCGAACCCACGACCCCCGGGTCAACAGGCAAACGCCTTAACCACTGGACCACGGAGGCTGTTATTGAAGATAGGAGTGGGATTTGTAAATATTTCATCTTATTTAAAGAAAAGATCAGGAGTGCTATTTTTTAAATGATGTTAACGAGCGATTTTTGTATGGAAAAATCGCTCGTCGAACACAAATGTCACACTTTCAAAAATAGTACCCCAGGATTTTTATTAACAGACTTTTTTCAATACTAATCAAGGAACATTATTTATCATTCGAGATAACAACGGAAATATTCGGAATTGGGAATCCTGCGAATCTTCCAACAATGAGGCATTGTCATTTGTCAATAAACTTTTCTTCGGTATGTTTGTAAAGCGAAAGCCTTGCGTAAACGAAAGAAACCGCGTCGATATTACTTTTTAGGAGTTTTCTATTGGTTTCCTTTTTAGGGTTCCGAAAATAAGGGGTGACAACGGAACCCTAGTACTAAAGAGGGTATTATACCATCCTGAATCGCATCCTGAATCAGATCCGATGAGAGGGACGCCGCTATACGTGCGATACGATTGGAGAACAACCTCCGTGGTCCAGTGGTTAAGGCGTTTGCCTGTTGACCCGGGGGTCGTGGATTCGATTCCCAGCATACTTTGTTTAGTTGCTTCCAGTTTGGTTAGGACATTGCAGGCTTGAATCACCTGATTGTCTGATAATAATGATGACTCCGTGCTTCGGAAGGCACGTTAAGCCGGTGGTCCCGGCTGCTATCTGGTAGTTATTAAAGGAACCACGTCAGAGGCCGAGAGGCGGTTCCGAAGAACTCTGACACCAGGGTATGCACGGTCGATTGACCGTGACACCTACTCGAAATGATGATGATGATGATTGGAGATACTTCGTATCGTGTCTAACGTATAGCGGCGTCCCTCCTATTGGTTCCTAAATTCAGGATCGTTTAATAGGCGCTTAAGGCTCCGCTGTCTATCCATCTATCACACGCGTCAAGACACGTGACCTGAGACCGCTGCAAAGACGAGTTTTCACTTCTGCTGGCACTTCAGGGGTGCAAATCGTTGCTTTTTTTAAATTAAGAAATTTAAGGTTGGTTATTTCTTTCCTGATCTGGGGAAATACAAATATATAATGTACCATTGCTTCTCAACTTCTTGTCAAGTGGTTGCCCACTGGACAGGCAGATAAAGATGACAGCTCTGACCTTGTACCTATTTATATATTCAATAAATCAAGAAATTACTTCTATGCTGGTCTGGGAGAAACGGAAAAACGGAGAATGTACCAGCTGCTTCACTTCCCGCGCAGACCGTTAGAGCCGATCGAGGGAATGGGTAAAATCTGAGGAATCATGTAAATAGGCGATGCGGCTAGCAACTAATCACTATTTTGATTCTGTTTTCCATCTAATGCTCACCAACATGCTAAACGTGGCCTTCTGGTCTTATAGACCTGGCTCTGTCTATCCCGCAAGGGAAAAAGACTATGTATGTATAGTTGAAAAAAAAACAAATGATAGTAAACGCATATCACTACACGTCTGAACTTCCAAACAGTCTCCCCTTAATTCCAATATTTGTGTTAGATTCCGTCAGATGAGCTATTGTTTTTGTTGTTCTTCGTCCCATGAGAGGATATTGCAATACTCACCATGCTTGGCAGGTGAGTTAGCAAGCGCAGTTTCTTTGACATTTTGTGTTTCCGATGCAGAAAATAAATAAATAAATATATACGGACAAATCACACAGATTGAGCTAGCCCCAAAGTAAGTTCGAGACTTGTGTTATGGGATACTAACTCAACGATACTATATTTTATAACAAATACATATATAGATACACATCCAAGACCCAGGCCAATTTGAAAAAGATAATTTTCCATCTTGACCTGGCCGGGGATCGAACCCGGGCACTCTCGTGTCGCAGGCTGGCGTGGTAACCGCTGCGCCACGGAGCTAGCCGAAAAGAAAGTTATGTGACCATAAGTTGCTGCCCAACTAGCTATTTTAGCTGACCGATTACAATTTTTTTGCTAACAAAAATACGAATATTCTGCTAACGGTTTAAAAAACAACCTTTATATATTCAATAAATCAAGAAAATAATGTAAAAAAAAAGGCAAATTAGAGTAAATGCATATCACTACACGTCTCAATTTATAAACAGCCTCCCCTTAAGTCCAATATTTGTGTAAGATGTTTATTCCGTCAGATGAGCTAACAAACATTGTTTGTGTTGTTCTTCGTCCCATGAGAGGATATTGCAATACTCACCATACTTGGCAGGTGAGTTAGCGAGCGCAGTTTCTTTGACTTTTTGTGTTTCCGATGCAGAAAAGAAAGTTATGTGATCATAAGTTGCTGCCCAACTAGCTATTTTAGCTGACCGATTACATTTTTTGCTAACAAAAATACGAATATTCTGCTAACGGTTTACAAAACACCCTTTATTAATTCAATAAATCAAGAAAATACTGTAAAAAGAAGGCAAATTAGAGTAAATGCATATCACTACACGTCTCAACTTCCAAACAGCCTCCCCTTAAGTCCAATATTTGTGTAAGATGTTTGTTCCGTCAGATGTGCTAACAAACATTGTTTGTGTTGTTCTTCGTCCCATGAGAGGATATTGCAATACTCACCATACTTGGCAGGTGAGTTAGCGAGCGCAGTTTCTTTGACTTTTTGTGTTTCCGATGCAGAAAAGAAAGTTATGTGATCATAAGTTGCTGCCCAACTAGCTATTTTAGCTGACCGATTAAATTTTTTGCTAACAAAAATACGAATATTCTGCTAACGGTTTACAAAACACCCTTTATTAATTCAATAAATCAAGAAAATACTGTAAAAAGAAGGCAAATTAGAGTAAATGCATATCACTACACGTCTCAACTTCCAAACAGCCTCCCCTTAAGTTCAATATTTGTGTAAGATGTTTGTTCCGTCATATAAGCTAACAAACATTGTTTGTGTTGTTCTTCGTTCCATGGGAGGATATTGCAATACTCACCATGCTTGGCAGGTGAGTTAGCGAGCGCAGTTTCTTTGACTTTTTGTGTTTCCGATGCAGAAAAGAAAGTTATGTGATCATAAGTTGCTGCCCAACTAGCTATTTTAGCTGACCGATTACATTTTTTTGCTAACAAAACACGAATATTCTGCTAACGGTTTAAAAAACACTCTTTATAAATTCAATAAATCAAGAAAATACTGTAAAAAGATGGCAAATTAGAGTAAATGCATATCACTACACGTCTCAACTTCCAAACAGCCTCCCCTTAAGTCCAATATTTGTGTAAGATGTTTGTTCCGTCAGATGTGCTAACAAACATTGTTTGTGTTGTTCTTCGTCCCATGAGAGGATATTGCAATACTCACCATGCTTGGCAGGTGAGTTAGCAAGCGCAGTTTCTTAACATTTTGTGTTTCCGATGCAGAAAAGAAAGTTATGTGACCATAAGTTGCTGCCCAACTAGCTATTTTAGCTGACCGATTACATTTTTTTGCTAACAAAAATACGAATATTTTTTTTTTTTTTTTAGAATAGAAAAATGTTTATTTGCCAAAAAGAAAATTACAAGTACACAGATGCATGATATGTACATAGTTTACTCGTGATCCCCACACTAGGTCAGGCCTGTCTCGTGGGGACCTAAATAATGAAGCGTTGTAATATCTCAAGCAACAGTGCTTAGTTCGAATCGTGATTAATACAGCATGAAAATTTGGATTAACATAATTAGTAAATTGAATACAGTAATGTTCTTATATCAAGCAAGAATTTTATGACTGAATATCTGTTAAAAATTATAATCACATTTTTTTTAATGTAGGTACATACATTGCAAGATATACAAAAGCCTTCGGTGGAAGATATCTACCACATACACACAATATGTATATGTGTGCATGTAGCAGACATCCTCCACCAATTGAGCTGAATTTTTTATACTCGTTTAGTTTACATGATAAAACAAGATAAGCTGTATGACCGCATTCTAAATCCAACATGGCAGAATACCCAAGATGGTGGAATAGCTATTTTTGATCCACTTGGACAGCATGGATATCAAATCAAAGGGCTCGTCAAAAATAACTCGAAACATAAAGTGAGGTAAAAGCCAATTTTTTTTTTTTTTTTTTTTTTTACTTTTATCTTATTTATTACGCTTAACCTTAGTATTTAGTTATATTATATTATTACCTACTGCGTTTCACTCATGAAGGTATTTTAATTATATTTTCAGATTCGTCGTACGACAATGTCAAAAGCCACTTGAGCAACTTGTGCTTGGCCTGGCGATTTGTGCAGTTTTTTAAGTCCACTGATTTTGATACAGTTTTGTACAGATATGGTATCATGAATCCCGGAAGTCTTTGAGCAAAGGTGGCTTTTACAAAGGGACAAGGGGGTCTGAAAGTGCGACTTTTTAAGAGATTAGGATAAATAGGTGAGGTGACTATTTTGGCGTGATGCTTTAGGAACGCTCTAAGGATATAAAGTTGACGTACTGTAGGGACGCGGGCTAGCGTATAAAGATCAGTAGTTGAGTAGCGGTAGGGTTTGCTAAGCATGGCTTTGAGAACAGAGCGTTACGCTCTTTCTAAAGAAAGCATAAAGGTGACTCCCGTTCCCCCCCAAACCGTCACACAATAGCCAAGTATAGACTCGCACAGTGCCGTGTACACAAGACGCAGCGCCCAGGGATCGGCCGCTTTGCGCAGTAATTTCATAACGTAAATAATTTTCCTAACTCTTTTAGCTGTACAGACTAGGTGCGCATTAAAGGTGAGACGGGAATCAATCTCCACGCCGAGGTAGCGAACTGAGTCTACTCTGGTTAAATTAGCACAGATGCAATCTGTGGTATGACACGAGTAAGAGTGATTTTTTAGTATGGTAGGATCTGGGGGAGACGATGCTCTAGTTTTATAAAAGCAAACATAGTTAGTTTTATTTTCGTTTAGTGTGAGAAGATTATTGCTGAGCCATTTAGATATCGATCGCATGCCAACTTCCGCCTTCTCCATGACATTTTTCCAAGTATCACCTTCAAAAATAGCAACAGTGTCATCCGCGTAGCAAATAAGTTTAGTTGATTGATCAACAGCAAAGTGAATGTCATTCATATAGAAAATAAATAGTGTCGGCCCGAGGACACTGCCTTGGGGGACACCATATGAAATAGGGAGTTCAGTGCTGATATTATTTTCCACCTTAACGGCTTGGCGTCTGTCAGTCAAGTAGCTCTGAAACCATGTCAGTGAGACACCTCTGACACCAGCCTGCTCAAGCTTACTTAAAAGTATTGGAACCGAAACGGTGTCGAATGCCCTAGCAAGGTCAAGAAATACTCCAACACTTTTTCGATTTGCATCAAGAGAGGTACACACCATATTTGTGAGACTAGTAACCGCATCTTCAGTTGATCTACCTCTCCTAAAACCATACTGTTGATCTGATAGCAGCTTGTATTTTTCAAGATAAGCAATCAGTCGTTTGTTAACAATTTTTTCCAGCAGCTTGGAGAATACAGTGAGAAGGGATATCGGTCTAAAATTTTCTGGATTGTCAGTGGGACCTTTTTTATGAATAGGGATTACTAACGCATGTTTCCAAGAGCTTGGAAATACTCCACTAGCAAGACTTATGTTAAAAATATGAGTTAATGGTTCTAAAATCTCATTTTTTATTGCTTTAAGGAGTCTAACCGTCAGACCGTCAATACCTGGAGCACTGTCATTTCTTAATTTCATCAAAAATGTGTCTACCTCGTATATATCGGTCGGCTGCATGAAGAATGATTGTGGCAAGTTAACACCTATCATGGCCTCAGATGCAAGAGTTTCAGGGCTTTTATTTATTTTATTGATCAGTTCGTTTGCCAGATTTTTGCCAATATTGGCAAAGTACTCATTGCAGTTGTTTAAAGCTTCATTAGGGAATTGACCATTCATTAAATTTATTGGGATTGTTTTTGCAGTGTTACGTTCACTGATTGTTTTAATAGATTGCCACAGCCTTTTAGGATTATGTTTATTTGAATTGAGCTCATTGCTATCGTAAGCACGCTTAAGCTTATGCATTAAATCAGTGAACACGTTACGATATCGGGTGTATTCTAGTTTGAGCGCTAGATTGGTGGGACATTTTTTTACTTTAAGGTGAAGTTTATCTCGCTTGTTCATACACTTAATGAGACCCGGAGTAACCCACGGTTTGATAACAAAGCTTGAGCGGCTGATTTTTTTAGTGATTGTGTGCCCAGTTACTGCTCGAGTTAGTATGGATTGGAATTTCTCGACTGCAGTGTCAACATTTTGTGAAGCGGTGACGTCAGACCAATCGGTTGTATGTAGTACCTTTGCTACTGCCTCGTAATCAGTAACTTTTACTAGACGATTGGAATCAGATTTGGATGCGTCAGACAGGGCGGGCAGAGATGTCCCCAACATAACTACCTGATGATCAGTGAGTGCCATATCACACACCAGTCCAAGAGCAGCACGGCATCGAGATCTTAGGAAAATGTGATCCAAGCAGAATTGACCTCTTGTGGGCTTGGTAATAGCTGGTATCAGGTCATGTTCAGCCATAAGACAAAGGTACTCGTTAATTGAATTATCGTCTGTAAGTAGTGTGTTTATATTTATATCGCCTGTTATAATAAGGTTCGGAGTATTTTTGTACAAGGTAAGTATATCGTCAAGGGAGGATACAAATGTTTGTTTTTGTCGAAAGGATGGAGATCGATAAATAGCTATCAGCGTTGTGTGCTCCGCTAACTGAGTCACCGAACATACGGCTTCTTCCACATGTGGTTCGTGGAAGGACGGTTTCCATACATCCCTTACATATGTTACTACGCCTCCGTTCTGGTTTATGTTGTTAGTTGTTTGGAAAGAACAGTATCCTGGAATTATACCAACAGTGTCACTTTTGCCAAGCCAACACTCAGTCAGCACAATTATATCAAAATTTATTTTTAACCTTTGGAGTGCCACGCAGAAGGAATTAAAGTTTTTGTGAATGCTACATATGTTGAAAGATAGCACTTTAAAATTAAAATCTGGAGTTATTATTTCCCTACACTCCTCTAGTAAGTCTTTTGTCTGACACTCAATATAAAAATAATTATCAATGTCATTGATTATGTCAGTCAACATCATTTTTAAGAACCATTATGAGATTAAGAAATGTACTTCGGAGTTGATTTAGCGTCAGACTATATGAATTTACTATTTTTACATTGAATTCACAGAATGAAGAGTAGTAGATATATTTTAATAAGTATGCTGTCAGTATATAATTATAATTCGAATAAATAATAACTAAATAGCATTTATCCAAGGTTATAAGTAGGTATCGATTAAACATAGGAATATTTCGATTAAACATAAGAATATTTACATAAGTGAAGTTTGTGGTATTTTTATTACATAATCTGGTGCGAAGAAAAACTGTTATAACTATGCTTACACAACGTAATAGAACTATGGTAACAGAAAGCATGTTTGGATGCTGGTCCGTTTTATTGCATAGGGGTATACTTAAAGGGTATCGATATAATAAAAAGAAACAGCACATACCAGAATAGCTATTGACGCTTTGAGACGCGCGTACGAACGTAACAAACCGTACAAGACACAGGGTCGAGAGATTAGCGGCTCGCAAGCGCTGTCGCGGTCGCAGGTGTAGCCCCCGGCGACAGGGAAAGGGGCGCGCGAGGCGCAGCCATGCCGACTCGTTCATCAAGTTCCTCCAAGCTCCGAATGTGGATGGCCGGCTTCCTGTCTCCCCTACGGATGTAGACAGCACCATCCCGAACCCAGCAATACCGATAGCCGTGCTGTTTGCATCGATGCCTTGTCTCACGAAATAAGATTCTATTCGATTTTGTTAATCGCTCGTTAATATACAGCCGGTTTGAGGACCCCGGTACGATATCTTCAGTCGTTAGGTTACGGCGGCTTTTTGACGCATGCAGAAATTCGGTGCGCTTTGCACGGCGGGTGAGTTTGATTACAATAACTCGCGGGTGTACGATGGTATTTGTCGTGGAAGCTGCGCGCCGCGGGCCGGCCCGGGCGACCTCGTCCAAGTCGGACTCATCGATTTCGATCCCAATCTTCTTTGCCACTATGTGTGCTAAGTGGAATATATTCTCATTTTCCACTTCTGGAATGCCCGAGATCTCAATTTCGTTTTTTACAAAATGCTGTTCTTGGTTGTCCATCCTGGTCTGCAGGCGCGATAGCGATTCTTTCAGGAAACTAATCTCAATGTCTTTGGCATGCAGTTGATCATCGTATTCGAGGATTTTTTGGTCGAACCTGGCCGTAACCGCGTCCAGTCTAGAAGTTATAGCCAAATTTTGCGAAGTTATATCGGCTCTCAGCTGTCGGATTTCCGCTATAACCATGGCCATGTCGTTTCCTTCATTCAAGGATACATCCAACTGGGTCTGGCGGCTGCCACGGGCCAATTTGTTGACATTCATTTCACTTGACGTGTAAGTGCGTACCGGTGTCAGAGTGTTATCGCCCTTGGGACGAGAGCAAACGCAGGCTGGACAAATCCAGGACGATTTATATTCTTGAGACAATTTATCGAAACTATCCTTACATATGTTGACACAAGCCAGGTCATACGTATCTTTACAATTTGAGCATGCCATATAGTCAATCGTGTGTATCTTACTGCCACAGCCACCACACCTTGTTGACATTGTGTTTATTGGGTTCGTCAAGACAGAAGAGAAGCAAGTTACGTAATCACCGACGCTCGGCACCTGCCCAGCGGTACCACAGGCGCATACGCGATCTACCCCACAGTTTGCGAGTAATTAGAGGACGCGGAACTTTTTTTGTCTTAAAACACACCGGAATGTAGATATTTCTTCACGACACTTGCACTAGCACAAAGGTATAGAAAAATACTAAACAGTCATACACTACACTTCTGGTAAACGTTACTTTAAACAAGTATTTCGATTATTTATTTGCGCATCAAACATAAACACTGTTTACGCATTGACGGGTGGGTTGAAACTCCAATATTCTGCTAACGGTTTAAAAAACACCTTTATAAATTCAATAAATCAAGAAAACACTCAAAAAATAAGGCAAATGAGAGTGAACGCATATCACTACACGTCTCAACTTCCAAACAGCCGGGGAGGCTTTGATCCAATATTTGTGTTAGATGTTTGTTCCGTCAGATGAGCTACAAACATTGTTTGTGTATGTACCTAAGTATAGAAACTGTTAGCTACGCGGTTTTACTGACGAGACATATCTTAATTTATTTAAGCCGACATCATATTTTGATATACCTACTCTTATTAAACTAATAAAAAAAATGCGAAAAAAGTCGCTACTGCGCAAGCCATTAGGCTGCGCAGAACCATTGGGCGATTAGGCTCTATAAAAATAGACGAAAAGTCTTAATATTTTTGTAAAAAAAAAGGGAATACGTACATATATATATTGTCATGTGAGAATTATTGTTTTAGACGTAAAAATTACAAAGTTTTTGAAGAAAAATGCTTTTAGACATCATACCATATATATATATCATTTTTATACTTCATTTGTATCTATTTCAAATTCCAACAAGGGGGCGATCTTGTTCAAGAATTGTTCTAAATTATACAAACACTTTTGATGTATTTTATTAATTCAGCGCATAGTACTAGTGATTTAAAAACACGTCAATTTTCACAATCTCGTGCAGCACCGTTTTAAATATTGCATGGTTTCCTACATACGAGTATTACTTACCTAGTTTATTTTCAAATTTATTGTAAAACGAGTTGAATCAAATACCTCACTTGTAAAAGTCGGGTACTTGTATTGGGTGACGTAAGCCTTAATGCGGATAAAAGGAATGGATAAGGTGGAGATTTTCGATGCCGAGGTTTGAAGTGCGGTAGTTCAAATGGCAGAACATAGGTCGTACATAGACCTAGGTCGCTGGTTCAAGCCCCGCCCGCATGATATGTCTTCACCATATTTTATTTCTTAATTTAATAAGAGTATATCATAATAGTAAAGTTTTAGCTGTGTGGTTGATGGTAGAGTAGAATAGGACCACTCTTAGTCTTCCCATGGAGGTAGTAAGAGGCGACTTAGGAAATACGAGCTAAACAAAGCTCATAAATATCAATGAGACCTCTCCAACCCGTCTGGCTAGCGAGGAGAGTGTAGGCCAAATCCTCTGTCTGCTCTGGCCAAGTATGGTATATCCGGTAGTATAGTGAGGGTCATGCTCCTGCAGTGGAGACTAAAAACACCGTAAGATGATGATATCAAAATAGCATTGTGAATGCAAAATAAACACATATTTGAATATTGAAATATGGACTGATTTAACTATCGATAGCCTCACGAAGCATTCTTGGAAATATCTGTTTTCTTTTGTAAAGACTTGGGAATTATTGAAACGCATATAGTGTTTTGTTTGTCCAGAGCATGTTTACAGACTGCAGACTTTGTTGAGCATCTATTCTTCATGTCAGCGATATGTTTTTTCATAAGTACCAATGATTCTCTTTATTTGTTCAATGTATGATAAAGAATTATGTAAGGACATATCACACAAATTGAGCTAGCCGCACAGTAAATTGTGAACTTGTGTTGTAGGATACTAACCTGTATATGATAGAGTATCGTTATACTCCTTTTTATAAAATATACTTAAATAGATAAACATCCAAGACCCAGGATAATCCAAAAAAGATTGTTTTCCATCATGGCCTGACCGGGGATTGAACCCGAGATCATGTCGCAGGCTGGCGTATTAACCTCTGCTCCACAGACCTCGCCCAAACCACACTAACAGTCAATTTCATAAACTCCAGCATCTTGTAATGGGATAAAAAGAAGATTATATAGATAAACATCCAAGACCCAGGACAATCTAAAAAAGATTTTTTTACATCATGGCCTGACCGGGGATTGAACCCGAGATTATTTATTTTATTTATTATATTTAAACTTTATTGCACATTAAAAAAAAAATGTACAAAACGTGGACTTAATGCCATTTATAGATAGATTATGTTGCAGGCTGGCGTATTAACCTTTGCTCCACAGACCTCGCCCAAACCACACTCACAGTCAATTTCATAAACTCCAGCATCTTGTAATCATCATCATCATCATTTCGAGTAGATGTCACGGTCAATCAGCTATGCACACCTTGGTGTCAGAGTTATTCGGAACCGCCTCTCGGCCTCTGACGTGGTTCCTTTAACGCCTACCAGATGGCAGCCGGGACCACCGGCTTAACGTGCCTTCCGAAGCACGGAATCATCTTTATTATCAGACAATCAGGTGATTCAAGCCTGCAATGTCCTAATCAAACTGGAAACAACTAAACAAAGTATGCTTACGGTGGGAATCGAACCCACGACCCCCGGGTCAACAGGCAAACGCCTTAACCACTGGACCACGGAGGCTGTCATGAGATAAAAAGAAGAAAAATAAAGGAATTTTTATGAGCTATTTCGGAGAATCCATCGTCAACACATACATATTTGATCATGCGCGGGAATCGAACATTCACGGCTGTCCAATTAAATCCTCTTTCTCGGAAGATTACATTCTCCAGCAAAACTTGGAGGAAAGAGGGTGAGGTGTCACTTTTAGCGGGTAGCGATAAACAGAAAATAAGATTATTTTGTATAACTGTACCTGCCAGATAATTAGTAAAAATATAGAAGTACTAAATTTCGCCCGCGGCTCCGCCCGCGTCAAAGTCGATCCCTCGGGAATAGTACTTTTTCCCGGGATAAAAGGTAGCATATGTCCTTCTCCGTACTCCAGTTCAGTAGTTACGGCGTGAAGGCGTAACAAACAAACAAACAAACAAACAAACAAACTCATTTTCGCATTTATAATATTAGTAAGGAGTAAGGATTTACCGAAAGGCGACGTTTCAACATGCTTCTTCAGTTGAAAATATAGAAAAAAAGCAGGCCAAGTGTCAGTCGGACACAAAATACACAAAAATTATGTATGTTGTATGGGAACTTTAATATAAATTTTGTTTTTATTTAAGTAGTTATTTATTTTTATTGAGGATATATAAATAAATATTTTGTGAATGTTTCAAGCGTTTATCTGTTGCCGTTATCAATATCGGGCAAAAACAAGCAAAAAAATCATGTTTGTTGTATGGGAGCCCCCTTAATTATTTTATTCTATTTTTTAGTATATGTTGTTACTGTTTGTTTTCCTTTGCCCGGTTTTAATTTGATAAGGAATGACCGTATCAGAAAGGGTGGAGGTGGAGGTGTCGCCATCTACCTTCGATCTAACATTCCTTTCTCTGTTGTGAGTATGTCGACACAACCACCACCCCCAAATGCTGGTGAACACCTATTCATCGAATTAAAATTCTTTAACCTCAAAGTTCTTCTCGGAGTTTATTATTGCCCATCCTCAAAAATTAACTTTTTTTCCTCATTTGAGAAACATTTAGAAGATTTGCTACCTTCTTGTGATCATACCATAATCATGGGTGATTTCAATACCTGCCTCCTTTTGAATGACAGTCGGTCATCTTCTCTTCGATCTATTGTAAATTCTAGCAACTTGCTTATTCTTCCCCTTAACGCTACTCATCATTTCCCCCATAAAAGACCCTCTCTTCTCGACCTTATTATAGTGTCTTCTTCTCAGCATGTTGCTAAACACGGTCAGTATAATGCCGATGCCTTTTCGTACCATGACTTATTGTACCTATCCTATAAAATTCGCCCTCCAAAACATAAACCAAGAGTAGTTCTTCAACGTAACTTTAGTGGTATTAATCAAGACCAGTTATTTAAAGATGCCCAAGAAATTGACTGGTCACCTGTTGTTGATGCAAATTCAGTGGATGAGAAGGTCAACTTGTTTAATTCGCTTATTATTAAATTATATGATGTACATGCTCCACTGAGAACTATTAAATTAAAACATGCCCCAGCACCTTGGCTCACTGACACTCTCAAAAAGATGATGCATAAAAAGAACAATGCCAAGTGTAAATTCAAGCGAAATCCCAGTGATGCCAACAGGACTAATTATATACGTATCCGTAATCGTTGCAACACGGCATTAAGAGATGCACAACGACAACATATTTACAAATCTGTCGAAAACGGAGACCCAGTAAAAATATGGAAATTTCTTCGTTCTATTGGAGTTGGTAAATCCAAAATTGATATTGCTTCTCATAATTTAGATATTAATTCGCTTAACTCTCACTTTTCATCTTTTTCCACTATGGATGAAGTAACCAAATTTGCTACTTTAGATCACCTTTCTACCATCTTAACTCCTGCACATGATTCTTTTAATTTTAGTCAATTCACTGCTTGTGACGTTAAGAAGAGCGTATTGTCGATTGCTTCCAATGCTGTCGGAGTGGACGGTATAAGCCGTAAAATGTTAGTCCCCATCTTAGATATCATCCTACCGGCCCTTTGTCATATCCTTAACACATGTCTGACCGACTGTGTGTTTCCTTCCATCTGGAAGGAAGCCCAAATTATTCCTCTACCCAAGAAACCTAATCCCAAATCTTACTCTGATCTTCGTCCTATCTCCATTCTTCCATTCCTTTCTAAAGTCCACGAACGCCTTGTTTATAATCAGATTAGTATTTTCCTTACTCAAAATAATTAATTAAACCCTTTTCAATCCGGATTCCGACCAGGGCACAGTACTGTCACTGCTCTTGTTAAAATCACCGATGACATACGCCTTGGCATGGAGGAAGGACAATTAACTGTTTTGGCTCTATTAGATTTTAGTAATGCGTTCAATACCGTAAATTTCGACATACTTCTCGCAATACTTAGCTCTCTTAATGTATCTCCAACAGCGATTGAATGGTTTTGCAACTATTTAAATGGTCGACGTCAGCGAATTCGCCTTGAAAACTCTTACTCGACGTGGTCTGATACTTCTACTTGTGTACCACAAGGTGGAATTCTATCCCCTCTGCTTTTCTCAATCTTCATAAACTCCATTTCTGCAAACATTACTTGTTCTTATCACTTATACGCTGACGACCTGCAAATTTACACCCAAGCATCTGTTGATGATCTTAGCAACGCTGTGGACATAATAAACATAAATTTAAACTTGATTTCTGAGTGGAGTAATGCTCATGGACTTAAAGTTAACCCCTCTAAAACTCAAGTCATGATCCTTGGTAGTTCCAGGATGCTTTCCCGTATCGATCGGTCATCGATACCGAGTATAGTATTTGAAGGAGTCACAATCCCCTATAGTAAGAACTTTAAAAATCTTGGATTGACAATAGATGAAAGTCTCTCTTGGGCTCCTCAAATGCAAGTGATCAGTCGTAAATTATTTGGATCCGCAGCTTCTCTGCGAAGGCTCCGTAATTTTCTCCCAACAGCCACTAAAGTTATGCTTGCCCAGTCTCTTTTACTTCCTATCTTAGATTATGCCGATGCCAGCTATTTAGATCTCACGGAGGGCCAGCTTGATAAACTTGAGCGCTTACAGAATTTTTGTATAAGATTCATATTTGGTTTGCGAAAATATGATCACGTGTCAGAATTTAGAACAAAACTCAAGTGGCTTCCCATAAGACTTCGCCGGAATACACATATACTCTCCCTTTTGTATAACATTCTCTTTAACCCCTTTTCTCCACACTATCTTAGAGAACGTTTTCAGTTCCTAGGGGATTCAAATAACTATAGTTTAAGATCTTCTCAAAATCTCACACTGAAAACACCGGTTCATCATTCGTCTTTTTATTCGAACTCATTTACTGTACAAGCAGTGAGGTTGTGGAACGCGTTACCCGTCTCAATTAAACGAGCTCAGTCACTACCGACTTTTAAAGAAAAGGTAAAACAATTCTACCTTCAAAATAAATAGTTTAACTTTGTTGCAAATAATTGTCAAGTTCGTTACGTATATATATTTTATATGTATATTGTATATTTATGTATATATATTATATATGTATATTGTATGTATTTATGTATAACTATTTAAGTAGTATATTTTGAGATACCTAGTTATTTATGTAGTGTATTTTTAAATTATTATATATTTACGTTTATTAGTTGGAGGGTACACCCCGTCTGTTAACGTTCGTTAGTCCTCTCCATCCATTGGTTGTCTGGTAGAGATTGCTTTTAGCAATAAGACCGCCCATTGTACATACTTGCTGTAAAATTAATGTTTTTGTAAACTTGTATTTATTTGGTGTACAATAAAGTGTTACTTACTTACTTACTTACTTACTTACTTGTTATAGTGGCAACAGAAATTAATAGGGTCCCGTTTTTACCCTTTGGGTACGGAATCCGAAAAAGGTCTAGCCTGTAGATATTGTGTCCCAATGCTGGGCTAAGATCTCCCCCTTACTTTTCCACTGGTGTTTATCCGATATCTGTTGCCATTCTGGCAAGAATTTTTCTAAGTCGTCCCGCCATCTCTTTTTGTATACCCTCATTTCAGCGGCTGATGGGTAGCCAATAGGATGTTATTTTAGATCATTTTTCCGGCCGCATACAGCAGACATGTCCCGCCGAATGTCATTTCAGACAAGCAGTTTTTTCACCCACATCTGCAATGAGCGTCTTGGAGCGCAGCTCGGTATTGCGTACTTTATCTATGAGACGGAAGTCTTATATGCTACGTTTGTGTTAAAGAAAGAGAAAAGCAAAGTTTCACTTGGGATTTGACTACCTTAGAAACGAATAGTATAACAAATAATAATTCCTCTCTCAAAAAAAAATGTCGTGATTACTTCTTATAAATCGATGAACGCAGGCTGCACGAAAGAAAAAATGTCACGTTCTGTCTGCAAGTAAAAAAAAAAAACTTTATTTCTTTAACATAAAGTTATGTACATAACAGATGGCGAATTGGAGTCTCCTTTTAAGCAAAGGTAGCTTGTGTCAGGAAACTCCGCTCCTTCGATACCATTAAGGAGCTGTGCATCACAAGAATACCGTAAAACGTCTATTTTTTCGTCGTAGAGTTAGCCTTATCTTTCATGGAATACTATCATGGAAAAAAAAAACATGAAGTACAATTCAAAGATCAAAGTAAATGATTACATTAAAATATTTTCAAAAAAAAGAATAATAATATCTAGCAAATAATATATCAAAAAAAGCTATGGCTTTATACAAGGCGACTTGTAAAAGGTATATTAAGCCGTGACAAGGCCATACCCCGAGGGTTATGAAAATCATATGGCGGTGGAAAGAAACGAATATCTTGTTAAGATATTTTCCATACAAAAGTAGAAAAACATATTTTTTTTTGTTTTGGTCACACCCCTAATTATGCATAATATTAGAAAGAAAAGAAAGACTCATTGATAAATTTCGTTACTCGCGGCAAAGCCCTTGTATGTCATATGTTCCTAGTACTTTTGTAGACACATCCTAATAATAGCAATTTATTTCTAAACACAAACACAGCTGAGAGCATTTCGAACTCTTGCTATGTTCTGGCAGCCTAGTACAATTCAGACACCTACCTATTTGTTGACACTGCGCCTGCCGGCGCGCCGCTCTTTCAAAGAAGCCGCCTTCCCTTTGCGGCAAATCGCTTTGCGGAACTTAGCAACAACATTGTTTCACAAATTTGACACTTATGTCCTTCTGTCGAAGGTTGAAAATCTGTTGCGTTCAAAAAAAAACACTGATTTCGAGTTTTGAACTAGATTAAATGAAAATTTAAGAATCATACACGACACGTATCACCACTTAGATTTAGGTACACAATTCAGTTAATTTCCGGCTCAAAGTGTCCTCCACCAAGATCTCTGCATAATTGCGTCCTCTTTTGGATTGAGCTTACGACGTTCAAAAGCATATCCGCCGGGACAGATTGAAACGCCGCAAGTATCAGCCCACGCATTTCTTCCGGGCTCTCACATTCCACGGCATACACTTTTGTTTTTATGTAACCCCACAAGAAGAAATCGAGTGGGGTTAAATCAGGTGATCGTGGCGTGAACTTGCCACGCGGGAAGCCTTCGGGTTCTCGTGCGCCCAGACGTGCTCATTGTGGCAGTTAAAGAGGCCCCTTCTTGTGAAAGACGCCTCGTCTGTCCACAGAATGTTCATGGCCACCGTCGGGTCCCTCGTGACTTCGTGATCGTACCACGTGCAGAACTGAACACGAGAGGCAAAATCCCGAGTCAGGAGCTCCTGGGTCTTCCGGTAAGGGCGGTAAGGCGTCTGGTAAGGGTGTTGCCCATCAGTGTTCAGTGTTTTCCACACTATCCACTGTGACACTCCTAATACTGCTCCACAGCGACGTGTGCTGGTGTCCGCCGAAAAATGGTCCAGGATCTGGTCTTCCAAGTCACTTCGCCCGCGCGGTGGGCCCTCGCCAGGGCTCGGTTGTAGCCTGCCGGTGTTGTGCAGCCGGTTCACGAGGTTCCTGAAGCACGCGTAGGAAGGAAGCTGACCCGTCAGCTTCCTTCCTTTCGTTGGGCCTACCCAAAACGTAGCGCTCCTCATAGAAACGACGAGCAGTCGCCAGGTTGCCGTCGCATGACCCCACACACATAACCATATCATAATACTCCGAATTTGAGTAGTTCATGTTCGAAAAAGTCGATAGTGATGATGACACGATCGCGTGAGATAATCACTCTTTTCGCTAAGAATGTTACCGATCGACTGACTTCCTTCCTTCCGATACAAGCGCAAGCGGCGACATCAAAGTGACCTCTTTCATCTATCCTGTATGCCTAGTACTTAATTATGGTTCCGCAATGCAATAAGAAGAAACCTTTTTTAAAGTATTTTTTCTTCATCTCGTGTAGGTAAGTTAGGTAAGGTCTTACGACCCCACATACCCTGGTGTCAGAGTTTCTAAACCGCCACAAGTGCATTTGACGTGGATTAAGTAATTTATTTAATTAGACAAAAGACTTTCAGTCTAACTGACCGTCGTGTTTACCGAAGTTTATGGACAGCAGCTGCGATATCAAAAATCTTTTGAAGATGTGAAAATTCTTACAACTTCTGTACGCAATTTTTTGTATCTGAGGTACCGGGTGTAATTTATGAATCAGTATTATGAAAAAAAAAATTGTTTTTATGTGATGAGCGAAAAACTAAAAATAATAATTCGTGATGACTGTTTTTTCTGGTCAGTGGGATTCCAACATTGCCCTTGGCGGTACGTGGTCGTTATGAGAGAACTTTATTACCCCAATGGCTGTTAGTCTTGCGCGTTAGTGCCTCGCCCACTGCCACTTCAAGGATCTTAATTAATTCAATTCATGTACGAATAAAGTTTTACAAAGCTAAGTTAACATTTAGTTCATCGTTCCAGTAACAGTTAAAGAAAACTTATTTATCTGATAGCAAAAAACGGAATTTAAAAAAATTAATACGGAACCAAACCTAAAATATCAAAAAATAAAGCGAATAATGAGAGAGCGAGACAGAAAATTACGTGCATGAAGATGAATAATATTCGCAGAAGAGATAATGCATGGCATCTAGGTAAATTGTTTCTACTTTGGAAATGACATGAATGTTTTTTTGTCTTTTGAAATTTAATTGTTTATTGTTAATTCAAGCATTAATTTATGTCAAGATTTTACATACCTACGATTTGATATCAGCTGTTTTTACTTTAAATGATGGGCTTCTAATCTGTAAGAAGATTTAACTTTACCCGTAATACCAGTGATATTATGAGGATTTTTTTATTATTATTGTTATTGATATGTAATAAAAATCAAAACCAACTAGCAAGTTTGTCAGAAAACCACGCATAATTAAATCCAATTGTTTGATTCACCGTTAAATTATTTTTAAAAATTACGATTCAGTTTGCTGATAATGTTTTACGTAAGTAAATTATTTCATTTAGTGATAATCACTAATTGACAGATTTTAAATTTAAGTGATTGAACTACCACTTAAATTAAAAATCCGTCTCTCAGAGACACAAGGATCTTGGGCAATGATTATTCGTTATGGTCGTTGTTTAGTCTTTGTAATTGTAATTTCTTAGCTCCTGGTATTCTAGGTCATTGGTCAAATGATAGTAAAAATTGTAGATTTTCGTAATGATGAATGACAACAGCTGATGCAGGGTAGGTACCTTAAGATTTTTGTCTAATTATGAAATGTTAATTAACTCGGTATTGTGACGCTTTTCTTACAAGATGTTATTTTATCTAGCATGTCGATATGATACCTTACCTACCACTTTTCGCTTTATATACCTCTTACCAGTCACCTTGTATATTTCGAACTATTTCTGGGTATGCCCAGAAATAGTTTGTCGCGAATTACTTGATATTTTAGCGACAACTACCAATTTACTTTTTACATCTATTAAAAGTATAACTAAATAAGCAAGATACCTAAAAAATACAATATCTGTTTATAAGTGACGCGTCTATCACTCTTCCACCGTTATCACGTAAAATTATCGTCCGCCACCATTTTTTGAAGTGAAAACTTCTTTAGCGGCATTGTGAACTTTTTGGGATGGGTAAAAAATGTTAAACTCGCGTCAGGACACGTGACCTGATTGAAAATTTATAAGATGGATACGTGATCTGAGGCCGCCGGCGCGGCCTAGGATAAGAAGTAATATCCACCTCTCTTTCTACCGCGCCGAGTTTTCACTTCTGCCGGCACTCCCGGCGTGCAACCCGTTGTTTTTTTTTTAAGAAATATGTTCTACTAGCTGTTGCCCGCGACTTCGTCCGCGGATATTTCTTTTAACAGGTATAGATGAATAATTTTCCCCCGTTTTCAAAACATTTTTTATTGATGCTTCGCTACTATTGGTCGTAGCATGATGTTTTATAGCCTAAAGCCTTCCTCATTAAATGGACTATCCAACACAAAAAGAATTTTCCAATTTGAACCAGTAGTTCCTAAGATTAGCGCGTTCAAACAAACAAACAAACAAACTCTTTTTGCTTTATAATATTAGTATAGATATACACTAAGGCTCTACCCTTACCACAGCCTGATAAAAAGAAATCCACTATTGTACTACCATGAAAAAATATTTGTTTAGGCTACACCATATTGATGCCACGTTGACGTGATCTTGTTTTATACGGCTTCGCGTGTATCAGTCTAGATACGATATCTATCTGTTTTATGTCTCACTAGCTGATGCGGAAGCCCGCGACTTCGTTCACGTGGACTTTATGACTCCGCAGAAAATGCTCATCAGGCGAAACAACTTTTGTTAAGGCGTCATTTGATATCACGAAAACTGTTCTGGCCAAATATGCTCTGATAGTACAGAGAGAGGGTAGTGCTTCTGCAGTGGAGACTAAAAAGACCTGATGATGATGACGATCACGAAAACAGTGGGCTTCGTTTGTATGGATTCTATCTTTTATAGCTTGCACAGCTTGTTTTTTTGTGAGGAGATCAATGGCCTAGTAGACCTAAGCATTATTAGCGATTAGATTCAATTCGTGTAGGTGACACGGTCAATCGACCATGCACACCCTAGTGTCGGGGTTTTTCGGAACCGCCTCTCGGTCTCTGACGTGGTTCTTATAAGGACTACTAGATGGCAGCCGGGACAAACGACTTAAGGTGCCTTCCGAAGCAACTCATCTTTATTATCAGACAATCAGGTGCCTGTAATGTCCCAACCAAACTGGAAAAAAACTAAACAATGTATGCCTCCCATAGGAATCAAATCCACGACCACCGGGTGGTTAAGGCAAACGCCTTAACCACTGAACCACGGAGTCCCTTGTGCTGGAGATGAAGACTCAATTTAGGGCGCTGAGCCAGAATTGTAAGAAAGTATGTATCATTGTGTTAAAAGGTCGATTGACGCGCCAGGCAATGCTCATTGACATCACCATACCACATGATAAGAACCTCGTGAAAGCCGAGAAGGACAAGCTTGTCAAGAACTTTGACTTGGCCCACGAGGTGACAGCTATGTGGGATGTGGATTATTGTGGATTCGACGATCATTGTCCCGATAGTCGTATCTGCAAACGGCCTTATAGCAAAGAGTCTCGATCAGCACCTCAAGAGACTCGCTGGATGGCCAAATCCAGAGCCAGATACAGAAGGCAGCAAACCTAGACACGAAAGTTTATATCTCTGCAGCCTTAACCGCCGATAGCTTAAGCGTTGCTGGCAGTGAGCTAGCTAGGTTAAGGTGTTTTTATGTTTCGTGTTATATTTTAAATAGCTTTCGCCCGCAGCTTCAAGGTCGTTCTCTCGGGAACAGTATTTTTGTCTGGGATTAAAGGTAGCCTATGTTGTTCTCCGTACTCAAGAGAATTTGCACGTTAAGCCGTTGGTCCCAGCTGCCATCTGGTGGTAGTCGTTAAAGGAACCACGTTAGGCCGATTGGTGGTTCCGAAGAACTCTGACACCAGGATGTGCATAGTCGATTGACCGAGTCACCTACTCGAAATGATGATAAAGAGAACTTGTATGCAAAATAACGTGATGATCAGTTTTATAGTTACGACATAAAAGCTTAACAAACAAACAAACTCACTTTCGCATTTATAATATACTAGCTTTCGCCCGCGGCTCCGCCCGCGACAATGTCGATCCCTCGGGAATAGTACTTTTTTCCGGGATTAAAGGTATGCCTATGTCCTTCTCCGCACTCCAGAGAACTTGTATGCAAAATTTCATGATGATCGGTTCAGTAGTTACGGCGTGAAAGCGTAACAAACAAACAAACAAACTCACTTTCGCATTTATAATACTAGTAAGGATAAGGATTTTCTTTACTATAGTAAGGAAAATAATTTTAATATAAATATTATAAAAATTAGCCTTATGATCAATAATAAAAAGAGATAGTAATATGTATCGTATTGAGCATTACAAAAAATGTGTATTGTAACAAATGATCACACTGATATGTGTGATCATTTGTTACAATACACATTTTTTCATAAATGAATCAATCATATCTTATTGGTTTTGCCACATCATGTCCTATCTTAGAAGTCAGTATTTAGAAAATAAAATAAAAGTCGGATCTATTTACAATAAATCAGGATCAGTACTGCGCTATTTGCAGTGCCTTGTGAAATAAGGTCATACAGACGTAGACACAGCTATTTATACATAACCCGAGAGCCAGCTGTAAGGCTCTCTACGTCATAAATATCGCTTTAGGTTTAATAAGCGTCATTAGAATAAGTGTGGCGAGATCTAACCGCATTAAAAGTTATATTTTATTTGTCACTAGCTGTTGCCCGCGGCTCCGCCCGCGTTAATGTCGTTCCCTTGGGAACAGTAGAAATGATAAAAATTCCATACAAACCCCTGTCCCTTTGCTTTTTCCCTTTGCGGGAATTTAATACATTTCACCTGCATAGATCTTTAGCCCTTAAGGAGGGGATTTTGCCCAATTCACCTACACAGATATTTTTTTATTGTAATGGAGAACTTCTTATTGTCATATTTCTAAGTAAATAAAAAAATCCATACAAAGTTTACCCCACCTATTCTACCCCTTCAAGGGGAAATTTCGACCATTTTAACTACACAGATCTTTTTAATTGTAATGTAAACATATATACTTATTTTTATACTTCTATGTCCACAAATAAGAAAATTTCCATACAATCCCCCCCCCCCCCCCCCCCCTTTATCCCTTAAGGGGTGAATTTTGTACATTTCATCTACACAGATCTTTTTTAATTGTAACCTTGAACGTATATACTTATTTTCATACCTCTAAGTCTAGAAATGGAAAAAATTAATACAAACTTTACCCCCTATTTACCCCTTCAAGGGAGAATGTTGTCTGGTTCACCTAAACAGATCTTTTTAAATTTTAATTGAGAACTCCCGTACCTACTTTCAAACTTCTAAGTCCAGAAATGAGAAAATTCCATAAAACTTCAACCCCTTTGATTTTCTAAAAATCCTTTCTTAGTGCTCATTTACATCATAAAAATAATCCCTGTGCCAAAGTTCAGTTTCTGCGCACAGTAGTTTCTGCTGTGCGTTAATATATAAGTCAGGTTTGCCTTTGACCCGCGGCTCCGCCCGCGTAAGTGTCGATTTCTCAGGAACAGTAGAATTACCCGGAATACATTAGTTTATGACTTTCAATGAAACACCTTAATATTGAATTTCAATTGAATAACTTCAAAAACGGAAAGTTTCATACTAACTTTGCATCCCCGTTATATCCCTTAAGGGATGATTTTTGAGAAAAATATTTTACTCGTATTTCATGCCTTTTAGTAAACAACCTTCATGCTGAATTTCATTCGACTAACTTCAAAAATGGCAAACATTCATGCTTACTTTGCACCCCTATTTTACCCGCTTAAGGGATGATTTTTGAGTAAAATATTTTACTCGTGTTTCATACCTTTCAGTAAAGAACCTTCATGCTGAATTTCATTCGAATAACTTCAAAAACAACAAAGTCTCATACTAACTTTGCAACCCGTTTTTCCCCCTAAGGAGATGAATTTCCAAAAATCCTTTCTTAGTGCTCCCCTACGTTATAAAAGGAACCCCTGTGCAAAATTTCAAGTTCCTAACCCTTATAGTTTAGGCCCTGCGTTGATATATCAGTCAGTCAGTCAGCTTCTCCTTTTTTTTTTAGTATGGATTACTATGGATAGTATGGATAGGTATAATGCTGTCGTATAATGATGATGAATTGACTTTGGATTTTAATTTTCTTATGTCACTTATTATTTTATTTTATTTTTGCTATATGCTTGCAGGCAAACTCATGCCTTGAGTTCATTCAAATGACGATAACTTTTTTTTTAATGAACCGATTTTGATGAAACAAACTTTAAATGTTAAACTGAGTTAAAACAAAGCAATTGCTGAAAGTTTGAAGTAAATCGGTTCAGTATTTTCGGAGATAACCGTGATCATACATACAGACAGACAGACAGACAGACAGACAGACAGACAAGAAATTCCAAAAAATTTTTTTTGCTTTCTATTATTCTTTTTATGTGTCCCTCTATCCATTTCAGTCAAAAATTCGAAATGTACAGACAAAATAATTTTACTGTTTTATTATATGTATAGATAATTTTACTGTTTTATTATATGTATAGATTATTAGCTGTAGCTATTTTTGTGTCCCACTGTAGGGCAAAGGCCTGCATAGACAAAATGAGGCTTACACCCACCAGTGGGTAATTTAAATGAAATAACTTCGAAGGTCAAGTCAATTTACTTTTCATAAAGGAAAATGTAAAGGCGGGCAGCTCACAAAATTTATTTTATTAGTTAGTATTAAAAATCGGTAAAGAGATAAATATATAGGAACAAATCACTCAGAGAAGGCTTCACGATCTTCATTGGGATTTGTTTCTTTTTAATAACTGGCCAACACAGCTGACAGATTTTCCAAGCTGCCTATAGGCATCTGACATAGTTAACGACTGCCATCAATTATGACAGCCGGGACTAACGGATTAACGTGCTTTCCGAAGTACAGAGAAGCACGAGATATTTTATATGCCACTTGCGGTCACCCATCTTAGCGGGGACTACGCCGGGATTGCCTAACATGTGTAAGCGCTAATATCAGTCACGCCCACTGGGCCATCGGGGTCCTCATTTTTTTTTCACTAAGATGACATTTTAATACTGTACTGAAGAATAAATCACAGAACTTTAACCAAAATCGCAAGGGACTTGAATGGAATTGACTGTAGAAATTGTTATCTTAGTGAAGATATTATCTATTATTCAGCATAATGATACAATCTCCAGCAATTTTGGTTCCAATTCCTTGTGTTAGATCTTGCTAAATCCAATCTCTCGCAGTCCAGATAATTCTATGAATTTTAAAGTGAATGACGTAGGCAATTTAGATTCAGGCTCATGGACTAGACATGTTCAACTGGGCGAATTAATTCAACTGAGAATAAATCACAGACCTTTAACTAAAATTGCTGGAGACTAAAAAGATGTTATCGTGTTGAAGACATTGTCCATTATCTTGTATAATGATACAATCTCCAGAAATTTTGGTTCCAATTCCTAGTGTTATATCTTGCTAAATCCAATTTCTCCTAGTCTAGATAATACTATGCATTACAGAGTGAATGACGTAAGCAATTTCGCATCGGGCTCACGGACTAGACATGTCCAACTGAGCGAAGTAATTCAACTGAGATTAAATCACAGAAGTTTAAACAAAATTGCTAGATACTATAAGATGTTATATCGTAGTGAAGATATTGTCCATTATCTTATATAATTATTATACAGTCTCCAGCAATTTCGGCTCCAATTCCTAGTGTTGAATCTCGCTAAATTCAATTTCTCTTAGTCTAGATAATACTATGCATTTCAAAGTGAATGACGTAGGCAATTTCGCATCGGGCTCACGGACTAGACATGTCCAACTGGGCGAAGTAATTTGACATCAAAAGCCCGGGTCAATGAACTGGAGAGGCTTTTACGAGATGAGCGTGGTGAAGTCGTTAACTTTACAAAATATTTGGTTTCAATTCGATGTTGGAAATTGGTTCTTGTCTGGCGAAATAGATGGTTAGGTTTAGAAAATGGCATTGGACGGTCAAGAAGAATGGACTTACAAAAATATTGAAATACTAGCTTTCGCCCGTTACTCTCGCGTTAAGTAGGTACCTATAACACGAAATTTTGGAATTTGACGTATTTTTACAATTCACTGGATTCATTAAATACATCAAAATTATGTGTGTAGTTTAGGTTGATTCTTGCACAAAATTACGGCCTTGTTGGAATTTAAAAACGATACATATATGATGTCAAAAAACATTTTCCTTGAAGTTTGATAATTTAACGTCTAAAACAATAATTCTCTCATGAAAATATTTATATTTACATCTCGCAGGTTTCTTTATTTTTATATAAAAATATTAAATATGTAAATATTAAGACTTTTCATTTTTTTACATAATCGCAGAACTCAGTTTTTCGTTCGCCCTTCTATAAAATACTTTCATAGATTATAGCGCCATCGACTTTATGCGACAGTCATCGCTACGAGATGGCTACGCGTCAAAGCTACGCAGCGTCTACGAAGTGCTACAATGTCTATTTGCTTTCATACTAAGTGCTTCGCATTATAATGCGTTCCATTAATTTTTGTAGTTGTATATGTATTTAAATTGATTTTGAAATAGCATTACAATGCTCGGTATATTAAAAATAGAAAATATGTGATGAAAAAGAACTCGGCCACAGGTAGGATTCGAACCCACGTCCCTTAGGTTAACGCCCTAAGTGTGATACCATTACACCACCGTGACTTCGAATCACCGCGTCGAATTCTCTCATCACATATTACCCCGTAGGGTATACGCATTTCAAGCATGCGTACTTCTTCAATACTACCCACTATTTAGTAGTGTGGTATTCTACTTCATTCATTGTATATGTATGTTTGTAAAGCCATCCATGTTGTTCTGGGAGAAAAGAAAACCCGTAGAATGTACCAGCTGCTTCTCTTCCCGCTCAAATCGTTAATCCCGATTCAGGGAATGGGCAAAAATCTGAAGAATTATTATGTTAATAGGCGATGAGGCTAGTAACCCATTTTGATTCAGTTTGCCACTTAATGTCCACCAAAATTCTTTATTTTATGTTTGCAAAATCGAAAAACTACTAGCTTTTCGGAATGACCACTGCTAAGAAGAATACGCCAAAAGAAACTCAGTCCAGTCTTGGTCTCTATGTGCCTGAAGGACTCGGATATAACAATATATTTTACAATAAAAATAATGATGGACTGTAGTCTTATTACTTTGTCTTGATGCAATTCATGCTCGACTACCACTGTTATAAGAGTCAGTCCTGTAAGCACTTGGCATTAAATAAGAAATAGTCACCACCAATATATTACTATAATACAAGTCCTCATACGAGTGTAAGATAAAGGACACGCATCATCTCTGACGCTCGTTTATCAAACTTTTTATGTGTCATAGTGTCTTGTTGGTTTTTCTGTGTCTAACACTCAGAAGAATAAGTCTAACATCAAACAAATTAGAGAGAGAAAGGAGACACATTTTTATGATATAGGACGGCATTGGGCGGGTTACGCTTGCTGAATACATCCAGACCGATGGGCTACTATAAAATTGAGCTCTTTGCATTGTTTTTAATTTATCTGTGCTATTAGACGTTGTACTAAATTTCAAGATTCTGAGTTCACGGGAATGTTGGAAATTTGCGGCATAAACGGCTGTATCTTTTAATTGCGTTGGATTAGACGTTTGATTTTTCACAGCTCCAAGGGACCGTATACCTGTGTATTTGATATGCGTTCCTGAGAACAAGGGATTTGACAGACAAACAGATAGACAACAAAGTGATCCTATAAGGGTCCGTTTTTTCCTTTTTGAGTTACGGAACCCTAAAAACAAATGGGAAAATATGCTGTAGTGTCATTTTCGTTCTCTTTACAACCCCGACAAACCAAATCGAAACGAAATGTCGAAAGTCATTTCAATGCGAACTCGATCCAGCTGATGCAAACACAAACATTGGACTGAATGGTTAGAGTCGCGTATTATTACCTCAAAGTTAATTAAATGGTCAATAAATAAATATACATGCTGAAATTTTGATCGTTTGGACCCGTAAAGGGGTGACTCAGACCATCAATATGAACAACTTTTCCTATGGGACCAACGCTGGGATCTCGAAAAAAAATTCGTTAGTTCCATACATAACCCGTCTGGCCAGCGTGGAGAGTGTAGGCCAAGTCCTCTGGCTGCTCTGGCCAAGTATGGCCCTAGTAGTACAGAGAGGGTCGTGCTCCTGTAGTGGAGACTAAAAAGGACCGGATGATGATGATGATGATGATGATACAAAAGAGTTTCGCCACCCGGCCAGTTTGTATGGGAATGTCGTTTTGTTTTTTGAGTTCCCAGCATTGTTCCTATAAAAAAAGTTGTTCATTTTGATGGTCTAAGTCACCCCTTTAAGGGTCCAAATCGATAAAAATTTCACCCTGATAGGGACAACTCACTCAGAGCTAGCCTTAGTAATTGTGAACTTGTGTCGTGGGATACTAACTCAACAATACAGACTTATATAGATAAAAAATACCTCCTATGGCGCGCCAGCGGTCTCAGGTCACGTGTCTTACGAATTTTTGATCAGGTCACGTGATCTGACACGAGTTTTACATTTTTTACCCATCCCAAAAGTGCACAGCGCCGCTAAAGGTTTTCGCTTCAAAACATCTAAGACCTGGCTGGGGATCGAACTGGATTAAAGGCACATGCGCCACTGAGCAACGTAGGGGCTTTCTCTTTGTAACCCCCGACAAAAAAAGGGGTGCTATATATTCACCCGTTAGTGTGACCGTAGCGTAACGTAACTACAACATACATACTCGTACATAGTATCACGTCTCTTTTCCTTGCGGGGTAAACAGAGCCCAGGTCTATAAGTCTACACACGCACGTCTAAATATGGCCATAAGGTCACATTTAGCATGTTCAAGGGCATGTAGATGGAAAACGGAATCAAATAGTAATGGGTTGCTAGCCCAATCTCTAGATCTAGATCTGCGCGGGAAGAGAAGCAGCTGGCACATTCTACGTTTTTTCATTTTTTTTTTTTTTTACTAAATATTGAATTAGGCATTTGTCTCCCATCTCACCTGATGGTAAGTGACGATGAAGACGAGGATGTTACATGCCTATCCAAGAGATACCCATTTATTCTACTTTTGAATGTCCCGGGACTGTACTTGTTTGGGAATATAGACGCAGACCAGCATGGTAGAGACGTGGCGTAACTACAAGTCCTATTAAAATTAAGCTTAAATAAAGGGCTTGCAGCCACGGAGAGACCAAGTCTGGATTGGGTTTCTTTCGGCGTATTCTTTTCACCAGTAGTCCTTCCGAAACGCTAGAAGTATTTCGATTTCGCATATATTAAAAATATAAGAAACGCGCTTTCGCCCGCGGCTCCGCCCGCGTCAATGTCGATCCCTCGGGAAAGGTAGCCTTCTCCGTACTTCAGAGAAGTTGTATGCAAAATTTCATGATGATCAGTTCAGTAGTTACGGCGTGAAAGCGTAACAAACAAACTCACATATATTATAATATTAGGAAGGTTATGGATAAAATATGACATTCAAAAAGAGATACATGTATCCACTTTTGCGTTTTTGGCAAATCACTAAATAAATAAATAAATATATACGGACAAATTACACAGATTGAGCTAGCCCCAAAGTAAGTTCGAGACTTGTGTTATGGGATACTAACTCAACGATACTATATTTTACAACAAATACATATATAAATACACATCCAAGACCCAGGCTAATCTGAAAAAGATCATTTTCCATCTTGACCTGGCCGGGGATCGAACCCGGTCACTCCGTGTCGCAAGCTGGCGTGTTGACCGCTGCGCCACGGAGCTAGACAATCACTGACATGGTGATTCACGAATTGAAGAGTTTAAACACGCGATTAGCCAAAATGTTTGTATTGGCCTTTTGCGTTTTTGGCCGTTCGCGTCGGAAGGATCGAATTCTATATAAAAATCTTTGAATTTTGACTTTTGCAACCATAAATAGCTCAGAACAGTTATTGTTCTGAGATCTGTAGTCAAGTATTTTTGATAAATCTTTAACTTGTATTTTTTTATACTTTTTTTAAAGTGGATTTTAGTGTTGGCAATAAATGACTTTTTATTACATTATTAACTTACCTGAGAGCCACGTCCCGTTAAAAGGCTTGTAATGTTCCACCAACACATCTCTCAAGGTCGGCCGTTTGCCGCGCAGTCTACCGCCGTCTCCTGTTGGAGTCAGCAGCGCGATGCTGAACACGATGAGGCCCAGAACTGCTGCTATGACCAGCAAGGCTATGAGGATACCCCGCCAGTTGCGTTGCGTCGGTGTGGCTGCGGCGAGTTCCTGAAAAGATAATTATTCTTTCAATTAATAAATCATTAACAGCCTCCGTGCTCAAGTGGTTGAGGTGTTTGCCTGTTGACCCGGGGTCGTGGGTTCGATTCCCACCGGAAGCATACTTTGTTTAGTTGTTTCCAGTTTGGTTAGGACATTGCAGGCTTGAATCACCTGATTGTCTGATAATAAAGATGATTCCGTGCTTCGGAAGGCACGTTAAGCCGGTGGTTCCGGCTGCCATCTGGTAGTCGTTAAAGGAACCACGTCAGAGGCCGAGAGGCGGTTCCGAAGAACTCTGACACCGGGTGTGCATGGTCGATTGACCGTGACACCTACTCGAAATGATGAAATTAAAGGGGTAGCTACAAGATTGTATGGAGAACCGGCTAGTTCACGTAAAACAGCCTGAAATTAGTAGGTAGTTTCATATTAATCATCAACTAAATGATTAATTACAGAAATTCCTAGTATTGTACTGAAATTAATTGAATGAAAATGAAATGAAAAAGATTTATTGCTACACACGATGGCACAACACAAACATCATTATCATCTCTCACGGTCAATCGGCCATGCACACCCTGGTGTCAGAGTTCTTCGGAACCGCCTCTCGGCCTCTAACGTGGTTCCTTTGACGACTACCAGATGGCAGCCGGGACCAACGGCGTGCCTTCCGAAGCACGGAATCATCTTTATTATCAGACAATCAGGTCATTCAAGCCTGCAATGTCCTATCTAAACTGGAAACAACTAAACAAAGTATGCTTTCCGAGGGAATCGAACGACCCCCGGGTCTACAGGCAAAGAACCTCAGGACCACGGAGGCAGTTACAGTGACACAAACATAAAAGGACAGTATTAGACAAAAAAAATAATAAAGGCGGTGCCATCACTATAACAAAAGGTGATAGCTCAGTATTACGCTGTACTAGGCAAAAGCTTAACTTAGTACAACATTGATTTTCAGCCGTCATCTTATGTGGCATCACGGGCTATCCCACGTCTCCTTATTCTCAACTTAATAATATAAAAAAAGCAGTATAAAAAAAATTTAAAACAAAAATAAAGTAAACCAAAGAAAAATAATAGCCGTGTGGTATCCGGCAGAGTAGAATAGGACTACTCCAAGTCTTCCCGTAGAAAGCGACTTAGGAAATATAAGCTAAACAAAGCTTATAAACATCTAAGAGACCTCTCCAACCCGTCTGGCCAGCGTGGAGAGTGTAGGCCAAGTCCTCTGGCTGCTCTGGCCAAGTATGGCCCTAGTAGTACAGAGAGGGTCGTGCTCCTGTAGTGGAGACTAAAAAGGACCTGATAATGATGATGAAAGAAAAATACAGACAAAAACTAAACAAAAATTGTGACGTTGGTACGTTGGATCTTAAATGTCATATTTGAGGTTAAAAAGTTCAATCCCATTCCAATAAATCAACTGAATTGACTTTAATAGTTACAATTCGAGACGTCAAACAAACCAATCACGGATGATAAATGGCGGAAAAATTGACAGAACTATTCAACTGGTTTGACGTTGACATGCGTCGATCATTTGACAGTTCCGATTTGCGGTATGATTGTCATAGACATTTAAAATGTGGAATGAATATATTTTTTGGACGCGGTAGTGTAATATGGTTTATTATATGTTAAAATTACTCAACTGTTTCATGTTAATAAAATTTGTATTTAACCAAAATCAAACGTGTGTATTTATGTCTTTTAGTACAATTTAAACTCATCATCATTTTGAGTAGGTGTCACGGTCCATCGATCATGCACACCCTGGTGTCAGAGTTCTTCGGAACCGTCTCTCGGCCTCTGACGTGGTTCCTTTAACGACTACCAGATAACAGCCGGGACCACCGGCTTAACGTGCCTTCTGAAGCACGGAATCATCTTTATTATCAGACAATCAGGTGATTCAAGCCTGCAATGTCCCAACCAAACTAGAAACAACTAAACAAAGTATGCTTCCGTGGGAGTCGAATCCACGACCCCCGGGTCAACAGGCAAACGCCTTAACCACTGGACCACGGAGGCTGTACAATTTAAACTAATAGTACCAATATCATTGTAAATGTTTCAAAAACATAAAACAATGTATTGAATATTGTGAATAGATAGGTTCTGTGACATTGTCACTATTGAGCGTCATAAAGCTCGATTTAAAAGTGTTATTTCGTGCTGTCGCTTGATTTCTGATATTTTTACATTTTTTTGCCTAAATGTTCATGACCTAGCTGGGTTTGCAATATGCCCTTTAATTCTAAGTTATGTTAAAAGTGATGAAAAATAATTAAATCTGTACACAAGTGACTTTCCAACCCGTCTGGTGATTGAAGGCCAAATCCTCTGTCTGCTCTAGCCAAGAATGGTTCTGGTAGTACAGAGAGGGTCATGCTCCTGCAGTGAAGACTAAAAAGACCTGATGATGATGATAAGTAGAAGTAATACGGAAGTACGAGGTAACTAAACTAAAATTTAAAAAAAAATACAACTACCTCCTTTTTGAAGTCAGTTAAGAAATGTAGCCAGCGCTCCCTTTTTATAAGTCTGAATCGCTCTTATATATTATCTATTATATAATTACGTCAAATTATTAAATTGACTCAAATGAATAATAGATGAGGGTGTGATGATGTCGGCAAAATTTCAGATGGCTTCGTTAACGAAATTGTGCAAGCGTTTAAAAATTCAGATTCAATCTATGTTGATAATACAGATTTAATTAAGTAACAATTTATTTTTGATGAACTGAACAAACTTTTTTAATGAAATGTAAAAAAAAAACTGTCAAATATTTATCAACTAGCGGCCCGCCCCGGCTTCACACGGGTATTTACATATGTATGTTATTATAAATATAGGTATTTGGATTTTTTTTGGTATTTTTTTCAGACCTTGTGTTACATTGTTAAGTTATACGAATCTCTAACTTTTTGAAAATATTCTATAGCCTATGTTCATCATGGACCATCAGGACTTCTCTGAACGCTTTTATTTTAATTTTATTTATAATTGTTTTCCTTTTTTTGTTGCTATATTTTATTTTCTACAATTGTCTAAAATCAACTCTCAATTGTAAAACATGTATATGTTTGCAGTCAACGAGTGTCGACAATTAGCTTTTGCATTTTGTGCTTTTGAGTTCGACTAAGTCATGCCACGGTAAAGATATCTTTACCGTGGTCATGCTCACCATGACATCGGAAAAAAAAGAAAAGATAAAAATATAAAATATCATACAAAGCCCTTCAGGCGAGTAGGCGACCAATACTGTTGAAAAGAGTTTCTTTCGGCATCTTCTTCTCTGCAGTGATCGGTTCCGAAACGCTAGTAGTTTGTAGCTTTTGAACAATAATTATTAATTTGAATATAATAAAGTAAGTACTAGTTTTCGCCCGCGGCTCCGCCCGCGTCAATGTCGATCCCTCGGGAATAGTACTTTTTCCCGGGATAAAAGGTAGCCTATGTCCTTCTCCGTACTCCAGAGAACTTGTATACAAAATTTTATGATAATCGGTTTAGTAGTAACAAACAAACAAACAAACAAACAAATAAACAAACAAACAAACTCACTTTCGCATTTATAATATTAGTAAGGATAAGGAAGTAAGGATTATTTAAAATGTGAATTGACGTGAAAAAGTGTCTGAAAAGGCCTATTTTCTGAATAAATCTTTGAATCAGTGATATTACTATGTTCATCAGTGAATTTATTGGATTTGGGAAGGGAATGATGATAATAGGTATTGGGATACTAATCACTCAGATGAATGGGGGAAAAGCAAGCAGCACCTCGGGAGGCTGGGCGTGAATACCCGATGCCATATCTGCAGCCACCGGTCAGGCAGTTGAGGATGACAGTGCTCTCAAATAACCATTGAATTAGAATAACTATGGAAGCGTAACTCTCATACAACTAACGATCCCTGTACCCGTAATCTTCTCCCACCTGTGGAGAAACTACCACCGGGTGGTGAACTTTCCTGGCCAGTCTGGAAGTCGCTAAACAGACTTCGGGCTGGTGTTGGAAGATGCCGAGATAACCGGGTCAGGTGGGGTTTCTCTAGCAACAACCTGTGCAGCCGCGGCGCTGTTCAGACGATGAACCATCTAATGAACTGCCCCAGCTGTCCTACTTCCTGTACTGTAGAGGACTTAATTAAGGCAAATGATCGTGCCGTCGAAGTGGCCAAATTCTGGTCTAACTTGATATAACATTTATTATATATATAGCTATTTTGACTCGAAAAGAAGAAGAATACAACTAACGATTCATTATCAGTCCCATTTACGTAAACAAACTTAACTTGAATCACAATGAAAAACTTACGCACTTATAGACGAAGATAGTTTGCGATTGGCCGCGTCAAGGCCACGAGGCGGTGCCAAAATTTCTAATGAACGCTATGGTGTCAACATAGCGAGGTAGATAGACATCGCTCGCGACAGCAGCTCGCCTCGCTCGCTATGATAAGTTACTTTAAAAAGCAATTCATAATAACTACTCAATAATAGCTCATTCTTGCCTGAACAACTTAACTTGCTCTTGTTCTCACATCTCGCTGTCCTTCAACATTAAGTATCTAGGCGTCATCCTTGACAATACTTTAACTTTTAACCAACATATAGAACAACTTAATGTTAGAATTCGGAAACTAATTTTTATTTTCAAAAACCTCCGACGTATTGCTGACAGAGACATTATTAAGATGGTATACTTAGCACTATGTCAATCTGTTTTAAATTATTGTGTCACAATATGGGGAGGTGCAACCAAAACCAAACTACTCCAACTTGAACGTTCCCAATGAGCTGTACTAAAAGTATGCTATTTCCTACCGTTTCGCTTTCCCACAGTGAAACTGTTTTCTCTTTCTAATGTTTTGACTGTTAGGCAAATCTTTATACTTAACACAATACTTAGACAACATACGTCCTTAAACTATAATCCTTTAACTTCTGCTAATAAGCGTCTAAAACATAAAGTTTGTCAAATCAACTTGACATCCTCAAAATTTGCACAAAAATTCTTTGGTTTCTTAGGTAAATATTTATATAATAAAATTAATAAAATTCTATCTATTTATCCACTTACAAAATCTAATTGCAAAAGAGTTACTTCTACCTGGTTAAAAACGCTTGATTATGACAACACCGAAAACTTAATAGTTATCCCTACCTAAAGTACTTACAAAACAAGAATGTGTGTCGCAATCTCGTGGATATAGATATGTGCTTCTATAGTTACTCTTATTTTAAACTATATATTTTTATTTTATTACTGTTGTGATAAGTATATTACATAAGTTAAATTCGGAGGTACTGACCGACACCTAGTCCAGTGTTGGAGAGGCTGGTAATCTGTCATACAGGTTCTCCTAGTACGGATGCCAGTCTCTCACATAGAAGTATAAATGATTATTGTACCTACACTCTACTTCATGTCTTATTCTGTGTGAGAGAAGAAATAAAGATTTATTATTATTATTATTACTCCAGTGTCACTTTTCCGTCTTAACTTGCGTTTTTACTACACAAGAAGTCATTTTTATCTTAATTCGTTAAGATTTCGCCGATATTCACAAAAAAATATGTCGTTAAATGCTTTTATCGACGCGTCCTTCTATCACGGAGCGCGTGACAGACCAGTTCGCGAACAGATATACTTTTTAAGCCCCGCCCGCTTTGATATACTTTGCGTGGTGTCAGTTTTTAAGCGCAGTGCTGCTTCCATAGTTTTCTAATTCAATGTAAATAACCATTCATTCCGCGTTTGTCTTCGTTTCTTTGCATACACGTCTATGTCTCGGAGTTTCGTCGTCGGCTGGATTGGCTTTCGATCAGATTTCGACGTAATGTTCACATCTTCTCCTTGTTATTTAATATCCTTTTTAATCCCTCTTTTCCGAACTACCTACGTGAGAGATTCTCATTTCGTGAAATTGATAGTCGTCTGCGGGCTAGTAACAATCCCAAGTTAATTATACCCCCTCACACATCGCGAGCATACGGTAGGTCATTCACTGTGCTTGCTGCCCAGCTTTGGAATACACTTCCTTTAGATGTAAAGTTGTCCACTTCCATCAAATTTTTAAGCGCTGTGTTAAAAAAATGTACACCGATTCGTTTGACATTTGAGCATATTATATTAATTTAATTTATATTTATATATATATACCTATATATTTGTTTATTTATTCATGATTTAAGATAAGATTTTATGTAAGTTATAGATGTTTTTTGGTTTAGTTAGAAATTAAGTATTGTCGCACTTTGTTTAATATTGTACATATTTGTTACGCTACCCTGTAGCCTTCTTACCTATCTTCTCGAATGCCGGTTGACTGGAAGAAATCCCTTATTGGGATAAGTCCGCCATTGTACTTATTTAGTTTTTTAAGAATTGCCTTTTGTTACTTACTTTTTTTGTGTGCAATAAAGAGTTTACATACATACATACACTATACAATCCTAATACTATGATAAATATTTGATCTTGTAATGTGACATTTTAATAAAGAATTATTTCAAGAATCCTTTCATCTTTGGCTTTAAAAATTTAACTACCGACCTCCATTATGCCGTACAATACCTCGGTTATGTTTCGTCATTTTAAATGAGGGTATTATATCATAATGACGGTTCATAAAGACATCCTGCACAATAAAAAGGTACTCTAAGCCGCGGAGTGATTACAAAGAGCCTGCTCTGTCACGTTCTAAATTTTAGAGTTGGCATTATTATTTTTACAAGTATTTTTATGACATACTAGCTTTCGCCCGCGGCTCTACCCGCGTCAATGTCGATACCTCGGGAATAGTGTTTTGTCCCGGGATAAAAGGTCTAAGGTCTTTTTTTAAACTCCAGAGAACTTTTATGCAAAATTTCATGATGATCGGTTCAGTAGTTACGGCGTGAAAGCGTAACAAACAAACAAACAAACAAACTCACTTTCGCATTTATAATATTAGAAAGTAAGGATGTATATACGGGATTTTATTAGTTTTAACGAGACTTAGCACGAACTATTTATTTGATTACGTTTCTATAGAGTTACATTGTGGTAACACCACGATTAGGGACTCAAAAACACTATTATAAAGGATACACATTTATAAGGGTTGCACTCCTGTAACACCTATATGGGTGTTTTCTCTTAACACTCATATAATCTGTTTTGCTCTTAACACTCATATAATCTGTTTTGCTCTTAACACTCATATAATCTGTTTTGCTCTTAACACTCATATAATCTGTTTTGCTCTTAACACTCATATAAGTGTAAAAGATAAATGTTTTCTGTAACCAACTTGTTAGAAAACTGTTTTTAAATTTTTCTTTCTTTCAAATACCTACGCTTCATTATTTATGGCAACAAATAATTAAAAAATAAAAACCGATGAGGCCTCATTTTTTCAAATTGGTTGAAATAATACATACATACGATATAATACATATTGTCACGTCTTTTTCCATTACTGTTTAAACAGAGCCTAAGTTCATAAGATCAATATGTCAGCTCCGTGGCGCAGTGGTTAACACGCCAGCCTGGTTCGATCCCCGGCCAGGACTAGATGGAAAATGATCTTTTTCAGATTGGCCTGGGTGTTAGATGTTTATCTATATTTGTTATATAATATAGTATTGTTGAGTTAGTATCCCATAACACAAATCTCGAACTTACTTTGGGGCTAACTCAATCTGTGTGATTTGTTCGTATATATTTATTTATTTTATTTTATCACAAGGCCACGTTTAGAGGGCTGGTGAGCGTAAAGGTTAAAAATAATAATGATTGTTTTTGCATATATTTTCTCTCCCTTAAACCTTTTTAAATGAGGGATTAATGTCGTAATAAGGCTTTATTAAGACACTCCGGACAATACAAAGACAAAGGTACTACAATATAAAAGTAATAAGTCGAGGGAGTAATTGTCAAGAGCCCACTCTGTCACGTTTTCATTTTTACGACACTTTTTAGGGTTCCGTACGTGGTCTTAGTATCATTTCACTTTGTAGACAGTTTCCAAAAGATAAAGCTACATATAAATATATACATAAATATATACATTCTATAAATAAATAAATATATACGGACAAATCACACAATCACACGTATCGGCAAGCGCAGCGTTGGACATCCACCGACCAGATGGTCGGATGACCTAAGGTCGCAGGAAGACGCTGGATGCAGGCCGCTTCCAACCGGTCGTATTGGAAATCCTTGGGGGAGGCCTATGTCCAGCAGTGGACTACTTGCGGCTGATATGATGATAATGATAATGAAATCACACAGATGGAGCTAGCCCCAAAGTAAGTTCGAGACTTGTGTTACGGGATACTAACTCAACGATACTCTATTTTATAACAAATACATATACAGATATACGTCCAAGACACAGGCCAATTTGAAAAAAATCATTTTCCATCTTGACCTGACCGGGGATCGAATCCGGGGCCCTCATGTTTTAATCCCTGCGCCACGGATCTCGCCAATATATCTATATATCGATATAGATGTACATATATGTCGTAAATGATGTTTACGTCATCTATGTACTACCTAGATGCGTGTTCGAACTTGGACCAAGCGTCAAAGTTGGCCGCGGCTACTGAATTACCGTAGAGTCAATAGAGTTATAGACAGTCTGACAGTCCACGCGCGTCTATTGTTGTAGCCGGCTGCAAAAACTAAAAAAATGCCTCGTAGCGTGATAAATAACTGCAACCGCCTAAAAATTGCAAGTACCGAAAGAAAAGAACATAATATTTCCTATCAGACTTCTTAACAGAAGTTTGGTGACAACGCTTGGTGTCTATACAAATCAATCAGCCCCCTCAGCAGCAGATTTCTCTGCAGGCGTATGTACATCTATACCTGTGTATCAGGCGTATCTTAGTCATCATCATCATCAGGTCCTTTTTAGTCTTCACTACAGGAGCACGACCCTCTCTGTACTACTAGGGCCATACTTGGCCAGAGTAGCCAGAGGACTTGGCCTACACTCTCCACGCTGGCCAGACGGGTTGGAGATGTCTCTTAGATGTTTATAAGCTTTGTAAGCTATACAAAGCTTATAAACATCTTAGAGACATCTCGTATTTCCTAAGTCGCCTTCTACGACATCCACGGAAAGACCTGGAGTGGTCCTATTCTACTCTGCCGGATATCACAGGTATCTTAGTGACAACTGTCATTTTTAAACACATTGCCGGATACTACCTGACCAGGTGGTCAGACGACCTGATCAAGGTCACAGGGAAACGTTAAACATAGGCCACATCCAACCAAGACAAGACGTGTCCCTGAATGGAGATCCAAAAAGAGCATCAAAGGACATAGCAGACCACCACAACTCTGGGTGGACCATATCCGGTGACACGGCCGAGACTGGATGAGAGCTAAGAGTGGAAGAGACCTATATGCAAGATTAGATAACTGAAAGGCCACCATGATGATCTACTTAACCAATTCTAGTAGAGGACCACTTAGACTACGCGTTTACTCGAGGCTTCATCATCATCAGGCCTTTTTTAATAGTCTCCACTGCAGGAGCATAACCCTCCCTGTACTCATCATCATCATCATTATAGTCAGCCTATCGTAGCCCATTTTTGGACAAAGGCCTCTCCCAGTTCCTTCCATTTCTTCTTGTCGTGTGTGTGTCTCCTCCATAATTTGCCAGCCACCTTTGAGATGTCATCTTCCCAGCACGTCCTCGGTTTTCCCGGGTTTCTATACCCCATTCTTGGCCTATATACTTGGCCTCTCTGTACTACCGGAGCCATACTTGGCCAAAGCAGCCAGAGGATTTGGCATGCACTCTCCTCGCTGGCCAAACGGGTTGGAGAGTTTTCATTGATGTATATGAGCTTTGTCTAGCTTGTATTTCCTAAGTCGCCTCTTACGACATCCATGGGAAGACTTGGAGCCGTGTGGTCTTCGGCAGAGTAGAATAGGACCACTCGAGGCTAATGTGTGGTCTATTTATTTATTTATCTATCATCACCGTTATGCCTAATAATCCATGCATGCTTAAGCGTACACATCGTCCTCGCAGCCATTCCACTTCCCTGGCGACACAAGACCAATTACTGCGAGCGACAGAATAATTAGAAATTGATGCTATCATTACGACCAAATATATTAAGATTATCTGTATCTCTGAATATAAATAAATATAAAGGGGCATATCATGTCTTTATATATAATCTGTGTATAATCTGTGGTATATCGTTTGTATACAATCATTATACATCTGTGGATATAGCTAGCCCCACACTTAGTAATTAACTATTGTCGTGCGACAAATTGATAAACGTCCAAGACCCAGGCCAATCAGCAAAGATCATTTTTAGGGTTCCGTGTCCAAAGGGTAAAAACGGGACCCTATTAATTTCGCTCCGCTGTCCGTCTGTCTGTCTGTCTGTCCGTCTGTCACCAGGCTGTATCTTAAGAACCGTGATAGTTAGACGGTTGAAATTTTCACAGATTTCATATTTTTGATGCCGCTATAACGACAAATACAAAAAAAATCGAATTAAACAAATATTTAAGGGGGCTCCCATACAACAAATGTGATGTTTTTTTGCTTGTTTTTGCTCGCAATTGATAACGGCAACAGAAAAGTGAATGTACATATAAATATTTCAAGTGTCTACCACACTTGAAATATTTATATGTACATTCACTTTAAATACAAATAATTAAATAAAAATAAATCTGATATTAAAGGGGGGCTCCGATACAAAAGACATGACTTTTTTGTCGTTTTCATAGATAACGGTACGGAACACCTCGTGCGCGAGTCCGACTCGCACTTGGCCGGTTTTTCAGATTGGCCTGGCGCTAGACCCTGAAAATCTCCATCTTCTTATCGTATCTATGTACTCTATGTCAAATTTTATCGCTCAGTATTGGGCTAATACTATACCTCTCTCGGGGGCGGAATATAAGTCATCCAAGGTACAGGTGCCGCCGTTAGCCGTGTGGTATCCGGCAGAGTAGAATAGGACCACTCCAAGTCTTCCCGTGGATGTCGTAGAAGGCGACTTAGGAAATACAAGCTAAACAAAGCTTATAAACATCTAAGAGACCTCTCCAACCCGTCTGGCCAGCGTGGAGAGTGTAGGCCAAGTCCTCTGGCTGCTCTGGCCAAGTATGGCCCTAGTAGTACAGAGAGGGTTGTGCTCCTATATTGGAGACTAAAAAGGACCTGATGATGAAGGTACAGGTGGTTGGGCACCTAGGATATGACATAAGATACGCTTAGAGATAGTTTGAGGGGAGAAGCCAACCTTGCGCTGGTTCTGCGAACTGGCGACTATTCCCCAACTGGATAGAGAACACTTGGGTTAAGATAAGATAAGAATATCTATATTCGACAAAAAGCACATACACAAATCAGAACAGAAACACATTAACGCAATTTACAAAAATAAACAACAATATTACATACATACAATACAATCTAAACGTAAATAAATTGAATAACAAATTAATAAATTAATTGTGTGCTATGCTGTGCTGTCAAAAAGGATCCATCTCAGCATATGCTGGCTGTACGCAACTGCCAGCGCTGGTCTTCCGTTGGACCCTTTGTTGGGTTCGTAACCTTACAATGGCGCTTCCTGCTCGCGGAGACAGCGTGATTTTTTCGCGCCTATTTTGGGTAGTTTGCCACACCCTGTGTCTCGCGCCTGGTGTAATGTGCTCATCATTACAGCCGCAGAAAGTCCACTGCTGGACAAGGACCTCTCCCAAGGATTCTTCGCTCAATGGGAGGATGAAAGGAAAAGTTGTTCATATCGACGGGCTCATCATCATTTCGAGTAGGTGTCACGGTCAATCGACCATGCACACCCTGGTGTCAGAGTTCTTCGGAACCGCCTCTCGGCCTCTGACGTGGTTCCTTTATCGACTACCAGATGGCAGCCGGGACCACCGGCTTAACGTGCCTTCCGAAGCACGGAATCATCTTTATTATCAGACAATCAGGTTATTCAAGCCTGCAATGTCCTAACCAAACTGGAAACAACTAAACAAAGTATGCTTCCGGTGGGAATCGAACCCACGACCCCCGGGTCATCAGGCAAACGCCTTAACCACTGGACCACAATCGACGGGCTGAATCACGACTTCAAAGATCGAACATGGTTTATACACAATATATCCAAAGTAGAATGAACCAGCTGCGTGTGGTATTTTTATTGTATGACCCCGTTGGGTCTCGTTAACCTTTAGTTATGAAACTCTAAAAAAGTTTTTGTATAATTAAAACTTGTAACTGACATTCACTAGATTGTTACTTAAGACTGTAATAGAACTGTCATTAATCAATCCCTATTTCGTAAACAAAAAGTTTAAACTAAAGTTACGTTAGTTAGCCGTTCAGTTTGGGAGCCCGCTATTTTATGTGCGGAAAGTTCACTGACTTTTCTAGAGTTGTTTATATTTTGCTTGATATTTTTAGATAAATTTATACAGAAATATCACGCGAAAGAGATATTTTTATCGTTTTTAATATTTTTTATAAAATTCTCATATGCTAGTCGGAATTGCATAACCTTTTATTAGTGGTATTGATTCCCACTGCAGAGCAAAGGTGTCTTCTTCCTTCCATTTTACCTTAAGTATTTTAAATGTAAAGTTAAATTTATTTATTCTTATTATATAAGAAATAAGATATGGTGAAAAAAATTCAAGCGGGCGGGATTTGAACCGTGGGCATAATATGGCACGAGGGCACGTTTTATAGTCTTTCACACAAAAGTTCCAATAGTAATTTTAAATTTCGAAGTTCAATAAGTACCGTTGGACTGTACTAAATTTAAATTTGAAATTCGAAATTCAAAAGTCATTTTTAATTTCAAAGTTCAATAAGTACAGTTGGACTGTACTGTATTCAAAATTGAAAATGACTTTTGAATTTCGAATTTCAAATTTAAATTTAGTACAGTCCAACGGTACTTATTGAAATTCGATTCGACTATTGGAACTTTTTAGGTGTGAAACCTTATAAAAGCGCCAACTATCAACTTTAATGTGTCCCTTTAGTGCAATTAATATAACTTTTAATCATTAGGCTGTACTAAAATAGTTATAACTATCATTAATCATCACCTATTTCGTAAACAAAAAGTTTAAAATTAATGTTTGCTAGTTGAAGTTAGTTTGCAATTCAGTTTTGGAGCCCGCTATTTTGTTTGCGGCAAGTTCAGTGACTTTGCTAGTGTTGTTTTTATTTCAGCTGATATTTATTGGGTGCCATCAAAAACACACACGAACAACTGCTTCATGTAACTAAAATAAAGATGCTGAGGTGGGCAGGGGGAGTCACAAGATTGGACAGAGTCCGCAACGAGTATATTAGGGGTTCTTTTAAGGTTGCTTCCATCACAGACAAACTAAAAGAGTCTAGACTGCGCTGGTATGGAAATGTAATGAGGCGAGACGAAAACTATCCTGTCCAGAAGGCAATAAGGATTCCAGAAAAAAAGAGGGGTAAAGGCAGGCCGTTAGCTACGTGGTGGTCCAACATAAATAGAGACGTGAAGAACCTGACCGTGACAACCCAGGATAGAGCATCCTGGCGCCGCATTACGAGGAGGCCCGACCCCAGATGAACTGGGAAGAGGGCAGGAGAGAGAGAGAGAGAGAGAGATTTATTGGGTGGGCGAAGGAAGGAATTTTTGGAATGAACAATTTTTGGCATGGATAAACAAATATACATACATACATACATAGTATCACGTGTTTTTTCCCTTGCGGGGTAGACAGAGTCTAGGTAAATAAGACTTTATGGCCACATTTAGTACGTTGGTGGGCGTATAGATGGAAAACGGAATCAAAATAGTGATGGGTTGCTAGCCGCATCGCCTATTGACCAAAATAGTGATGGATTGATATAAAAAAATACTATCAAGTTTAATCATTATAAAATTACACGGTTATCAGGTCTGTGTCACGCCACGTTACACGCTTTAGAATAAAAAGAAATGTATTGTTTTTCGAGTTCATATATATATGTATAATGGACAAACAAAAACCGTACAGTCCACCGAAATTCCCGCCAAGAACGGCCTTTCTCAGATAGATCTTGGATGTTCATATATATAAGTATCCTAACAATGCGAAAGTGAGTTTGTTTGTTTGTATGTTTGTTTGTTTGTTTGTTTGTTTGTTACGCTTTCACGCCGTAAGTACTGAACCGATCATCATGAAATTTTGCATACTATTCCCGAGGGATCGACATTGACGCGGGCGGAGCCGCGGGCGAAAGCTAGTCTATTATAAGGCGAGGCCGTGTATTTCCAGCAGAGTAGAATAGGACCACTCCAAGTCTTCCTGTGGATGTCGTAGAAGGCGAATTAGGAAATACAAGCTAAACAAAGCTTATAAACATCAATAAGACCTCTCTAACCCGTCTGGCCAGAGTGGAGAGTGTAGGCCAATACCTCTGGCTGCTCTGGCCAAGTATGGTTCTAGTAGTACAGAGAGGGTCGTGCTAGTAGTGGAGACTAAAAAGACCTGATGATGATGATCTATTATAAAATATAGTATCGCTGAGATAGTTTCCTCAGACAGCTCCGTGGCGCAGTGGTTAACACGCCAGCCTGCGACACGGAGTGCCCGGGTTCGATCCCCGGCCAGGTCAAGATGGAAAATGATCTTTTTCAGATTGGCCTGGGTCTTGGATGTTTATCTATATATGTATTTGTTATAAAATATAGTATCGTTGAGTTAGTATCCTATAACACAAGTCTCAAACTTACCTTGGGGCTAGCTCAATCTATGTCATCATCATCATCATCATGATGATGATGACATAGATTCAATCTATGTGATTGTCCGTATATATTTATTGACCGAGCGAGCGAAGCGAGCGAAGCGTCTCAGTTTCCACTGGCCCAAAATTCTTTTGTCCGTCTGTCTGTCTGTCTGTCTGTCTGTCTGTCTATCTGTTTGTCTGTTCTCGCCTACAGGTCGCATTTCTCAACCGATTCTCATGAAATTTTGTTAGCAGGTTCGGTAATTATATAGAATTTTTTTGTCGTGCAAGATTTTCAAAATTTTAAAAAATGGCGGATATATGGGGGTCCGAAACTTAAAAAAGCTCATAGCACAGCAATTTGGAAAAAAAAAAATCAAAAACTCATTAGACTTTTTTGTTATTCTCATTAAGACGCAACTTTTTTGTCTGAACAACTTTTTTATACGATAAACTTGAACGTGTTTATAGTCGGCAATTTACCCAAAGTTGTCTGAAATCGATTTTCTGTATATTTATGAAAGAAGTTGAAGTTCGTGAAGTGGGAGAGGGAGTGAAATTGAACAACTTTCCCTAAGGAACAAAAATCAAAATATGAAAAATTATTTTTTGGCTTAAAGCATAATACTGCGTATTACTTTTATAATTGAAAACACTGAATAAACTTAGAATCCTGAAAAAAATATTAAAAATAAATAAACAAGATTCACATGCTATCCTGTGACTTGAACCCGGGGCTTATAGATGTCGGTCACTTCTTAACGTAAAGTTCGCATGTTTGTCTGCCATAATAGTTGAAAATTAGCGTCCTGTTAAAATTTTGATATTAAAATTTTGACCAATTGGTAACATAACAACTATGAAACCGGGTACTTAAACTTTGCCTCCTATTCACCCATGCCAAGTTCGCTATTCCGATATTTCCGATCTTGAAGAGGATCACTCCAACTTTGTTAATGTGTACAAAATCATACTAAACATGGTGCTCAAGGGCCGTGTTTCCATACAAGAGTAGTCCCCTGATTCCTCGCCAGATAGTACTACTAGAGTAATGATTTTTTACAAAAAAAATCCGTATGTTAAAATTTTTTTATAATTGAATTATTTAAATAACATGAAAAATTGGTACGAATTTCCGTTGTGTTCAAACATCAAGAAAACAAATCTGGGCAATTATATAAGAAAAAGAAACACAGCCATAGCTTATTTTAAATTTATAATGTTTTTAAGTTTTGGAAAAGACATCAGAGGACTACGAAGCGTTCATTTTGTGTAATTTTTATAAGTATTCCGGCCGAGCTGCAGTTATCTCTATCGCACTCTGCGGGGTTTGTTTGGGCACGCGGCGTGACAGCAATAGATATTACAAACATCTATTTTTCTATTCTCTCGAGCTTAGTGTTTCCTCTTAAAAAAGGGTCTGGTCGGGTCTTCTGGTAAGGGGAATGTAGGTTTAAATTTCCGTTACCTCTGGTACCTAATTAAGAGCAGCGGGGATTGGGAAATAGTAACTGAAGGAAATCATACTTTAGTCAATGAGCATATCAGTAACAGATATATTTTAGAGCATTGGAGGGCAAATGTGGATGTTGGTTGTAAGGGCTCGCGAGGTCTACTGTTCTCGCAGAACCACTAGTTTATTTATCCTACGACACAGGTTCACAACTTACTGTGGGGCTAGCTCAGTTTGTGTGATGTATCCCTATATTTATATTTAAGGGCGAGCTTATGAAAACTCCCTTATTTATTTAAATCGTGTATTGATCGGGGCATGTTGCGGGCCGGGCTGACTAATAATAGCTCATTCTCTCATCTGAGCCTCTCCTCGATTGGATCATAGGTTATGATGCGTTGGGGCCCGGGGCCCGCTTTCTTTCTTATCGTGTGTGTCAGTGACTAACACTGGTGTCAGACTTAAAAAAAAAAAAAAAACCGCCAGTGACCAGGACCGACGGCTTAACGTACCCTCCAAAGCACGAATCCTCTTTCTTATCAGACAATCAGGTGATCAGCCTGCAATGTCTCTGCAGCAATAATACCGAAAAACGGGGTCCGTTTATTACAGGATTATTTTATCCTTATTCTTACTTGATGAAGCGGTGGTAGCTCAGTGGTCTAAGACGCGACCTATAAGCGAAAAGTCCCGGGTTCAAATCCCGGCCCGGCTCGACTTATACCTCTGAGGTTGTAGACCAATTTGACTCATATATGGTCATTTTCATCGACCACTACCTGCTTCCGGTGAAGGAATACATCGCGAGGCAACCTGCACACTAGTAAATTGTTCACTAGTGTGTGAAATGGAGGAGGCAACGGCAAAACACTCTTTAAAAAAAAATTACATTCTCATACAAACTGGTCTGGCGGCAGAACTCTTTTGTATGGAAATGTCGTTTTTTTTTTTGAGTTTCCAGCATTGGTCCCATAGGAAAAGTCACCCCTTTAAGGGAACGTCTTAACACGCTGTATATAGATAAATATTCAGGTCAATTCGAAGATCATTTTCTATCTTGACCTAACCAGGGATCAAACCCAGGACCTCCGGTGTGACAACTGGGCATGACGTCAACTAGGCCTGCTCCTGAAAATCTCCCGAATCTATTAATAATGTGTATTCATCATTTCGAGTAGGTGACACGGTCACAATCGACCATGCACACCCTGGAGTCAGAGTTCTTCGGAACCGCCTCTCGGCCTCTGACGTGGTTCCTTTAACGACTACCAGATGGCAGCCGGAACCAACGACTTAACGTGCTTTCCGAAGCACGGGATCATCTTTATTATCAGACAATCAGGTGATTCAAGCCTGCAATGTCCTAACCAAACTGGAAACAACTAAACAAAGTATGCTTCTCGTGGGAATCGAACCCACGACACCCGGATCTAGAGGCAAACGCCTTAACCACTGGACCACGGAGGCAACGTGTATTGATCGGGGATAGTGAGGGCAGGGGCGTCCAATTATAGCTCATCCCTTGTTCAATCGCATCCCAAATTAAGTGTCGTATATAGGACTCTCTGGAGAGATAGGCTCTTGTCGATACCATTACATGGAAAGTAATGTTTATCTATTTTGGCGGGAATATTAAGTTTCTTAAATTCATAAAATATTGTAATCATGGAATCACGGCTCTGCTTCATTTTTGTGGTCACCCATCCTAGTGGATACCATGCCCGAGGTTGCTTTACATCCGTAAACGTAAACCCGTGTGGTATCCGGCAGAGTAGAATAGGACCACTCCAAGTCTTCCCGTGGATGTCGTAGAAGGAGACTTAGAAAATACAAGCTAAACAAAGCTTTTAAACACCTGTGAGACCTCTCCAACCCGTCTGGCCAGAGAGGAGAATGTAGGCCAAATCCTCTGGCTGCTCTGGCCAAGTATGGCTCTAGTAGTCCAGAGAGGGTCGTGCTCCTGTAGTGGAGAATAAAAAGGATCTGATGATGATGATGATGATTAAGTTTCTTGATGTCATATCAATTTGTAATCATGAAATCACAGAAGGCGCTTTTTCATTCTTATGGTCACCCATCCTAGTGGATACCACGCCCCAGGTTGTTTTACATGCGTAATCGCTAATATTTTTTAAGCTATTGAGCTTATTGTATTATGACGTACAAAGTAACGGAGCAGAGTAGTAATCCTAATTACTTATTGCCTGATGCTGGTATACTGGGTGTGGTACAAAGAAAATCACTTTTTTTAAGGACTATGTAGTTAGATCCAAGCGAGCTTTCGCTACTTCACCGAGCGTTTAAGGCGCTGTATCCCTTAACCGTTTGTAGCGGACATCGCGCAATATTTTATATATTGTGTCATACTTATCGTCAGTCTCAGTTCAAATCCGTGTCTGCCATTTTAACTTTTAATTTAATAATTTTCACTTTTAATTTAATATTTCAATAATTATAACCAAATATTGTATTTTTTGTAGGTATCCATCTTGCTTTTTATAGACGTATAAAAGTTGGTAGTTGTCGCTAAAAATATCAAGAAATTCGCGACGATAATTTTTCTGGATATAGCTGTTTAGATATTTTATTTAGATAGGTTTTAAATATTTTTTTGAACATATGCTGATGTAACCATTTATTTCGATCTTTGAACTATACTTCATATTTTTTCATGCTAGTATTCTTTGAAAAATAAGGCTGACTGCGCGACAAAAAAATAGACGTATTACGGTATTCTTATGATGCACAGCGCCTTAAGAACATAATTTTTTTTTGGAAGGACTATGTAGCCAGCTTCAAGTGAGCTTTCGCTACTTCACCGGGCGTTTGAGGTGAGGGCAGAGTGCCGTCAACCTTTTAGACAACATCACCAATGGGCCCCCATAAGGGACGGACCTCGGCTTTGGGCGTTGCCTATGTGCGCAAGGCTTGGAGAGACAGCAAACTCTCATATTGCCTGATGGGCTGCGTATGAACTTAAGAACATCACAAAATAGAGTCAGGGTCATACATGACGAAAAACTAATGATAGCGAGTTTCAGAAATTCATAAAAAGTAACAACGCCATCTATTGACAGAAATAAAAACCGGCCAAGTGCGAGTCGGATTCGCGCACCAAGGGTTCCGCACAATTATATATTGTTAGCAACCTCTTTGGCTGGTGCAGACCTCTTTGCTGTAGCGGTCAAGTTTATGAAGAAAGAAGAGAGAGATGACGTAGGAGTGATGATTGACCTGCCTCGCTCTCTTCTCGGGTGGACTTCGAAGACGACGGACGTGCTTGTGCTTTGTACTGTGAATTGTACTTCTCAATACAACAAATTCTGTCATCCTGATCTTTTATTCAAAACCACCACAAGTCTTGAGTAAATAAGATCAGAAGTGGTTGAATTTGAAACTCGCGCTAGATCGCTCGACATTTCTGTAACATTCTCGCCATTTTACTATTTTTGGAAAATGTTGTGTGCCGTGTCCACGAAAAGGGAACGACCACGCTGATATCGTGTTTCTGTTTAGTACAATTCGTTTTGTTACTATTACATTCGAGATATTTCGCGTTGATTCTTTCATATTTGCATAAAATTGTTGCGATTCACAGTATAGCACAGAGTGAGTATAAATTCGGCGCATGGAGTAAGACCTTTCCTGTATTTCTATTTTCGGTTTACAAAATCGTAGGCCACCGACAAGGCTATTTATTCAATAATCTGGTATTGATTTGATTTTATTTTGAAAAATCTTCGATGTCACGTCATTTTGTGAAAGATGTTCAAATTTAGTAAATTCTCCTTGGATGGTGCCTGCACACGTAACACGAATCGAATGCTGCGCATGTGACGACTTTCATTTTATTTTCTATGTCATTACTTGTCAAGCGAAAACGCAAATTTTATTTCAAGTTTCAATTAAAAGTTAATCTGAATAAGTAGCCTGCGACTGGATCCTTAAAATTACAAAGTCTTTACAGAGAACGTCAGCCTGGGTTGTGGATAATATTAGCGACGAAGAGATCCATCCTCTACCCTCTCGTTCACTTCTAATCTAACGTGAGAGGAAAGCACCTGAAGGAAGCTGAGGATTCGAATGGCGCAATTTGGACACTTTCCCGAGTTAATTTGGTGCGGTTATCTGTTTACTACGACTTAACATGACGATTTTTAAGTGGAAATTACAGCTCCACTACGGGTAACAATATCTGTTCGTTGCTTCCAGCCTGCAGCTTTTCTTTAGTTAGATGTTAGCTCGAGTTCACTTTCCTACAATCTTTGGTCACGTGTCATCACGTGTGACTTGGTGAATTCCTGGTTAGCATATACGTACGGGGCTGTGTGTGACAAGTTTAGAAGAAAATGTTTACTGTTTTATAGTATGCGTTAGTGTTGGGCGATACGATACACGCTCTATGAAAAAGCTGTCAACGATTTGCCTAAAGTTTAATTGTTTTTGGGTTTGAAATTCATATTCATCACTTTGTACAAAGCGTGCTTTACCGATTAAGAATTTTTATGTTTTACCAATTACGTGTTTCATTGAGGTCCGATTTAGTTCCGTGTTCATTTAATCTTGATGCATTTCAAAGACAATATGATGTAAGCAAAATGTCTGTCAGATACCCATATTACGCATGCTTCGCTTGTATAGCTAATCGTGCAGATTATTTTTGTCATCAGCCCTTGTTAACACGCCAGAATACAGAAATCTTTTATTTTTGCAAACATTGTATTAGGTGCACTGCTTGTCAATATTGCTTGAGCACTGTTTTTCATGTCGCGTATTCACGATGTCGCATCTCAACCTTACTAGGCTATACAATAATGCTATAAAAGCGTAAGTGCTAGTTGATGAACATTTTCTGATATTATGAGTGGTCATTGTCCTGCGGTTACCTGTTGAATCGATGACGTTATCTTAAAGCTGTGACGACAATAATATAAGGCAGGCCCGTATCTGAAAAGCTTTATATATATGACCCACGAACTGACGGCGGCGAAGATTTACCTGTAAATTATGTTTTAACGTTTCTTTTTCCAGGATTGATACCGATGAAAGATATTTGAGAAGCATTGCTTTGGGCTTCTGCAGCTATGGTAAATGAGCTGATTGGTACTTTCGACGACTGCGGCACATGTACGATGGTGCAAATTGAGCGACTATAAAGACGTTGGTCGATTGACATTGACCTCGGAAACCAGCTGCGTCCATGTTTGCTGCATATTGTCTATGCAGTCTATGGAATTTTCATCATACGAAAGGAGGTATTGTGTGTGACCGGCTTTGTAAGGCTAAACGTTTTTGTTAGTCCTATGAAGTAATATGGGTGACGTTCATGAGTGATGCTGTCACTGCCGGATCGTTTCCGTTATGATTAAATATTCCATGATTAGGTATACCGCGATTTGTTTTCCTAAATTTTACGATATTTCAGACCAATAACTAAAGGATAGGACATTCTAAATGACATCCGATTGGACTGATACCAATGAGACGTTACGTTAATTCACTTTATGCCCCGATAGGATCTTTTTTCGACAAACCCCTTTTCTGAAATACTTTTGATCGAATAACAATTTTGAATGATTTTCTGATCAACGATTACGGACACGATCACTTGTACTCGGATACTCGGATACGATTTTTCTCTTTTCAATTGTTATAAATATTTTTAAAAGAAATGGTGTTTAAGACATAACAGACTGACGAACAGTGAAATGGATTTCTCATTTGCGACAAATTGTATTGATTGTCGACGAACCCAATCAGAACTGATAATTTGTGTGGTACATATCCGTCATTGATATGTCGCGAGCATTACTAAATATAGCAAGCGGTCGTAATTTCAGTTAGCGCAATACGACCCCGTGTAACAACTATCTATACCTTGTCCCTACTATATTTGAATATTGAGAACTTTTCAGTTAGCGCAATACGACCCCGTGTAACGACTATCTATACCTTGTCCCTACTGTTTGAATACTGAGAACTTTTCAGTTAGCGCAATACGACCTCGTGTAACGACTATCTATACCTTGTCTCTACTGTGTTTAAATATTGAGAACTTCGATTTTCCCGACAATCATCATCATCATCAGGTCCTTTCCTGACAATACTGATACTTTATTTGCAATCCCTTCTTTACTCTAACGCAAACTGTTAATGCTTAGGTACTATAAAATTAAATGCGCTATGGTTTATTATTATGATTCTTATAACGTTTAGATCTTTGTCATGCTGGGACAATACGGTGATAATATCCTAAGAAAAGTTATGAACTCTTTAATTTTTATTTTAAAAGAAAATCACGCTTAAATTTCACGAATATCAAGTGAAGTTAGAAAAACGCTCCTTGGTAATATTTTCTGCTTTATGAGATCCTTTCGATTTGAATTATTTTGCGGGTTGCCTTATATTGATGTGATCAGCAGAAATAAGTTTGTCCGTTTACTCATCCTGATCTGAGTTCCCGATTTTATTTACAAATTATGAGGATTTTTAGTATGAGAATAATAACGATCTTGTATTTATCATAAAAATGGATTGATAAAACTACTTTAGCATAACTTTCTGTTTACACTTGGACAAATCTTGCGGCAGAGAATCGAAAGATCACGTGCTTATATTTTCCAGAACGGTTGACCATAATTAGATTCAATTTTGCTTAAGTTTTATTTTATGCATTTCAGTCGACTGATGCCTGAAACTTTACTAAAAACCGTTAACGCAGAAAGAATTATGCTGATGTTTAAATAATTTCTGAAAAATGTTAACTTCCTGATCTGTACCAAATGAAAGATATTAGAAGTCAGGAGGTCGAGCGGTTTACCTGGATAGTAATGCTGTGAGGCGTGATATAAGACCTTTGCTAAGACTTTGTTACATTTAATTTTGAGGTCTTGAGGAGTTATGTATGTACGTTGTACAACTGGGAATTTTGACACTCCGGACATTTTGTGCAACTAGACATTTTGATACATAGGACCTAATGGACCGAAAGGGAATTATCTCGTAGATACATAACTTATCTTTTACCGCTTTATGGGATAAATTGAAATTTGCCTTGACATGTGAAGTTAGCTGCTCATGAAAGATGATTCAGCTCACCCCAGATACTAAAATGAGATCCTCGTGCCTCGTGCTCGTGAAGCCTTGTGTTCCACTTCGATGCTTTTCACCTAAATAATTTTCTTTGTCATGATGTACTTGATATTTCATTTGAATTCAGTGTTTGACATTTAATTGTTTTCTGTTAACAGTTTCTATTTGCGTGCGAAATTGCTGGAAATAGTTTCGACATCCGTGGTTCCTGAAGGCGAGCAGTTTTATCGCCAATGTGTGCCTGAGTTGCTGACCAGCCTGAATGAAGAATGAGGGCTGTTGGCCGACCTGCTTGAACACTAACATGGTCGATGCTTTATAGCATCCGTGACCTAGGCCCCGACCAGTGGCCATCGCTTTGACTTTTGGTATTTATCATTACGATGGTCCCACGTGAGACACTTCATGCCTCACTTGGGTCATTGCTTTTTAATTTTTATTCTAACACTAGCCCGCGTTTTGCACACCTTTTTCTTTTTATTCGTTGGCGCCGCGCAAGACAATTTGTAGCCTTGCTCGGGGACAGCATTTCTTTACTTCATATCGCGTATTGGTCCCGCATGAGGCACTCGTTGCCTCTTACGAGACCATCGCTATGCTTTACTTTGTTTTGTTAGACTTGGAACCCCGACCAGTGGTTGCCAAGTAGAGAAAGTTGGAACCCCGACCAGTGGTTGCCAAGTAGTGAAAGTGACTCCGCATTTAGTCACTCGTAGTTCTGTCGGCCCCGTTAGCGGCTGTTGTTCTAATTCTTTTAGTTGATGATCCAGAAAACATGGCATGTTTGGGCAATTGCGGGTCAGGTTACTCTTGATCGTTGTAGCGAAAATGCAATGAAACTAGGTGACTTGATGTGCTGTTGTCCGTACTTGCTATGTTGGTGGTGGAGATTGTTTTTGAGTTGAAGATCGCAATATCTTCCCCTCAATGACAATCCAGCTTCAGTTGCTGCCTGTTCTGGCAGGATTGCTTGTGCATACATGTGATCTTGTTAAAACAGGAAGCATCTACTTCCTGAACATGTTAATTCACATTGTGGTTTTCCTGTTTAGATGCTCTGCTGATGTCTGGTGGTTGACCTGCCGGGGACGTCAGGTTGTCAGGAACGGCCGTGTTAGCAACCTCTTTGGCTGGTGCAGACCTCTTTGCTGTAGCGGTCAAGTTTATGAAGAAAGAAGAGAGAGATGACGTAGGAGTGATGATTGACCTGCCTCGCTCTCTTCTCGGGTGGACTTCGAAGACGACGGACGTGCTTGTGCTTTGTACTGTGAATTGTACTTCTCAATACAACAAATTCTGTCATCCTGATCTTTTATTCAAAACCACCACAAGTCTTGAGTAAATAAGAATATAATTAGTTTAAAATTATTAAAATTATTTTTATTTTAATATGATGTGATTAAAAATGTACGCTTATAGCAATTTTTCGTTTATTAGTGCTATAAGATGTTGCTTCGTGCCAAATTTCAAGATTCTGAGTTCACTGGAAGTACCCTGTAGGTTTGATTCCCTCGTGAATGTCAAAAATTTGCGGCTTATACGGCCGTATCTTTTGATTGCGTTGGCTTGGAAGTTTGATTTTTTCACAGATCAAAGGGAAAGTGAACCTGAGTATTTGATATGAATTTCAGGTTGATAAACGCGTTCCTGAGAAAAAGGGTCTTGACAGACTGACAGATAGAGAGACAGACGGATAACAAAGTGATTTTTATAGTGTTCCGTTTTTTTCTTTTGAGGTACAGAATCCTAAAGAGTACCTTAGAGTAACAATTTGAATGTTTGCCCTATAGAATCTTAACACTCTTAAAATATAAAGAATGAAAACAAAATCGAATATATGTGTAAAAATTGCGACGCAGGTAGATTTTATCATCACGTATTTTCGATTTTAATATTAAACCGAGCAGCGTAATGCTAGGCTAGTTTCCTAAAAAAATATAATTAGTCAGTCAGGTAGATATTCAAAAAATATTGGACACGTATTTTTTCTTTTGTCGATTAAACAAAAAATGATAAAGATATAGCCCTTTGAAGTTCCGTGTGACGTCATAGTTTGCTACAATTTTTAGCAAACTTTGACGTCACGAGCCCCCACTCCTGAACTTCGACGCGTTTTATCTTTATTATCTATTGTTTAATTGACAAAAGAAAAAATACGTTTCCAATATTTTCTTATTATCTAAGTGACGGACTAATTGTTATGTTATTATTACGACCCAGGAAACTAGCCTATTAATTGTGAAAGCTTCTTTACTTTAATCAACTTTCAATTCATCTGATATGAATTAAGTTGAATACCACACTTCTAACTAGTGGGTAGTAATGGAGATTACGCATGCTTCGAATGCGTGTAGCTTTAATATTTTGTGACGAACAAATCCGCCACGGATATTAGAAGCGGCAGCTCAGTGGTTGAGAGCATCGACGGGCCAGATGTCGGTTTGTGGGTTCAAATCCTACCTGTGGCGCAAACATTTAATATAAATAAATATATACAGGCAAATCACACAGATTGAGCTAGGCCCAAAGTAATCCAAGACCCAGGCCAATTTGAAAAATATCATTTTCCATCTTAACCTGACCGGGGATCGAACCCGGGCACTCTCGTGTCGCAGGCTGGCGTGTTGACCACTGCGCCACGGAGCTCGCCAAGTTTTTCATCACATATTTCGATTTTAATATTAAACCGAGCATTGTTATGCTATTCATATAATTCAATGAAAATAAAGTTATAACGTATAACGACGTTACAACGATCAATATACCTCACCCTGTTTACGTAGCGCCTTTACGCCAACAAGTGGGCGCTTTGTTCAAATCTTCGTATATCTTCGTATAGGTACTTATATGTGAGGGCTTAGGGAGAGATAAAGGGAAAATGGGCGGGAACATGACTTACTAAGCCGTAAAATAACGTATAAAACTCTACTAAAATACTCATTCTAAAAAAATAACAATTGCTTTGTTAGAATGAGTATTATGAAATTTAATTACTATGCTATCATTATTTTCACGTCATTGGTTATGACTAACGTGAGTAAAGACATTATTTAAAATTGTGTAAAACAAAACGCTAGTAGATTTCGATTTTGCAATCTTATAAGAAAAAATAAATAAATAACAGAAATATATGACGTTCGAAAAGCGTATCCTATTTTGTATCCTATTTTATATAAAATTCATTTTCATGTAGGTACTAGAAACGGGACTCACGTGCTATTTCGTCGGGATTGCCGACTATAGTTTCGGACTCGTTAGGAGCCCATTTTCAAGGCGAGTGCGAGACGCGCGGCGGAGGGTCCCGAACTCGCGTTGAAAATTGGCTCCTGACGAGTCCGAAACTATAGTCGGCGATCCCGACGAAATAGCACGGACTCGGTTTTAGTCATAATACATACATATTATCACGTCTTTATCCCTTACGGGGTAGACAGAGCCTAAGGTCATAAGACCGAAAGGCCACGTTTAGCGTGTTGGTGGGCGGAAAGATGGAAAACGGAACTAAAATAGTGATGGGTTGCTAGTCGCATCGCCTATTTTCATGATTTTTTAAGAAAACTTTAACTTTAATTACTCATAATGTCTTTATCTAACGTTAGTTTCAATGATAAAATGGGCGTAGGTAGATATTTTATCTGTATTTACATCTAAACCAATTACGATGAGATTCACAACAAAAATATAACCCTTTTCCCATAAAACCTTAACAAAATCCCGTTGTGGAGCTTTCTATAGGAACTTTATCAGATGAAAAAAGTTTTCCGTTCAGATACGGATCGGAACTTACAATAGCTTCATCACGCTTTATTGTAGTGTGTACAAAAGCCTTCAGGGAGCAAGTTCATTGTCTACCACGTAAGAGATATAGAAGTATAGCTTCTTTTTTAACCGACTTAAAAAAAGTTATCAATTCGATTTAATGTTTTTAGAGTTCCGTACCTCAAAACTTTCATGCTCACTCTCTTCCATGCTGGTCTGGGAGAAAAGAAAAAACGTAGAATGTACCATCTGCTTCACATCCCGCGCAGATCGTATAAGCCGATCGAGGGAATAGGTAAAATCTGAGGAATCATGCAATAGGCGATGCGGCTAGCAACCCATCACTATTTTGATTCCGTTTTCCACCTAATGCCCACCAACATGCTAAACGTGGCCTTCAGGTCTTAAAGACCTAGGCTCTGTCTACCCCGTAAGGGAAAAAGACGTGACACTATGTATGTTTGTATGTACCTCAAAAGGAAAAAACGGAACCCTTATTTTGAAGTGAAAACTTCTCTAGCGGCGTTGTGCACTTTTTGGGGTGGGTATAAAATTTTTAACTCGCGTCTGGACGCGTGACCTGATCGAAAATTCGTAAGACGGACTCGTGACTTGAGACCACGGCGTAGAAGAATAGAATAGAATAGCTTTATTTACGAATATGGTTATTACAAAAGGTCTTAAGTACTAAGTGGTCACACATATTCTACCGCAATTAAAAAGAAGATGAAGTAATATCCCTCTCTTTCTACCGCGCGGAGTTTTCTCTTCTGCCTGCACTCCCGGAGTGAAACCTGTTGTTTTTTTCATGTTTCATCATCATCATCAGGTCCTTTTTAGTCTCCACTACAGGAGCACGACCCTCTCTGTACTACTAGGATCATACTTGGCCAGAGCAGCCAGAGGACTTGGCCTACACTCTTCACGCTGGCCAGACGGGTTGGAGAGGTGTCTTAGATGTTTATAAGCTTTGTTTAGCTTGTATTTCCTAAGTCGCCTTCTACGACATCCACGGGAAGACTTGGAGTGGTCCTATTCTACTCTGCCGGATACCACACGGCTTTTTCATGTTTGTTACCTCAAAACTTCATAATTTATGAACTGATTTTAAAAATCCTTTTTTGCTTGAAATGGTATGCTTTCAAATTGGTCTCATTAAAATTTAATCACGATCGGTTCAGTAGTAATTGAATTCGGTTATTTTATATGAACGATTATTTTTATAAGCGTTATTTGCATTCACAATGCTACTCTAACATACATACATAGCATCACGTCTTTTTCTCTTGCGTGGTAGACGGAGTCTAGGTCTCTACGACCTAAAATCCGCGTTTAGCATATTGGTGGGCGTTAGTTGGCAAACGGAATAAAATTGGTAGCTGGATCTGACATGATTCCTCAGATTTTCACCCATTCCCTCGATCAGCTTTTACGATCTGCAAATGAGTTACGGCGCTTCGTTCTAAGTATTTTTTTTGCTCAAAATGTCCATTCGTTTCAGACGTTACTAATGACTGCAAGTTTAAATTTATCGTTTGAAATCAACAATCCGCTTCGGAGTTACGTTTTTTCTCCTAAATCCAGCGTGAGGCGCATTTATCACCATAGTTCAGGAGCCAGATGTCGCCGACAACAGATGGAGATACTTTATATTGAGCCAGATGAGAGAAATGTACGAATTTTTATTTTTTCTGGAGAAAAACGTACTTTGAAAGACAAAGAAATATGTGAAAATTTGAGAAATCATGTGAATTGGTTATTTGGTTTCTCAATCTTTTTCAATCATATTTTTTTTTAATTTCACCGGAAATGGGATCAATTCAATTTTTTTCAATTCAATTTATTCAGAAAACAATTTTACATTGCATGCGAATATTATAATTACATGTAAAAAATAATTTAACTAACAAACATTAATTATTTATTATTATTAAAAATTAGTCAAAAATCGTCAACGCTATAGCAGCACTTCTCAAGCAGTAAAGTTCTTGAGAGCCCGACATATGCCAGGCGGCGTGGCCATACAAACGCGGATGGTCTAAACGCGTTGGCTACTTTGGATATTTTCGTTTTTTATATTGAATTGATTGCATACATGAGTAAATTGAATGACATTATAATATTATTGAATTGGCACTGGTCTGATGATGGATTCGGAAGGTAGCCATAGAAACTCTTAAAGTGAAGAAGGTACACCACTCGTGTTTGGGCTCATTTGATTTGTTTTAGAAAACATTCGATTAAATATAATAGTAGATACACGATTTGTGCTCGAAAAGTGGTACCGGCAAAACAGCGCTATAATCGAGTTTCGGAGCTGTTTTATCCACAGTCTCAATAAACCGCGCTAGCACTCAAACATCTCGCGAAGATGCAAAAACTACGCTTCAAAAGTGAAAAAGAAAGATGGAGTGTCATACTTGCAGAATATTTTGGCTCGGGGACATTTTGATTGAAGTAGAAAACACATTATTATAATCATCATCATTTCGAGTAGGTCGTAGGTACGGTCAATCGACCATGCACACCCTGGTGTCAGAGTTCTTCGGAACCGCCTTTCGGCCTCTGACGTGGTTCCTTTAACGACTACCAGATGGCAGCCGGGACCACCGGCTTAACGTGCCTTCCGAAGCACGGAATCATCTTTATTATCAGACAATCAGGTGATTCAAGCCTGAAATGTCCTAACCTAACTGGAAACAACTAAACAAAGTATGCTTCCGGTGGGAATCGAACCCACGACCCCCGGGTCAACAGGCAAACTCCTTAACCACTGGACCACAGGTTGTTATTATTATAATAAAAGCTTGTCACAAAAATGTAATTTTAGCAAAAAATCTTTTTCCTCCAAAGTTACTTTCCCAGTCGTTATTAACGAGTACAAGTTTAAATTTATTGTTTTAAATAAACAATCCGGTCTTTATATACGTTTTTTCTCCTAAATTAAATCCAGCGCGCATTATAGCCATATTTCAGGGGCCAGATGTCGGCGACAACGCATGAAATACATTTTATATTGAGCAGAATGAGACAGATGTATGAATTTACCCTGACTGCCAAAAAATTATGATATAGGTACAAGGTCCATTTATTTACTAATATTATAAAAGCGAAAGTGAGTTTGTTTGTTTATTTATTTGTTTGTTTGTTACGCTTTCACGCCGTAACTACTGAACCGATCATCATGAAATTTTGCATAAAAGTTCTCTGGAGTACGGAGAAGGACATAGGCTACCTTATATCCCGGGGAAAACTACTATTCCCGAGGGAGCGACATTGACGCGGGCGGAGCCGCGGGCGAAAGCTAGTAATATATAATAGTAAAAAGTTGTTGGCCAAGAAAGCGTTTATTTGTACACAGGGTGTTTTTTTCATTTTTTATTTTAAATGTTCAGGTCCAGATATCTCAAAAACTAGCTTGCCGATTTTTTTTATTTTGCTTCTGAAGCATTTTTCTAATATTTGCGCTTAATTTAAATTGATCTTATATATAAGAGAGGGAATGTGCGAGCAATGACATGCAAGAACGGGGTGCTAAAGCCGAAATGGTGGAAAATAGAAAAAAAATGAGAGAGTTGACATACAGGCATACATACATAGTATCACGTCTTTTTACCTTGCAGGGGAAGACAGAGCCTCCCTTGCGGGGTAGACAGAGCCTAGGTCTATAAATCCTTAAGATTGACTTGGGTCTTGGACGTTTATCTATATAAGCATCTATTATAAAATATAGTATCGTTGAGTTAGTATCCTACGACACAAGTTCACAACTTACTGTGGGGCTAGCTCAATTTGTGTGATATGTCGATATTTATTTATTTACTAGCTTTCGCCCGCGTCAATGTCGATCCCTCGGGAATAGTACTTTTTCCCGGGATAAAAACCTATAGGATATGTCCTTCTCCATACTCCAGAGAACTTGTTTGCAAAATTTCATGATCATCGGTTCAATAGTTACGACGTGAAAGTATAACAAACTCATTAGCGCATTTATAATATTAGTAGGGATCTGCAAAACGATTCGATGTTTGCATAACAGCGCAATAAAGGCACTGTGTGTCGCGATTTTTCACCGGCACGCTAAGGTGTCAGAGTTCTTCGGAACCGCCTCTCGGCCTCTGACGTGGTTCCTTTACCGACTACCAGATGGCAGCCGGGACCACCGGCTTAACGTGCCTTCCGAAGCACGGAATCATCTTTATTATCAGACAATCAGGTGATTCAAGCCTGCAATGTCCTAACCAAACTGGAAACAACTAAACAAAGTATGCTTCCGGTGGGAATCGAACCCAAGACCCCGGGTCAACAGGCAAACGCCTTAACCACTGGACCACGGAGGCTGTTGGTAGTTTTTGTTAATGTGACAAACGTGACATACGTTTGTCACATTAACAAAAACTTCCATGCATGCAAATTTGAGTGAGCAAATGATAGTAGATTGTTGCAACAACAGAAAGTAATTTATTATTGCACTGATTGCTTATTTGAAGCCCGAGCGTCAGCGAGGGCTTTAAAAAGCACGAGTGCAATAATAAATTACTTAATGCGAGGAGCATAATCTGCTTTTCTTTCAACTACTACAAGAAAAGTAGGTATATAAAAATAAAACTGAAGATAAATTACAATCAGTATAATTTTTTTGTTTACATGCCCGTATTTTTTAGGGTTACGTACCTCAAAAGGTAAAAAGAAACCCTTATAGGATCACTCGGTCGTCCGTCTGTCCGTCTGTCTGTCTGTCTGTCTGTTTGTCGGTTTGTCAAGACCCTTTTTCTCAGGAACGCGTAGAGGTATCAAGCTGAAATTCATATCAAATACTCAGATCTACTGTCCCTTGGAGCTGTAAAAAAAATCAAACTTCTAGGCCAACGCACTCAAAAGATACAGCCGCTTATGCCGCAAATTTTCGTGTTTTTCGACATTCGCAAGGAATCAAAACCTACAGGGTACTTCCCGTGAACTCAGAATCTTGAAATTTGGTATGAAGCAACATCTTATAACACAGATAAAGGAAAAATTGCGACAAGCATACATTTTTTGTTATATATCCCATGTAATAAAAATATTTTTAATTTTTATGCCGCAAATTTTCGACATTCGCAAGGGAATCAAAACCTACAGGGTACTTCCTGTGAACTCGGAATCTTGAAATTTGGTGCGAAGTAACGTCGTATAGCATAGATAAAGGAAAAATTGTGAAAAGTATACATTTTTAGTTACATCATATAATAAAAATATTTTTATTAATTATTAACTTGTTTTAGAATAACAGTACCCTTCGTGCGCGAGTCCAACTCGCACTTGCCCGGTTTTTTCTTTCTGGCCAGTATTTTTTTTGGCCAGCCTTTTTTGAGACAAGTGACACTTATCGAGATGTATATATCACGCGATTAAAAAAAAAACTAAACAGTCAGTAAAGGATTCCCATACATTTTTTTCTGCTCTAGAGCAGTGAAGTTCCGCTTTGTGCTGGATATGTAGCAGCATAGTTGGAAGAAAAATATTTCTTTTTAACTAATTTTTGAAGTCAAATCTTCCTTATTAAACTCGCGTCAGGACACGCGACTATTATGAACTTCTATACATGAACTTTCTGTATTTAATCAGAAATATTTTTATAAGAAATTTCTATATATGAACTAATAAATGTGCGAAGTTTCATACTTCTCCGCCCACGAAATTTTCGTAAAAAGGTGTACGAAGTTTTTGCTTCATATATAGATTCTGGCAGCCAACGTGTTCAATAACGAATGTTCATATGTTTCAAGGTTTTATAGCGGTAACAATTTTTCTTCTATTGTTTTCTTTAAATCATACTATAACTTAATATGATAAATAATACTATATAAGTATTGTATTATCAGGCATTTTATATTGTTTAAAACTTGTGTTACAAAATATTATTTAAACCTAAGCTCTGTCTTTCGATACTATTTATGTATACAGGGTTATAGTTAACTAACGCAAAACCTGCTAAAGACGACTTACGTACATCATGACTAACAACGTTTGTTCTATGACTTTTACCTAAACACAATATATAGTAAGACATTACATACATTAGCTTTTATGTGGATTTCTATCAAACGTTTAGTCTATGCTGCCGGCCGCGTGCCACGTGAGCGTAGGTATATACTATTATTAACTCGTAGCGATGATTGCCATAGAGTTAAGACGAGCAGAATTGCAAAATTGTATTTTTTTTTGTAAGAAAAAAAAAAACTAACGTCGAGTTACAAAAAAATCATAGAACAAACGTAGTTAATCTTGATATACCTTAGTCATCTTTAGGAGGTTATGAGTTAGATACCACTTCCCTGTATATATGTAAGCGATACATTTCGCTAAACCACCAGCTTTCGATTTAAATTTATCTTTTCTACAGAAATATAACTCTATCGCCAAAGTTAACGGCGCCACAATCGTTGTATTTCTACATTGTATTTAACAGAGCTATTAAACCCACAGATCGCATTAACAAGATTTTAGTATCGTATAAAACTTCCAATAATATTCTGAGAAAATGCTTAAGGAGGTATTTCTGACGTCTCCGGGACGTTTCATACAAACAAGAGTCCAATAACGTGCTATCTGGCCGCGCTCCATAGAGATTTCCTTGTTGTGGCGATGTCAGAGAGTGGTGATGGAAACACAGAGCCGTCTGGATTATGTTTATTATTCCATCTTGATATCCTACTCCTTACATAGTTACGACTCTAATACATTAAATGTTTGTACAGTCTTATATACTATTATATGATGCTACTACTCAAGACACCATCGCTGACAGGAGGGCACGTTAAGCACGTTTACACATATTAGCATGAACGTTTGATATGCTTATCTACGATGCATATCTGCATATTGTCACGTTACCACAAGAGTTGCGCTGCAACTAAACACAGAGGGCGTTATGTGCTACAGTTAACCCTCTTTTGTTTTTAATAACCTGTTTCAGTGTCCCACTGCTGGGCAAAGGCCTCCCCTTTTTGTTTCCAGTCATCCCTATCGCGGGCAATAACTTGCCAGCCACTTATATAAGCATCTAAGTCATCGCGCCATCTCCTTCTAGGTCTGCCACGTTTTCGGCGGCCATCCGGTTGCCACATGGTGGCCACCTTGGCCCACCTTTCTTCTTGCATGCGGCAGACGTGTCCCGCCCAGTCCCACTTAAGCTGTGCTGATTTTACACCTACATCCTTTATTAGAGTTTTGGAGCGCAGAGTGGTGTTTCTAATACGGTCTATACGGCGTACGCCAAGTATACTACGCTCCATTGCTCTTTGGCAGACCTTGAGCCTGGACTTTGACCCTCAGTGAGTGACCACGTCTGTGCTCCATAATAATTATAAAACCCTCATAACAATTATAAAAACCTCATACAGTTAACAAGTCGAAAAACACGGGAAAAACTTAAAACTCACAATGACATTTCCTCATATGTAAGCAAAACCGTTAGCTGTGTGGTTTCCGGCAGAGTAGAATAGGACCACTCCAAGTCTTCCTATGGACGTCGTAAGAGGCGACTTAGGAAAGCTCATAAACATCAATGAGACCTCTCCAACCCGTCAGGCAAGCGAGGAGAGTATAGGCCAAATCCTCTGTCTGCTCTGGCCAAGTATAGCTCCGGTAGTACAGAGAGGGTCATGCTCCTGCAGTGAAGAATAAAAAGACCTAATGATGAAGCAAAACCGTAGACTAAACTAGCGTCCGTGACAGCAAAAGTACATCAAAACCAATGAGAGGGCGCTGAAAAAAAGAGTGTAGATGCGTTCTTCAAACGTAAAACCACTGTAGTGAGAAGGAGACAGGTATTTCATTATTATTTCCGTGTCAAATTGAAAAACTCCGGCAGTTCCATATGTCTGTTGTTCTGAGAGTTAACTATGTGGTCCCAACGCGTATTGCATACGATTTTTGTCAGGCTCATCATATAGATGGCGCCAAAGGTTTATTCACAACTATATATCCACCTTATTACGAGAAAATAAAATCGAATTCACAAAAAAATATCTTACTTAAGATGAAAAAAATATTTTCGGCTTAAATTAATACAATATTTATCAGTTTTTCTTAGTTTTATCAAATTTAGGCTAACACCATATAGTGACGGGTGGCAAAGTCTGTAACTATTGCACTGCAGCGCCCTCTACGCCGTCCATAGTGGCAGTAAGTGGAACTAACTAACATAAATTAGAAATTAGTGAACTGTTATAAGTAGTTTACGCTGGTAAAATAAAAATCAACGAGCTTTACAAATTAACGTGTAGTTTATTCGGCACACAACGAACAAGAGGAGCACAAGTGTTGCCCTATCAAATCAAAGTCTTATTTTTTTAAATTCTAGTTTTGGGTTTCCAACACTAACTCCGCAGCTTGCCTGTAAATGCTTGTCGTTTACTTTGACGCTTTTAACAGGCCTTAAGTTGGGCAAATAGTCTTGTAAGAGGTTGGCACGTGGGTACTATATTGTCATTGATTTAACATTAACTTCAACCATCCTTACTTATAATATTATAAATGCGAAAGTGAGTTTGTTGGTTTGTTACGCTTTCACGCCTTAACTACAAACCGATCATCATGAAATTTTGCATACAAGTTCTCTGGAGTACGGAGAAGGACATAGGCTACCTTTTATCCCGGGAAAAAGTACTATTCCCGAGGGATCGACATTGACGCGGGCGAAAGCTAGTATTTACATATAACTAAATTCACAGAAATGGAGAAGATTACAAGCCGTCATCTGTAATACTGCGGCTTAAAAAGTTGCTGTCTTTTTACAATCCACATAATGTTGGAATTGTTTCAAACTATGTAACCACTGAATTAGATAAACTATGGAAGCGTAACTCTCATACAACTAACTATTTAATATTATACCCATTCACGCAAACAAACTTAACTTAAATCACAACGAAAACCTTACGCACTCATAGACGAAGCTAGTTTGCGATTGGCCGCGTCAAGGTCACGGGACGGTGTCAACATATCTAATGAACACTGTGGTGTTAAAATAGTGGAGGTAAGCAGGCTAGCATCTTCTGAAAAATATCTTACTCACCAATGATAAGTTACTCCAGTGTCACATTTCCGTCTTTCCTTGCGTTTCCTGCACCACTTTGCTACACAAGAAGAATTTTTTTCTTAATTCGTTAAGGTTTCGCAGATGTTCATAAAAATATGTCGTTAAATGCTTTTATCGACGCGTCCTTCCGTCACGGAGCGCGTGGCAGACTAGTTCTCGAAAAGATATACTTTTTAAGCCCCACCCACTTTGATCTACTTTGCGTGGTGTCAGTTTTTAGGCGCAATGCTGCTTCCACAGTTTTTCTAATTCAATGTATGTAACGTAACATCTGACAAAGAATAATTACTTGCAAACATCTCTAAGAATATTTTTGCTACAACCTTGTTTCAGTTTATTTCATTTACAACAATAAAGAAATACAACAAACATTGTATGCATATTTGATTGAGGTAATTTAACACAAATATTTCATTTGGTTTAGCGGGATTTGCAGAATAATATATGCTTATTACAAGCTTTTATTAACTTTCGCCTGTCCCGATGTCTGTAATCAAATCTCGAAAGTTAAATTTTGTCTACTTTCCGGTTACCGATTGAGCTGTTCAATCTTATGCAATCGTTGTGATGGTTTAATGATGGAGTCAGAAACTGGCCATAGGAACTCTTAAACTAAACAAGGTACACCAATCCTGTGTGGGCTCTGTGTTTTCGTATCAATTAAATTAACCGTGTTCGGTTTATGGCGGTGCGGCTAGCAACCCAATCACTATTCTGATTTTGCTATCCTCCTACAGTGCTCTTTGCCCACCATCACGCCAACAAGACCTTTAGCTTTTATTCCACAAAGCTTTGTCTACCCCGTAAGGGATAGATAGGTGATTTGAATCCTTACTAATATTATAAGTGAGGTTGTTTGTTTGTTTATTTGTTTGTCTGTTACACTTTCACGCCGTAACTACTGTACCGATCATCATGAAATTTTGCATACAAGTTCTCTGGAGTACGGAGAAGGACATATGCTACCTTTTATCCAGGGAAAAAGTACTATTCCCTAGGGATCGACATTGACGCGGGCGGAGCCGCGGGCAAAAGCTAGTGTTTAATATATACCGTAAGGTGTGTGTACGTCTCAATTGAGCAAGACGGATGGGAAATCAATAGAGCGCTCATCTTGGCATGTTCAATATGATCATGAGAATCAGCAATATCGCTTACATGATACGGCAAATATTTCAATCTATACTATATAATATTATAAAGCTGAAGAGTTTGTTTGTTTGTTTGAACGCGCTAATCACAGGAACTACTGATGCAAATTGGAAAATTCTTTTTGTGTTAGATAGTCCATTTATTGTGGAAGGCTTTAGGCTATAAAACATCACGCTGCGACCAATAGGAGCGAAGCATCAATTAGAAATGTTCTGAAATCGGGGAATAATTATTTTTTTATTCATCTATATTATTTAATCATACTAACAGAAATTGCCGCGGACGAAGTCGCGGGCAACAGCTAGTATTGCATAAACATGCCAAGTTACTATATATATTTATTTATCAAAATCTTATTATGCGTTCATATAAAATATATTTGACTAGCTTTCGCCCACGGCTCCGCCCGCGGCAATGTCGATCCCTTGGGAATAGTACTTTTTCCCGGGATAAATGGTAGCCTATGTCCTTCTCCGTACTCCAGAGGACTTGTATGCAAAATTTCATGATGATTGGTTCAGTAGTTACGGCGTGAAAGCGTAACAAACAAACTCACTTTCGCATTTATAATATTAGTAAGGATAAGGATAAGGATGATGATGAAATTAAATTTACTGCATTCTGTGCGTGCGTGTCAAATTGAGCAAGACAGATGGGAAATCAATACCAAACAACTTGGCATGTTCATAATGATCGCGAGAATCAGCAAGATGCAAACATGATTAGGCAAATATATTAGCTTTCGTCCGTGGCTCCGCTAACGTTGATGTTGATCCCTCGAGAATATTACTATGTATTTCTAAGGATAATCCATACATACATAGTATCACGTCTTTCTCCCTTGCGCGGTAGACAAAGCCTAGGTCTATAAGACCTTATGGCCACATTCAGAATGTTGGAGGGCGTGTAAATGGACGAACTCAACGAAATCAAATAGTGATGGGTTGCTATGCTAGACGCATCGCCTATTGACACGATTCCACAGATTTTAGCCCAATCCCTCGATCGGCTTTTACGATCTGCGCGGGAAGAGAAGCAGCTGGCACATTCTACGTTTTTTCTTTTCTCCCAGACCAGCATGGAAAAGATTTCCAAGGATAAGAGGTACTCTTTCGTATTTGTATTCCTGAAAAGGTGTGTGTACCATTTCTAACCGACTTCAAAAAAAGAGGAGGTTATCAGAATCGAAACATCCTTACTTTGTAGATGTCAGTAATATTTGATTTGTATAATTTCAACATTAATCCAAAAATGTATTGAATCCTCCTATCTCCGGACCCGCATAAATATAACAGATATACGGTAGTAAATCTTTATTTGCGAGGACAAAGCAACCGACATCACTATCTCATCTTTTCCCAATTCGCAGCACTGGGAATATCGGCTCGCACTAATCCCGACGAGTGCGGAGCGGGAAATTGTTCTCAAACCTTTTTATATCTGGAAACAATGATGATGCTACGACGTGTTTTTTTATCTTATTAGAAAAATGAAATATTGTGAGAATGATCTTCAGTAATGGCTGTATTTTCGCAATGCGTTATATTTTATACTTATAAACTGCCCCGGCTTCACACGGGTGCTATAAATTATATAGCAAAACCTTACTCTTTAATCTGTGTATCTATTAAAAAAAAAACTGCATCAAAATCTATTGCGTAGTTTTAAATATCTAAGCATACATAAGGACAGACAGCGAGAAGCGACTTTGTTACATGGTATTGACATTTTTGAAGTGATAACGTACGATGGTTGTAACATATTAAATTATTTTACAATTCTATAGTCATAGAAAGTTACTTGTTGCCATCACATCGTTATAATATCGAACTAAATGACCTTCCGCTGCAACAAACTCGCGCGCAGGTGACGACTGTTCCGACCCTAGCCGAGTTTTAACGAAGTATTCCGAACCTCCGTCCGAATCGCCGTTCAGGGCCTCCTAGCGCGACACTTCGCTGCGGGACTGGCTACTTCGATCATTAATACCAACTAGATGTCGGGTCAGCGCATAAAGCTGTGCGTGCACTGGACCGGAATCGGAGCGGACGGAGCGGCCGGATTTTCAAAATGCCGGTGGGGTGCGTTCACTGCATTCGGATTCCGGACCGGCATTTTTACAGTGTTGCCAGGGCCCTTGAGTCATAAGTTACGTTTCGTTTCCTGAAATGTTACATTTTTGCAGCAAAAGTAATAATTATATACCTATTTTTATAGATAACGGTATAGTAATAATAAAATATTGTAATTTTTTTATAGTCTATGAGTAAAACCACTGACGGACAGACGGACGGACAGACATGGCGAAACTATAAGGGTCCTATTTACTACGGAACCCTGAAAATTGGTTGACTGTAAAGTCAGTTTACGGCCAATAATTTTACGTGATAACGGGGAGAGATAGATGCGTGACAGTACTACTACTACTCCTACTGCTGCTGCTGTTGCTGGTCTGGAACATTTTTTGTGAGTGCAGCCAATGTTCATCGATTTGTTTTTTTGTTTTTAATGTCAGTATTTTCATCACTCTATTTTTTCGTCTTACTCATTCACGACATATGTATTTGAGGAACACCATTATGAACTTTTACAGTTTCACTCAATACCAGCGGTAGATTTGAAAATTAGACATAAAAGTTAAATTAAAGGCTGCGTGCCTGCTGCTTGCATACTGCATGCTTGCTTGAATGCTGCGTAAATTATGGTTACTATATACGTACATTTTCTGTAACATGTGTTGATCAATTGCTCATAATATGTAACCTAAGCCAAATGATGATTCTGACAATACATTTTCTCAGATAGGATTGACTATAGAAATGAATTGTATGGCAAAAGGCAATTGTAACTATGTGTGAATTTAACTTTCTGTGATAAAATGATTCTCCTTTTTAATTATTATGGCTATTAAGTATATGTCATGGGATGATTAGCTATGAATTTAAAAGTTATGGATGATCTAAATCGAATTCCTACGAAATGAGGTTTCTACCATTCGCTGTTATTCATAATAATATTCCAATATAAAAAGTACTACCATAAGGGGTAGGTCTTCTTATGAACGGCAACACTGACGACTGCCGATGCCGGTGACGTCACCGGCAGAAATTCCGGTCTCCGGCACGGAAATGCCGATGCAGTGCACGCAGCGCCATACAAATCCATACAAAGCAACAAATCCGTCCGCTCCGTCCGCTTCGATTCCGGTCCAGTGCACGCACAGCTTAAAAAACGGCTCGGCAAATAGCCCCTCACTCAAGCAGTGTGGGGCTATTTTATTTAGTTCGGTCCAAACACAGCCAACGTAACGAAGTGTCACGATGCCGCAGTGTGCACTAAAAACTTGTCGAAATAATGGCCGAAAAAAGAATTTTTCGTCCGGAGTATCTTATTTTCGGTAGGTAAATTAACTATTTTATACATTTTACCTTTTAACTAATAATAAACATTTTAAATAAATGTTGCCGATTTTCAACCACGGCAAGAAATGTTTGGCCAAGCTAGCCAACATCCACACAAACATTTGAAGAAGCAAACAGAAACGAAACAAAACGACGTAACTCGCAATGTAATCAACGAGAAAAGTACTTTATGATTAGTGCAATAAGGTTGTCATCACAATGGATGTTCTTAGACAAAATGATTCTTCGTTTCTAAGTGACAGGTGTTATTTATTACTTTGCTAGTCTTCGTGACGAATAATCGTAAGCATAAGGTAATTGTTTAAAAAAAAGCGACTTTATTGTAAGGTGATATGGTCTGAAATATCTTGATATTAAAATGGTTTTAAAACTTTAGTCTCTGTTTATTAGTAAGTCAATGTAGATGTATAGCTATATGTTCGAGCGGACAGAATTTTGCTAAGATTTTGTAGGTAATGCGTTATCTAGTTGGTATTAATGATCGAAGACTGGCTACGAGCTGCCCGCGCTTAAAATCCTTATAATTTCATTCGGAACGCTTTGAGTCCCGTGTGGACGCGTTTCCTTGTACTTAATATACATAGTTCTCGTGTAGTGTTTATCCCGTTGATGGGTGAGTGATGCACAATTATTCTTAGTTAAGTAGCCTTATTGGTAAACGGTGAATACCGGGTGTTATTGTGTAGTAACTGTTAATTCGCCACGCTGGTGGTCGGTTTCTTTGTCTGGTTTGGAACATTCTCGAACATTCCTTTGTTCTACACAGTAGCACGTTGATTGTAATTTATTTTGCGAATAGTTATGCCTCCTAAGGTGTTCATTGGCCACTACTAGATAAGTAAATCATAATGTATGCAGTTCTAAAATCTTGGTTCCTTGCTGGCTGGTTTTGCCTGCCAACATATACGGCTTTACTTATGAATCTTTGCTTTAAACAAGCCAGTGTATGAAATTTAGTAGATATTTATTTACGCTGACGTACTAAATTTCGAATAAATAAATTAGTAAATTGCTTACACCCTTTGTCAGTAACGTTAATTATTTAAACGTGGTTTCTTACCCTCCCGTACGTAATGTTGAGTACGTTTTATAAGAAAAGATGTACAATTAGACGCAAAACATACGAATGCGCATAATCATTGTATCTTAATTCCATTGTAATGAAGCTAGAATCACTTACCGTTGCTTCCTGTTATATAACATGTCGATAAAGTCAATAAATTATCGCCTTCTACTGCTGCCTTTCCGAACTGTCTGTGCTTACGTGGAATTATAATTTTATATAGCCTTACTATTCTTATCTTTCGCTTGGTATATGATTCTCGCCTCACCGCTTAGCTTCTCATGTACCTGGACTGCCCATCATACACGAATCACCGCTTCCTTGTAGATACCCACCCCTTGGTGCCCGCGTGTGATATTCTACAGTCCAGGGCAGAATAAGGGCACCTTTCTAAATATATCAATTGGACGCGTTCCAGGAACACCGTACGGGTTCAACCCGTAGCGATTGAGCGATTGACGACGGACTTGATTGCGTCTATTATCTGTTGGCGTTTGATCCTCTACGGGCCGCAGAGGAGGCCTGAGTCATCCACATCCCTGTTGGACATAAGCTGAGCTGCCGTCAACCGCCTGAGCTACCACGCGGTCGCATCCAAGGGCATGAGGTTTTTTCCTGAAGAACCGACCCAACTCTCAGCTTAATACCCAGAATCTAGGCTTCGGACCAACGTTTAACTTCTTGTACTTTTATACATCCATATTAAAATAATTGCTTTAAACTTAACTTAACCTAAACTTAACTTAATCTAAATCTTAATTGTAGTACATAGTAATAAATTGTATCTTTGATAAATAATTTGTATTCTTTATTGTCCGAATAGGTTACCCTATAGGTTAATTTATACGTGACATGGTAACGATAAAGAACAGACACGAAAATGTGTCACGTACTGTGGGCAAGCGAAAAGCGTTCGGCTTGTGACGCATCTATTACCGACTGTAAACGGACTTTACAAACATTTTTTTTTATTATTATAAGATGTCACACAACAACCGACTTCACAAAACAATCTCATCTTTTCCCAATTCCCAGGGCAGGGAATATCGGCCCGCACTAATCCCGACAAGTGCAGAGCGAGTTCTCAAATCCTATTGTATTTACTGGAGACAATGATGATGTTTTGTTACGAAATAGGGAATCGGTCCTTTTGTTGACAAATCGGAATGATTGTTATTCGAAGAATGATGACAATCTTTATACATACATGGTAATTTTTTTTTCGTTTTGGACCATTAAAGGGGTGACTCAGACCATCAAAATGAACAACTTTTCTTTTCTATGGGAACAATGCTGGGCACACAAACGGAGCCACGGAGGCCACGAAGCATGGCGAAGCGTGGGCGGAGCATACGGATACGGAAATATCATCCAATTACTTCTTACGAGGTAACCAGAGTCCAAAAACTCAACTAAAGACCATGGTCAAAATTTATAGGACTTCGAAATCGTTTATCTAAAACTAGCTTTGCCAGCGACTTCGTCCACGTGAAGTACTAATTTATTGATAGGAGTACTCCTGTGAAGTTTCGAATAAAATAGTTTAACTAATCTTGTTTCCCCATACAAATTTTCAGGCCCTTTTTCACCCTCTTAAGGGTTGAATTTTCAAAAAGTCTAGGACATGTAACTGTATATTTATAATTGTAAACCTAAAAACAAAGGCTTCTAGCTTAGGCTTCTAGCATAAAAATAACGGACTTCCATTCAAAATTTTAACCCCTGTTTATTCCCTTAGGCAGCGAATTTTCAAAAAACCTTTATTAGCGGATGTAGACTAAGTCATTTCAACTATCTGTATGCCAAATTTCAGCGAAATCCGTTTAGTAGTTTAAGCTGTGCGTTGATAGATGAGTCAGTCAGGTTTGCCTTTTATATATTAAGATTGAATGCATCAGTCAAGCCAACCTACAAACTGCTGTAAAAATCCAATTTTAAAACATGTATTTCACGAAACAGAATATTCATTTATCTGACATTCGCGTGAGCGGCGGCCATTGGAGTGACGTACAATTTGATCGAGCTGGCAGATTTTATATATAGCAAGTAATTTTGTGTAAAAACATCAATACACAAAATAAAATTAATCAAAAATGCCACCCTGAATTGTGCCTGGCTCAAAGGTACCCATAATACTAGCTGCGATTCCTCTTTAGATAGCTATGGATATCCTTTGAACCAGGTACCATTTAGAGCGGCTCAAAAGAACTAAACCCTTTGAATTAGTGTAGTGTAAGTGATAATGACACAACTATAGTGCAGTGATAGTGCGTACAAAGACACATGAACAGAGTGCCTTCCCCTTAATAGAGACAGTAAGAAAAGTGCCGATGGACACATTCTTAAACAATACATTATAAAACTAGGTCAATGTAAAATTACTCATTAGTCTAAGTTAAGGCTAGATCGTAATATTATTAGCGTATTTATGCTTTAAATACGATAATTCAACGAAAAAAAAAAAAAAAAAAATTTAGAGCGGCATTTTGTGTAATCATCATTTTCAACACACCCTGGTGTTCTTCGGAACCGCCTCTCGGCCTCTGACGTGGTTCCTTTAACGACTACCAGATGGCAGCCGGGACCACCGGCTTAACGTGACTTCCAAAGCACGGAATCACGGAATTTGGTGTAATGAAATAAAATGAATATTTTTGTCGTGATAACGTTATAAATCAATGGATGCTGGCTGCATCCACAAAAAAGTGACACATTACGTGTGCAAGCGAGAGCGCGGGGCAAGCGATAGAGAGGCACGATCGGCCTAAGCGTTCGGCTTGTGACGCATCTTTCTCTCTTCCACCTTTATCACATTAAAATATCGTCCGTTTACCGACTTTACAGACAATCAATTTGTTTAAGATCACATGTCACATCGACAGCTCCATGGGGCAGTGGTTATCACGCCAGCCTGCGACACGGGGTGCCCGGGTTTGATCCCCGGTCAGGTCAAGATGGAAAATGCTATTTTTCAGATTGACCTGGGTCTTGAATGTTTATCTATATGTATTAGTTATAAAATATAGTATCGTTGAGTTAGTATCCCATAACACAAGTCTCGAACTTACTTTGGGGCTAGCTCAATCTGTGTGATTTGTCTATATATATTGAAAAAAAAAAAACTGCTGCGAAAATCCGATTTCAAAACTTGTCATTCATGAAACAGAATATTAATTTTTCTGACATTCGCGTGAGCGGCGGCCATTGGAGTGACGTAAAATTTGATAGAGTTTGACAGCTTTCACAGAGCTACTCGTAACGTGGTATATAGCAAGTGATTTTTGTAATTAAATGAAATGAATATTATTGGTGAACCGTGGACTGTAAGGATGAATCCTTAGTGATATTATAAATGCGAAAGTGAGTTTGTTTGTTTGTTTATTTGTTTGTTTGTTAAGCTTTCACGCCGTAACTACTGAACCGATCATCATGAAATTTTGCATACAAGTTCTCTGGAGTACGGAGAAGGACATAGGCTACCTTTTATCCTATTCTACTATTCCCGAGAGATCGACATTGACGCTTGGAACTATTATAAATAAATAATTATTTATTATTTATTTATCATAGTTCCAAGACTGTACAACAAATTACCGGACACATAAGAGTTAAATAATAAGCTTTTTAAAGTTAAATTAAAGAAAATTCTAATTGAAATATGTTACTACAGTATAGAAGACTTTTTGACTGTTCCTAACTAATAATATAAATGCGAAGTGAGTTTGTTTGTTTGTTACGCTTTCACGTCGTAACTACTGAACCGATCATCATGAAATTTTGCATACAAGTTCTCTGGAGTGCGGAGAAGGACATAGGCTACCTTTTATCCCGGGAAAAGTACTATTCCCGAGGGATCAACATTAACGCGGGCGGAGCCGCGGGCGAAAGCTAGTAAGATAATAAATATGTAATTAATTAACAAATATTGTCAATTATGTTAAATTTGAAACTCGGCTAGAGCGCCGGGATAGGCGAGCCTTCACACATCTACATCTGTAATTCTGTCTGATTCAAAACGATCACTCCAGGTCTCAGTCTTCTTCCTGACCTTATCCCACTTTAAGTGGGGTCGGGACAGCATGTGAGTATTTTCCATTTCGGTCTATCTTGAGCCATTTCTTTCGTTACCATCTTTTTACCCATATCCTCCTTCACACACTCAATCCATCTTTTCTTTGGCCTACCTCTACTCTGATTCCCAATTACTTTCATATTCAACTCCAGGTCTCAGTAAAAGCGTCAAAGTATGCTCACTTTAATCAAGAGCATTGCTGGAAAAATGCTCTCTGACTATCAATACGGTACACAGACGATTTGCTTTAAATCCTTTGAGAAATCATGTGGATACGACTTTGCTACATGCAGTTTAACATTTATATTTGAAAAACTTTTAGATTGTTTCTCTCTTTGCCTAATGTTACCCTATCATTGGGATTTTTTTGTTCGCTCATTTTAGCCTCTTAAATCCATACTTCCATACCAATATTATGAACGTGAAAGTAACTCTGTCTGTGTGTGTCCTCTTTTCACGCTTTAACCACTGAACCAACTGGCTGAAATTTAGTATGGAGGTAGTTTGAGGTCCGGGGAAGGACATAGAGTACCTTTCTTTCCGGGAAATTCGTTTTTTTTATTAACCTACAGTCTCCTTCTGCTGGGCAAAGGAAGTTATTCATAAAATTTAAATACTAACAGCATCAGCAAATGAACATAAACCCTTAAACTTACTTAAGATAACTGTCATAGCGCAAATTCCAGATCTTATCAGTTCACACCGGTAAACGGCAACAATAACCGGATTTAGCCGGCTCGGGATAGGTTATTATATTGGATATTTTGAATAATCGAAGTATTTGCGGATTCGCGCTGTCTGGAAGGATCAGCTATAGTCTTGAATGTAGTGTTAAGCTTTGAATAGTTGATAAGTCCTACTAAGTATAACTCCTAGTCTTCAAATGGATGTCGTAAGAGGCGACTTAGGAAATACAAGCTAAACAAAGCTCATAAACATCAATGACACCTCTCCAACCCACCACTCCACCACTCGACCAGCGAGGAGGGTGTAGGCCAAATCCTCTGGCTGTTCTGGCCAAGTATGGCTCCGGTAGTACAGAGAGGGTCATGCTCCTGCAGTGAGGACTAAAAAGACCTGATGATGATGATGAGTTATTTTTGGGTTACCATTAGGGGGCTCAGACCAGCAAAATCTAGCGCTATCCTTTATATTATTCTTATTCTTCTAAATCCGATCACATCAAAAAATCTAATTCTACTACTTCGGTTGTACATGACTTCTAGTATTTTTAGTATAACTTCTGATTATTTAAACGCCGCAATACGTGAGATACGATTGAAGATATTTCCATTCGTGTCCTTTTTAGGGTTCTGTACCCAAGGAGTAAAAACGGGACCCTATTTTAATATCACTCCGCTCTCTGTCTGTCTGTCCGTCAGTATCTCATGAACCGTAATATCTAGTGAGTTGACATTTTTACAGATGATGTATTCTGTTGCTTCTTCTTCTTAAGGTGCCTCTCCAAATAGTGAAGGTTGGCGATCAGCTTGGTACAGTCATCTCTGTTCTTGTTTCGACGGAACAGCTCAGCCGCTTTAGCAATCCCGGTCCACTGTCTTATGTTCCGCAACCATGACTTCCTTCTTCCTCCCACCTTTCTTTTTCCAGCAACTTTGCCCATCATAATGAGCTGTAAGAGGTCATACCGTTGGTGTCGGTTCTGTTCTGATTCTGTTGCTGCTATAACAACAAATACTAAAAATAGAATAAAATAAATATTTAAGGGGGCTCCCATACAACAAACGTGATTTTCTTGCTTGTTTTTGCTCCCGGAGGCTTCCGTCCAACAGACAATTTTTTGCCGTTTTTAGATATCGGTACGGAAACCTTCGTGCGCGAGTCCGACTCGTACTTGGTCGGTGTTTTTTTAGTAGGTATAATACGAGGAGACGAGCCACCTGATGAAAAGTGGTCACCGTCGCCCATGGACATCTGCAACACTAGAGGAGTTGCTGATACGTTGCCGACTCTTAAGATACCTGTAAACACGCCTTTTGAAGGACGCCGAGTCATAGCACACAGGGAAAACCTCGGGAGGTCCATTCCATTCCACAATCCTGCTGTTCGAGGGAAAAAACCTCGTGACGCTCTGACATTTTTGGTGACCCAAGTGTCAAGGATCTGTAAATAGAATACTCGTAGAATAGAATATTTATTTATTTGCATTTGTACAGGGTTAACATATATTTATCTTCTATACAGCCATTGAATAATAAGCATGCAAATTTACAAAATTATCAAGGTCAGTTATTAAATTTCATTAAATTATGAAAATTATATATGAATTGGTGTCGAACTTTACTACTGTGGTGGGCGGTGCGGTGGAAGAAAGGTGACGGTGGCAGCAATTCAAAAAGTTCTTGTCTATCGTAATGCGGCGTCTTGACCAGAGCAGACAGAGGATTTGGCCAACACTCTCCTCGCTGACCAGACGGGTTGGAGAGGTCTCATTGATGCTTATGAGCTTTGTTTGGCTTGTATTTTCTAAGTCACCTCTTACGACCTCCATGGGAAGACTAGGAGTGGTGCTATTCTACTCTGCTGGAAACCACACGGCTACTGTCGTATATCATAGTATAATTTAACCATTAAACGCATGTAACCTATTTTAGCGTAATGTAATTTTCAAGCTAGCTCAATCTGTGTGATTTGTCTCTGTTTATTTATTATTATTTTGCCACTTTATCACACCCGTGACAAAACGCGACACAGGGAAACTTTATTGCGATATTATACGGAGCTGCGAACGTCCGCATCGTTTCGCTGATGTTGGAATTATACCGTGATACACAGGTCGGCTTGCAGCATTATTTTAATTTTCAGTAATTTTAATTTAAATATAAAATTTAAAAACATATATGTATTATGATAAAAGGGAGGCCTTTGCCCTGCAGTGGGACAGTATAGGATAGAATTAGAAATAGAATATATATAAATAAATAAATATATACGGACAAATCACACAGATTGAGCTAGCCCCAAAGTAAGTTCGAGACTTGTGTTATGGGATCAACGATACTATATTTTATAAAAAATACATATATAGATAAACATCCAAGACCCAAGCCAATCTGAAAAAGATCATTTTTCATCTTGACCTGGCCGGGGATCGAACCCGGTCACTCCGTGTCGAAGGCTGGCGTGTTGACCGCTGCGCCACGGAGCTAGTCAATTCGGGGTCGGGGTATTTATTATAACCTAACATATCTTTCACTGTTCCATACTGGTCTGGGAGAAAAGAAAAAACGTAGAATTTACCAGCTGCTTCTTTTCTCGCGCAGATCATAAAAAATGATCGAGGGAATGGGTAAAATCTGAGGAATCATGTTAATAGGCGATGCGACTAGCAATCGATTTTCAAATCTATTTTGATTCCGTTTTCCACCTAATGCTCACCAACATGCTAAACGTGGCCTTCAGGTCTTATAGACCTAGGCTCTGTCTATGCCGCAAGGAAAAAGAAGAGATACTATGTATGTACTAAACATATATCACATTAGTAGACGTGGGTTCAAATCACAGCGCGCGTTTGTTTGTTTTTCATGTGTGGCCAACACTGGTGTCAGATTTTTCAAGCTGCCTTAAGGCATCTGACATAGCTTAACGACTGCCATTAATGATGACAGCCGGGACCAACGGTGAACGTGCCTACCAAAGCACGGAAGATCTCGAGAATTGTTTGTACTACTTGCGGTCACCCATCACAGTGGGGACTGCGCCCAGGGTTACTGCCGTTACGGCGCGCATGGCATGTAGGTACATCTCAAGTTTGTAGATTAATCTGACTTATATACTGTAAAGCAGGACCTTAGTATAAAGCCTCAACCTTAATTTATCATTCTTTCATTCATTTTAGTCGTAATTAGTCCACTGCTGGACAAAAGCGTCTCCCAAGGATTCTTCGGTCCATGGGAGGCTATTGCCATACTCACCATGCTTGGCAGGCGGGTTGGTGACCGCAGTTTCTTTGGCTTCTTGTGCTTCTGATGCTGCTGCCCATCGAAAGCCTTTTTAAAGCTGGGGAAGGTTAGGAATTTGTTGGATTTGGAAAGAGAATGAAGGTATTGGGATACTACTCACTCAGATGAATGGGGGAAAAGCGAGTAGCAGCTCGGGAGGCCAGGCTTGCGTACCCGATGCCATACCTTTAACCACCGGACAGGCAGTTCAGCGGACACCCCTGACCATCTCCTCAAAAGGCTTCTCAATAACTATGAATAAAGCCCGCCCCGACCCCTCTTCGGCTCCGAATAGCCAGAGGAATCCTACTATCCGACCCCGTCGCACTCGACAACGGAACAGAGTGCGTAGAGTAGGATTAGCTCCGATTACTGGTGATCGCCCGGCGGTCCCGGGTGACTTGCACCCAGGATAGGCCCTTCTGGCAACGTAGCTTTCGGCCCATAAGGCAAAAGATGAGAGTTGCTGCTCTCCAAAGGCTTTTGCCATTGATTCTCAGATTGGCCCTTCAGGTTTGCATGCACGTATACGCGGCCCATCAGGCAATATGAGAGTTTGCTGTCTCTCCAAGCCTTGCGCACACAGGCAACGCCCAAAGCCGAGGTCCGTCCCTCCTGGGGGCCCTTTGGTGATGTTCTCTATAAAGGTCGAGGGCAATCTGGCCTCGCCGCAAACGCCCGGTGAAGTAGCGAAAGCTCACTTGGAGCTAGCTACAGTGTCCTTTCAAAAAAAAAAGAAACAAACTATGTATAAACTACAGCGTAACTCGTCATCGCAGTTTGAATAATATATGCTCCCAAAAACCCAGAAAGGTGTCCATTTTCATCACTATTCGGCTATTCATTATTAACACGGGAGCAAAGTAATTTATTAATGGCCAAGGGTCAAGAGGAATCGATACATAAGTAAAAGGTAGTTCGTAAGTACCTCCATTTATTTTGTTGAGGGTAGCGATCTCGGAACTCACGTGTCGAAGGGTCAAAGGTGCGATCACAGTTTTGTTACTTAGTACTTTTAGAGCTTTTAACTCGACATGATATATAGCAGTAAGAGAATGGTTCCCTACATCTAAATTATACAATATTAAAAAGAGAAAAGATTTTATTGTTATTTTGCATCGAATAGGCTCCGAAATTACTAGACCGATTTGACAAATGCTTTTCCCATTAGAATCCTACATTACCCCTGATGAACATAGGCTATATAACTAGTGGTTCTGCGAGAACAGTAGACCTCGCGAGCCCTTACAACCACATTTGCCCTCCAGTGCTCTAAAATATATCGGTTACTGATATGCTAATTTACTAAAGGATGATTTCCTTCAGTTACTATTTCCCGGAAACGGAAATTTAAACCTACGAGTACATCCCTCTTACCAGAAGACCCGACCAGACCCTTTTTTAAGAGGAAACACTAGGCTCGAGATAATTGAAAAATAGGTATTTATAATATCAATTGCTGTGGCGCCGCGTGCCCAAACAAACCCCGTAGAGTACGATAGACCTAATCCTCATAAAACCCTTTTATTTGATACCGCACATGGTATGTTTATATAAAAAAAAAAAACATTTTTCTCTGTATCGCTGACGTCACAGTTACTACGCACCATTTTCATACTTGTCATACCATAGATTTATATTTACGACATCATACTGAATGCACTAATACAAAAAATATACAGAAAATCGATTTCAGACAACTTTTGGGCAAATTGCCGACTATAAACACGTTCAAGTTTATCGTATAAAAAAGTTGTTCAGACAAAAAAGTTGCGACTTAATGAGAATAACAAAAAAGTCCAATGACATTTTTGATCTTTTTTTCAAATAGCTGTGCTATGAGTTTTCTTAAGTTCCGGACTCCCATATTTCCGCCATCTTGTAAAATTTCGAAAAACTGGCACGACAAAATAATTCTATATAATTACCGAACCTGCTTACAAAATTTCATGAGAATCGGTTGAGAAATGCGACCTGTAGGCGAGAACAGACAGACAGATGGACAAAAGAATTTTGGGCCAGTCGAAACTGAGACGCTTCGCTCGCTTCGCTCGCTCGGTCAATTAAATACCTATATCTACCCGTGCGAAGCGGAGCAGGCCGCTAGTATACCAGAATTATTAAATGATAGAAAAATATTTCCAGCCAAGCAAGCAGTTTGAGTGCCAAGAAAGTAAAGTCGTCAGGGGATTAAAAGATACTTTTGAAATAAAATTCTCGCTATCTCCGATCTAATGCACTTAAAGTAGATAAACCTTCGGAAATATAGTTAAGTGTGACTGTAAAAAGATACTGCCTCCGTGGTCCAGTGGTTAAGACGTTTGTCTGTAGACCCGAGGGTCGTGGGTTCGATTCCCACGGGAAGCATACTTTGTTGAGTTGTTGTCAGTTTGGTTAGGATATTGCAGGGTAGAATCATCTGATTGTCTGTTTAATAAAGACGACTCCGTGCTTCGGACGGCACGTTAAGCCGTTGATCAAAATTCGACACTTTTATACAACAGCGTTCGTCTGGCCCGGCAATTTGTATGAAAACGTCGTATTTTGTTTAGTTCCCAGTACTGGTCCCATAGGAAAATCCTTCCTTACTAATATTATAAATGCGAAAGTGAGTTTGTTTGTTTGTTTATTTGTTTGTTTGTTTGTTTGTTACGCTTTCACGCCGTAACTACTGAACCTATCATCATGAAATTTTGCATACAAGTTCTCTGGAGTACAGAGAAGGACATAGGCTACCTTTTGTCTCGGGAAAAAGTACTATTCCCGAGGGATCGACATTGACGCAGGTGGAGCTGCGGGCGAAAGCTAGTATTTAATAAATTCAGGTGTTACTTTGCGGAAGTCAAAGCTACATTTACTTTGAGACAATTTACTTTGCATGCTTCCGCCACCAGAATCCACAAAAAACACAAGCAATAGCACGATGGCCGATATTGCTGCAACCTCAACGGATGCAGCAGTATCGACCAGCGTTGCATGCATCAACTATTGGTGGCGGACATGAAGGGACTAACAGTAGTGGATGGGCGCTGGCCAGCAATAGTTTGCATGAACTGAATTAACTGGTGGCGGAAGCATGCAAAGTAAATTGTCTCAAAGTAAATGCCCATAGGAAAAGTTGTGTTTGACGGGCTGATTTAAGGTTTGAGGCACAACGGTGATCACCCTAACATCCTGTATTTCATTGACTAGCCCCGTGGCGCAGCGGTCAACACGCCAGCCTGCGACACGGAGTGACCGGGTTCGATCCCCGGCCAGGTCAAGATGGAAAATGATCTTTTTCAGATTGGCCTGGGTCTTGGATGTGTACAGTATATGTATTTGTTATAAAATATAGTATCGTTGAGTTAGTATCCCATAACACATGTCTCGAACTTACTTTGGGGCTAGCTCAATCTGTGTGATTTGTCCGTATATATTTATTTATTTATTTCATTTCATTTTAAACTTCCCTTGTACGCCATTATTATGAATTATTAATAGAAATGAAATGAAATGAAATGAAATATCTTTATTGGCCAGTCACAATGCGACACATAACAAAAGATTAAAGTATAAAATGTTTACATAAAAATCTAAACTTTTTTAAAATTTAAACTTAAAATTACAAACATTATTTATACCTAAAAAAAGAATACTTATATACTACTTACATTATAATAATTATAGTGTCGCAGTGGTTGCCAAAAGGGACCGGCTCAGCATAAAGCTGCAGCGCAAAACCACAGAATTAATATAAGTACTAACGTAGCAAAACACTGCAGCGCTGATATTCTGCAGGACCCTGAGTATGCGTGAGTGACGAGACGAGATAATGTCAGAAAACGATACAAATCATGTTGCTACAGTTGGAAACAAATTGGCAACGTTTATAAACTAATTGTAAATAATTATTCCTTTTTTTAAAACATGTAATATGTAATATGCAATATGCTGACCTGGCGACCGACTGAGTACTAGAGTATTCTATATTTGTTTAATGTAATGTACCAATAGATTCACAAAGACCGATAACTACAATTGGATAGATCGGAACTTTCTCCGCAGACGACAAAGAAACCTTATCTTTTATTGTGACTTTGTAGAGCACTGAGAATGTATGTAGTCACGAGCATCTATATTTATACAATTGTATTCCATTTTCGACCTTATTACATTGACTTAAGAATCGATGCGTATACATATCAATACTTGTGACTGTACTCAAAAGCTTTAAGAGCTCGTAGTCTAACACTGCCTTGCATGATTGTCTGTAATGAAATATCAATAATAATGAAATACTCAAGTTGAAATAAAAATGCAGCAAAGATCAGGATCGAACCCGGGTCACCCTAGTGTCGCAAGCTGGCATGGTAACTACTGCGCCACGGAGCTGAATATGTATTATAATGATTGAATAAATTATAGATACGAGTATATCTAGATTTTCTATTTCATATCTAAAGACGACCTTCGTGTTTTCAGATATACTCTATAGTAAGATAATTCAAACCAGAACTAAAGCTCCTCTATCAAGGCTTAAACACAAAAGCTCACTAGACATACGGTACGGGTATGATATGACAGACAGGCGCCGACTTGACGCTGAGTCTACATCAATATGAGAATTAGTTCACACGTTACTCGTATTCAGCATGTGTTTAGGATCCTTCGATGGTATATATGAAATAATACATGGACTGTAGCAAAAATAATTATATTGGAGAACTATGTGTACAAAAATAAATAATAAATAAATATATACGGATAAATCACACAGATTGAGCTAGCCCCAAAGTAAGTTCGAGACTTGTGTTATGGGATACTAACTCAACGATACTATATTTTATAACAAATACATATATAGATACACATCCAAGACCCAGGTCAATCTGAAAAAGATCATTTTCCATCTTGACCTGGCCGGGGATCGAACCCGGTCACTCCGTGTCGCAGGCAGGCGTGTTGACCGCTGCGCCACGGAGCTTATCAAATAAATGACTGTCGTCGTCGTCAATGTCCAAGGGCAAGTGCCCCCAAAAGCACTACGGCCAGCCAAACAGCGTCGTCGCCCCAGATATGTCGTGATGGCCGACCAATACACACGCCGCTGCCGCCCGTGCGTCTTGCTCCCCTCCGTCGCCTGGCCACCCGGCTGGAGCGCCAGCGCCGCGGCGCGAACAGCGTGATTTTAAACCTCGGAGCATTTGTCAGTTCCTTTTTGGTTCGAGTAGCTAAGGTGTGGAATGAACTACCTGCGTCTATATTCCCAGACACGTACAGTCCCGGGATATACAAAAGTAGAATAAATGGGTATCTCTTAGATAGGCATGTAATATCCTCGTATTCATCGTCAGGTGAGATGGGCGACAAATGCCTAATCCAACATATAGTAAAAAAAAAGACTAAGATTGTCTAAAAACGAGCCTACATAGGACGGTCGGTGATGATAACTAAAGAAAGAGTTGTAAACAAGAGATATTAGAAAACATGTTATGTATTTGAGTACCACCGCGCGTAGAGATAACTGCTGGTAACAAGATTTCGTAAGTACTTTGACTCCCGAGCGCAGTGTAGGCACCAACCAAAACAAAGTTATCGGTATCCCAAGCGCCACGCGCCGTTGACCGTAAGCACATTGCTATTAATTTAGGTATTATTATTATTAAAGCTGAGATGGAGAAGCACTGTAGCCGCCCTCTGCCCCACCTAGGACATAGGAAAATAAGTCAAAGTCATTATTAAAGCTGCTATGATTTTATTTTTCTTAAGTTTACGTGCTTCGTAAATTTACATTTAGTACCTAGTTGTTTAATGTAACTAACAACTATCTTAACTAATTTTTAATTCAATCTGTATGAAATTTTACTTTTCCGAGTACATTTATAAGTTTTTTCAGATTGAGCTAGCCCCAAGGTAAGTTCGAGACTTGTGTTATGGGATACTAACTCAACGATACTATATTTTATAACAAATACATATACAGATAAACATCCAAGATCCAGGCCAATCTGAAAAAGATCAATTTTCCATCTTGACCTGGCCCGGGATCGAACCCGGGCACTCCGTGTTACAGGCTGGCGTGTTAACTACTGCGCCACGGAGCTAGTCAAAGTTGGTCGACTATAGTCTATAACTCTTTAATTTGTAAATTCTACTTAGCTCTGATAGTTTTCCTTTAAACTTCGTTATATCTACTACTGGCGTGAATTTTTTCACGTGTTCATATACAACCATTTAGTAGATAGTTAATAGATTCAGGTGTTACTTTGCGGAAGTCAAAGCTACATTTACTTCGAGACAATTTAAATTGTCTCAAAGTAAAATACATTTAGTAGATAGACGGGGGGACACTGGACTCTAACAAAAATTTTGACTATAAAACCAAATATTTCCGAAACGGATGAGTAAATCGAAAAATTATGTTCACAAGCTCACAGCAGTTTTAAACGAACTATTCAACAGCACTTTATTACTATAATTAAGACATTACGACTCGAAAAGAAGAAGAACAACACTTTGCCAGTGGCAACCATCAGCCCGCACAGTAAATCTCACTACAACCGCGCCATGACTTTTTATTTTATTTTAGTTATTCTACACATTGTTTATAAACATGGGCGTTTATAATACTAAATTACACCGATTTCACATTATAAAGGACACTAGAAACAATTTGCGAAATAATCCAAAACGAAGGCCGTGCAGTCCGTTGAAATACCCGCCAAGATTTCACTGAGCGAATTTTTATGGAGTCTATCTAATGATTTTTTTTTTCTATTTTTACCTTGTTTACTATAACATAAAAAAAAACTTTAATACGCCGGTTATTTTATTTTCTGTATGATCAGGAGATCTTGGTTTAAACAAGAAAGCTATTCAGAAAATACCTGATTCAAGATGGTACGAGTAAGAACAATAACCAAAGCTCTCCCATCAAGGCTTTTTTTTTTGGTGGAAATGGTTTGTTTTCAAATTGGTCTCATTTCTATTTCATAGCAACTGGTTCACTGGTTTAGTTGAAGTTTTTTATATGTTTTTTTTTTTTATGTTTGACCTGCATGTGTCTTATATCTTTATCGTTGTAAACCTCACAAACAAAAATAGTCAATCTATTTTCGTTCTATCACATAAGCTAATAATATAGTAAGATAATACGAACCAAAAGAGCTTTCCATCTAAGCTTGAACACTAAAGCTCATTAGGGATTCAATATGGGTATGGATATGACAGACAGGCGACAACATGTCCCCGTGTCTTGATCAATATAAACATTAGTTCTCACGGTATTACTTGTTCATGTATGCTTTATGGTATGCAGAAAAGCAGCTATTTACGACAGACAACTGCAACACCAGGGGTGTAACAAGAGCGTTTTTATTTTGTATGATATTGGACGGCAAAGAAGGGAGTCACCTGATGATAAGCGATCAGCGCTGCCCATGGATAACTGCAACACTGAGGTGTAACAGGAGCGGTGCCGGTCTTTGAAGGTGTTGGGGGAAGTACATAGGGGGACGAAATGGGGGAAGGACGGGCCTCCGGCAATCTCACTCACAATAGAAAGCATAGAAGCTATCATTATCATCATTTCGTGTAGGTGTCATGGACAATCGACCATGCACACCCTGGTGCATGGTCCTTCGAAACCACCTCTCGGCCTTTGACGTGGTTCCTTTAACGACTACCATATGGCAGCCGGGACCAACGGCTTAACGTGCCTTCCGAAGCACGCAATCATCTTTATTATCAGACAATCAGGTGATTCAAGCCTGCAATGTCCTAACCAAACTGGAAACAACTAAACATAGTATGTTGCTCGTGGGAATCGACCACTGGACCACGGAGGCAGTTAATAGAAGCGGTAAAGCTTCTACTCAGACGTCGATTTTCTGTAAGCGTTGCCAGCCTTCAAGAAACCGTAGGCTCGTTTTGAAAAGTTCTCATGTCATTCTTTCTCTCCTCTCAAAGCTTTTCCATCGAAGTTTGTAACACATTAAGCACATTAAGATAACAGATGGATAGATAGATAGATAACATATTTATTTTGTTCATTGTAACACACATAATAAAAATTTAAACAAAAAACTACAATTAAACTTAATACCTACTAAACATAATATATGTGTGCCACAATATCACAAAAAGGCTAAAGCTCAGCGGAATATTAGTCTTTTTTTATGTGTATTTGACGGCAAATGAGCAAACGAGCCACCTGATGGGAAGTGGTCACCATCTCAACACCAGAGGAGGTGCTGATGCGTTGCCGACTCTTAAGATACCTGTAAACACGCCCTTTGAAGGACCCCAAGTTATAGCACACAGGGAAAACCTCGGGAGGGACTCCGTTCCACAATCTTGCTGTACGAGGAAAAAAACCACGTGACGCTCCCACGTGTTGCTCTAGTGAGCAACCACTGATTTTCAGCTGTCACCTTAGTTAAGACGACGCGCACTAACAATTTAACAGAACAGGTTGTTATTAAAGTGCAAAATCAATGGGCGAGGTCTATGGAGTTTTGAACAACGACAAGCGACAACGTGACGCCAAGTCTAGATCAATAAGGACATTATTCTCACATTGCTCCCACTATTGGTGGTTTGACTAGCTCTGTGGCGCAGCGATCAACACGCCAGCCTGCGACATGGAGTGACCGGGTTCGATCCCCGGCCAGGTCAAGATGGAATATGATCTTTTTCAGATTGGCCTGGGTCTTGGATGTGTATCTATATATGTATTTGTTATAAAATACAGTATCGTTGAGTTAGTATCCCATAACACAAGTTTCGAACTTACTTTGGGGCTAGCTCAATCTGTGTGATTTGTCCGTATGTATTTATATTTGTATTTATTATTATTAATTCGAGATGGCTTATAATATATCCCGTTAGACTCTGTACAGAAAGCGTTTTAATATAGAAAAAAAAACATCGTTCTTTATCACAGGATGTCTTATAAGATTGTTAGTATTTTTTATGAAAACTGTTACTCGAACGAGACTAGTTCGCACATAAATTTGATTTTTATGCGAGTAGTTCACGGATAGTGCCCTGCATGATGACCGGTCGTTAAGACAGCACTTTACTCCATTGGGATCAATAACCATATTATTTTTATTGCATTGTATCTATGTACTCTACTGAAACATTTTTAAATCAAAATCAAAACGTTTATTTAGGAAATATAGAAAATAAATAAATATATACGGACAAATCACACAGATTGAGCTAGCCCCAAAGTAAGTTCGAGACTTCTGTTATGGGATACTAACTCAACGATACTATATTTTATAACAAATACATATATAGATACACATCCAAGACCCAGGCCAATCTGAAAAAGATCATTTTCCATCTTGGCCTGGCCGGGGATCGAACCCGGGCACTCTCGTGTCGCAGGCTAGCGTGGTGACCGCTGCGCCACGGAGCTAGCCAAATAGGCCTTTGCAGTTTTTTTTTACATCAAATCAAATTTTAAAGGCTAGTAAAGCAAATCTAGAAATATTTATATTATTAACTAGCTATTGCCTGCGGCTCCGCCCGCGTCAATGACGTTATCTCAGAGACTGTAGAATTTCCCGGAATAAAAGGTACCCTGTTCTTCCCCGGGCTTCAAACTATCTTCATACCAAATTTCATCCAAATTAGTACAATGGTTGAAGCGTGAAAAGGTGACAGTCAGACAGAGATACTTTCACATTTATAATATTAGTATGGATAGTATCGATAAGTATGGATTAACGTGCAAAAGCTACAGACAACTAGAGTTTCGGAACCGACCACTGCAGAGAAAAAACGCTGAAAGAAACTCTTTTCGACATATTGGTCGCCTACTCGCCTCAAGGGCTTTTTGATTTTACGACTATTTTTATTTTCTTTTCATTTCAAGTAATGTTTAAAATTTTTACTATACATGGTGAAATTTTGATCGTTTTGGACATAAAGGGGTGACACAGACCATCAATATGAACAACTTTTTCTATGGGACCAATGCAGGAAACTGAAAAAAAATTTCGTCATTTCCATACAAAAGAGTTCCGCCGTCCGGACCGCCGCCCGCCCGGAATAATGTTAATATGCGATGAGGCTAGCAATCCATCACTATTTTGATTCCGTTTTCACTTAATGCCCACCAACATGCTAAACGTGGCCTTCAGGTCTTATAGACCTAGGCTCTGTCTATGCCGCAAGGAAAAAGAAGAGATACTATGTATGTATGCTCGTGACTACATACATTCTCAGTGCAAGCTCTCCAAAGTCTCAATAAAAGATAAGGTATCTTTGCCCTCTGCGGAGAAAGCTCCGAGCTATCCAATTGTAGTTATCGGTCTTTGTGAATTTATTGGTACATTACATTGAACAAATAAAGAATGCTCTAGAACGATAAAAAACCGCCCAAGTGCGAGTCGGACTCGCGCACGAAAGGTTCCGTACCGTTATCTATAAAAACGGCAAAAAAACATGTCTGTTGTATGGGAGCCCCCCTTTAATATCAATTTAATTTTTATCTTATTCTTTATATATTTATTTCAAGCGTCTACACGTTGCCGTTATCAATATCGAGTAAAAACAAGCAAAAAAAAAAACGTTTGTTGTATGGGTGCCCCTTTTAATATTTATTTTATTCTATTTTGTTGTATTTGTTGTTATAGCGGCAACAGAAATACATCATCTGTGAAAATTTTAACTGCCTTACTATCACGGTTCATGAGATACAGCCTGGTGACAGACGGACAGACAGACAGACGGACAGCGGAGCGATAGTAATCGTCCCGTTTTTACCCTTTGGGTGCGGAAGCCCAAAAATGGCGTACAAGGGAAGTTTAAAATGATACAGGATGTTAGGGTAATCACCGTCGTGCCTCAAACCAACAAATTAGCTCGTCAAAATGAACAACTTTTCCTATGGGACCAGTGCCACCAATGTATGTATGTAATATTGAGTATCGTTGAGTTAGTATCCCATATCACAAGTCTCGAACTTACTTTGGGGCTAGCTCAATCTGTGTAATTTGTCCGTATATATTTATATTAGGGATGTAACGAATATTTGTATTCGCATTCGCATAAGCGAATGATTCGCATCATTTTAAATATTCGCATATGATATTCGTAACATCCCTGATTTATATTTAATATTAGTTAGGATACCGGCTATACAATTATATTTTTATTTAATATTAGTTAGGATACCGGCTATACAATTATATTTATATTTAATATTAGTTAGGATACCGGCTATACAATTATACAAATGCCACGTTCCACTAAACGATACCTTGCAGCTCCGGGTAAGTAGGTAGTTAAGGCGGAGACTGTTACCGCTATTACCTTGAAACTATTCCAGATACGGACGTAATTACCAGGGATTTCTATTTCCATTATGACTGGTTAATTAAGCCTTTTTCTCAGTAAGTTATATGTACGTATATAAATTAAATAATTTATTATGGTTTAATTACCTATTAGTATTTAATCAAATTGAAATTGAAAATATAATAAACTTAACAGATCAATTTACATAATTAAATTGGTACTTTTTTTTTACAAATTTCGCGACAATCTTTTATGATCATATAAATGGTAAATAATGAGGTTATAAGTTGTTAGTTAAAATTTTTAAGGAAAAAAATATTTTCTTCTTTTTAGTGTGTTTAAATAAAAGCTATTTTTTTAGTTTTTTTTTTTGCTTTTAATTTATTTTTTATTTTTTAGTTATCGCTGGCTAGGTTCCTCAGTCTGTTCACTTCATTCAACGCATCATTGTTGCATCGTTTGCCGGTTTATTTCGAACAGTCCAGCTCTTTAATAAGGAGACCTTCTTATGTTTTTACCCTACTGGAGCTTACTCTCAATGAGGCCTTTCATTTGATACCCATATCTTTATCTTGGATGATCCGCCATATGGGATTTAGAATGATTAATAATGATGTACAAAACGTGATAAAACCGTATTAGTGATTTAATTTAAATAATAACTTATTCCTGTATAATAATTATAATGTGCATGTTTTCTCAAAAAATACTTTTCAAAATAATTAGTCCGTCTGGTAGATTACTGAAAACTATTGGACACGTATTTTTTCTATTGTCAATCAAACAAAAATTTATAAAGATATACCCCGTTGAACTTCCGCGTGACGTCAATGGCCGGTACACTTTTTACCGGCCTGTAGCGTTTTGAGCCCCCTCCTGAACTCTGATGCGCTTTATCTTCATCTTTTGTATGAAAGAAAAAAGAAAAAATACGTATGTAATATTTTTCGATAATCTACAAGACGGACTAATTATATAATAGTATTTTTTTACGAAACAATCCTATAATAAGCCAACACTTATGGAAGATTCTATAGAGGGATCTAACATAGCTTAAAGAAATGCCATCAATGACGACAGCAGGGACCAATGACCTAACGTGCTATCCTAAGCAGAGCTCGAGATATTTTTATACCACTTGCGGTCACCCATCCCAGTGGAGACCGCCGCGGGGGTTGCTTAGCATGCGTAAGCGCTAATTATCGCCCGCTAAGCCATCTTGCTCTTCCATTAAAGCTATTGTATTTCAGGTCCATACTGGGTATACAATAATCTACAAGCCATATTACGGTAACTCCCTTCCATTCACGATAAGTAGGTAGTTAAGGCTGAGACTATTACCATTATTGCTTTGAAATGTATACAGATGTGTTCAGAATTCAGATATTTAAAGATGTGATCATCATCATCACCATTGTAGCCGTAAGAAGTCCACAGCTGGACAAAGGCTTCTCCCAAGGATTCTTTGTACCATGGAAGGATATTGCTTGGCAGGCGGGTTGGCTAGCACAGTTTCATTGCCTCCGTGTGCTTCATCGGGAGTATTTTAAAGCTGGGAAAAGATAGGAATTTGTTGGATCTGGGAGTAGAATGAAGGTATTGGGATACTATTCACTCGGATAAATGCAGCACAGGACCGAGACGGATGGCAAATAAAGATAGGCCTATGCCCAGAGGTGGGCGTAAGATGTTCTAAGATGATGATGTTAAAGTGAAATCACAAAACCACACACTTTTTTGGGTGGTGTATAAAATATTTGGCAGACCATCTTAAAGTGTATAAATATTATTAAAATATGTAACAACTGGTTACTCACGTACGAAGTCAGCTACTAGCCGACATGTTTCGACCTCATCCGGAGGTCCTCCTCAGGGCGAATGTGGATCGAGACGCGCGTCCGATGTCCCGATCCGCACTGATAGTCAGTAATCTGTGGGCGGGGCTCGCAGGCAGTAGCTTCGTATATATAAATAAAAAAATATATACTGACAAATCACACAGATTGAGCTAGCCCCAAAGTAAGTTCGAGACTTGTGTTATGGGATGCTAACTCAACGATACTATATTTTATAACAAATAAATATATACATACACATCCAAGACCCAGGCCAATCTGAAAAAGATCATTTTCCATCTTGACCTGGTCGGGAATCGAACCCGGGCACTCTCGTGTCGTGTGGTAGGTTGGCTAGCTAGTATGTGAGTAACCCGTTGTTACATATTTTTATAATGTCTATTTCTCACGATATTTAAAAAAAACAGTGTATAAATATAGTTTTTCTCAAAACAAAACACTTTTTTTGGGTCGTGTATAAAATATTAGTTCGGCAGTTCTCAAAGTGTATAAATATAGTTGTAGCATAAATATTTACCGTAACAGAAACAATGGTTGCAACAATGAACAACAGAGCATCGCATAAAACTGTTACGGCTGTTTTACGGCTGTCGAACGTAACAGCTTTGTTTGTTCTGGGTTTGATTCCAGGGCAATGCTAAATGAAATTAAGATTTCAAATGAGTGTAAAAGGGAGGTATATACAATAGTTAACTAACGCAAAGCCTGCTAAAGACGACTCAGGTACATCATGACTGACAATGTTTGTTCTATGACTTTGACCTAAAAGCAATACATAGTAAGATTTTACATACATTCGTTTTTATGTGGATTTCTATCAAACGTTAAGTCTATGCTGCCGGCTGCGTGAGCGTAGGTACCTACTATTATTACCTCGTAGCGCTGATTGCTATAGAGTTAAGACGAATAGAATTGCAAAACAGAATTTTGTTTTTTTTTTTTGTAGATTAACAAACATCAAATTACAAAAAGTCATAGAACAAACGTAGTTAATCTCGATGTACCTGAGTCAACTTTAGGAGGTTATGTGTAAGATACCACTTACCCTGTATTTTAATGTGCACGCTAAAAAGTGTCACGTTCTATGTGCAAGCGAAAGCGCGGAACAAGCGATAGAGAGGCGAACTAAGCACCTAAGCGTTCGGCTTGTGACGCATCTATCTCTCATCCACCGTTATCGCGTAAATTATCGTTCGTAAACCGACTGTACAGACAACTTTTTTTTTGGTTTATATTTTTTGTGTATTATATTATGGACTATCTTAACCTGCAGCTCCACTCGCGTCAAAGTAAATCCCTCGGGAACAGTGCCTGTTGCGACTTTCTAGAAGGGTCACTGCATTCTCCGATCAACCCCAGAATCACAGCAAGAGAAACAGTAAGCACTGACCTTGGATCCAGGTGGACAGGGCTCTGGGAAGAAATCGCCTGCGGCAGGCCTCGTGGCGGCTGGTTGGCAATTTCCCGGGCTTGAACTGTATTCCTTTTCTTACTGCTGACACTAGTGGTACACCAACACACACGCATGGGTTGTTTTCGGCCAGCGAAAGTCCTTAGATGTCGTTATTTTTGGAAATTATATCAGCGCAAGCGACGCGCTCCACAAGACTCGATCGCCATATTTTTACGACTAACTTTTCGGCCGTCACGGCGAATTAGGAAATATGTATGGAAGGGGAAACGGAAATATAGATAGGTAATTTTATTAGGGTTTTAAAGTTAATGCTTACACATTTTCCCCCACCTGAAATCCACAAGGGTTTTACAGAGAATGCAAATTGAAAGATAAAAAAACAAAAGCAATAGCTACGCACTATTGCAAGAATATCTAGAAATATTATTTTCGAAAGATAAAGTAATAAATAAGTTTTAACTAGCCTAAGGATTGGATAGTGTGTATTTATATTTTAGTAATAAATGAAAAATATCTTAATTAATTGGTAAGGGACAAACCTTTACTACCGGCCTACGAAAGGTCTTTCCGTTAGCAGTTCGGAAAGTAACTACTCTGATTACTTGATCCGAACCAGCATGCACTTGCACAATACGTGCCAACTTCCAAAACATCGGCAGAAGATTAGGTTCGTTAACTATGACTAAGTTATCTATTTTAATATTTGGTTCATGTACGAACCTTTTGTTCTTTCGTTGTAATGTATGAAGATAATCACGCTGCCATACGCGCCAAAATCTCTGGGTAATTTTCTTAAGCATGACCCAACGAGAGCGCGGACACGAAATAAAACATCTAACACACTTTGACAGCACGGTACGTATCAGAAGTCTCAATCCAATTATCCAAAACTGGCGTTGAATAAGAGATTGTAAGGTTCGAGGTCCAAAATGCAAATATTTTTTATGAAAATGTTTTATTATAATTTTAGATATTGGACATTGTTTATGTAACAAAAAAGGGTGTAACGCAGATGGTGACAGATTAGCCTCATCGATGCGTTCCTCCACCCGCACGACCCCATCATCGTCCAGGAAAGGTGAAAGTTTTTGAATGGACTTTACACATGGTTCATTATCTCGCACTCGACTGACTTCGGAAGACATATAATGATACTGACTCAATTTAAATAATACTTTAGTTGACTTCTCGAGTTCAGTACTACTGAGAAATGAAAGAATTCGATTTTGCCTTGCAACCCTTGAATTTGAAATAAATCTAATACACCATGCTACAATTCTTAGAATTTTTGTAAAAAAGGAATGTCTGGCAATTAAGTCCAGAAGTAGGTTTCTCACATTAATCACGTGAAGACTTTTAGTTTCTAGTGATTTAAACTCGGGTAAGTATTCTTTTGGAAGTAGAACTCGTTTGTTAGGCCATTGACTAGGCAAATCCTGTAGCCAAGAAGGACCTTTCCACCTCAGAGGATGGTCTATAAGCTCTGGACAGGACACTCCGCGACTACAACAGTCGGCCGGGTTATCCTTAGACGAAACATAAGACCAGTGATCGGTACTAATCAAGTCAGTTGCTTGAATGACACGATTGGCTACATACATTTTTAACAAATGAGGGGCTGTATTAAGCCATGACAAGGTAGTGCTGCTGTCTGAATAAGCTCGAATAGAATTAAAAGTTATATAGTCTTTAAGCAAATTATACATGTGCGATAGAACTTTTGCTAGAAGCACCGCTGCGCTTAGCTCGAGTCTATTTACCGTGGTAGGTTTTAAAGGAGCTACTCTAGATTTTCCAATCAGTAAACTAGTCGCAGTAGAAATTCTGGGCTCATTAGTAACCACACAAATATACACACAACAACTATAGCCTTTCAGAGAACCATCACAGAAACCTACCAAGTGTACTTCCATCGGATTGGAAGGTATAATTAGCCGCGGAAGATAAATTTTTTTGTAAATCAGTCAAATTGGCCGCTATTAAATGCCATTGTTTGGTTAAATGTTTTGGAACAGTCTCATCCCACGACAAATTTAACCGCCATATTTCTTGCAACAGCGATTTTGCTGCAAAGACTACTGGGCATATCCAACCGAGTGGATCGAAAATGCGGGCTACTAAAGAGAGTATGGATCTTTTAGTAAATTTGACTTCGAACGAGTCTGAAAAGGCATATCAAAAAGAATCATTAATGGGATTCCATCGTATCCCTAATATTTTGACAAACTCATTTCCCGATTCATCGAAGGATTTGGAACTTTGGCAAAATTCAGGAAGAACATCCTTAAGAAGACGAGGATCGTTGGTAGTCCATTTACGTAGTTCAAAGTGAGCCTTGGCCAACAAAGATGTGATGTCGGCCTTCAGCTTGATCGCCTCGTCAAGGGAAGAGCCGCCAGTTGTGATATCGTCCATAAATGTCTCCTGGGTGATAACCTGGGCTACACGACTTGAGTACTCAGAACCATGATCTTCAACAAGTTGATGAAGTGTTCGAATGGCTAAATAAGGTGAACTACTAACTCCGTACGTGACTGTCTTAAGTTCGTACTCCTTTAAGATATCAGTTGGATCATTACGCCAAAGCACGTGTTGATAATGCCTTTCCTCGGGTCTTATCAATATTTGCCGGTACATACGACGGATGTCGGCAGTAAAAACTATTTTGTGAAGTCTAAATTTTGTCACTAAATCGACAATATCCACTTGCAGCTTAGGACCCACATGAACAATATTATTGAGTGACAGATTATTCGAGGTCCGACTACTGGCATCGAAGACTACTCGTAAACGTGTCGTTGTACTATCGGGTCGTATTACACAATGGTGAGGAATAATATAACGGTCAGTAGACAAAGATTCAGCAGGCTGCATATGTCCCAGCTCTTCGTACTGCTGCATAAATTCCTTATACTCCGTTTTCAACTCAGTCTGGCTGGCAAGACGCTTTTCCAAGTTGAGAAAACGGTTAAGAGCCTGATGATATGATTCTCCTAAGGCTGGAGTATCATCTTTAAGCATAATTGGTACAACATAACGACCGTCGGAGGTACGATATGTGCCATTTTTATATTTTTGTTCACTTTTTTCATCCTCAGGACCGGAAATTTTACATTTCGGCGGTTCTTCGGATTCCCAAAACCGTTGAACGATCTCATCGAGCGCACAAGAAGACGCGATGAGTGACGTAACGGGTGTGACTGGAGTTTGAGCCACCACGTTTTGAAGAAACTGACCACTTATCACCCAGCCGAATACACTAGACAGTGTACATGGAAAACCAGGACCTGGGCAATAACGTGAACCAGTATATATCTGGTCAAAACAGTCTACTCCTAACAACAGATCGATCGGACCCGATTTATCAAAATCTTGGTCGGCGAGATCCAGATGTTTAAACTTTTCCTTGACAACCGACGGTAACGAAGTTGAAGGAATCATTGAAGTGATTTTAGGCAAAACCACTAATGGTATATCAAATTGGGGCGAGTCATTTGACTTAGGCACAATAGAGCCAAAAGTATAACCTTTAATATTACAAACATAATTTTGCCCGAGACCGGTTACATTTAAATTACACTTTTTTATATGTAAACCTAACTGTCGCGCACAGCTACTTGTAATGAAAGAGTCCATCGAACCACTATCTATGATTATACGAGCATGCTGCAATGAACCATCCACTCTTCTCAACCGAACCACTGCTGAACCAATAATTTTGGTACTCATAGGTGACTTTGACATGTTTGGCTGAGTTGTACAAGTTAGGGAAGTGCTCATATTGGAATTCTCAGAAACCTTTAGGTCAATGGTATTAGCTAATAAACTTTTATGTTCTTCATGTAATAATGTGTTATGTTTTGAGTTACAAATGAAACACATGGACTTAGACTTGCAGTCTGCACTAGTGTGACCGGGCCTTAAGCAGTTTTGACATAATTGTAACTCTTTAACTATTTTTTGTCGCTGTCCTATATTCATAGAATGTACTTTACCACAGCGATATATTGAATGATTTTCATGACAATACGCACAGACAGCCTGATTAGGTTTATTATTATTTGAGTTCGAAGAAGTAATTAAGGAAGAATTTGATTGCCGAGAAAAATTATCTTTCTTTGTATTATTGTGGTTTTGTTTATTTGTAGAATTGAATGACTGTAAATTACTAGGTTGACTAACCTCTAATACCTTTATATAATTCTGTAAATAAACAATCATATTATTAAATTTAGGAATTTCTTCGGTATTTTGTAATTCAAACCTTTTCCTAGTTTCTGTATCAAGCGGCCGAGATGCTATGTAAAATAAAAGAAATTCACTTAAATCATCAATATTTATCCCGCGCAAGGCACTAACACATTCATAAAGTGTGTTGGTTAATTGTGATAAGTTTGATAATGATGGCCGTTGGATCGGATTTAATTTTATTATTTTTTCTAAATAAGCGGTAGCTAAAATACGTTTATTATCATACCTGTCTAGCAACGCTGCATAAACAACAGAATAATTAGCTGATGTTATAGGAACACCCTTAGCTAGTGTCAGGGCATATCCAGACAGACATGACAACAAATAGTAAAATTTCTCTGTGTCCGACAACGAAACATTATTATGCACAAGCGACGTATAACTGTCTTTAAACATCTGCCAGTTCTCTATATTACCATCAAACTTAGCTATTTGCAATTTAGGTAATTTCACTTGAGAGTTGGAATGCGCATGACCTTGACACAGTTCCGAGCGCGAACTGACGTCGAGAGAGTCAGCAAACTCAATGACAAAATAGTATAACTCGTCAAATGACAACAAAGCATTATTATCGATAACAAATTGAGGATTTAGTTTAAGTTGCAACTGGTTTACACGATCGTTGCATTCCATGAAATTATCACGAATTTTATCAATTCTTTTATACCTAGCTCGAAAGGATGCTAATTTAGTTTTATTTTCTTTCGTAATTTTTGCTAAATCATAAAGTATTTGCATATTTTTAAACTCATATTCACGTTTTTGAATGGTTGACATTAATTCTCCTTCTGCCATGTTTTCGCTAAGCACTAATTGTAAAAGTACGAGTAAGGTAGGTAGGTAGCAAAAGTTTAAATGGAAACTGAGTAATGGAACAGATATTCACAAAACACGTAGGTTTTAAAACTACGGACTATTACTTATAATCATAAATACACACCTCGCTGCTATTAATTAACCTTAGGTAGGTATCTAGGCTATCCAAAATAGTTCGAAAGCCTGAGTAACAAGATAGTACCTTATGGCATACAAATCGAACGATTAAGGGATTATTACAAGGGAATTAACGAGATAAGAAGTATGTACTCGTAAGCAATAGGTATTTACTATGGTATGGCACAGGTATGGAATTTCCTGTTTGATCCGAGATTGTTAGACAAATAGACAAATGCTAGGTGGGTAAGTACCTAGTTAATTTGAATCTATAATAAGTCTATTTATGAATAGTAATTAGTTATCCATATTTGGAAATAACTTTAATTGGAAATATTGAAATTAAGTGGGTAAATTTGAAATAAGTACGTGAGGAATGTCCTCACAGGAGGCACCATAAATTAATGTTGCGACTTTCTAGAAGGGTCACTGCATTCTCCGATCAACCCCAGAATCACAGCAAGAGAAACAGTAAGCACTGACCTTGGATCCAGGTGGACAGGGCTCTGGGAAGAAATCGCCTGCGGCAGGCCTCGTGGCGGCTGGTTGGCAATTTCCCGGGCTTGAACTGTATTCCTTTTCTTACTGCTGACACTAGTGGTACACCAACACACACGCATGGGTTGTTTTCGGCCAGCGAAAGTCCTTAGATATCGTTATTTTTGGAAATTATATCAGCGCAAGCGACGCGCTCCACAAGACTCGATCGCCATATTTTTACGACTATCTTTTCGGCCAATCACAGGCCGTCGCGGCGAATTAGGAAATATGTATGGAAGGGGAAACGGAAATATAGATAGGTAATTTTATTAGGGTTTTAAAGTTAATGCTTACACAGTGCCTTTTCCGGGAAAATTAATTTGTCCTTACTTGAACTTTAGACTTATTTTTACAATAAATATCATCTAAATCGGTTCAGTAGTTGTAGTGGGATAGGTAACAGACACATCCATGTTAATAACTAATCGAACGGGCGCGAAATTAAAAAACCGGCCAAGTGCGAGTCGGACTCGTGTACACAGGGTTTAGTATCTGGCGTGTATTATTTATAATGAGTTTAAAATTATTATTATATGATGAATTTATGCTTTATGTGTGCTTTAAGTCGTTGCTTTTGTCAAATTTTAAGATTCTGAGTTCAAGGGAAGTATCCTGTAGGTTTTGATTCACTTGCGAATCTCGAAAATTTGCGGCATAAGCGGTTGCATCATTGATTGCGTTGACAGTAGACCTAAGTATCTGATATGAATTTCAGCTTGATAACTCCATGCGTTCCTGAGAAAAAGGTCTTGACCAACTGATTCATAATTCATGATTCATTTATTTTTGTCAGACATGGGTAATATACATTTATAACAAGGTGTTAGTATTACATAGTGCGCCATGCTGCGCCGTCAGGCATACAAAATTCGATACAGATTTTTGTGTTAATTGTAGGTATATAGATTAAAAGTGAAAATGGATTGTCATGCAAAAATTATATAAATCTTAATAAATGTCAATGTCAAACTTGCTAGTAAATTATATGGTAAATAAGTCATCGAATAAAATAATAAATAATATATGATAGACAGACAGACGGACAACAAAGTGATCCTATAAGGGTTATTTCCTTTTTATGTACGGAACCCTAAAAATAGTTTCCTATTCAGCCATTTTACAACAACATACAAATTTACCACAATATTTTTTATCTGAAATATAAAAAAATATTGTGGTTGCCAAGGACAACATGATAAACTTTACAATATGTACAAACAAGGTTGACTGGAAATCTTGCCAGCATAGAAGTATGAAGTATGAAGACGACGCAATTTTTTTTTAAATCTATGTACAAAAAACTTGCCAGTTACATATATACAAACTTTAACTTTGACCATAGATTTAAAAAAAAATGCGTCTCTCTGACTTTGACGGAAAGTTCAGAACCACGTGTTAGAAAACCCAGATTTTTAAAGAAAGGTCTACATGATGTATACGGCTTAACTCTATATATAGGTAACTTTTATGCACATTCAAAAATCTAAGGTTTAAATAAAATGTTATGTAAGCTGTTTTAGATACACATACACTACATATGTATAGTAATATGTTGGCTCATGGAACGTGAGGCTCGCCAAATATCTGTTGGCAACAACAGCTCGGCCCCAATATACGTATTAATTAATTACCAACATTTCCTTGAAGGGGTGACTTAGTCCAGCGTCAAAATGTTATTTTTTCCTATGGGACCACACCGTAATGAATCATGAGATGGATCACTAGTGTGCAGGTTTTTTCACGATTATTTCCTTCATCAAAACCACGCGATGAGTCGGAAGATTATAGCTTATGTGTCGACAACCTTTACTTTTATGTAAGCTGTTTTATAGTTTATTAGCTTTCGCCCGCGGCTCCGCCCGCGTCAATGTCGATCCCTCGGGAATAGTACATTTTCCTGGAATAAAAGGTAGCCTATGCTTCTCCGCGCTCCAGAGAACTTGTATGCAAAATTTCATGATGATCGGTTCAGTAGTTACGGCGTGAAAGCGTAACAAACAAACAAACAAACAAATAAACAAACTCACTTTCGCATTTATAATATTAGTAAGGAGGATGAGTCGACAATTTTACTTTTATGTAAGCTGTTTTATAGTTATACACATATCCACTAATACTAAATATGTGTGTATATACGGTCAATTTAATATAAGCGCAAATTTAAGGCTGGCTAATATTAAGCTAGAAATTTGGTCTGGTCTGGTTAAGGAGATATCTGGACCTGAACAATTAGAAAAACAGACGAAAAGAACACCCTGTGTACAAAAAAATCTTCCTCCGTGGTTCAGTGATTAAAGCGTTTGTCTGTAGACCCGGGGGTCGTGGTTCGATTCCCAAGGGAAGCATAGTTTGTTTTAGTTGCTTCCAGTTTGGTTAGGACATTGTAGCATTGAAATACCGGATTGTCTGATTATAAAGAATATTCCGTGCTTCGGAAGGTACGTTAAGCCGTTGGTGCCGACTGCCATCGGAAATCATAGTTTGTTTAGTTGCTTCCAGTTTGGTTAGGACATTGCAGCATTGAATTACCGGTTTGTCTGATTATAAAGAATATTCCGTGCTTCGGAAGGTACGTAAAGCCGTTGGTGCCGACTGCCATCTTGTAGTCGTTAAAGGAACCACGTCGGAGGCCGAGACACAAATTACTGAATAGGCCGAGAAGCGGTGTCGAAGAACTCTGGCACCAGGGTGTGCGTGTTCGATTGACCGTACACGAAATGATGATGATGACAAAAAGCATAACTTTTTGACCAACAACTTTTTACTATCTACAATGGATACTAAGTCACTAACGTCGAGAAACAAAACAGCTGAATATCGATTTTAAAAAAAGAAAATAATTTTGTATGAAAACGAAAAAAAAAACTAGCGTAGAGTTTTTTAAAATTTGTTACTAAAGCATTTCTTTGAGCGTTTAATTATCAGTTGAAAATATATTACAATAATAAGTGTCCAAATGACCTATGTTAAATAAACGTTTTTGAATTTTGAATTTGAATTTTGAATTTTTTTGATCTATTAGACCCAGCCCTTAATTTTTTTTTACTAGCTATTTATGTCCCACTGCTGGACAAAAGCCCTTACAATATTTGAATTTAATTTAAATGGATATATTGCCTTGTATATGTTGGCTCATGGAACGTGGGTCTCACCAAATATCTGTTTGCGACGACAGTTCAGTTCTAATGTATTATGCAATGTTTACAACTGCATCCCAATTGGATTTTCATTGAAATGGAAAATTTTAACTACGAGAATTTGCACTATAGGTTTTTTTAGGCAGGGTAGACCCTTTTATAAGTTAATATATAAATATATAGGGACAGCCCCACAGTAAGTTGTCAACTTGTGTCGTAGGATACTAACTCAGCGATACTATATTTATAATAGATACTTATATAGAAAAACATCCAAGACCCAGGTCAATCAGAAAAAGATCGTTTTCCATCATAACCTGATCGGGGATCGAACCCGGGCACCCTCGTGTCGCAGGCTGGCCATGGAGCTTGTCATATACTATATATTCACTTTAAAAATAAATAATAAAATAAAATTAATATTAAAGAGGAGAGCTCCCATATAAAAGACATGATTTTTGCCGTTTTTATAGATAACGGTGCGGAACCCTTCGTGCGCGAGTCCGATTCGCACTTAGCCGGTTTTGGTTACATCCTTGAGCATTCAACTTCTTGCGGCTGAGATGATGATGAAGATAGACACAGAGTTTGTATGAAATAGTAAAGTTGACTGGAGCCAGGATTGCTAAACATCCCCCCCGATTGGTTCCCATCATGTCGCTTGGGGTGGCTCAGTAACCGCGGCCTTGCCACCCGTAGTGAAGCTAAGAGGAACCGGAAGGCGCTCCAGGAGGATTTGGACACCCACCTCAGAGTTGTCTTAGGGAGAGGAAGACAATCTCTTTAAAAAATTACAGGAGGAGGAAAATGACTGCTCGCTTTGAGTCACCCGGCTGTGGGTGAACTCTCCCTATACTCACAGTCGTGGTAGGACTTGCGGGGGAAGAGGAGTTCCGGTGACAAGGTGTGCCGTTCTCCCCGCAGGCCGCTCCGAACCTTCTCGCTTGAGAAGGCACCGAGAACGAGCCGAGGCCCCAAATAAAGTGGCCGCCGCTCCGGGCTGTGGAGCGAGAGTAGCACATAGTCCCGGCAAAAGCGGCAGTGATGTTTGTCACCGGGGGTTTTCAGTGACTTTGAGCCCCACATACCCACCCTGCTCTCCCGTGGCAGGGTGGTTGATGCGAAGGCATTTTACTCCCGTCCCAAAAAAAAGGATTGTGAAATATTTAAGAGAGTTTACAATACTTTTTTGATTAAAACTACCGCGAGATAATAACATTATTTATATGTGAATTACGGATTACTCACGTACGAAGTCAGCTACAGACCGACATGTTTCAACCTCAACAAGGTCACTTGAGGAAGACCTCCGGATGAGGTTGAAACATGTCGGCCTGTAGCTGACTTCGTACGTGAGTAACGCATAATCTTCTTAATATATATAAATCTCGTGTCACAATGTTTGTCCTCAATGGACTCCTAAACCACTTAACCGATTATAATAAAATTCGCACACCATGTGCAGTTCGATCCAACTTGAGAGATAGGATAGTTTTTAACTTATGGCGAAACGAAGTTCGCCGGGGCAGCTAGCTCACATATAAATAAAGTTAACAATAGGTTCATTACAATAACGGGAAAGTAAACATATTAAATTATACTGTATAACATAAATTGCGATCAACGCAAATAACTCTCCCTAACAACCACCGCGATCAAATTAATGTCCTGATGCCACTTAGAACGCGTTAGGGACAGTGGACCGCACATCAAGTGTAACATTTTTATAAAACCTATAACATTACAACATGATAAATAACAACCTTTATGGGGTAGACAGAATCTAAAGTCATAAGACCTAAAGGCCACGTTTTAGCTTATTGGTGGATGTTAAGGTGGAAAACGGAATCAACATAGTGATGGGTTGCTAGCCGCAACGTCTATTGTCATAATTCTATAAATTTCCGGCCATTCCCTTCATCATCATCATCATTTCGTGTAGGTGTCACGGTCAATCGACCATGATGATGATGATGATGATGGCTATTCCCTTGACCGGCTTTTACGGTCTATGGAAGAGAAGCAGCTGGCACATTCTGCGTTTTCACTTCTCTGGGAGAGAAACCAGCATGGAAGATACGATAAATAACGTCGATTACAAGTGGCATAAAAATATCTCGAGCTTCTCCATGCTTCGGTCGTTGGTCCCGGCTGCTATCATTGATGTCAGTCGTTAAGCTATGTCAGATGCCTTTAGGCAACTTGAAAAATCTGACACCAGTTTGGCCACTTACATACACGAAAAACAAACAAACAAATAACGTCATTATAAAAAGTAAAGTGGCCAACTCATTTACTGTATAGTTTGTTCCTTTTTACATCATCATCATCATCAGGTCTTTTTAGTGTCCACTGCAGGAGCATGACCCTCTCTGTACTACCGGAGCCATATTTGTCCAGAGCAGACAGAGGATTTGGCTTACACTCTCCTCGCTGGCCATACGGGTTGGAGAGGTCTCATTTTAATTTGCAATAATTAGAGGCATATTTTTCAAGCTGCCCAAAGAAAGGCTTTAGCTGTTTGAAAACATACTCTTTGTCACTTTTGATTTCGCCGTGTGGTTTCCGGCAGAGTGGAATAGGACCACTTCAAGTCTTCCCATGGAAGTCGTAAGAGGTGACTTAGGAAATACAAGCTAAACAAAGCTCATAAACATCAATGAGACCTCTCCAACCCTTCTGGTTAGCGAGGAGAGTGTAGGCCAAATTCTCTGTTTGCTCTGGCCAAGTATAGCTCCGGTAGGACAGAGAGGGTCATGCTCCTGCAGTGGAGACTAAAAAGACCTGATGATGATAATGTCACTTTTGGACATACAAGTATCAGTATCAGTAGACCTAGTAGCGGGGTTGCTTAACAAGCGACTATGCTACTGATTTTCCCATGTAGGTACCACAATAACAGCAATGCAAGCATATAAATTAAAATCAACGCAAATAACATAAATAACTCTCCCTAACATCCACCGCGAATTGTGGATTTATGAACAGCCGCTAGGGAACGATACACATATAGGGTCGTATATATATCCTGGTGGTTTTTGGTAAAATGAACTTTATTTTGACGTAATAAGGTGTAATGCTGTCACTCTTGATGTGTGGCCATCTGTATTATTCGACTATGTGGCGTCTCCTGTTGCCAGGGAAATAAACACAGAGCCTAATTCCGATCAGTCATAATTCGCCATTTGTAAGAGATTTTTTAATAACGTAATTACGCTTCTAGGGTTCCGTAGTAAACAACCTTTATAGTTTCTCCCTGTCTATTTAGATTAGAGAATGTTAGTACTAGAAAATTGTAATTTGTCTTAAACAATATGTAAAAAAAGCCCTGACCGATCCTTAAAAGGATGGATGTGTATCTATATATGTATTTGTTATAAAATATAGTATCGTTGAGTTAGTATACCATAACACAAGTCTTGAACTTACTTTGGGGCTAGCTCAATCTGTGTGATTTGTCCGTACATATTTATTTATTATTTATTTATTTAAAAGGGTGATTCAGCCCGTCGATGTGAACAACTTTTCTCATGGGACCAATGCAGGGTACTCAATTTTTTTATTTGACGTTCCCATACAAATAGACAGGGCGGCCGAACATTTTTGTATTGAAATTTTTTGAGTTCCCAGCTTAGATCTCAAAGGAAAAGTTGTTGTATATAATATCGACAGGCTGAATTACCCCTTCAAGAATCGGACAGGGTGTATATGTGTATGTTAGTATGTTAAGACCAAATTGTTTATAGTGTTGTAGAGCCACGCTATTGACAAAATTCATTTTTATTAGTAGCATGAATAGGTCGGCTCGTCCGGGGAAGTATACACTCTCACAGAAAATTGAGTAGAAGCTTTACCGCTTCGAGAGCTGGAGGCCCAGCCTTCTTCCATATTCTCCCCCATGTCCTTCCCCCAACTCCTTGAAAGGCCGGCAACGCTCCTGTTATACCTTGGTTGCTGTTGTCCATGAGCGCAGCGCTGATCGCTTACCATCAGGTGACTCGCTTGCTCGTTTGCCGTCCTATATTACAAAAAAATACTTTAAAATTAGATATAAAATGTAAAGCATCCAAGACAGCGCTCACAACTCACCGTCACAGGGATTTGCGTGTCACTCCTGGATAATCCTCAAAGCCTCACTTACCTGGAACAAATGGAAGACATTTTAATATTTCATACAGGTACACGTGTTTTGGTACATTTATCCACATCACAAGTACATGTATTTTAACCTTAGATTTAGCATTTATATTTAATGAATGCGTTGATGAAGGTTTAAGAAAGTCAAATCCAGGTAATTATGGACTTATTTCCATTTTGACAGTATTAAGCAGGGTATTTAAATAAAATCACTTTAATACGGTATTATGACGTATATTACATTATTTTTACACCTAACGTTTCGAAAACTTTACACTTTCATGGTCGCAGGTAGACTAAGTTGACATTTGTCTTTTGTGTTATAACAACTATATAAAACTACAGCCTACAATATTTATTGATAATATTCCGGATGTACGCAGTATTGGCTCACGGTGTCTGAAGGTCTTGCAGTCTTGTGATGAACTTGAGATTTTATTAAATTGATGACAGAATCTCAAGCTGGTGGCAACTGCTAACCATCCTCTCTATTGAAATCAGGATGTTTTTTTTAATTTCAATAGCCTCACGACGCATTCTTGGAATGTATCGGTTTTCTTTTGCAAGGACTAGAGAATTATCAAAACGCATGTAGTGGTTGGGTTTGTCTAAGGCATTTTCACAGACTGCAGACTTGGTTGAGCGGTTATCCTTCAAGTCAGCAATATGTTCTTTGATTCGGGGACCGAATCTTTAAATGTGTAAGCATCGCGAAAACATTAGAAACCATTAAACAAGGTATTTAAAAAGATAATACTCAAACAAATGCAGCTTTACTTTAAGAACCACAACATCTTCCATAGCCAACAATTTGGCTTTACTGGTGGAAAGTCGACCACCGATGCGGGAGTAGCGCTAATTACTCATATCTATACCGCATGGGAGAATTCACAGGATGCCATTGATGCGTTTTGTGATCTCTCAAAAGCATTTGATAGTGTTGATCATCAGACACTTTTGCTCAAGCTCCGGCAAGACGGATATGAAAATAAGTCCATTAAATTAATAGAATCATATTTAAAAAATAAGCTTCAGGAAAACGAAATAAATTACACAAAGTTTAAAGGAACTAATAAATAAATAGCTGTACCTCAAGGAACCATTTTAGGCACCTTTCTTTTCTTAGTTTATGTCGACGACCTGCCCTATATGGTTGAAAAATAAGCAGGCATAGTATTATTTGCGGATGACATGTCTCTAATATTCAAGCTGGACCGCGATAGCGAAGACGTTGAAGCAACAAATATCACTCTATCTACCATTTCAAATTTCAATGCATTCGATTTCATCATCAGATCCTTCTTAGTTTCCACTGCAGGAGCATGACCCACTCTGTACTACTAGAGCCATACTTGACCAGAGAAGACAGAGGACTTGGCCTACACTCTCTACGCTGGCCAGACGGGTTGGAGAGGTCTCACGGATGTTTATAAGCTTGTATTTCCTAAGTCGCCTTTTACGACATCCACGAAAAGACTTGGAGTGATCCTATTCTACTCTGCCGGATACCACACGGCTAATTTCATTCGCTTTACAGTCCCCAATATAAGGCAGTCCAACGTTGACATACTATTTGAAGGTAAAAAACTTGCATGCGGACGGAGCCACGGACAAAAGCTAGTCCTTACTATCCTTACTTTGGATTAGGGATGTGTAGATGTATGAATATTCGTCACTCATTCACGCAAAAACGTCTGAATGGATTTTGATGAAATTTTGCACACAGATATTTCATCTTAGCGATTCAATGCGGTAAAATTACTGTTCCCGCGGGATTAAATTAGCGTAAACGGAGCCGGGAGTGATAGCTAGTTTATAATAAATTCCTTTGCTCAAAAAAACATCTTAATATCATAATCCTAATGACAAATATTGTGTGGCAAAAATCCTTTGTCCCTATATTTGATTACAGAAGGGCAAATTAATTCATCTACCAGTGGCCTAGCAAGATTATTACTGAGAGTAGTTGTGGCTCGTAACTTTACCTACATACATGATTTTGATTTCGGAGCTTTATTGAAATCTTGGAATCAAATTCCATAATGAAATATTTTTTTTACCGATTGCGGCGATGTCAAGGGGGTTATAGTAGTTAGTGCAGGTATTTGGGTCAAAATGTTCATTTCAAATGTTTATTTATTATACTTGTTCTTTCTATTCTATTTATTATTGTATGCGTTTAATCGATATCTTTATTTTTGTGTACACTTGTTTTGTTTAATTTTAGTTTTATATATTTTTTATGTGCGTGTCGTATAGTGCGTGTTTCAGTTCGTGATGCCTCAGAAGGTGACGGCTGAAAATCAGTCCAGATTAGGGTATCCCTAGTCCAGCGTAACGCTGAGCCGTTCCTTTTGTAACACTGATGGCACCGAACTTTTATGTTTTGTACTTTTTAATAATTTTATTTTATATTGTCTTGTGTGTGTGTCTAAGTGTTATAATAAAAGTTATTCTATTCTATTCTATTCTATAAATACAAAATTGCAAGAGACGCTCGACCGAGGATAGTCGGCAATCCCGACGAAATGGCACGTGAGTGACCCGTTTTTAGTACATAACTCTAGAACAATTAATAATCGTTTAACTTCTGTTAGAACTGGTTGAACTTTGTATCTTGAAAAGAGTGATTAATTATAGCTAAAGAGAATAAAGCTTTTGTATTTAAACAAAACGATTTTACTCACTTTCCGTCAACCGGTATAGGCTAAAACTGTCGGCATTTTCCGACTAAATACGTAATTTATAACGTTTCGTTTTATTTAACAAGTTTTTTTTTAATATTAGTATTGTACTACACTTTTATTTCAGGTAAAGAAAAATTATATCTTTTAAAATTACAGTGATTATAACTAACTATATCTATATTAATATTATAAAGCTGAAGAGTTTGTTTGTTTGTTTGTTTGAACGCGCTAATCTCAGCAACTACTGTTTCAAATTGGAAAATTCTTTTTGTGTTTGATAGTCCATTTATTGAGGAAGGTTTTAGGCTACAAAACATCACGCTGCGATCAATAGGAGCGGAGCATCAATAAAAAATGTTTTGAAAACGGGGGAAAATTATCATCTAATACTAATAAAAAACCGAATTAATCATAATAACAGAAATTGCCGTACACGAAGTCACGGGCAACAGCTAGTTAGATACCGCCATACCAATTTGCCCGCGTAGGTGTGTTTATTTGTTCGGTCGTCAGTTCGATTCCCAGCAATAAAAACGCAATGAAAATCGAATCCGGCAGCTGTACGCACAAACAGCTGTAAAATTGTGGTCAGAATATTCTGGGAAACTTGGTTTTAGTGTTTTGGTTGCTAGGTTTTATTTTATGGAGAAAAGTCTGTGAGCTTAGTCAAATTCAATTCAAATTCAAAACGTTTATTTAATAGTAGCTGTTACCCGCGGCTTCGCCCGCGTTAATGTTGATCCCTCGGGAGCATTATTTTCCGGAATGAAACCTTCCCCGGGCCTCAAACAACCTACATATCAAATTTCATCCAAATTGGTTCAACGAAGCGTGAAAAGCAGAGACAAAACAAAACAAAGAAAGACAGACTGACAGAGTTACTTTCGCATTTATAATATTAATAGTATGGATAGGTCATTTGGACACTTATTAATTGTCATACATTTTCAACTGAAAATTGTTGACGTCAGTAATTTACTTATGGCTAAGTTTAATGCCGCTTTCAAAGCGGAGTGCAGACGAAACGGCAACAAACTGCACAGCGCATTTTCTCCAATCGTCGTCAACTTACAATCTTAGTTTATCTTAAAAACTAGGTATGTGGACTGAGTATACATTGTCCTTATCAAAGTAATTATAAATTGAATTTTAAAAAGGATGTTTCAGAAATTAAAATAATGAAATAAAAAATTATGTAAAAATATTAAAATCTATACATATAATAAAACAGTAAAAATATTTTGTCTGTACATTTAGAATTTTTGACTGAAATGGATAGAGGGACACTTAAAAAGAATAATAGAAAGCAAAAAAATTTTTTTGGAATTTCTTGTCTGTCTGTCTGTCTGTCTGTCTGTATGTATGATCACGATTATCTCCGAAAATACTCAACCGATTTACTTCAAACTTTCACCAATTGCTTTGTTTTAACTCAGCAAAACATCTAAAGTTTGTTTCATCAAAATCGGTTCATTAAAAAAAAAGTTATCGTCATTTGATTAAACTCAAGGCATTAGTTTGCCTGCAAATATACCCGGTGAATTTTTTATCGTTTTGGCCCCTTAAAGGGGTGACTCAGACCATCAAAATGAACAACTTTTCCCATGGGAACAATGCTGGGAACTCAAAAAAAAAATCGACATTCCCATACAAACTGGCCGGGCGGCGGGACTCTTTTTTATGGAAATGACGATTTTTTTTTGAGTTCCCAGCATTGATCCCATAGAAAAAGTTGTTCATATTGATGACCTGAGTCACCCCTTTAAGGGTCCAAACTGTTCCTGAGGGATGGACACTAACGGCGGCGGCGTAGCCGCGGGCAAACGGCAAACCAACCGAAACTGCTGCGCCTAGAAACTTGAAATTTGGTACTGGGGTTCTTTTAATGATGTGAGTGAGCGCTAAGAAAGGATTTTTAAGAAATTTAACTTCTAAAGGGGTAAAATTTATATGGAATTTTGTCATTTCTGGACTTAGAATATGAAAGTAGGTATATAAGTTCTCGATTAAAATTAAAAAAGATGTGTGTAGGTAGATGAAATTTGCAAAATTCCCCTCTTAAGGGGTAAAATGGGGGTGGGTGGGTGGTATAAACTTTGTATGGAAATTTTCTCATTTCTGGACTTAGACTTATGAAAATAAGTATATCAGTTCTAGGTTACAATTAAAAATATCTGTGTAGGTAAAATGGACGATATCTTCCCCTGAAAGGGTGAAATAGCGGGGTAAAGATTGTATAGGAATTTACTTATTTCTAGACTTAGAAGTATGAAAATAGGTAAACAAATTCACGATTACAATTGAAAAAGATCTGTGTAGGTCAACTGGAAAAAAATCCCCCAGAAGGGGGGTAAAGTTTGTTTGGATATTTTCTCATTTCTGGACTATGAAGTATGAAAATAAATAGGTATGTAAGTTCTCGATTACAATTAAAAAACATATATGTGGGTGAAATGGACAAAATTCACTCCTAAAGGGGTAAAATGGGAGGGTAAAGGTTTTATGGAAATTTTCTCATTTCTGTACTTAGAAGTATAAGTAATATCCATACTTCCATACTAATATAAATGCGAAAGTAACTCTGTCCGTCGTTTTTTTTATGCTTCAACCATTGAACTGATTTGGATGAAATTTGGTACGGAGGTGTGAGGCCCGAGGAAGGACATAGGGTATGTTTGACTCCGGGAAATTCTACTGTTCCCGAGGGATCGACACTAACGCGGGCGGAGCCGCGGGCAACAGCTAGTTTTAAATAAAATGTCCAAAAAATAAAGGTACCAAACATACAGTCATGTATAAAACTACGAGGTGTCCGCGCCAAGCTAAATCTTCAGTACAATAATAATTCATCATCATCATCATCTCAGCCCGTCTTCCGCCCACTGCTGAGTATAGGCCTCTCTTCGTTTCCGCCATCCGTCTCGGTCCTGTGCTGATCTCATCCAGGAGCGACCCGCGATTTTGACTATATCGTCAACCCATCTCATCGGAGGACGTCCGACGCTTTTTTCCTCGGTTCTAGGCCACCACTCGGTTACGTTCTTGCTCCATCTTCCATCACTCCGTCTGGCCACCTGGCCAGTTCCATTTAAGGCTCATGACCGTTTCTCCGATATCCGATATAGTTTAGTACGTTGTCGAATTACGGTGTTTGGAACACGATCTATAGTAACTTGATGCCGAGCATGGCTCGCTCCATGGCTCTCTGTGCGACTCTTATTAATTACTAGCTGTTGCCCGCGGCTCCGCCCGCGTTAGTGTCGATCACTCGGGAACAGTAGAATTTCCCGGAATCAAACATACTCTATGTCCTTCCCCGGGCCTCACACCTCCATATCAAATTTAGCGTAAAAAACGACAGATAGAATTACTTTCGCATTTATAATATTAGTATTAGTATGGAAGTATGGATATTATTTATACTTCAAAGTCCAGAAATGAGAAAATTTCCATAAAACCTTTACCCTCCCATTTTACCCCTTTAGGAGTGAATTCAGTCCATTTCCCCCACATATATCTTTTTTAATTGTAATCGAGAACTTACATAATACCTATTTATTTTCATACTTCATAGTCCAGAAATGAGAAAATTTCCAAACAAACTTTACCCCCCTTCTGGGGGATTTTTTTCCAGTTGACCTACACAGATCTGTTTTAATTGTAATCGTGAATTTATTTACCTATTTTCATACTTCTAAGTCTAGAAATGAGTAAATTCCTATACAATCTTTAACCCGCTATTTTACCCCTACAGGGGAAAATATCGTCCATTTTACCTACACAGATATTTTTAATTGTAACCTAGATCTTATATACTTATTTTCATACGTTTAAATCCAGAAATGAGAAAATTTCCATACAAAGTTTATACCATCCATCCACCCCCATTTTACAATTTCATCTACCTACACACATCTTTTTTAATTTTAATCTAGAACTTATATACCTACTTTCATAGTTCTAAGTCCAGAAATGAGAAAATTCCATATAAATTTTACCCCTTTAGAAGTTAAATTTCTTAAAAATACTTACATAGCGCTCACTCACATCATTAAAAGAACCCCTGTACCAAATTTCAAGTTTCTAGGCGCAGCAGTTTTGATTGCGTTGATATATAAGTCAGGTTTGCCGTTTGCCCGCCGTTAGTGTCCATCCCTCAGGAACAGTTTGGACCCTTAAAGGGGTGACTCAGGTCATCAATATGAACAACTTTTTCTATGGGACCAATGCCGGGAAAGGAAAAAATTCGTAATTTCCATACAAAAGAGTCCCGCCGCCCGGCCAGTTTGTATGGGAATGTCGAATTTTATTTTGAGTTCCCACCATTGTTCCCGTAGGAAAAGTTGTTCATTTTGATGGTATGAGTCACCCCTTTAAGGGTCCAAAACGATAAAAAATTCACCGTGTATATTTGCAGGCAAACTAATGACTGAAAACTTGAGTTCATTCAAATGACGATAACTTTTTTTTTAATGAACCGATTTTGATGAAACAAACTTTAAATGTTTTGCTGGGTTAAAACAAAGCAATTGGTGAAAGTTCGAAATCAATCGGTTCAGTATTTTCGGAGATAATCGTGATCATACATACAGACAGACAGACAGACAGACAGACAGACAGACAGACAGACAGACAGACAAGAAATTCGAAAAAAATTTTTTTGCTGTCTATTATTCTTTTTAAGTGTCCCTCTATCCATTTCAGTCAAAAATTCTAAATGTACAGACAAAATATTTTTACTGTTTTATTATATGTATAGATAATTTTTCTCTATTAGGTATAAGAGACAATAATAATTAATTGTAAAATTTTATTTTTGTATTTTATGATCTCCATGGTCGAAATAAATGATATATTATTATATTTTATTTTAGTATCTCGGTTTTTAAAATAACGGTTTACTGATGTACAAAGGCCTAAGCCAAGTTTATTTCAGGGCAGGCGTCAGTTAAACTTATATTACTAGCTACGTTTTATTAATATTATCCTTATCCTTACTAATATTATAAATGCGAAAATGAGTTTGTTTGTTTGTTCGTTTGTTTGTTTGTTACGCTTTCACGCCGTAACTACTGAACCGATCATCATGAAATTTTGCATACATTATTACTAATATTATAAATGCGAAAGTGAGTTTGTTTGTTTGTTTGTTTATTTGTTTGTTTGTTTGTTACGCTTTCACGCCGTAACTACTGAACCGATCATCATGAAATTTTGCATACAAGTTTACTGGAGTGCGGAGAAGGACATAGGCTACCTTTTATCCCGGGAAAAAGTACTATTCCCGAGGGGTCGACATTGACGCGGGCGAAGCTGCGGGCGAAAGCTAGTATAATAAATAAACCATTTTAAAAAGTGTCAAATGTCAATGTCAAATTACTGCATCGTATCCAATCGTATCACTTGTTGAATTATTTATTCGCTTGTAATAAATACTAACTGAAAAGTTTGCGCGAGAGACACTTCTAAAGTGGTAAGATGTGTTTGAACTAAGTTTGGTCCACGGCTTTTAGCTTTTTTGTTGAGCCTGTTTGCCGTGTTACAGAAGTAGGTACTTAAGGGCTCGTACTACCTCACACTGCTTTGTATGATTGTCTGTAATATCAATAATAATGAAATACTCAAGTTGAAATAAAAATGCAGCAAAGTTTAGGATTAACTCTGGTAAATATCTGAATCAAAAACACGATAGCGTTAAATTTGCTCGATAGAAAAAGATTGCAAAGTTGCCTCCAAATCACGACTAATTTACTCGGTATACAGCAGTATTCACCAAATACATTATAATTAACTTTGAAACTTTTGATTATAATTGCATTACAGATAAGGCAGCCATCATTAATTTTTTTTTCGAATGTATATTCTTTAAAAACAAAAATATCCAAAGTAGCCAACGCGTTTTAGACCATCCGCGTTTGTACCGCCACACCGCCTGGCCTATGGCGGGCACTTCAGAGTTTTGATAAGATATAGTTATTCTTTTTTATATATTTGTCTCTACAAAATATATAAATACTTATAGCTCTTCTAATAATAGCGTTTCATTAATGTAGTCGGGCGCAATCTATCTTCAGCCTTGATCGAGGAGGCTCACTTCCGGTGGGCCACACCATGTGAGATAAAAAGCCTTTCAGTATAGATTCACTAAATCTTGTCGTCATGATCATTATCGTCATTTCAACCATTTAAAGTCCACTGCCGTGTGGTATCCGGCAGAGTAGAATAGGACCACTCCAAGTCTTCCCGTGGATGTCGTAAAAGGCGACTTAGGAAATATAAGCTACATACATAACTACAAAGCTTAGAAACATTTATGAGACCTCTCCAACTCGTCTGGCCAGCGTGGAGAGTATAGGTAGGCCAAGTCCTCTGGCTGCTCTGGCCAAGTATGGCTCTGGTAGTACAGAGAGGGTCGTGCTCCTATAGTGGAGACTAAAAGACCTGATGATGATGATGATGAAAGTCCACTGCAGGACAAAGGCTCCCCCAAGGATTTTTCGTTCCATGCGAGAATATTGCCATACCACGCTTGGCAGGCGGGTCGGCGAGCTCAGTTTCTTTGGCTTCTTGTGCTAACGATGCTGCTGCCCAGCGGAAGCATTTTTAAACTGGGGGATATGAGTTTTATGGATGTGGGAAGGGAATAAAGGTATTGGGATTCTTCTTACTCGGATGAATGGGGGACAGGAAGTAGCAGCTCGGAAGGACGGGCACGTCTACCCGATGCCATACCTGAAACCACTGGTCTAGATGACTGGTCCAGGGGTGTCAGACAAGCGGTTGAGGATGACACCCCTGACCATCTGAATCTTTCGTACAGTGCCTTTAATTATACGAGCAGGATTCATTATATGATTGTTCACTTACTGCCTCCGTTGCCTGTAGACCCGGCGGTCTTGGTTCGATTACCACAAGCATTCTTTGTTAAGTCGCTCCCAGTTTGGTTAGGACATCGCAGACTTGAATCACCTGATTGTCTGATAATGAAGATGATTCTGTGCTTCGGAAGGTACGTCAAGCCGTTAGTCCCGGCTGCCATCTGGTGGTCGTTAAAGGAACCATGTCAGAGGCCGAGAGGCGGTTCCGAAAACTCTGACACCAGGGTGTGCATGATCGATTGACTGTCACCTACACGAATTGATGATTGTTCACTCTTAAGACATAGAGTTTATTTTATTAAGATCAGTGTTAGTGTCAAAATACAGCAATAAAGAAAAATTACTTAGTCAGGTGACAGTACAATTTATGGAGATATTGAGAAAAAAATTAATACATGACGAAAGACACAAAAATACACTCCTAGCAAAACGCTTGTTTCGTGGCCACCGCGTTCTGTCGCCGAGACTTGCTCAACTGAATATTAATAAAAGCACTTATCCTCCTCTCTTCTTCTTTGTAACGGAACGTTATAGAGTGATGAATGAATAATTGACCCGTTAACTCCTTCGTGATAAAGAAAGCAAGTCAAGTCATGGTATCAGTCTTTAAGCTATATCAGTTAGTTCTTTCTGACAATGTCTAGTCTCCTACAATGTACAATGTGCTAAAGAGTTCAGTGTCCTATCACGTCCAGTTTCACAATGTCAAGTGTCTTCAAATGTCCAGTTCCGAATACCTTTAGGCAACTTTTAAAATATGATACGAGTCTTTTCCACTTACATACAAGCAAAATCAACTGCACCTCTATATCGTGGGTTCGATTCCCACTGGAAGCATACTTTGTTTAGTTGTTTCCAGTTTGGGTAGGACATTGCAGGCTTCAATCACCTGATTGTCTGATAATAAAGATGATTCCGTGCTTCGGAAGGCACGTTAAGTCGTTGGTTCCGGCTGCCATCTAGTAGTCGTTAAAGGGACCACGGCCGAGAGGCGGTTCCGAAGAACTCTGACACCAGGGTGTGCATAGTCGATTGACCGTTACACTTACACGAAATGATGATGATCTCTATAGCTACAGCATCTTTGGTAGAAACGCTTACTAAATCATGTTTTATGGCCACCGCGCTCACCGAGGCATGCTCTATCAAATATTTCTTTATTTTATTTCTATAAATGACTATTCTTTGACTAGCTCCGTGGCGCAGCGGTCAACACGCCAGCCTGCGACTCGGAGTGACCGGGTTCGATCCCCGGCCAGGTCAAGAAGGAAAATGATCTTTTTCAGATTGGCCTGGGTCTTGGATGTGTATCTATATATGTATTTGTTATAATATATAGTATCGTTGAGTTAGTAGCCCATAACACAAGTCTCGAACTTACTTTGGGGCTAGCTCAATCTGTGTGATTTGTCCGTATATATTTATATTTATTTATTTATTGTATTTCTCGCTTACATGTACATGATAACAATAGGTGGTAAATATTGTGTTAGTAAGTACATGGACCAGGCAGGGTGTTGCGAAGTCTTATTTTTGAGCAAACATAATATTCTAATTTGTCAAGTTATAAATTATATAATACTAGCTTTCGCCCGCGGCTCCGCCCGCGTCAATGTCGATCCCTCGGGAATAGTACTTTTTACCGGGATAAAAGGTAGTCTATGTCCTTCTCCGTACTCCAGAGAACTTGTATGCAAAATTTCATGATGATCGGTTCAGTAGTTACGGCGTGAAAGCGCAACAAACAAATAAACTCACTTTTGCATTTATAATATTAGTAAGGATAAAGATTACCAAAGCTAGTTTCGTGGCCACCGCGCTCCGTCGCCATAACGTGCTCGACTATTGATAAAAGCATTTATCCTTAATTTTTCTTGTTTGAAACGAAACGTGATAAAGGTAAATCAATGGTGAACAATTTTGACAACATTATAAAAGAACCTCCACGTTAATAAAATTAGTTTCACGTTATTTCGTATTCGACATTATATTAACTGCAAATTGTTTTTAATCATCAGCCCTGTTTTGCAAATTTGTTAAAAAGGCTTTTTTTATGTATATTTGACGGCAAACGAGCAGACGAGCCACCTGATGGGACGTGGTCACCGTCGCCCATGGACATCTGCAACACCAGAGGAGGTGCTGATGCGTTGCCGACTCATAAGATACCTGTAAACACGCCTTTGAAGGACCCCAAGTCATAGCACACAGGGAAAACCTCGGGATGGGAGTCCATTCCACAATCCTGATGTACGATGAAAAAAAACCACGAGACGCACTGACATTTTTGCAGACCCAAGTAGACTCTACTCCTATGGCGAGCTATGCGGTGGTAGAAAGGTATTCTCCCTTCGAACAATAACGCTACCTTCTTCCCCGATACTGTTATATACTTCCTTATCCTTTTTTATTGGCTAGCTCCGTGGCGCAGCGGTCAACACGCCAGCCTGCAACACGAGAGTGCCCGGGTTCCGATCCCCGGCCAGGTCAAGATGGAAAATGATCTTTTTCAGATTGGCTTGGGTCTTGGGTGTGTATCTATATATGTATTTGTTATAAGATATAGTATCGTTGAGTTAGTATCCCATAACAAAAGTTTCGAATTACTTTGGGGCTAGCTCAATCTGTGTGATTTGTCCGTATATATTTATTTATTATTTATTTATTGAATGAGCTCGTCTTTCATTAATGATGGCAGTCGTCATACTATATAATATGTTACATGTCTGCAGGCAACATAACATATTTTGGATCAATGTTCTTTAATAATATGTTGAATATTTCGAACCACTTTTCGCCCTGATTAGAAATACCGTCAGGGGTGTCATTTGGACCAGTGGTTTCAGGTATGCCATCGGGTACGCCTGGCGTCCCAAGCTGCCACTTGCTATTCTCCATTAAGAGCCCGCCATATGCCAGGCGACGTGGCGATACAAACGCGGATGGTCTAAACGCGTTGGCTACTTTGGATATTTTCGTTTTTTAGGAATATTCAAGGGTTATTCAAAAAAGAAAAACATATGATGGCTGCCTTATCTGTAATGCAATAATAATCAAAAGTTTCAAGGTTAATTTTAATCTATTTGGTGAATAATGCTATATACCGAGTAAATTAGACGTGATTTGGAGGCAACTTTGCAATTTTTTTCTATCGAGAAAATTTAACGCAATCGTGCGTTTAAGTCAGATAGTTACCAGAGTTAGTCCTGAACTTTGCTGCATTTTTATTTCAACTTGAGTATTTAATTATTATTGATATAACAGTCAATCATGCAAAGCAGTGTGAGGTAGTACGGGCCCTTAATCCCACACCATTTAGCCGTCTGGTTTCCGGCAGAGTAGAATAGGACCACTCCTAGTCTTCCCTGGGAGGTCGTTAGAGGCGACTTAGTAAATACAAGCTAAACAAAGCTCATAAACTCTCCAACCTGTCTGGCTAGCGAGGAGAGTGTAGGCCAAATCCTCTGTCTGCTCTGGCCAAGTGTGGCTCCGGTTATACAGAGGGTCATGCTCCTGCAGTGGAGACTAAAAATACTTGATGATGATGATGATTGATCTGACTGAGTAGTATCTCATACCTTCATTCTCTTCCCAAATTCAACAAATCCCAATACGTTGAAACTGTTTCGTAAAAATGATATCTTGCGTAAGTTTTAATAATTTTAAGGCATTGTATCCCTTAACCGTCTGTAGCGGACATCGCTCGATATATTATATACTCGTAATGAAATTAGGTTGAAAGTGGCGATACCGGTTAGCCTGTCACCAGTCTCATTTCAAACCCGTGTTTGCCATTTCCGTAATAAATTTTATTTTTAATTTAATAATTATAACCAGATATTTATTTTTTTAGATATCCATCATGCTCATTTAGTTATACTTTTTATAGACGTAAAAAGTTGGTAGTTGTCGCTGAAAATATCAGGTAATACGCGACGAAACTTATTCTGGATACTATTTTGATTTTTTATTTTGCTAGGACTCAAATTTTTTTTTTTTATATTTTGATGCTATAATTTATTTTGATCTTTGAACTGTACTTCATATATTTTTTATAAAAATAAGGCTTTCTGCGCGATGAAAAAATAGACGTTTTACGGTATTCTTCTGATGCATAGCGCCTTAAATCCGTATCCTGCCCAAGCTTAAAAATGGGTCCCATGGACAGCAGCATGTATATCACAAGAAGCCAAAGAAACTGCATTCACCAACCTGCCTGCAAAGCGTGGTGAGTATGGCATGGGACGAAATAACCTTGGAAAAGGCCTTTGTCCAGAAGTGCATTTATGGCTAATAATGATGATTTTTGATTCCAGAATCACGGTTACAGAAAACGTTCGCCATTTTGTAGGAGAAAAACCACAAAATATTAAATGACCACCTATTTATAACCGTTATTTTTAAATCAAAATCACTACCGTGCACTCAACGAAATTTCCCCTCATCAAATATTTATTCGATCGGACATGCCATTATGCACCTTATTTTGTGTGTAATAAGTTTGAAAATAAGTAAGAAGGGGTTTCTCTTCAACATTTTCGATAAGTAGGTGTTTAGCGTGCTATAAAAACAAAGGGGATCGGGGACGATTCAGCCTTTTCTTGAAAGGTATTAAGTGAGACTAATGTTTGTCCCTGACATTATTTGCTTTAATGTTTCTGTTGATTATAGATTTATAGCCGTGTGGTTTCCGGTAGTGTAGAATAGGACCACTCCAAGTCTTCCCATGGATGTCGTAAGACTTAGGAAATACAAGCTAATCAAAGCTCTTAAACATCAATGAGACCTCTCCAACCCGTCTGGCCAGCGAGGAGAGTGTAGGCCAAATCCTCTGTCTGCTCTGGCCAAGTATGGCTCCGGTAGTACAGAGAGGATCATGCTCCTGCAGTGGAGACTAAAAAGACCGTTGTGATTGTATAGTATACTAGCAAAGGCCGCGACTTTGTTCGCGTACATTTCATGTTATGTTTGATGGTTTGATGCTAGAGTGTAATTTAAGTGTAGGTTCATCCTGCATGCAGGTTGGATACATTTGATTTAAGATCTATGTAAATCATGCAAATAAATTATTATATTCTATGCTAAATTTTTCATTGTCATAAATCACGAAAGAGGGCAGACCTGGGATACCGATCTATTACGTAGGTAAAGTTAAACCCTTTTCAATTACTAATATCGCAAATTGGATTCTTGTCCTGGTATTTTCGTTTACGTCAGTCTCCCCTAATCATCTCCTTTTCCTGGTATTTCCTCATAAAGAATACCTTCGTATAGTACATACAAAGAGATTTTCCTTAAAATCCCTTCTACAAATTCCTGGAATCTTGCGCTAAGACGCGCTTATACGAGTATGATACAAAATATAAAGATTCGGGAAGGATAATGTATGTTCTTTACTTTTATTGATACTAAAGGACTGTTTTTTAGGGTTCCGTACCCAAAGGGTAAAAACGGGACCCTATTAATTTCGCTTCGCTGTCCGTCTGTCTGTCTGTCTGCCCGTCTGTCACCAGGCTGTATCTCATGAACTGTGATAGTTAGTTGACATTTTCACAGATGATGTATTTCTGTTGCCGCTATAACAACAAATTCTAAAAAAATATAATAAAATAAACATTTAAGACGAGGTCTGAAATGTTTGGTACCATCGCTCGGCCAAGGCGTACGCAGACAGATCAAGTGCGCGCAAGGGATAGCGCTTGGCGGTTTAGCCCGTGAATGATGAGATAGAAAATGGTCTCAAGTCGCTCAAAGAAAAAAACGTAAGCGCCAAATTCGTTATTTCTATTTTATATAAAATCAGACCGGTTAATTGTATTTTCATATTTACATTTTGATGAATTACTAATAACCTATCTTTTAGTCTAAAAATCATTATTTCATTCGTCGCATTTGAGCTACAATAACAAAAACTCTGCGAACGAAGACCATTTTTCAAAAAATATTTCTATCGAGAAAATTTTATCAAAACGTGTTTTCATCTTACACTTTTGGAGATGAAATAGTCAAAAATCATATTACTTAGATTTGAAACTCCTAATTTAAGTATTTTGCGAGATAAATAAGGTTCAGAACGACCTTATTTACAGTGGTATCGCCGGGGGCTCCCACACAACAAAAGTGATATTTTTGCTTGTTTTTGCTCGATATTGATAACGGCAATAGACACTTGAAATATTCACAGAATATTTAGTTATATATTCACTTCAAAAATAAATAATTAAATAGAAATAAAATGAATATCCAAAGGGAGGCTCCTCAACATACATGATTTTTTTGCCGTTTTTATAGATAATGGTACGGAACCCTTCATGCGCGAGTCCAACTCGCACTTGTCCGGTTTTTTGTTTAAAAAAAGCTATGGAGCGGAGCGTGCTTGGGGTAAGTACATCTGGATTGAGTTTCTTTCGGCGTATTCTTCTCACCAGTGGTTGTTCCGAAACGCTAGTAGTATTTCAATTTTGCATATATTAAAAAATATATAAGAAATAAAAATATGACGTCCAAAAAGAGATACTATCCAATTTTGAATAAAAATCTTTGACTTTTGACTTTTAAGAAGAACAGACAGAATCCGAAACACAGACCTGCGTTCAAAAACCCGAGTGATGGGCGTGGGTGTCAAGACAGCCTCTCATAATAAATTGCCTAATATTCTAAAGGATGAAACAAATAATAAAAAGTTTTTGAAATTGCTTAAACAATATCTGTTAAAAACATCCTATTATTTCGTCACAGAATATTTACATGATTCTTAGTTATAAGTACATTATATTGTCTACCTTCCTCTCGTCCCATTGCAATGCCTGACAAGGTACTTATAAATTTATACAAAATATTGTATATTTATGTGTTAGATCATATGTAATGCAATGTAATACATGAATAAATGAATAGCATAAAAAAATATAAATTGACCGGGCGGCCCAACATTTTTGTTCGTAAATGTATTTTTTTTTTAGTTCCCAGCATTGGTCCCATAGGAAAACTTGTTCTTATCGGGAGGACGGGCTAAATTACCCCTTTAAGGATTGGATAGAGTTTTCTTTACATATGTATATCATCATCATTTCGAGTAGGTGTCACGGTCAATCGACCATGCACACCCTGGTGTCAGAGTCCTTCGGAACCGCCTCTCGGCATCTAACGTGGTTCCTACATATGTATATGTCTGTACCATTGTATCACCCCTTTATAATAGAAGTCAAGGCTATCAGTTCTAAGAATTGCCAAACCCGTAACCTGCGTAAAAGCCGCACCCATCCACCATACCACACCCTATCTGATAGCTTGCGAACATTATATTATATTGTAGAATATGTTTTAACGGATTGGATATTAACCGTGTCATGTCTTGGTAATGTTGTTTATATTTCAAGCTTAATATTTAATAGTTTGGCTAGCTCCGTGGCGCAGCGGTCAACACGCCAGCCTGCGACACGAGAGTACCCGGGTTCGATCCCCGGCCAGGTTAAGATGGAAAATGATCTTTTTCAGATTGGCCTGGGTCTTGGATGTTTATCTATATATGTATTTGTTATAAAATATAGTATCATTGAGTTAGTATCCCATAACACAAGTCTCGAACTTACTTTGAGGCTAGCTCAATCTGTGTGATTTGTCCGTATATACAGCGTGATTTTGAACCCCCTAGCTATATTGAAATCTGGGAATCAGAATCCGTTATGGAAAACAAAATTGTAAGAAAAACAGGTAAAAAACGAAAAAATAAATTTAACCTTTCATAGAAATTCGTCCAGCTGATCGGCGACTTTGTATGGGAAACCTAATTTTCTTTTTCGTTTTCCACCTTTTTTTCGTGCAATTCTGTGTTCCATTAGGGATTCTGATTCCCAGATTTCAATAAAGCTAGGGGATTCAAATCACGTTGTATATATAATATAAGCAGGCAGTATTTCAATTACTTGTAATTAAATCATCATCATCATCAGGTCTTAGTTTCCACTGCAGGAGCATGACCAAAGTCAAAAGTCAAAAGTCAAAGATTTTTATTCAAAATTGGATACATGTATCTCTTTTTGAACGTCATATTTTTATTTCTTATATATTTTTTTATATATGCAAAATTGAAATACTACTAGCGTTTCGGAACGACCACTGGTGAGAAGAATACGCCGAAAGAAACTCAATCCAGCCTTGGTCCCTACGTGCCTGAAGGGCTCTGAATACATTGTTAACATTAAATACAATTTTTCATACTATAGATTAATTTTAACATTTAATAATTGTTAACATTAAATAAATTTATATAAATTTCCACGCATTTTTATCAGTAATATAATCATCAATGCAGTAATAAGCCTTTTTTATTAACTGGTTTTTTACAATCGTTTTGAACTTAACTAAAGGCAGACCTAATATTTCTGCAGGAATTTTATTATAGAAGCGTACTCCTAAACCCAAAAATGAATTCATAGTTTTCTGCAATCGCAATACTGGTGTAGCTAATTTATTTTTATTTCTCGTGTTTCGGTCATGGATATCACTATTTTTCTTATATAAATCAAGATTATAGCGCACAAACATAATATTCGCAAATATGTACTGAGAAGGTAAAGTTAAAATATTTATATCTTTAAACAATTCTCTAAGAGATTCTCTAGCACCAAGTTTATATATAGATCTAATAGCGCGTTTCTGCAGGACAAATATGGTGTTAACTTCTGCAGCGTTACCCCATAGTAAAATCGCATAAGACATAACACTATGAAAGTAACTGAAATATACCAAACGCGCAGTATCAACATCAGTCAGTTGTCTAATTCTCCTGACAGCATAAGCTGCAGAACTAAGTTTACCCGCTAACGTAGTAATATGGGCACCCCATTGAAGCCCGGCATCAAGAGTTATTCCAAGAAATGTTGTTTTATCAGTTAAATCTAGTGGTTCATTATCCATTACTATTTGTGTTGGAATTTTTGTAACATTTGGTAAGCAAAATTTAATACATTTCGTTTTCTTAGCGTTCAACAATAGATTGTTCGCTGTGAACCAATCCAACACTTGAGCTAAAGTACTATTAACCACGTCAAAAGAATTAGTTTGTCTATCAATTTTGAAGACAAGAGAAGTGTCATCGGCAAATAGTACAGCCTTACATGTATTGACACAGTAAGGTAGGTCATTGATGTAAATGAGGAATAACAGAGGCCCTAGGATAGAGCCCTGGGGTACGCCCATCTTAACCGATGATCCGGAGGATTGTACCCTATCTAAACTAACTTTTTGAGTTCGGCCACTTAAATAAGATTCAAGTAAATCGCGAGATTTACCTTTTATTCCATAGTGCTCCAGCTTGGAGAGAAGGGTATTGTGGTCTACGCAATCAAAGGCTTTGGAAAGATCACAAAAAACACCAATAGCATTTTGTTTTCCCTCCCAAGCATCATATATGTATTTCAACAGTTGACCGACCCTTTGTAAATCCATACTGTTCACGATGGAAAAGGCTATTTATGTTAAAAAAAGCTAATAACTGATTAAAAATCATTTTTTCAAATATTTTACTACGAGCTGGCAGAATAGAAATGGGACGGTAATTAGTGGGATCATTTTTATCGCCAGATTTGTACAAAGGAATGACTTTACTTAACTTCATCAAGTCAGGAAATGTCCCAGTATCTACACACTTATTAAATACAGAAGCTAAATATGGTGCAATTGCTTCAATGATGTTGCTAATGACAGCTACAGAGATATCCCACAAATCTCCAGTTTTCTTATTGTTCAAACTCTTAAATGTATCAATGATTATTTGAGGTGTTACATGTTGAAATATTAAATGATTGTTACATTCTGGTATACAGCTTGTTAATAGTTTTTTAGATTCCTCAGATGATGAACGTAAGGAGGCAGTAGTATTTACGGGAATGTTAGTAAAGAAATCTTCGAAATATTTTGCGACGTCTTCATTAGTACTGAGGATCTTATTATCTACTTTTAATTCTATTTTGTTGTCACGATTTTTAGTTTTCCCGGTTTCCATGTTAATAATTTTCCAAGTGGTCTTTATCTTATCATGAGAATCTAGAATAGCTTTTCTTGTATATAAAGATTTTGCGCACAGGCACGCCTTTTTAAAAACCTTAGAGTAAGTTCTAACATAATTAATAAATTCAGTATTTTTATTGTAAGCTTTCATAGCTAATAATTCGTATAACCTGTTTCTACTAACGTAAATACCAGTTGTAGCCCATTCACAAAATTTTTTACCGATACGTTTAGTACATTTTTTAATTTTGAATGTATTGTTGAATTCCGATTCAATAACACCAAACATTTTATTATATAGAGCATCCGGATCATCTCTAGTTTCTTCAATTAGGGGAATTTTTTCAGATATTTTTTTCTTAAATACATTTATTTTAGCTTTGGTTATAGATCTAAAGGTTACTTTTGGTAAGTCTACTTCTACATCATTTATAAGTTTTACAAACTGACCGTAGTGATCTGAGGTTAGATTTTTAGTTATATATTTGTCAACAGCAGTGCAATTGCAGAAAACATTATCTATGCACGTTGCAGAATCTTCAGTAACTCTAGTTGGTTCCAAAAACAAATTAACCAAATCAAATGATTTAAAGACATTTAAAAATCGAACACTTTCAGTTGTTGTAACTAACAAATCAACATTAAAGTCACCGCACACTATAATATTTTTGCGACAACAACATAATTTTCTCAAGACATCTTCAATAACTGATTCTAAAGTATTATAATCTGATCTTGGGGGTCTGTATACACATACTATAATATAATTCCCTAGTTCGATACATGACAGCTCAACATTACAATCTACCGAAAGACTAACAATATCCTTACGTTCTTTACATTTTACGTCACTTCGAGTTAGAATTAAGCTACCGCCTTTCTCTTTAGTCTCTCGGGTGTAAGAGCTTGTCAATAAATAATTTTCTACATTGAACTGTTGCTGGTGCGACTGCATAAAATGTTCAGTCACACAAACTACATGCAAATCTTTACTGTTTATAAACAACTCTAATTCTAACAATTTGCTAGTCAGGCCTTGGACATTCTGATGAAAAATATTTAATTCTTTAGCCTCGACTGTTGTCTTATTAATTAGTTTAAATCAGACTGAGGATTTTGTATTTTAGGTATATCATTAGTTGCAATACCTGTGTCAAATTTAAAATTATTTGCAGTTGTACTACATACAACAGAAGTTTGTAAATTAAAAGCTACTACTGTAGCTATTTGTCTTTTAAAATTAAAAGGAAGATACATAGTATCGTTAGTCAACTTAAATCTACTTATAAACTTATTTATATCTAAATAAAAAATAAAATCGCCATGACGATACGTCATGTTGTACATATGTACATTTAAATTGTGTATGTGCTCGTTTCTTTTCCTATCTAAAGATTCCAAATACGGAAAGGCACATATCATACATTTACATTGTGTTCTTTCATTTATATTAATTAATTTGTCCATACTTTGTTTAATATTCCTTTTTGATACAGAGGAACTGTCACCACATAATATTAATATTGTACAGTTTTCATCAAGACTGTCACAAGTAATACTGTTTACCAGGTCTAAATAAGAAGCGCCGGGTGTACATGTGTTGTAGACAGAACAGTTGTGGTTGAGGTGACTCAAAATTATGCTACTAAGACCTTGACCTAATTTATCAGAGTATATTAATAATTTGTTACAAAACCTTTTTTTATTAAAACTATTATCTATCGTACCTATCCTTGTTTCTAAGTTACATTTACCAGTATCACATTCTCTAGACTCAGGAACAATGGCTATTACAGGTGACATTGTAATTGCCGTTTCAGGAGTACTATAGCACTGCTGCTTTTGTAAGAGAGCATCATACCGCTCTTTATTATATTAAGCTTCAGCCACAAATTCTTTGGCCTCTAAAATATATTTACTTATATCTTTTTGGGACAATTCATACATTTTTGATAAATTATTTAAGTACTGTTGCAATTCCGAGACCTGTGACTGCAACTCATGAATCTCGGTGTCATATATACGGCTAGCCATATATAGGTCATCTTCACATGATCTTAGTTCCTTAGACAAACACAGTTTTTCCCTACTTAACTGCGCTAAAGATTTACATTTTTTTTGTTTAGATAATACTTTCTTAGTGCGTTTTATTATTCTATTAATTTTTACATATTTTTTAATTTTATTATGACTATTTAAAATAAAATACTGTGACTGCGGAGTACTCGCAGGTATTTCCATGACCGGTCCCGAGCCACACTCCATGAGTTCGCTGTACAAATGAAGCGTTTTGTTACATATTTCGGCATCTTTTTGATCTTGTATCTCTAATGCAGATTTTTGTGCATCGTATAAGCTTTGTTCTAACTCATTTATGCGACATAGGGCCCGTTCATGTACCATACGGCACTCGTTAGCTTGCTCTAAACATTCTTTCAACCTAAGGTTTTCTTCCAACAATTCTGTACTGTTATTGTGAAGACTTATACATTCATTTTTTAATTGACTATGGCGATCATTTATTTTCTGAAATTCTTCTTCAGATTCCTCCCGTTCCAGTAACAGTTGTGCCTTATCCTCACGACACGCTTTAAGGTCAAACAGGGCTTGCCTCAGCTTCATGGTTAGGTCTTTGATAGTGGCCTTCCGTGTCATCATAGTGAATGAGGTGGTCAGTAACTGAAAATATATTTAATTATGTAAGTAAAGGTAAACTATACTTTAAGAACTCGGAGGGCAATTTTTTGTACTTTATTAGATATCTAATTGTCCAGTGAAAAACAAACAACATGGGATGTACACAAGTGTTATTAGGTAAATTGCAAATCAGACTTATCTTAAATAAAAGTTAATAAGACAATTTTATTATATTATTGAGATGTTAATGAGACAATTTTATTATATTATTGAGAATAACTACATAGATATTTAAAGCATAAATGAAATAAATTAGCTGTATTCTTGCTTTAACTATTGTTTTATAGTCATCAACTCAGCTTTCACAAGCTTAGCGAAACCTCAAAAACAGAGTGAGTTTTATGTTATATTAAAGGGGTCAGTAAGTAGAAATTAGAGTTTTATTGTATATAAAAATATATAAAAAATTATGCAAAAGTTAAAAGTTAACTTCACCAATTTATATTTTTTTTGAAGTAAGTAGGTAGTTTACATTTCACAATCTGCCATAAAAGAAACAAAAGGGATACAGCAGATTTTGCGTTGCAGTGTATAAAGTATTATTTGTTACTGAATATATAAGCCTATAGCTGTAGTTTTAGGTCGTCATCACCGATTGCACTAGGTAAACGGTGCGAGATTCAAACTGAGCTTCGTAGGCAAAATATAGTTCACTGCTATTGCTACTTTAAAATTAAGTTTATACTGATTATTGTTTTTGAAGATACACTGCCTATCATGAAATTATGAAACAATATACTCTCCCGGTTTAAATTGATGATGATCCACGAATTTCCTTTGTTTGGTTTGACAGCTGAACAAATCCAACCGCCGGCGCCGATCTTCTAGTTTTTAACGTTGATTCACGTTACTATTTCACGATAACTTGTTGCTTCCATATATCTATTGCCTTATTTTACGAAATTAATTTATATTTACACACAATTGTTCACAAATAATACACAAAAATTATTTAAATTACGGAACAGATGATTTTGACATGTCACCCGGGCGCGTTCCGTTTCACCCTCTCTGTACTACTGGAGCCATACTTGGCCAGAGCAGACAGAGTATTTGGCCTACACTCTCCTCGCTGGCCAGACGTGTTGTAATTAAATAAAGTAATTGAAATACAAATATGTTTATTGTATTTATATGTAAATTACTTATTATGGGACGCTGAAGTATTTTGCTCTTCAAACTACGAATAAGTTATTTGATATACATTTAGCTATGTTAAAAAACCGGCCAAGTGCGAGTCGGACTCGCGCACTAAGGGTTCTGTTATCTACGCGTGTCGTATAGTGCGTGTTTCAGTTCGCGATGCCTCAGAAGGTGACGGCTAAAATTCAGTGCTGGATTAGGGTATCCCTAGTCCAGCGTAACGCTGAGCCGTCACCTTTTGTAACACTGATGGCACCGAACTTTTATGTTTTGTACTTTTTAATAATTTTATTTTATATCGTTTTGTGTGTGTGTCTAAGTGTTATAATAAATGTTATTCTATTCTATTCTATTCTACAAAAACTGCATAAAAATCATTTCTGTTATATGGGACCGGCCCTTATACAAGGTCCATTTAAATTAAGCGCAAATATTTTAAGGGCTGGGTCCCATAGGTCAAAGAAATGCTTTATTAGCAAATTTTAAGAAATCGACACGCTAGATTTTTTTTTATTTTTTCATACAAAATAATTATTTTGTGTAAGCATAAACTTTAAAACCCAAATAGAATTACCTATCTGTGTCTGCTTCCGTTCCCCCCTACATACTTCCTATTCGCCAGGACGGCCTGTGATTGGTCGCCCGAAGACTAGTGAAAAAAGATGGCGATCGAGTCTAGTTGAGCGCGCTTGTGCGCTGATATAATTTCCAAAAATAACGACTCCTAAGAGCTTTGCTGGCCAAAAACAACCCTAAATCTTCATCGCGTGTGTGTGATGGTGTACCACTAGTGTAGGCAGTGAGAAATAACGCAGTTCAAACAGAAAGATCGTCAGCCGGTCGGCACCAGCCCCGTCGCAGGCGAATCCTTTTCCAGACTCCTGTTCAACGTGAATCCAGGTTAGTGTTTACTGTTTTTCCTTGCTGTAATTTTGGGGTTGATCGGAGAATGCAGTAACTCTTCCAGGAAGTCGCAACATATTTCTTTTAATAAAATCGTAAAATCAGCTGTTTTGATCGTCGAGGTCAGTGACCTAGTATCCATAGTAGATAATAGTAAAAAGTTATTGGCCAAAAAAGTGGTTACTTGTAAACAGGGTGTTTTTTTCATTTTTTATTTTAAATGTTCAGGTTCAGATATCTCAAAAAATAGCGTGTCGATTTTTTTTATTTTGCATCTAAAGCATTTTCTAGCTCATGGGAGTCAGCCTTTAAAATATATGCGCTTAATTTAAATTGACCTTATATATAAATTTTATTTTACTTTAATTCTTTATTTAGTGAACATATAACTAAATATGCTGTGAATATTTCAAGCGTCTTCCTGTTGTCGCCATCAATATCGAGCCAAAACGAGCAAAAAATCACGTTTGTTGTATTGTTATTGTATGTATTATACCTTTAATATTTATTTTATTAGGTTTTTTAGTATATGATGCTATAGCGGCAACAGCAGCGGCCCTAGAAAGCAGCTAATATTTTATTTATTTATTTAAACACTAGCTGTTGCCCGCGACTTCGTCCGCGGCAATTTCTGTTATTATGTTTAATCAATCATCAATATTTTTTCCCCCGTTTTCAAAACATTTTTATTAATGCTTCGCTCCTATTGGTCGCAGCGTGGTTTTTATAGCCTAAAGCCTTTCTCAATATATTGACTATCCAACACAAAAAGAATTTTCCAATTTGAACCAGTAGTTCCTGAGATAGCGCGCTTCAAACAAACAAACAAACTCTTCAGTTTTATAATATTGTAAGTATTAAGTATAGATAGTCGCGGGCAAACACTGGTCATACGATATTGATGTACGAGAATCCCTAATTTCCCTAAGGGCCAGAGAGGACGTAATCCGGGCTATTTAGGGTCGATGACATTTCTAATTGATTCCCTACCCTTATTATCCTGCAGGATTCACTTAGCTCGTCACTTAAGGCTCTTTGATAAATTAAGGTGAAGTCAGTAGCTCCTCAACTGAGCCTTTTTTAGCTCTCTCAGTCACCGAACGAAGCATAGAAGCGGTAAAGCTTCTACTCAAACATCGATTTTCTGTAAGAGTGTGGTACTTCCCCGGACGAGCCGGCCCATTCATGCTACTAGCAATAATTAATAGCAAAAGAAAGATTTTTTTTATGTATATTTGACGGCTAACAAGCAAACGAGCCACCTGATGGAAAGTGGTCACCGTCGCCCATGGACATCTGTAACACGAGGTCACGTCTTTTGAAGGACCCCAAGTCATAGCGCACAGGGAAAACCTCGGGAGGATCCATTCTACAATATTGCTGTACGAGGAAAAAAAACGTGACGCTCTAACATTTTTGGAGACCCTAGTGTGAAGGCTGTGAGGTAGTGTTGCCGAACTATCGATTGTTCCACTATCGATAGTTGACCTCGAAAATCAGTTAGGATATCGATAGGACTATCGATAGTATCGATAGTATCGATACTATCGATAACACAAAATGTGGTAATACTATTGATGATTTGCAATAGTATCGATAGTATTAATCCGTGATAGTCGCTATGCTATTGATACTATCGATAGTATCGATACTATTAACACCTCTAACAACTTAACTATCGCTAGTATCAATACTATCGATAGTATTGATTAAAGTTAAAAAGTAATATAACAAGATTGACTCTTAACTCAACTGTCGATAGTCCAAACCTATCGATAGTCCAAACCTATCGATAGTCCAAACCTATCGATAGTATCGATACTATCGATAGGTTTGGACTATCGATAGTTGTTTATTTTTCGATAGTATCGATTGAGGTTAAATAGCAATCTTGTTATATTACTTTTTAACTTTAATCAATACTATCGAAAAATAAACAACTATCGATATCCTATCGATAGTATCGACACTATCGATAGCATAGCGACTATCAAGGATTAATACTATCGATACTATTGCAAATCATCAATAGTATATATTACCACATTTTGCACTATCGATATTCCCACTATTGCCGCAGTATCGATAGGCTATCGATAGTCTATCGATAGTAGCCTATCGATCGGCAACACTACTGTGGGGATGGACTTTCCTGTGGCGGGCGGTGCGGTAGAAGTAGTTTTTAAAAGAACTTGTTTTGCGTTTAAACAGGGACATTAAATATGACTCGTGTACAACAATACTGTAAGTATGCACTACCAACAAAACTTTGTAACGTAACACATTAAAATTCGTGTAGCGGAACAAATGGTATGTTCTTTGTGCTGAGAAAACAAGCTATAAAATGTAAGAGACGAGAGCTTTTTGTTAGTATAACAAAGTAGCAGTTTTCCATATGTCCTCAATTTATGTATAGTGTCAGCATCATCACTACAAAGTCCACTGCTGGACAAGGGCCTGTCCCAAGGATTGTTCGTCCCATGGGAGGATATTGATTTTTTTTTCGGCGGTAGAAGTGAAAAAGAACACACATACCTCTGCACAATTAAATTTATTTTAAATTAAAATATAATACTTACAGTACTTTTAACACTTTCACTAGTACATTTAAGAAGCAGTTAAACTCTGTGCCTATTATCCCTTCTGTATTTATGTGATAAGTGGTGTTTTCACTTTTGTCCTGCCTGCCACACTACACTCATTCACAAGATTTGTCACAAACACAACAAAATATCCATAATGGCAAACATTGAAGATGTGCTTGATGGACAGCGAGCCTTGATGTCACTGCTACGCAACAAGATGGAAGACTTCGAGTCACAGCTGAAGGCATCTACATCGGCAGATCCAGGAAGCCACACAGTACAGAGCCTCGCTGAAGAGTATCTAGTTTTCAAAAAACAGGTGTCAGATATGGTGTCTGCCCTATTTAAACAAATTGTGTCACTCTCCACCTCTGTAGACCACATAGAGACTCTGCATCGAAAGAAGAATCTTGTCCTTAGTGGTGTATCGGAGGATGTCAAGAGCGGACTCACTCTGTATGTAGCCAAACTCCTCCAGGACACTTTAGGGCTCAGTGACATTACACCGGAGAAGTTAACCGTATGCCATCGCATTGGCAAGAGTCTTGAAGGGAAGTGCAGGCCGGTGCTATTAAGATTTTTGAATCTTGCGGACAGAGCTGCCGTGTGGAGAAAGAAGACAGCGTTCAAGGGGACTCCATTCAGCGTCGCCGAAGTCCTCACACGGCATCGACAAGATTTGTTCGTATTGGCACGGAAGAGGTTTGGCATGAAACGATGCTGGACCAACAACGGCGTTTTATTCCTGAAGCTGCGCGATGGTTCGTTGCGGCGCCTCTTTACAGAGGCTGATCTGAGCAGCCTGCCACAAACGGAGCTGGAGGAGCCCCCGGCGAGTTCCAGCACCACCGCAGCGGCGACTACATCGGCGTCCCCCGAACAGCGCGGTAAACCCAAACGGGCGGCTAGGTCGAGAAAATAATGTTTTCGACTACTGATTCGTCATGGTATGGTCGCTATTACTAATTCTTTAGTGGTTCGAATTAGAATTATGTAATCATTAGCTTTATAACTTGACTGGACGGTGGATGACAAATTGTTTGTTATCAATTTATAACAATTTAGTTTTATATTATAACCCTAGTTCATATTTGTCACTGTCATCAAAAGAGAATGAAGATATAATCACCTGTCATCCTTCCGTCAAAATCAATCGTTTTGTTTTATCATACGGCCGGCCACTTAAAGAATGCGTTTTGTTTAGATTAATTTTTCTCTGGCAACCGGCAGGACTTGCAATAATTTTTTATTTTATTTAGTTAGTTTGTTATTATTATTTATTATGTCTGATGATGAATCTTTTCACACTTGTGATTCTAGTTTTTCCTCAAGTGACAGTGATACATTACTGACTTTTCTCGAAAATGCTATGGCTGCTACATCTAATTTCTTTAACGTATGCCACTTGAATGCTCAAAGCATTCCGGCTCACCGCACGGATTTGCTCGACACATTTTCTTCTAATTTATTTGACGCGATACTAGTTTCCGAGAGCTGGCTTAAACCATCTATATCCTCTACATTTGTAGCTTTACCTGGGTATGTCTTAATTCGAAACGATCGCGAGGAAATGGTTGGTGGTGGTGTTGCAATTTATTTGCGCAGTCACCTCCCATATAAAATAATAATGTCTTCCTCTCCGGTGTGTTCAAGTGCAGCTCAATTTATATTTCTTGAAGTTTCTGTCAACGGCGCTAAGGTCCTTCTCGGAGTCGTCTATTGTCCTCCTGACTATGATTATTTTACTCAAATTGAGTCAGTTTTTGATACTCTCTGTTCGGACTACACACATCATATAATTTTGGGTGATTTCAACACTGATCTAATTTTTTGCGATAAACCGCGTTCTCTAAAACTTCTAAATATACTCAAGTCGGTGGATCTCTCTTACTTGCCTTTAGGGCCTACTCATTTGAACCTTCACACTCACGACACATTGCTAGACTTGATCTTGACATCCGCCCCAGATCTTGTTTTTAAGCATGGCCAAGTACCTGCACCCGCTTTTTCAAAACATGACCTTCTTTTTCTTTCATATAAGTTGAAACCTCCTAAGGCCAAGCCCTCTATTGTATGGATGCGTAACATGGCAAATATAGATCGTGAAAAGTTGTTGAGTGATGCAGCTAATTTGGATTTTTCTGATACAATCGAAGCAACAACTATCGATGACAAGGTAGCTAAATTGAATTTTAAAATAATTGCCCTCTACGATATTCACGCTCCTTTTAAGGCTATTAAAATCAAACGCCCGCCTTCTCCGTGGATTACACGGGGCATTCGCATCGCCATGTCGCGGAGGGATCGAGCGTTTCGCTCTTTTAAGCGAGACAGAACTGATGGGAACTGGGCAGCATACAAGGTCGCGCGCAATCGCTGTAATGGTATGGTTAGAGCAGCCAAACGGAAATATTTCTGTGATAGTCTTACCGAATCTTCTTCGGCCGAAATTTGGAAGTTTCTCCGTTCACAAGGTCTGGCAAAAAATAAAAATACTACATCTTCAACTTTAAAATTTTCTCTAAAGGATTTTAATAATCATTTTTCTCCTACTTGTTCTCTTGACCCCACTGTAAAATTGACAACCATTTCTAAAATTGCTTCTATGGCCAAACCTCACATTGACTCCTTTTGCTTTTCTCCAACAACTGAGGATGAGATTTGTAAGATTATTCTGTCCATTAAGTCTAAAGCGCTAGGGTGCGATGATGTGAGTCGCCAAATGGTTACTTACATACTTCATATTATCCTTCCAACTTTAACTCATATAATTAATTTTTCATTGACTACTGGAACATTTCCTTCCTTATGGCGAAAAGCTTTCATCATTCCCCTCCCTAAAACTTCCTCTCCGCAATCTTTGAATAATTTCAGACCAATATCTATACTGCCCTTCCTATCTAAAATTCTTGAAGCTGTAGTACATGCTCAGGTGTATGATTTTATCTTCTCTAACTCTCTCCTTACTCCCTTTCAGTCTGGATTTCGCCAGGGGCACAGTACAGCTACCGCGCTTCTTAAAGTTACCGAGGATATTCGTTTGGGCATGGAGAAGACGTTGGTCACCACTCTTGTTTTAATTGACTTTTCTAACGCTTTCAATATGGTTGATCACGATATTCTCCTTGCCATCCTTCAACATCTGCAATTCTCGCCCTCAGTAGTTGATTGGTTTACTGCATATCTCCGCGACCGGCAGCAAGCTGTTCGTATGGACCGCGAACTTTCGGGGTGGAAATCTCTTTCTACGGGAGTACCTCAGGGTGGAATCTTGTCACCCTTACTTTTTTCACTTTTCATAAATCTTCTCTCTTCTTCAATTGGTTGCTCTTTTCATTTCTATGCAGACGATCTGCAAATTTATGCGCAGTCGCCGGTGGAGGATATTAATTCGAGCGTTGCTACTGTCAACTCTGCCTTAGCATCGATACTGTCCTGGTCCAATGAATTCGGTATAAAGGTTAACCCTTCTAAGTGCCAGGCTATAATTGTAGGTAGCACTAGGCAAATTAGTCAAATAGATTTTAGCACTGTCTTGCCTGTGACGTTTGACAACAATGCCATCCCTTTTTGCAAATCAGTTAAAGATCTCGGCTTGTACATTGACTCCACACTTAGCTGGATCACTCATATAGCAGAAATTAGTCGCTCTGTTACTGCCACACTCCAACAACTCAACCGTCTTAGGAACTTCCTTCCTTTGAAAACGAAGATCTTTCTTGTAAAAACTTTAATCTTTCCGATTATCGACTATGCTGATGTGTGTTGTCCTGATCTCAATGGAGATCTTCTCAATAAGCTTGATCGACTTATTAATAATTGTATACGCTTTATTTTCTGTTTAAAAAAATATGATCACATTTCTTCATATCGTTCTGAGCTTAAATGGCTTCCCATCCGTCAACATAGACAGCTTCGATTACTTTGCACTCTCTTTTCCATTCTAAATAACTCTCATTCTCCTGATTACTTAAAATGTAAATTCAAGTTTCTGTCTGACACGCATGATCGGCAGCTTCGTTCTACTAATACTCGTCTACTCTTTACTCCCCTCTTTCGGACTAATTTTATGTCAAATTCTTTCAGTCTCCATGCTTCACGACTCTGGAATGCTTTGCCCGTTGACATAAAAGCAATTTCTACTAGATTTACATTCAAAAGAAAAGTTCACTGTCATTTATTTAACTCACTATCTTCTTAAAGTTCATCTGACTTTCTCTCTGTATTCATCATCAATATGTATTTATATATGTATATTTAAGTATATATTTTTATGTAGATAGTATATGTATGTATTAGTATATATCGTATAAGTTTATATTCGAACATATTTAAATTGTTCACTTTTTTGCGCCGTACAAATTTCTCGGTTTATCCCTAAGGTTGACTGGGAGAGAATGCTCATAGCATTAAGTCCGCCAATTGTAAAAAAGTGTTTTGCTTTGGTACAATAAAGTTTTAATAAATAAATAAATAATATTGCCATAGTCACCACGCTTGGCAGGCTGGTTGGAGAGCGCAGTTTCTTTGGCTTCTTTTGCTTCCGACGCTGCTGTCCAACGGTAGCATTTTTAAGCTGGCGAAGGATAGGAATTTGTTGGTTTTGGGAAGGGAATGGAAGGTATTGGGATACTACTGGGATGAATGGGAGAAACGCAAGTAGCAGTTCGGGAGACCGGGTGCGCGTACCCGATGACCTGCAACCACCTGACAGGCAGTTAAGGATGACATCCCTTACCTTTTTATTTAATAATGTAATGAAACCACTCAGGAGTTAAAACACCGTAAAAATTAGCAAACTCTTATTAAACCTATTTTAGTGAACTTGTGTTTTGTCCTTACCCCTTTCTGCAACGATTGACATGAAAAGAACGAGACATAACATATTTTAACTAAAACAGGTCAAAGTCAAAGTCAAAGATTTTTATTCAAAATTGGAAGAAATAAATTCAAAAAGAGATACATCTTTTTGTCATATTTTTATTTCTTATATATTTTTTAATATATGCTAAATTGAAATACTACTAGCGTTCCGGAACGACCACTGGTGAGAAGAATACGCCGAAAGAAACTCAATCCAGACTTGGTCCCTACGTGCCTGAAGGGCTCTGAATACATTGTTAACATTAGACACAATTTTTCATACTATAGATTAAATTGTTAACATTAAATAAATTTATATAAATTTCCACGCATTTTTATCAGTTATATAATCATTATTGCAGTAATAAGCCTTTTTTATTAACTGGTTTTTTACAATCGTTTTGAACTTAAATTAGGTTTAATAAGAGTTTGCTAATTTTTATGATTATGAGGGTTTATCATTTTTAACGAAGTTTTCTCAAGATCTGAAGTTTTATACGTGACAGTCAGTCGTGACCCACGAGTGCTTCCTGACACCGAGACAGATCGCTTTAATCTAAGCCTTTAATACATAAAATCGAAAGAGAATAAATACACTCTTTTTTCGTCGTCGCACTCATCCTTAGTATCCGAACGCCATAGTAACAATAAAAAATTAATAAACTGTCAGTTCATCTCACGTACTTTACATTCGATTAGGGGTGTCATACTCAACTGCAGGTCTGGTGGATTCTGCTTTTCCCTCATTCTTCCGAATGAGTAGTATCCCAACACCTTAATTTCCTTCCCAAATCCACTGCTACCCATCGGAAGCTTTTTGCTTCCGATGGCTAATAGTGTAGGAAGCAAAGGAAGCCAAAGAAACTGCGCTCGCCAACCCGCCTGCCAAGCGTGGTGACTAAGGCAATATCATCCCATGGAACGAACAATCCTTGGGACAGGCCCTTGTCCAGCAGTGGACTTTGTAGTGATGATAATGCTGACACTATAAAATACATAAATTGTGGACATATGGAAAACTGCTACTTTGTTATACTAACAAAAAGCTCTCGTCTCGTCTTACATTTTATAGCTTGTTTTCTTAGCACAAAGGACATACCAGTTGTTCCGCTCCAAGAAACAAGGCAAAGAAACTGCGCTCGCCAACCCGCCTGCCAAGCCAAGAATGAAATCCTCCTATGAAATGTAAAATACCTTGGGAGACATTTATATGTATAAATATATACAATCCTATAATAGGTAGTCCAGTTCCGAAGTTTAAATCATACCATTCAACCATCTTAAAGTCAGTCAAGTCAAAAGTCAAAGATTTTTATTCAAAATTGGATACATGTATCTCTTTTTGAACGTCATATTTGTATTTGTTATAAAATCGAAATACTACTAGCGTTTCGCAACGACCACTGGTGAGAAGAATACGCCGAAAGAAACTCAATCCAGACTTGGTCCCTATGTGCCTGAAGGGCTCCGATTACATTGTTTACATATATTATATCATCAAATAAATTTATATTAATTGCCAAGCATTTTTATCAATTATATAATCAGCAATGCAATAATATGCCTTTTTTACTAATTGGTATTTTACGGTCGCTTTAAACTTAAGTATAGGCAGACCTAATATTTCTGCAGGAATTTTATTATAGAAGCGTACTCCTTATACATATATATATCTGTGCTCAGATGACACATGGTAGCCTTCGCCTGCAAATTGTAATTCATCCTCACCGTATCTTGCTACAACTACCGACTCATACTTAGCCAGTTTTCATAATACCCTAGTCACGAATCGAACTCAAAAACCTATTATTTTGAAGACTTTGGAACTTACAAGACGTCCATGAGTTAACGAATTCAAAATAATGAATAACCATACCATCATAATATTCATAATGCTTCTATTAAGGGCCCGCCATAGGCCAGGAGGCGTGGCGGTACAAACGCGGATGGTCTAAACGCATTGGCTACTTTGGATATTTTCGTTTTTAAAGAATATTCAAGGGTTATTGAAAAAAAAATACATGACGGCTGCCTTATCTGTAATGCAATTATAATCAAGTTTCAAGGTTAATTTTAAAGTATTTGGTGAATGCTGCTATATACCGAGTAAATAAGATGTGATTTGGAGGCACAATTCCATTTTTTTGAAAATTTAACGCAATCGTGTTTTTGATTCAGATAGTTACCAGAGTTAGTATTTTTATTTCAACTTTAGTATTTCATTATTATTGATATTACAGACAATCATGCAAAGCAGTGTGGGGTAGTACGAGCCCTTAAGTTGCCATGTAAATAAATAATAAATAAATATATACGGACAAATCACACAGATTGAGCTAGCCCCAAAGTAAGTTCGAGACTTGTGTTATGGGATACTAACTCAACGATACTATATTTTATAATAAATACGTTTATAGATACACATCCAAGACCCAGGCCAATCTAAAAAAGATCATTTTCCATCTTGATCTGGCCGGGGATCGAACCCGGGCACTCTCGTCTCGCAGGCTGGCGTGTTGACCGCTGCGCCACGGAGCTATCCAAAATATGCTTCTATTAAGGTGCCATGTAAATAATCTCCCCAATATTTCCCTCTTTATTAAATCCTCCAACCACATTGTGGGGATATTAAAGCAGACGAACAAACACAACTTTATTAATATTATAACACCGCCACTCGAAGCTCGGCGCTCGTTGTTGACTCTGCAACAGCGTATAACAGAACGTTTTTAAACGTACGCGAACCGGAACGTTGTTGAGGTTAATGTATGGATGTGATGTATGTTTAATGAGAAACGAAGTAAGTATTGTATGGAAGGAAAATACGGCGAATGTTTTATTTTACTTACATTTGTGTGTGAACTTGCAATCCGTTCAGCTTCGCTTGCATTACCGAAATATAAACCTTCTAGATATAACGCTTAAAATATTATCTTTTCATCAATGGCCTTAGTCCGTCTATTACAGACGATTTAGACAGTGTCAGTGTCAGTCCCTGGGTTGCAGCTCTTTTCGTGGCTGAATAAGCCGATTCGTGAGCGGCAGATTCTACCGCATACTCTGCAGGTAAACGTATTATTGCTAACGACGGAAGAAGCTTGATGTTGTCGCGTTCTTTTACACACACATAAGGTGATTATCTTTTACATATTGACTTATTAACTGTAATTATATTAATATTGAATTTATTGTTACTTATATTTATTTAGAACAAAGATGAGAGGCCTTTGCTCAGCATTGGAATAAAAATGTCTAATAAAAAAGTTTGGCTCTTTAGTCTACCGGCAGAGAATGCCCTATGGCATAAAGTTTACCATTTGTATAAAGTTGCTAATTTGAGCAAGAAGTTTAAATAAATGAATGAACTATACCCTAGAAATGTTTTTTTAAAATTTAATCTGCTTTAAACCAAATTTCATTGCATAGAAAATGAACAGATCCATTGCTCCTAAAAAGGTAAACCAGTAAACAGGAACTCATCTAATATGTATATCTTAAGCTTGTCTTACTATCTTATGTAAATACATGACTCGAAATACATGGACAATGTTTTCAAATTAAAATTAAAACCTTTTTTGCGTAGAGTTCACTCTGTACGAGCGTCCGAGATAGCACCGTATATGGTCCCAACGGAAGACCAGTGCTGGACTTAAACATCCAGCAAATGCTAAGTTGGGTCCATGTTTGGAGAACCTTATTGTTTTTACTCCAATTTATCCATAATATTTAGACATTAAGTACTGTTATTGTATAGTATTTTTGATTTTTGGTGTCCTTGTATGTTAGTCTGTAAGTGGTTTCTCCAAATAAAGAAAATCTTATCTTATCTTAGAGTTTTTTTCCGTGGCTTCTTCATCTTGTCACGTAAAATCATCGTCACTCAACAGTCACCAAATTTTTGAGTGGGTGAGTGTTGAGTGACAATTACCCAAATTTTTTAAAGTGCCAGTATCGTATCGATTCCAGATTACCGCCGCAGGAAGTACATTCCACAGTTCGGTCGTACGTGGCAAAAAGCAAAAAGTAAAGTTTCAATTAAAATGTACGTTTCTATTTTTCTAATAAACATTTTGGGAGCTCTTTCATTATACAACGAAAAATAAACTGTGCAAGTCGCCATAGTGACATTAATAAAGTAGTAATGTTACAGTAACTGACTAAGATCGTGAAATTAATAAGGATTTGCGAACATATTCATTTAGGGGTTAGCGTTATTGCGTAGTTATTATTTATGAAGCTCTGTCCATCTTGAGGTTATTAACGTTACGACTTTGCTTGGCAAACAAAGATTTTATTCCTTTGTAGCTTTTGCCCGCGTTAATAAAGATCCTTGACCTTGACCTGTAAGGATCCCTTATTGGTCCATTTTTTATGGTATAGAATGGCAAACTAGCAAGCGAGTCACCTGATGGTAAGCGATCAGCTCTGCTTATTGACAACTGCAACACCAGGGTGTAACAGAAGCGTTGCCGGCCTTTCAAGAAGTTGGGGGAAGGACATGGGGGGGGGGGAGGAGGATGTGCCTCGCACTCACCGAACGAAGCATAGAAGAGGTAAAGCTTCTACTCAAACGTCGATTTTTTCTGTGAGAGTTAGGTACTTGCCCGGACGAGCCGGCCCATTTATGCTACTAGCAAAATTGAATTTTGCCGGTATCGTGGCTCTACCACGACTAAAAGTCTTTTAGTTGTGTACAATACATTTCTCGTGATCTTCATTATAATCATTTCAGCCGTAAGAAGCCACTGCTGGTCAAAGGCCTCTTCCAAGAATTCTTAGTTCCATGGCAGGATATTGATGACAATATCCTGTTGAGTATGAACTCACCATGCTTGGCAGGCGAGTTGACGAGCCTCATGATCTTATTCATTCCTTTTGTATTTTTTACCAATTTTACTATTTATATCTGTTCATTGTGTTAATTTGTGTCTAAAAAAGTCTCGATGAGGTGAGTGAATAGCGTCTTAAATATTTTATACAGATTTTTATTCAGTAGCCCTCGATCGAAATAGTTGGAATGCTTAAAGGGAGGCCTTTACCCTGCAGTGGGACAGTATAGGCTAGAAATAGAATAAATAGAATTGTTTTTTTATCCTTACTAATATTATAAATGCGAAAGGGAGTTTGTTTGTTTGTTACGCTTTGACGCCGTAACTACTGAACCGATCATCATGAAATTTTGCATACAAGTTCTCTGGAGTACGGAGAAGGACATAGGCTACCTTTTATCCCGGGAAAAAGTACTATTCCCGAGGGATCGACATTGACGCGGGCGGAGCCGCGGGCGAAAGCTAGTTGTCTGATAAATTTAATTTTAGTTGTGATGATTTTTTTATTTTTCCGATCTATTTGCCGCTTGATGTTTTTTACCGCGGAAAAAGTAATGGTGAATTTTAAGTTAAATCATGACACATTAATTAGATTGTATTAAGAATCGACTCGTGCGGAATCTTATATGCATACATATCATCACGACTTTCCCTTACGTGGTAAAAAAAATTTTAGATTTATGTCATGTAAAAGCCATGTTTAACATGTTGGCGGGCTTGGAGATGAAAAAAGGGAATCAAAATAGTGATGGCTATCTAGCAGCATCGCCTACTAACATGATTCCTCAGATTCTTGTCCATTCCCTCGATCGTCTTTTACGATTTACGCGGGAAGAGAAGCAGCTGGGACATTTTACGTTTTTTCGTTTCTCCCAGACCAGCATTGAAGTGAGCGGAATTTTTCTAAAACTGAAGAGTTTGTTTGTTTGAACGCGCTAATCTCAGGAACTACTGGTTAAAATTGGAAAATTCTTTTTTTGTTGGATAGTCCATTTATTGAGGAAAGCTTTACACTATAAAACAACCCGCTGCGACCAATAGGAGCGAAGCACCAATAAAAAATGTTTTGAAAACGGGGTAAAATTATTCATCTATACTAATAAAATAACTAATTAATCATAATAACAGATATTGCCGCGGACAAAGTCGCGGGCAACAGCTTGTTAGATATAAATTAAGTTTTCTATTACCTATAATAGTGTTACCTATAATACTTCAATAGTGAGGGGAATAATCATTATTCTACGCTTTCAAACCGCACTTTCTGACAGCAAAACTACCACCGTTTTCTAAAATATACGAAGTGAGGCAAATGTAACGTGAGTCACGCTTGAGCAACATAAATCAAGGATTCGCAACGCGACGCCAGTTTGTGCTTGCTGGGAAATAGAAATTTCCAGCTTTATCAAAGCTATTTCATACAAAGGTTTTGTATAAGCTTGTTATTGCAAGTTATTTAACTTGCAATGTATGTATATGAATTTACGAGTATCTTGTTTATATGTGTTAAATTTTAACTCCATTTTGAACTACTTATTCCTAACTAGCTGTTGCCCGTAGCTCCGCCCGCATTAGTGTCGATCCCTCGGGAACAGTAGAATTTCTCAGGATAAAAGGTACCCCATGTCCATACCAAATTTCATCCAAATCAGTTCAATGTTTTAAGCGTGAAAAGACGACCGACAGATAGATAGAGTTACTTTCGCATTTATAATATTAGTATTAGTATGAAAGTATTTTTAAGTCCAGACATGAGAAAATTTCAATATATATATCTTTTTTAATAATAACTTTACCCTACCATTTACCCCTTTAGAGGTGAATTTTGTCCATTTCACCTACACAGATTTTTTTCAATTGTAATCGAGTACTTTTATTCCTACCTATTTTAATACTTTAAGTTGAAAGAAATGAGAAAAATTCTATCCAAACTTTACCCCCTATTTTACACCTTCTGGGGGTAAAATATTTTTTTTCCAGTTGATTTACACAGATCTTTTTTAATTGTTATATAGAACTTATTACTTAATTTGATACTTCTAAATCCAGAAATGAGAAAAATTCCATACATACTTTATCCCACCACCCCTCCCCCCATTTTACTACTCAAGTGGGGCACTTATTCCTAATAAATTAAATTTTGTGAACTTATGTATGTAAATCGAATGACAATGCAATATTACGTTACCATAAACGACCTCTGTAGCCAGGTGATCATCGTGCCAGGCTATCACCCAAGTTGTACCGAGTTTGGTCCCCGGTCTGGCCAATATGGCATGAATGCCTTGATTACAATTTTCGACCCCAGTAATTCCGTTGTGAAAAAAAAGGAGAAATCCAAAATTTACAGTAACAATTGTTTTTTTTATTTTTTGAAAAAAAAAAAAAAAAATCTGTGCGTCACTTAATTACTTGCGTCTTTAGGGAAGTAGGTACAAGCTAATAGTGAAATGAAAATGTAACTTAAGACGTCTTGGTATTTGTGACGTCCATTTGTCACGTATGGGTAAGTAATAGGTGTTTTAGTAACACAATCAATTAGTATTACAGCCGTGGTCACACGTCTGATAGCTAGGTCCGACAGTCTAGATCTGGCGCTGTCACCCCCACTAAGTTGGCAGTGCGCCCACGTTATATTATATTCTTTGCCCACGTCTATACATTTATTGCAATACGTCACAGTATTGGAAGCTGCCTTCTAGCCGGTCGTATTAGAAATCCTGGAGAGAGGCCTATGTACAAAAGGGGACTTCTCATGGCTGAGATGATGATTATTACTCCGCGGATATAGAAGCTTCAAATAATATCAAGAAAGAGAACCCTAAAGCAACAAAACTTGTGACTTGTGGAAGACGATAAATATGGAATCAAAAGTCTAACATGACACGAAGGTCTTGTATATCAGAATATCGTGTCTGTTATCATGTTGTCTGGAAGGTAGCGTGTTATTTGATAAATATTCTATCATATATGTTATATTTCTACAGGGATAGATGTATATCTAGGCTAGCTCCGTGGCGCAGCGGTCAACACGCCAGCCTGCGACACAAGAGTGCCCGGATTCGATCCCCGGCCAGGTCAAGATGTAAAATGATCTTTTTCAGATTGGCCTGAGTCTTGGATGTGTATCTATATATGTATTTGTTATGAAATATAGTATCGTTGAGTTAGTATCCCATAACACAAGTCTCAAACTTACTTTGGGGCTAGCTCAATCTGTGTGATTTGTCCGTATATATTTATTTAGAATATTTTTATTTAAATAGAAAACGAAGACTTACTTTAGTACGTGGTTTAAAGAAAGTCTTCGTTTTATACCGTGGTTAAAACCATTATCCGACCAAAATGAGTTGACAGTTATCACTTTGACGTTTGGTCAACATTCACTGTCAATTTGTTTTGGACGGATACTGTTTTAAACCAAGTACTAAAGTTACTTCTCGTTTTATAATAATACTGTCGTAATCTTCTTGTAAACCAGCTATATAAGATATATAAGAATATAAGATATATAAAAGAAAGTAGCTTTCGCCCGCGGCTCAGCCCGCTTCAATGTCGATCCCTCGGAAAGAGTACTTTTTCCGGGATAAAAGTAGCATATGTCCTTCTCCGTACTCTAGAGAACTTGTATGCAAAATTTCATGATGATCGGTTCAGTAGTTACGGCGCGAAAGCGTAACAAAGAAACAAACAAACAAACTCACGTTCGCATTTGTAAGATTAGTAAGGTTATGAATAAGGATTAAGGAATATAAAAAGAAGAACCTTATGTAGGCGTTAAATTCTTGTAACTCAAAACTCAGAACCAAGTAGCTAAGAACTGTATTTTTGCACCGGAGATATTCCAATTTTCACCGGAGATATCACAATATCTTAAAGTAACTTTAACCCGAACAAGATGAGAAGTTACAATGATAGCACTCAGTTCAGCTGCAGCCGTGTTATCTTTCTTGTCCGGTAGCAAGTTCAGAATTGCGACTGAGAAGCTATTCATATCGGCCCTTTCAGGGTTCGTTTGTCATTCTATTGAATAGTACGAGATATCTTTGAGATGGTAGGAATTGTGTTTCATACTGTACCTACGTTTTCATCACGTAACTTTCAGAGATAGTTATTAGATTCAGGTGTTACTTTGCGGAAGTCAAAGCTACATTTACTTTGAGATAATTTACTTTGCGTGCTTCCGACACCAGTTAGTTCATGAAAACTATTGCTGACCAGTGCCCACCCACTACTGTTAGTCCCTTCATGCCCGCCACCAACAGTTGATGCATGCAACCCTGGTCGATACTGCTGCATCCGTTGAGGCTGCAGCAATATCGGCCATCGTGCTCGCGACACGTGTTTTGGCTCTACACGAGGCATCTAGCATTCACTGCCTAGATGTTGGTGGCATATATTTTCAAGGTTTATTTGCAGAAAATAGCAAGTCAAGGCTTGGTCTAAACGGCAACAGTTGCAAAAGAACCCTGTGATGTAAAAAAAAATATCCTTCTGTCATCGAGACCTAAACATGAAGATACTCAATATTAATGCTATGCGTTTTATGTAGAACCTTATTCATTCCAATAATATAACATTATTTTATAGTTCAATTTAAGCACATTTAAATAAACCAATTGTTACTCAGTCCACATACCTTGTTTCTAAGGTTTTCAAAAATTGTGAGTTGCCGTCTGTTGGAGAAAATACGCTGTGCAGTTTGTTGCCGCTTCTCTGCACTCCGCTTTGGAAGCGGCATTAAACTTAGTCGTAAATTTTTGACGTCAACAATTGTTGAGAAGTGAAATATGACAATTAATAAGTGTTCAAAGAAACCTATATTGAATAAACGTTTTGAATTTTAAATTGTGGGATGGATAAGATGCCACAAATAAAAAAAAAATACATACCTATTTGCAATCGGTCAAAAATTCAAAATTATACCAGTGTTATTTGTTCTTCTTCTATGATAATAAAATAAAAAAAATCTTTTATTTCATACCTATATGGGTTAATAAAAAAAAAAAAAATATATTTCATACCACAAATTTTGTCCATTATAGTTGTTAGTAATATATAATCTTACACTATGTTAGTAGGAACTTATACTAAGGTGCTGGTTGTCGCAGATGCCTTATAAAGCGACTGTCAAGCCTATCTGCTATCATGCTTAGGATACTGTTGGTGCTGTCGCGCAGTCTGCGCAGTGCCGCCGCACTCCATTTGCGGAGCACCGCATTCTACCTGTGCATCCACAAACATTCCCGATGCACTGCACCACTAAACGATGCACCAATAAACTAAACGCATTATTATATTGAACACTCTTCCATGCTGGACTGGGAGGAAAGAAAAAACGTAGAATGTAACAGCTGCTTCTCTTCCCGCGCAGATCGTAAAAGCCGAACGAGGGAACGGGCAAATTTCCGTGGAATCATGTTAATAGGCGATGCGGCTAGCAACCCATCACTATTTTGATTCCGTTTTTCACCTAAAGTCCACCAACATGCTAAACGTGGCCTTCGGGTCTTAGACCTAGGCTCTGTCTACCCCGCAGGGAAAAAGACGTGATACTATGTATGTATGTATGTTTATTGAACACGGAGAGTACTGATCGATCTCTTCCAATCCGTCCACAGACTACAGCTGTACAGTGATGTGGTACGCTCTAAACAGGGTTATTTTTGGTTTCTGATGTTTTCGCGATTGTTACACATTTAATTTATTTAATATAATCAAAATTTCCTTCTTAACAAGACAATGTTACTTAAATTGTTTTTTAAATAGCATTACAAAAGCTCGGTACATTATTAAAATTTATGAATATATGTGATGGAAAAGAATTCGGCCACAGGCAGGATTCAAACCCACGTCACTTAGGTTAGAAGAGAGAATTCGACGCAATGATTCGAAGTCACGGTGGTGTAATGATATCACACTTAGGGCGTAAACCTAAGGGACGTGGGTTCGAATACTGCCTGTGGCCGAGTTCTTCTTCATCACAATTTTAGAAAGGACAATGTTGTTCATAACAAAATAATGGACAAGAAACAATATACTCTCCGACATCGCAATCCTACACCGACAGCTAAAAGCTGGTAAATTAAGACATATTTACTCACACTTCCTTTGTCCAACAAATGTCTGCAGATGTCGATTCCCACGCCACTTGTATAACTGGTGTCAAAGAATATGTTTTATATAATATATTTATTTATAATAATATTATTATATATATTAATAGTATATTTAATTTATATTTACATTTTTAATTGCTGCGCACAATGTAGTGTAACGCCACGTTAGCCTCAATTTATTTTTGATGTCTTTGTTTTGTATTGGTTTGTGTAAACTTAATAAGGCATCCGCGGAAGACCAGCGTCGTAGGTTCATACTACGACATATACTGAGCGGAGACCTTTTTGATACATTTATAAAATACCTGTACATTTTTGTTGACAGTATTGAATGTTCCTTTATATTGTATCAAATAAACATTTTTTCTTTCTTTCTATGTTGGATCTGCGGTTAAAGTCAAGTTTGTAACTTAAAAGCTAAGGATGTTTTGACAGAGAAGGTCTTTCCGTTAAATGATGATTCTTGTCAGTGGAGTAATCTTTTCTTATCCTCCACTTATCTCTCTTAATAAATTAAGAAATAAAAAATGGTGAAAAAATTTCAAGGGCGGGACTTGAATCAGCGACCTAGGTCTATGTTGTATGCAGTGACGTGCACAGACATTTATCATAGGGTAGACATAATTATAAAACTTACCTTATAAATATACAACCAATATACCTTACCTTACTATACGGCTAGTTATCTACAACTCGTTTAATATTATGATAGTCTTTCGATCTTCGACCGCAAAAGTATTCAAAACAAGCGAAAAATTAGAGATATGATTACAACCTGCGAGGCACGTACACATATCATACGGTTTAAGATTAAACTTTAGAATAACTAACCATAACTAACCGGTTACTTGATTTGTTCAAAAGCGAGTTTACAAAACACTTTATATTTCGGTTTCGGCATGCAAACACTAAGCAACACAACTTTCACATGAAAATATTTTTGTCACAAATGAAATTTAACTGATAAAGCATTTAATTTTAAAATAAAACTTTCCTCTTGGATTATTTGTAAACACATAAATGAATGACATTGTTTATGACATTGACATAAGTCATAATTATGAATCCTTAATGACATTGACAAGTGACGATGACATTTACATCGCGCGCGGCAGCCAATAGAAATCTCGTAGACAGTGTCTTATATTCACACACGCAGCGCAAATATGCTTTGCATGCGTGTGCCGATGAAAGATGTTTACTTGTACTACTACAAAAGCGATTTCCTATCGGTGTATAATAATTTTCTATGTGTGCGTGAAAAGTTAGACCTTTGAAATTTTGTCTAACACGGCGCGGCTTACGCGTATAGATACTGTTTAGCGCGGGCACGCGCGGGCCGCGGCCGCAGCGACGTACTTGAACAAAAACGACTATAAAGTATTTGCTAGCAGAATTTTGCAGGCGCACCGAATATATTTTTTGTTAGAAAAAAAATTGTATTTATTTAGCGACTGCAGGGTAGACAGTGTCTAACAGTCTATATGGACTGCACGTCACTGGTTGTATGTATTCAATCTCAGCGCCGAAATTCTCTTCCATATCCCATTCACCTTATACGTATTAAGGCTTACGTCACCAACACAACTACCCGACTTTTACAAGTGAGGTATTTGATTCAACTCGTTTTACAATTAATTGGAAAATCAACTAATATGAAGGAAGCCATGCAATATTTTTATAAGTGTTTTATATTGCATTCACAATGCTATTTTGATATACTCTTAATAAATTAAGAAATTAAATACGGTGAAAAAATATGGTGGTTTTTTTTTTCACCATATTTTTTTTTCTTAATTTATTATGCAAATGCGAAATAAAACACTTTTAATAATACTCCACCTATCTCTTTGACCTATTTATACGACACGACTCATTACAACCACTCAGTCTCCTAGGATTTCCATCATGGAGGGGTTTGGCAATACTTACCATGCTTGGCAGACGGGTTAGTGAGCGCAGTTTAGTTGACTTATCTCAGTCCCGACTCCCGATGCTGCTGACCATTGAAATCATTTTTAAGTGAAGAAATGATAAGAGTTGATGATTAAGAGTTTGTTGGGCTGGAAGAACGGGATAAATATTTGGGATACTACTTAATCAAATGAACGGGGTCATAACTGCCTCCTTGGTCCAGTAGTTAAGGCTTTTGCCTGTAGACTGTAGACTATAGGGTCGTGGGTTCGATTTCCACGGGGAAATTGAATGGGAGAAAAGCAAGTAGCAACTCAGGAGGCCAGGCGCACGTAACCGATGTCATACCTGGAACCAACAATCAAGAAGTTATAGATTACACACCTCAACAGCTCCATCATCATTTCATGTAGGTGACACGGTCAATTGACTATGCACACCTTGATGTCAGAGTTCCTCCTCCGGCTTCTGACGTGGTTCCTTTTACGACTACCGGATGGCAGACGGGACCAATGGCTTACCGTGCCCTCCGAAGCACGGAATCATCTTTATTATCAGACAATCATGTGATTCAAACCTGCAATGTCCTAACCAAATTGGAAACAACAAAACAAAGTATGTTTCCCGTGGCAATCGAACCCGCGATCCCCGAATCTACATGCAAACGCCCTAACCACTACACAAACACTACGGAGGCGGTAGCCACCATCAGCTAAAAGCCGGTTACTTAAACATTTCTTTTGTCCAGCTGCAAACGTTTGCATATGTTCCCACGCGTCACTTTTTCACGGCTCACACGTCAGGTCTTCAAAGGCGAGCCCGACATATGCCAGGCGGCGTGGCCATACAAATGCGGATGGTCTAAACGCGTTGGCTACTTTGGATATTTTCGTTTTTTAGGAATATTCAAGGGTTATTCGAAAAAGCAAAACATATGATGGCTGCCTTATCTGTAATGCAATAATAATCAAAAGTTTCAAGGTTAATTTCAATGTATTTGGTGAATAATGCTATATACCGAGTAAATTAGACGTGATTTGGAGGCAACTTTGCAATTTTTTTCTATCAAGAAAATTTAACGCAATCGTGTTTTTGAGTCATATAGTTACCAGAGTTAGTCCTGAACTTTGCTGCATTTTTATTTCAACTTGAGTATTTAATTATTATTGATATAACAGTCAATCTTGCAAAGCAGTGTGAGGTACTATGGACCCTAAAATGATTTTATAGCTGAAATACCGCGCTATGTATAAGGCACCAGACTTGTGAATATATCTTATTTACTATCTCTCGCTTACTAAGTATACGTGACACACGGAAAGCTGTTATTATCCACGCTGGTCTGGGAGAAAGAAAAAACCGAAGTAGGTATGTACCAGCTGCTTCTCTCCCGCACACCCGAATAGGTCCATCCCCCCCCCCCCCCATTTCCTCTTCCCATGTTCCCCCTAACTCCTTAAAAGGCCGCTAACGCTTCTGTCACATTCTGGTGTTGCAGTTGTCTATGGGCAGCGGTGGAAGCTTACTATCAGGTGACTCGCTTGCTCGTTTACCGTCTTGTATCATAAAAAAACCAAAATTATTTTGATTCACGCGTAACGTGGTCTCGGGATCTTTAGCCGTTAGAAACAGACGTAAGGTAAAAAGACGTAATAAAAATAAGAGGTAGTGTAATTTTGGAGGTAAAGAAGGTATGGCTATACTCTTCAGCTTTGATAGCGGAGATAGCTCCGTGGCGCAGCGGTCAACACGCCAGCCTTCGACACGGAGTGCCCGGGTTGGATCCCCGGCCAGGTCAAGATGGAAAATGATCTTTTTCAGATTGGCCTGGAACTTGGATGTGTATCTATATATGTATTTGTTATAAAAAATATAGTATCGTTGAGTTAGTATCCCATAACACAAATCTCGAACTTACTTTGGGGCTAGCTCAATCTGTGTGATTTGTCCGTATATATTTATATTTATTCATCTCGTAGTTTTAAAAGTACGCGGTACTAAATTTGTAACAAACGAAACAGCCTTATTTAAATAACTAGAGTAGGCAGGCCCGGGGTCTTAAGCTTGATTGTTTTTCGTGTGTATAAGTGGCCAACACTGGTGGCAGATCATTTTGCAAGCTGCACAAAGCATCTGACACAGCTTAACGACTTTCATCAATGATCAAAGCCGGAACATCAGCTCAAAGTACCTTCCAAAGCATGGAGGTGTCCGAGATATTTTCATGCCACTTGCGGTCACCCATCCCAATGGGGACCGCGCCCGGTATTGCTTTACAAATAATGCTAAGACCCACTGGACCACCAGGCCTTAAACTATAATTTTGCCGTTATTTTTATACAACTAAGTAGACAAACAGGCATACGGCCCACCTGATGGAAAGCGGTTACCGTAGCCTATGGACGTTTGCAATACCAGAGACGTCACGCGCGTTGCCGACCCTGAAGAAATATTTTCACACCCTCTTTGAAGAACCTCTTTTTTATGTTATAGGACGGCAAACGAGCAAGCGGATCACCTGATGGTAAGTGATCACCGCTGTTCATGGACAACTGCAACACACGAGTGCGACAGGTACGTTGTCAGCCTTTCAAGGAGATGGGGGAAAGAAATGGGGAGGGAGGGGGAAGGATGGGCCTCCGGCTCTCTCACTCACCGATCAAAGCATAGAAACGGTAAAGCTTCTCGTCAATTTTCTTTGAGGGTGTGGTACTTCCCCGGACGAGCCGGCCCATTCATGCTACTAGCAATTAATTTTGCCGGTAGCATGGCTCTACCACGACTAAACCCTATTGTAATCTCCCGAAACCATGACAGGGATTTCGTTCCACAACTTTAGCGAGGAAGAAAGTTCCTTTCAAAACGTACTGTACGCAACTATTTAGGATCCAAGGTGTGGGGATGACCTTTTTGTCGATAGCGTAAGGTGCGTTATTAGAAGGTGTCTTAAATCCTTATCCTTATCCTTACTAATATTATAAATGCGAAAGTGGGTTTGTTTGTTTGTTTGTTTGTTTGTTACGCTTTCACGCCGTGACTACTGAACCGATCATCATGAAATTTTGCATACAAGTTCTCTGGAGTGCGGAGAAGAACATAGGCTGCCTTTTATCCCTGGAAAAAGTACTATTCCCGAGGGATCGACATTGACGCGGGCGGAGCCGCGGGCGAAAGCTAGTCTAAAATAATATCCATTGCCACATATTCCCTTTGTTCATTTAGTTTCAGTGCATAATTGAATGTGTGCATATTGTTGGTTCCCACGGCAATGTGCACCTGCCTAATGATATCAAAGCAAACGCTGTCTTGAATGCCACGAAGACGATTAGAGGGATGATTATGTAGACGAGACCTATCCATTTTAATGTACAATAATTCAATCTGTACTAATATTATAAAGCTGAAGAGTTTGTTTGTTTGTTTGAACGCGCTGCGAACGTGTTGGATAGTCCATTTATTGAGGAAGGCTTTAGGCTATAAAACATTACACTGCGACCAATAGGAGCGAAGCATCAATGAAAAATGTTTTAAAAAAGGGGGGAAATTATTCATCTATACTAATAAAAAAACGAATTAATCATAATACCGCGGACGAAGTCGCGGGAACAGCTAGTTTGTTTTAAACATGTGAAACGCTAGTAGCTTATCGATTTTGCAAATATGAAAAACTAGCTTTCGCCCGCGGCTCCGCCCGCGTCAATGCCGATCCCTCGAAAATAGTACTTTTTCCAGGGATAAAAGGCAGCCTATGTCCTTCTCCGTATTCCAGAGAACTTGTATGCACAATTTCATGATAATCGGTTCAGTAGTTACTGCGTGAAAGCGTAACAAACAAACAAACAAACTCACTTTCGCATTTATAATATTAGTAAGGATAATAATATGACATTCAAAAAGAGATACATGATATCCAAATTTAAATAAAATTCTATTTCATTTCATTTCCATCTAAGAACTGTATGTGAATGAATGAATGAATGATATCCATTTTTATGGCTTTGTATTTAGCCTGTATCAAGTATAAATGATTCCCGCGCTTATTCTAAGTCTTGTTAATCAACGAAATGATAGTGTATTAATTTCGTGGATTCTACGGAGACCCTGGCGTCAAGTCCCACGAATTAACTGGCTTGATCATAGACAACACAACGAGGCGAACAGTCCGCTTAGTAAATCTCACTACAGCCGCATCATGATAGTTTATTTAAGGTATATCACACATTGAGTATTTAATAATACCAAATTACAACGATTTCACATTTTAAAACAGTAAAAACAATTTGCGAAACAATCCGAAACAAAAGCCGCCCAGTCCGTCGAAATTCCCGTCAAGAACGGAAACATATCCTCACAGTCTACGAATAAGTTCACAGTACATAATAATATTTTGTTCTAAATTATACCTTACTAGCTTTCGCCCGCGTCAATGTCGATACCTCGGGAACAGTAGTTTCCCGGAATAAAAGGTAGCCTATATCCTTCTCTGTACTCTAGAGAACTTGTATGCAAAATTCCATGATGATCGGTTTAGTTGTTACGGCGTGAAAGCGTAACAAGCAAACAAACAACAAACTCCGCTCGCCACAGGAGTAAAGTCCATCCCCACATCCTTGACACTTGGGTCTCCAAAAATGTCAGAGCGTCACGTGGTTTTTTTCCTCGTACAGCAAGATTGTGGAATGGACTCCCTCCCGAGGTTTTCCCTGTGTGCTATGACTTGAGGTCCTTCAAAAGGCGTGTTTACAGGTATCTTAAGAGTCGGCAACGCATCAGCAGCTCCTCTGGTGTTGCAGATGTCCATGGGCGACGGTGACCACTTTCCATCAGGTGGCTCGTCTGCTCGTTTGCCGTCGGATATACATAAAAAAAAAAAAAAAAAAAACAAACTCACTTTCGCATTTATAATATTATATGGGTAGTATTTAATCCTATAATTATAAATCTCCTTTTTTCCAACTAAATATTCAAAAGTCGCACCAAAAATACTGACTTGCACACAAAATGTGAACACAAAATAAATGTAATTCTATAAATAACTAAAAATCACTTCTTGCAAACAAAAAATTAAAATCTCACACCAAAAATACTTTTTGGTGTGAGATTTAGTTGTTTCCAGTTTGGTTAGGACATTGCAGGCTTGAATCACCTGATTGTCTGATAATATAGATGATTCCGTGCTTCGGAAGGCACGTTAAGCTGGTGGTCCCGGCTGCCATCTGGTAGTCGTTAAAGGAACCACGTCAGAGGCCGAGAGGCGGTTCCGAACAACTCTGACACCAGGGTGTGCATGGTCGATTGACCGTGACACCTACTCGAAATGATGATGATGACCAAAAATACTAACTTGCACACTAAATAAATTTAATATGAAAAAAATAATGTTAAAGAATTGTCAATAAAAGCTACAGGACAGACTGACATGGAAAAGAGAGAGGCCTTTGCCCAACACTGGGACATTTATGTCTCGTAATTATAAATTACTATTGTAACAAACGGTTACTCACATATTGTTAGACGGTATCGCCGACCAGTTTCAACCAATTCAGATACCTTATTATTTTTTTTGTTGCTGCATTATTGTTTTTTCCTTTTTATTTTAAATATCATTAGTTCTATCTTTTTTGACGTGATAACGTCTCATAAATTGACGAAGTTTGGCAGCACGCACGAAAATGTGTCACGTTCCGAGTGCAAGCGAGAGCACAAGCAATAGAGAGTAGAGAGGCACGATCGGCCTAAGCGTTCGGCTTGTGACGCATCTATCTCTCTTCCACCATTATCACGTAAAATTATCGTCCGTAAACCGACTTTACAGACAACTAATTTTTTTTCTACTCTTATTTCACCCTGGGAAAAACTATACTAATATTATAAAGCTGAAGAGTTTGTTTGTTTTAACGCTCTAACCTCAGGAACTACTGGTTTAAATTGGAAAATTCTATTTGTATCGGATAGTCCATTTATTGAGGAAGGCTTTAGGCTATAAAACAGCACAATGCGACCAATAGAAGCGAAGCATCAATAAAAAATGTTTTGAAAACGGGGGGAAATTATTCATAGTTGCGACATACGACGCGTGCGATGCGTAAACGGTTCAAAAAATGTGTATTAATGTATTAAAGAATAATTCCTCTTTAAACGAACTAAAAAAATGTCCGCGACAGTATAGTATATATCTATAATAACAGAAATTGCCGCGGACGACGTCGTGGGCAACAGCTAGTACAATATATAAATTCACCTTTCGAAACTAATTTCTGACTTCAGTTCAAACAAAGCTTACAGTTTCACCAACTATACCGATAACTTACTAGACTTAATGAACTTATTATCTCTATCGAATAGAAACTTTACGCGATCGGTTTTCGATAAACGTGTTTACTACTTGGTAGAGTCAGGACTCACTCCCCGTTCCCGGTGTCGGTATCGAAAACACACCTACGCGCAGTGACCACTTCTAAGCTGTAAAATCGGGCAAATCCAGTACGCTTGTGACGCATCTATCTCTCTTCCACCGTTATGACGTAAATTTATGGTTCTTTTTTTTACAAAAAATTCAGTAGGCACTTGTCTCCCATCTCACCTGATGGTAAGTGACGATGAAGACGAGGATGTTACATGCCTATCCAAGAGATACCCATTTATTCTACTTTTGACTGACCCCTGACTGTACTTGTCTAGTCTATCTATATGGATGGAATCCCTGTTTTTGCATCGTCCGATGGTTGGTGTGGCCATTAATTTCAATCTCGATCTAACTTTAAATTTTCACAATCAAAACTTACAGCCCCGAGTGAGTCAGGTTCCCAATCCCGTCCAATAAAAGTTTCGACAAGGTCACTACGCTACTGATTTACTGCCGCTACTTTTGACACTTTTGTGAACCCGACTCCATTCGTAATCTTACTTCGAATACTGAGATAATATTTTGAAAACGTCAAGTAGGGTAAGTTAGTAAGTAGGGTAGTAAGTAATTTAGTCGTGGTAGAGCCACGCTACCGGCAAAATTCATTTTTGCTAGCAGCTTGAATGGGCTCGTCCAGGGAGTACCACACTCTCACAGAAAATCGACGTATTGACGAATAGACGCTTTACCGCTTCTATGCTTCGTTCGGTGAGTGAGTAGGGTTGTTAGCCGCATCGCCTATTGACATGATTCCTGAAAAATCCACTCCTTCCCTCGGCAGGCTTCTACGGTCTGCGCAAAACGAGAAGCAGCTGATACATTCTACGTATTTTCTTTTCTTCCAGATCAGCATGGGATGGCATATGTATGAGTCTCTTCTGGCAGAGACCGTAAAAGCCGGCCGAGGGAATGGGCAAAAATCTGAGGCACCATGTTAGTAGACGATGCGGCTAGCAACCCATCTCTATTTTGATTCCGTATCCTCCTACATGCCCACCAATATGCTAAACGTGGCTTTCAGGTCTCATAGACCTACGCTCTGTCTACCCCGCAAGGGAAAAAATGTGACAGTATGTATGTATGTAGTCCCCTTGATATTTTATGTCACTTGTGCTAAAAACTTGTGCAGAAAAGCTAATAATAAATAAATTAATATATATAGGGACATAGAGGCGACTTAGGAAATACAAGCTAAACAGAGCTCATAAACATTAATGAGACCTCTCCAACCCGTCTCGCCAGCGAGTAGAGTGCAGGCTCTGTCTGCTCAGAATGGCTCTGGTAGTACAGAGAGGGTCATGCTCCTGCAGTGGAGACTAAAGAGACCTGATGATGATAGGGACATATCACACAAATTGAGCTAATGCTACTAACTCAAGGATAGTATATTTTATAATCGATAATTACATATATAGATAAACATCCAAGACCCAGGTCAATTTGAAAAAGATCGTTTTCCATATTGATCGGGGATCAAACCAGAGAACCCCGTGTTGTAGGCTGGCGTGTTAACCACGCCACGGAGCTCGCCAAATAATAAAACATCTATACTAATATTATAAAGCTGAAGCGTTTGTTTGTTTGAACGCGCTAATCTCAGTAACTTCTGTTTTAAACTGCAAAATTCTTTTTGTGTTGGATAGTCCATTTATTGAAGAAGGATTTAGGCTATAAAACATCACACTAGGGCCAATAGGAGCAAAGCATCAATAAAAAATGTTTTGAAAACGGGGAATTTTTTTTCATCTATACTTATTAATCATAATAACAGAAATTGCCGCGGACGAAGTCGCGGACAACAGCTAGTAGATGAACCAGTAGTTCCTGAGATTAGCGCGTTCAAACAAACAAACAATCAAACAAACTCTTCAGCTTTATAATATTAGTATAGATACTAATAAAACCTACAGCGGACAAAGTCGCGGGCAACAGCTAGTAATAAATAAAATCACAGGCACAGATAGCACGCACGAGGACCGTTTATTTTGATTTAGACATCTGTCCCGAACAGGCCGGCAGTAAATTAGCCGATTTATATAAAGGCGGAGTGTGCGGGCCTTTTGTTATGCTATTTTATAATGATTTGCTGGATTTGAATTTAACATTGAACTTCCTCGTTCTATCCGACTTAAAAAATCAGAGAATATAAATAATAGAAAAGACGTTATAATTTGTATACATACATACAAAGTATAACGTCTTTTCCACTTGCGGGGTAGACAGAGTCTAAGGTCATAAGACCGATAGGCCACGTTTAGGGTAAATGTGGAAAACGGAATCAAAATAGTAATGGGTTGCAAGCCGCATCGCCTATTGTCATGATTGTTTAGATTTTCACCCATTCCCTTGATCGGCTTCTGCGGTTTGCGCGGGAAGAGAAGCAGCTTTTTATCTTTTCTCCCAAACCAGTGTGGAAATAATAAAAATCCTTATCCTTATCCTTACTAATATTATAAATGCGAAAGTGAGTTTATTTGTTTGTTTGTTAATTTGTTTGTTTGTTTGTTTGTTACGCTTTCACGTCGTAACTACTGAAATTTTGCATACAAGTTCTCTGGAGTACGGAGAAGGACATAGGCTGGGTATACTTCCCAAGGGATCGACATTGACGCGGGCGGAGCCGCGGGCGAAAGCTAGTAATGTATATACGGACAAATCACATAGATTGAGCTAGCCCCAAAGTCAGTTCGAGACTGTGTTATGGGATACTAACTCATCAATACTATATAGCTGGTGGATACAGCTCTAAATGACACATGTCGAATCATAACTGGCTGTCTGAAACCAACACCAGTGGGAAAGCTGTATCCACTGGCTGGTATAGCTCCTCCGGACGTTCGTAGAGACGTGGCCAGCTCCCTTGAAAGGGCCAAAAAGGAAACTGACCGACGACACCCTTTACACCATCACGTACCGGTTCCGAAAAGATTGAAGAGCCGGCATAGCTTTGTAAAAGAAGTGCCCCCTTTGTCTGCCGAAGTCTCTAAATCAAGGCTTAATATCTGGAAGGAGAGATATCCAACAGCGTCTATCATCTCGTTGATGGAGCATCCCCCCCCCGGTCATGATCTACCTTGGGCTTCATGGAAGTCCTTGAACAGACTCCGGACTCAAGTCGGCCGAAGCAAGGAGAACATGAATAGGTGGGGTTACAGCTCTGACATTTCCTGTCCATGTGGTGCAACTCCTCAGACCATGGCACACCTGTTGTCTTGCCCTGCGTGTCCTACAACCTGCACACGCGAGGACCTATACAATGCCACTGATAACGCTGTCTCAGTGGCAGAGTTTTGGTCAACACGATAAGAAGAAGAATACTATATTTTATAACAAATAATATAGATAAACATCCAAAACCCAGGTCAATCTGTAAAAATAACATTTTCCATCTTGTCGTGACCGGGGATCGAACCCAGGCACCCTGGTGACGTGATGCAGGCTGGCATGTTAACGACTGCGCCAGGGAGCTCGCCTTTTTAAAATCAATCATTCTTTTAAGAGTTGTCAAAGCCAAATGAAATGAGAAAGCTTTAATGCGATTAAAAGTTTTGAAAGTTAAGCTTTCGATGCAGACTGCATTAAGGAATTAAGAAGTTTTGAGAAAAACATCAAAATTGCTTAACTAGGGAAAATACTTAGTGTTTCTGATTTCGATAATCCTCAAGTCCTTGCAAAAGAAAACAGATTTAAGGCGGCAATACGGCGTAATTTTTTGTCATTCGTTGCTTGTCATTCGAACGATCAAAATCTAGGTTTCACTGCCTGAAGATGCCTCGTGTAGAGGCGAAACACGTGTCGCGAGCACGACGGCCGACATTGCTGCAGCCTCAACGGATGCAGCAGTATCGACCAGCCATGCATCAACTAGTGGTGGCGGGTATGAAGGGACTAACAGTAGTGGGTGGGCGCTGGCTAGCAATAGTTTGCATGAACTAACTGGTGGCGGAAGCACGCAAAGTAAATTGTCTCAAAGTAAAAAAAGAAAACAGATTCACTCCAAGAATGCTTCGTGAGGCTAATGAAATTAAAAAACATCCTAACTTCAATAGAGAGGATGGTTGGCAGTTACCACCAGCTTGGGATCCTGTTATCAATTTAGTAAAATCTCAAGCTCATCACAAGACCTTCAGATACCGTGAGCCAATACTGCGTACATCCGGAACGTTATCAATAAATATTGTAGCGGTAGTTTTGTATAGTTCTTATAACACAAAGACAAATGTCAACTTAGTCTACCTGCGACCATGAAAACTGTAAAGTTGTCGAAATTTTAGGGGTAAATTAGTATAATATACGCGGTACTACCGTATTAAAGTGATTTTATTAATTATGAAAGTTTTAAGTAAATTGCTTTAGTATTTTCGGAGATAATCGTGATCATACACACAGACAGACAGACAAAAAAATCGTTTTTTTCCTTTTATGTTACTCTTTTTAAGTGTCCCTCTATCCATTTCAGTGAAAAATACTAAATGTACAGACAAAATATTTTTACTGTTTTATTATGTGTAAAAAAATAGAATAGATAATACGGTATTAAATCGATTTTATTTAAATTGATTTTTTTTTATTGGAAAATACTGCTGAAAGAACTAATTTCTTTTTACCCATCTATTGACTATTTGGCATTCAGAAAGGGACTTATGATTAGGCCACCTCCGTGTGTACGTGTGTGTAAATTTATCACCGATAAATTGGACTTGAACGGGTGTATTTTCAAAATATGTAACAGCGGGTTACTCACGTACGAAGTCAGCTACTGGCCGACATGTTTCGACCTCATCCGGAGAGGAGTATTTTAGATATTTTCACACAAATTGCTAAGCTTGCTGAACACTTTTTGATTTTAAGGATTCCGTACCTCAAAAGGAAAAAAACGGAATCCTCATAGGATCACTTTGTTGTCCGTCTGTCTGGTCACTGTCCCTTTAAGCTGTGAAAAACTCAAACTTCTAAGCCAATAGATCATCATCAGGTCATTTATAGTCTCCACTACAGGAGCACGACCCTTTCTGTACTACTAGAGCCATACTTGGCCAGAGCCGCCAGAGGACTTGGCCTACACTCTCCACGCTGGCCAGACGGGTGGGAGAGGTCTCTCAGATGTTTATAAGCTTTGTTTAGCTTGTATTTCCTAAGTCGCCTTCTACGACAACCACGGGAAGACTTGGAGTGGTCCTATTCTACTCTGCCGGATACCACACGGCTAACTCCGGATACCACACGGCTAGCCAATAGATAGTAGAGTATTTAAATTTTTTCTTAATTTTAACTTTGTTTTGAAATTTTTAGATCGTTAGGGTATTTTATTATTGTACGTCCCATATAGACAGGTCACAGTGACACACGCATTACCTGTAACTATTTTCTTCTTTTTTTAACCTGTGTACCACAATAAAGATATTATTATTATTATTTTAATACAATCAATAGATACAGCTGTTTTTGCCGCGAATTTTCGACATTCGCAAGGGAAACAGAACCTACAGGGTACTTTTCGTGAACTCAGAATCTTGAAACTTGGTACGAAGCAACGGCATTGCTACTATAACATGTTGCTACGTACCGAATTTCAAGATTCTGAGTTCACGGGAAGTACCCTGAAGGTTTTGATTCCCTTGCGAATGTCGCAAATGTCGAAAATTTGCGTCATATCTTTGATTGCGTTGGCTTAGAAGTTTGATTTTTTCAAAGCTCCAAGGGACAGTAGACCTGAGAAAGAGGGTCTTGCTTGACACACAGACATATAGACGGACAACAAAGTGATCCTATAAGGGTTCAGATTTTGCCTTTTGAGAAACGGAACCCTAAAAAAGGTGTACAGGATGATGTGAAGGAGAAATGAAGTGGCAACATGCAGCGTTCAGGAGACAAGTTGCAGCCTCGTTATCAATTAACAGCCTCCGTGGTCCAGTTGTTAAGGCGTTTGCCTGTTGACCCGGGGGTCGTGGGTTCGATTCACACCGGAAGCATACTTTGTTTAGTTGTTTCCTGTTTGGTTAGGACATTGCAAGCTTGAATCACCTGATTGTCTGATAATGAAGATAATTCCGTGCTTCGGAAGGCACGTTAAGCCGGTGGTCCCGGCTGCCATCTGGTAGTCGTTAAAGGAACCACGTCAGAGGCCGAGAGGCGGTTCCGAAGAACTCTGACACCAGGGTGTGCATGGTCGATTGACCGTGATACCTAACTCGAAATGATGATGATGTTGATGATGATGTTTATAATTAAAGTCTAAAAGAAATATTCAGCAAAATCCATATGTGAATCAAGCAGATGCGAGTTCTCAATCTTATACAGGATCCACTTAGTGCGTCTCATAACGTATTCCGATGCTAGTACAGTGACGCGGGCATGAAGGATATAGTCCGAGATACAGTGAATATTGCAGTGTATGATTTCCACATCGCTATCACTACATAGTATAAAGCCAAGTCGCTTCCCGCTGTCTGTCTGTCATTATATATGCTTAGATCTTTAAAACTAAGCAACGGATATTGATGCGGGTTTTTTAATAAATAGAGAGATGCAAGAGGAAGGTTAATATGTATTATTTATTGCACCCGTGCAAAGCCGGGGCGGGTTGCTAGTTCATATTAATACCGTCCTAGTTTCTTACGGGGTAGATAGTGTCCGCGGACATAAAGTGTCCTGTAATGTTGCACATTCATATTTAATTGGTAATAAAAATAATGATAGTTTGCTAGCCGCATCGCTTATTCTCATGTCATAATTCCTCAATACCTACATATAACTAATAATGTTCATACCTTCCTGAGGAATAAAATTAAACATCCTAATCCGAATCCTTCCTAACTAATATTATAAATGCGAAAGTGAGTTTGCTTGTTTGTTTGTTTGTTTGTTACGCTTTCACGCCGGAACTACTGAACCGATCATCATGAAATTTTGCATACAAGTTCTCTGGAGTACAGAGAAGGACATAGGCTACCTTTTATCTCGGGAAAAACTACTATTCCCGAGGGATCGACATTAACGCGGGCGGAGCCGCGGGCGAAAGCTAGTTTAAAATAAAACTATAACCGCATCTACGAAAGAAGCGTTTACAACCAATCAAAATGGTGGCAAAGGTTCTAACCTAACTAGTTTACGAATCTATATTACGTCAATGTTTATCTCCCGGGATAAAAGGTAGCCTATGTCCTTCTCCGTACCCCAGACAACGGGTATGCAAAATTTTTTGACGATCGATTCAGTAGATAAGGCGTGAAGTCGTCACAAACAAACAAACTCACTTTCACATTTATAATAGTTAAGATTTATCCAATTTTTCGGTTTTAAGCAACTGTACTCAGATGAGATAAGCAGATGCAACTTGCAGCAGGATCTCAGTCTATAATGCAATTGTCAGTTAGAAGATATGGATCTTGGCAACTATGATAGTTTATAACAAGATTTGGGAGAATTTAGAGTATGCAGAGAATTCCATTGCAGTATGATTAATAGCATATCTGAGATACTCTAACCAACCTCCGATACGAGGAGGTTCTTGACAGAATATGTTTATTATTTACATATTTATGTACACTATTTACACATTTGCCGCTATAACAACAAATACTAAAAAATAGAATAAAATAAGGAGCGTTAGCCGTGTGGTATCCGGCAGAGTAGAATAGGACCACTCCAAGTCTTCCCGTGGATGTCGTAGAAGGCGACTTAGGAAATACATGCTAATAAGCTTATAAACATCTAAGACACCTCTCCAACCCGTCTGCCCAGCGTGGAGAGTGTAGGCCAAGTCCTCTGGCTGCTCTGGCCAAGTATGGCCCTAGTACAGAGACTAGTAGTACAGAGAGGGTCGTGCTCCTGTAGTGGAGACTAAAAAGGACCTGATGATGATGATGATGATGAAGGAGCGTAGCATGCTAGGCTTACGTCTTATAGATAAGGTGAGAAACACCGAACTGCGCTCCTTAACTCAGGTCGAAGATGCAGGTGTAAAAACTGCCAGACTTAAGTGGAACTGGGCGGGCCATGTTTGTCGTATGCGGTCAGAAAGCCAACCTAGCCCAGGTTGGCTACTTTTTGGATGGCGGAGTGTCGCCGAGGTAGAGGTAGACCGAGAAGGAGGTGGAGAGATGATCTCGACAAGTTTATGAATGGATGGGCGGAATTTGCTATGGACAGACACGAATGTAAAAACAAGGGGGAGGCCTTTGTCCAGCAGTGGGACATAACAACCACAGGCTAGAAAAAAAAAATACACATTTATTTACTAGTTTAATCAAGGCTATTATTTGTGCCGATAATTTTGAGAAATTAATGCTTTGTTCTATTAATACTAATATTATAAATGGGAAAGCTAGTTGGTTTGTTTGTTACAAATTCAGCGTGAAAGCGAAAATTACCGTTGTCTGAGGTACGGAGAAGGACAAAGGGTGGCGTGTTGATCACTGCGCCACGGAGTTCGCCAAAGATAAAGCTCGCCGGAGATAAAGTGACTCAAACTAATTTTCGAGTCACTACGCTATCTCTCCCTTCCAAGTATATTTCAAAGGCTTAATCTTCTTAAGTGAATATTGCAGGTAGCTGCCGACGCAGTATACTGCGAGTTACAACGTCGTCCCTGGATATTACAGATGTATAGTATCTTCGTAAGTTTAATGGATCTGCTTAATTAAGTGACGCCTACTTGAGATAGGAGAGTAGATTACGTCGGAGTTCAAGCTCGTTACTTCTTTGATAATAATACTTATTTAAACTACTTAAAAAGACGAAATTAAAATAATAATTAAAAAAACCTTCTTAAAAATATATATTTCCATATGGTACAGTCCCTACATGTGCTTGTAATTCTGGGCATCGTGCCCAAAAGGCTGACAGCATTGCTTAATTGAATGGCAATGCTGCAAGAGCTAGGTAATTTCCAGCCCTTTGGTCACGAGATACCTCAATAAGCCTTTTGGCCAACAAACTAACAAGCTTATGCGCTGATGGACCCCACGGACCTAATGTTTCTGGCTCAACTCAAATGCAGTTACCTCCGATACGTACATATTTGCGTCTTTTAAGGGTTCTGCTCCTGCAGCGGCTGCGCCTGCCTTCGATTCAAATTTAAAGTTTAAAAAGCTAGTTAAAATCACGACTTAAAACTGAATTGCAAGAGTGAAGTAAATTTACTAAGTCACATTATTTTTATGTTATCCAAAACAGTCCATTGAAAAGACTCGACTAGTATGTAGAATTTTAAAGTGTTTTGTAATCACTGTATTCATTTATAATAAAATCTTTTTTGTATACGAAAACTTATAAAAACACGGTTTCACTCACGTTTATTCTGTTGGAATCGCCAACTAGTTTCGGTCTGTCACGAAGACCATCATCAGAGCGAGTGTTAGGGGAGACACGGCTGTTTCGCTTTCCTCAAAGCACTAAGGGCATCCTCGCGCGTCGTAAGATTTTTATTACCTCATTTCCGGACTATGAAACATTCTTCTTCGTCGGTCCCTCAATACTGAGGATCGCGACCACATGAAATATATTTCCATTGAGTGCGGTCATAAGCTGCGTGGACCGCACGATGCATTCCACCGGTCTCCGCCTTCTTCACAGTGTCGCACCTTGTAGGTGCTCTGCCTTGGCCCCGTCTGCCTTTCATTTGCCCCAGAATAATTTGCTTCTCCAGACAATGCTTTGAAGACCGCATAATGTGACCAAAAAAACGAAGGGCTCGTTTCCAGCAGGATATTGAGGAGAGCCGCGTGCTGATCTTCAATTCAGCTATTATGGACTCGTTAGTTCTCATAGCGGTCCAGGGAATACGGAGTAATCTTCGCCAATACCACATTTCGAAGGCATCTATCTTGCTGCTATCGAAACATGGACAGATTTTTAGTAGCCGAACGGAAGGTGTACTGTCGAAGAACGATCGTACGATGCTTGGCCTCTCTGTTTTATCTACTCTGTGCTAAATAGAGAACTCGGGTAATACTGATGACCAAAGACGTTTTATAACAAAGATCACTGAGGCTTAAATAAATTGTAAATACAGATTTTTCTTTGATCACTGAATATAATAAGAATAAATTTGAGAATTAGTCAGCATTTTTTTGCGATGATTAATTCAATTAAACTCAAACTCAAACATCTTTATTGTGAAACACAGGTAAAAGGTTGACAATAATATAGTATGTATCACTGTGCCCTGCCCGTATGGGCGTACAATAGTTGCTATTATTATCTATCTCAATAATTAAGTACATGCATATATCATTAATTAAATTGGAAGTACATTGTGGTCTATAAAATTATCATTTAAATAATCCTTAATACTATAATAACATTTCTTAGTCAACAATGATTTCAGTTCGTTCTTGAATGTCGGTAGTTTTAATTCTTTTATTCGGTCTGGTAGTTTATTGAAAATAATTGCTGCCATTCCAACCAAACTATTGGTCATTAGTGCTGTATTAACAAGGCCAACAGCTAGCCTTAGATTTAATTAATATTTTTAATTAAAATAGGCACTGTGCTTAACTTTTTAAATGTAATTTTATGATCCCTAGGGTTATACAGAATATAATTCTTTAATAATTTATAGGCTTCCCCAGTGATTTTCAATACGACCGGTTCAATTCAATTCAATTCAATTCAATTCAATTCAATTCAATTTATTTATTGCTCTTTCACATTGTACAGGTAAAATACACTTTAAATTACTACAGTCGCTTTTTAAATTGTAGGTACAACATGAACCCTGTAGGGGCATCGCAAAATAGTTCTATAACAGCATGCGGATTATTTATTATGTCTTGTATCAAACAAAAGTCTTAATGCAAAATGCTCTAATAACATAAGCGGTTGGAAGCGGCCTGCATCCAGCGTCTTCCTGCGACCTTAGTCAGGTCGTCCGACCACCTGCCGGCCTATTTGCTAACTCAGTGTACAACGTTTTAATAGTCATTTTAAAGTTCATTGCGTTTGATATATCTTTAATAAAAATAGTCAATCATAGGAAACTCGCAATGTATTTTGAAGTGACTATAAAAACGTTGGTCACTGAGTTAGCAAATCGGCCGGCTGGTCGGCGGGAGTCTGACGCTGCGCTTGCCGGTACTGCTCGCCATTCGAGAACCTTTCTGCCCCATTGGCCATCGGTTCTACGCGCTATGTCCAGCAGTGGACTTTTTATAACTGAGATATTGATGATGAATAATTTATAACTTCGAACTAATTTGAGAATTTTTATCTTCGACCAATGCTGAGAACTCAAAAAAATGGACATTTCTACCAAAAATGTACGGCTGCCGGGTCAAATTGTATGGGAATATAAAAAAAAATTGAGTGCCCAGCATTGGTCTCATAGGAAAAGTTGTTCATATTGACGGGCTGAATCACCCCTTTAAGGGTCCAAAACGATCAAAGTTTCACCATGTATAAAGAATTTCATATTATTTCAATTTCATTTAATTAACTTAATAAACTCAATTTGATTAAGCTTATTTGAGTGTCTTGCACTTTACAATATTAATATGCTTAAATAAAAGCTTTTAACACAAATGTAATCTATATCTATACTATAATAAAGCTGAAGAGTTTCTTTGTTTATTTGTATGTTTCTTTGTTTGTTTGAACGCGCTAATCTCAGGAACTACTGGTTCAAATTGGAAAATCCTTTTTGTGTTGGATAGTCAATTTATTGAGGAAAGCTTTAGGCTATAAAAGATCACGCTGCGACCAATAGGAGCGAAGCATCAATAAAAAATGTTTTGAAAACGGGGGAAAATTATACATCTATACTAAGAAATAAACTAATTAATGATAATAACAGAAATTGCCGCGGACGAAGTCGCGGGCAACAGGTAGTTATTAAATAAGAACTTATTTATTCAAAACCCGGTAATTAATATAACCCCTCAGAGCATAAAATTTAAAGTTGCATTTGTGAGAAAAATGCACAGTCACTTGAACAAGAGGCCCGCGGCTCTTCGTAACATTTTACGGGAATGTAATGAAAAAAATATCTGCTCCAGTTTTACCCCACTACGTTAGAAAAGGATGATTTATATCAAGTATTTTTTTTTTCTAGCCTTCTTTGTTTCCCATCCCACCGCTGGGCAAAGGCCTCCCCTACCTTCTACCATTCTTGTTTTTATATATTTATTTAAAATCTATAACAATACATAGAAAAAAATTGGATATTCGACGTGTTAGAAGACCAGACGTGTCAGGTGTCAGTGTTGGGATTCCGTAGTGAATAAATTCCCTCTGAAGAATTTGGTGTTTTACTCCAAATCCCGAACCCTAATCACGTAACAATGTAACGTTGCATGCCACCTGCATGCTGCATCTCGTCCAACCTCATTTCTCTCATCCTGTCCATTTTTCATTCCTTATTTTAATTCAAATTTAATTTTTAATTTAAATTTCATTTTTAATTCAAATTTCATTCTATTCCATTCCATTTTTAGATTACTTTCTCTCTCTCTCTCTCTCTAATTACTCATTCTTCAGTCTACTACCATCTTTCATTTTACTACCATCTCTTGGAGCATATCAGTCTCTGTTATTAATTTATTGAAGTCAACATCTACATAGTTGAAGTTGTAAAGTGAAGTTGTAACAATAAAGTTATTCTCTGTGTGTTCTGTGTGTCGAGTCTTGTATTCTCCCTATCTTCCTATTTATGTGAGAACTCGGCTAGAGCGCCGGGATAGTCGAGAGTCGAGCCCTCACAACAATATACTTGACTCACACATAAAATACAAAATTAAATCAATGAACGACAATTCAAATTGGTTCGAAAAAACAATTTAGATTACCGTCTACGGTCAGTCAGAGACACGCTGTTCATTAAGTATGATTTAAGCTTCGAACTAATATAATGGTAGATAGATACACGATTCGCGCTCGAAAAGTGGCACCGGAAAAACACCGCACTAATCGAGTTTCAGAGCTGTTTTGTCCACAGTCTCAATAAACCGCGCTAGCACTCACACGTCTCGCGATGACGAAGGTACAGTGAAAGATGCAAAAACTACGCGTCAAAAATGAAAAAAAAAAGATGGAGTGTCATACTTTCAGTATGTACCGTTTTTGTCGTTGTTTGTAAGTATGCATGATGTTTTAACTCGGGGACATTATCTACCATTATATTTGATCGACGGATTTAAGCGTATTTTTGATGTTAGTTTTTGTGATGCTTTGAATGTTAGTTATTGAGTAAACTAGGGTAAATAAGTAAAATAGGGTGTTTTCTTTCGCCGCATGTATTTTTTGCAGAAATAGTAACAAGTTTATTATAATTTCTACGTCTGAATTGCAGCTGATGAGTTACTCATGTATAAGTATACATATCATAACGTATATGTATAGGCTATACATGCTATACGTCTTCCCATATTCCCGGCACTGGGTTTAAAGCGGGCATGGCTGCAGCCAATACTGAGTCCCTCAAACGGCGAAAATATGCTTGTATCGGTAACAGTTTCATATTTGAGCCGTTTGAGGTCACTGGGTCCGTGGGACCCGTTGGCGCATAAACTTTTTAAGTTATTGAGCCAAAAGCTGGTTGAGGTATCGGGTGACCAGAGGGCTGGCCATTACCTTGGACAGAGAATAAGCATTGCCATCCAACGTGGCAATGCCACCAGCCTTCTGGGTACCCTTCCGTGTGATAACGACCTGCGGGACATTTTTTATTTACAGTTTTGGTGTTATTTAGGTAGGTATTTTATTTCATAGTTTTAATTAATTTTAATTTTTTAGTTTAAGATTTAAAATTAAGTTGATTTTGGCTATACATATAATAATTTATTCGGTTCATTATTTTTTACAAGCTTTTGTTTAGTTTCACCTGTCCCGATGTATGTAATCATATCTTGCAAGCTAAATTTGATCCACTTCACGGTTACCGATTGAGTTGAAATTTTGCATGCATGTGTAAATTGGATGACAATACAATATTTTAGAATCATTACGCTGGACTAATGATGGAGTCCGAAGGTGGCCATAGGAACTCTTAAACTAAACAAAGTACACCTATTGTGTTTGGGCTCATTTGATGTGTCTTTGATAACACTTTACAGTGTGGATTCGCTTATAATAAAAGCTTGTCACAAAAATGTAATTTTTGCAAAAAAACTTGTTTAAATTGTAACTTAAATAGTTGTTCCATGTTGATCCTAAGTTGGCCCGCACCAAACACAATATAATAATAACGCCTATACTCTCACCATTATTGAAAAAAGTTCGGGTAAAGAAATGTTGTGCGGGTAATAATAAAGTGAACAAATCCTAATACAAAGTTCATGTTATTATTTTTTATAACTCTGAAGTTATACTTGGATTCACATACTGAAAGTATAAAGTACAGTGTTATAAGTAAACAACGTGTTAATGAACTCACAAAACCTCAGAAACACCAACATATTATTACTATAAAAGAATTACATAAATTATAAAATTTCATTTTCGTGGATTATTTACTAACGTATTAGCTTTTTTTCTTGTTTTCTTGTAATAGTTGCAAATTAAGAAGTCTATGGTGATTACGCGCGATCTAGGGCAACGTTACGACGTTGTCGCTTCGTGTGTCGCCGCGAGAGGAAAGTTAAGTAATGATAAACACGGCGTCATTAAAATAGTTTTGGTTAAATTTTGACCCCTATTTGTTATTTATGGAATCGATTCTACCCTCGATTCTGAACTAATTACGTTTAATTACGTTTTGCGCTTTTTCATTCATCATCAGGTCTTTTTAGTCTCCACTGCAGGAGCATGACTCTTTCTGTACTACCGGAGACATACTTAGCAAAGCAAACAGAGGTATCGGCCTACACTCTCCTCCTTGGCCAGACGGGTTGGAGAGGTCTCATTGATGTTTATGAGCTTGTATTTCCTAAGTCGGCTCTTACAACACCATGGGAAGACTTGGAGTGGTCCTATTCTACTCTGCCTGAAACTACACGGCTAATATTTTTCATTAACACGTTGTATAAGAAGAAACATACCTCAGGGTTGACGGTGGGCGGCATTATCATCTTTTTCTGCGGCGGCGAGCGCAGCACAACGTTTTCATCCCTGATGATGATCTGCGGCTCCATCGCCAGAAGTTTCTTCTTGCACTCCTGCATTTGCAAACACTCCTTATCCTTCCGAGAGAGCACTGATTCTGAAGACGCATGCTTTGACGAGCAAACAGACGTATTCTTGCTCGAAAGTTTTAAACTGTCTATAGAAGCCGTCATTTTTGCACTGTCTTTGCTGTTTGAGGACGCCATTTTGTATTATTGCATCGTTTTCTTTAAATTTCTAAAGGTTTACCGCAAGGGCCGGTATTAGGTTCCATTTAATTTTAATATTAGATTTATTGATTAGAAGCACTTCCTATATGTTCACATGTGTTTAAAACTTCACTTCACTATATTTCACTTATTTTATATCACTATACATTTTGTTTTTTTTTTTTTATTTGTAGATTAAGTTTGATAATTTTTTCAAGTTTTTTCACTAAAGTAACATCAACTACAGAAAGATTAAATATTTTATTCAAATAAGTAAGAACGTTTTATCACGGATTGTCTATTTCGTTTCTTTCTATTAAAGAACATTAAAAGTTTGTGTGTATTGCAAAAGTTTGCATCGGTGCACCACAGGGGCGTATACTAGGTCCGGTCGTAATCCCAAGTTTCTAGTACATTGTTTTTAAAGTTCAAAGTTTTTATTGTTTTAAGTTAGCTACTGCTTAAGATTTATATACAACAAGTTCACCAACTACTACTTTAGCAGTTTTATGAGGTAAATCCTAGTTTATTAGTATTACTGGCCTTCTCTAATGCAATAGCTGTAACTTTTAAAAAGTAATGTCGCAAGGAATGGAGTTTAAATTTAGACAAGTTATTATTTAGTTTTAACTGTTTAAGTACTTCTTTCTAAAATAGTAATATCAATGATATTAGGTATACGAGTATGATACGAATAAGTGAGTGTGTACAAGAAAGAGCTTTAATGTTAAGTTTAAATAAATAAAGAGATGAGTTAAGGCTTCAAAGTTACACGCGGTTTATGCCAAAGCTTATTATTTATCTGTAATTTCTGATAATTTATGAAATCAAATAAAAGATTATAGTTATTTATAATCTTATAAGAGGGGCCTATGCTCAGCAGTGGGCTTAAGAAGAGCTGATATGATGATGATAATGAAATAGAGGGAAAGAAACTCAGCTCAATTAATACATAAGTCAACCCTGAAAATATTACCCTCAATTTTGGTGCAGTCGAGTAAAACATACGGCTCTGTCACTGTGTGCAATTACATTTTTCCACTGCCTCATAATTAAAGCCCGGCAATACTCCATTAAGTCAATTACTACAAATTTGGCTCTGATGAGGCGACGTCGTTTACAAGAGCTGAGTTTGATTATTTTGTCAGCTTTTTATTTAAAGCTTTTACATTTTTAGAGTTCCGTACCCAAGGTAAAAACGGAACCCTATTTAATAATAGTTGAGCCCTATTAATATAGGGCCCCACTGTCTGTCTGTCAGTCTGTCACCAGACTGTATCTTATGAACCGTGATAGACAGTAGAAAATTTCACAGATGATGTATTTCTATAGCCGCTATAACAACAAATACTAAAAAACAGAATTTTTGAGATTTTCTTGATTTGTTTAGAGAATTTTGAGTAAATTGAATATTTCACACTCACGTTTTTAGTATCGGATATTCGGGTCTGATAAATAAAACTAAAGTGAAATTTTGCATGTATTCACGGAAAACTGTAAGCTTGATTTAAGCATTCTAAAATTTACAAAGTAAGAAGAATAATAGAAAAATATATTTTTTATCAAAGTGGATAATATCTGAAACTAGCTCTTTTCATGAGCATTTTTCAATAATTAAATTCTTCATAATCATAAGGTCTTTTTAGTCTCCACTACAGGCATGACCCTTTATGTACTACCGGAGCCATACTCGGCCAGAGCAGTCAGAGGATTTGGCCATACTCTCCCACGCTGGCCAGATTCTCAAATTCAAAAAAACAAAAAAATTAATGCATGCATAATATTTATAACATAGTCCACTCTCAAGTGTAAATAAAAAAATGTGTTTAACTGAAAATCATAGTCATTAGGAACAAAATGCAGAAAAAAACGTCAATTTCATAGCTATTAATATTACACTGATTTTAACTCATCATCATCATTTCGAGTAGGTGTCATAGTCAATCGACCATGCACACCCTGGTGTCAGAATTCTTCGGAACCGCCTCTCGGCCTCCGACGTGGTTCCTTTAACGACTACCAGATGTCAGCCCGAACCAACGGCTTAACGTGCCTTCCGAAGCACGGAATCATCTTTATTATCAGACAATCGGGTGATTCACGCCTGCAATGTCCTAACCAAACTGGAAACAACTAAACAAAGTATACTTCCGGTGGGAATCGAACCCATGACCCCCGGGTCAACAGGCAAATGCCTTAACCACTAGACCACGGACGCTGTTATAACTAACTATATACAATATCAACATGAAGTGAAAAAAAAGCACTAGAAAAATATATCTTAATTCAATAAAAAAAATATGTATGTATGTATGAAAAAAACAAATCATAAATTATTTCATAACTAACGACCCATTAGAAAGATAACGTACATAGCGAAAATAGAATTTAACTGAATCTATAATCTTCCAATTGAGCGTAAAATATGAAAAGGTTAAGGGCAACATTACCCACTCAAATCAGGTTACAGGCCCCTCCCCCATCTCTGACGTCATCACATAAGATACCATGTTGTTGATTCTTCAACGGATATTGAAGTATCTTTATGTAAACAAATTTCAGGAAAATATTTTCATACTGAATCGCGAGTGGGCGTTGAGATTTTCAACCTCTCAGTATATTAAAGATGATTTATTACGCGTTTTACATAATATTTTAGGTCAGTATATTTCTGCTTTTTCAATGAATGGTCTGAAATTGCATTGGACAGAGACAAGTGGAAGGAAATGGGGGAGACCTTTGCCTGGCAGTGGGACAATATAGGTTAGTTAAAAAGAAAAAATATTTCTGCTTATATAGGCGTGTGGTTTTGACGATTTTATAAAACAATACAGCTACAAGCACGTAGGGACCAAGGCTGGATTGAGTTTCTTTCGGCGTATTCTTCTCACCAGTGGTCGTTCCGAAACGCTAGTAGTATTTCAATTTTGCATATATAAAAAAATATATAAGAAATAAAAATATGACGTTCAAAAAGAGATACATGTATCCAATTTTGAATAAAAATCTTTGACTTTTGACTTTTGACTTTTGACAAGGAAATTACTTCTCGATTTCAGATTAAGTCATTGATACTTTGAGTGTGATATGTTATGTGAAGCCGTGTGGTTTCCCGGCAGAGTAGAATAGGACCACTCCTAGTCTTCCCATGGACGTCGTAAGAGGCGACTTAAGAAATACTAGGTAAACAAAGCTCATAAACATCAATGAGACCTTTCCAACCCGTCTGGCCAGCGAGGAGAGTGTAGGCCAAATCCTCTGTCTGCTCTGGCCAAGTATGGCTCCGGTAGTACAAAGAGGGTCATACTCCTGCAGACTAAAAAGACCTGAAGATGATTTCTGCTTGTTTTAACGAATAGACAAACACTGGCTTTTCTTAATTTACAAAGAAACTAAACAAGACTAAAGAAGCTCTTCCATACTGATCTGGGAGAAAAGAAAAAACCTAGAATATGCTAGCTGCTTCTCTTCCCTCGCAGAGCGTAGAAGCCGGTCAAGGGAATGGGCGAAAATCTAAGGAATCATGACTATAGGCGATGCGGCTAGCAAGCAACCGATCAGTATTTTGATTCCGTTTTCCACCTTTAGGCCTAACACGCTAAACGTGGCCTTTTGGTCTTATGACCTTAGGCTCTGTCTACCCCGTAAGAGATAACGATGTGATAATTGCTGCTGAATTACGCAGATACCGTATACGGCCCTTGTTTACTGGCTAAAACAGAGCGACTTATCCAACGTGTTCAAAATTCGTGTGCGCGCTTTTGTTACGATATCCCGTATAGATCCCACGTAACACCTTACCTGAACGACCATAATGTTCTTAAAATGGAAAGTAGAAGGAGACTTCATCTCGCAACTCTACTTTTTGGTATTTTAGCAAATAAGATTCCTAATTACTTGTACAATAAACTGACCTGGAGATCTGATATGTATAGATATCCTCCTCGATCATGTAAAAACCCATTGTGTAATCCGCGGCATAGGACAGCGGCATTCCGAGGAAGTTTCAAGTATGCTGCCACTCACTGTTGGAATAACATTCCTCCACCAATCCGCGATCAACAAAAAATTTACTGCTTCAAACTCCATTTCAAGAAACACTTGCTTCAGATGCAGAAGGAAAGTGGTTAATTACCCATTTTCGTTTTGTATTTGACGTAGGTGTTCCATTACATCAAAGAAATAAGATTATATAATTATTAGGTAAGGAAAGTATTCTATATAAGTATTCTATTTATGTATTGTATTAATTTATGCTTTTATTCTTCTTTTTATCCTCATGTATATGTATATATATATGTGCGTGTGTGTGTGTGTGTATATATATATATATATATGCCTTGCATATTTAACTAGGATATATGTTAATTTGTGTTTAATTCGTCACCTATCATAACTCAATATATAATTAATTTTTGATGGCCGAATGTGAAAAAGCAGTGAGTGGTAGCGATCAGTAGGTCGCCGGGTCAGCATATTGCATTTACATGTTTTAAAAAAAGAATAATTATTTACAATTAGTTTATAAACGTTGCCAATTTGTTCCCAACTGTAGCAACATGATTTGTATCGTTGTCTGACATTATCTCGTCTCGTCACTCACGCATACTCAGGGTCCTGCAGAATATCAGCGCTGCAGTGTTTTGCGCTGCAGCTTTATGCTGAGCCGGTCCCTTTTGGCAACCACTGCGACACTCGTTAATTATTATAATGTAAGTAGTATATAAGTATTCTTTTTTTATGTATAAATAATGTTTGTAATTTTAGTTTAAATTTTAAAAAAGTTAAGATATTTATATTATTTATGTGTCGCATTGTGACTGGCCAATAAAGATATTTCATTCATTTCATTCATTCATTCATTCATAATATGTATTTACTAAGCAAGAGTTTTATTATTAGCTATTGAATTAGTACAAAAGGAGTACTTTTTAGTACCCAAATAATACGTTTTCGAAAATCAGGAGTTATAAAAACAATGAACTCCATTCTTCCCTATTTACAGTTCCCGTCCTTGTCCCAGGTTCGATCCATGTGTCAGGTCAAGATGTGAAAAAAACTGTTTCAGATTGACCGTGGATGTTTATCTAAAAATGTATTAATAATAGGCTTGATAAAGATGACTCCATGCTTCGAAGGCACGTTAAGTCGTTGGTCCCTGCTGCCATCTGGTAGTCGTTGAAGGAACAGAGGCCGAGAGGCGGTTCCGAAGAACTCTGACTCCGTGGCGCGGCGGTCAACACGCCAGCACGAGAATGCCCGATTCGATCCCCGGCCAGGTCAAGATGGAAAGTGATATTTTTCAGATTGGCCTGGGTCTTGGATGTGTATCGATATATGTATTTGTTATAAAATATAGTATGTATGAGTTAGTATCCTATAACACAAGTCTCGAACTTACTTTGGAGCTAGCTCAATCTGTGTGATTTGTCCGTGTATATATTTCAGGGATGGTTACCGGTACCAAATTTCCATTATAAGTACCGGTAAGTACTGGTATTACTATTCTGTTAAAATTTTAACGGTAATATGAGGTACCGGTAATCTAGTATTTAACGGTAATAATATTGTTAACAGTTAACGGTAATTTTACCGCTACTTGTTACCGGTACCAAATTCACATTATAAGTACCGGTAAGTACCGGTACCTCTATTCTGTCAAATTTTAACGGTATTAAAATTGCGTTAATTTTACCGGTACCTACGCATTGTTGCCGTCTACCGCATGGGACTCGCTCGACTGTAAAAGTGACGCCCTATTGTGGGCCCCCGCCTCACGCCGCACATGCACAACACGGCAACGACACACATTAACGAAATGATAATTCCCAATACGAGTACCGGTACTAAGTACCGGTACTGTTTACCGGTATTTGGTACAGGTACTTCTTTCAATTACCGGTACCGTCGTTTTATTGAGGTACCGGTACCAATCAAATTACCGGTACCGTTGTATTATAGAGGTACCGGTACTTGATTTTTACCGATACCAAATGTACCGGTACCAAACCAATTACCGGTACTGTCGTTTCATAGAGGTACCGGTAATGGATTTTTACCGGTATTCCAACCCCTGATATATTTATTTCTTTCTGACACCAGGGTATGCATGGTCGATTGACCGTGTCACCTACTCGAAATGATGATGATGATGATGATTATTAAATATTATATCTTTGAGTTACGGTCCCAAGACACAAATTCATAAATTAGTAACGGGCTAGCTCAATCTGTGTGATTTGATGTTACATACGTCTTCCTTATATATACGATCGAAATTGAACCATAATTATTTTAAATTAAAAGTTGTGTTTAAACGAAATTACGAATTAGTTGTGGTAGAGCCACGCTACCGACAAGATTAATTTTTGCTAGTAGCATGAATGGGCCGGCTCGTCCGGGGAAGTACCACACTCTCACAGAAAATCGACGTTTGAGTAGAAGCTTTACCGCTTCTATGCTTCGTTCGGTGAGTGAGAGAGCCGGAGGCCCATCCTTCCCCCATTTCCTCCCCCATGTCCTTTCCCCAACTCCTTGAAAGGCCGGCAACGCTCCTGTTACACCCTGGTGTTGCAGTTGTCTATGGGCAGCGGTGGTCGCTTACCATCAAGTGACTCGCTTGCTCGTTTGCCGTCCCATATTATAAAAATATTTTTTTTATTGACTTAATGTATTTTATAGAAAAATATAGATAGATAGATAAATCATTTATTTTGCATGAACTGCAACACATACAAAACACAAATTAAATTTAAATACAAATCCTATAGTCACCTTCACATTATATCATTAAATACAAACACGCAAGCCTATATAATTTAATTTTTTATACGCATAATTTAAAAAAATATTAGCATTCTACATAAACTAAAAGTGTGCGAAGTTTTAACTCCTCACAATTTTCGTAAAAAGGTTACAAAGTACAGCGTGTTACATGACCAACCCGTGAAGGGGTGACTCAGTCCGTCAAAATGAACAACTTTTCATATAGGACCAACGCTGGGATCTCAAAAAAAACATTTTCATACAAAAGTGTTTAGCTGATCCGGCAATTAGTATGAAAATGTAAAAAAATAGATTGAGTTTCCAACATTGGTTCCATAGGAGAAGTTGTTCATTTTGATGTATAGATTACAAATAAATTCACGTTTCTAAGTAGAATTTTAAGTCAGTAAATCTAACGTAATAAATTGTAGGTGCCTATTTCCAACATACAGACGAGCGCGTTAAGATAAGATATATCCATTCGAATATATTCACCATTGAGGCACATTGCAAGTAAAATTACTTATTCTTTTGCGTTTTTCCATTGTCGAACGGGTTTCTGTACAAGGCAAACTGATTTTCTAATTTTGCTATTGTACATACACACATAGTATCACGTCTTTTTCCCTTGCGCGGTACACTGAGCCTAGGTTTATAAGACCTTATGGCCACATTTAGCATGTTTGAGGGCTTGTAGGTGGAAAACGGAATCAAAATAGTAATGGTTGCTTCTCGTAGCATCGCCTATTGACATGATTCCACAGATTTTCGACCATTCCCTCGATCGGCTTTTACGATCTTCGCAGGAAAAGAAGCAGCTGGCACATTCTACGTTTTTCCTTTTACTCCCAGACCAGCATGGAAGGGAGTGCAGTGCTATTGTATTTTTTTTAAATCTATAATTTTAGTGCATTTGACCCCTATGTTGCCTGATGGGAAGCAACGATGAGGTTAGGGTGGTCAAACACATGCAAACTCATATAATGCCTATTCACTCTTGCCTTGAAAATTCCTGTACAAGTCGGGAAACAGCGACGCGGGGAGGGAATTTCATTCCTTACTCCTACCGCAACGTACTGTGAATCGCAGGGTCCTTGGGTTCGATTCCCCGCCAAGTTAAGATGGAACCATTTTTTTTAGATTGACCTTGGATCCATATGACAGATACTGAGGTATATATCTATTATAAAATATAGTGTCATTAATATTAGTATTCCACGACATAAGTTCCTAACATACAGTGGCGTTAGCTTAATCCGTGTGATTTGTGCCTATTGTAGAGTTTTTTTAATTCAAGTTAATATTATTTCTCAGCACGGTCGGAAAACGAAATAATCCGATAATGGTAAGAAAGAAAATGTAGGCTTGAGAACCCTTAAAATAAATTGGTGAGAACATTTAAATTCGAACGTTAAGGAAAGACATTCAGAAAATAACGCCGTATATTGGAAACGCGCATCAAGGTATCCAACAAATAAAGTGTCCATTAGACGCAATTTACTTTCTATCACGTTCACCGAATTTCCTTCGCCAAATTCTGATTATAATCTGATTATTTATCGGCGAAAAGGGACCGAGCGATCGAATTCGATTTTACAGAATAGGATCAGTAGAAAGTAAAGGTTAAAATACAAATACCTAAGTAAATATAATAACGTTTGTATCTTTTACGGAGTAGACAGAGTTTTTTTTTTTCACACTCTTTGGGTACGGAACCATAAAAATATTTATTTAATTATAACTAACGTGAGAAATATTCATATTTTATTCACAAAAAATTTACACCAAGTACACATGCACATAACATAGTCACAAAGGGTCTTATTTTTAACAAATTTTACCTTTTTAAGCATTGTAAATTTTAATGTACAATACAATAAAATAGAATTATTAAAAAAATTATAAAGAAAAATGTGCTAAAATTTATCATCCCAATATTTCCTTAGTGTAATATTTTTTATTGGTCAGAAGAGTTTTCAATTCATTGTCAAATTTAGGTCCCTGGGATTCTTCTATATACTTAGGAAGCTGGTTGTAGACCGTGATAGCCATGCAATAGGGACCATTTTTAAAAAACTGGAGGAATCCGATCAGCACTCGAGTGCGAATCGGGACGACTTCGGTCGAGATGTCGGTCAGTAGCTGACTTTGTACGTGAGTACCCGTTACATATTTTAATACATACATAGTATCACGTCTTTTTCTCTTGCGGGGTAGACAGAGCCTAGGCCTAGACCTTATGGCCACATTTAGCATGTTGGAGGGCGTGTAGATGGAAAACGGAATCAAATAGTGATGAGTTGCTAGCCGCATCGCTAGGATATAAAATTAAATAATAAACGGAATAAATCGCTATGATATGATTCCGCAGATTTTAGCCCAATCCCTCAATCGGCTTTTACGATCTGCGCGGGAAGAGAAGCAGCTGGCACATTCTACGTTTTTCTTTTCTCCCGATCTTAAAATCAATCAAAATATTTTAATAATGCCTAAAAATCATAACACCAAATTAATACTTTTCCTGCGTACAGTCACTGTCATGTGATTAAGCATGGAAATAGTGCTTTTACCTACATTCAGGATTATATTTTCAATCATTTATAAAAATTGGATAAAAAAGGCAAATTTTGGAAGTACCTATTTAAATACAAGGTGAAATAAAGAATGTATGAAACCAAATTCAAAAAGCTTTGCAGAATTCTAAATATATTATCATTTTGCAAATGGAAACTTTATTTTTCATCGCAATTGTTACACATGTTTTCAAAACAAATTAAACCTTTTAATACTCGACCGACGGCTTGGTTCTCGAAATCGCAAACAAGGCTAAAAAGAAAGTTTAATAGGATCGCGGCCAAATCGAGCGGACTGAACGAAATGGACAAAGTTTAAATTCGGATTGTATGGATTACAGACACCCGAAGCAAGGACCAACATTTGTAGTAAAGTGGACAGTAAAAGCAACATTTAAGTTGATCATCATCATCATCATTTCAAGTAGGTGTCACGGTCAATCGACCATGCACACCCTGGCGCCAGAATTGACCATATGACAAAAAAAATTGTTGACCTTTTTATTTGTTTTTCAAATAGATAGCGAGAAAAGGAAGGATCCGTATATTTTAGATTTTTTAAATATTGCGTAATTATACTTACCTCTCGCCTTTTAACCTAATTATGAAGGGTAGTATTTATTTACATTCAATAATAATTATCAGATAGTCCGTGCTTACCTTCAAATTCAAGCAAGTATTATACAAACCAATGATCCAACCAAACAAACAACAAAACAAAATAATACCAAAACCGACCAAACCCACAGGACCGAGTACCTGCCACTGTTATCTAACTGTCAAACAAAGTGACATGCTTGCCATGTTAGTTTTTTTTTGTAAGAGCTGACGCGAGCAAAGGCTTACGCTTAAGTGTGGTTAATCTGTGACGTCACGAAGGGTTTTTTATATTTTATTTTTTTCTCCCTAAATATAGATAAAAAAAATTTAAACTATTTTTCTGGAACTATATAAGGGCAAATCTAGAAACGGTCTTTTTGTTTCAGTAACATACTTTTTTGTCACATGGTCAATTCTTTGGAACCGCCTCTCGGCCTCTGACGTGGTTCCTTTAATGACTACCAGATGGCAGCCGGGACCAACGGCTTAACGTAGCTTCCGAAGCACGGAAACCTTCATTATCAGACAATCAGGTGTTTCAAGCCTGCAATGTCCTAACCAAACTGGAAGCAACTAAACAAAGTATGCTTTCCGTGGAAATCGAACCACGAGCCCCGGGTCTACAGGCAAACGCCTTAGCCACTGGACCACAGAGGTAGTATAAGTTGATATAATAGTAAGTTTAAGGTATCTTTTGGTGACAGGATACATAAACATACATACATATATAGTATCACGTCTTTTTCCTTTGCGGGGTAGACAGAGCCTAGGTCTATAAGACCCGCAGGCCATGTTTAGCATAAGGTGAAAAACGGAATCAAAATAGTGATGGGTTGCTAGCCGTATCGCCTTAACGTCGTAACGATCTGCTCGGGAACAGAAGCAGCTGGTACATTCTTCGTTGTTTCTTTTCACCCAGACCAGCATGGTGACAGGATAAGCTTATTTAATTTAAAAACATTTCAACGACCTGCGGGACATGACAACGTCTTATAAATCGAAAAAGGCTGGCTGCACGCAGCTTTTTCAGGGTCTAGTGTTGCCCCATTTTTAACTGACTGAAAAAATAAAGGAGGATACTCTTAAGAGCCCGACATATGCCAGGCGGCGTGGCGATACAAACGCGGATGGTCTAAACGCGTTGGCTACTTTGGATATTTTCGATTTTTAGGAATATTCAAGGGTTATTCGAAAAAGAAAAACATATGATGGCTGCCTTATCTGTAATGCAATAATAATCAAAAGTTTCAAGGTTAATTTTAATGTATTTGGTGAATAATGCTATATACCGAGTAAATTAGACGTGATTTGGAGGCAACTTTGCAATTTTTTTCTTTCGAGAAAATTTAACGCAATCGTGTTTTTGAGTCATATAGTTACCAGAGTTAGTCCTGAACTTTGCTGCATTTTTATTTCAACTTGAGTATTTAATTATTATTGATATAACAGTCAATCATGCAAAGCAGTGTGAGGTAGTATGGGCCCTTAATAAATTAAAAAATAAAATATGGTGAAAAAATGCATGCGGGCGGAACTTGAACCAGCGACCTAGGTCTATGTACGACCTACGGTCTGCCATCTGAGCTACCGCATGATTCAATCTCGGCACCGAAATTCTCCATCATATCGTCCCCTTATACGTATTAAGGCTTACGTCACCTAACACAACTACCCGACTTTTACAAATGAGGTATTGATGATGATGATTCTCTTTCACTCATTTTACAATGATTTTGAAAATCAACTAATATGTAGGAAGCCATGCAATTTTTTATGTAATTTATTTTGCATTAACAATGCTATTTTGATATACTTTTAATAAATCAAGAAATAAAACTTGGTGAAAAATGTTTTTTATCATATAGCGTATAGAAGCCTAAGTCGTACATAAATGTATGTCGCTGGTTCAAGTCCCAACCGCATGAAACTTTTTCTAACTAAAAACTATTATAAACCATTGTTTGAAGTTTTTTTTGGAAATAACGACCACTTTTGGTCAAATGCTAAAAAAAGCTTCAGGTCCCAACTTTCAGAAAAGGTAGATTATGAATGATTTGTTATTTGACTTTAAAGAAACTACTAAATCTATTTTAATAAATTTTAATGAGGCTAATTGAAAAATATAGCTATGCAAATACAAGATGAATTTTACGAACCTGTTTATAAATGACAGAATTAAGAGGTAACATACATCAAAAAAATATTCTGACTAATTGATCTCCCCTTCTTCTTTTAATTCGGTCAAAAATATTTCTGATGATATAAGCCAAAAAATAAAAAGACCGAACTCAAAATTTATATTATTGCACGAGATGAAAATTAATGTTTTACTAAATCATAACATATTCCAGAATTCTGCAAAACTTTTGAAGTCCAAAATTACGTATGTGTCCTAACGTATTAGCATATTCCAAGTCTAGAAGTTGCAATTTTGTTACAAAACATACTTATTTCAGCGTCGAGGGACTCAAATTTCGCGGCGTAGACGCGTCTTAATGCATATTGGAATTTGAAATTACGCCTCCTGAGAAATCTAGCTGAAATCTACATCATTATTGTTTTACTGTTTTTCTGATCTTACTGTATGTTAGTGATACTTAGTGGTAGGTATTTTGAGCTGTCAAAAGACATCCGAACCTTAACTACTGCAATCTATTAAAAACCTGACTTTCACATTAGCGATCAGGCGGATTTAACTATATTGATTTTTAAGTGTGAAGGCTATCCTGCTGTTTTCTCCCTTCACCAAAAGCAAGAAGTATTGGATGAAAATGATTGTAGGTACATGATTCAGTGTTGATTACAAACTCAAGAGGTTCAGGTCAGACTGGGCGGAATTATAACTCTATTGTGGGTAGTCTGTTTTGGGTAGGATTTAAAGCAATTACTGGACTACAATAAGTGTTGCCATTTCAGTGGCAGTGGGCGGAGCACATAGCGCGTAGAACCGATGGCCGATGGGGCAGAAGGGTTCTCGAATGGCGACCCCGTACCGGCAAGCGCAACGTCAGACATTGACCGACCAGATGGTCGGATGAACTGACTAAGGTCGCAGGAAGACGCTGGATGCAGGCCGCTTCCAACCGGTCGTATTGGAAGGCCTACGTCCAGCAGTGGACTTCTTGCGGCTGATATGATGATGAATAAGTTTAGAACTTTTAACTATTTAGCAACAAACATAGGTCATAAGCCCTAAGGCAGGTAGAAATATCCGCTGATATCAGCAATAAGTCACTAACACTTACGATATTATGAAGTAGAACATATATGTTTTAAAAAAATACTCAAATTTTGCGGCGTAGACGTGTCTTGCCTAACGCATATTAGAATTTGAAATTACGCCTCCTGAGAAATCTAGTTAAAACCAACATCATTTATATATTAGATGCCTATTTTCTCCAACTTCGCGTCGCGGTGAGATAAAATGAAATGAAAAATATTTATTGTAGAAACACAAACAAAAGAAATTCAATTAATACATAAAAAATACAACTAATAAAAGTGTACTACAATATGTAATGGCTCAGTGTTACGCTGAACACATTTGTGACCAGCACTTATATTCAGCTGTCACCTTTTGTAAGATATAAAACTTTTCATTTCGTTTATTATTTTCGCTATCTTACGCCCTACGCCGTCTTATCATCATCATCATTGACTAGCTCCGTGGCGCAGCGGTCAACACGCCTGCCTGCGACACGGAGTGACCGGGTTCGATCCCCGGCCAGGTCAAGATGGAAAATAATCTTTTTCAGATTTGCCTGGGTCTTGGATGTGTATCTATATATGTATATTTTATAAAATTTAATATTGTTGAGTTAGTATCCCATAACACAAGTCTTGGACTTACTTTGGGGCTAGCTCAATCTGTGTGATTTGTCCGTATATATTTATTATTATTATTTATTATTATCATTTCAGTTGTGAGAAGTCCACTGCTGGGCCTCTCCCAACGATTCTTCGTTCCATAGGAGTATATTGCCATATTCACCACGCTTGGCAGGCTTCTTCGCGAGCACAAGTTTTTTAAGCTTTATGTGCTTCCGACGCTGTTGCACATCTAAGCATTTTTAAGCCGAGTATGGTGCATTTGATGGATTAGGGAAGGGAATGAAGGTATAGGGGGGAGGAGGGGGATACTAATTACTCGAATGAATGAGGGAAAAACAAGTAGCAACTCGGGAGGGATGTTAATATTCAATTATTTATTAACCCATGCTGTTTCTATCAGTAAGGACCTTTAATTGGCTTTTTCTGTTACTATATTTGCTAGTTATCAATCTGTGTGATTTTTCCGTATATATGTATTTCCCTATTATTTATTTATATTTGCTAGTTATTGTGATTTTAGACTAGGTTTACTAAAGCACACCCATTTAGGTATGTAACGTAAGTACTGATGCGCAAAGAGTGATTTTTTTAAATTAATATTTTTATATTTATCAATTGGCATAATAAAGTTATAATTGGCATCTATAAGATTGGCATAGTATAGTATATTTAATTATTTCTTTTATTTTTCATGCCTGCTAAGGGTAGATATGTAATGAACTTATATTTAGGTTAAATGTAATAAACTCATATTTATTATACATGTATATCATAGTTTTGAATTAATATTATTAAATCCTAAAATTATACTTCTTGTAGGTAAAAATATATTTTGTATTTATTTTAAAAATAATATTTTAAAGTCAGACGATAGAGTAAAAAATAAAATACCCTAAGTACCTTTTATCTAAAAATTACATTGAAATTAATTACTGCTAGTATTTATAATTTATACATGGTGAAGTTTTTATCGCTTTGGACCCTTAAAAGGATGAGTCAGACTATCAAAATTTTCCTATGAGAACAATGCTGGAAAAAAAAACTACATTCCCATACAAACTGGCCGGGTGGCGGAACTCTTTTGTATGGAAATGACAAAACGTTTTTGAATCCCCAGCATTGGTCATTCAAAACCCCAGCATTGGTCCCATAGAAAAAGTTGTTCATATTGTTGGTCTGAGTCACCCCTTTAAGGCGATACCACTGTAAATAAGGTCGTTCTGAACCTTATTTATCTCGCAAAATACTTAAATTAGGAGTTTCAAATCTAAGTAATATGATTTTTGACTATTTCATCTCCAAAAATTGAAGATGAAAGCACGTTTTGATAAAATTTTCTCGAAAGAAATATTTTTTGAAAAATGGTCTTCGTTCGCAGAGTTTTTGTTATTGTAGCTCAAATGCGACGAATGAAATAATGATTTTTAGACTAAAAGATAGGTTATTAGTAATTCATCAAAATGTAAATATGAAAATACAATTAACCGGTCTGATTTTATATAAAATAGAAATAACGAATTTGGCGCTTACGTTTTTTTCTTTGAGCGACTCGAGACTATCTCCTATATCATCATTCACGGGCTAAACCGCCAAGCGCTATCCCTTGCGCACACTTGATCAGTCCTTTGCCGAGCGAAGGTACCAAACATTTGAGTCCTCGTCTTAAGGGTCCAAAACGATTAAAATTTCACCAAGTATGCTTAGGTAATAAAGTAAGATGCCAACAAAATATTTTAAGTAGTTAAGCTTGAATTTCGAAAAAACATATCATCATATCATGTATTTTATATACATGGTATGTTTTTTCTATTCTCTTATCTTCTATTCAAGGCAAATATTTTTTTATATATTTATCATCAGATTTGGTTGCTTAAAATTTCAAACATTATTACACTAATTGTAAGTTATCTAATTAACATAATTTTAGTCTTGAATTCAACGTTTTGAATACCTATTCCAAAACCTTAATTATTTGCTATTTAATCATTATCGATGTTATTAAAATTATTCATGTTTTTGTCTTGACTGATTTGATATTTTTCCTTCTTAAATCTAACCAATTAACTCACATATAATATTACCCTAAACAAATTTATTCATCTACAACACACTAATAACTAAACACATCACTACACTACTGAAATTTAATACGCATCGTAAATATAAAACCGTCGTTGTACGCACGTCCGTCCCGTCCGGCGAACGGCGCCACACTGGCGTGGCGATCAGTTTTCATTTTCAGTGCTACGTTCTACGGGTTCTGCTACAGAGTAGAATCAATGTAAAGATTCAGCAATAAAAGTGTAACAAGTACTATCATTTCACAAATTTAAAACTGCCACTGCTTTCCTTTTTAACATCTATCTATGGACATTTTTTTAGACGAACCTTAAACAATACCTTAGTAATTAACGTATCGTTAGTTATTGTCGAAATCCATACAGCCGTTTAGAAGATACGAGGTAAAAAATAAATTTACATACATACAAGATTCATGGAAAAAACATAACCCTTGTGGCAGTCGCAAAACAAAATGAGAGAAGCTTTTATATTGACACTTTCTTTGTTGGTTTCGGAGGAAATAAAATGTGTACCTAATACCATAATTCTAGCAACAAAAAGTCTCTAGTAAAAGTTTTGAATTTGTGTCAGTGAGCCTAAAAAAAACTATGTTATTATCAAAACTGCTTACAAAATTTCACAAGGATTTGTTGAGAAATGCGACTTATGGAGGAGGAGCACAAGTGGACAATGGGACCGACGAACCGATGGACATACGAAAGAAAAACAATGGCTATAAGCTTTTGCCTTAGCTAAGACTTTTTTGGAGATTCTTTGCTCGTGATTTACACTTATTCAGTAAATTTATTAAAAAAATACAGTAAATTAATGAATAAAATCAAAAAGTCAATATAAATAACTTTTCTTATGGAACCAATATTGTGTTTATTCAACTGGATATTTTGTATGGAATTGCATTATTTTTCGATTATCAGCATCCTATCTTAACTTATCCTAATCGTCACTTCCTAACTTATATAATAAATTTGAAATTGAGTTTTTATATTTATTTATTTATTTGTTAAATTTTAGCTTTTAACTCCTAAACCGATCATTGTAAAATTTTGCATATACTTTGTCTTAGGTAAAACAAAGTATTATTCCCGAGGAAACGACATCACCGTTAGCAAAGCCGCGGGCCCAAACCAGTTGGTGGTCACATAAAAAGATGTGCAAGTTGATATAAAAAAAATGGACATCAACAGATAAAGTCATGTCTCATATTAGTTCTTTTCTCCTTTAGACAAGACGGAGTGATCCTAATCTCACAAAAACTGCACAGTATATATAATGAGATATGCCATGCAGTTCAAAAAGCAAGCTAATGAGCATCTGCATGTTGCTCCTCTGTGGCCTTACGCTTTACTTGTAGGGAGTTCTCCGCCCACCGTCGGTATTGTCAGTATAAGTAACCTGGTACTTAAATACTTCGACATCAGCTGTGTCATTGTTTATTTTGCTAAGACCACTTCTCAAAACGTCCACTTTACCGTCCCCTTAGGATTTCGGGAAGAAGGAGACATATCGGGAAGTAGTCATTTCGAGAATTTGTCGTGTCGGGAGGTGGTCATGTCGGGAAGTGGACATATCGGGAAGTTGTCGTGTCGGGAGGTTTTCGTGTCAAGAAGTGGTCGTATCGGGAAGTTGTCGTGTCGGGAAGTTGTCGTGTCGGGAAGTTGTCGTGTCGGGAAGTTGTCGTGTCGGGATGTGGTCATCACCAACCCAAACGCTTGATTCTTTGTGCCCCACCATCTGCACCAAGAATGATCCGTCTATCAACAAAAATACTGTGCATCCGAGAGAGGTGTCAGAGTAGCCAAATACTGGTGAAATAAGATTTAATCTTTGAGCCATCAATACGAAAAGAAGAGGAAGAATAGGACGTGACGAAACTAAGAAAATTACATGAAATATTTAGCAAATAAATGAATAAATGAGTAGCTCTTTGATAGGTATGTATCATCCTCGTCTTCATTATCACTTACCATCAGATGAGATGAGAGACAAATGCCTACTTCATTATTTAATAAAAAAGCAACGGTTTGCACTCCGGGAGTGCTGGCAGAAGTGAAAACGCCGCACAATAAAAAGAGCGATATTACTTCCTCTCCTACGCCGCGCCGGCGGTCTCATGTCACGTGTCCGTCTTACGAATTTTCGATCAGGTCACGTGTGCTGTCGCGACTGTTTTAACACTTTTGTTATTAGTATCTAGGTGTTTCTACTCCGTGGTCCTACTCTATAGTCGAGGTGAGGCACCATCAGTAAAACTAGCTATAAATTTTAATACTTCTTGATCAGCTGCCTCGTTGTTTCTAAAATTCGTGATTATTACAAGTTTTTGCTTAGTTTTAGCTGCAAGTCTACATGAAACATATTTTCGTTACTTCAAGACTAAAGATGTCAATTTAGGCTTGTCCCATTGTTTTGGCACTTTTGTTATTAGTATCTAGGTGTTTTTACTCCGTTTTCCTACTCTGTAGTCGTGGGGAGGCACCGTCAGTAAAATGAGCGAGAAATTTAAATACTTTGGCATCAGCTGCCTCGTTGTTTCAAAGTTTCGTGATTTTGAGCTTCGTATGCAAGATTTATAAAGTACTTTTTAACAGACTTTAAAAGAGGTTTATATTTGGCATAAAACATTTGTATTGACTTACATAAGTATGCATTTTGTTTTTAAATTTTTTTCTTGAAATTTTGTATTGCATTAAGGATTTTGATTCTGAGATTTGAATATATCTGACATTCAAAATCATACATACATATATATATATTATCACGTCTTTATCCCTTACGGGCTAGACAGAGCAGGTCATAAGATCAAAGGCTACGTTTAGCGTGTTGGAGGAGGTAAAGGTGGAAAACGGAAACAAAATAGTGATGGGTTGCTAGCCTCATCGCCTATTGTCATGATTCTTTAGATTTTCACCCATTCCCGTGACCGGATTCTACGGGGAACGCCTGCGTGGAAGGAAAAGCAGCTGGCACATTTTACGTCTTTTCTTTCTCCCAGATCAGCATGAAAGAAAGTCACTTCAATTCAAAATCACTTTGTGTAAAGTTATGTTCAACAATATATCGATGAACTGGCTCAGGAGATACTTAACATGAATAACCTTTTTTAATTTGTTACTGCAAAGGGCTTATCTTAAGGTATCTATACTAATATTATAAAGCTGAAGAGTTTGTTTGTTTCTTTGAACGCGCTAATCTCAGGAACTACTGGTTCAAATTGAAAAATTCTTTTTGTGTTGGATAGTCCATTTATTGAGAAAGGCGTTAGGCTATAGAATATTACGCTGCGACCAATAGGAGCGAAGCATCAATAAAAAATGTTTTAAAAACGGGAAAAAATTATTCATCTATACTAATTAACCATAAAAACAAAAATTGTTTATTTTTATTTTTATAACATTTTTTATTGATGCTTCTCTCCTATTGGTCGTAGCGTGATGTTTTATAGCCTAAAGCTTTCCTCAATAAATGGACTATCCAACACAAAAATAATTTTCCAATTTAAACCAGTAGTTCCTGAGATTAGCGCGTTCAAACAAACAAACAAACTCTTCAGCTTTATAATATTAGTATAGATATAACAGAAATTGCCGCGGACGAAGTCGTGGGCAACAGCTAGTACAAAATATATACTTAACTAGCTTTAGCCCGCGGCTCTACCCGCGTCAATGTCGATCCCTCGGGAATAGTACTTTTACCCGGGATAAAAGGCCTATGTCCTTGTTCGTACTCCAGAGAACTTGTATGCAAAATTTCATGATGATCGGTTCAGTAGTTACGGCGTGAAAGCGTAACAAACAAACAAACAAACAAAACAAACCCACTTTCGCATTTATAATATTAACTAGCTTTCGCCCGCGGCTCCGCCCGCGTCAATGTCGATCCCTCGGGAATAGTACTTTTTCCCGGGATAAAAGGTAGCCTATGTCCTTCTCCGCACTCCAGAGAACTTGTGTGCAAAATTTCATGATGATCGGTTCAGTAGTTACGGCGTGAAAGCGTAACAAACAAACAAACAAACTCACTTTCGCATTTATAATATTAGTAAGGATAAGGATAGTAAGGAAGGATGAGAAAATGCAGATTATTGGGTTAGAGAGAAATGAAAATGTCTCTATGCTTTTTGAAAAACTGATTGCCTCTATGTAAATAATGTTTGTCAAACAACGGCGTCCATTTTGTATTCCAGCTAGGTAAATAAACTCCTATTGTAAATTTCATTTGAAAATTTCAGAGAATTTAATAGAGCAGTTTTCCGTATTTTTTTTTCTGTCACGGTATGTGTCGGATTTTGGTTCCTTATTCTAAATAAGGAGTAAGGAAGTAAGGATATCAAATTTCTTAACTTTTTATTGTTACCTCCTCTTAACATTGTGGTAACGTGACAACATGCAGATATGCATCGTAGATAAGCTTAACAAACGTTCATGTCAATATATGAGAACGTGCTTTATGTACCCTCCTGTCAGCGATGGTGTCTAGATAAGTCGCATCTTATAATAGTATACAACGTGATTTTGAACCCCGATAAAGAAAATTAGGTTTCCCATACAAAGTCGCCGATCAGCTGGACGAATTTCTATGAAAGATTAAATTTATTTTTTCATTTTTTTAACATTAACAGCCTCCGTGGTCCAGTGGTTAAGGCGTTTGCCTGTTGACCCGAGGGTCGTGGGTTCGATTCCCATAGGACGCATACTTTGTTTAGTTGTTTCCAGTTTGGTTAGGACATTGCAGGCTTGAATCACCTGATTGTCTGATAATAAAGATGATTCCGTGCTTCGGAAGGCACGCTAAGCCGTTGGTCCCGGCTGCCATCTGGTAGTCGTTAAAGGAACCACGTCAGAGGCCGAGAGGCGGTTCCGAAGAACTCTGACACCAGGGTGTGCATGGTCGATTGACAGTGCCACCTACACGAAATGATGATCATTAACATGAGAGAATCGTAACCGTGTAAGAAGTAGGTACAGTCGGCCAAGCAGATACCTGACCCCCTGACTTTTAAAACGTAAATTCACACTTTGCTGTGAAGCGCCACCTACCGTGATTTTTGGCAAGTAGACAGACAACTGCTGGTATAAACTTGTTTCTGATAACCTGCTCAGTTGCAAATTTTGTGTTTCTAATAATCTCAGTTAATAATTCAAGTAATCATCAATGGTAAGAACAAGAAAGAATCAAAAACAATCCTACGTAAAGTTCGATTCGAACCATGGACCCACGACTTGAGAAGCTAGCGCTCATCTCAATACGCCAACCGACGATATAACGTCTCGGGCGAAATTGGCTATCTATTTCTACTGCTATGACATCATTGTCACCAACTGCAACGCATTGCTTTAACAAATAAATTGAGGGTAATCTATCAGATTTATTTATACCTGATACCAACTAATCAAAAATATTGTTCACTCGCGTCACAAATAAGATACTGCGATTACTGTGTACTGATCCAAAACCCCACCAGTTATTAGGCATCCCATTTCATCTTATAAAGCAGATTTTGTGAAAGCTAATATTGTATTGTAAAGACAACCACAGTATTTAAAATATCTATATCTAGAGAGTAAGGTATCGCGGTAAGTAGAAATTATAAGTATTTAATATACTTACTTAATTGTCACACTATTTTTTGTTCCGTAAAACATAGGGTTTGTGATAAATGTCTAAGATAAATATATCTCTTACAGAGAAACACCGTCCGTTTGTGGATTCGGAGTCAACTGGCGTAACATATACACTACAATATTTCAATTGAAACAGTGAGGAAACATTCAACAAGAACGAGATCGTATTTTATTCTGATGAAAAAAGTTTTAAGTCTGATGATGATGGCAGAAAAATATTGCGGAGAAGACATGGCCAGCGTATAGCCATCAAAATAATTTGCCTTTGAGAACAGTGGCAGGATAACATTAGGTAAAAATATTCATTAAATAGTGAAGTAAAATAATAATAATATTTAATACCTAGTGTATTACGCAGTGTAGAATAATAGGTAACTGATCGTATTATTGTTTTGCAGGTTATTGGGGACAGATGTCTTCAATGGGCCCAGGGGAGCTGGTAGAATTCGGCGGCCGGATGAATAAAGAAAAATACTTGGAAAATTTATGAGATGTGGTGATTCCAACAGTTTGCAATGTAGAATATATTTTATTTAAGACAATTGTTCTGTGATCTAACTGTTATTGAGTGACCAATTAAAATCCCAGATTGTAGGGTCAAATAGTGCTTAACTGGGACACGAGACACGAGTAAAGTTTGATTTAAATCAATTTAGACAAAAAGGTTATACTAAATTAATAAATATGCGCATAAGTGATATGTGATCTGATCTAACATGGTAAGTGAAATGACAAATAGACTTGAACAAAAGCTTCAAAATGGGGGTCACCCTCTCCCATATTAAAATTCATTTAATGCCATAGGTTTATATTCATTCTTATACTATTATCGAAGCAAAGTTATTCACATAGCACTATTTGACCCTACACATTAAAAAAAATATAATACTATGATTAAAAAGAAGTTGAGAGATGTAAATTGTTACTTATTAAGTAACATGTTGGTTCTCTCTACAGAAGATTAATCATAGTTTGAATTAAGTAGGCAGGTATTTATTTCACTGTTACATTTTTTTGATGTAATAAAGTAATTAAAAATTTAAAATGCTTTTTATTCACAGTAATTAGCTCGGTAACATTATGTTAAAACAACCAAAATTACACCAACATCACAATACGAAGTTGGTGATATTTGTAAAAAATAAAAAGCTTTGGAGGATTTGACCCTGTTCATTCATAATCACATTAACTATTAAACCGTAGTGCCTACCACTTGCGCCACATCTAACTATTGAAGTATCTTTGAAATAAGCGTATCGTATGCTAGGGCTTGTTTTATTTATCAAAAATCGAATAGATGGCATTAGTCGTCAAGGGTATCAGATTTCTGCTTATTAACCTTATTTGTTCATTCACAATTCAATAGATGGCACTAGTCGCAAAGGATATTACACTTGTATATTTTTATCTTTGGGTTTTAACCACGGATGTTTCTTTAGTTTGCGAAAAATGGCGCTGTTGTAGGGGGTCAGATATCTCATTGGCTGACTGTACATCAAGATGGAATAATAAACATGATCAAGACGGCTCTCCTGTGTTTCCATCACCACTTCCTGACATCGCCACAACAAGGACATCACCATGAATAGCGGCCAGATAGCACATTTATTGTAACATAACAGCTACTTAAATATAAATATATACGGATAAATCACACAGATTGAGCTAGCCCCAAAGTAAGCTCGAGACTTGTGTTATGGGATACTAATTCAACGATACTATATTTTATAACAAATACATATATAGATACACATCCAAGACCCAGGCCAATCTGAAAAAAATCATTTTCCATCTTGACCTGGCCAGGGATCGAACCCGGTCACTCCGTGTCGCAGGCTGGCGTGTTGACCGCTGCGCCACGGAGCTAGTCATAAATCAAACTTACTTGCTATTAATAATAATAAGTTAATAATAATAATAAGTTTATTTATTTTCTCATCACAAAAGCATTACAGAGGTATATAAATTTTGGGGCTAGTACCAGCTAGTACTCTAGTTTTTTTTGCTTATCAAGAAGTGATGAGACTAGTTCCTGAAATAGGCTCCTTGCGGAACCTGTTACAGCCGATGTTGTGAGATTCAAACTATCTCAAGTTACTTACATACTTACTCAAGAATTTGAAGCTAAGATGGTATCAAGTCGCCAACTTACCTGGAACAAAGAGGTATATTGTTACTTCTTAATAAGTAGGCAATTTCATTAAATAAAATCGGTTAAGTGCCACTTGGATTCGCAGAAGAAGGGTTCTTTACCACCATACAATATTTATTTCATTATAGGTTAATATAACAGTTTCATGAAAGGGAAACTCCCTTTTAGTTTTCAATTTTATTTTATATTTTTATTATATGTTGTTATAGCGGCAATATATATACACATTGTGTATAAATTGCAGGTACCTACAACGGTTATAAGGATAAACTGCTGAGATGCCTTGACCAGTTACCATAAAAATATCTTTTCCAATAGTACTTATGCTAAGTACTGCAAAAACCGGCCAAGTGCGAGTCGGACTCGTACAGGAAAGCTTCCGTACCATCCCTACTAATATTATAAATGCGAAAGTGAGTTTGTTTGTTTATTTGTTTGTTTGTTACACTTTCACGCCATAACTACTGAACCGATCATCATGAAATTTTGCATACAAGTTCTCTGGTGTACGGAAAAGGACATAGGCTACCTTTTATCCCGGGAAAAAGTACTGTTCCCGAGGGACCGACATTGACGCGGGCGGAGCCGCGGGCGAAAGCTAGTGATCTATAAAAACGACAAAAAATCATGTCTGTTGTATGGGAGCGGGGGTCTCCCAAACAACAGACATGATTTTTTTCCGATAAATATAAATTTTATTTGGATTTAATTACATATTTTTAAAGTGAACATATAACCGAATATTCTATAAATATTTCAATTGTCTATCTGTCGCCGTAACCAAAAACGAGCAAAAACAGGCAAGAAAAAATCACCTTTGTTGTATGGGAAATAATTATTTATTTTATTCTGGGTCTTAGTATTTGTTGTTATAGCGGCAACAGAAATTCATTATCTTTGAAAATGTCAACTGTCTTACTATCACGGTTCATGAGACACAGCCTGGTGACAGACAGAGAGACGGATAGGCAGCGGAGTCTAAGTAATCGGGTCTCATTTTTATCTTTTGGAAACGGAACCCTAAAAATTAACATTCACAAATTGCAATTTGTATGGGAAAGTATATTTTTTAATTCACTGTGGCGGCGCTAGTTTTGCTCATGTAAGCCTCTTAAGACAACAATCAACCTCTAGTCGTTAATCATTGCAGTCTCGATATTTAGGCCAAGTTTTTCAATATTTGCATTTTCTATGAGTTCAACAAAATTTATCTATATTGCCATGCCAATAAAGTTCGGCCGTTACAATAAGTTATTCCACTACATTTCAGTATGTTTGTTGCCAAATAGTTTTAGTATGCAGTTGCATCCGTTTGTTTTAGGGTACCGTATCCAAAGAGTGTTAATAGAATGAATGAACTATATTACTAAAGCCTCCGATGCCCGTCCATCCGTCACAGGGCTGTATTTTTTTGACCATAAACAGAGATTTGACATTTTCGAAGGAAATTTATAGTCAAAGGGGACCATTAAAGGAATCGTGATTTTTTGGAGGAGTTTATCATCGATTTTATCAAAGTTTATGCTTATTTAATACTGAGACAATAATATTATTAAAACTTACGCGAGATATAATTTTAATATTAAACGAAATGTAGCCGTGTGGTATCTGGCAGAGTAGAATAGGACCACTCCAAGTCTTCCCGGGGATGTCGTAGAAGGCGACTTAGGAAATACAAGCTAAACAAAGCTTATAAACATCTAAGACACCTCTCCAACCCGTCTGGCCAGCGTGGAGAGTGTAGGCCAAGTCCTCTGGCTGCTCTGGCCAAGTATGGCTCCGGTAGTGCAGAGAGGGTCGTGCTCCTGTAGTGGAGACTAAAAAGGACCTGATGATGATGATGAAACGAAATGGTTTAATATAAGAATTGGATCTCTGTTATCTGCAATAAACCATTTATTATTATTATCTCTTTATTATTATTATAATTATTGCCAATTTATTATTATTATATTATTAATTCACGTATTTTTAGTCGGGAAAAAACACGTGGTTTTTGTAATGTTCTATTGTGAAATATTAACAAACTTTTTCATTATTAATATGCAAATTACGGGTTACTCACGTACGAAGTCATCTACAGACCATTATATCGACTACACTACATCCGGAGGTCTTCCTCAGGGCGAACGTGAACCATCATCATAATTTTGAGTAGGTGTCACAGTTAATCGACCATGCACACCCTGGTGTCAGAGTTCTTCGGAACCGCCTCTCGGCCTCTGACGTGGTTCCTTTAACGACTGCCAGATGGCAGCTGGGACCACCGGCTTAACGTGCCTTCCGAAGCACGGAATCATGTTTATTATCAGACAATCATGTGATTCACACCTGCAATGTCCTAAACAAACTGGAAACAACTAAACAAAGTATGCTTCCGGTGGGAATCGAACCCACGACCCCCGGGTCAACAGGCAAACGCCTTAACCACTGGATCACGGAGGCTGAACCGAGACGCGCACAAACAAAGTCGTCCCGATTCCCACTATAGCATGTTGGCCTACAGCTGACTTCGTACGTGAGTAACCCGTAAGGGCCGTATTTCCATACAAGCGTAGTCACCTGATTCCTCGCTAGATAGTACCAGCATAGCTATAATTTAAAAAAGATATGGACATATTATTATTATGTCCTACCGACAAAAACCTGAAAATTGGTAAGAATTTCCGTTGTGTTCAAACATCAAAATTTTTTTTACTGCGTATTTATTTTAAACAGAAAACTTAGAAACACAGCCATAGCTTCAAATTAAATCAGTTAAGTTTTGGAAAATAAATCAGGGAACTATGAAGCATTAAGTTTTCTTTTCATAGATATTTTCGGTCCAAGCTGCAGTTGTCTCTATCGCACTCTGCGGGGGTTGTTTGGGCACGGCGCGACAGCAATAGGTTTTACAAATACCTATTTTTCAGTTCTCTCGAGCTTAGTGTTCCCTCTTAATAATATTATTATCTCGCATTTCAATCAAGAAACATTCCATTTTATGCATATTCATCACCTGCAAGTTCTCCGATTACAATAAACAATTCCGATAGATTGCGTCTGTTTGTTGCCAAAAGTAGTTTTAGTGTGCCGTAAAGTTGTTTGTTAGTGAAATATATTTGCTAAGCTTTGAGTTCTATGAACAGAAGAACAGTCGCTTTAAATATACAAATAACCTAGCTGTTGAATCACCTGATTGCCTGATAATAAAGATGATTCCGTGCCTCGGAAGGCACGTTAAGCCGTTGGTTCTGGCTGCCATCTGGTAGTCGTTAAAGGAACGTCAGAGGCCGAGAGGCGGTTCAGAAGAACTTTGACACCAGGGTGTGCATTGCGTGTGGGTGCGATTGATGGTGTCACCTACACGAAATGATGATGATGATGATGATGATGATGATGATGATGATGATGATTAAATGCAAAAATTAAACAAACAACGCTGTTAATAAGTTCAAAGACTTTATCCTTATCCTTACTAATATTATAAATGCGAAAGTGAGTTTGTTTGTTTGTTTGTAACGCTTTCACGCCGTAACTACTGAACCGATCATCATGAAATTTTGCATACAAGTTCTCTGGAGTATGGAGAAGGACATAGGCTACCTTTTATCCCGAGAAAAAGTACTATTCCCGAAATTGACGCGGGCGGAGCCGCGGGCGAAAGGTAGTTACACAATAAAATTGGCCGGAGCAGAGCACTTGTTAATATGAATGCAAATATATATTATATTTGCATTTTAATATTTTGCGTTTTAATTTAAACAGTTCTGTTTTAATGGATGTGCTTTTGCAGTTTATATGTTTGTTATATACAGTAATATATAATATCCTTATCCTTACTAATATTAAGGCGAAAGTGAGTATGTTTGTTAGTTACGACTTCACGCCGTAACTACTGAACCGATCATCATGAAATTTTGCATACAAGTTCTCGGGAGTACGGAGAAGGACATAGGCTTTTATCCCGGGAAAAAATACTATTCCCGAGGGATCCACATTGATGCGGGCGGAGCCGCGGGCGAAAGCTAGTTAGTTAGTTATAAATAAATAACAAAGCGGAAATCATTTTGAAAAATCGTTAGGTATTTGTTTTGCATTATTTAACAATGAATGAATTATTAAACTAGTACAAAATAGTGTTTCCTGTTTATTACAAAATATATATTATACTAGCTTCCGCTCGCGGCTCCGCCCGCGTCAATGTCTATCCCTCGGGAACAGTACTTTTTCCCGGTACGAAATGTATCCATTTCCTTCTCCGTACCCCATATAACGTGTATGCAAAATTTCATGACGATCGGTTGAGAAGTTACAACGTGAAATCGTAACTAACAAACAAACAAACAAACTCACTTTCGCATTTATAATATTAGTTAGGATAGATCGTTGGGTTAGTATCCTACGACACAAGTTCACAACTTACTGTGGGGCTAGCTGAATTTGTGTGCAAATCACACAATCACAAATCCCTAAGTATATTATTTATTATGATACAGAAAACGGCATATAATACAGCAGCTTTTTACGATTATCTTTCCTCGTGTATGTATCCGACTGGTCAGAGTTGGCACAGCATAGGGATGAATTGCGTACTTTAAGGGCCCGTACTACCTCACACTGTATTGCATGATTGTCTGTAATATCAATAATAATGAAATACTCAAGTTGAAACAAAAATGCAGCAAAGTTCAGGACTAACTTTGGTAACTATCTGACTCAAAAAGACGATTGCGTTAAATTTTCTCGATAGAAAAAAATTGCAAAGTTGCCTCCAAATCACGTCTAATTTACTCGGTATACAGCATTATTCACCAAATACATTAAAATTGACCATGAAACTTTTGATTATAATTGCATTACAGAGAAGGCAGCCATCATGTATTTTTCTTTTTCGAATAACCCTTAAATATTCCTAAAAAACGAAAATATCCAAAGTAGCCAACGCGTTTAGACCATCCGCGTTTGTACCGCCACGCCGCCTGGCCTATGGCGGGCCCTTAATGTCGGAGGCCAAGATCCACTTCGGATCGCTGAGCCAGCTAAGTAAGTACCTAAAACTATATTTAAATATGCAATGCCATGCATTCTGATACAACAGAGATCGGTTTCCACAAATAGGAAACAAAAACAAATAGTTTTCGTAAATGAGAAACTTAATTAAAATGGCGCAGAACCCGAAACTAATTAAAGGAATTGCGAACTATCGGAGTTTGAGGATAGTCCAGCTATTTTGTTTGTTATTAAGTTAATGAAGTATTTTTACCCATACAAGAATTTTTGAGTTGAGGGATAGTTTGGTGTTTTCTTTTTTTTATTTATTAATGTAAATCACAAACAAGCTCATAGAATATCAAACAAAAACTTGGACTCAGCAATGCTGGTAAAAATTTAAATAAATGAATAAATATATAATAAAAAAAAAAATGTGTTGAGGCAAGAGAATCAAGGTAGATGTCACTCTTCTCAACGATAAACACAGATATATAAGTTGCTTCATAGGTCACGTATCTATAACTGATAAAATTTATACAACTATATAGCGAGCTCCGTGGCGCAGTGGTTAACACGTCAGCCTGCGACACGTTCGATCCCCGGTCAGGTTAGATGGAAAACGATGTTTCTCAGATTGATCTGGGTCTTGAATGTTTATCTATATGAGTACCTATGATAAAATAGGAGCATCAACGGGCCAGATGTTGAAGGTTTGGGTTCAAATCCTACCCTGTGTCGAAATTTTTTACATGTGATGAAAAAAAATTCGACAAGCATTTACGATTTAAATATTAAACCGAGCATTATAATGCTATTAATATAATTAACTTTGTAGATGTTGTTTTAACCAAGACATAATAAATAAATAAATAAATATATACGGACAAATCACACAGATTGAGCTAGCCCCAAGGTAAGTTTGAGACTTGTGTTATGGGATACTAACTCAACGATACTATATTTTATAACAAATACATATATAGATACACATCCAAGACCCAGGCCAATCTGAAAAAGATCATTTTCCATCTTGACCTGGCCGGGGATCGAACCCGGTCACTCCGTGTCGCAGGCTGGCGTGTTGACACACATTATTCTTGTTCAGTCTTGTTAGTTGCTGATTTATAACATTATAGATACCTAATCCTCATAATTATCTTTACTAATATTATAAACGCGACAGTCAGTTTGTTTGTTACGCTTTCACGCCGTAGCTACTGAACCGACCATCACGAAATTTTGCAAACAAGTACTCTGGAGTACGGAGAAGGACATATGCTACCTTTTATCCCGGGAAAAAGTACTATTCCCGAGGGATAGACCAGTGTCTATCCCTCGGGAATAGTACTTTTTCCCTGCGGCTCCGCCCGCGTCAGTACGCGGGCGGAGCCGCAGGCGAAAGTTAGTAGATTATAAGGAAGTTATTTACCCAACTAATGTTACGTAATACGACTACCGTATAATTTTTAAGCCATTAGCAGCCGTGAAATACTGTGCAGAGTCAGGTGGCGGTAATGCGACTGCTGAATTTGGGGACGCCGAATTTAATACAAGTTTACAAAGGGCGAGTGAAATCGAAAGTCAGTAAGGTTTGAAGAGCTTAATAGCTCAATCATAAAAAGCCGTGTAGTTTTCGGCAGAGCAGAATAGGACCACTCTTAGACGTCCTATAGAGGTCGTAAGAGGCGTAGGAAATACAAGGTAAATAAAGCCCATAAACATCAATCAGATCTCTCCAACCCGTCTGGCAAGCGAGGAAAGTGTAGGCCAAATCCTCTGTCTGCTCTGGCCACGTATGGCTCAGGTAGTACAGAGAGGGTCATGCTCACGCAGTTAGACTAAAAAGACCTGATGATGATGTTAATAGGCGATACGGCTAGTAACCCATCATCAGTACAAAGAGGGTCATGCTCCTGCATTGGAGACTAAAAAGACCTGATGATGAATAGCCTAATAGGCAAACGCATAAGCCATTCCGGAATTCAGGCCCTGGCTGAGGATGCCGCTTGTGTGGGCAACTTCAACTGAGAATAAAGATATATACTGCTTACATACGCATGCATCTGGCTCTCATCGCAAGATCATACAATAGGCTTGCAGCAAGAATAATCTAACACGAGTGTGTGTTGGGTTATAAGTAAAAAAATAAGAAAGCTAGCAATGGATGAAGACCAAAAGGCACCTCCTAAGAATTTAACGTTTCATAGAAGGATATTGCCATACTCATGGCACGTGGGTTTGTTTTCGTTAGAATTTTTGAGTTGGAAAAAGATAGAAATTTGTTGGGTATAGGAAGGGAATGAAGATATTGGGATACTACTCTTATCTTTTATTTTATAACCTATATTTATTTAATTTACCATTCTACAATGACATGTATTTTCCTGTTTGAGCAGTAAATGTAGTTTGGTGCGGATCAGAAGGGTTAACTTGTGAAATTGCTCTCGTTCGCGCTTAAATAAATAAATATATATACGGACAAATCACACAGATTGAGCTAGCCCCAAAGTAAGTTTGAGACTTATGCTATGGGATACTAACTCAACGATACTAACGCATTCTCAAGGGTGCCGGCTAAAAATCAGCAGGGTAACGTTTTGCTGAGCTGTAGCCCTTTTGTGCTGCTGTGGCACAGATACATGCTTTAGATTTAAGTTTTAATTACTTTAATTGTTTTTATTTAATGTCGCTGTATGTATATGTTTGATACAGATGAACAAATAAATATTTTATCTATCTATGTATATGTGTATCCTGCCCGTTCTAACTTATGGAGCGCAGACCTGGTCTTTGACCTTATCGCAAAAGTCCAAACTCGGGGTTTGCCAACGGTCTATGGAGCGAAGTATACTGGGCATTAAATTGTCGGATCGTATACGGAATAGCACCATTCGCTCCAAGACCAGAATAATGGATGTGGGAAGGAAAGCAGCCAAACTGAAGTGGGATTGGGCGGGTCATGTTTGCAGAATGCACCCAGACAGGTGGGCAAAGTTAACCACGGAATGGGCCCCTTTAGGATGGCAACGAAAGCGAGGCCGTCCAAGAAAAAGAAGGTCTGATGATTTGGCGGCTTATGATAAACATTGGCGATCTTTCTAGCTTCTGAGCAAGAAGCCGCTTAGGTGGCCGGGCACGTATACCCGATGCCATAGCTGCAACCATCAGACATGCAGTTGAGGATGGTACCTACTCCTGATCCAACCAGTTTCTAAATTTTATCCAAAAATTAACTATTACATTGTTATTTTCTTAGCATATAATTTATATATCATATCATATTCATGTATGATTGAAACTCGAACAATGTGAATTTTGACAGCAGGCCTGATATTTAGGTGAATCGGCGGCCGAATTAAAGCCGTATTTTTACAGCGAATTATCAGGCACGCTGACTGATCGTTTAGGTTCCGAGATGGGCTCAAATTACATTTTATAACATTTTTTTATGTAAATAAGACCTCTTTTTAAGCATTTAATGGTATATAAGGTTCTTAAATTTCTGAATTCGAATCAGGTCATTTTAGTCTCCACTACAGGAGCACGACCCTCTCTGTACTACTAGAGCCATATTTAGCAGGAGAAGCTAGAGAATTTGGCCTACACTTTCCACGCTGGCCAAACGGGTTGGGGAGGTCTCACAGATGTTTATACGCTTTGTTTGGCTTGTATTTCCTGAGTCGCCTTCTACGACATCCACGGGAAGACTTGGAGTGGTCCTATTCTACTCTGAAAGATACCACACGGGGCTGCCGGATACCATACGGCGCGGTGAATTTGAATGGTAAGCATATATTGTTCTATCACATTGTAGAGATCAAATCCTTGCTAATATTATAAATGCGAAAGTGAGTTTGTTTGTTTATTTGTTTGTTACGCTTTCACGCTGTAACTACTGAACCGATCATCATGAAATTTTGCATACACGTTATCTGTGGTACGGAGAAGGACATAGGGTACATTTTATCCCGGGAAAAAGTACTGTCTCCGAGGGATCGATATTGACGCGGGCGGAGCCGCGGGCGAAAGCTACACTATAAATACAGTCGCTTTTTAAATTGTTGGTACAACATGGACATTGTATCGCAAAATAAATATGGAACGGCATGCGGATTATTTATTACGTCTTGTATCAAACACAAGTCTTTATTTAAAAGGTTATAAATAACTAAAAGGTCAAGATTGCGAATATTGTCATTATTTATACTTAGGTTTATAAAATACAGCGTTTATTTAAAAACTGTGATTATGCAGACTCTTCATTCATTTGATCGGACTGAATAAGATTTAAAGTAATAAAAAATGAACATTTTCGTAAAACTATAGTGAAAAATAGTTTTGTTGGTTATCCTGTTTAAGAATTGATAATATCAAGAAGTCAGAGCAGAATGGGAAGAAAATAATTAAATTTTTAGGGATCCGTACCCAAAGGTTAAAAACGGGACCCTATTAATATCGCTCCGATGTCTGTCTGTTTGTATGTCTGTCGGTCTGTCTGTATGTCTGTCCGTCTGTCACCAGGCTGTATCTCATGAACCGTGATAGTTGAAATTTTCACAGATTATGTATTATTGTTGCCGCGATAACAACAAAAATTAAATAATTAATAAATAAATAAATATATACGGACAAATCACACAGATTGAGCTAGCCCGAGTAAGTTCGAGACTTGTGTTATGGGATACTAACTCAACGATACTATATTTTATAACAAATACATATATAGATACACATCCAAGACCCAGGCTAATATAATAAAGATCATTTTCCATCTTGACCTGGCCGGGAATCGAACCCGGTCACTCCGTGTCGCAGACTGGCGTGTTGACCGCTGCGCCACGGAGCTAGTCATATAATAAGGCTCCCATACAACAGACATGTTTTTTTTGCCGTTTTTATAGATAATGGTACAGAACCCTTCGTGCGCGGGTCTGACTCGCACTTGGCCGGTTTTTTTAAATAATAATAATTACGTGGAGTAACTTGGGGATTAACGTATGAGGTTTAAGTTTACTAAGAACTAGCTTTCTCCGCACTCCAGAAAACTTGTATACAAAATTTCATGATGATCGGTTCAGTAGTTACGGCGTGAAAGCGTAACAAACAAACAAACAAACAAACAAATAAACAAACAAACAAACACACTTTCGCATTTATAATATTAGTAAGGAGTAAGGAAAGGATAAGGATAATAGAATGGAGTACTTTGGGAATAACTCGTTTTGTTATGCTAAAATCTAAGGTAACTAGTTCTTATCCTTTACTTAATTTATATTATCTTACCTCTGTGTTTTATATAAACTTATATTTGAGTCGGTTTATCTAGCCAGTACCAAGTATTACAAATTTTCAATGAAAATAATTATCTTTGAGTATTAAGTAAACCTTTTCATCAAATATTTCTACTATTAATAAAAGGTTTTCCTAGTTTTTCTTTTATCTAGACATAGTAAAAAGTTAATTTAGTAAGACATCAAACAATGAAATTTTTTTACATGCCATTTATTTAAGAGCACTTTTATCTTACCAAGTGGAACTTAAAATGGCTGAGATAATATTATTTTTTGTTACAGGTTGACAGGTCTTTAGTCACTAGCAAGAGACAAGTATTTGCTTTTTAGACTTTAGACATTATTCATGTCAAACAGACACAATCATTTAAAATTAAAGGTGGTTTGGACATGTACAATGTTTCGGCGGCGGTGCGAGGCGTGGCACGGACATAGCAATACAAACGGTTCATCAGAGAGATAGGAGTAATATTAGTCCACATATAAGGCGGATGGATTGGAACTTTTCTAAAGCTAATTTCTCGTTATTATATTCGCGAATAGCGGCCATAGACTGGAGTCCTATTTACATTTCGAGTGATGTTGAATCAATTGTAGATGTATTTTATGAAAAGTTATATGGCATATTTAATGAATGCGTCCCAGTGAAAAGGCAAAAACGGATTAATTCGAGATACAAGTATCCCGAGTGGTACACTGCAGAATTAATTCATGAAATCAAAACAAAGGCTTTGCTTCATAAAAAGTTTAAGAAAGGTAAATCACAAATTGATTATGATGAATTTGCTAAGTGTAGGCCGCGAGTAAAAAAATATGATAAAAATCGCACAAGAACAGTACCGTGACAGGATTCAAAATCATTTAGTGGACGACCCAAAATCCTTTTGGGACTATATTAATTCTAAAAGAAGTAAATTAACCTCACAAACGATCTTAAAAGACGGGGTAGAATTAACAGGAGAGCAATGTTGCGATGAGGTAGCGGACTACTTTCGGTATATTTGCAGCACGGACCAGCCAAAACTAAATGTTAGTGCTGCGATGGCGGAGGCGGGCGGTGTCAATGCATCGGCGCGTGTACATCTGTGCGAGCTGCAGGTGCAGGAGGTAGCCCAGGCCTTGGCTAAACTGAAACCGAAGCGTTCTGCCGGGCCAGACGGAATCCCTGCCTTCTTGTTCAGGGACTGTCGGTCTGTGCTGGTGCAGCCATTGCTACATGTGTTCAATAGATGTTTGCAGTGAGCTACATTTCCAGAGGCCTGGAAAATGACTCGCGTAGTTCCAGTGCCAAAAGGGGGGTCGAGCCAAGCGGTGGATCAACTTAGACCAGTGGCAGTATTATCAACTCCAGCCAAAGTATTTGATTCGGCAATACAAAAAAGCATCTTTGAACATGTGAGTGCTCAAATCTCCGATGCGCAACACGGATTCAGGCCAGGCCGGAGCACTGCAAGCAATTTGTTGAATCACATGGCTCGTGTTGTACCAGCTGTGGACGAGGGGGGGCAGGTAGACGTCTCATATTTCGACTTCCAAAAAGCCTTTGATATGGTAGATAATGATGTGCTTTTAAATAAATTGGCTGCAGTCGGCTGTACTCCTCACTTATTAGAATTCTTTGCGAGTTACATGCAGAATAGACAGCAATATGTGAAGTATGCTGGATGCCGCTCGGTACCATACTTTGTTAGATCTGGGGTTAGCCAAGGAACCAATATAGGACCACTCCAATTCCTCATAATGATTAATAATCTACCCAAGGTCATTCAGCACTCCAATTGCTTGATGTTTGCCGACGACCTTAAGTTATCGCTGAAAGTTAACACGACTGCAGACTGCGAGCTTTTGCAGGAGGATATCAATAGAGTAGTCAATTGGGCTCAAATAAATGGACTTCAATTCAATACCTCAAAGTGTCTTACGATAACATTCACAAAGAAGTATAAGCCGGTACAATGCGAATATAAGATAAACGACGTGGCTATGAAACGAGTTAAGGAGGTTAAAGATTTAGGCGTTCATTTTACAGCTGAACTTTCATTTAAGAGTCACATCAGCAAGATTGTGAAAAAGCTTTTAAAAACCTAGGCTTTATACTTCGTAGAGTACATGGTTTCACAAACATTAAAGCCATCATGATCTTATATAATGCGTTAGTAAGAAGCCACTTAGAATGTAATGCAGTTATCTGGGCACCACATGAAGCTAAATATAATCTCATGCTGGAGCGTATCCAAAATAAATTTACAAGATACTTATATATGAGGCTTTATGGGGTGTATCCGTTATATCCCTTGATGTATCCTACCCTTTTTGTTCTCGGTATGGTGGGATACACAGAATTGAGAGTGCGACGGGAGTTTGCACTTTCTTTATATATATTTAAGTTAATTCGCGGAAAAGTTTTTAATCCAGAGTTGCTGTCTCTGGTGAGTGTATATGTGCCCGCCGCTTCTGGCGCTGCCCCGCGCCCGCACCGCGCTGCGCCAAAGTGCACCGCTGACGCGTACGCTGCGCACGCTCAACCTTATAGCCGACAGACTGGATATATTTTCGTGTTCTCTGAACGAATTCACAAAGGTAGCATTGCACATATTATGTTATACTGTATAATAGTAAATAAGTAAGGCTTTGTCTATCGCATTGGTGCAAACTGTTATGATGGAATTAAGCTAAGATGGTAAATAAATAAATAAATAAATGTAATGTAATGAGAAAGGATGAATAATAAATAAATAGATACGGATAAATCACACAGATTGAGCTAGCCCCAAAGTAAGATCGAGATTTGTGTTATGGGGTACTAACTCAACGATACTATATTTTATAACTAATACATATATAGATAAACATCCAAGACCTAGGCCAATCTGAAAAAGATCATTTTCCATCTTTACCTGGCCGGGGATCGAACCTGGGCACCCTCGTGTCGGCTGGCGGGTTACCCACTGCGCCACGGAGCTGTCAATGAAAGAAGACTTACAAATAAATGACTGGAAGAGTTGGTCAGGGCCGGCCTCGACGCACATACCATGACCAGATTGTGGCTATTCCTGCCAAAGGGCAAGTTAGGAGTACCCGAAACCGACGAGCATGCATGAAGAGAGTGATGGATGTAGATGAAGAGAATCAGGTTTGTAAGGATCGCAGAAAGTGGAGGTCCTTACCTATTTGCCTACCCTCATGCAAAAGAGGCGTGCGTGATAATATGTATGTGTATAATCACTCACTCAGTCACTTAAAATTATGTTATAACTAGCTTTCGCCCACGGCTCCGCCCGCGTCAATGTCGATCCCTCGGGAATAGTACCTTTTCCCGGGATAAAAGTTAGCCTATGTCCTTCTCCGTACTCCAGATAACTTGTATGCAAATTTCATGATGATAGGTTCAGTAGTTACGGCGTGAAAGCTAACAAACAAACAAACAAACTCAATTTCGCATTTATAATATTAAAGTAAGGATAAGGATTCTTACAAATCCAAATCTGTGAAGTTATGGTGGAATTAAGAAATTTTATCATCATTTCTGCCGTAAGATTCCCACTGCTGGCTTGACTGTATGGTTACAAGGTATAAATAAACGCTTTGGATTCTTGTGAAATTTTGTGAGCCCTTCGCTGAAGTCTTTATCGACTTTCGTAATAATAACCTTAATTATTGGGTCTTTACCTATTAAATTGGCGATTTATTTAGAGAATTTCGAGTAAATTTAATTTTTCATAATGGTTTCTGATGTTTTCGCGATTGTTACACATTTAAATAAAATCAATTTAATATATTATCGCGTATCATCATCATCATCATCATCAGGTCCTTTTTAGTCTCCACTACAGGAGCACGACCCTCTCTGTACTACTAGGGCCATACTTGGCCAGAGCAGCCAGAGGACTATTATCGCGTATATTACATTATTTTTACACCTAACGTTTCGAAAACTTTACAGTTTTCATGGTCGCAGGTAGACTAAGTTGACATTTGTCTTTGTGTTATAAGCGCGTAAGTAATATACGCGATAATACCGTATTAAAGTGATTTTATTTAATTTTTCATGCTTGATAAATTAAACTTAAGAAATTTTGCATGTATTTACGAACAACATTTACGCATAATAAATTTAAAAAAAGTAAGAAGAAAATGGAAAAATGGCGACATTTTTGATCAATACGGACAACATCTGAAAGGAGTTATTTTCATGATATCTTTGATTAAATTAAGAAAAACAAAAAAATATGCATGCAGAATGTTAATAATAAAGTGCACTTTCAACCTAACGCCCACCAACATACTAAACGTGGCCTTCAGGTCTAATTGACCTAGGCTCTGTGTACCCCGCAAGGGAAAAAGACGTGACACTATGTATGTATGTGCACTTTCAAGTTTCAATAAAAATCTGAAAATCATAGTCATTAGGAACAAACTGGCTTATTACTACAGGCGCTGGCCCTCTAGTGGCAGATCCTTGAAACAGTCAAGAATTTCCCGGGTAAAAACCTTACCTTGCCCGTTAACGCCATCTAGTTCAATTTTGTAGAACTAAAACTTCAGCCAAGAAGGTTCACAGGTTTAGGAATATAAACTGATTTCTCCAACCCTCCGATAGAGAGCGCTACTAAAGGAATATCTAGTGTTTGTTCAAATATTTCAACACAGATGGCGATGTAGGTTAGAAGCCTACTTAAGGATAGCAAAAATAAAATCTAATACCTAGCATTCATAAATCGCCGATGTGGGACACAAAGCTACCAAGATGAAGTGGGACTGGGCGGGTCATGTCAGTAGAATGTGGCCAGACAAATGGGCTAATAAAGTGACTTCTTGGATACCTGAGGATGGTCGTCGTCGAAGGGGCAGGCCAAGGAAAAGATGGCGGGATGATCTCGACGCCTTTCGGCATGACTGGTCCGATATGGCTCAGGATCGAGATAAATGGAAGGAGATGGGAGAGACCTTTACCCAGTAGTGGGACAGAACAGCCGGCCTATTTGCTAACTCAGCGACCACCGTTTTGATAGTCACTTCAAAATACATTGCGGGTTTTTGAAGGGACTTTTTTAATTAATATTTATATAAAACGTAATGTAAACGACTATCAAAACGTTGTACACTGAGTTAGCAAATAGACCGGCTAGTTATTTAAAAAAAAAAGCATTCATAAAAAAAATTGGTTGTCTGTAAAGTAAGTGGAAGAGAGATAGATACGTCACAAGCCGAGCGCTTAGACTGTGCCTCTTTGTCGTTTGTTCAGCACTCTTGCTTGCTCACTGCATGTCATATTTTGCATTGTGTAAACATGACTACATCGTAAATTAGTTGATCAAAGATTTAAAAGTTCAGATCAACTGATTTATGATGTAGTAATTTTTTTATGAATGTTAATATATTTATGTCTGAAATATCCACGAAATAGTTATCTAGGATAATGAAACACTCTTGTAAAAATGAGACATATTTTTTTTATCATCATCATCATCATCATCAGGTCCTTTTTAGTCTCCACTACAGGAGCACGACCCCCTCCGCATTACTAGGGCCATACTTGGCCAGAACAGCCAGAGATTTTTTTTATAATCTTTAAAAATGTTTGATTGCGCGAGCGACACCACCAACCAAGATAAAGATTTATTTCATGCCAATAAATCTTTATCTTACTTATCTTATCAAGTGTCAAAGGCCTATTGACTTTCAAAAGATTGGTAAGTGTATTTCAGATTTAATAATTTCAGGGTCGGGTAAACCCGTGGGTAAACCAGATCTGTATCGAATTTTGGGGTTCCGTACCCCAAGGGACAAAAACGGGACCCTATTACCAAGCCCCGCTGTCCATCTTTGAAACCGTTATAAATAATAATAAATTAAAATATAGTTCAGACTTAAAATTTTCACGGTATGTGCATTTTTATTGCCATTATAACAATTAAAAAAAAACGGTTTGCACTTCGGGAGTGTTGGCAGAAGTAAAAACTCCGCGCGGTAGAATCATCATTTCGAGTAGGTGTCACGGTCAATCGACCATGCACACCCTGGTGTCAGAGTTCTTCGGAACCGGTAGAATGAGAGGGGCATATTACTTCCTTTCCTATGCCGCGCCAGAGCGGTGTCCATCTTACGAATTTTTGATCAGGTCACAAGTGACCTGATCACTTGTGACCTGTGATCCAAACGCGAGTTAAACTTTTCCCACCCCAAAAAGTGACCCTATAAATGTTCACTTAAAAAAATTGCGCCTTTTTTTTATTTTTCGTCTTGTTTAAAAGTATTGTAGAAGCATTCCACGTAGAGCTATTACTACGAGCTACAAATCTCGTAGCAGAGCGGTTAAGTCGTAGCATACCGCTACATGCTACGCACGTAGTTCGTTGCTTTATTCTTTTTGACCTACAAATTCTCTAAACGATAACCTGATTTAGAAAGGGATATTCCGGATAGAAGAGAAATATTGACATTTCCATATAAAATGTCTGGCCACTTTTGTTCGTTTACTTATGTATTACAATGCATTACATAGGACACAAAACATAAATATTATATCAAATATGTTGTATAAATAAGATGTCAGGAATTGCAATGGGACAAGAGAAATGTAGACAATATGTACTTGTTTTGTCGTAAAATGTACTTAAAGCTAAGATTCTTGTAAATATTCTCTGACTAGGATTTTTTATTAGATAATGTTCTGCAATTTAAAAACATTGTTTGTTTGTTTTATTTGTATTATTCTTTATTGCATACTATACAAAATATACAATTTAAGATGGTTACAATTAATTTGAAAATATATATCTATTTTTTAAATTCATTATGCTATTCTGATAAACTCATATGAAATAAAGAAAAATTAATAACTTTGTAATTTGTTTCATCATTTAGACTATAAGGAAATTTAGGTATTATTTATTTTTACAAACATATTTTATGTCTGTAAAACGGTCTAAAGCTATGAAGTTTTAATTTTGAAGGTGTTTCTAAGTCATTTGGTTTCTGAAACTCATATCGGCGGGAGATTAATGTATTTTTTTCGAGTTTTTTTTTATAATATAGGCCGGCAAACGAGCAAGCAAGTCACCTGATGGTAAGCGATCAACGTTTTCCATAGACAACTGCAACACTAGGGTGTAACATTGCCGGATTTACGAGGAGTTGGGGAAGAACATAGAGGGGGGAAAGACGGGCCTCCAGCTATCTGACTCACCGAACGAAGCATAAAAGTGGTAAAAGCTTCAACTCAAACGTCGATTTTCTGTGACAGTGTGGTACTTACCGGACGAGCCGGCCCATTCATGCTACTAGCAAAAATTTTGCCGGTAGCGTGGTTCTACTACAACTGTAGTTCCCAGCATTGGCTCCAACTGACAAGCTGTTTATAGTATCGAGCGGATTGACTCTTTAAGTATCAAGTTTATTTAACTACAGGTGAAAATGAAATTGAAAATTATTTTTATTGGAACGATTACATACTTTACCAATAACACTGGTAAAGATAACAATTGTAATAGTTTAAATAATCTTTTATACAAAAACCGACTTCAATCAAACTACTGAACTAGCCGCATAAATAAATAAATATGTACGGACAAATCACACAGATTGAGCTAGCCCCAAAGGAAGTTCGAGACTTGTGTTATGGGATACTAAACTCAACGGGTCTTGGATGTTTATCTATATATGTATCTATTATAAAATATAGTATCGTTGAGTTAGTATCCTACGACACAAATTCACAACTTACTGTGGGGGTAGCTCAATTTGTGTGATGTCCCTATTTATTTATTTATATTCAACCAAATGATTCATTATCCAGTTTTTGGTATTGCATAATCAAACCATTGTAGATATTCAGAAATAAATCATCATCATCATCATCATCAGGTCCTTTTTAGTCTCCACTACAGGAGCACGACCCTCTCTGTACTACTAGGGCCAATCTTGGCCAGAGCAGCCAGCAGTAGGACTTGGCCTACACTCTCCACGCTGGTCAGACGGGTTGGATAGGTCTTTTAGATGTTTACAAGCTTTGTTTAGCTTGTATTTCCTAAGTCGCGTTCTACGACATCCACGGGAAGACTTGGAGTGGTCCTATTCTACTCTGAAGGATACCATACGGCATATACATTTATCACGCCTCTTTCCCATAGGGGTAGGCAGAGACTAGGAACCTCCACTTGCTACGATCCTTACAAACCTTATTCGCTTCATCTACATCCATCAATCTATTCATGCATGCTCGTTGGTTTCGGTCAGAAATAAATCTTTAATAGGTACCTATTTTCTTCTCTAGTCTTATAAATTGAAGGCGTATCAATTCCCTAAGGATTCTATGAAGACTTAAAGACCCAATATAGTAGTGGTTATCCATGGACGTTTTGAGATAGAAAGGGTATGAGATAGTTGGCTATACGCTCGGTCTAGCCTTTTTGGTGTGGCCGGGAAAATGGCGATAATAGTTAAACAAATCCACAAAATATCTATAGTGGATTTAAGTATTTTTAGCGTTGACATATATTAAGTAACCCCGAGCGCAGTCTCCACTGGGATGGGTGACCAACCGCAAGTAGAATAAAATATCTCAAGCTCCTCCGTGCTTTGGGAGGTACGTAAGCTATTCGGTTCCGGCTGTCAAAATACGCCTTGATCAATGATAAGTTACCCTCTATTTTATATTATTTGACTAACTTATATAAGAAACCGCTTGCCGTTCCACATTTTTAATTTTGCGATGCTCACAGGCTTCATATTGTACCTTTTTACAATAATTATTAGCTTTGCTTTCTTAGCTTAGTTGTATCTTTTTCAATAATACACAGCACTGTAGTTATAATAACTACAGTGCAGTGTATTATTGTAAAAGCTGATGTAATATGCAATATGAAATGCAATAAATGTGTTGAATTGAATTGTCATCATTGATGGCAGGCGCTAAGAGCTGTGCTTGAAAGATCTGACACCAGTACTGGCCACTTACACACACGAAAAATTTTGTAGTATCAAACTGTAAGCATAAAGACAATATGCTTAAAATTAATTTTTATTACAACTATTCAAAAAACAAAGAACCCTTGCCTATATAAAGGGTCTAGAGTACGTTTTTATTACAGAGAGACAAAACTTTTTTTTTAATTCACATTTGAAATTTTCCTTTGGCATGTTCTTCGAAAATACAAATTCTTACCTATTGTTTTTTCACATAGAAAGAGATGAAAAGTACAATGTGTCTTCTCGGGACTAAACTACCTTAAAATCCCTCGCTACGCTCAGGATTCTATGCTAGCCTCCTTCGTTCCGCTCTGGATTCAAAATATTATCCTTACCAAAAAGTATTATTTTAGGCCCTTACGTCACAATGTACTTTTTTCAGTCTAATAAATTCGCTGTTTCAGTGGCCACACCTGAAGATATTTATTTAAGGCCTCACTCGCCGTATCTCCGACCACTCGTGTTTTATAGCATCGTCTTTGTTACGGACACCTTTATTCAGTGGGTTCTCAAGTTTACGTTAGATCCAGCTTGAAGTAGGCTTTCTTCTGTTATAAAAGGACATTCATTTTGTGAGTGTCCTTGTAGATATCCTTCTTCTTAATCCTAATCCTAACTAATATTATAAATGCGAAAGTGAGTTTCTTTGTTTGTTTGTTTATTTGTTTGTTTGTTTGTTACGCTTTCACGCCGTATCTACTGAACCGATCAGCATGAAATTTTGCATACAAGTTCTCTGGAGTACGGAGAAGGACATAGGCTACCTTTTATCCCGGGAAAAAGTACTATTCCCGAGGGATCCACATTGACGCGGGCGGAGCCGCGGGCGAAAGCTAGTATATAATATATACATTTCTCATACTCAATTTTATTTTACGTTTTCATACCAATTGCCGGGCCAAAATGTAATTTTTTTTGAGTTTACAGCATTGGTCCCAAAATCCCCCATTCGGTATATTAAAACATTTTAAAGTCCCAATAGAGGCGTAGACATCTAAAGAAAACAACTATCAGCGATGTCCTTAGGGCTTAGGTGTACAAGATGAATTACTTGCTCCCAGCTTAAAATTTGCGATATCGAACTCTGAGGATAGTGGGCTCTGGGGATAGAGATATCTTTTATTTGTCATTTGGTAACTTGATTTATAGGGACAAATACAAAATGTATCTCTTGAGAAGCAATAAGTGATGTGCCGCTGGGAATATTGGAAATTTACGGAAATTTACACATTGTAAATTTACTGTACAGTTACCTAAATCAATGTTGATGATTTCAATAACTGAAACAAGTACTTTCATGCCGGGAATATATCTAATATACCGCATATTATGTAGATGCAAACAGTCAAACGCTCGGATGGGAAAATAGAATACAAGAATTGATCTTTTATTAGTATTAAGGGCCCGCCATAGGCCAGGCGACGTGGCGGTACAAACGCGGATGGTCTAAACGCGTTGGCTACTTTGGATATATTCGTTTTACAAGAATATTCAAGGGTTAATAAAAAAAATACATGATGGCTGCCTTATTTGTAATGCAATTATAATCAAAAGTTTCAAGCAGTAAATACTGCTGTATACCGAGAAATTAGATGTGATTTGGAGGCAACTTTACAATTTTTTTCTATCAAGAAAATTTAACGCAATCGTGTTTTTGAGTACGATGCAGCAAAGTTCAGGACTAACTCTGGTGACTACCAGAGTTAGTCCTGAACTTTGCTGCATTTTTATTTCAACTTGAGTATTATATTATTATTGATTTTACAGACAATCATGCAACGAGCCCTTAATATGACCCTGTAATTTTTAGGGTTCCGTACCCAAATTGTAGATATAGGACCCTATTACTAAGCGTCCGATGTCCGTACGACATCCATCCGTCCGCCCTTCCGTCTGTCACAGGGCTGTATCTATTGAACCGTAATAAGTATACTTTACATTATATAAAAATTTCATAGAATGTATACATCCGTTTCCGTTATAATGGCAAATAATGAAATAAAATTCGACTTAAATGTCCGCGTAACGGAAAAAGAAAGCCTGGAAAGCCCAAAATGTGATGGCGGAATGACACTAGCAGTGCCCGCGAATCCGTTGGCGTACATTTGTATGGGGCCCACGTCTTAGAAACAAAATTAAGTAGCCTATCTTATGTCCTGTACATCTAAATGTTTATCTACCGAGTTTCATAAAAAAAAGTTAATTTGTTTAAGAGTTATGGAAGAACATAAATACTACAGAAAAAATATCGAACTATCCTCAATTTAGTTTCAGTATCATGTATCATCATCATCAGGTCCTTTTTAGTCTCCACTACAGGAGCACGACCCTCTCTGTACTACTAGGGCCATACTTGGCCAAAGCAGCCAGAGGACTTGGCCTACACTCTCCACGCTGGCCAGACGAGTTGGAGAGGCTCTTAAATGTTTATAAGCTTTGTTTAGCTTGTATTTCCTAAGTCGCGTTCTACGACATTCACGGGAAGACTTGGAGTGGTCCTATTCTACTTTGCCGGATACCATACGGCTATCTAGTATCATGTATAGAGCTTATAAATACGATATCTCTGAAAATAAAGTAACTTACTCCATGGCCAAACCTTATAGATTTATGATTAGTATTGTTATATTGATATCAACAAATTGAAATATAATGGAAATAAAAATTCGATATTCCGACTCGCGCTTGGCTGGTTATTTTCTTTTCAAATAGTGAAATTCAAATTCAAAATTCAAAAATGTTTATTTAATACAGGTCATTTGGACACTTATTAATTGTCATATATTTTCAACTGAGAATTGTTGACGTCAGAAATTTACTTATGGCTAAGTTTAATGCCGCTTCCAAAGCGGAGTTCAGAAGAAGCGGCAACAAACTGCACACCGCATTTTCTCTAGTCGACGTCAACTTAAAACTAGGTATGTGGACTGAGTATACAAATATGAACAAACAAATATCATTATTTTCAGGCCTTTAACAGCTAAACGACGGTAATTTTGTTAATAAATGCTTCACTTGATATCTGTACTATAGACATTTTGTGTAAGTACTAAACACATCATTAAACTCAAGTATATGGTGGTACCAACTCCTAACTAACTCAATTTAACTTTTTCCATTACATTCTTGTAGTGACGCGCGACCTTCGATATTTTTATATGTTAGTAACTTTTAGTCACGGTTTTGTTGGCGTACTATATACCAATCGCGTCTTCATCCTCCACGTGGTAGACAGAGCCAAAGATTGTATAAGGTCTTATAATAGGCGGGAAAATTGAATAAAATGTTTCTCTTTGTCTTTGGATCATCGTCATTTCGAGTAGGTGTCATGGTCAATCGACCATGCACACCCTGGTGTCAGAGTTCTTCGGAACCACCTCTCGGCCTCTGACGTGGTTCCTTTGACGTCTACCAGATGGCAGCCGGGACCAACGGCTTAAGGTACCTTCCGAAGCACGAAACCATCTTTATTATCAGAAAATCAGGTTATTCAAGCCTGCAATGTCCTAACCAAACTGGAAGCAACAAAACAATGTATACTTCCCGTGGGAAGGCCTTATCCATTGGACCACGGAGTCAGTTATGTCAATGGATATGATTTACTCTTTCATGCTGGTCTGGGAAAAAAAAAAAACGTAGAATGTATCAGCTGCTTCTCTTCCCGCGCAAGCCGTAAAACCCGGCTTAGGGAATGGGCAAAAATGAGGAATCATGTTAATAGGCGATGCGGCTAGCAACCCATCACTATTTTGATTCCATTTTCCACCTAAATGCCCACAAACAAGCTAAACATGGCTTTCAGGTCTTGAAAAGTCCTGGGCTCTGTCTACCCCGCAAGAGAAAAAGACTTGATAGTATGTATGTATGTATATATTTATGTGTCTATGATAAATAAGGTTTTTACAAATTATCTCGATCGGATCGGATGCAAACTATTGCTGGCCAACGCTCACCCACTACTGTTAGTCCCTTCATGCCCCCATCCAATGCATCAACTATTGGTGGCGGGCATGAAGGGACTAACAGTAGCAGTTGGGCGCTGGCCAGCAATAGTTTGCATTAACTAACTGGTGGCGGGCATGAAGGGACTAACAGTAGTGGGTGGGCGCTGGCCAGCAATAGTTTGCATTAACTAACTGGTGGCGGGCATGAAGGGACTAACAGTAGTGGGTGGGCGCTGGCCAGCAATAGTTTGCATTAACTAACTGGTGGCGGGCATGAAGGGACTAACAGTAGTGGGTGGGCGCTGGCCAGCAATAGTTTGCATTAACTAACTGGTGGCGGGCATGAAGGGACTAACAGTAGTGGGTGGGCGCTGGCCAGCAATAGTTTGCATTAACTAACTGGTGGCGGAAGCACGCAAAGTAAAACAGACATGATTTTTTTGTCGTTTTTATAGATAACTACACGGAACTCTTCGTGCGCGAATCCGCCTCGCACTTGGCCGGTTATTTTTAATTTGACCTGATCGAGATCGAACCTGGTACCTCCGATGTGGCAGCCTAACATGATGACCACTAAACCGCCCCATTCCTCATTCACCCAAACGCCGAGGTATTTACATATTATTTATGGAGATACAAAAGTCCACCTAGTCATTTAACCCCTAAAGGGATGATCCCTTTAGGGGAAATTTTCCGGAATATAAGCTATCATATTTCCTACTGAGGGTCCCAAACTTTGTACATACTGAAATTGTTTCAGGGGATTGAGGATCCTGACCTAACAATATAATTTAATAACACTAATTAAAATTAAATTACATAGTTAATAGATTCAGGTGTTACTTTGCGGAAGTCAAAGCTACATTTACTTTGAGACAATTTACTTTGCGTGCTTCCGCCACCAGTTAGTTCATGCAAACTATTGCTGGCCAGCGCCCACCCACTACTGTTTGTCCCTTCATACCCGCCACCAATAGTTGATGCATGCAACCCTGGTCGATACTGCTGCATCCGTTGAGGCTGCAGCAATGTCGGCCGTCGTGCTCGCGACACGTGTTTCGCCTCTACACGAGGCATCTTCAGGCAGTGAAACCTAGATGTTGATCGTTCGAATGACAAGCAACGAATCACATAATATGTTTTTATCGCGTTTATTATATTACAAGCTTTTGCCCGCGGCTCCGCCCGCGTCAATGTCGTACCCTCGGGAATAGTGCTTTTTCCCGGGATAAAAGGTAGCCTATGTCCTTCTCCGCACTCCAGAGAAGTTGTATGCAAAATTTCATGATGATCGGTCGAGTAGTTACGGCGTGAAAGCGTAACAAACAAACAAACAAACAAATAAACAAACAAACAAACTCACTTTCGCATTTATAATATTAGTAAGGATTCTTTTTTTATGATATAGGACGGCAAACAAGCAATCGAGTCACCTGATGGTAAGCGATCAGCGCTATCCATGGACAACTACAAAACCAAGGTGTAACAGGAGCGTTGCCGGCCTTTGAAGGAGTTGGGGGAAGGACATGGGGGAGAAAATGGGGAAAAGATGGGCCTCCGGCTCTCTCACTCACCAAACGAAGCATAGAAGCGGTAAAACTTCTACTCGAACGTCGATTTTGTGTGAGAGTGTGGTACTTCCCCGGACGAGCCGGCCCATTTCATGCTACTGGTAAAAATGAAGTGAACCCGGGCATTCGTGTCGCCGGCTGGCGCATTGACCTTAGCGCCACGGGGCTTGCCAATAATACATATTCCAATATCTACCCAAATCCATCAATCATCATGTCATCATCATATCGGCCGCAAGAAGTCCACTGCTGGACATAGGCCTCCCCCAAGGATTTCCAATGCGACCTGTTGGAAGCGGCCTGCATCCAGCGTCTTCCTGCGACCTTAGTCAGGTCGTCCGACCATCTGGTCGGTGGGTGAAATCCATCAAATTCTTATCCTTCTCCAACTCAAAAATGCTTTCTATGGGCAGCAGCGTCGGAAGCACAAGAAGCAAAAGAAACTGCGCTCGCCAACTCACCAGCCAAGCGTGGTGAGTATGGCAATATCCTCCCAAAAAATGAAGAATCCTTAGAAGTGGCCTTTGTCCAGCCGTGAATTATGACGGCTAGTATTATGATGAAATAGAATTACGAAACGATAATGAAATTAAGCATAGGCCTCTCTTCGTTTCCGCCATCCGTCTCGATCCTGTGCTGATCTCATCCAGGAGCGACCCGCGATTTTGACTATATCGTCAACCCATCTCATCGGAGGACGTCCGACGCTTCTTTCGCTTCTTCTTTCGACGAGAGGCCTATGCTCAGCAGTGGGCGGAAGACGGGCTGAGATGATGATGATGATGATGAATGGAATTAAATTGTAATATGTGCCTTTAATCATTTATACGCCTGTTAAAAGGTTGGATACTAAACTGAAATATTTCGTAAAGACATCTATTACATTTATTTACTAACACGCTGGCCCCCTCCCATCTACATGGAACCAGCAACAGAGCTGGTGCGGCTTGTGAAGCGGCTGAAAAAGCTAAAGCTTGCAAATACAGTGGTCTAGGCTCCGAATATGTTTTTGTCCCATTTGGTGTCGAAACCCTTGGTCCGTGGGGTCCTAGCGCTATAAGGCTTTTTAAGGAAATAGCAAAAAGGTTAGTCGACATCACAGGAGACCGAAGAGCTGGCAGCTACCTCGGACAAAGAATTAGTCTAGCTATTCAAAGGGGGAACGCTGCCAGTATCTTCGGAACCTTGCCTAAAGGGACTCCTCTTAATAATTTATTTTAGTTATTATATTATATATTTTAAGGTTTTTAGTTTTAGTTTCATTGTACAAGTTTACTAAAGACTTAACCAATTATGTTATATCATATACCAGCAAGTGGTGAGCAACGACCACCACTTACTGGGTCTCAACTTGGAGAAGAAGACATGGTAGGTAAGTCGAGAATGCGATGGCGAGACGAACTCCACAAATTCCAAAAGAACTGGAATAATCTAGCCGAAGACCGAACAGAATGGAAGAAATGGAGGGAGGCCTTTGCCCAGCAGTGGGACAGTAACGGCTTGAAATGAAATGAACCAATTATAACGGAACTTCCAATTCAATAACCATTAATCCATTTTATTATCGCGTAGGTGTAAGTAACAAACCAAATAAACTATTGTTTCATTGATTGATAAATAAATGTTATTTATTATTCCCAAAAGACTTGTATCCGTTTATTTATTTGGCCTAACATATGATATATTTATGAATTTTCCTGAAGATTATCTATCATTAATCAAAAGGCGATGGGATTGGACTTAGCGGGCGAGTGATGAATTGAGTATTAATGGATTTAATCTTGCCAGAATAAGCGATTAAATTTAAGCTTTTATCAGTATAGATCACGTAGATGCAGACGCATTATTTTATCTTGCCAGAATAAGCGATTAT